>MU624234.1:119664-1539366 GCA_025201745.1 Xylariaceae sp. FL1651 | reverse complement strand
TGGGTTTTCCCCTCCTCCTCCTCCTCTGCGTTCACTCGCCCCCCCCCTCTCTTGCTGCTTCTCTTGGGGGGGGGGGGGGGGGGGGGGGGGGGGGTTGTTCTTCTTGTTCTTCCAGCATTGGAAAAGAGAGGGTTATAGGTAAGTTTGGTGCAAATATTAAATGGTCTGTCCAAAAATAGGTGTATTTGGAGGGGGCCCGGGTCTCGCACATCATGTGCTTACCTACGTTAGCTCTTACTATTCATAATTATACTATGTAGTTTGGGGTAATAAGCCTATTCTTTTTGACCTCGTGTAAAACGAGCAGCTAAGATTAAGAAGCATAGCGCGAAGATACGTCAGGCCTTCTACTTATTGATAATGCTAGCTGCCATCTGAGTTTTTCCTAGTTACTTGATCTTTATTTCTATTAAACAAGAACAATGTCTCACTCAAAATCCTGAACCAGCAAATTATTGATCATATTCCTGAATATCAAGAGTCGTGTTCTCCCATGATATACGAAGGGGACTTTGTCCGCGAAGATTAACACTAAAATCAAATTACTCAACTTCCGCTCGCCGCCAATTCTTCTGTGAGTGGCACGGATAGGCGAAACTCGATACCTTTGCCCATCAGCTGCTTCCACCCCCAGTCGCTCCGGGAGTATCAGATACAGATCCTGGAAGACAAGGGGCTGTTTGACAGTCATAAGCCGCTTCTTATGGAAGTCGACGAAGTCGTAAAGTAGGACGTCGCATCACAGCAACGCCAAGGCCGTCCAATCCTTGGAGTGCAGTACCATCACGACAGACCAGAGGCTGTGTACCACGCGGCCACATTTTCTCAGGGCGTGTTAGACTGCTACCGAAGAGTCAGCACAGGGAAGTGAGACTCCAGCATTCTTCTGGACCCGCTGGGGGCCGAGACATGTTTTGATTAAAGAGGAATAGTCGATGATAAGATACCTGGGAGCTATTTGTACAACTAATCTAGACTCAGGCCATCTGCTATTTCGTGGTTTAACCAAGTACATGTGAATAGATAATTATGAGTAGAAACATTTCACTATGGCGTTTGCTTGATTATTATATAATCAGTAATCCTGAGTTATCATGATGTGTTGAAAAAACCTCCAAGGGGATAACGATATAGAGAGTTTAGTTCAGCTCTAAGCATAAAGTCCCTATTGGGGGAAGTCTTGGTCTAATCAGTCTTCCCGTATGGTAATGTCTAAATTAAGGAGTTCGTAGTGTAATGCCTTCTAGCCCATACACAATCTCAACCGTATTGCTTCACTTGGCTGTCAACCAAGAATCGTTGTTGTAAATAGGCAGACTCCATAGTCAAATTTACCATTCAAATACAGCGCAGTACAGCTCGTTAGGCTGTGCTAGAGCAGTAGATGTTACACGTAAAGATATATTCCTAATAAAAGCTCTAGGAGTAGGTTTCGATGAACATCAAAGTAGGTAGGGTGTTAACTAGACATTGAGAGAGCGCTGCACGGTTGCCGAGCAGCGCGTTCAACTGATACTCTATATACTAGTGTTCGGCTTATGAGGGTGGAGATGAATACCTACGTGACCTAGATTGCCCATCATGACATTCCCTAACGTCTAAAAGCCTAACTTTACGGCATCTACCTCTCATAGCCCTTGCCTCAGCACATACATAGTCTGTAAACCGCTTCGCCTGGGCCAGGTTCAAAGATTTATTTCATCCGTGAGAGAAAAGTCCTACTATAATCGTAGGCTCAACTGATTAATTGGCAGTGCTTTCTAATCCACAACAAATCAGAAAGATATGATGTTAACACTAATTCAACAGAAACGATGATAAATCGGATCTTTATCCAGAAGCCGTCCCGTTCGGCCTACTCAAAGGAGACAAAGAGCTTCTTACGTCTATTCAAAAGTCCCTGGCCTCTTTCCGCATTAGGTCAAATATGGACTTCGTTTAGAGTCATGTATAAGCGAGGTTCCGTTAATATATGTTCTATTATATCTTTGAAACGAGTATTATGGCTCCCCGTCTCTTTACCTGCGCTCTATTATTGTCTGTCTTCAATATCTGCAACTAGTTATCGTGGCAACCCGCTCGGCAACTATATAGGAGTGTGGTATCGATGAGAAGGGAGTCTTCACTAAAAATAGGCTATAATTAAGCGCCGGTCATCACATAAACCGTATTTAACACACAAGTTTATTATAAGCCTCTCTACTGGACATCGGGATCAGGCAATAAATGCAGCAGGTACCTTCTCACCCGTTACAAGGTTAACAGAGCATCAAATAGAATAACCATGGCTTTAATCGATCAATGCTATTGAAATCACTTATAATCAGTAACATTTTCGTTTGTTCCACATGGTAACCACCTGACGTAAGCACATCTAAGACTATGAATTGAAATGTGCACATCAGACCTAATACCACCATCTGTATTTAGTTGCGCATAAAAGTTTGGCAATGGTATCTAGTTGTTCTATCTGTGAATCGGGCTCTAACTAGTCAAACCAGAGATGATTATTTAGCAAGAGTCTGTCCTGCATTGCAAGCCCCTGCTTCTAAAATATAGTCAACACACGATGCTATAATTAATTACTTTCCAATTGTTTTCAAACACCGTTCCGCACTAACGGACCAGACCGTGTCCCCCGTCCTTGCCTAGCAGCAAAATAGCCTACGGCTTCGAAGACGTGAAATTGAAGCCAAGCCCGTATAAGATCATCTTGCCACTAAGCCCATCCTGCGCCATATCCCGGAGCCCTTCCGCGATCCCCGGCGTTGTGTGCTTCACGTTACGCACCGACTTGTTTCCCGCCGATACCACCAGGACGACCCCTGTGCCCAGCTCGGCTCCTATCTGCACGCTTGTCATGGCTCGCAGGTACTCGATGTGGAATCCGTTGCGTAAGATTCGATGGGCTGTTATTTCGCATAATTGGTCCCAACGAACACCAGCGGCCACTCCAGGCGGGACCACCGGGCTTGTGTATGTGTGGCGAGGCATTTAGGCCAGAATATAACCATGGGCCAGTCTGCGTGGGGTTGGGTTGTGGCTTGTTGGCGACGTTGAGTGAACGGTGCTGGGGACGGCTCTGACGACGCTGTGTGGTGAAAACTAGGTTGGTCTAGATGAACTAGACGCCTTTCCCGGTGTAGATTTGAGTTTCAAGTGATATCAATCCTGACCGCAACTATATTACTTGAGCTTTGGACTTTTCAATTAGACTCGCTGTGGACTATAGCCAGCAGAGGTTCTTGAAGCTCGGAAGAACGAGATACGTTGGATGACTGGACGATGGCGCTTTGCTAGTCGCCATGGTCTTTGTTGACTTCGATGAAAGATTACATCGGTGATAGTTTTCTTTGAAGATGCGGAAGGCTTTGTAGGCGTGATCTTCATAGTTACCGCTCCCGGCTCTCAAGAGACAAAGAGACAGCTGCCCAGTCCAGCGTATTATGGAAGATTAAGACCCAGCTGGTTTGATTCGACGGTTTCCGGGAACGATTTATTATTTCGGTCAGAATAGCACCCTGTAACTCGCTTTTCCCCTATGGTGATAACATATATTTTGCGCCTGAGTAAGGGTGAGTCCGTGACGTAAATCTAAAATATTTCGAACGAGCTTTTATGTATGGCCTAGAATATCTCTAAACTCTAACCTGTGCGTTGAGCTAGGTCGTAGTTGACCTACATTTTCGTTTCAATGTATGGTATAAGAACGGCAGTGATTAATAAAGTGGAGAGGGTAAGAGAGGATTAATAGGCATCGTATTCTTTATCAATGTATGTGTTTCCCGTGGTATGACCAATGTATATTCCTTTATCTAGAAGCACACGGACGCCAGTAATCCCTTGCTCTTAGCCGCCAGAACACCTATACCGAGAGCTGAGAGACGCGTGTGCTGGGTAGAGAGCGAATAGGTGTTAGCAGAGCGGTAGTCAATAAGCGTGAAACTGATATCTCTACTATGTGATTAGGCTCGCAGCAAGTTTGCGGAGCTATAGCGACCATCCATAATATCGATCGGATCCGGACAGCCTCCCAGTTCATAAAACGGGTTGGTATCCTAGCGAGCGGCCACGAGGCTCATGTAGATACCCCAAGCCACTCCGGCCAGACTTCCGACCAAATTCCGTCCTTCAATAGTCTTGACGAAAGCGAAGTTAATGAGGCTCACGAACGGCCAGAGCCTCCACCCAGCCGCGAGAATCGGGAAGAATTCCGCCTTGCTGTTGGCTATCACCTGCGCCCAGTCTACTCTCCCGTAGTCGATGGCCCCGCGCGACGTGAGATACTGTAGGCTCTTGTCAGGGTTACTGAGCGCGGTTCCCAGGGGCCGAGGCATGGCAGCCTGAATGGAGTGAATGAATATGCTAAAGAGGAAGGTATTGGCGGCAGCGCCGATTGTTTGGTCCAGAAGTAGCTTCATGATGGTGTTGAAGATGTTCAACTTGGGCTCAACCAGCTTCCCCTCCTGAGCCTCCTTATCTAATTTCTTCTCATCGTTCGCAGCGGCCGAGGCCACGGCGGCACGAGTCGGCGATATGTGGTAAGCCGGAAACGTGGATTCTAATAGATCTTGCCTATGCGGAAGTTAGAGTTGGCGCTCCATGAGACAAAAAGGTAGCTGGCCGGAGAGCAGTCCAACTCCAGCCACCCTTGCATACCACATGAAATTTGGCGGCACGTTGAGGAACGCATAAAGCACAAACTGAAAGATGGGTACTAAATCGAAGACGAGAGGTGTCTAAGCGGTGCGGTTAGGATGTAATCATCAAATGAGCAGATGGTAAGGGTAATGCTATGTACATCAGTCTGGTACGCTGTCAGGCACTGGGCCAGTACATTAGATGTTGCGGCAAGGACAGCGGACTGAACGGTCGCCAACACGATGGGGGGCAATGCCATATTGCTCTCAGCGATATGAGTGAGCACTGGACTGAGCTATGTTGGTTCTGGATGCCTTGCAAGATCACAGCACTGAAAGTAGTTGATAAAATAGGGATGGCTTGTTTTAAGTAGAGTGGTTCTGGCCGCCTAATACTGAATTGTATGTGAGAAGAAAAGACGTGGCGTCAATGCAGGGTTGTAAACGCAAGATGGCGACCGACATATGAAGTTGTGCACACTCGCGGGTCTCCAATCACAAGAGACAGCCGAACTGAGATGGGCGGAGGGGAGCGGAGCTACTTAAGTACTTACAACCTTGCTTGCCTTACCTTTGCCTTATCTTGGGCTGCAAGCTGCGAGGACGAAAATAAAGAGCCAGTAGACTGAATCGACTTAGAGACCAACTATTTGAGCTTGCTTACAAAGAGAGGATTAGCCAATACCAACCCGAAGTGGCTTATGAAAGGGCAACCCAGCTATTCAACGTGTCAAGGTCACAACACTGGTGGTTTGAGAAGTTATTGGTTTCTGCCAGAGCAGTGCTAGTCGTGGTTTTACTTTGTATTTTAATTGGCGGGGGCCAAAAGGGCAGGGGTGAGTGGGTGTATCCCTTGGCTCCTAGTCTAGCATACACCAGTCTTGAGACCAGTTCCTCATGTCATATGTTTACTAACACCTATGAGGTAGAGAGAGAGACCTGATGCCTAGAAAGGGCTTCTCGTTCTCTCATGTGCAATGATGAGGTATATCTTTACTTCTACTAGTTCATGCAGAATAGCTACCGGGTTAGAAACAGAGTACCAAGATGGGCGTTTGAAACCCCCCCTTAACACAGGATTAACATAAACATCAGCTGCACTACGTAAGAGTAGGCAAAGAGGAATTGCGTTCTCTGATTGCGTTTCGTCCTTGAGTCAGTCTGCATCGGTCCTCTTGCGTCCCCTCCGGAGCTTTCCGGGAGTAATACGTATCTCAAGGATCGCATCTGATTCAGTTGTTAGCAACACGATTATTTCTATCACAGCGCTTGCCATTTCAACTTACTAAAAAGAGTGAGTTGGCCAGAAATGTGTAAAAAAAGATGGACCAGCCCGCCCAGCCCCCGGTGCCCTTGCCTCCGTTAATGAGCTCGGCTATGGCCACTGTCACGATAATGCCAACGAACTTATAGCCAGAATATGCTACGAGGTCGAGGAGTTGAGATTCGTTGGATATGCTTAGGAAGTAACACCCCAGCTTCAGAAGAAGGATCTCGACTATAACAACCACACCGGCTTTGGATGCTGTGTACCCCAGAAGTTCAGGTTGGAACTGCCCTCGGAGACCTGCGAGGAGGGTCGACAGGAGAATATAAGTGACGAGAGCCATGACGGGGATGTACATGTCGGGGCTGTTGACATCGTCCCTTGGGGGTAGGTACCAGCCCTCCTGGCCGCTGGGGCCTACTGCTTGCTTCCGCGACCAAGGCTTGTGGCGCCAGGGGAAGAGGACCAAGAACAACTTATTCACGACGTAGCCGTTGGTGACGTTGAAGTAGTGCTTAAGGGCAGAGAAGTTGACCCATCGGTTCACGTTCTGCTCGACATGTTTGAAAGCGTTCTGGCCGACTTGGCCGACGAACTGGGCAGCCATGGGGTCGTTTATGAAGTTGCCATAGGCGCCAAAGACATTGCTGCCGGCACCGGCAGCAGGCGTGCCCTGCTGATACGGATTTCCATACGCGCCTTGCTGCTGGGGCTGTGAGGATGTCGGCGGCGGCGGAGACCGTAGTTGCGGTACGGTAGAAACATGTTGCGGAACCGGGTGGTGCAGTGGCGGAGACTGTGCGAAGCTTGCTCGTTGCATATTTGAGAGACTCCAATACCGGTCACTCGTTGGCGGGCCGGGTTGTACGTAGGTAGTCGGATAAATTTGAGGACAGGGGCCCGATGTCGAGTTGAGGAAGCGTCGCAAGAATGCAAGCGCCTCTGAGTGGTAATGTATTATTTTTCCTCAGGTGGAAAACTGCGCCGTGTTGTAAATTGTATGATAGATCTTGAATGGGAGGCAGAGGGAGAGAGGCCAGCTGGTTGGACGTGCATGCCAAGAAAGAGCCGAGATTCTGCCATTGACAGACCGAACACTCCTAGCCAGCACTATAGGCAACACTGTTCTTAAATGGATGACCCAGCCGTTAAAATAGTCCGTACTACTCTCATTTTGACTTCATAGAATAAAAACTAAGAACATATTTAAAATTAAGAAAAGAGCAATATATTATTATTTAGTAAGTGAACATTATAGCGGCAGTTTTTCGAGACAATTTAATCTTCGTCTTCTTGCCATCTTATGCTATTAAATGTTGAAGCTATTTGTGAGCGATTCCATGCTCAGTTGGGTCATCTATTTAGACCAGTGCTGGCCCAAGTGGTCTCCGTACATGTGCCTTCAGGCACCCTAATGTAGGTTATGACGTGCCGGGGCCTCAATAAACTGTTGCCTTGACCCGTCTACTTCTAATAAGGTGTCGCAGGACCCTTATCCGATAAGAACCGTGGCGTGGCGGGACCACCGGCGACTTTCGGAGAGCTTTGATTATGTACGTAGGTACCTTTTTATTGATATCTGTTTCTTACTAGGTACATACCTACAGGGCGTTACTACTGGCTGCAATACTACATGTACCTAGGTATTATTGTACTTTACAGCTTAAAATATATCACCTTCGCCTACGTAGGCTGCTTGCTACCTCTGCATACCTCATGGTGCATTGTTGTCGCCTTTGACGGACACCCATATCTAATAATCCACACCTGGAGAAGTCAAGTTGAAGTCAGATCCTGCATGCGACCGCCATGTTAGACACGTTCGAGATCCTGACCACATCTGGTGTGGTGCTGTGGTCGCGAACTTATGCGCCAATCAGTCCTACTATCATCAATAATTTTATCACCAATGTCTTCATCGAAGAAAAGGCCGCTTCTGCCGGCGCAAAGAACAGCCAGCCCACGGCTGACAATCCGCCCTACAGATCCGATCAACATACCCTCAAGTGGACATTTGTGAAGGAATTAGGCGTCATTTTTGTTGTAAGCTGCAATCCTACAGCCAGTACAAGCTTCAATATCTCATACATGACTCTAGGCTGTCTACCGCTCTCTCTTACATTTGTCGTGGATTGACAAGCTCGTCGATAACCTGAAGACCATTTTTGTCGATCTCTATGGCGATCAATTAAAGAAGCCGAACACAACCCTTGTACACTGCCACAAGTTTGACGAATACTTCGATCAGCAGTACCGGGAGTTTGAGTCGAGCGGTACCAAAAAGGGTGCGCAACCCGTAGACTCATTCTCACATCTCGAAGAAGAGGGCGTGTCTGGCAACCTTGGCGATGAACCGCCCCTACCTCCGGGCCTCAAGTACAGGACAAAGCCACAATCATCTGCACAAGATACTTCTTCCAACTCCGAACCAACCCAAATCATAACCCCCAATACGTCGCGACCCTCGACACCTGGCGGCAACAGCCACTTATTAGTCGGCAAGAATGGCCCCATGGCACGAATGTCCCGCAAGGCGAGGAAGATGCAACACAATCATTCAGCCCCAGCTTCCTCAGGCGACGAGGGACCAGCAAGAAAGGGGAAGAAGACACTCAAGAAGGGCCGAAGGTGGGACGCTGATGGCTTCGCCGATGAGGAGGATGATGTGCAGTTAGACTACTCCGTAACTCAAAATACATTAACGAGTGACAGCGAAGTTGAGGTGGCTGGTCGATCGGCCGCCGTAGATGGTGTCGATTCTACCAGCTGGGGAACCACCACGTCTAAAGGACAATTTGTGTTGAAGGATCTCGGCGACGAGGTACATTCGATACTGAAATCTGCCGAGGCAAAGAATGCCGCGTCAGCTGCGACGTCGAGGGGAGGGCTTGTTGGCTCGGGTTTAAGCACGATAGGCGGGCTATTCCGTAACGTGGTGGGTGGTAAGACCCTGACGAAAGAGGAACTCGATAAAGCCATGAAAGGGATGGAAGACCATCTTCTTAAGAAGAACGTTGCTCGCGAGGCTGCTATTCGGCTTTGCGAAGGCGTAGAGAAGGAGTTATTAGGGCTCAAGACAGGAAGCTTCGAGAGCACCGATGCGCGCATAGCTAAGGCTATGGAGGCTTCACTTATCAAGATGTTAACGCCGACCTCGTCGCTCGATCTCCTACGCGAGATAGATGCTGTCACAAAACCCTCTGCAACTTCAATGCGCAAGCCTAGACCCTATGTCATCTCCATCGTGGGTGTCAATGGCGTAGGCAAGTCCACAAACCTATCTAAAATCTGCTTTTTCCTTCTTCAGAACAAGTACAAGGTTCTGATCGCCGCTGGAGACACTTTCCGGTCGGGAGCTGTCGAGCAACTAAAGGTCCATGTTCGTAATTTGAAGGAATTGACTGTACGAGAGGGAGGTAAAGTCGAAATATTTGAAAAGGGATACGGTGGGGACGCAGCAACAGTTGCCAAGGATGCAGTAAGGGAGGCCGCAAATGAAGGCTACGATGTCGTCCTCATTGACACAGCCGGACGACGACACAACGACCAACGATTGATGTCGTCATTGGAGAAGTTTGCGAAGTTCGCCCAGCCGGATAAGATATTGATGGTTGGTGAGGTCAGTACCCCTTTATCTTCCAATATCTGCATTTCCCCTCTGACAGTACATAACAGGCACTTGTAGGAACAGATTCGGTAGCTCAGGCCAGGAACTTCAACTCGTCGTTCGGGCCTGGTCGGCATCTAGATGGATTTATCATCTCCAAATGCGACACTGTGGGTGATATGGTAGGAACGTTAGTCAGCATCGTACACGCCACGAATGTCCCGGTCTTGTTTGTCGGTGTTGGACAGCACTATTCAGACATCAGGAACTTCTCGGTCAAATGGGCCGTGGAGAAGCTGTTGAGTAATAGTTAATTTAGCTGATATTGGTCTGAATTAACGTGAAAGCTTCTGGACCATGTCTTTTCAAATACATATTCCCTCCCAAACCTGCAAGCTCATGGAGATTGGCTGTGTGATGAAGGGCGCCGCCCCTGTTTGGTCGTCATGCTGCGCTGTTCGGTTTTCCAACCCTCCATCATGCCGGACTACGAACCTATTTACATATGTCACTCCGGACTACTACCACAAGATTCAGACATATAAAGCTGAAAACCCTGGTCGCCTAGCGTATCTACGTTGACTACTAATCCCTGATCATCAGCGATGACGTAAAGCATAGCGCTATCATCGTGCAAGTCGCGCGCTTCTATCCTGCCAAGGGCGTTGACCTCGAGGGTTCGGAAGCTAACATCCTCGAATACGGGGATCCCGTCCACTCCAGTGACCGTGTCTGGAGGCGCGTCCTCCCAGGTAAACGCCCCCTCGACTACGGCCCACGCACGTCCGTCACCATCTCCGCAGACCGAGAAGTCACCTACGGATGGGTCGGGTGAGAATATGTCTTGCGCCACAAGTTTGTTCGTGCGCTTGTTAGACATTGATCTGTCGCTCTAAGGGTTAGAGAAGTGTGGCGAGAGAGTGTAGATGAGGTGGAAGCAAAGAGGGCTATATAGGGAGGGGATGAAAAAGATCGAATAGATGATAACTGACACTACGCCATTAGTCGTATTCTCGAGCAATACCTCGACCGTGACCACGTCCCCTGGTTCGACTACGTTCTATATCAATACCTCTCGGACTTCAAATTTGCAACGTATCGAAGAGGGTAAGTTTTCCGACTCACCCTCGAAATCAACGATGTCCATGCGCGGAATTGCCGGATACCAACTAGCCCAGGCACTTGCGGAGGTATTACCATCATCTTGTAACTAAATCATTCGTATACCATTAGCTAAGCTCCTACATCTTCCCTCAAGCCTTCCAAGCATACTCATGGCAGATTTTACCAACCGACTAGAAAGTAGAGGACGAGGAAAATAGGACATACGATCGCCTCGACCCCAGCCTGCACCAGCGCGCCTTCGGGCTCACAGAGTTTGCCCGAGATTCCGATCCAGGTCTGCAGGGTGCGAGCGCTCGAGGTATTCTGGCCCTCGCCCAGACATAGCCGAGGGATGTTCCACTGCGACTTCACACTTCCTATAGCTGGAGTGTTACTTTCGTTCCCGTGTGGCATATCGATTGTTGCGCCTGCCCAATTGGTGGTCGCAGACATGTTGATTCCGCTATTGCTTCCATCGCTGCCGCCTTGGGGGTCTGAATCTAGTAATGAGCCATGGAGAGGGAGAGGAGAAGGAGGGTTTGCTGCGCTAGCCCAGCTGGCAATAAAGACGCAGGCCAACGTGGGCAGTGGGAGATTCTTCATAGTCGGCCCTTTGATTACCAAGTCAATTCGGGATTCGTCGTGCAGTGTTGCGGGTATCCTAAATCAGTTCTGATAGACCGTTCGACTGAGTTGTAGGCATGACATGACAAGAAACCACCACTGTGATCGCTTCCTTGATTGCGACTTTATAGAGGCCGCCTGTCACCCCGTCAAGGGCGATACAGTGTTACGTGAGAACAGCGCATAATGACCATTAACGGGATCAGAGATTTACGGATCGGATGTTTGTGTGATACATCGACTTATTGCTTCGTACGTCTGGCCACTTGCTCCTTCAGAAATAATCATTTCTACTCGTAACTCAGGTTACAATCTATCTTGTAAAGATGCCGATCGGCTAGGAATCTAATTATGCTATCGAAGGGCCCTCGATTGCTTCTTCAATCTCACTAAGAGTTTGTTCTCAGCACAGGGTGAGTCTGCATTTGTAACCGTGGTGCCGTTATACATAGTGAAACAGCAACTTTATTATACTATCCAACATTTACCTACACGACTCTACTCTCTGCCTTCGGCATTGATGACTGTCTCAGATTCGCTTTGCGAACTTCGCAGTTTGACAACCCTAGCATCTAAGGGAAAGTGCCGAATATACTCTGACGCTTCGAGGGATACGAATCAGAACGATATATGCAGTTCCCAAAACCGCCATCGTGTACCAGGACACGAAGCTTTGGCTTGACGAGGCCTCTACTCTTTCAATTTTCATGGGGCCCTTGAGAATGGGTAGAGTGTTCGGTTTGAGTATTGCCATGATATCCATTCTCGTGAGTTACATATAGGGCCTATTTCTCCTCACTCTCGATTTTGAGAACAAATGTGTCACCTTCTGGCCAACTCCTTATCTATAGGATTTCTTTATGTTTCAGATACTACTCGTATTTTGCCTCACAAGAGAACCACTAGCCTGGATACTTCAATGGGCTTCCTTTTGCGCTTGGCAGATTTTGATGTAGTTGCACATTCGACAGAATACCGACAAAGGGGTCATGATGGAGCTGATTAGAGACACATAGATTTATACTCTGGCGATGTTACTGCAGTCTTGCGTGCAGGACTAGCGATTCCCTATAGAGAGTTATCGAGGACAACACAAGTTCTCCTAGTCGCTCCGTCCGCTGTAGCTAGGAGCACACGGGTGCTGTCCGATAGCTCTTCGAACCCGAATCCTCGGGTCGTCAAGATGCGTTAAAGCGCGAAGCCAAGGGTAATAGTTGACGCATCATATTTGCCTACATCAGCCACAAAACCTAGGGTTGAGGATATATTAGGTTCAATCCCACCGGCGACGGTGAATGACGACGGCGACTCGTAGTCCCCTAGCCGTATTGCATTAAGCTTGGCTTTGAGTGTTCTGGTAGCTGGCCTAGGCAGCTTTGTTACACTGGCTCACAGGTCCTGATTCTTCGCTGGAAGGATGTTGAACAGAGGCCTCCTATCTGATACTCCATGTATTAAAGTTTCTGTAGTGCAACGGGTTTATATCTGTAGAGTTCGAGAGGGATCAGAGGTAAAAATAAGGTCGTCCGTATAGGGAGCTTACATGTGATAGTTTTATCTATCAGTTTCGGTTCGTATTATTTGAGCACACTGCCAACTGTTTGGCAGGATTTAAGGTGTCTAGTTTTGTCGTCGATCTAGCAGGGACTATTTAAGTATGAAGCAAAAAAATCATTCTGATGTCGATTAATGGAATCGTTGCGGTAGGTATATGGCGACTATGCCGGTAGGAAGTAAATATAGTGCTTCCGCTTGAGTAAACCCAGGAGAGGTGACGTAGACTAGGTAGCTAGGGCATCCATTATGACACCCGACGACCCGCACGCTATATATAAATAACTAAAATTAATTTTCTGTCTTCATATTTACTCGTCAGTTTCGGCCATAAATCTTTTGAAGGTAGTAAGACATATAGCTCAAAAGGTCGAAGACTGGGTTGAGAAGGGTATGACGCGTAGTGCTATAGTTCTATGAGATGGGCTAGAGGAAGGATCGAGACGTCTACATTCAGGGCGAATAATAGTTGGACCTGAATCATCACATTATGGTTTGGTGCTATGTCTGATGTGATACTCATTGGAACTCTCCGAGCAATGTATTCTCGCCGTTCTTGACATAGTGTTCGCCTATGACAAGGCACTCGAGGTTTGGGACATATACAATTAGACGTCCACACCTTTAACAAAGAGTTGGGATTCCCAAATAAACCTAAAATACATAGCTATTGACGCTCTTTATACCTTGTTTATCCTACAGGATGCTGAATTGAAAGCTGACAGATATGTTATCGGCAAGCCCTTAGAGATTTGTAACCCTGTACAAGACGGCTAAAGAGTGTGGAACTTGACGAACACATTGCGGGCTCCCGGAATAAACGAAGTAATTTATTTGAACGGAAAAAGTAATCATACAAAATGTGAGACGATCAGGGCGTGGAACGTTGATGGAACGCCTCTGTGCTATACCATCATCATTACTATCATTATTACCATCATTATCACCCGAGACATGTATGTTTAAAAAGGTTTAAAGTGTCAGACGTACAGAACAGGCATAGCTGGAAACTAAAACAAACAGAAACTAAGCCTTTGCATAGCGAGAGCGCTGGCGTTTGCATAATATATTTTCCAAATAGGACAAGGCCTTCACCGTCTCTCTTCTACAGACCGCAATTTCATGCTAGCTGGCAGTGAATGTCTTGCATGACAACTGGTCCCTCTTATATAGAGCGACGGTCAGACCAACCGCGGGCGGCGTAGGGAAGAGACTGGCAGCCGTGTAATCAGTTAGCTACGGTCTGAGCTGGGCGCACACATGTATACAGATATCTACGGTTCAGGTTCACTAGGAAGAGGTGGCCGGGTCGATGAAGTAAGTACAGCGAAAAAGGAAAGGTGCCCATGTACAGAATAATGAGACGGTGTAAGACGGTAATATGTGTAGAGTGATCAAAATGGAGGCGGAAAAACATTATCCAATAGATGTGAAAATAATTTTGAAATCCGAACTCTTTGTATTGGTCTTTTCCTTTAATTTTTCTTCATTTGGCCCTTTCGCCGTTGGCTTTTCCCCCTTGGCATCAAGACCCTGTGATGGGTGTAAGTGAAGATATGATACTTTCATCTGCCTATAGGTATGTACCTAAGGTATTACACAAATTTGGGATGCTTTCTGCTAGTATGACCAATGTGGATATAGTCTCGATTTAGTCCCCGTGCTCCCGTCCGGAAGCATTTCAAGTGGGTATGTGTCGGATTACCGATAGCTGAGATATCCATCAAATGAACTGAGTGCTACCTGCTGTGGGAGTGGGCGACATGAAGCTGTAGGCATAGAGCGTTTGTATTTAGATACCTGCAGTCTCATGTAGGTAAGATAGGTTAGTAGAATCAATGGATAGTAGTGTTGTGGCATGAGTGGAAGTGCAGCTGGCTCATTGTACAGGGTATCGCCCTCTGTTTGGACAGGATTTGGCAGAACGGGCATTGGTGATTGATTGGAAAAGCAAAAGCGGCCGAATTTGGGTATTCTGGCATCCTTGTCTAGTGCATCGGCGGCATTACCCCACCAGCCCACTATCCTTTCGTACTATCCACTGATCGCCGGCAATGCAGAAGACCCCTGGCACCCGACCAGCGTTTTTGTTCCCTAAAGATACGCTAGGGCTCGATTTACTGCACGACGCTTACCTGTAGTGGATTGGCAGGATGGTGCTCAGTTGCTGTGCTGGCAACCTTTCAGCTCCTTCACGCCGACATTCCATCCTACGCCGTCATCAGTCCCGGCAGTGTCATGCTCTATAGACCGTGGTTGTAAGTACATGCCTAGATGTATGATTTTATTATTCTACATCTAAAATCAAATTGACCAAATTGATTATGGATTTACTAAACCAATAAAGCTTGTCCGTTCCAATCATTTCTCTAGATAGTCTTCATTTTAGAAGAGACAGAGGCGGTTACTCTGGTATATATCCGATAGAGGACTGAAAGTATGGATACATATCTGTAGCACAATAACTTCTTGCCATCGGAAGTACCTAGCCTTCAATCAGTACTCACAAGCCTGGGCCACTGCTGGACGCGTATGATGTCCCTCTTCTGACCTTTAGCTTTTAGAGCGCCTCGCCTTGCAGCACACTGCTAAGACTTGTAGAACCAACCTTAAGATACACCGTTCTCATCTCCCCAAGGTTAATTCTTTGTTCCGTTAGTCGAGTCCCGTGTGCGTGGAACTGGACTGATCTTATGATCACTTTACTTATCTTATGTATAAGTTTCTTGAACCAAATCGTTCATTTGTTTGTACGGAAGCGCGCTGTCCCGCATCTCATTTCCGTGTCTGTCCCTCACTCTTTTATTTTGTTTTATACACTTGTTACTCTCCCAAGCGGCGCCATCACTACCCTAGCAGCTGACCCATGCAAGCACTTCCGACCCAAGTTTCTTCTACCTATTCTGCACACTGCACAGCCCGAACCGTGACGGCACAGCGAGCGAACACTTCTCATTCCCCTGCTGGGCATCACCATAACACTCTAACTCAGACCGCCAGCACAGCTCTCGAATTAATAGCCCTGGACCTCACCCAGCGCGGTGTTGCACCACCGTGCCCCCCACCTGCCAAGCAGACAAACAAGCAGGCTGGCGACTGGTCATTTCCTACTTCACATCCTCACATTTCCTTGCCTGTAATCATCTATTGGTCGCCTGTAGCTTTCACGCCTCGTCTTGCCCAGCGGCTTCCGCCACCGCTTGTCGTCACCGGTCCTCCTGAGAAAATATAGTGTAGCTCGCAAGGAGCAAGCCCTTGTCTTCGAGTTCAACCACCTCGCCTGTCTATTTTGATGGGGTAGGAAATTGACTAGAGCGCCATATTCAGCGGTCATAGACATCCGCCCTGGTCACCTTCCGATTCTCCGCTCATTGCATTGTCAGGCATCTCCGCGCTCCAGGGGTGTATCGGCTCAGACCATCGCGGCCCCGCGTTGCTTCTCTGCGGTACTGTGTACAATTAGTATTCGCTGCGGCGACAGCTAATGTGTAGTCTCTCCACTGCACCAATCCGTCGATCGTCTGATGATGATTTAATTGCGTCGAATGCTGCCCCAGCTTGGGTTTCCTACTTCTCTTCTTTTGCCGCCCTGTCGTTTGCTATGGCTCCGCCCCTTAGGGAATTTCCATTTCCTGATCGGTCCCATGGTGCCGATGACACTCTGCCCGAGGCCAGGGAGGCCGAATATCAGAGCGAGGTCCTCCAACTGTCCGCTGAGAGTCCCGAGGCCTATCTCAACAACCTCATCATGAAAGCAGCCAACCTTAACATCTCACTATCCCGACCATCCACAGCTACCTCGATGACAGACAAACACAACCCCTCCAGTGCCGAGTCGAGTGCTACTCTGGATACTAGCCATGCGCGGACCGTGTCGACAGGTTCGCAGGAATCTGCGAGCACGACCCTGACTTCGTACTCGTCTAACGATGGCCACGACTTCACCGGCAAGATCCTTATAAGAAGGCGGTCTAGGGGGATTTCATTCACGCAGTACGAGAGCTATCTGACCCAAATCAATCCGAATCTTGGGCAGCCGAAATTCCTAGCACTTCCTTCGCCCGATGTCGAACCTACACCGAGTCTTTTCAGCGCGAGCTCGAGGAAGCGCTATGTGAGTATCAGAAAAAGCATCTCCAAGATACGCGGCAAAAGGAAAACGGCTTCGTGCCTAGAGCCCTTGACCATGTGAGATTACCTAGACATACAAGGACATGAGAAGATTGAGAGAGAAAGAGCGCTAATGTGCGTTTTGTAGCTCCTGTAGCGCATGTCGAGAAGACCTCCAGCTCAGCGGCTCATTGCGAAAGCTGCCTTGCGGCCATAGCTACTGTCCAAACTGCTTACGTATAATGATCAATCAGGCCGCCATCGAAGAATCCAAGATGCCGCCACGATGTTGCACGCAACCAATACCAGGCTCCATCATCAAATCGATTCTCTCGCGAGAAGAGCAGACCAAGTTCTTGAAAGCAGTTCTCCAGTTCAGTACCCCATGGGAATCGCGTGTCTTTTGTTCTAACCCATCTTGTGGCGAATTCGTTCCACCATGTGCCAAAATTGACCCGAAGCACCCATTCCAACTTGTATGTCGCAAATGTCGGACGCGAGTGTGTGTGATGTGTAAGAGGAAAGCTCACCCCCTCGGCCAGGACTGTCCAGATGATTGGGAACTGGAGGCCGTGTTAAGAATGGGCGAGAAATCGGGCTGGCGAAGGTGTTACAAATGCCGTACTTTGGTTGAGCTCACCCAAGGATGCACCCATATGACGTGCAGGTGCCGTGCGCAGTTCTGTTATATTTGTGGCGCCGTTTGGGATCCGGTTGTTGGTTGTCCCAATTTTTGTAATGGCGATGAAGAGATGGAAAGAAGAAGGCAGGAGGAAGAGGCGCGTGTCGCAGCACTTCAGGCTGAAGAAGCCGCTAAGCAGGCGGCGGCGGCGAAGGAAGTGGTAGAAAGACTCGAGGCCGAGGAACGAACACGAAACTGTGACGAGTTTAAAGTCCTGCGGGCCAGCCAGTACGAAGAAATGGAACGATTTCAAACGTTTGAACGAAAATCGAAATGGCTCTTATGGACACGGCATGCGCACCAGAAGCTTGCTCTCATCGAGAAACACTCAGCAGCTATAGAAAAGATGAAAGAACGGCATGCGAAAACGTCTGCAAACCTCGAGGATCGACAAGTGGCCGCGGAGATGGAGTTGCGCTCCACCTTAGAACAAGGTGAGAGAAACGTGCGTATTCGGTTGAAGCATATGGAGGCCTACTGCGACAGGCTTGGGCAGAATTCGAGCACGGAGATGCCATCTCGGGTTGTGACTGAACGGGATCTGCGTGAGCTCGGCCAACAATACAATCTTGAAAAGAACATGAAGCAACTTCATCAAGCCAAAATCAATGTAATGAGGGATCGGCAGGCCAAAGCCTTGGAGCAGCTGCTGGAGAGACAGGAGTCTGAAATGATGAAGTTGACGGGGAAGAACGCCAAGGAGGTAGAGCACCTCGAGTCTGATTTCGCGGATGAAGAAGACACCCTCGCAACGATGTTCAGTATGCGACGATCGATGCTCGAGATGTGCTGGGAGCTAGAGAATAAGATCATGCGCAAAGAGTTGGAGAACGAACGTGGTGTCAAATTCGCTCTTCTGCGTCCATTGGATTGGCCACACGAAAAAGAGACACTCGAGGAAGGCCTGGCCGCTGTGGAAGAATAATCTGGCCCCGTGGACACTGCCCCCGAGCCCAGATGATACATATGGAATGGCAAATACTGAACCCGGCTACACTGTGCTGATACGCTTCCCTAATTGTTTTATTTTTACTTTACGGGGTATGTATACGCATTGCGACTCTGATCTGCTCTCATTTATTCTCATTAGGCTGGGGTTGCAGATACCCAGAGATGGAAAGGAGTTTAGTATTGGTCATAAGAGGCGTTAAGCATGTGCGATTGGCATCGACTTTGGCGGGATTCATAACATTGCTGGCTCAAACCACAAGATATGAGTGATCCCATCAAATAGCGGCGACAAAGTTTTAGTCCGCAAATCACTACCTAGACAGGTGGTTACCAGAAAGATACTGCGTGAGAGGACTGCAAGAGACGGCTACCGGTGTATACAAATTTATATCGTCGGCCTCGCCGGTAGACGCTTGCGTAGTGACTTTACCTAACAGTCAATATAACTCCTTCATACATACAGAGAAGGTGATAACAAAGGGTAGAATATTGGCATGAAGCATAGAAGTGAAGTTACCATTACTAGATATGAGACTTATTTACACCCGTGAGTTGGACGAAGTAATTGAAAAGTATCTCTGAACACTTCTGACTGAGCTTCAAATCCTTCTAGTGATTATATATCACGATGTAGTGCGTCGAGGAGTTGATGCTAGCGAAGAAAATGGCGAGGATTGTAAGCTCCCATAAGGTAACGTCTTCAGGGTCACTGTAAATCTATTCTCAGATTGAACAACAGCGTTGGTCTAAGATGGGCTTGGATCAGACAAGAAATTGGTTACACCAACAGAGAAAGGCAAAACGAGCTACGACTTTTGGGGGTTCACAAAAAACCGAGCAAGTAGATGGTCGCGAATAAGGCTAGAGGAGCTAATTAGAATCGAGCTATGTCTTTCTGTGCTCATTCATGTACTACCTAATGATGTTGATTATATTTATTGTTATGGAATGTACGAGTCGAGTCCCGCGTCAGCTGGAGCAATTTACTATTGAGTCGTCTGGCGCCGTTATCATACTTAACTCGGAACAACGCAGCTGTATGAGCATGCCAGGGTGTTTTCTCAACATATGGGTGCAGTTCAGTATGCCATGTTTAGAACCTAAACTGTATTGTCCCGGAGACGCTGCTAATGAACCTATTTTAGTTCTTGTTAGTTGATGGCAGATATACAAGATGCTTTGGCATGAATAGAATGAAAAGCTTTCAGAATATGTAAGAAATAACTATCAGCTTTCTACACGATATAGCAGCTCCGGCGAGAGCGCCATCGGAAGTAGAATCAATCGCAAATTACCTCATCAGAAGCAGCTGGCATGATGAAACGGGAAGAATGAACTCATAGGAGAGGCTTACCTGTCGAAAAAGCCTACTTTATTGTTGGTTATAGGTGAATTGCTGTGAAATAGTGAGGCAACGCAGCTAGAGTTGACAGTCGCAAGATATGGCCTGGAAAGAAGGAGCAAGCTTTTTATTATTATTTTTTATTTTATTTTATACCCGTTCAAATACCGCAGAGAGAGCCCCACGCATGGTCCCACAGCACCCTGTACTTTCATTGGACAGAACTTACAGTGGCTGATCAGATGCCTTTTTGGCAACTACCTTAACAGCTCGGGTATTTGTGGCTGGTGCAGAGCGGCTGTTATCTGCTAAGATTTGCTGCCACACAACTCCGAAATTTCAGAAAGTGTGGACAAAAACCCATTATCTCGGAATCCCCTCCAAGGAACGAACGAAAGACGACTTTGATTGAGCTTACCTCGCGGCACTTTTTTCGCACCACTCAATCTGTAAGTACATCCGCACAAATGTATATACACTCAACGTCCCACATACCGGTTGCGCACCTCGAATAGCTCCCATTCCTATCACTGTCACCTTGATTCCCGGACCCTGTACAGCACACAATATCGCGACCTCGGGTTTCTACCGTGCATTCGATGACCATTAGCCATTACACCTCTCCCACACCCATCGACATACAAACTCGTGTTGTTCCTGTTTTCTAATAACCAAGTATACAGAAACCTCTCACCATGTCCGCGTCCATTGAGTCACCATCGTGGCGGACCGTCGAGGTCGGCCGTCTCGTCCTCGTCAACAACGGCCCTTACACCGGACGAATTGCCGCCATTACCGAAATCATCTCTGAGAAGCGCGTAAGTTTCCTTTTTTTTAAATGGCTAATATGCCAAGGGTTAGAATAAAGAACGATGGCTGACCGGGGTTACCTTTCAGGTTCTCGTTGATGGACCCAGCTCAGAGGAAAAGCTGGTAGTACCAAAGGGTTCGATCGCTCTGAGCGATGTCCTTCTCACCGACCTCAAGCTCGAGATACCCCGCGCCCTTCGCACCGGCACACTGAAGAAATTCTGGGAGAAGGCCGAGATCGACAAGAAGTGGCAGGACAGCAAATGGGCTAAACGCAGCCAGCGGACAGAACGCAGAAAAGCCCTGACCGACTTTCAGCGCTTCCAGCTCCTTCGCGCCAAGAAGCAGCAGCGATACGAAGTCCGCAAGGCCCTCGCCAAAGTCAAGGCCTCGGCATAATTGGGAGGATAGATGGCTTGATTCTGATGGAGGGAGAAGCTTTTACGGCGGGAGCGGTTTCGGGTCTGCATGGCACATCGGCACGGGGTTGACGGATTCCTTTTGCTGCATCGTCTGGCAAGACCTGTATGTCACACAAAATCTATTTCTGAGGTGACCGGCGTCAATGATTACGGACCATTCACAAGCACCATAATGCGTGTTCTGTTGCGTGTGCCCAGAACGGGAAAATAGAGAACATGATATGTATCTCTCTAAGCGATACCCACTTAGACAGTCTGTTGTTTGTTGTACTGACGCGATATGCTGTATCTCCGTGATGACGTGGAAACACTAGAATGAGCAAAGTCGATACGATATACTCATTCACCTTACCAAGTTCTTACTAGATACTTCCGCTTACACATGATTTGTAGGGGGTTGTGCTCAGTACTACAAGTAGACAGTACCCAAATACCTAAGCTGATAATTTAATGTATGCCTAGGTATAGTTTAGAGCACCAACACCATTTGAATTGCAGCTTGTTCAGTCAAAGGCCTCAATGTTCACGGTGTTCCAAATTCAGTCAGTAGGTACCTACTGTTTATAAATATGTACGGCATAGCGGGGGTTATCACTATATCCCGCTTAGTGCGGTGTGTGCGGTCGGACCACCTATCAAAACCCTAGCCAGAGAATTGGCATCAATTTGTGTAAAGCTACTGCAACTTTTCCTCGCCAAACTCCAGTTACGACCAGTAACAATACCCCCCGCTACCTCTTCTCCGTAATAACCTCCGGCCGTGACCTCTTGTTGTTCGTGAGTGCGACTCTTTTTACGAGTGTTTCTCTCTCTCTCTTTGTCCCTTTTTCTTGCGTTCTACTCCAGCCTCTTAATCGACTGCGTCTTCCCGTAGCACCCCTGCGATTGGACCACAGCTGGCCCATCTTGCTGCGAACTGCTGCATCTCTCTTCTCGCTGGCCTTGTTTCACGTCGCAGCCTCATTCTTTTCGTAGTCGAGCTAATTGTCTTCGGAAGCTTACAGCCTTACCCATCTCCACCATGGCTAACCCGCGTGTCGAAGAGCTCCCTGACGATGAACCCCAAAAGGTCGCTGTTGAGGATCAGGAGGATGATGACAGCTCCGACTCAGAGATCGAAGCCGGCGACAGTGGCCCGACCGGCTCCACCGCCGTAATCCACTCCCGCAACGAGAAGAAGGCTCGCAAGGCGATCGAGAAGCTTCACTTGACCCGCGTCACCGGCATCACCCGTGTTACTCTCCGCCGCCCGAAGAACGTGAGTTGGCACATGTCCATTTACGATACAGGACAGTCTGCAGCTGGTCTTAGCGCTATTGCGTGCCGCTAGTTATTCAGGCTACGCTCTCGCAGACTTGAGAGAACGGACTGTCTCTTCAGGAATCACTTGCGTAATGGTCATCAAAACATTACTGACCAGCTACGGTAGATCCTTTTCGTGATTAACAACCCCGAAGTCTATAAGTCACCTAACAGCAACACTTATATGTAAGCAGAAGTATGCCTGGTGTAACAAAGCTTCGTTGACTAATGAAACGAAAACCAGCGTTTTCGGTGAGGCTAAAATTGAAGACCTCAACTCCGCTGCTCAGCAAGCTGCTGCTCAATCGCTCGCTGCCCAGGGTGGTGAGCATGACCATGCTGGTCACGACCATAGCCACGGCGAGGCCGGCAAGGCTCTTGAAGGTGCCGAGGACAAGAAGGACGACGATGACGACGATGAGGAGGTAGACGCGGACGGCCTCGAGGACAAGGATATTGAGTTGGTCATGACCCAAGCTAACGTCTCTCGAAAGAAGGCAATTAAGGCATTGAAGGAGAACGAAAATGACATAGTAAATTCCATCATGGCGCTCAGCGTCTAAGGGGGTTTATGAACAGAGGCTGTATTTCGGCATTTGGATCACTAGCCGTAATCTCGATCGGCTAAGTGCATTGCGCCGGAACTGTCACTGTACCGGCCGAACCAGAAACACATATAAAGAAATAGCCCTTCTAGGGTGTGTCACTAAGTACGGTACCTTGTAATAGGGATTTCTGGGACTACCGTGTACTTCTTTGTAGCTAGTTGGCGTAAATCTGGTGATTCGCTAACAATATTTCGCCATCTTCCCGCGGGTTTACCGTCAGGGGCGCACAATTTGTGACGAAGTTGCATAAACCAAGAAATATTTAGATGACATTAGTAAATATCCATCCTTGAAGAAAGTGATACGTGCTACTGGAAGAATCGAGAATATAACATATTAAATACGAGTAGCTTGAGGTAGAGTGAAAAGAGTTGCTTGATAGAACACTGATCACGTGACACTGATCACGGGGTTTCTCGGGTCGGAACGTGCTCCATTCTCAAATCGCCGAGTTCTTCGGTAAAGACCATCAACCTCTGCTGCGAATTGCTTCAGATCTCCACTCATTTACACTCCTCTTCACATTGCAAACATGGCCGCAGTAAGTCGTTTCCTCGTCACTAAGCTGTTTCGAGCTTTTCATGCTGTGTCCATAATCCTATGGGCGTAATTGAACTATCAATGGCTGCTCGTAACGCACCTCGCGAAACCTTGAGCTAATTTCTTCTCTTCCCTAAACCTTCAGCGTAGCGCTGCCCTGAAGCTTGACTGGGCCAAGGTCACCTCCTCTCTTGGCTTGCGCGGTCAAACTGTCGCCTCCCTACAGGCTTTCAAGCAACGCAACGAGAATGCCCGCCGCAAGGTAGCGGTATTGTCCGAGCAACCGACCACTGTCGACTTCGCCCACTACCGCTCCGTCCTCAAGAACCAGGCCGTCGTCGACGAGATCGAGAAGCGCTTCAGTTCCTTCCAGCCTGCCAAGTACGATGTCTCCCGTCAACTCAAGGCCATCGAGGCTTTTGAGGTTGAGGCCATCAAGAACGCTCAGGCCACCAAAGAGAAGGTTGATCTCGAGCTCAAGGATCTTGAGGCCACGCTGAAGAACATCGAGACCGCCCGGCCATTCGAGGACCTCACAGTGGTACGTTACGAGCACATTGCGACGACAACAATAACAACAGCATTCATAAAGAGTGGATGGTGGATGCTGACGATTCGTTACACAGGACGAAGTTGCTGCTGCCGAGCCCTCTATCGACGAAAAGACTGCGAAATTGGTTTCCAAGGGTCGCTGGTCCGTTCCCGGATACAAGGTATGGCCTCCAACAGTTTGAGCTGTCAGCTATCTCGAACACATACTGACTTTTTCTCTAAGGAAAAATTTGGCGACCTATCCGTACTATAGACGACATGATGCATACCACCGCGTTCTTCCCCTTGTGTACTCTAGCATTGTAGATAGTCAGCCCCATAGAGGTCATGGCACTAAATCACGGCATTAATTCTCCAATCTAGCGCAAGACACCGCGTCTCGGAGCTTTCGTCTTTGCGTTCTTCCCTCTATATATCCACTAACGACTGTGTGGAATTAATTCTGGCACTAAAACTAAGGCTCTGTCTAGATACTTTGCTACACCTTATGAATCTTAGCTAACATCAGCAGTCTGGGAATAATTTGACAAGGAATGGGGTCGAGGCTTCTCGTCAGGATTGTACTCGCTCTTCCTATCTCTTTAATCGCCATCTTCCTCAGCTCGCTTGCCCGTATACACGAAAACTACGAGAAATATCATCGTTTAAACTCTTCCCTCGGTAGTCAATGTGAATTGTAGTAAAGGACTGTCAGAAGTTTGTGTTGATAAGGTATGATTCAGCGCCTATGCTTGGGTTTGGATCGACTCTCTCGAATGCAACTTCAGGGTAACAAGTGTAGCGAAGGCAGGAACACTAAGGCTAAGAGAGGGTTTGTCTATTACGTTCCGAACAGTATATATAACCAACACTCCTAAGCTGAACAGACGTTTTCGCCTCTCTTGGCCGATGTGTGGTATGCCTGGTTCTCTCGCGTCCCTTTTATATATTCTATACATCACATTGACTATCGTCTCTCAACTTATTCCTACGGGCTTTCCTGTTTTCGAGCCTTTTGCACAAGCTATTGACTGGAGTAAAAGTAGGCACCCATTCTTCGCAAGTCCTCTGGGCTCGTGCCAAATGCCTATTTGCGCAGTGGCAGCCTGCTTTCAAATACCATATCTTAATCGCTCCAAGAATTTCACAAGGAAAGCGTCTAGTTTCTTACTACATGTCGATGCCTATTCCATGTAACAAGATAGAGTGTCTTTTAAGGCAAGCTTCAGTCTGCCCTTCCATCACCTGATGGCCCTTTATATGTCACGTCTGCACTAGTTTTCTACACTCGCTATGCTTAGAGCACTGAGTGGCGACCTTATTGATAGCTGGTTTTGTGAACTCTGGTGATAAATTTGGACCTAGGCTCAAGCAAATGGTATCAATTTGCGAGTAGTAGTATGAACCTATAACAGGTAGTCTTGTGTAGCAGAGGAGACATTGCGTAATTAGAAAATGTAGTTTACAAGTAGTTGTCTTGAGGGAAGCCAGTGATTCTAGAGGCTTGAAGGCGAATGCTGGGAGCTTAGTGAAGCTACGAGATGAGAATATACTAACATAAGTTAAATATATACATTCTGAGCTACAGAGGCATGGGAACCCTTTCACGTGTGGGTCAAAGCCGTAAACCATAAGCAGAGCAGGACGCCCAAGCCATGGAGCCTTAGTGTAGGAACTTGTCCCTAGGGGCCCAAAAAGATGGTCCGTGCAACCACTAATAGTTAATTGACTGCGCTGACTCCCACATCTTATCACAAGGTAGGTTACGCAGTATGCAGACTAGTAGCCCACGCCTACTGATTATGTGTGCTTGTAAGTACTTATCTTAGTAGCGTCTTGCCGTCTCAGACCACCACTGAAGCTTACGAACTCTCTCACAACGTTAGGAACACATGAAAACAAACGACGCTTCTCCCAGCTGTCTCCTGCGTTTTTCTTGTTTTCAACTACCTAACGGGCAACTCACCCTCCTCCCTCCTCCCGTGGCCAAAATGGATAGGATACCGCCTGAACTCCTCTATGTTATTTGCTCACTTTTGAGCGTCGATGACATTCTCAATTTCCGCCTCGTCAATAGAGCGTTCGCCGACGTTGGTGCAGCCTACATGTTGCCCGAGGTCACCTTTGACATGCATCATGGGGAGCTAGATCGCTTGCGCGCCATATCGTTGCATCCCTTGTTTGCGAAGCATGTTAGCTCCCTGACCTACTTTGCCCAAACACTTGATTCACCCAAATTGACTTGGCGTGAATTCCTGAGAGATCACAAGCAGGAGTTGAGGTGGAACAGCAAGCTGAAAAAGCTGAACCTAACACCCAATAATCTACTGGCTGAATACCAGAAATACACTGAGGCCGTCGCCAAACAAGAGGACATCATGGACCAGAAGCTCGACATTGCCCTGCTCAAAGAGGTTCTCCCTAGGTTTCCCAATCTACGGACAATGACTATGTCGGCTGGCAACGTCTTCTACGAGGGACGCTACCGGACGCGGAGACACAGGCCATTAGAAGACTTCATCAGAAACAATCGCATGTGCAGCATCCATCCTGAAGGTAATCGCCCGCTTGAGGCTCTTCTCATGGCCAACGCCCGCGCCGGGTGTGCCTTGACAAGCCTTCGTGCGGGGTCTCTTCACTGGAGGTTTTTCAAGCGGACCGAAAGAGACCTCGCACGCATGTTTAGGCCACTCGCCAACCTCACATCGATCGAGTTTAGTATTAGTGTAGATCCGGCAGACGAGAGAATACATGAAAACAGCTCACTCCGAAAATGCCGACGTGTCCTAGCCAAAGGAGCCATAAGGTCAATCCTCAAGTCCATGCCACACCTGCAATCTCTCCGCATTGAGGTTCTTACATTGGATTACGATGAGTTGGAGAAGGGAGCACGGCTGGTGGACCTGATCGAACCCGGCTTCCGCTGGCCGAATCTCAGAGAGTTGGTGCTTGGCGGTATCGAGTCCGACAGGCCAGAGCTCATGAGGGTCCTCGGACTACATAAGGATACGCTTCAGAAGCTCTGCTTGCGAGATATTACGCTCACCTCGACATCATGGAGGAAGCTGCTCCCAGACATTAGGAAAACCCTCTCTCTTGCCGACGCCTGTATTTGCGGGGATATTTATGGTCATTGCGAAGATGATGATGAAGACATGATAGAATCTCCATGGGGTTCTGCCCTAGCGGAAGACCTTGAATATTGGGACCTTTCGGTCCCCGAAGTGGGTACGCACGATATGCGTGATTCAATTAATATGTACTGCCGTGAAGGCGGGCGGAGATACCCACCCGAGTTGCCCCTGTCTCACGCGGTGGTATGCAAATACTACGACGAGTACGTCGAGCCTTTTTTTGAAGACGACTGGGATACAGACAGCTCCAACGAGGAAGATGGCGAGCCCGAACTGGATATCGAAGTGGATCTCTCCGGGGAAGGTAATGAGGACAACTGGGAGGATGTTTCGAGTGAGGAATATAGTGATGATATGAGCGACGCCACGACTGATAGCTTGGCCTATGACGACGCGCTTGATCTCGCGATGATGGACAATGGTGATCTTGCGTTCGATGGTGATTTGGTGTTTCACATAATGATGAGCGCGCTGGGAGGACCATTAGGGATGGTGCACACCGACGATGATGAGGAGGTAGGCCTCGGTACAGATGCGGATGATCCCGTGGTAGACACGGGTGGTATTGCCGTCGGTATGGAAGAAAGTGGTTCGGACTCGGACGATCAGATGCCAGAGCTCATTCCTTAATAGTGAAGCTATATTGTGCTGCGGTGTAGTGAGAGATGCGTGCCTCCCATGGGACAAGACTTATTCAACATGTAGCACAGCGACAGATCCAATATCAACAACATGTGGTCATTGCATAAAATGAGCTTTATGCTCTCAATTTGAACATGAAGAGAAGCACATGTTTCTATGTGCATAACATATAATTACTCAATCGGGACCCTACCAGGTATGGCACTGGCTACGTAACTCAGGCATGCATCTACACCTTAACCTACCTTAGCGCCATATATAAGGTATGGATACATAGCTACATATGTATTTGGCCATACCTTGCGATGGACTAAAGAAACGGCAGTGTGGACTGCCACGTGCAGGAAGTTTGGGTCAGCAAAAGGGCGAGACTCGCTGGGTGCTATAGCCCTAGGGCGGTAGGGCGGTAGTAAGCCACCTATTGTCAGGTAACAAATAAAGCATTCAGCCACTGAGAGACCGCTTGTGGCCCCCCGCTGACTGCTGCGTCTACCCACTTTGCCCGTCTTAACCCGCTGCATTGTCCCCTTCTAGTCTGTTTCCGTCAACCCCAACATCTGTCGTCTCCCGTCCGCCTACTTCGTACCTAAGGTACGTACGTACTGGGCTGCACCATCCTTCTCCACTCCCCATCACTAATCTGCGAGCCACCGTCCCGAGGACTGACGATCCACCTGTTGCTCTCCACCCCAGGTCGCCGGGATCAACATATCCTCTGCCATCAACAGCACTACGACGTCTAGCTGCACCACTAGCAAGACACCGCGAAAGACAGCCGACGATGGCTTCCCTCGCCGCGGGGATAGTCGATCCCACCAAGGCTGGCAAATACCGTGTCGTCCTCAGCGATGCATTACTGGGCAAGGATCCCAAGGAAGTCTACACGGGCATAAGATGTAAGCGACACTACGACTCAACCCACAGCCAGACCACTTCAACTGTAGACTGATATATAGTTCAGATAACCACAAGCCCTCGCTCTCCTCCTCTACAGCACCACATCAGGCACGCATAAAACCGACCACATCAACAGACGCCTCTTCCTACGACCTCTCCTTCCAAGACGATGGTGGTCGGTACACATACCAGGGCACGCGCGGCCACGAAGATAATCAATACGTGCTCATCTTCGACCCCGATAAAGAAGTCTTCGTCCTACATCGTGTCGACTCCATGTTTAACATGAATCTGGTGCGCACGCCGACTAATAATGATGCCGAGAGCTTACGACAGGAGTATCCGCAATTGGATGCACATCGGCAGTCCAAGCCAGGCAAGGCGACGAGCAAATCTACTTCTAGCAAGCCCAAGAAGCCAGCACCAAAAGAAACCAAGTCGTCGGCACCAATCAAGAAGATGGAGCCGCCGAAGTCCACACCTGCGGCCAAACCGAAGAAGCATGACGACTCGGAAGAAGAGAGTTCAGATGACGACCTGCTGACAATCGAGGATCCGGGTGGTGCTGCGCCAGCTGCCAGCCGTGATTTTTCACCTGGGTCCATTGAGAAACCTCGACTATTCTCCGAGTTCGTGCAACAACAAAACGAGGAAGACGATGAAGAAGATGCGGATGGCGAAGAGGAGGAAGAGGAAGAAGAGGAAGACGAGGAAGATGAGGATGATGATACCTTCGAGCACTTCAAGCTGCCAAGCCCCATTAATCGTCAAATGATGGGACAGAGCGTAAATGGTGGTGACAGTGGCATCGGCGCTACCACACAGTCTATGGCAGTTGATCAGAACGAGGACGAGGACGAGGACGAGGACGAAGAAGAGGAAGAAGAGATGGAGGATATAGGGGGGGGAGGCGCATCGGTGAGCCAAGACGACATGGCGATATATGAGATGGAAGCCGAGCTGGAGGCCGAGCTTAAGCAGGCCGAGGACAGCGAGGTCAGCGAAGAAGAGTAGAGAAAGTTGGACGTGTCTGTGTACTTTCGGCTTTGTTCATTCATTTATTGGGCTAGCGTATCTACATCGCCTTACCTTCGTTCCAACGGATTTTCGGATCCATACGAAGGGAAGGACACGGATTTGGGAAAAGGATAGGAGCATGGATGGCGTTTTGTTTTATGGAATAACACTATCCCACCTGTGTTTCCAGCGAAGACAACAAGTAGACGACGGAATCAAGTCTTACCATACGCTTGTCTACTAGTTAACAACCTTTTGCACGCAATCACGTCAGACGAGTACTTTGAACCCCAATCGGAGATGAGGTAGGCCTACCTATTTGATTAGAGATATGATATTAACCCTCTCTGGATTGCAAACCTCAGCCATATTCTCGAGGTGTTCTTAGGACAAGACCTTGCTATCTCAAGCTTTTGAGGGTACTTAGGTGATTATCCATCGCGCATATAGATTGAATATTTAGTATCCACGTCCATCCCGGGGAGGCCACACAGTGTCCGCTACGAAGCGCCTGAGAACACCAGCTTCTCATTACCGGGCACCGGATTCAGCACATTCACATTCGTGCCCGCGAGCAGGCCATCGCCGCCTTGCAAAACAGCCGCGTACGAATCAGCCATGAGCTGAACACCCGAGACGAAGTCCCGCCCGTCAAACTCGCAGTGTCCGCCATTCGGCGAGTTATCGACGGTCTGCAGGGCCGCGATCTGCTGCGCCGTTAACCCGGCGTCCGAGACGACCTTCTCGTAGGCTGCGATGGCCTGCGGGATCGCCGGCTGCAGCAGCGCGAGCTCGGCCTGCGTCGACTGATAATGGATCCGCGTGTTGGCCAGCGCGGCCGCCGCGTCGGCCGACACGGCGACCTGCGGCGTGAGACCGCCGCAGTTGAGAAGGACTTGGCTTCGCTGCTGGCCAGCGGTACCAGCACCAGCACCAGCACCAGCAGCACTACCGTTCGTTCTCTTAGTAGCAGCGCCGGCGCCGGCGGCAGCGGCAGCGGCAGGAGAGGCAAAGTTCTGCATAAAGGCGGGCATGAAGAACCCGGAGAGCAAGAGCGAGCCGCCGCTCACGCCCGTGAAGCTCACGGAAGCGTTGTCGAACGCGAGGACCTGCGGGAGGACCTGCTGCACCACGTCGTTCACGATCTGCGCGTGCGCGACGCCGTCCGTGCGCTCGAGGCCGCTGCCGCCGCCCCAGAACAGGTTCGGGTCCGGGGCCAGGATCGCGACGCCCGCGAGGTTGTTCTGCACGGCCTGGTTCGGGAAGTCGAAGAACGACTGCCCCCCGTCGCCGTGCAGGAGCACGTTGAGGCCCAGCGGGCCCGCGGCGCCGGCCGCTTGCGTGGCGCCCGTCACGCCGAAGCCGGCGGTGAACTGGTCGGCCGGTGCTGAGACTTTGAAGCGAACGGCTTGGCCACTGCGTTTCGTGGGGTTGATGTTAGCGTTTGGGTCCCCTTCTTTCAACAATGGGCAGTAGACGAGCTAAGATAAGACGACGACGACGACAGAAAGGTTTAACAAAGAAGAGAGGAGCCCGCATACTTCACCTGTGCCGTCATATCCAAGATCGTGCTTCCATCCGTGGCCAGCGATACGCCTTGTGGTATCTGGTCCGCTTGTTGCTGCGCGGTCTGCTGTGCGGCGGCGCCCTGTCCCTGTCCCTTTCCCTTTCTCCGTGGTGCGGCCTCGACGGTGCACAGGAGGCCCAGAAGCAGAAGTGAGCGAATGGTCAACATGGCGCCCACTAGATTTGAAAAATAGCGATACTATAAGCTAAAGAGAAGGGAATACGAATGGAAGAAGCAGACTAGCTGCTAGATGTATGAAGTAAATGAACCCGTCAAGAGCTGGAGCTGAAAGAGGGAAAAAAAAATAAGAGAACAGGGAAAGGCGTAATTAACGAGAAGAAATCAAAATCTTTCTTCTCCTACGGTTGGGACACAGCTGCTATTCGCATCTACTCTACACGGGGATATCAGGAGATCTTCCATGCGTGTCGCGAGGTTGCTTGGCGCATCCGCTCCCATACCCCTCTTGTTTCGAACCAGCGTTTCTGTTATCCCAATTATATAAAAATCAGGTTAGAAAAAAAAGTGATATAACATTCACTTCTACTATACATAATAGCAAATTTGTTATATTGCACACTCGTAGTACTTATTTCTTTTCATCACTTAATGCCATTTGAGATTTTGTTTTCCTTTGTTGTAAACATCCTCTCTTTTAGTGAGGTTTGCAGCAGTCGATGCACAGGGCATGTAAAGTGTATCAGAATGAATTCGAAACAACATTTACGGCCCCGTGCCTTTCTTGGCTCTACTCACGCCCGTGCAGTCCTGGCAGTCAAAACACGAGCATACGTTTTTCAAGTCAAACTCAAGTAGCGAAAGCCGAGACGCAAATCCGTTATCCTGCAAGAATGATCGCCTAATCAATCATCGCGCCGGCGTGCATCCTCCAAAACATCACCTAAAGTAGATTCATCTTTAAGATCTAAGCAGCTAGTAGGATGGAACATGGTCAATTTTTAAAGTAGCGTATATACCTGACCGGCCATTTAGCATATAGTTATTTGTGAAGGTGTAGAATGTTCATATCCGTACGGCAGAGATCGACCATCTGGTAATTACTGGAGGAACGCCGAATTGAGTCAGGATACTAATATTAGGCCTTTCTCTAGGTGAAGCACGACAGAGCTCGAAGTAGTAAAACTCCAGCGTCTTGCTATTGCCTCGCGAAAACCAACTTACTTCGGCATGATAACATACCGGCAGCAGTACTTGCCCGTCTAGATTTTCTCATAACTAGGCTGAGATTGAGCAGCCAGCCGGCCTCATCTTTCGCTTCCTCTCCTCTCACATCGCCATAAACAGGCCCCACTGAGGAATACCTATTCACTCCCAGACAGCGCGATAAAATCGAGCTTACAGATTGGACCATATTTAGCCTTCCGGGTCTTTCCTAGACTAGGTTCCCAACTATACTCGATGGGAAAGACATTGTCACTAAATCGAATTTAGAATCAGTGACTTGCTCAAGGTAAGCGCAAGTGAATGGTAGCTGGCATAGTCTGTATCAAATAGATGTTTGAGTGTCAATGAGCAATTACAAGAATGTTTGTCAAGCTACACAGCCTTAGAAAACCAAAGGCTACTATGAAACAGTCAGCTAATCAACCAAATTTGTTGTTCAGTATACAAATCATGTTATATTGATGTTATTAAAACGAGAAAACACTTTTTAGTAAATTAAAAAATAAAAAATTAAGCTGTTAAGCGTTAGGGACTTGTTTGCAGCGCTTGAGATATAGATCATGAATGGTGGCTCGGCCCTTTACTCCCGAATCCTCGCAACTGTTATGGTTTTTTCGTTTAGGAGGTCACGTATGATGCTACCTTTCTGTATATGGGGGCACTGACGGGGGGTTGACTATCTCTAGCAAAGTGCAGATATGGACCATTGCAAGCCTCGGCACTCAATCCGCAGGAACACCCAGTTCAAATATAAAGGAGCCTTAAATTCTCGTAATAAAAGTTGAAGCCTCGTAGAAGCCCTCAAAAACAGGGAAGCACAGAAGGCAGAAATCAAAAAATTAGAATTACTTTTAGTCTAATCGAAGGCGAACTAGCTACCTTGGAAGCTGGCTTGGTATATCCTACGTGCTAATTCATGCAGCTAGGGTTTGGATCACAGGATCTTATCAGCGGCTTGCTTATCGCAATGCCGCTGAGCTTTATAATGCAGTAGCATCAAACAGAAGTAGCACGCATGCTTAGAATCAAGTATGTAGACTGAATCTTTCTTCTCGATATCATGTGCTCCATAACGCGGCTAGACCCTTTTGAAGAGGTGAATATATGGTACCTTACGAATCTTATTTGAACAGAGACCAGTTGGAAAATCCATATTGCCAACTCCATTTCTCATTGCAAAATCTCCAAAAGATATCCCATTCGCTTGCTTCCTGATGCCTCTATGCAGTAGACAGAACTGTGCCAGAAATGACTGAAATGAAGATAGATGGTTCCAAGTAGTGTGTCCAAGATATCATCTGGGAAGAGGATGGAAGAGGGTCCGGAACTAAACGAATCTCCGTACCCTCGGGTTATATTGCGGTTGAAAGAATGAACGCTGCTATGTGCGTATGGGTAGTCGTACAAGAAATACGAAATCATTGGATACCCTTATCCAAACATCGTCTCCATGACTGCAAAATCTTGTGGCGTCGATCCGTGTTTCTTGACCATATGTCGCCGCCAGTTGTCTTTTCGAGGAAACGATTTACCGCCCTTGAACCAAGGACAGCTAGGCTCTGTGCAGTGGTATGCTCTCAACTTTAGGTGCCTGTCGTTGATGTGACGGTCGAGATGTGTTTTGGTGCCAAACTTCTTGTCACACCCTTCATATGTGCATTCGTGAGTGCGGTCATGATAGCGTTTATGGTGGTTCAGCTTGTGGATTTGGTCGAAACTCCTGCCACACTCTGGGCATATCAACAAGCCTGGTTGGGGCTCTGGTTTTAGCTTGTCGTGTTCGGGTATTGTAGGGAATGGCGAGGGGGAGACTGTGGGCTGTGTATCTGGTGTCCTTCCACTCGAATCCGCCGTCGAACTTTGTCCAGGTGTTGTAGGGTATTCGTATGAGTCACTAGACCGACGATTCTCATCATCACTGGGCAGATCCAGGTACATATCAGCAAACTCATCCCCCATAGGGGGTGGGGAGTTAACAGTGTCCTCCTGTGTTGGTTGTTGGGTGACAATCTCGGGGGGAGACGGTGGCATAGCGGGTGGTGACGCTGAATGCTTTATCTGGTAAGTGTTGTAAGCCGCCTGCTCCACAGGATTTGTAGGGTGCAAAATGTCCATGGGATTGATGAAGGACTCTGAGGAGAGTTGAGGAGAGTGTGAGGACCGGAAGGGGGAATGGCCATTAGTCTCTGGTTGGAGGCCGTCCACGTCCATGGGCTCCGGGATCTCGGGACTCTTAAGGCGTTCCGGGTGTTGGGCTGGGCTCTGTGGCTGAGCCTCGAGAGGTAACCCATACGTAGAATTCGTCCTCAGGACGGACGAAGGAAGTGTGGGGTCTTCTCCCTCCGTAGTCTGTCGGATCGTTGAATCGCGATGAGGCGGATACACTCCGTACTGGGAATCTTGTGTCTGGCGTTCTTGTTGTCTGTGTCCTGGTTGTTGTTGCTGCCGTTCACCTTCTATTCTGGAGCCCGTGTTACGAAGTCCGGAAATACTTGCGTCTCCAGCAATCTGTCCTGGCTCTTCAAAATATGGGGGCATATTGGGTTGTCCTTGCCAGCCAGACATCCCGGATGATTCAAGGCCAGGTTCTGGCTTGATGGTCCCAGGACTCGCTACGAATGATGCCCCCATGTGTAGCGATAATGACGGAGACTGTGCCCCATCTCCAGCTGTTTGGCTGGATGCATGCGTTGATCGGCGTGTTAGGCTGTTCCAGATCCGCTTGTGAATGGAACCGCTTCTCTTTCGATGCTCCTCGGCCTCCTTCCTTTGTGCCTTGTACATATCGCTCATCTGCCTTGAAGGAGGTGTGATGGCTTGAGCTGGGTCCGAGTCCATTGATATCCTCGTGTCATAGTAGCTCCTGTTCGCAGCCTCAGGCGCTGTTGATGCATGATCCAGAGGCAAGGCTGCTGTGTGCTCTGATGTGGCGGGGAAGGTTTGCTGACGAGGTAGTGAGAAGCTGATATCTTGAGGTAGTGGATCGTGTCCGGTAGCTGGAGAGGCATAGATCTCATTGCTTCTTATCCAATTTTCTCCATCAATGGATGTAAGTGACCGTTGCGAACTTGGGATTATAGGATGGACCAGGGCAGTGCCATTGGGTCTTTCATCCTTGATGAATGGAGGACGCCCGTCATGCAGGGTTGCCGTCGGCTGCGGAGGTAAGTCTGGCCAGGGGAAGGAGGCGACATGTTGAGAACCAGAAGCCTTAGGAAGAGGCAAAGCCTCGTCTGCCTGGGCCTGCCTGGAAATTCGCTTATGACGAAAATACAGAAACCCCAGGATTATGAGTAATATGCTGCCTCCCAGCACACTGCCAACGACAGCGCCGGCGATGGCGCCAGGGGACAGACCCTGGCTGCGCGGGGCAATGACTGCCTTTGAGCTTAAGATGGGTGGCATGATGGCGAGTGAGGTGGGAATTGAAGCTCAGGGACGCGCGTTGACGACTCTCGCGATGCTACAGTTTTCTTTGGTCTATCTCCTCCAGCCAAGACTTTGCCCTGGAATGTCCAGATGAGCTGCCCAGCCCGACGAACAATAACGATGCCAAAGGAAAAAAACGACGGGTATTTGAACGATCCCAGGACACAAGAGCGTGACATGGGGGACGGCGCGCTAATGAATGTACAATTGAGGACGAAACCAACAAGCGAGGCGTTTCTTCTCTGGCGGCGTCGCAACACGCGCGGTCGCTTAGAGAGCCGACCACTGGCAGTCGGCGGCCTCGGTCGCGCTAACAGACGGTGAGGGTTGCCGGTGGCCTCCAGATACCAGCAACGATAAGCTCATAGATGGTTGGTGGCAGACGTAACCAGGGAGGGAGTAGAAGAGATGACGTTGAAATTTAGGACTTGGTAAATAGATGGCCTTCAGCCTCATTGTACTTGCGCTTGTTAGTAAGGGTGAGGTAGGGAAATATGGGAGGCCGGGCACTAGAGCCGCCTGATATCCGAGGGCTGCATAATACTAGGGTTGACATCTTATGTGCGTTGTGCGTTTGACTGTGCCAGTCCAGCTGGGCTGCTGGGCTGCTGGGCTGCTGGGCTGTCCAGTGGGAGCCCTCAATTAATGTGTTCCATATTTGGCATAGGTTACAAGTACCGTAGTACATATCTCCTTTCTGGCCCCCAAACCTCGAAAAGATCCCTGGTGACAGGTACAGATGCAGGTGCAGATAACTAGTGGACTGTGCGTTTTGTGTTTAATGAATTATTGCAGGTATATCGTAACTACCCCCCCATCGAATACGAAGTAGCAGCTGCACAGCGCTCTGCTCCACTGATTCGATAGGAATTTACGCATCCATGCTCAGTAGCCAATCTTTGCATACAGCATCTTTTCCTTCTAAGTGGGAGAGACAAGAAAGGAAAAAAAAAGGTTTGGAAAACGTGAAAAAAAAAAAAGGAAGGAAAAGAAATCTCGAGTAAAATGTCTCCAATACAATGCTTTCAACATTACCACCGCTTAATTATGAGGAAGCATGATGGTGGGTTGGTATCTTATCTTGGAGACATCCCCTGATAAAACACCTACTGCGTAAGTTAGTAGCACCCACGAGCCACACTTAAGCGGCTAGACATAGCCGAGCCACAAGCCATCTTTCGGCGAGCGCGATCCATAAAGCGCTGTGTACCCCAAAACAAGCCGCATCAAAAACGGGGATCTTGCATGCAACGGTCACGCCGGCTCCAGTCAAGCCTTAATCCTCGACATCAGGATCCCTCAATATGGAACACGCGCCATTTGTGCAATAAGCGCGTCGCATATTGCATCCAAGACAGCGGGTCCTACCTCCATACATGCCTACGACTCTCTGCGTGCGGCAGGTCTAGCCCTTTCACAACAAGCAACCATTCCGGAGATACCTGTACTCTAACTCGGCGTTTGGCATCAACATCTACGCCTTCAGATATCCCTCGTGCGCGTCTTCAGGCAAAATTTGCCGGAATCTTTCTAGAGACCACCAGTGTCGGCAGGGATGAGTAATTCATCATAAGCGGCTCTCAGCTGAGGTCTACAGCGTTACAATAGATTCGTTGCCCCTCCGTGGGCCGAGACCGTGCCAAATCCCTAAAGTCTAACTGGACATGATAGCCGGGAGAATGTGAGAGAGATAAAGAAACATGGAGTTTTTTTGATTCGCCCTCTCGTGCCGTGTCCCGCGCCGCATCCTGTACATACACGTGTACATCATTTTGGGTCCCACAGCTATTAGCCTCACGCGCGAGCGTCTACACCAGCGTCTATGTCTTGCAGCTCGCTTCCTTGGAATTTCTGTTTGGACGTCGACCGACATTTTGAGGATCCATAACGCGGCAATATGGCATCTCGACAAGAGAAGTCAAAGCGTACAAGATATCACTCGTCTGATCCGAGTGGCTGGGGGCGTATCACCGGAAGGCTTCGGCCGTACATTAGTTCAACTAAACTAAAGAATGGCGCTATCAACCCAGCAGATGCACCCTCAGCCTTGTATGTGCGACTATACCATTGCAAATAGCCACAGCCTCAGCAGAGCGTTATGGGATGCATATCAGACTACTCAGGGGTAGTGATACCGCCGATGCTTGACATACCTAACCTATCGGCATATGCGGAGCTGTACTTCGTATACTGATGGCTTTATTGCAAGACTTTCCCGTTATCGCGGGATCTTATCTTGATTGCAGTAGGCCGGAGCAGAAGCCACATACGGAAATGCACATCTACGCAGTCCAACGCTGGATCTTTGAAGATCTAGAATGCAGAATCGGAACTTAACTATGCGAGATCGGTCAGCCGGGAGGTGGAGGACGGGCCGCAGTTTCGATCTACTATACATTGTTTCGGGACTTCAACGGGGGATTAGACTCCACGCAGTTAAGACCCTGGCTTCTCACTCTTAGCTGAGTAGCTCTAGATCTCCTACACCTGCCGGGGGTATCGTGTATTAATCTAAAGAGATGCCAGGATCCGCTATGTTTGTTCTGTATAGTAATGACAACTACATATTGGAGCATTGATATTCGAGATAGTGATTGAGCATGAACCGGCTTTCGTTGAATACGTACATAGATATCAACTGATTGTGGTATCGAGCTGAGTTGTGCGGCGGAGATTTGCTGCGATCAGACGATGATGCACTTTGAAGGCCAACCAATAAACGGAGCTGAGTAGCAGTGCTGTTGGCAATGGTGTGCATTTGGCGCGGTCCCTGCATCATTTCTGACCTTAGCAGACCTTAGAAACCACATCGTGAGTCTTTCCTATTCGTCATACACCCTCGACACCCCACTTTCGGCCCTCGCACTTCCCGATTCCACTATTGCACTAGTTCACGATGCACGTTCATACCTAATGTATGTGGACTGTCTAATGGCTTTACAACTAAGAGCTGGTGATCCATGTATTACAAGACACGGCTCATTGGGCGAGCAAGACATGTTTGGTTACGGTCATGAAATCAGTGCAAGTGATAGATTCAAAAATAAGACGTATCGATTTCACTATCGTGCGAAGACGGGCATCATTAGTGCATGGCGACGACTACACATAGTTAGAAAAACGCTTCTTATTTAGTACTAGTACTCCAGGGTCGACGTCACATTTCATGGGGTCGTCTTCAGCAGGAATCTTATTTTATGGGCTTTCCGATCTTAGCTTCCGATCTCCAACTCATGCGGCCGAAATGCAAATCGGCCGCCTAATATGGACGCACTACGGTACACCACCACGCCTTATCCTATGTCCTTATGCTCGATCGGCAGACATATTGTAAACATGGACGAATCTTTGAAGCTGCACGCCAGCGATATCCGCGTGTATCTAGCTCTGTTGCTTCTTCTAGCCCGTCATACCGCCCCTGATACGCATCACCCCTTCCACCACCGTCTGATGAGTGATCCCTGATCACTGATCAAGACCGTCTATTGCTTGCCTTACGACCAGGAATATCGAAGCGACTGCGGACAGAGGTACACGTACATATCTTGCAAGTGCTGCTGCAAACGCCTCGCGCCGTCTGGGCTTTTCTTAATTGACACATCATAACTATTAACATCTCCGGGATACCGCCGACCCATGAGCCCATTCTTCTTGAATGGGTAGCTGGCGGATTGGCTGTGCATCGGCGAAAGACCCTGAATTGATATCGGGACTGGCTCTGGCCTCCTAACGTTTATATACTCATGAGACTTTGGATCCGCCACGTCAAGATCTAGATCTATGACCGAATTAGGACTCACAAGTGCAGCCGCGAAAGTTTAGAGAGTCTAGAGCACCAACCCTCGGACCCAAGTCAGCTGTCTTGCACTACCCATGAAACCGGGTTGAGCTCACATACACCTATAACGGTCTAAAAGGTTTTCACAGCGTCAGTGTATCAGCTATGCAGCCTGCCAACGCTTAGTTGCGTGCCCACTGAAGCCGCAGGAGTGACAGCACTGGTTTTTTGTCGAATCTGTGACTACACTACTGTCATCAGAGTATTGATGTGTTCCCTCTTTCGTCTATCGTGCCTATACATAGTCGAGCCACTCAGCCTAGGTTGGGTGCTACACCGTCGTCATTTAATAGTAGACATCTCGGATTCTACAACGACAAAGCGCCTTCTTCGCCTCGTTATACATATCCAGAAGCCGCTCAGACTTACACTTGGACACTGTTCGAATGGCCACCCTGACCGCGACTCCTATATAGCACTCCACGTTGCACGTTAGTCTTGCTTAGTGGACGTCTTGCGGGTTAGACCATCGCTTTCCGGCACAACTCTAATTCTGTCAGTTGATTTGATCTATGGTTTATTCTCCAGACATCATGTCGGGACCTAAAGTTTTGATATATATCGTGCGACACGATATGCGAGTTACCGATAATCCCATTCTCGACCATCTTGCGTCGTCGTCTGATCACGGTTTTACACATGTTCTTCCCGTGCATATCATTCCTCCCCGCCAGATAGAAGTGTCTGGATTCCTTAAGGATGGTACACAATCTCCCTTTCCCGAGGCTAGAAGTCAAGTCGGCCGCTTCTGGAGATGTGGGCCGCACCGGGTCCGCTTCATCGCCCAGTCGATTTGGAATTTGAAAGAGAATCTGTCGAAGCTGGGTAACGATTTAACTTTACGTATTGGCAAACCTTATGATGTACTAAAAAGCTTGGTTGAAGGGCTTAGAGAACACCAGAAGAGCGTAAGCGCGGTCTGGATGATTGCAGAGGAGGGTTATGAAGAGGAGCAGGATGAGAAAAGCGTGTCCGAAGTTTGTTCGAGTCTCGGTATCGACCTTCGCGTGTGGGTAGATGAGAAGTACTTCATCGATGAGTAAGTAGGTTTCTAGTGTTGCAGCGATGGAACTGACGTATATCTTGATCTAGCCGAGACTTGAAACTGGAAAACCCCCAAGACCTCCCAGATGTTTTCACAACCTACCGCAAGATGAATGAACCATTGAGAGAACGGCCGCGCGCAACAAGACCCCGGCCGCCCAGTGGTTCTCTCCCAGCGTCCATTGATATGTCTGAAATACCAAGCCAGTCAGATCCTTTTGAAATTCCCTCGTCTTTAGAGGAGTTTGAAGCAGCCCTACTTCGTCCCCTAGACTCAGCGCTCCCAAAAGTTGCTCCGATGGACGAAGACAAGTCTGCCCATCCATTCCGAGGCGGCGAGGACAATGCCTTAAAGCGACTTGATTATCTGATCATGTCAGGAAATGCTTCGATGTATAAGTCTTCGCGAAATGGATTATTAGGGGTAGACTTCAGCACTAAGCTGTCAGCCTATCTTGCGCAAGGATGCATTACCGCTCGTCAGATACACGAGGAGCTCTTACATTTCGAGGATGGGAAAGACCCCAAATTCGAAAAGACAGATGGATATGGCCATGGAGAAAATGAAGGGACCAAGGCCATACGCTTTGAACTACTTTGGCGCGATTACATGAGGCTCTGCACTCGAAAATTCCGAGTGAAGCTCTTCTACCGGTCCGGTTTCAGAAACGACCGCTCACATAAGTGGAAGACCGGGCGTGCAGATGATGAAAACGCAGACAGTCAATCACAATCGGTAGAAGACGTCTCCAAAATAATTGGACGGGTTCTCGAGGGTTCAACGGGGCAAAGCCTTATTGATGCTTCTCAGCGAGAGTTGATTCATTCAGGGTACACATCCAACCGAGCCAGGCAGAACGTTGGCAGCTTTCTCGCAAAACACCTGAATATTGATTGGCGTTACGGCGCCGAGTGGTATGAAATGATGCTTGTCGACTATGATGTAAATTCGAACTGGGCGAACTGGCAGTATGTGGCAGGGGTTGGTAACGATCCTCGGGGCGAAGCCCGGATCTTCAATCCAGTGAAGCAGGCGTTTGATTACGATAAGGACGGTGAGTACGTTCGTTGTTGGATGCCTGAACTTCGAAAGGTCGAAAAACTCGAGAATCTATTTCAGCCATGGACGACGCCGAAGGAAGACTGGGAGAAATTTGGTCTGACGGGTCTTCCCATGGCAGAGGACCCAGTGAAGAAAATTGACTTTTCTGTTGAGGGAAAACCCAAAAATTCTCGGAGGCCATTCATTCGTCGGCGTGGCCAAGCGCGAGGCGATAACACTGGTTCCGTCAATCCCAAACCAGCCTCAACTCAGGAATCCGATGGTGGCGACAGACTACCGCCGAGTCAACGCAGAAACTACCCAGCAAGGGATTTCGTACCCAATCCTCGTGGCAATTTTCGTGGTGGACGGGGGTACGGGGGAAGTTTTCGCGGGCGAAGTTATGGAGGACCGAGGAGAGGTGCGCAAGGGGGGCGGGGCGGATGGCAACAACCATACGCTCAAGGGCATGGAGTCATGCCACAGCCGTGGTCAGAATTTGATCTTGCACAATAGAAACTACAGGTTTAGGTCACGATCCCTGGTCTCTATATATCGCCTACATTCCCGGCTTTCCCCGTTCAGAGCTATGTTTAAGAGCAGGCTCTCTGGCAGTCAAAGGACGACATGATTGATCACCCTCGGCCGACTATGGTTTTGACTATTAGATTATGTAACTGCAATTTTTCTCCTTTTGTTGATACAGGTAGAGATTATACTATAGCAAGTATGACAAACTGGTTTTGAGAATGCAGTGTTTTTATTTTCGTTGGCAACCGAAGATTCGTGAACTTTTTGTAATCTATTACGGCGACCAAAAAGCTATTGCACATAATCTAAGGGTACAAATCATATCTAACCACAAAAATGAGTTAAAACAAGACTCTTGGATATGCTCAATCCATTTGTGTACATGTGTAACCCGAGTTAGAATGTCTCCACATTCGGAGACTAAACCAAAATCATTTGTGTCCGACAGGATAATGATTAAGTAGGTATGGCAATATATCAAATTGATCCGCACCTATCTGGGTCCTTGCTTGTACTTAATTATCAGGAGATGAGCACAGTCTATTCGTAGTATTCACGACTGCTTGTCTTATCGACTCTCCCTTTGCATACCAACCGATACGATGCTATCCATGAAAACCTATAAGTTAAACGATGTCAAGATCAGCAGAGTTAGCTTTAGATAGCTGCTCCGATCATGTGTGCAATAGACGTATCGCCATGCCGAGAAAAGGAAAAAGGAAAAACTCAGTCCAAAAAACTCAATGCTAAATATGCTGGATCCAGTTATAATCATTCAATTCAGACACAACGCTTATTGAAATTACGGATTTGTACTTAAATGGGCCCGACTGACGGTTATTTTACTTCGTCAGCGATTTACCCCAGGTCTATATGCGAGCCCTTTAACGCCGCTCTATGCTGTGCTTCATTGCGCTATTGAATACATCAATCCCAGGCAAATGCCTAGCTGCTCCTCCGCCCATAAATAAACTACAACCTATAGGCTGCTCTATAACTGCGCCCTCAAGCTCGGGATACAATCGGCTCGGCACCGCGTATCGGCCTGAGAAAACATAGATCCTCACTACTCTAGCGCCTAGTAACCCTCAACAAGCGGCCGAAGCTGGAATCCCTTGGGCACAACAAACAGGCCCTTGCCCTCAACGCACGTCTTGCCCCTCTCCGTCTCGAGGGTGCCGCGGACCCAGAGCTTGCGGTCGCTCTTCCTCGTGCCGTCCGGGCCCACGGCCTGCTCGTCATCCGCGCTGAGCACGGGCCGGGCCCGCACGACGTAGAACTCGTTGGTCAGCGTCGGCGCGCGGTACTGCAGCTCCAGGTTGGCCGTGACGCCGGTGCGGCTGGGAAAGCGAAGCAGCGCGCACCGCCCCAGGGACTCGTCCAGCACCGTGGCCAGCGCGCCGCCGTGCACGACGCCGGGCCAGCCCGCCAGCCCCGCGCCGAAGTACACGACGCTCACGACCTCGCCCGTGGCCGCGTGGTGGAACACGCGCTGGAACGCGAGCCCCGACGACCCGGCCATGGGGCCCGACGTGAGGCGCGCCTGCGCCACCGCGATCCCCGAGTACGCGTCCCACGACGTCCAGGCCGGGTCGGCCGACAGCTGGCGCACGAGCGGGAGCGCCGCGCCCCGCGCCTGGATCTGGGACTGCAGGTACGCGTCCTCGGCGGACCCGGGCGCGGGCAGCGCGGGCGGCACGATCGTCAGCCGGGTGAGCGTCCCGGCCGTGGTGCCGAGCAGCAGGAAGAGCGCCGCGTAGAGGAGGCCGCGCCGCCGCCGCCGCCGCCGCCGCCGACGTTGGGGTTTGGAGGGTGACTGGGGAGGTTGTGGCACCGCGGCGTCGGCGGCGGCAGCAGCAGACGGTTCTGGTTCTTGTGGTAGTCTCGGGAGTTGCTCGGCGAGACGGAGATGCGAGATGGTGAAGTGCCGAGGTCGAGGATCTTGGAGGAGAGCTCGGGAGCGCGCTCGGGGTGGTATTATCGGATGGAAACAGCTCGCGGTAGGAGGAGTCGCACGGGACATTGGCTGGCCAATTGGCCGCGCAAGGGCCCGGCGATACAGGTGCTGCGATGAGCGGAGCATAGTGACGAGCGGCCTTTGGGGACTTGGCTCAGTTCTGGTGATGCTCGTGAGAGATGTATGTAGATTTTACCACAATGCAACCCATGAATGAGACAATTGAACCACCTGGGCCAGGCCGCTAATGCTCAAATTAGCTTGAACTGCCCCATAATTTGCACAAATACAGTAGATCTGCATAACTTTAAATCCGTATATCACCGCCGGCTCCGGACCTACCATGATTAACAAATAAACGGAAGTACTACTGAGTGAATATTGCCCCACTAAAATGGGTTTGTAGCTGTATGGAGCGACTTCTTGAGAAGTTGAAGTCCTTTGTTTAACAACAACTTGGACTAAGGGATTGTATGCACTTTTCCTCGAGCGCTCATTTATTTCAAGCTAGAAGCTTTTTAGTCAGTATTTGCACCATCCAGGATCGTATCATTCAGTTTCGGCGCGGGAATAATGGGCTTCATGATGCGGCGCAACGTGAGCGAAACTGAAATGTCATAGACGAAGTTCTTGCAGCATCCGAGGCAACGCAATTCCCCATTTGTGAAGTGACCGGCTGCAGCCGACACTCTCCTGACAGTGTGTTAAAGCAGAGATGAGAATGGAAATAGCACCAAAGACTAAATAAACTAGCATCCTCAATGCTAGACTTGAGAAATATTCTTTTGTGCAAGGGTTGTTGATATTGCGTGAGAAATATCGGGAATTGTCTAGTGCTGAGGTTCTCTGTCTGTGGGCTGGATCTTTGTGAAAAGAATAGAGAAAAAAAAAGGGGGGGGAAGCAGTTTTTTCTTCCGCATTTCATCTGCATATTTACATATTCTACAACCGCGGGTCTAATATAGGATTGCAATCGCGACTGCACTTAATTTCTACATCTATAAATTTGAAGAATTATACCGCAACATTGAGGCTCTCGAAAGCCCACGTGCTCACTTACATACTGACATAAGCTAACCTCCTAAGGTTAGGTCGCTCTAAACCCGCTGTTATCGCCAAAACTGCGACGAGTTTTTTGTCTACCACTGGCACCTAATACAGTTTTGTTGAGACACAAGCCTACGGAAGAGAACCATGTGTCCAGAGCCATGGCTTTTGAAGCCAACTTGCACCCCCAAATTACTAAAAGTATTTATATACGTAAATCGCAGTAATAAAAAATTAAAACAACGTTGAAAATGATGCCAGAATCGTTGTTTTTAGGTGTGAATTGACTTCAAAAGTGGTTATTTGGTGTGTGAAGTATGTGATTTGCGGTGCCATTTAATAGGTATAATAGCCGCCTCGATAGCCTTGCGCTTTTGTAGATCTAGACTAGGTGGGATGAATGAGGGGCATGCAAGGCAAGTAAGGTGGGGGCGTCTACAACTAGCACTTATCACTAAAAGCTACCCCGAGGATATCCCGTTCCTAGTCCCGGTTTTTTTTTCCCTTTCTAAATCATTTCTGATCTGTTCCAAAGCCAAAACCGAACAGCATCACGATGGATTCCAAGGCCAACAACAAGCGCCGCCATGATGGCGAAGATTCTCCGACGGCTAAGAAGCCCAGACCGTCCGAGGTTGAAAGCACTGAGTCGACCCATGCCGAGCCGCCTAATTCTGACGTCGAATCACCTTCGTTATTCGCAGACCTCCAGCTATCAGAAAGAACGATGACTGCCATTAAAGACATGGGTTTCACGACTATGACGAATATTCAACGTAGCGTACGTTGTCTCAATTTCTGCCATCTCGCCTAGCTCTAATGTAGATGAATGTTTAGGCCATACCGCCGCTCCTCGCCGGCAAAGATCTACTCGGCGGAGCGAAGACAGGGTCTGGGAAAACGCTTGCTTTCCTTGTACCCGCTGTCGAGACTCTCAGTTCTCTCCGCTTTCGCCCCCGAAACGGAACCGGTGTTATAATTGTTTCCCCCACAAGAGAATTAGCACTCCAGATCTTCGGAGTCGCCAAAGAGCTCATGGAACACCATTCCCAGACCTACGGCATTGTTATGGGTGGCGCTAACCGGCGAGCTGAGGTTGAAAAGCTCTCTAAAGGTATCAATCTATTGGTTGCGACACCTGGGAGGCTTCTGGATCATCTACAAAACACACCTTTTGTCTTCAAGAACCTCAAGGCCTTGGTAATCGATGAGGCGGATAAGATTCTCGAAGTAGGCTTCGAGGATGAGATGAGGCAGATCGTTAAGATCCTACCAAACGAGCGGCAAACGATGCTTTTTTCTGCGACCCAAACGAATAAGGTTGAAGATCTTGCCAGAATATCATTACGGCCCGGCCCTCTACACATCAATGTCGATCAGGACAAGGATACAAGTACAGTTGCGGGGCTCGAGCAGGGCTATATCATATGTGATTCGGATAAACGGTTTCTGCTCCTCTTCTCCTTTCTCAAGAAGTCACAGAAAAAGAAGGTAGTAGTGTTCTGTGCCAGTTGCGATTCGGTTAACTACTATGTTGAGCTGCTCAACTACATCGACCTACCTGTTCTAGGTCTGCATGGCAAGCAAAAGCAGCAGAAACGTACTAACACTTTCTTTGAATTTCGCAATGCGGAACGAGGAATACTATTTTGCACCGACGTTGCTGCACGTGGCTTGGACATTCCCGCAGTAGACTGGGTCATCCAGTACGACCCCCCAGATGAACCACGTTCATATATTCATCGCGTCGGCCGGACAGCGAGAGGGAGCAATGGTCAAGGCCGAAGTCTCCTTTTCCTACACCCTAGCGAAGCCGGCTTCCTAAGCCACTTAAAAAACGCTAAGGTGCCCGTAGTCGAGTTTGAATTTCCGGCCAACAAGATTCTCAACATCCAGTCACAACTCGAGAAGCTCTTAAGCAAAAACTATTACCTTGCACAGAGCGCCAAGACAGCATTCAAGGCGTATTACCAGGCATATGCCAGTCACAGTCTTCGAACCGTGTTTGATATCCACAAGCTCGACTTCGTTAAAGTAGGCAAGAGCTTTGGCTTTGCCACACCGCCACGCGTGGATATCACAATTGGGAGAGGACTTAACCGAGGCGCGGTGCAGGGCAGGCGAGCGTACGGAAGCCAACTGCGGCATGCGACAAAGTAGACAGCAGGAATATCCTTGAGCTTCGGAGCCTATTCAGCAACCATGTAATTGCCCCTTATTCTGCGTCATTTCACAATACCGTAGTCAATACGAGGAACATCCCAGAGAGTTTTTGCTTCTTCTAACGTTCGCTATTAGGCTTCCTCGACTAATCCATATCCCTCCTCCTACCTCTGAACTGTGCGAGAGCCTCTAAATGCATCGATCACCGCTTACTATTACATCGTAGTCGATAACAACTGCACGGCTCGTGTGTCGAACGCTTGTGTAGTTGAAGTATGGTGTAGCCTGTTACTGGCTCTAGGACCTCTTATTAGGAGGCTAGAGCAAGTAACAGCGACCAAGGGAAAGGAGAGTAGAGTTTCCCCGACTAAAGATACACTTTACTCGGCAACAAAAGAAAGATGACACAAGCCTGTGTCAGAACAATATGATTATATAGCATGAAACTTGACAAGTTGACAAGTGTCACTGATGATAGGAGTTTAGTCGTCCCAATATAGCTGCAAGCCATGTCAGGTGAGCAGAACCCGCTGTACATCCTTTGGTATTATATTAATTTGAACCAAGGGGAAGGCGATCCAATCCACATAGTTTCTTGGCAGACACGCTAGCAGCTCTCTGCTGGAAGAGGAATATTTAGACGCTTCTCGCTTGCAACTAGCTAGCCAAAACAATGCATATTTAGAAGACATAGGCATTTGCGTGCATGTGAAGACCATTTCCGATTGATGGTGTGTAGGAACAAGGATAGTGTAGATATGGATGGTTCTGGTATTAAGAAATGGTCTAGTCAGTCAAAAAAATGTTTGATGATACGAAGATAAAGTAGAAGATATGGACATGTAACGGCCTGCAAAATTTTCGTCACTCCGATCCAACACATAAATGTATGTTTACATTTGTCATTGTATTGTCCGATAGCATATACAGTTTAGTCTTAACCATGATCCAGTTTTTGACTTGTCTACACTTGCCTGCGACTACCTAGTAAAATGGATGACAATATGCTGAGTAATTATGCCAGTCATTATACTGACTGACGATCGGCCTTTTGGTGTGTTTTTATTTATAAAGTAATAGGGAGAGACTAGGATAGGTTGTTAGAATGATATGATAATGCTTCTGTTTCATTTCGTGGGGCGATGAAAACCAAAAAACTAGCGCAAGAGGCTGATCAGGCTGGCGTCGCGGAATGGGTTCGTGTAGGCTATTATCTGTCAAGAGTATATCAGCGTATTGATGTTTTTATTGTCAGCGTGGCTTGTAGGAAAGTGCTCTTCTCTTCGACTGTGAGGCATTTGCTTTACACTTGATTGGGCGGTGTTGCTCAGCTAGTGGTTGGACGAGTTGCATGGCTCATCAACTATCACGACATCTCTGAGTAGTAAGTCATCTCCGAGACCTTTCAAGTCTACCTATATGTCAAATGGTCCTTTCTTTTAAGACAGTAGCAACCGTATGCCGTGCAAGATCGAGGGAGTCATAGGGGAGGCGTGTGCTGTTGTCGACTTTGATGAAGATCAGTCAGAATTTCGCGGATAAACTTCTCAGCATCAGTCTAACTGTAATTTGGCCTTAGACTCCTTCTGCTGGGAATAGTAATTAATATCTATTCGCTAACATAGTCGAGTTAAACTTAGAGACATACAAATCACTCAGTAGGACTAAAAGGTAGGCGTTCTGATCTATAACTACATAGATAGCAAACACCCACGACGGTGCACGTCATGGCTACCAGTCTCAATTGACTTATCATTGATATTTCAAATCGCTTAGTTACAATTGATATTTCTTTAACCATATTATTCTTACTCCTCATTTTAGCTTTGAATCGAGTAATTAGTTCGCTAGGGGCTATTTGAATGCGGCGCCGTGGTATAACCGTTTTCTTTAATTATCAGAAGCTTGAGAAGTCGGGCCAATAAAATATTATATCCAGCGTTATAGTCTGCTCGACCACTAATAATGAGAGGAGCTCTATGGATATCGTGGAGTTGGCGTCAATTTGTATACTTAGGTCATGCAAATCAAGATTTGATTTGCCAATCTCCAGCTCTCACTTAAACGGGGGCCTTCATCGTTATAATAACTGCTAGAGCAGTCCATCTCCCATGTCACCTATAACACGAGAAACACTACCAGGTACTGCTGGTATGTCGTCTTCATATCCAGAGGATACTTTGACTCGGCTTCCCATACAATAGATAAGTGAGTAGAAGTCTTCTGTCTTTGTACGGAGTACCGAGTTGCTAGAAATCATTGACTGTCTCTCCAGTCCACTTCTAGTTTACTACTCTTATATATGCTTCCTTTTAGATTAGCCATAGCCGCTCCGCTATTAATTATGTTTTTGGTCCGTGCAGTTCATATTTGGTACAACCTGGTTTATATGGAATATCTTTGGTTAGACAGCTCGAAGAATAGAACATGTCTTGCTCATTTCTCTCGAAATCGTGACTTGGTAAACTAGAGAGAGCCCTACGTCCTACGATTAGCATATCCACTTTTGCTGTACAAAAATGGCTTTTGAAGGTTATCTTAGGTCATGTTAATCAGTAACAGTTGCAATATGACTAGCTATAGGTTCTTCGTTTTCACTGCAGTGTCTGTTTACCACTAGACGGCCCCATAATGTCACAGTTTATTAATAATGCTCATGAAATAGTTTTATTTTTACTTTTTTATATAAAATTAAATAAAATGAAGTGCAAACCTCATTTCTTCGGCCAGTTTCGTGTGTCTATTTACCGTCTAGGTAGAGGCCGAAAATGGCCTTATAGTGCAGTCTAACGGTAGCTTTCCTACACGTCCGATAATTAGAGCCTACAATTTTGTGGTGAGTCAGGTACAGAGGACGGGCAAGCTTGAGGCACTAGACGTGTAGTTTCACCTGTTGACTACTTGATAGTTTGCGAGAGAAGAGTTCAAAAAGCCTAAGCGAATTGATGACTACAGTAAATTATAAGCCTATTGCATAACACCATTAGTAGTAGCCATTTCATTCATCCAATTAATTGACTCCCGCCACCTATACTACTGGTGAACACTATAGGTAATTATAATGGTGATGAACTTAGCATAATCCCGCGATGGTAGGCCCCAAACTGTTTCCTCCGGGTTTAAGCTGCGCCACGGTATCACACCTCAATCATTTCACGATGCTGTTGTTTCACAGTTTAGCTATCTGTGTGGCATAGAAGAGTAAATCTCCGCAATCTCGAATTTCTATTCAAAGAAACAATAGCATATTGATTACTGACTCACAGCACAGTCTTCTAATGTTAATTAGCTTCTCTCTATTCCTACTATTATGAATGAGAAAGTAGGTACAGGCCATGAAGCATCACTGGTCCTGTAAGGCGCAGGGTCATAATCATGCAACTTAGAACATCATGGTTTGTTCTAAGCTCCAAGGCCTTCACCGGCGGCGCAATACCCCCATGAAAGTTCTACTATTTCTACTAAGGCTATGTTTCCGAGCCCTGAGTACTGAGTACATAGCTTATTGACAAAAGGAGCAGGATATAGAATCTTATTTATCAATGCTGGGCGGTTTTTAGCTGGGCCGAAGCTGTCGGCCTAGCAATTAACATCAAGTATGCCTGTAGGTTCTATGGAATGTCTTATTATTTCTTTAGACACTGAGTAACAACACAAATAGGAACTATGAGGATAACTAGTTCCTAAGACGAGGTGATTTGCCTGTGTTAGATAGTAGTAGATCACTAGCTGCGGATGATGGTTGCTCATGATGATTATGTTTTCGGTAGAAATTTGCACAAGTGAACACACTCCTAGATACGTATCTATATTACGAAAAACGCAAATAATTGACTCGTGCAGTGAACGGCACAAAGTCATCTTCCTTCTTGCAGGAGAAGTCAGTAGCGGTGAGTAAAAGGAAGACAAGTCTATTCTAGCTAGCCAGCCGAGGCGGTTACGGAAGATAGTGAGACTATTCACCCCCACAACTAACCACCACCCTATAAGCTGTATTTGAGGCAATTTACACCCAGAAAGAACGATTCTGATGCGATTTTGATAATTTGGAGTAAATGGATAGAAAATTGGTATGTGAATAACCGAAAAAAGAAGTTATTTGGTTAAAGTTGTGATTTTTGGCGATTAATTGAAGATGGGGTGGATAGTCTCATTAATTTCCGTAACCACCCCGCCAGCTAACCCCTGCCAGAGGCAGACCCTGAATTGAAAGGTACCTACATTGTATAGTAGGTGTTACATTGGGGCTAGGGTCCACTGCAGATAAATAGTCAGCTCAAAGATCTGGCAGGCTTAGTGGCTATTTAGCGGCGCATTTTCTGCCCTATCGGTCGGTTTTTACTGCGGGCGAGGACCCCTGTAGCTGCCCCTGCACCTGCCCCATAGTTAGGGGCAGTAGCTGGGCTATAGCCCATCTCCCGAAGCGAGCACGCCTGGCTTCGTTGTTGCTAATAACGTCCACGATCCAAAGTCTATGATCTCATGAACTCGAACACCATCATGGCTGCCAAACACCTATCGGGCCAGGTCTCTCGACCTGCATCCGAAGGAAACCCCGAAGAGCCCGCAATCGAACCATACCAGCGGTCATGGGGTCTTTGTTGTCGCGATCAACATCCTACCGCAGTCCTTCCCCCCTGCCTGACTCTCATAACCTGAACCTTATAATCGCGCGCCGGTCGACCACCTCTGAACTTTAGACTGGTATCTCTGTTTCCTTTTGCCGTCAGAGGGTCAGTTATTATACATCGACTACCTTACTCCTTAGCTATGGCATACGAATATGCCTTTGTGTAAGCCCCCCTAGCCTTAAACAGCCTCAACAGTAGCTACAAGGCATAGAACTGAACATCCAAGTCTACTGTAACTAATTCTAGCTATCAGACATCTCAAGTACACTATTCCGGTCGCTGGCATCCTAACAGTCATCCTCAGGCCGCTACTCACTCGGCTGGACCTGTGTAAGACCTTGGTCTTGATTTTGACTGCATTCTTCGCCACACTTCCATGGGATTCATACTTGATACGCCATGGCATCTGGACTTATCCTCCAGACGCTATCATTGGGCTACGCTTATTTGGGATTCCGGCTGAAGAGCTGTTTTTCTTCGTTATACAAACATATATCACGGCAATGCTCTACATACTACTGAATAAGCCTGTACTCCATGCACAGTTTCTTACTAATAATGAGGAGTCTTCTTCCAGGACGCGCTATAGTAGGAGACTGGGCCAGCTGCTTCTTGCTACTGCTACTGTTGCGGGCGCTATCCTTGTGAAAAGGGGGGGAAGAGGAACGTATCTGGGCCTTATTCTAGTTTGGGCTTGCCCATTTGCACTTTTGACTTGGACGTTCTCAGCCTATTTCCTCATCAAACTCCCTTTGCCTGGCATTGTGACTCCTATCGTTCTTCCCACTCTCTATCTTTGGATCGTTGACGAGCTCGCTCTGGGCCGAGGAACATGGTCTATCGAGTCGGAAACTAAACTTGGTTGGTGTTTGTGGGGTAGTCTTGAGCTGGAAGAAGCCGTCTTTTTTCTGGTAACAAATGCGTTAATCGTATTTGGCTTGGTTGCTTTGGATAGGGGGATGGCAGTTATTGACACTTTCCCCGAACTGTTCCCCGAAGCGCCAACAACCCCATCTCCAGCGCTCCTCATCAAGGCTCTCCTAACGGACCCAGCAAAGTACAACATGACGCGAGTCAGGGGTATTAGAGAGGCTGTCGTTACACTCCGGAGAAAAAGCCGAAGCTTCTACCTCGCCAGTGCTGTGTTCCCAGGACGCCTTCGCATTGATTTAGTATTGTTGTGAGTCGGCTCGACCACATGATTCAAGATATAGAGCTAATCACAAATAGATACTCATTTTGCCGAGTCGCCGATGATCTTGTGGATGAGTCTCACACAGAAACTGAAGCACTAGGGTGGATACACAAGCTCATCAGGTATCTCAACCTAGCATACAGTTCTACGAACGAGCGATCACACTCGACGAAAGAAGTGATCAGCTACGTCGAGAGAAGCTTCCCCAGTCACACAAGGTCAGCATTAGAGCTTTTGCCCACACAGCTTCTTCCAAAGGGACCTCTCTATGAACTATTAGAAGGGTTTACGATGGATTTGGCCTTCGATCACGCTGAGTTTCCTATCAAGAATGAGATTGATATTCAAACTTATGCGCACCGAGTTGCGAGTACTGTTGGTGAGCTGTGTCTTTGGCTTGTCTTTCATCACAGCTCGACAAGACTTCCCGAGGACAAGAAATCAAAACTCATACAGGCCGCTCAAACTATGGGCCATGCACTTCAATTTGTTAACATTGCGCGGGACATCCAGGTCGATGCTGAGATGAGCCGCGTATATTTGCCCACTAATTGGCTTAAGGAAGAAGGTCTGGTTCCGGGTGACATATTGAACGACCCCAAACAACCCAAAGCAGAGCAGCTGAGGCAGAGACTGCTAGATCTCGCATTCAAGGAGTACGAAAAGTCGAGACCTACTATGAACCTACTACCAGACGAGATCCGAGGCCCACTAATAGTCGCAGTCGAGAGTTACATGGAGATAGGCCGCGTTCTCCGAGAGAAGAGCGGTGTTCCTTCCAAAACAAAAAAGGGGCGAGCAACTGTCCCTCGATCGAGACGCTTGTGGGTTGCTTGGAAGAATCTCTCAGCGTCATGAGGCCACTCCCGTCCCACATCCTGAAGCTGATTAGAGATTGTATCCACTTAGAGCTTGTTGGTTGAGGCGTTCAGAAGCGCCGAGAGTAGATGAATGATCCCATAATTAGTCCCTTTTTGATACCGCGCATGAGCTATAGAACTGCATAATATTATCCATCAACTTCCCAAACTATACGTTCTAGTATACTTTGTTTAAATCGTGTAGTGATCAAAGTGGAGGTTAACAGTTCCGCTCAGTGCAGGTACCTAGCAACGCGAACGAGATACGACAGCAAGCCAATAATGAAAAGCGAGATGAGTGATAACGTTGCAGCACCCTTAAAAACCCCAATAATAGCCGTCTCGGTTCTTCTTTCGAATCCTTTCAAAGTGTTGTGATGTGGGGACATGGCGTCTCATCCTGAGTAGTTGGCGCGTCGTCTTTCCCTTTTCAGCCAAACCGCCCGCCGAGTGATGAATCATTGAATTTCGGACTCGGACTCTTCACTTGGCCAACTTCACGACTAGGATTACATTTCCGTCTAGACGATATGCAAGGTACTACATGATGATTCAATACTCCTCGTATTATATTCCCTTGGCCTAAATACTTTGCGGCTGTACTGACAAGGTCATTTCTGCGCTTCGAACCGCGGCAGCTGGCCTCACCGCAGTATTGGGGTCTTAGTGAGGGTCGATGACCAAGCCACTTGAAGCTTTCGGGTCTATTTTGGGTCCGCTGTATATCGAGGTTGCCAATGTTTTCGTATACTTCTTACTTATATAGCTCTTTAAAAGACAATGAATACTTCGTTGGTGAATCCTGCTAGCACTAGGACGACCAGGGGCGAACTGAACACGACAGTGTCACCTTAACAGCGTTCCCGTCTCATATTCTCTTACCTTAGAGCCCATCGTATTTCCTTCCCTTGACTTTAGCTCTATATTATAACTAGCTCTCATAGTGTTACCTTTAATTCAACAAATCAGGTTGAAGAGTATGGATAAAATAACCCGGAAGAAGGCAATTGTCGTTGGTAAGTTGTTAGTCTTAGCCTAGCTCTCCAACGTAAACGCTTTATCTTTTAAGAAATAAGAAGAAGACAGGGGTTTGAACTACATCTTCCTACGTTATTAACACTGATACGCAGGTGCCGGCGCTGGCGGTATCGCCACTGCAGCGAGACTAGCCAAGGCTGGCTTCTCCGTGACGGTATTGGAGAAGAACTCATTTACGGGCGGACGGTGTAGCCTGATCACACATGATGGTCACCGTTTTGATCAAGGGCCGTCACTGCTTCTACTGCCCAAGTTATTCCGAGAAGCATTCTTTGACCTGGACACAACGCTGGAGGCCGAGGGCGTCGAGCTGTTGCGATGCCCGACCAACTACAACGTCTGGTTCGCGGACGGCGAGAATTTCGAGCTGACGACGGATCTTGCGCGGATGAAGACGCAGATCGAGCGGTGGGAGGGTAAAGACGGGTTTGCCCGGTATCTGTCGTGGCTTCGGGAGGCTCATACGCACTACGAGCTGAGCGTCTCTGATGTGCTGAGTCGCAACTTCACCAGCCTCTGGCAGCTTGCGGCACCGAAGTTCGTGCTTACGGGGCTAAAAATCCACCCGCTTCACAGTATCTGGGGCAGAGCTAGCCGCTATTTCTGGACGGAGAGGCTTCGACGCGTCTTTACGTTTGCGACGATGTACATGGGGATGAGTCCCTTTGACGCTCCTGCCACGTACTCGTTACTTCAGTATACCGAGCTTGCTGAGGGTATTTGGTATCCTCGCGGCGGCTTCCATGCCGTGCTCGCGGCGCTGCAACGGGTTGGAGAGAGGCTAGGCGTTGAGTACCGACTCAACACACCCGTGAAGCAGATCTTGACCCACCCAGACGGCAAAACGGCGCGTGGCGTACAGCTGGAAAGCGGCGAGGTACTAGGCGCAGATGTCGTGGTTGTGAATGCAGACCTAGTATACGCCTATAGCAATCTCTTTCCCCAGACCGCACCCAGTGTCCAAAGCCACAGCCAATCTCTTCGCCGGAAAGACGGATCTTGCAGTTCCATCTCGTTCTACTGGAGCTTAGACCGCAAGGTCCCTGAGCTCCAGACGCACAACATATTTCTGGCGGATGAATACCGAGAGTCTTTCGATGCCATCTTCGACCGCCAGACGCTGCCTGACGAGCCGAGCTTCTACATCAACGTGCCTAGTCGCATCGACCCCAGCGCCGCGCCAGAAGGCCGCGATTCCATCATCGCCCTCGTGCCGGTGGGCCATCTGCTAGAATCCCAAGGCTCTACTTCAACAACCGACAAGGAACACGGCATCTCCCGCGAGCAAGACTGGACCACGCTCACATCCCGCGCCCGGCGGGCAGTTCTATCCACCATCACGGCGCGGACCGGCTGCGCACCCCTCGAGTCCTCCATATCCCACGAGATCATCAACGACCCGTTCTCCTGGCAGGCCAAGTTCAACCTCGACAAGGGCTCCATCTTGGGGCTAAGCCACAACTTCTTCAACGTGCTGGCCTTCCGGCCGGGCACGCGGGCGCAGGGGTTCGCGCGCGCGTACTTCGTCGGCGCCAGCACGCACCCCGGCACCGGCGTGCCCATCGTGCTCGCCGGCGCCAAGATCACCGCCGAGCAGATCCTCGACGACCTGCACATGGCCGTGCCGTGGCGGGGCCGCCGCGGCCGCCCGGGCAGCCTGATGGTTCAGGACCAGGGCGCGCCGCAGAACGCGACGACGGGGAAGCTGGACCGGATACGCAGGCCGTATGGAGAGTTCTTCACGGCGCTGTTGGTTTTGTTGGCTGCGTTGGTGATGGTAGTGGTTTATAGGCGTTCTTGGCGAGTTTTTGTATAGCATTCCCCCCCCCTCCTCCCCAAACGAATAATTAAAGTCGTACCACATATGCGCACCAAACAATCCCAAGATGTGACCGCTGCGGTGAATAGCGAGGCTCCTCCGTCCTATATGAACATGTACGGTGATTTCTATGCCTTCCGGTGTCTTTGTGATAAGTTAATTATTCCTTCTTTGTCTTGTCACTGGCGCTTCTTCTGTATGTTAGTTTAACCATTAGTGCCTGAGTCTTCTGTTCGTGTTGAAGCGGCATATAAAGTCATGGATTCCCTCAGCTTACCGTACCTTGCGTTCTTGAAATCGGCTAGGAGTTAACCCCTTAATGAATACTGCGTTGAGACCAGCGAATATTTGGCATCCTAATCCTATGTTGATCGAGTATCTATGACTGAATCTCACACCATCAACTTTTCAGGTTCCCATCTTCCTAGGCAGTATGTATATCGCATTCATGAACTTAGCGGGCAGAGTATCTCGTGGGGCCTATATAGGCAACTTGAGGATCCAAACCTGCATGTCCATCAACGGACTGCGCGTCCGTTGGTTCGTCCTCATCACATGTAGTCTTAAGCCACCCCTTTTGTAAATGCATATCTCCCCGACAGGTCCTAACGCCGCGAACACAAACGAAGTATCAATAGCAGTCATAAATTCATTATCCGTTTCACATCGAACTTCACACTCTAGAGCCACCAAAAACGCATTCCCATCAACTTTTATCTCCACGTATATTCCGCCCATGAAATCCAGACCAACCTCTTTAATCCCGTCTCCTGCTCCTGCTGCGCTCCCGACTTCGGCTACGGTCTTTATGCTTATGATCTTTGACGACTAGCAATCCCTCACCGCCCCTGTGGCTATGATGTCTCCCCCTGTCCCGTTCTTTCTCCCTCTCCTTCTCCCGTTCCCGTTCCCGTTCCCGTTCCCGCTCCTTGTCCCTCTTCCTCTCCTCCCGCTCCCTCTCTTTCTGCCTCTCGTACTCGCGGTCCATCTCTCTCTCCTTCTCGCGGAGACGGTCCTCGTGCTCCCGGACCCGAACATCGGTCACCTTTTCCACGGACTCGAACCTCTTTACCTCGTCCGGCATGCGCGTCACCACCAGCTGTTCACAGAACAGTCCCCACTCGCCGCTCGTGCCGTCGTGCACGGCGTCCGCAAGGTCCTCATGGTACCTCTCGCGATACGCCTTCTTGATGGCCGCCAGGTGTCGTCGATCCCAGTGGAAGCGTATAAGGCGGCTGATGAGCAGCTCGCGGCGCAGACCGTCCTTTTTGGACGTCGTCAGCGCGTGATGCAAGAGGAGGGCATCTCGCACAGGCTTATTGATGATGCCGTTAAGAATATGAGCCAGGAGCTCGCCCTATGCGTAGAAGAAGAGTTAGCTTGGGTGTTTTTGAAGTCACTGTTACCCCCCCAGCATATACGGGCGATGAAAAGGCGCCAACACTTACGACAAGGTTACCGCTCTTCCTGAGCGCATCTCGTGCGAAGTTGCCGTCGCACACTTTCTCGTACAGCTTGAGCACCTCGCGGAGATGCTCATCGCTGCGGAGTAACACGATCTGGATCATGGCGCTCTCGCCGCCCTTCTCCGCGCGCACCGCCTTATACAGGGCCTCGACGTCCTCCTCGACCAAGGCGCGATCGATGGGCAAGGGACGTCCAGTCTGGGGAGAGCGATCCTCCATGCGCCGCTCCTCCAGGACCAGCAGGACGGCCTTCTTGAACTTGTCCTCCTTGAGCTCGGTCTTCATGCACTGCACCAGCGAGTCCTTGTACTTCTTGTCGGCGAAGGCGTCCTTGATCTGGCGGATCTCGTCGTTGGTGCGGCCCATGAGGCTCTCGATGAGCAGCTCGCGGCGCGTCTTGTCGCCCTGGTACCAGAAGTTGGCCCAGTACGCCTCGGACTCCCACCGGCCCAGCGCCGTGGCGTAGCACGCCTTCATGAGCGCCGGGTCCTCGTCCTTGAGCCGCAGCCGGATGTGCTTGGCCACGTTGACGCCGCGCTTGTCCGGCCCCGTCTTGACCAGCTTCTTGTACTGCGACCGCAGCTCCATCACCTGCTCGTGCGTCAGCCCGGGCAGGATCTCGATCAGCGTCTCCGTCTTGGGCGCCCGGTGCTCGCCCCGCAGCGCCTGCGCCAGCCGGTCCGCGTCCTCCTCCGGGTCGTAGAACCGCGCCCGCCGCCGCGCCTTCGACTTCTCCCCCCCGCCTCCCTCCCCGTCCGAGAATCCGGGCGAGAGCGGCTCGACCACGTCGAAGCCGCTCGTGCTGGGGTTGTGGGATGCGAGGAGCAGCGGGGAGGGCATGGGCGACGACTGCTGATACGTGCCGTGGTACGACTCGAGGAGAGGAGAGGCGGGCGGGGCGCCGCCCGTGCTACCAAAGGACAGCGACGCGGAATGATTCCCAGTATTCACGCTGAGCGTAGACATGCGCGCCGTCGGGGGGTTGGGTGAACGATCCCTACGGCCATGGCCTGACGGAGGGTTTACCGTTAAGACATTCGGCGCGGAGTTCCGGGGATCTGCACCATAGGAGTTGCGGTGAGGTAAGCTATGTGAGGGGGGAGCAGCATTGGCGGTCGAGTACGTCAGTTTCTCGTCGGGTTTGTCGGGCACCCACTGCCCTGGCATGGCGTAGTTATGCGCGGGCTGCGGAGGGTCATACTTATTATTGTTGTTGTTGGGCTTGGTGCTAGCCAGAGCCGCGGTGCTGCCGTAGGCCAGGTCATCCTCGGCCTTGTCCTTCTTGCGACTTTTCTTCTGCTCGCGATCACTGTCGGACTCTCGCATCTTTGCTGCATATTTGGCAGGCAGGAGTGCGTCAGCGCCGCGTCGCAACGTGTCCTGCACGGCCTCGACCATGTCTACGTCGCCTCTGGACTTTCGAACCTCTTTGGCGCCCTGTCTGGCATAGCGCCGGTCCTCATCGGGCATACTAGGCATGTCAATACCTTCATGGCTCTGACTGTAGTACCGGGACTCCTGAGTCGGGGAAGTCACGCGGTAGGAGTCCCGGTGGCCGTTGTGACTGTAGTCATACGCAGACCGGCGGGAAGCAGTGGTGTCGTCGTCGTAGCTAAAGCCGGCGGGAGGTGAAGGCATGCGCACAGCATCCAGAAACGAAGGGGAGTCTGAGACCCGTTTCCGGTCATGATCACGAGCGGCAGGTGACCGCGAGCGCCCACGCCCTCCATCTCCGCCTACGCGCAACGACATATTCGTGGCGTGGTGAATTTCCGGTCAAGTAGTATTAAGTTTGGTGGAGGCTCGGTGACCAGTCGGTGTGTAGCGACGCCTCGAACGGTTCCTGGGAGATGGATGGGCAGAACCTGACGAATGGGAATAAATTCTGCGGGGTAAGAAATAATTATAGGGCTGGACTCGAACCCTTGAGAATCCAACAGCGGCGGAGTTCAGCTGGAAAGATGGTGGGAGCCCCTGGTCTCAGGGGGATTGTCGAGCTATGCCTGTTGGTTACCTACTCTGCTTATGATAGCCTTTGTTCACACAGACTCCAAACCCCAGGTGAGCGTCAATGCCCGTACTTCGTTGTAGGACAGAGTCAGTCGTGTTCTGTATGAAGAGGCGACAGAAGAGCTATGCAACATGAAAAGGATGTTTTCCCATTTTCAATGAATTGTTTGGCTTCTACAGGGACTAAGAAGCTGGAGGTGCCGTGAGGCGCAGGCACCACCTTACTGATAATTGACAATGTCGAGTTTGAGACACCGGGGGTTGGTTGGCTTCAGCTCCATCCAGAAAGACTTTGTGCATGGGAGGCTTTTGCGCCAATGCAAGGCTTTCTGCAAGGCCCATTACTTTACTGCGTAAGGGGGCCCAAAAACCACATACCCGTGGCACTGAGCATAGCGGAAGAGGATTGCCGCGTGCATGAACTGGGTCGCTGGCGCATTGAGGACCAATACGATCCAGTCATTGTGCCGATGGAGCTAAGCTTGTTGTGTCGAGCCAACAAACATTTGATGATTGTCCTCGATGACAATCTCACTCAGCTTTGCCCCATCGTCGGTGTAGCGTAGACCTGGAGAAGGCAAAGGGTTGTTAGTGTGGCTCCAGTTGGGAGAATAAAGCAGTCAGCCAGCAGATCATCCTGCCAACAGCCTGGTTCGTGCGATGCGCATATATAGGAGATAGAGTGAATACAGATCAATGCAAGCTGAGAATTGGACCAGGTGAACACACGTACGACGTCTTGTGTATTGTTGAAAACGCATGGAGACACGATGACCCCTGGAGCACTGCCGAATGTGGCCGTGAAAGCATGCATTAGCCATTATCGTTGCGTCGGTATCGGAGTCTCCAATTGGAGTATCAAAGGGTTGTTATCCGTTCGCTTGCAGCAATCATATGCTTAGAAGTGGACCGACGACCAGGGGGAGCATTCACACTAATTTCAATACCAGTCAACGAAAGGTCTTATTGACGGTCCTATCCGAGGCCGCTATGGCTCGTTTCTCATCATCACTATAATACATGAATGAAACGCGCATGGCTTTACCTGGGACGTTGACCACGCGGTGGAATCAGAGACACTTTGGCATTGTGCTCGCCCGAGGAGAACAATTGACGGTGCACAACATTGACGTACGAAGGCATCCGTACGCTTTGGGCTGTCAAGTCGAGAAATGGGATACATCAATCATATTGACATTGACAGAGCTATGGCAATGCTTACGTACCTGTTAGACTGATGCTAAGTCGGGGTTTGGGAAAACCCCTTGGATTGTGGTAGCGGATACCGGCCAGTCAGATAGCTGATCGATATAGTTGGCCCTTCTCGACTGACTCATGCCAGCGTGTAATTAGACCTTCATGCCCGTAAGAGCCAAGAAAACATCTGTGCTTCCATGCCATGCCGTGCTGTTATTTCTGTTGGTCACGGCGTCTGGTTACAACCACCTGTGCGAGCATGCCAGCTCATAACTCCAGACGCCAGCGCATTAACCCCTCCCGTACCATGAATACACAAAGGACATCGCCTCGCAACTGTCATATCTTTTCTGTCTCTTCATCAACTATGCCAACCTCTTGCGTGCTTTCGGACACTGGCTCTTGTATGTGTGATCCACAAGCAGCGCATGGCGTCTGCGTGAGGCTCGCTTTCTTCGCCTCATGACTGCCACCTAGATAGATTGGACCGTGGCCCGACCGAAAGCGACGAAGCCTGATGAGGAGAGATAAGTTAGCTCGCCATACTTAAATAGTTTCAAGTGCCCTCTCCCGGATAAGAGCCTTTACCTTTCAACAGCCGGTACCCACAGCTCAATGACAAGTACAACAGCGACAAAGCTGAGCACTAAGCTCACTACAAGCATATCTGCGTAAATCCGCACGCGGCGATAGCGCAGGGCCTTGCCTTGCGAAAAACAAGGAATCCAAACGTACGAGTCTCTCGATGCCTTGGTCTCCCACTCGACAATAGTCGCTTCCGCCTCCCAGTCCTCCCTGCTCGCCCTCGTCTCCTCCCTGACGGTGCTTGATTCAGAGAATGGTGACTTGTTCGTCCATTGACGGGCTAATGAGGTTAAATAGGAGGATTGAGACTTGGGAGGAGGACCCTTTGCTAGTAGCGCGACTCCGTCCGACGAGAGCAAGGGTTGGCCCTTGCTAAGCCGTGTCCGCTGTGTCTTGGATCCCTTCTTGTCTCGATTCTTGGCGAGCCGGTTTGAAGTCTTAACTGGTAGTTTGATGCTTGGCTCCTGTCGCAAGGCGGAGTTGAACGCATCGGCTTGGCTCAGAACCCTGTCGTGCATCATAGATACCGGGGCTGCCAAGACACACGGCGAAAATGCCAAAGCGTAGAGAGCTGCTGCTAACTTCATGATGGGCAGTTCTGAAGATCTTGAGGCGAGATAGACACGGTACTCAGTTGTGAAGTCGTCATTAAGGAGCCCAAAAGGGGCGAGTGACCCGGGGCGAAGAGCTTGGGATACGAAGGTGTAGCACCGTACGCCGTATGCAGGTACTTTTAAGCAGAGTAGTAATGATTTCTGCAAGCCGGCAATTTCCTTTGGCAGTTTTGTGTATGCGTTACCGCTGCGCTGCGGGTAAATTAAGAAAATCGAAGTGCAGGGAAAGGAGGGGATGTAACGATCTGCCGGCTGTCTTGGTAGGCCACCGGAGATATTAGGTGTCCAAAATGCCGGCGGGCTTAAGCGCGTTAGAGTGATATAAATTCAATGGTCAATAGGCCAAGATGACTCGTTGCTGTACGACACTGTTGAAAGATGTTGTGCAAATGGTACGTTTAGGACAGGGAGGGCGTTGGGTGATATGTACTGGATGGCCGAGACGAGAGGGTTGGTGGAGGGCGGGCAAGTGTGGGCTGCTAGAATAACGACCACACCATCTCATCACCATCGAGAATTATGTTTTCGCCAGACTGCAACTGTCACCGAGGGCTTGGCTATTACTCATGTAACCTTAGTACCTTATAAAGCACTTCTTCAGCAGTGACGGTAGAGGGTGGTGGGGTTGGGACACAAGCCTGGGGCCAAACTGCCTCTTTGTTTCAAGCAAAAAGAAATAACAAGGTTCGATGAGGTGGTTCTTTTCCTTCGTATCAGTACTGGTATCTCCAATGTTTATGTATGTACAGCAGGTAAATAAGGGCTAATGAGAAACCTTAGGTTGGAAGGCAAGGCATGCAAGGTTAGAGAGGTAGGGATAAGGGCGTCGTCCCGCAAGACATGCGACTAATTGTGCCCTTTGGAAATGATTCGCGCACGGATATGAAGCCTAGTTCGCACTCCTGGCCTTTTCATCGCATTCCTAGAGCTTAACGTGCGTCCCAATAGAGAGAGAAGGTGTAGTTACAGAATGGTGGATCAGGCGTCCTTTGCAACTAATGTCGCGGATTCTAAAGCAATGATTGTGAGAGATACGCCGTCCATTAAACTGATGAGCTTCTAAAGCCCGCAATGGAGTCGAGGTGGATGCGCTTTTCTACCTCCCTGCCTCTCTAGCTACCGACTTATAATACCTACCTTACCTAACCATTGTCTACCCTTGAGGTATGTTTGATAGCTGACGACACGACGAGGCTTATAACCCTATCTACGCGTGGCCCGAGATCTGCATTACCATAAAAGGCAATCCAGCTAAATGCATCATCATGATAGCGTCTTGGCTTCCCTTGGGGGCATCGGTACTTTGTATTGGGACGTGCAACAGCTGTTTAGTGTACAGCATCTCTTCGACCTCTTAGAAACCCCAGCCACGGCCATGCTGAGTTTTGACTCATATCATAATTGAATTAATCTCAATGCTCAGGTACTATGAGCTCGGTGCTCGATATGATGGTAGTATTAATTATTAATCAGTTCTGGCTGTAGCTCCCTACCTCATGTTTAGCTATAGGATCTGCTAGGCACCGTACATATAGTACTGAACCAGCTTGCTTCAGTAGGTACCCACATTTTGTTCGCAATCCGACATGCCAGGCTTGATCATTCAGCCACTCAGCGCTCACACTTGAGCTCGCTGATAGCCATTTTCGGCAGTCTATCTCTCTACACAAGATAGAGGCGTTCTTTCGAGCCCAGGCCAAGTGCTAGTATCTCCGCTTCTTACGTGTGCACCTACTATGCTCTTCCCGTTACTTAGTTTGTGCGTTGTCCGAGCCGAGAAGTCCGAGCCGAAAACCGATAGTGGCTGTTCTCAACGTCGATTGCTACCGTGAAACACCAAGTGGGATGGTTGTGGTTCGTTATGATCTACTCGGTGCTTAATATGATTAATTAAGAGGCGCTTTAGACTAAGCAGTACACGTAGGTCTTTACGTAAGGCATACGAGGTACTGTAGGGAAACTCCAATGGCTGCAGGACGACGAGTTATTCCCTACGTCCCCAACATGTATTTCTTTGCGCTAATAGATGAAACAACGTTCAGATACGTTCTCTAGACTACTAGACTACTTAAATGTTGCCATGATCGACGCAGATCGCAACATGGGTTTTGATCCCTGCCACTTTCCACATCTGCTCTATTCTTTCCACTTGTCCGCTGGCCGAATACCTGTGAACCGCCTCGCCCGACCTCTCTGTTGTCTTTGCACTGCTATAGCTGAGCAGGAATAGTATTCAAACGTCACACAAGCTTGATGGTCGGTATCCGAAAGATTAGAATTCTATGATATTATATAGATAACAGCGAATGTGAGCGTAAATGTCGCCAGGGCGCTTTTAGATATGGAACTGTGCTGCTCCCTTGACAATTTTCACCCCCGCAACACGCACACCGGATGTCTACAACTTAGTGATTTAATCAGTTGCTTTAAAGCATAGGAAGGACATACACATACTTGCATCGCTGCTCAGCTGTGTTTCAATTCAAGGCAAGCTGTTGGTCGGAACCCGACCACCTATAGAAGGGAGTTGCCAAGGGATTGGGACAAGGGATTGGGAAAATAAGGCCCGACATCAGCGTTCATGCCACAACTTCATGCGTATTCGAAGACCGTATCCTGGTTCATACGAAACTTACTTCTCAAAGTTTAGGTTCCTTGCCGATCTTTTAGTTTGAAAGAACCTTAAACCTGGATTGATTACTCTCACGACAACTCCGCTAAACCTTCGCGAGAATCCTTTCGCAACTCTAACAAGCTCTCCTGTTTGCGAGCCACAAACTTTGGACCATATCATTGTATACCGCTCCCTCCTTCAGTTCCAAATGCGGCTCGAAGCAGTATTTTGTGTGATTCCTTGCAAGCTGAAGGCGTCTGTACATCTCCATCAGCTCGTACGTAAGGCTGTTCGTGGACAGGACATTCTTAGCTTCGTGTCAACAGCTGAGCGGTGTATAATATGTATGATCACAGATCTTTAGTTTCAACGCGAGTCAAGATCATCTTAGAAAGACTGGGCGAAAAGGACTTGATCAAGCTTTTGCTCGACAAACCTGCGAAGATCCCCTCCCAACATGCCCCGACCATGAAATAGGTCTGTATCGCGCGACAAGAACGTACATTTGAGGTCCATCGCCACGGTTGACGTTGTTCATATATAGGCTCGGTGGTCCAAAGCAAGTACTTGTGATATCTTTCAGTTTGGCCGCCGCCCCCGAAAGCGTTCCTATTCACTTGGCTGAGACCAGCTCCAGCTATAATATACTAGTAGTCATTATTCTTCGCGGTCGTGTTGATCACTCTGCGCAGTTGAGCTTTTGTGATGTATTCAAGGCCACAAACACCACCCACGAACTTTCCGAGTGCCGCGGCCGGGTCAAATCCCGTCGAGACGGCCCTTGGGCTGTGCCATCGGGTCTTCGAGAATAATTGAAGCTTGCTAAGTTTCTAGATCATCAAGTTATGGCGCATCAGAGCCGAGAAGTGTGTTTATGTTCACCGGTTATCCATCGTCTCACAGATGTCAGTACTGGCGTGATGAACAATAGCTGCTTAAAGAGAGTGTGTATTGCTATCTCTCGTGCAAATCGAAAGGCTCGATCAGCATCTGGTATACGAGCGTTGGATTCAGCAGATATGCCTGTGCGAGGGAGGTGAGAAAACTTGCTTTTATAGACAAGATGCCATGTGCTGCTTTATACAGTACTCTCTCTGTTATAAGACGTTGGTACATCCCCAGTATATATTCTCCTTCTGTGTATTCCTATCCGTAGTAAATGGTCCCAAGTAGGTCATAATATTTCATGTATGCTTGTTATTGGTAATATATAGTAGTTAGTAGACCCCAATACCAAGACCCCAGCGAGATAAAGGTCTCGCCATAGTGCTACTCAGAGCTCAATAATGGGGAGCTTTAAACCACGCGATATGCACAGGATCCGGTATTAGGCTAGTAGTTTAGATCAGGGATGCCAAAGGGGTTCGTTCTATGTGCAGTACACTACTGAGTAGGGTATGTAGTGCGGTAGGTACAGTAGCAGCAGATCGGCGTTTAGTGGCGCTTTAGCGCTTCGGGAAATTGGCCCACATCGTTCCGTTGGCCCCCCAATACTGCCCCAACTCCTGCCCCAATATTCCATTGCAGCTTTGACCTCATCAGGCTGCATTTCATCATTTTTCATTAACCTACAACTCCGATGATTCAGCCTCCACCAGGGCCACCTCATAATGAGGGCATCTAAATGCTAGATGGCCCCAGTGACCTTTCTGCTACCTCCCCTGGTTCGGATTGAGGCGTCGAACAGCAGCCTGTTAGCCAACCCTGGCGTACTCGAGAAGCATGGCTAATTCACCACTCTCCTCGCGAGAGGGGCCGCATCCCGGCTTGACGCGCTCGGCGACGGCTCCGGTCGAGATGCACTCTCCTCGTTCCGCGCGTTCGTATCTAGCTCCCGAAGATGCCTTTAATTCGCAGCAGTCCTCACGCCGCCAGCCGTCTATTCACGACGGGGGTGTGGGCATGAACGTGGTCCATGACTCGAGTAACGAATTGCGATCGAGGAAGACGAGATCAAAGCTTGGAAGCGGCAGTCGGAGCCGGAGCCGTCGCCGGAAACGCAGCTGGAAGAAGCTCCTTTGGGTTAAGCAATCCTGTCGGTCTTCCTCTCATGCCTTGTCTATGTCTTGTCTCTACATGACTCCTAACTTGCACAACGCCAGACCCGGACAATTATACAGACCAAGCCACGTTCCTTGAGAACCTCCAACGAAATCCTCGTCTCCAGCCTTACGAGTTCTGGCCTCTCGTTGCCGACACCACAGTCATTCTCCAGCAGGTTTGCTCAGTTACTATATTCGTCGTTTGCTTCGTCGGCATTTTCCAGGAGCGTGTCTCACCTGTCTCCGTCGTTGGCTGGGGTAGCTTCGGTACGTTCGTAGGCTGGTTGATCTGGGACAACTGGGTCGGCCAGGAGGATGAAGATGAGGCGTTACAGAGGCGTCGCAGTAATCGTAACCGCGCCGCCAGGGAGCAGCCAAGCAGGCGGGATCGCCCCCATTCTTCCGTCACGGGCATCATCCCATCCGCTGCGAGTTCCGTAACTAACTTAGCCGCCGCGGAGCGTGCTTATCCCCAGCTAGCCATGCGGCAGTCCTACTCCGCTTCCGCTGTATCTCTTCAGTCCGGTGTATCGCAGGCAAGCAACGCAGCTCGCGTCTCCAACGATTCGTCCGAAGAGCTGAAACACCGCCCTTCGTCTCCTACGCGAAATGGACGGACAAGTCTGCGTCTGGGCACTATCAAATCCGCCATTCTTATCTACTTTACTCTCCTTGGTCTGTCACCAATCCTCAAATCGCTTACGCGCTCTACCTCATCCGACAGTATCTGGGCCATGTCCTTCTGGTTGTTAGCCATTAATATCTTCTTTTATGACTATTCCGGGGGCGTGGGCGTCAAGTTCCCAGCCTCACTTTCCACAAATGCAGCCCTCATGGCATCAACTGTGTTGGCCTCGCGACTCCCTTCAACTGGACAGGTATTTAGCCTCACTCTATTTAGCATCGAAGTATTTGGCCTCTTTCCCGTGTTCAGGCGATATGCAAGACATCAAAGCTGGAAATATCACGTGGCTATTTCCGTCATGCTCGTCATAGGGGCTGGGGCTGGGGTAGGGATGATAGTGGGTGGAGAGAAAGATGGCGTCTGGCCTTGGAAGAGCGGACTGTTGGGTGTGCTCGTAGCTGCCCTCATTGCCTTAGTAGCCATGGGCGGCTGTAGTTGGTGGCTGATTGGACTGCAGAAGTACAAGAATGCTATCAATGGGCCCTGGGACCAAGCACGGCCGATAATTATTAGCCGGAGACTCTGGGATGACGATTAATGCACACGTGTTTAAGAGCAAGCCAAAACTATTTGAGCTTCCTCGGCTCTTCAGTGACTGGCCATTCTCTTTCCAACATATGATTCCTCCATGTAATATGAGCTCTTTTCGGCAGCATGGTTCTCTTTTACATGGCAAGACAACACTTAATTAGTCAAATGAAGGCAGCTCAGTCACATTATTATGATTTAATAAGTTCCACACAACTAAAAGCAACCGACCTCAAGACCGGTGGTTGAGGAACTTAGACAAAAGGCCAACAGAGCGAACAGGAGTTGTGGTCGTAAGATTTACTTCATTCTACGACCGTATTACTTTCAGAGGTGAGATCGAAATAATGTCAGGACATAAAGAGCTTTAAATCATCACCTTCTCAGGAAGAGACATACCTAGATGAGTCTTGTTGCTTAGCTTAAGATGGTATAACTTATAACACGTTGAGATGAGCTATCTTCAAGTTTGAACTATCTTGCCCCATGTATAAGTGTCCCCATGATGCCTGAAGTTTGTCCCTACATGCCCAGTAAGCAGTATCATGTGAGGATATTGGAGAGAATGGTAGAATCCACAGTGATTCAGGTCAAATTATTCTTCTAGGCATATACTTAGTGTTGGCATCCCATGTTTGTCAGATATATCTCCTACAAGCCGTACGAGTTGAGTACTGGTTACACCCGGACTAGAGAAAGTGAGGCACGATGTTGTAAATGGAGTGGACCTGGATTATATATATAGCTAGCCCTGGAGGTTCGAAATGGTAGATATATACAGATAGCATATACCCTGACCACGTCTCATGCCCCCTAGGAGGCTTAGGCAACTGCCTCGCGGAACGCTCTCATGACGTTAAACACAATAAATAAACAGCAAACAAACAAAAGCCAGGTACTTCTCCCCTAAAAACAACAGTCTCGCTAGCCATACACACAGCTTGTTCGACATGTTAATAGCGTATAATATATATAATATACTAGATTTCATGAAAGCTAGTTCTGGATGTCACTCTAGTATCAGAAAGTGACCACGCCCTTAGAGCCAAGTTGAGGAACTACCTGTATCCTCATTACTTTTTTAAATCTACACATAGAGATTTTTAGCTTCTCGGCCTCACCCTTAGTCTCATTACAGTCCCTCCGCGGCCGCGTATTCGGTAGCGGGCTGTTCAGGATATCATGCCTAGGAGAAATGTACTCGCCGAAGGATGATGGTCCTTCTAAGACTCCGCGAGAAACGAAGTAGTCGCTATTCTCAAAGCCGATGTTACCCTCAACAGAATCGCGATGCACAGTTCCTATAAATGTTCATCTGCCTTTCCTATCTTTCCCTTCCACTTTCGGTTTCCTAGGCACTGATCCCTTTACGGCGTCTAGGTCAAGGTTGTTATGCCTACCTGTGGTGGAATAGCCTTCAACTTTCGTCTTGAACTTGGGTAAGCCATTGGGTTCCTATATTGACTTTCCTAGGAACTCTAACTTCTATTCTGCGCAGCTTGTCTAATCGTAAATTGCTGAACATTGGCTATTGACCCTTTTCAGCTCGTTTATGCGGATCTTCCATCCACCCTCATCTGAGGAAGCATCAAATTGATTCATTGATTGATTGATTTTGTTTAAAGTTATGAGAGCAATTTGCGAAGCAGTCGCTCAAGCCTCCCAGGGGGGCATAAGACGTTGTCAGGCTGTATGCTATCCGCTATTTATCTACTATTTTGAACCTCGAGGGCTAGCTATGTGTATAACCAGCGTACTCCTTTTAGGACGCCGTACCTCATTTTCTATCATCCGAGCATCCCGCTCGGTGCTTGTCCCGTATTGCCTAAGCCGTACTGTCGTTTTATGTGTATGTGTGCGCGTGCGTGCGTTTGTATCTGGCGCTGTCGTCAAATGTGGCTGGGGGCTACTCTTGTTGGGAGTCCGCCGAAGAAGCATCGAAGCCTCTTGGAAAGTCGCATTACGGACGGAGCAGCTCAGACACTTCAGTCACCAAGTGCATAGCGCTCTTTAGACAGTCCCAGTCGAAGTTCCGTACGGTGTTCAACCCTACTACAAACAAATTGGTATGTAAGTATCGATTCTCCTTGACGAATTCCTCTTTGATTGTTTCGCAGTTGACCCATTAATATTCTTCTATACCAAAGATCAGATGCTACCTCGTTATTATAGGTAGAGCAGTCTGGAAAGTCATATTATGTTCGTTGTTCGGCATTTGCTTGCTCAAGCCCGGCAAATCTGCCCTCTCCGTCTATATTCTGAAAAGTTACGAAAATGATACTCGAAGATGACATAATGATGTATCTCTGCGGTGATAATACTAGATGAATTTAAGAAAGCGTGCTTTATTGAGTCCCGAGGCGGGTTCTTAAGGTAAGAAAGTAGATTATCTGTATATAAAATGCCCTGGTTGTCTTTACGAAGTTGGATAGATGCTGATATTGCATAGGTGGAAGTCCTAGTACATTTTCTGCGTTCGAAACGTTGATGTAGCGCCAACCGTGTAGCCAGTTTGGTCTTGTGGTCAATCACCTCAAGTAAGGGAGAAAACGTAGCACCCGCAATTATCCGTCGCGTAAGACTGGGGCATGTATTCTCTTGTTTAAGTCTTGTCTTACGCTAAATAGTTTAATATTCTTAGCCAGAGTGCTGGTACGCTTCTAGAAAGGCAACGAAGATATCCCTATAGAATGCTTTGTTCCTACATTCCAGACAGTGGCAGTCTCACTGCGCCATTACGCTAACCCGCAGGACTGTCTGCCTGTCGTTTCTACAGTTTGAGCTACTTAAGAGACTGTCTTGGACATGGTATTTAACCGGCATGTGAGGTGATTCAGAATACTCGTAGCATTTGCTGCATGCAAGGGAGATAAGAATTTTGTGTTGACTAAGACTATTGTTTCACGATGCAGTTTACTGATGCTGGAAGTCCTTTCCTGCATGTCTCAACTTACTACACAATACCCACCTACCGTCATGTTTAGCTCTCGCGACGAGCGGCTTAATAGGAGTGGTTGCTACCCAACACTGGCTGGGGAAAGGTGTCGCTTTACCCCGATATTTGGGTAGCTCGGATCGATGCAAGGATGGTATCAGATATGGCTTCCAGAGGATCTCAATGATTGTCAAACTGCCGTATTAGCATAGATTATGCGAAAACGGCCAGCGGCTCCATTCTGGAAATGGAGCATCTGAAAAAAACGCAGGCTAATGGTTGTATTTTTAGTGAGGAAGACGTGGGCTGGGACTGCATAGAGAGGAGTAGAGCTTCCTAACTATCAGATGACCATCTTATAGATGTGCAATGTGATTCGCTCAGAGTATATGTCAATATTGCGTCCTCTTAAGATCCCGACATCTCGAGAGTCTACGGGGTGGCTGCGGCGGCTTCTCGCGAGGACTATGTTTAGCACGTCTAATGTATATGTCGGTAACGTATGCCGCTTGGCATATCGGGTGGATGAACGCGCACGTCACCCGCGGGGTGTGATGCCCGGCGATCGACGAAGCATCTCCCCCAATGTCTCGAGGTGGAGTCTCAGATCTGGGGCGTCTTCTCGGAACCCAGCCGAAGCCATAAGCAGCCAAAACCGTTCGGAGTAAAAGGCGGGCGTTGAGGCTCCCTTATGCTTGTGCCCATCTGCCACACGAATCTCATGCTGTGCGCCAACCGAGTCGACCCAATACCATGGACAAGGGCCGGCACGACAGCGAGGTCGTTGAAGAACCTTCCTCGATTGGGGACCCCAGCTTTCGATATCGGATCTCGAATTCCAAGTACGTACATACGCAAAGGCAAATATTCAACTCCCGCTCTTACAGCAAGACGCATCTCCGCTACCAACAAAAGAAATAGATTACATGTATGTATTGCGCTGCAATGCGCGGCACGGGATGCAAGGTGCACTACTGTACTAGTAAATCTCGTTATGACTTCCAAACAAGGACAAGTTGAAGAGCATGTCCGCGGCTGAAAGAGGAGAAATATTGGTAGCGGAAACGGAAATTGATGAGGTGCCACACCCCTGACAGGGTGCAGCAGAAGTATTTGTCATGCCCTCGTGTGAGTCCGAACTCCTGCGTAGTGCATGTTGTGGCCTGGCTTGGGTGCCGGGACGCGTACTTCGGTAGACATGTCTGTTGGTTCGGTACACACACTAAGTGAGCCACGACGACGCAGATAACATGCCCATCATAAGGTTGCATCGCCCATCGAGCCATGCGACGGCGGCTTCTGCAGCCACAATTTGTCTTCGGGTCTGGTGGCTTGCTATCTAGATGGGCGCTACGTTCGCCGGACTGGGGAAGTCCAAGATCTACTATCATCTGACGTTACGGAAATACTGAACCTGTTCCTTTGTCTTGGCCACGAGACGCATGATTTTGACCGAGGTGTGACGACCGCGGTCTGTACTTTGGCTTACAAGTCGCTGAACTAGGGATTGCTCACACTGCACTCTTACCAACAGTGCAGTGCAATACAATATGATTGAGAACCAACAGAAGAGGTCATGCGTGCTTACAACCTTACCGGGTACACAGTATTCATGCACAATTTCCCAAATGTAAAATATAATGTCTTCGTATTGAGCCCCCTAACACGGATGCTACCGAAATTTATAACATGACGGTATTAGTGATGCAGACCAATAGGTACGTGCTCGACGTTCTTGATGCAGTGTTACCTCGCTATCTTCTCTTAGTCAAGTCTTCGAAATAACGACCGTTGTACGTATGGGCTACGTATTGTGTTTTGAATATGCAATTGCTCTTGTAGATACTTCGTAGACTAACCGTAATGCTCGCCATCTCATATTCATTTGGTAGACAGAGACGGAGTAAGGTAATGAGAGTGCATAGGCGAGATAGAGACTCTTCGATCGCCAATCATAGAATCTTCGATGAATATCGAGATACAACACAGTACTCCACTAAGAGCTCTTCTCCTTTCCGGCGTGGGATTGCGCGAGGTCTAGACTTACAGAGCGGGTGAATTTGCGGCCCCCACGACTGAAATATGAATCTTCAGAATGAGCAGTAAAGGCGGAACAGGCGAGGCTGCGCATGATTACGAGTATTGGCATTATAATCAATTATGTTGTTATCCTGTTTGTGAGATACACGAGGTCGATGCTTCATTTCAATATATACTATACCTAATCATAAATATTCCGATGGGTGACCTGTCTTGCCTATACACACTGCGCATCGCCCGGCTAAGGACTTGTGCAAAATTCTCATTATTGCACGAATTACCGTCACCTGGCAAGTGACTTTGTCACTACCATCATAGTATCCACCCCCAAGGTTCTCAAATGCCAGATAGTGACATTGGAATCAGTATGGGCCAGTAGATAAAATCGTCTTGTTGTCTTTATCCCAGGTGTCTGTGAGTATAGTCACGGGGAATTGATATCCTTGATCATATACAAGTACGTTCGTTACTGGTTTACTCGGCAACATGCCGTAGTATCTTGGTTAACCTTACTTTACGCCATGCAGCTGCTAAGATATTTGAGCTTGCGCCAAGGTCCGTCCATGGTCTTAAGGGTACGTACTGAGCCCTAGACGCCACGCATGGCCACACATGGCACCATGGAGTAATACAGATCTGATGGTCGCCATCGCTTACCAGTCATCGACGCCCCCAAAGTTTGCCGGCAGGAGATGGTGCTCAAGGCGGCCGCGACCGTTGTGAACTTGTTTTAATGACTACCATGGGACCTGGAATACTGCCGCTGCGATGGGAGAGGGAGTGTTAGCCGGTGTGTTGAAATCCCTTTGCTAGTCATCCGTTGTTGGCAGTGTACAAGGAGAAGAATCATGTGTCACACAACGCTTATTCTTCGAGCATCACACGATAACTGATGCCCTAGTAGGCTCCCTGAATTCAGATTTATACAGCGATGGGGCAGATCTAAAATTGGACTTCAGTGCGACTGAATGCGAGCGTCATCATGAATCTCGTATATCGTATCCCAATCATGACAGCGAGACCTTTCCCGACAATACAGGTATGACGAAGCCTGTATTCAGGAGTCACTACAGGTGATCATTTGTTAGAAAGCGACGCTCTCTAGAAGAACTAGCGATAGTTTTATCCTTCAGCAGCGAAACTAGACAGATGATAGATAAATAGACAAATAAACAAACCTAGCGCATAAGCACGTTCATGCTCGTTAAAAATTCCTCGAATTAGACAAGGCTCTGTACAGTATTGCACTTTGGTAACTCCCTATTTCCCTTACAACCTCCTCCGTGCCGTATCAGCATTGTTGACTGTGTGGCCTGCTAGCTTTGCTCGCCCGGTCAGTCTCAAATCTACCACATGCAAAAAAAAGAACCACGCATTCCCAGTTGGGGCCACCCAATCGTCTCAGAGCAACAGGAAAAAGAAAATACTGAAAACCTGGAAGATGGTCCTGCTTTGTCTCGCATCTTTCATTGGATAGCCTGTCACATTTTCTCGCATGTGCAACCCGTCGAGTACTGATGGAAGGCCATGGGGGGAATCTGTCTTGGCAGCCGTCTGCTATCTCTACTATTAGTAGCATCATCTGCGATCAGGACTCAAAGTGCTCAAGTGAGCCGTGCTCGGAAAAAGGACTGCAGCATGCAGCATGCCTTCCGAGATTTCAGTCAATGGCCTGCCACACAGCGAATGCAGCTACTGTTAGTCTTACACCCTCGTTCTGCGTAGCCGCAGCGTTGCAAGCCCAGGAGTTGCTCTCGCAGGACATGGACGCCGTCCCTAATAGTTGCGTTGCATTATAACCATTTATCTTTTTGGATAGCGATAACTATTTAATCTAAGATTATGCTATTGTCGTTAGCTACACTGTCTTACTTTCGTGTGTCGATATGACTGTGTTCGTAAGTATAGCAAATGCATCCTACAGTTCCTACTTGGCGGACACAGTACTGAGTACGCTCTAGAACAACCAGTAAGCAGGGTTCTTACTACAGCACCCATTGACCAAGAGGCTCCGACGTGAGCAGGAGGTGGTGCCAGGGGGGACCCTGGCTCTTTGGAACTTGCTGCTAGTACATCCGAGAACCTCGTCACACACTGTCCTCGAAAAACCATGAGGCTACCCCGTCCAAGTCATAATATATATCTGTGTTCACTGAATATCAAGTCGCAAGTGCAAGCTAATGTCGAAGGCGCGTGCGAGCGTAGAGTTTTGCCTGCTTGAGCATCTCTTGGCACGTGTTGAACCGGCTTCCCTTTGTAGTGGTGACAAAGGAAGCGGCACGAGCTGAAAAATGGTCGCCGGTAACACTGCTGAGGAGACTAAGATACGTCAAGACTTCACATACGCGCGCGGGTACATCACTAGAAGCTCAGCTCACTCATCTTCCCGCTCGACAGATATTCGCTTAGAATCAATAAAAGCGCGGGTGCGCGGAACAGCAGTTCGAAGCAAAAGGAGTTGGGACCGTCACTTAAAATATATGTTCAAGGCGCGTGTATTTTCTGAGATCACTTAATCTCTCTCTCATCAATAGTATTACCATAGTAGGCTACTTTACGATCTGTCTGGCCCAAAAAAACCGAAGATCAGTGCGCGCAGAAGTAGATCCAGCCGCAATCGCTAGACTCCGCTCCAGCTGAGCAAAGCTAAGCTCTCATCGGATGGCACATCGCTGATCATACGCCAAGACAATAAGTCAAAAAGTATGTCCATGGTAGCGGCAGAAGAAATGCAAACCATCTCGTACGAGAGAGTACGCTATGCTCCATGTCTCATCCGGGAAAACGATAGAGCCCCTTCTCTTTTCTCTCGATCTGGATAGTTCAGCATGGTAATCTGGCGGGATTATATAACCCTTTTCTAAATTAGAAGCGACAAGGATGCTCCAACATGGTCTAGTGTGTGAACAATGGTCGGCGTTGATGTTCATTATTTTCTCCAGTTAGTCTCTTTCTTATTTCTACCAGGGTCAGTCGCGGACGTGCAGCCGAGCAATCAGGGGACCCTGTTCAGATGCATATTTTGATGACAGGGGGAGTATGAAAGACCCCTGGTCGTCCATCTCATCGGGGACCTCAGCAGCACTTTTCCAAATCTCGCTAGTTGCTGCTCACCAGGCGAGGGGTGTTGATGGGTGTCCAGCTTCGTTCACCGTAAGCATGCGTGATCATGATCCCGTCTCAGAAGGAACAAGAAGACTGATAGTCCAACGAGTCACGAATTCTATGTGTCTGCGATTTTCAAACGGGACTGGGTGAACAGCCAGAGCGTCAACGGACACTACCACCAATACTTTAAGACGCAGTAGCTATACTCTAAGCGGAAGAAAACGTGCTACTAAGATGAACTCCTTTACACGTATGAGCAATTGTGTATCTATAGGTACATAGTGTCATAGACTAGGTATTTCGTACCTGTACTATCCGCAACTAGCGCCTATACTCATCGTGATAATGTTCTATTTATGCCCTAGGCATTACAGATGCAACCCAGAATCTTGGGAGCATGGAGCCCTGGAGTGGGTATCGAGAGGATGTGCAGGGTTCTAGCCTTGTCTCTTCTCACGCGCATCTCACCAAAAGGAGCCTACCCTATGTCTGGTTGTTGATGGTTTATTGTGAATAGCTTGGGGGACAGCTCCTGGTGTCTTTCTCTTACTCTCCGCTTGATCTCCCGCCGACTAGGTTATTCTTCGCAGAGTCTGCACAGAAGATAGTGAAGCAAGCATTAACATCTTGGACTATATACTGTGTCCTTGTTGTTTTATTATTCTCTCTTACCTTCTTGCACAGCTGAGTGAGGGCCCCCATCCTCTGCTGGAGTGTTGGTTGCTCTACTTGTACACCTCCTACGTCCTTCCTCCTTCCTCCTAGTAGGCCTTGTCTCACAATCTGCACCGGATAGGCAAAGTCACGCATCCTAAATCCGCCTGCAGCGTTTGTGTGATCCGTATTATTGATACGCACTTATTCACGGGGCTGCATAGGTTGTTTTTGGGTATATTCTCGCACACACACTCTTACTTCGTACCTACGACACCACCAGGCTGGGGCATCAGGCTCTGTTACTCCTTCGATTCATTTCCCCCCGGCCAGCCAGCTAGCCCGCCCGCCCGCGTGCACGCGCTTCCTGCCGGCCCAGACCGCAGAAGCCACTTGTATCGCTCCCAAGAATTCCCTGCCTTGAAGAGTCTCTGACCGCAGGAATGGCTTGAGGTTAAGCGCAATCTGGAAACAAGACAAACAAGACAGAGTTCGAGGCACTACTCGAACTCTAATACCATCCCGCAAAAAGTGTTCAGGTATGTCCCAGTCCCGCTCAGCGAAACATCTAGGTGCCATGTTTCTTGCCGTATGTAAGGTACCTACCTGTCTGCTACCTGGACCTGACACTCTTCAGCTGCTTACCCCCCAGGGAAGAGGAGGTCATATTGCAGGCATCAGGGCTTTTTCTCCCTCTTCCTCTTCTTCTACCTTTCCCTCTATGTGTGTGTGTGTGTGTGTGGTGTGAACTTTGTCAACACATATGACAATCGAGCTCCGAGAAGTCGCTCAGCTACAAATAAATCAGATTAAACAGAAGAAAGAAAAAGAGGTGACCGCAACTATACCACAGGAAACTAAGCCAGCTAGCGACTTCAGCTCGTCCAAGCGAGTCCGGGGCCGCATATCGTTCTTCCCGGTCCCAAGAACTACCCAGGTGGGCTAGACTTTCGTAGGAGAGTTTCCTAAACTTACTAAAACACGCTTCCTTCCCCCAAAGAGAAGGTATTCGCTACAAGCCACGACAGGCGCCGCGAGATAACTCTCCACTAAAGCGTATCTAAGTCTACAAGGTACACCTACCTCCCATTAAGGTACATGCGGTATCTCTATAGGTCAGATCAACTACCCAAGGCAGGAAGGATACTAACTCAGCGAAGAAGGGGGGGAAAAGAACAGAGTTGCAAGCTCCCCTCTAGGCCCAGCCAGGTCAGCCTAAGACGCACAGAGCAAGGTTTCCCGCTGCCCATGCAAGCCTGGCAGCATATATTTCGACAGGCGCCTCCCGATGATCGACGTCTCCACAACCCATCTGTGTATCTACCTTAAAGCTTGCGAACCCACCTGTCTAAGGAGACCTTCCATGGTTTGAGCTCGCAGTGACTGAGGATATCGATGTTTTGAGTAGTGTTCCAGGCCATTGACCATCATAAGGAGAACTATATATCGCCCAGCAGTCTAGTTATCCATTCACTTCTCATCCGTTCATCATCACCATAGTGTCTTATCTAATAGACAACCACGTTAGTAATACAGCGGCATCTCTAACTGGCGTCGACCATACCCAACATCAAAGACCTGAATATTCCCGGCCATATTAGGACATACGCCACACACGCCTCGCCAACAGCAGGACTCAATATTTCGACCTTGAGGAGAAGATAGGAAGAGAAGGAGAGAGACTAGCCTTGTGGAGAGACGCCAAACATCGAAGCAACCGTCGAGGTCCAGACAGATTTACGTCGATTGCAGAGCAATATCAAGAATCAGCCCACCGCATCGAGAACTCACGAAAAATATTTCTCACTATAGAGGCTTTGATTCGGTCCTTTAATATAGCCGACGGAAGGCAGTTGTTCTGGGAGAGAGCAAGAGAGCGCGTGTGCGAGCGCGTGTGGGCTAGGGAGCACGAAAGACAGGCAGAGTGAGAGAGGACGGGCAGAGATTTATTGAAGAGAATGGAATCCGCCACGCACAGCTTTACCTCTCGTCGGCCAGCAGCTGGCGGTCTTCCTCAGTTTCATCTCCCTCCTCCTAATACGCCCCTGGACTCCCAAATTCCTAGTATGGCAGCTCCTAATCGCTTTCTTCATTACCCTTCACCTCCTCCTACCTCCTCCCCCTCAGAGTCTCGGCAAGAGACCTCACCGTATTTACAACACACCTTTCCACATGTCGTTGGCAGCAAACATCTGACTTCATCCTCAGGAGTGACGGGAAGCGACGGTCTGAGTCCCCTCTCCTCAAGCGTCAACAGCAGCAGTTCGCAGAGCTCCCAAGCAGGCATTACGCCATATAATCCTCAGAATAACTGGTCCATGCCGGGCACTTCATCTTACACCTACGGCTCGATAACTCCTGGGGGCCAAGCCAGCATAATGTCATCAGGCTACAACCGTCATATTTATTCTCCGGGAACACCAGGCGCACCAGGAGCCCCTGGGGCACCGGGATATAACTCGAGAAGCTCTCAATCACCGGCAACCGCCGATGGTCTAGCACCTCCGCCATACGATAATGTCAGTCACCCGTTCCCGATGTCCATGTCAGGGGGTGCTACAAGCCATTCAAGCTTCGCTTCACAGGCTTCACACCCACAACATTTGCAACACGCGATCCTTGGATCTCAATCTTCGCAGCCTCCCACACCTGCAGCAACTGCTCCATCAGACAATTACTCCAGAGCGCCACCAACGCCCGGTTATTATGCGGCGCCATCATCAACACCCCAGCAGACGTCATTTACAGCCTTCCCTACAGCGCATCCTTCTCCTACACAAGTATCTCCATCGACGACGGGACCAACGGCCAGAGGTATCCCAGCGCTAAGCTCACAGCAACATTCCCCCATGGGAGCCCCTCCACCCTATGGAGGCAGACATTACGGCTACCCAACACTCCCTTCAGGCTTAGGAGGTGCAGTTTTGTCAAACATGGGAAATCCAGGGGGTCAAATGCACATTATGGGAGCCATAAGTCCCCTGGGCGCCTACCACCCAGGGCATACGCTCGGCCCTCACCACACCCTGTACCCTGGGCCCGCAAACTCACAACAGGATCGTCCGTACAAGTGTGATGTTTGCCCCCAGTCATTCAACAGAAATCACGATCTAAAACGACACAAGCGGATTCATCTAGCTGTCAAGCCGTTCCCATGCGATCATTGTGACAAGGCTTTTTCACGAAAGGATGCGTTAAAGGTAAACCCAAAAAATACTCATGTTGTTTTGCAACCGTTACTAACCCAAGATAGCGTCATCGACTTGTGAAAGGCTGCGGCAGCAATGGAAAGACATCACCGAATAGTGGAAACGATGGTTCTCCAATTGAAGATTCGAAGATGGATCCCGATGAAGCATCAGATCACTCACGCAGAGTCAAGAACGAGCCAGCTTAGAGCACTCTTAACCCAAAACCTGCACGAAGCGATCCGGACTCATCCATCATCTATAGTATTGCCTGGAAGCTCAGATCATCATAGAACATAGCGTGATGCATTGGTCGAACATACTAGCATTATCACAGCAACGACATCTTACGATCTCAATGGGACGGAAAAGGAATAGACTTGGAGTAATGGTTCCAAGAAATGCAATGCGAGCATAACTGATTAAGAAGGATACCAAACAAAACGGCAGGGACCACAGGACTATACAGGCAGGCATTAGATTCTGTCTTCGGGGCGTTTCTCTAGGACCGGCGGAGCATTCGAATGGACCGGGCTTTTGGATTTTTATATTCTGGCTACCCTTTTCTTTGCTATAGTATTTACTCGGAACTTTCATGTCAGAAGGACATTATAGATGCGGGAATATTTGGTTGTATTAGTATGAATATTGGAGGCGTCAAGCACCCACACACCACGGCTGTTGATATGGGGATGGAAGAGTCCAGGACCACGAAAACCGAGCATCGACCGACCACACTCTCGAGCACTTCTCCAGAGTCTTGGTTTTTTTCTCAGTATTACAATATCAGAATTTTAAAGCGTCCTTTTAACTCTGAAAGTCCGCATTCGGGGGATATGCGTGTACGAACGAGACTAAGTTTATAGTCATCCGAAGGCCGGCGCGATTGCAATCCATTCATGGAGGTGATTCATATAATTTGCAGCCGGAGACGACACAATAATTCAAGTGTACAGGCAGGTTTGTGTATTAATGCAGGATATGAGGGTATGAATGTGGAGTTTAGGTGCTATGTACATGTCTTAATCCAGATACCCTATCGCTGCTGTTGCTAAATTGAATGGTTTTCAACCAAGACTCAATTAACAGCTCATAATTCTTTAATCATTGTAACAATTGCCCAGTTCTCTCTATCGTCCAGAAGATTTGCGAGGTGGCTCTGAAAACCATTGTGGAATCGTATATGCTCCCGCCAATAAGTTACGCTCTACACAGAACTAAGAGATTAACCTGACACACTACGATATAGTCTACTTTAATTAATCCTACGTAATAGAATAGGTTCATAATTATCGTATTCCTATCTATGTGAGAGCATGAATATAGCTCTACTAGCTACTTTCTTAACATATAACTGTTTCAAATAAAATGCCAACTGTTCGACTCAGAGTTGCTGTGTCTCGACAGCTCTGACGCCTCAGCTAGACGGCAGTGCTAGACGTAGCTCAAGTATGTACATTAGGGGGGTGTGTACTGACAGAACCTAGAAATAACCTTCAGCTAAGCCCTGAGTCTGTCTAAACTCAACCTTGGGACAAGATTCGTGCGGAAGGTGCCGGTAAGAACAAACCCTGAGGACCAGCAGGCAGATCCATGCTTCAGATAAATAATCAACAAAGTGTCTCGTCTTCCGTAAACATAGAACGAGCTAGTAGTTAGAGGAAGCATTCAGAATGGCCTATTGGCATATCAAATTAAATCAAAAGAACCAAAAGAAACTACCGCGCGAATGTAGACGGGTTGGTAGACCGCTAGTGTAGACCCTCAATATGCCGGCCCAAGCTCTGGCAAGCCATCAAACGTGTCTCCTTACCCACATAGCATCCCATAAGTCCTTTCCTAGAAATTTTCGAAAACATGTCTCGTTCGGTGAGGTTACCATCAGATGTCTAAGAGGTCTTAGCGTAGACTTTGCTGTTGCCTGAGTAATCTAACTTCTCGCTAGGTCTAGAACTCAAGGAAGATGAGTAGAGCGCAGCATTACACTAAGGTTAGACTATTCTTTGTCACATCCCAAGGAGAGTAATCACGAAGGGCTAGCCACATGCTTCTTCTCTTATCGTATGCTATGTGATGCCGTCTTTTATAAGCACGAGCTACTATGTACAAGCTTAGCCTCTTCAAAACGAATGTTAGCCAGACCACGCGCATGTCAAGGGGTGAGTCTGGTATTCTTGATGAGAGTTTCAGATGACCTGTAGTTTGGAATTGTAAGTCTCACCGACGAGACCTAGGAATTCATATATAAACGGGCTAGGTTGTGACAAGCTAGAGTGTAGGTGGCGGCCGCTACGTATAGTCTTGCAGCTCGTTTCCGCCCTTCTAGCATGCCCCAAGTGTCTACCTTGTTGATACCAACGGAATCAATCATATGCGATCCTTTGAGGTATGTTGATGACCAATTTTACAAAGCATACCGGTTTTATTTCCCTCCGTGAACGAGTTACTCGAGCCTTTACAGAACATATATCTCATCAAGGGCTCACCTCCTATTGTTACCACACCCTCTTGTCCAAAAGTATTAGTACATGGCGGCAGGCATTTTTCGAGAAGGAGGGCCCTGTACGAAGTATACAGGCGTAAGCTAAGCTCTGAAGAGCTTGTGGCTTGCGATAGTCCTAGCCCCCCTTTTGGTTCAAACCACCCTGCATCACTCGCCCACCCTCTCGCTCTGTTTCCGCGTGGGGTGGCTTCTCCTATTTCGAAGCTTCTCTAAAGTTGGAGAGTAGCGTACCAATGGCGCTATTCTTTACACGCTTCAAAGACGGAACGCTTGGCTTGCCTCCCTGGGTCGTCCACATGGTGAGGCTGAAAGATGGCGTTTCGATGGCCAGTACGACGGTACTAGTTAATATATAGTATGTATATGCCTTGTCCGCGTCTGAGCTCCTGCAAGGGGATCGTTGTTATCGCAGGTATGGGGATCTGCATTGTCCGCTCACATTGTGCATTGAGAGATATTATAACAGCCTTTGTGCCGACTACACATACCCTGTAAATAATGTACGTGCCAGAGACTCCTTGGTTGATTTGTCGAGCCGCACATATCACTCACATCTGCGCTATACCTGTCTTAGGCTAAAAATGCACATCAATTGAAAGGTGAAACCGAAAAGACGCGAGCCGAAACTGAAGAAAAGAAACGACCCAGCGTCGATCATGATCGCTGGTTGACCTACTGCATATCGCGTAGGTCTGCTCACCAATGACGCCGCGGACTCGTTTCGGTGAAACGTCTTCTTTCTGGCCCCCCAACAGGTCTCGCTGCCTCACCTCGAGGCTACAAAGGGTAAAAATGCTACCACGCCTCTTGCCTACAGTAGACGTTGACAAGAGCAGGCGCCAGGCGCCGCCCCCAGGATCTCAGTAAGGAAGATCTTCCCGCCTCGCTCCAACGCCCGTCGACTAGTAAGCACTGCTGGCGAAGTTGGTTCATGCTGGTTCGCGCCCGGGCTGAGATCTCGCTCACTCGGTACCGTTACACAAACAAGGACCAGAGCACATCATTGCCAGCCCAATCGCGGTACAGGCCGACCACACCTCACAAAATAAGCACATGGCACTTGTGCTGTAAGAAGTGAATTCCTGTCGACTAGCGAAAAAACTCGGTATAGGAGCTACATCCGAACGAAGTAGCACAGTGTACCAGGCGAGACATCTTACGAAGGAATCGCATCGCATTGATCAGTGCAAGATATTCTAATATATGTATGTACTGCGAATCCGTGATCGGTCGCAGTAGGTACATGTCACAAAGTTGTCAGATATTCCTAGCTGGGTTCTTTTTTTGCTCCTAATTCTCCGGCCAGTCTGTGTAATCGGCGATTTTAGAAATCAGTCTCGTGTCACGTTCATGTTTATGCTCAGACATATACGAGGTTTCGGGTGACCGAACGCAATTCCTATTGACAGGTCTTTGGACACATGATGGAGAGAGGGGAAGCTCACTGTTGACCGGTGAGACGGTGCCTTAGACTGGACAATGCCCCCTGCCAACCATGCTGAGCGGCTGCAGGCTGAGTGGAATTTTACCAGGTAATTCGCTAACCTGGATGGAATACCAAATTAGATTTTCTTTTTCTATTTTACTTTCTCAGCTCAGCTGTAGGTTGCATAGGTAGATGATTATTCATTCTCTTATTAGATGTTGTAAATTTCTGATTACTCTCCGATAGTACGATTCTGACCCCCTATTTACCCTTAGGAGTCGGAGTCATGTAATATATTGGGGGCCGGGTATTGAAATTAATATTTTCATTATTCATCAGCTGCAAAACAACGCATTTTTGAAAGTTCCAGCCCTTATCAATACTACAAGGACCTAGTGGCGATGGTGAGAATGACCAATTCTCGCCTTCAGTTAGCTATCGGCCTACCTTCCTACCTAGACCAGACAGACTGCACGTCTCAGCTGCAGGCGTGCGTCGTGCCGTGGCCAGACTAGCCTACTCCCCCAATTGTGGCTTGTTTCTGCAATGGTCTCTTTACCTGGGACTCGGGACGTCTACACAAATAGGGCTTATATGTTACCTGTAGCAATAGGTATTATTTTATAGATAGACCCTAGATATTACACGTCTAGACCAAACCACCCATGTATGTACGCGTAGTCTACGTTACTATGCATCGGAAGACAAAACTTTACCGCCTTTGGAATATGTACAAATGAATGACCTCCGTCACTGTCCTTCTTAACAATAACTGTACGTCGCCATATTCATCTTAGGGCATTACCTATTCAAGAAGAAGTGCTTCAAAAGTTTCTTGCATGTTTGATATCGGTGGTGTTGGGCTCACCGGGGGCCCAGAGCGCGCAATGACTGCCAGGTCATCGGCGCGAAGATAATTATCTCCGCCCCAGCAAACACCATAGAACTCTGAAGAGGAAGGGGCATCCAGGTCTCTTTCGGGACTCTTCCGAATTATCTAGGCTGTGTGATGGTGATAGTGACGGTGACACTGCACCTCTCAAACTGCGAGCCACTACCCAGGTGTCGTGTATCCTGTCAGTACTTCGGATGGGGATTTATTGTCCACATGTGCTCGGTCGCTTGCTTCCGAAAGACAATATTCTATCCCAATACCAGGATGTCCAAGCTCTCATCTGTTTATATCGACATAACCTCCGAGACGAGTCAAAGCCATTGTGCGTCCGTACCACGACGTCCTAGGGGTTGTCCGGTCGTGCATTCTTGTGTTCTTCTTTCATGCGGGAACGTGAAGAAAAGGATAGGCGTACATGTGGGGAATATGTGTAGACCTTATGCGCCACGCCACTCTTTCATGGCCTTCCCGGTTGGCGGGTTGCTGCAGCTGGTGGTGGACAAGTGCGGCAAGCCTAATAGGCCAGTAGAACCGCGTCAGTAAATCATATCTGGCCTAGAGAGAATGGTAAGACAAGTAAGGTCCGGGAAGCTCATATCCAGTTGATTATCACAGCTAGATTAATCCTCACAAAGGCCTCTACCCTTATTTTCTTCGTATCAGAACGTTATGGCGTTGTAACGAGGGGTGGCCGAGAGACAGCCGAGTAACTGTGGTAAGCAGTTCATTACAGGTCATTTGAGGTCATAAATGAGAAAGAAAGTCAGTAGAGGAAGGGCGATATCGAAATTTCGGGCAGATGGTATGAGCTAATCTGCACGGAGTCCCGATTTGCACACTCAAGAACCTTCTTTACTTAACAAAATGATGTTCTCGCCCTCTTTCATTTGGTAAGGGGCCTCGCCATCCTTGATCATCTATGCTCCGTACCACACGAGCCGATAGCCTGGATTGCAATAAAACCACTAGTGTCTACCTGTGGGAATCTATCGAGAGTGTCTATGGAGCCTACTCTTCCGAATAGAGATTACTGCTACTACTCGAGCGTCCAGGAACATATGCAATTGATTTCTATGGCACCATACGAACTTCACCCGAGACGTTTTTGTGAGATAATTGAGTAGAATTCTCTAGAAACTCACGCTCGGGACCGAAGTACATACCATTGGACAAACAGTGAGACCATTCAAGCCTGCAGAACTGATCTCGGAGCCTTCGAATTTTCGAGCCCAGACCCAATCCTTCCAAGTCTACGAGCACGAGGTGGGGAATGGTCAGGCGGGCAGTGTCATAACGTCCGCGGCTTGTGGGACTAATAAATCGATTCTCAACGATATCTGCTCGTCCCACTCCATGATCGGGGCCAATTTGTTCAGAAGTTTGAACAGATCGACCGAGGCAGTGACTTCCTGGCCATACAACACAACCTTGACGAGAATGCACTGAGAAAAGTAGATAGTGAACTCAGCTGGTATGCTAGGCGTATCCAAGAGATCAATAGTACGCATCTAGAGGCGCTGAAAGGGGGGCCTAATCAGGATGCTCCTATTGAAATGATAGGATTAGCACAATATTGTATGGATACTGGCACTAGGACAGTGCTGTTCGCCGAGAATAGGCATGGGTTGAAGAGAGGAAAGCTATTGTGCAAACAGAAACCCTCGGGTCTGGCCGTAGAGGAACCTGAGAGCGTAATGAAACACGCCCAGGAGACCATTATATTGAATTCATACCTTCAGAGTAAGCTGTGTGAGAGGATGGCCAGTCTGAGGTAGTGGGTATTGTAGGGCGTCGAAGTGACGACGCCACACTGGGTAAAATGTACGGACAGACACGCCCTTTGGTCATGGTGACTTGTGGATGGTACTCCGTTTTTTTCAGGTGCTCACAGCAGATAGACAAACCAAGTGTCGTTAACCATGCGTGTAAAACTCTTGGAAATGTTTCGTAGCGATGTTTATTTGAGTCACTATTTTACTTGCGAGCGAAGAAGGCAGTCAATCTAGACTACTGTTGGGATTTCGACGTTTTTTTCCCGATATTGTTGAGAAGCTCCCGGACTCTAGGTCCCATACCACATAGCTCAGGTCCTGATGGCTAATGGATGTTCTAGGGCAGGAAGTACAAAACTAGCAGTCCCTACAAAAATGACTGACCTGTGCCCAGTGGTTGATAGTACTACCAAATGTGTTAGTGGCTGTTGGCTTCTCCAACGGCTGATCTTCCACCTCCCTGTCGTTTTTTTCTTTCTTTCTGAATCAGGTAGGTTGACCATATATATCACATTAAGTCCTTAAAGTCAACAACTCTCTTATGTTTAAGTATCATTCAAGGAGGATATATATTTTCAATTTTCAGTTTTCAATTCTGTAGTGTGATGGCTGTGACGCAAATATTACAAACCCACCTAAGTGTTTCTGAATGATAAGCACTGAAGTTATAAGCCCGTGACAGTTACCATTACGCAGGTAAAGCCTTCTACCCCCGTCTCTCTTTTTCTTTTCTTTTTTCTTTATGTCAGACATTCTAAGTTTAAACTATTGGCTGTAGGTAGCATTGTCAGTTATAACCTTCACATAAATACTTCGAAACAAATCCAGTAATCGTTATTGAATTAATCAGCTAGTAAAATAACGCTGGACAGTATACCTGTTTCTATAATTATCTAAGATAAGCAATGCTATCCTAGTTCCTGAATACTACGTTCGATCTCTCGAGGATAAGCAACGAGGTTGGAGAGTAGTATTAGATTTCCAGCAGCTTAAGTGTGAACAATGAACCTGTGAAACGTGACTATAAGTCTATGGACTTGAATCAGATTCTCCTCCCATTTTTTGCTGTCTTGTGCCCTGTAACTTGGCTCATTTGTCAGTAACACTTCAATAATGCCTTTGTCAGTATCAGCAATTGTTTAAAAATGTTTTCCCCCGTTGCCGGCTTATCACTGCTTTGTTACGGCAGATAATACTCACACCTACCTAGAAAAGCTTTGTACATAGCTACCATGAGTCCATTCGTGTCACAGTAGCATCGAATCCTTGCTCGCTGTTCAACTTCAGGACAAAAGTCCAGGCACCGTACTCATTCGAGCCATCTCTCACTAATACTTCAAGTAACTAGTTCGTCAAGGACTCAAGGTCTAGGGCACAGCAGGAACCACGGCCAGCTAACCTTTATCACCCTGGGCACAACGATTCGGTTTAACACGTACATAAAATGATACAGTTTTCAGAGAAGGCCATTTTCAACATTCAGGCCTTGCTCCAGGCTGTAAGTGGTTCCCTAATTCTTTAGTAGCCCGCTTTCTGTGGCTCATGAGTTAAAATGACTTATTCAGGAGTTTCTACTCCTATTGATCTGGACATATTCTTAACCCTTTGTAGAACTCTATTAAGGACAAATACTAATTCTTGATTGGTATAGATCTTGGCTAGATCCTATGTTCTACGCTGACGTATCTAGTTCATCTGACCCCCGGGGCTAGTGGGATATTCCAGTGCCGAAATGATATAGACAGGCTTTTCTACGCTGAGACCATGCAGATCAGGCAATCTAGTGGTGTTCAGGCTTGGAAATGAGGCCTTTTGAACTCTCACGTCAAGCTTTCCGATCGAGGACTGATACCCGGAGGACACTGGCAAGCAGAGTCCGGCCCAACAGCACTTGCGGATCCAGTACCATTTGGAGGAATAGTGGTGCATAATCTGATCTGTAACACGGAGAGAATCCAGTTTGATGAAAGCAGCTGGTTTTTATTCTTCCGCCATGACAGGTGGTATGATTTGTACGGGACTAAGCCAGAGCCCGATGGCACTAAATAGAGTATTAACGACCCTAAGGTTTGGGAAGTATAAACGATCCCACTTGAACTGGCAAACCGAATGTTAATCGCACTGGTCAGCGATCAAAATTCATTGTAGGTTATAAGCTGGAACCACTCAAGAGTTGATTGGCATACGCTAAGTCAAAACCCTAGTTTACGAACCGTATTATTTGGGTTACTTGCTTACTGGAAAGATTGTGAGTAATACTACGAGTTAATTATGTTCTTTCCGATTTTAGCCGTGTAGAGGGCAGAGTATATGTTTCTACCTAGCCTCATGATACAAGAGGTCTTTTGGGCTATTGAAAGCCATACACATTTTGTCCGAAGGTGGGATCATTGACTTGAGGTACTTTAGGTGCAAGTTCTGTAGGAGCCAGTGTGTTGCTTCATAGCTTGCCAGAGCCGTTCCCCGGTGTCAAGGTGCTCTTATCATATTCCTTGCTCAAGCAATACTGCAAATCAACCGCAAAATAATGCTTCATGGACCCGGTTCTAAATTTGACAGAGGATGACTGGAGGAAGAGGTTCGAGAGCCTCTTGGAGAATCAAGAATAGGCTTTAGGTATGTATGATTATAACTTATGTTTAATTCCTAAGTATCCGTTTCTTTAGCATCCTAATATCTTTGATGCTGAGTCTTTCATAGTAAGTAGACTACCGTAGTCCCTAGACTGGAATCAGAGAGAGAGAGCTCTGGATAAGTCCAGAGAGTGGGACTCTGTCACTCGAGATGGCATGTCAACGTATCACATTGGATAATTTACCACAGATGGCGGGCGTTACGCATGTGGTATTGGTACTGTCATAACTTTAAACGTTAATCTTATAAGTACACTGATCCACCGTAACATTACTCTAGCTGAGCACTGTCTCTTGCAGTTTTATATTGCAAAAATCTGTAATGAGTTCTCTACTACCTTATTACTCTCTAGTCCCATGAGCATGTTGGTAATAAATTATATGAGCATAGGTAGTTCACGAGATGTTCCGTGCACTTATGTATATTCGGAAAAAGGAAATCTGGCAAGGTTGAAACCAGCTAGACCAAGATGACAAGAATACCACTGAGCCTGTAGGTTAAGTATAGTCACCACTACCCAGGCATTATAACTATATTACATAACTAACGCTGTTCCATTCCCGAGAACAGTTTAAAGACTTTGACGCAGTAGCTGAAATAGGTTTGGCCATGGAACAACAAGCCTTTGGCGGTACAATGTTTTCCTTCGGCCTTGGTCCGGATTCCCCTCCTCTAGCAATGTATACAGAGGACTGGCCTTGGCTGTGGCACAAGGATGGCGCTGAAGGAACAGGTACAAAGATAGCAGGGCATCCAAGATTTGTGGGAGATGTACCCATCTGTCACGTTATGGTACTGTCATTATATGCTTTGAAGCTGTCGTCTGCTTCATTTTAGGAGGATGCAACAATCCCGCAAAAAGGCGATAATTTATTTCACAGCAGGTCTTTATTCTTAAGTATTACTCCGAACGAGACGTCGGAAGGCCATCCGGGCTACGTAGACGTAGTCATCAACTACCAAAATACCATGGGCCAGCTGGAGAAAGGAAAGCCGGAAATGATTAATGCCTAGAAAACCAGAGAATAACTGTGGAATAATGCACATCTGCCTTGGTATCAACGAGAGAAAAAGATGTGGGAGTCCTCGTCGGTTAGTCAAATGGACCTCTAATTACAGGCTACTCCTGACTCTACGTGCCATGTACTTCTTGCTGATATCGCCTACCATGCCATTTGTACGGTTTATCAGTTCCACCCCTTCATGTGCCACGGAGCCTTATCTTTACTAAACGAGTTGTCTTAGGGTTAGTTACGCTGGCAGCTATCCCTATTCGAAAATTGGGTTAGTAATATCAAGGGTCATCCCCTTCCTATCCTGGCAACTTGAAGGAGTAGAAATCTCCTGTTCGAGCTATTTCTAGTCGTAAGCACTACGCATGCTCTCGAACCCTCTGCAGAACTCACCTAGAAGAATTGTTACTAATCATTTTGTTCATAGAATCAGAATATCCACTACCACCGCCTCAAGAGTAATGCGATTGTTCCCTAGTGCTAGAGCGACGGGGTTGAGGGCTAAGAATACGGTGTATAACGGTGACACGACTAACGAAACATGTAACATAAGCGTACTGTTCGACCCCTTAGAAAGGGCCGGACAACCTATAAGGCGATTTGACCAGCTTGTTTACCTTGATCTAGTACGTAAGCTCATCACAGCCATAGCCTCTACAAACGCACCTATCTTGAGGCCATGGCTCCGTAAAATTCAACGGGCCGAAAATAGCTTATGCAAACAACGCTTCCGCTTAATTACAGCAAGGCCAACCACAACTCCATCCTATGTACTGGGTTGATAAGTGGGTTTTTAAAACGCCAGAGTATGAACCTGCCTCGGTGGCTTGGTGGGATGCAGCAGCAAATAATTGGATGCGAAACTGACCTGGCCAGGCTTCTTGCGATAATTAGACTGGCCCTCACATGTGTCAACCCTCACTTACCCTCCGTTTGAAACGTTTTGAGTGGTACCTTGAGAAAAGGACTGAATAGTACGCATATATGGCCTCTCAATGTTACGCATGGTGGAAATCACAGTATTAATTTGTCAGTTCTCAAGATTATGGAACTCAAAGTGAGATGACTATTTGGATATCCGATATGGTTAAGCTTTGAGACATAAAGGGTGCATCACGTTTGCGTGATGCGCAGGCCCTATTTTGTTGTCATTCTGTTCGCTTACCAGTACCCATGAAGATAACCCCTTCAAAGTCACATAAGGGTTTTAAGTGGGAATAGAACTCGAGTTAAAGTTGGAGTAATCACCATGAAGTCGGCCGTGACCTGCAACCCAGTCGTAGCAGGCCGAACTATGGGGATGACATCACCACGAATATTACATGGTTAATGTATAAAGGATTTCGCGCTGTTTGGATCATTCGAGTTTTCTTATTTATTGAGCATTGCTAGGCATTATTGGCCGTGGCCATATGAGAGAAGGTTTGGCGTTTTTGGGGAAAGGAATAACCGACGTAATGTTTTATCAGTGATCAACTGATGGTGTGCGAGGCCTACATGCTGAGAATACGGGAAGCCAAGGAAAGTTTTCTATTCACATGGGCGTTCGGAGCCTATTTACAGACAGTTCTTCCAAGCAGCAACATTTATCATTAGTGACAATTGGCTCTTTAATAACAAATCCGCTCATTACATTCTGGTCCGCTGCACGCAATAAAAGTAAGCCGTTTTATCTCTAGTAGTGCAATTTGTCTTTTGCGATCATACCTCAGTAGTGATCTGCGGACCGGCTTTTTTAGTGAAGTTTTCGAGTCGAGGGATAGGGTATAAAGATGCCTCTACGTAAAGACAGTCATATTATAGATAGATAGGCAAGTGTGTATTGTAACTCATACTTAAAAATTGGCAACATCAACATCCTCTTTAAGTTAGTGTTAAATCACCCCAAGTACGTCAACTATTATCCATTTTTCTTAAGGTATCCTACGGGAACTCCCTCCGGAAATCAACCGCTTCAGTTTTGGTATCGGCCAATTATTTGGAAGAAGCGGAACATAACGTTTCGTACCTGTGGGGATGGAGGTTAATAATTTATAGAACATATCAACCAAAATAACCTTCCCTCCTAATAACAGCTGAGACGAATGGCCGGGTTGGTACGGCCTAGCGAAGTATTTGAAAACTCAGCGAATTATCCTTATTAAATATCTTTAAATTCTATCTCCTAACAAGCATCGCTAGGTACTAGGGGTTCGATTCCCTTGGTGGCCAAAACTTTTTTTTTTTTTTTTTTTTCTAATTTTATTATTTATTTCTCCATCTCAATGTCGAATATGACCACCTCTCTCGTTCATGGAGCCACCGTCCTTGGCTGCAACATATATCATGCTACCGGTAATTTCGTCTTGACGCCAATTGCGGCAGAGCATATAATTAGTCATCGTCTATGCCTTGTCTAGTCGATAGTACAATACCTTCAAAATATGTGAGCCATCTGTTTATTTCTAGCGAAGTCTAAATATGCTCCCTATGCTTTCTATTATTTGAGGGAACCAACAGGAAATAGAATCCGTTGTGTAAATGAGAAGGTTTATTTATGAAACACAGCTATCCTGACTGGAAGTTGTGGCTTGTCTGAGATTTTCAGGGGGATGCCGATATAAACCAAGAATGATTCACTGTTGAATCTCTCTTGATAGACCATTTACCGACTGATCTTTGCGATTAAAATTTGTCGCTCCCTGTAGTAGATATTGTGTTTCGCTGTATGAGGATGGGGGATAGATCGACCCATAAGTTGAGTTTAGCAAGACCAACATCTCATTGAGATACTATAAAAAGTGACATTAGCAGACAAAATGAGACTGGAATTTCAGCTTGTTTGATATTTTATTATATACAAGCTGATGAGATGCGAGAACTGATGACTGGTTCTGACTTGTCGCAGCACACAATTACCTAGCACAGATGATACGAATGAGAAACCAACGGCTGGACGGCGGCCGTTAGAGCGCGGAAGCCACCTAAGTATTGGTACTTACAAGGTGGGCGGGCGCGGCGATGACCCACACTAAAGATTGCTGAATCCAGATAGACTAGCTAGGACTTGCCCACTTAGAAGAGAGACAGCTGAATGTACCGTATTCCAATAATCCCGGCTAGGCTGCGACCTGGCCGAGCTAGTGAATGAGAATACCTTGTCCTTGGGACAGAGAAGTGGCCCCAGGTCATGAGCGCTTTTGAGCAAGAAAACAAAGAGATCCGGCACGTCGGTATCCCTTTAAGTTCAACATTGCCGCTACTAAATATGACGTCTCTTTGTTAGAGACTTGCAACTGCCACAGACTGGAAATCCCGCTCTCTTACTAAAGATCCATACGGGCAGCCTTTTGTACCGTATTACTCGGTGTACGACATTAATTCCCAAGTATTACCGCTTACTCCTCATCCCCAGACTTTCAGTCATTATTCCCTAACGACCTGTCTGTCTGTCTGTCTGTCTGTCTGTCTGTCTGCCTGCCTGTCTACCTACCTACCTACCTAAACACGTATAACCAACTTCTTTTCTTTTGATACCCCTCTCAAATTAAGGTGTCACTTGTTCGAAGTGAGCATTTCGGGCTCGAAGTCTACTAAATATCTATCCATCGTTGCTCAAGCTTTATGCTGTTTCGAAACGCTGCTCTGTGGTCTGAGACAATAACACAAAACTCCACATCCCTCGCTTCGCTAAGGCTACGCATGAAAACTTGTCCAGCCTAAGAGTCTCACGAACGAATACCAACCTTCTCGTGTCCTCGATAATCAAAAACACTGTCGGCTCAGCTAGCTATAGTTATATGTCTTTCAATGCATCCAACTGACTAACGATTTACTCCCCGACGACTGGTTTCGATCGACGTACAACCAATAACGTCTTGCTTTCACCTACGACTGATAATTACGACCTTACTTGCGCTCGTCACAGACTTGACGTACCAAACTCATATTATCCAACACAGAAAGACGCAGGAGGGGAAGATGTTGTCACCACGTCACAGCCACGACGATATGGACATGGACATGGACATGGGCATGGGCTCGTCGTCCTCATCGAGCGACTCGATGAGCATGTCCGTCTTCAACACTGACATGGCGACCGCGCTGTTCTCGGATGCATGGACACCTTCGACAGTGGGCGCATACGCAGGCACAATCTTGTTCTTAATCCTCCTAGGCGCCATCTTCCGCTTCCTGCTGGCGGCTAAAGCGCTGGCCGAGGCACGGTGGCTCGATGCCGAGATGAAGCGTCGCTATGTGGTTGTCCAGGGCAAAGCGCCCATGTCAGAGCAGATATCTCACGACGACCTCTCCAAGCGCATGACCCTCACCGAGAACGGCGTTGAGGAAGACGTGTTTGTCGTCCAACGCAAGCAGCAGATCCACCGCCCGTGGAGGTTATCGATCGACCCACTGCGCGCTGGGCTGGACACGGTGATCGCAGGTGTTGGATATCTACTGTAAGAACTGCTATCATATATGGGTTGTCCTGTGGCTTGTTAGAATCCGTGTCGCTAACCGCAGCTGTGTAGTATGTTGGCTGTCATGACGGCGAATGTGGGTTATTTCCTGGCGGTGCTAGGTGGCACATTCCTCGGCAGCTTGCTTGTGGGCAGGATATATGGCACAGCCAGCGTGCATTAAGCCAGGGAGAACAACAACACTATCAGAATTACTTTGAACTGCGGGATTTGGCATGGCGCAAAGGTTGATGCTTTCGGAAGTTTATATGCGCATAGAGATGAGGGGCTGCTCATCGTGTCACAAACCAAATTACGTGCGAAAGAAAGCTGTATATAGCTGTGGTTGTGTAATGAATCAGATCATTCACGGCGTCATGGAGGAGAGACGACAACACAGCCAACATAGAGTATATTGGTATGGCCATGATGGCAGAATTTAACGAATCGATATCAAACTACACTATAGAGGCATGATTATTAGATTATTAACCTCGAAGAACGGACGTGTGAACCCTTCTTCTACTTGAGTCCTCATTCAGTTTCCATGGGATCGGCGGCTGGCATCTCCCGGGTACGAGTTCTGGGTCCCGCTAGCTTCCGGCCTATTGTATGTACCGGTACAGAACGCCACTTAGTGTTCACTAGGTAGGCTAGCGTGCAGAAACCTTCTCAAACGCGCTCATCGGGTGGGGGCTATCCGGGCGTACCCCACCTGCTCATTCATCACTCATCACTCATCACTCATTCTCATCTTCACCATCTTCTTATGCCATCGCACCTATGAGATCTCATAGCAGAATGAGTATCTCTTCCGTCGTGAATTATAATCCATCTGCATCACATATTTGATATTTTATTCTCAGCAAGCATTTCTGCGAAAAGCATTTAAGTCATTCATTTAGGCAGGCTTTGAGATTCGTAAACTGCAAGGTAGGAGAGGTATTCGGCCAAATAATTAGAGCGCGCATAATGCAAATTTCATCTACGACTAATCACATTTGCACCACTTACACCCAATCTCGTAGAACGGGTACTGTAAATATACATGGCATTAACTATCAAGGCTAGCTATGAGGGGTCCTTGTGGGTTATTAAAATGCTGACGTTTTACGACTTCACGATCACTCTCAGTTTCACTACTCCAACTCTCCTCGTGACTTATTTGGTATTCGATGATATCGACCCAGAATAGTCGGCATATCTTGCTCACCATACCCAGTATGTGCTTCGAAGAAAATAATGACGGTGGCAATGGTAGTAGGGAAAGAATCTGATATTTGGCCCACATCTATGGAGCATCGAGATCAAAGCTAGGACGTCGTACCGCAGTGTGTCCTCCTCCTCCTCGCCTTCAAGATACACAAGAAAAGGGCAGTTGCCCATTTCGTACTTCACACCCACCCGCATGTCTTGCAGTAGCCATTTTGGTATGTGCAGCTGTTAACGGGGAACAGAGCCAGAAGACCCTTCCCCTCAGTGCTCTACTATTTGTAGCTCTTGAGAGACGACGTGCTGAAGTACATTTTCATGCCGTATAGAACGCTCTACAATGTGCCTCAGCATATACATACTCCTCTCAGGTAGTCGATATCACAATGAGTACCGGAGCGAGCTAAGATTAAGGTGCGCAACGATGTGCCAGGTAAGCTCAAATCATTCGTTCGTTTAGTATTGGTGAGCTTCGGCGTCGCCTTGCTTAACCAAATGCTATCGCCATTCATATACGGTCTTGTTTCTTTTCAACAAGTCTTTTGCTCGGCAACACAGCGGACACATGTGCACGGTTATGTTTGAAGTAAAGCAAGTAGCGTGGTGCTCATTACTCGGTGTCTTAGCTTATGAACTTGGCCTCGTGGGCATATTCTTCCCAGAAAGAGCTTGTGTACTCGAGACGACATGATGATGTAGCCTGCACCACACACCGCATCAACTCGTATTGGGACCTAGAATAGAGCGGGCTAGCAGCAGGATATCTGCGTGGTAGGGAAGACTAAAGGCCGGAATAAATAGATCTTGAATGCAGGTCATACCTTGTTTTGCAAGTATCTCTGTCATGTCCTAAGAACTGATCTCTCTGTAGCCTCAAGATATTCGCGTAATGTGAAGTGCATCAAACCACAGACTATATTCACTTTTCAATTGCTACGAGGCCTGGTAATCAACACAGTATCGTTTCTGATGGGAGATATTCTTCGTCGAAGTTCTTGTAACCGCCTTCGGTGGAGTTGGGATGGAGAGGTTCAATTAACAACCAAATACATTCAGATAGGATAATCCAAGCCATTATCTCCAGCGCAATCTTACTTTACTAAAGTAAGTTTCGTGGATTATATCGTTGATGTTCTCTAGCAACTCCTAAGAATATTTGCTTTGAAAAGAATTTTTTTTTTTTTTTTTTTTTTTTTTTTTTTGGCTGTAGTCCATGTATGAAACCCAATGTGAAACTATGCGAAGATGCTGAGCTGGGTTGATATAAGCTTCGCACTCTAATATGCCTCTGGAGGCACTGTCTACGTTCTGTTAAACTTACCTCGATGTTCGAAGTGACGTAGTAAGCCGTCCTAATCTACGTTCAATCACAACTTAAACAATCTTATACTGGCTTAAGTATCCTTGAGTTGACTTGTCAATCCGCCAGTCAACCTAAAGATAACAATAAGAGAATGCCTTGTTGTTTTAGAAGTGCCGGTATATCAGCATGATTCCCAGCAAGAATTGTGCTAAGATGAAGTTTTAGCTTCATCGCATAAGTAAGGAAGGCAGAGCATATGCGTTAGGTACCTATCCTTCATAGCGACGAATAATTAGGAATTCAGCAGGCATTGAAATAGAGATTGGCAGCCTCCCCCCCCCCCCAATCTACTTTTCGAATAGGCTAGAATATACGCTGTTCAACATTAGCCTGCAATGAGAAATTTCCAGCTCAAGACTCTCCATCCCTAGGTTAAGACTCCTTTTCGTTGAATTTCTTAAAAGTTCCTACGATTGGCGGTTGCAATGCCACAACACAATCTAAAGAATTAGGCCGCCGTGAATGAGAATATCTATTGAAAGAAATTATTCTAACTGTTATCTATAGTCGATAGATTTCCTCTTTCTATTTAGCTTTAGACTGCTGAAGTCTGTTTATCTCTTTTTAATCAAGGACTACGGCAACCTCTCCTTGGTCAAACAAGTATCGTGTTCTTTCACATTTAATCTTTAATTAAGGTTATTTTCTAGGATAAATCAATGACAAGTCAACTTTAACCTTTGAACGAGACTTTTTCTCGACTCGGGCTTGAATTGCGAGGCCATTACCAATTATATTTACCAAGTAAAGTTGCTGGCCTTACACAAAGGGCAAAGGAAATGTCACCACATGACTAATTACATGTACGCAAGGAGGGAGATACGTACTTACCTGAAGGCGTTATGTTCCCGCAGCATCTGCAGATGAGCACATAGACTGTCAGTACCCATTACCACTAGCAGACCAAGGGACGAACATGGTGAGTTAGGTATCGACCACTCAAGTCCTAGTACATGTACTAGGATTGGATTAAGACCCCTTAGCAACCTACCACCACCTTGATGAAGCTCAACAGCAAGCATGCCAACATCCACGAAATTACCTGACTTTGAAGTCCTTCCGTGAGCCACCCTAATATCGTGACCACCTTCCACGAGTCCCTGGTGTCACAACATCTAAGTGATGCAGGGCCAATTCCTAGGACTTACAAGCTTTCTGCCTACCTACCTAAGGCGTACGGAATAGGTTAGACAGACAGGGTAAAGATGCCTGGCTGACACTCTACGCATAAAATAATACATATAGTCACCTTCATCTTCACTGATTATGTGGAGCAAGTAAATCCTATGCTAGGGACGACACGAAGAAATGAAGTAACTCGAATGCGAAGCTCGATTACTGGATGCTGATAGGGGGAATCTAACGGAAGGACGATGAGAATGATGATGCTATCATACAGATCAACTCCTGGATGACCAGTTCTCCATGCTCCAGTACCATATGGTTGTGTTGCTTTTGAACCCACAACTCCTCGGAACACCTCCATCAAATCACACGTTGCAGACTTCATGTACCAGGTTTGACTCGTAAAGATGGTGATGAAGAAGCCAAGCGAGAAGGTGAACCCTAGGCTGCGAGTAATGCAGCAGTTGTTGACATGTCCGTAATCATAGTGCTGTGCACAACACTGATAGAGCGTCATCCCAGGTGATACAATTGATTCGAGGTGTGCGAGCCTCTTATAATGCTGCGGTCATGAGGTTGCGTTGTTTGGTGTGGTAGACTGACCGCGGTAGAGAGATGAAAGATCTGGTTTCGAGGAATAAGTGCGCCCTAAAAGGGAGCAGCTATATAAGGGGGTGCGAGAGATTAGAACTCATGAATCTCATAGTGATGACGACCCGCCCAGTTCATTAAAACCGTCTGCGTTCGATCGATACTACGTGCTTGGCAGTATTCACACCGTTGAAAAAGGAAACATTCGTTGCGGCCGTGCAATCATTAGTAGGTGCTAAGAACGTGCCGTTTCATCGGACAAAAGCCCGAGCCACGATGTTACATGGCTTCCGGCACTCTTATTCGCCTATGTGAGGCAATAAATGGCACTTCCTAGTTCAGATTTGAGTCCTTCAAGCCAATGCTTCCTTTCCCAGAGAATGCGACCAACATCAGATACGATGAAATAGGTTCTTTTCGAGACTAGGCAACTAGAGAACGGAGCACCTCTACCGTCAAGCTCAAGATCGGCCAAACTCGTTGAGTCCTCCTAGGCAGGCTGAAAGTTTTGCTAGGTATATCCGCCAGCGAGACAGAACGGGTCGAGGATGAGGATAGTTCTACAATACCGCAACTTGAAACTGAAAGGTGGCAACTGGTGATCAAGTGGACCACTTCTTATGGCGAAGCAGCTCCTTCCGGTACCATTGAGAACGTTTCCCCTTAATCTAGTAGTTGAACTCCGTATCATAGACCGGCGGGAATACTGTTGCGCGGTCACTAATGTGAAACCAAGAGGTAGAAGCCACGTCGGAAAAGACTACCACGGATTTCAGCAGCAGATGAGCCGAAAAATAAGTCCGTGTTGCCTCTAACCGTAGCGATGATACTTAGGTTCGGTAACACGGGCTGAAGACAGTGGACTACCAAAACGGTGATCGTAGGAGTATCTTTTGGGAAGCCACGCATTGGAGAGCAATGCGAACAAGGAGTAGAGTATGAAAAGATGGATTGGAAATCGGACGAGATAAATAAATTCACATTGTGGAAAAGTCACGATGACCAAACAACGCCGGACCACCGTAACCTTGCAATTATAGTTGAACGAGGGATTCCCGAATTGGAAGGAAAGCCTCGTCAATGTATTATATTCGGGGTATCAGCGCAAGGCAATAAGTCGTCGTAAGGGCGACAGTTACGACTGGTGAGCAGTGTGTTGAGGCATGCCAGACTGTGGAGGCATACCGTACGGAGGAGCTGCATTGCGCTGCTGCTGCTGCACGTAGCTTTGGTAAGCCATTGCCTGCTGAGGATCCATCGGTACATTGGGCATGTAGCTAGGCGGCATATGGGGGTTTTGTGGCATTCCCGGCCGGCTAGTTTGTGGCGGGAGGTGGGAGTTGGGAGGTTCTTCTGGCGACTCGACTTGGTTTGCATCGTCAACGCCGTTATCGTTGCCTGGGTTTGGCTCTGGCGCATTTAAGCAGGCCTGCAGCAGTCTCGTTAGTTTGCTATCGGAGATGGTGGTTTGGCGCGACGGAAATGCATGCTCACCTGGATCAGATTCTTGCCCTCTGCCTTGGTAACAAGAGGCTGGAGCTTAGGAGTAGTGAAGGTGTAAACGAGACCAGTCTCGGACACGACGAGAAGTAGCACTTGTGTGCCAGTGAGGACAGATAGTTCATACGCCTAATTCAAACGGTTGACGTTAGTTTCGCGGCGATGCCAAAGAATAAGATATAGGGCGCAAGAACGCGTTCGACGCGATCCCAATATGGTAGGAGAGTAAAGAGCATTGATTGGCGACATACCTTCTTCATGATGCCGGCCTTGCGCTTGGAGAAAGTGATATGGCGACGCGACTTGTCGCTGATGAACTTGATCTCAATCTTGCGACGCTCGCGCCCGCCCTTCTCGTCATCGTCGTCATCGTCATCGGCAATGCTATTGCGCGGACGCTTGACACCGCGGCTCTCGGGTGCGGCGGCATTGCCATTGCCAACGTGGCCATCATCCAGATCCTGAGGAGTGGTCTGGTCGTGCTGGTCCGTGATGTCTGCCATTGTGAGACGGGTGCTGGGACGGTATCACGAACGAAAAAGGTAAAAAATGGTGGAGATACTGTTTTGGTCGTGGTGCCGACGGCCTATACTGGATCTGGCGTTGAGCGGAGAGGCTCTGTTGTCGTAGGCTGGAATTTTGTCGCAGAAACCTGGTTTGGGGGGCGCCTACTGTATCGAGTCTGGTGTGCAGGCGGAATAAATCTGGAAGCGGGTGCCGAAGAATTTCCCAGTTACTTGGCTGGCACTATGGGCTTTGTTTGGGTGCGACGACCAAGGATTTCTGGGGGGAGAGGCGGCCTGTGTTGGTTGACCCAGTTTTGTTAGATGCCTCAGGTACTGCATGAATGGAAAGGTAGAGACGTAGAATTCTGACGGGTGACGAGCAGACCAGATTATACGGACGGAACGGGAAAGGGAAAGGAGGAGCATACAAAAGAGAATGTCAACAATAGTAGGAAATAATAATAAAATAAAAACAATAGTAGCATATACGTACCTATTGGGAATAATACACCCCAGGAAATAAGAGCTGGGCAAGAGGTATTTGCCTTGTACGGTAGGTTCCCAGTTCGGTAGGTAGGGCAGGATGGGTTTGGATGGGTTGGATGTTTGGGCAGGCTGACTTGTCCCAAAGGGCAATAGGCGGAAAAGTCAATTGCAACGAACGAACAAACAGGCAAGCAAATGAACGAACGAACGAACGAACGATGCAATATGGCGCGAAACGATGCGACACGACGCGAATTGTCCAATTTGCTTTCTCTCTTCCCCCTTCTGCGGGTGCGCGTACCTGGCAAGGCCGTTTGACTACTGGAGAAAAGAGCAGAAAAGAAGCCTCAGCGGACCAACGTTGCACACCTTGATTGGATGAGACTTCCCCTGTAATGGAAAAGCGTCAAGAGTCGGTGGTTGGTGGTCGGGTGTCAGATGTCGAGCCTTTCCCTTTTCTTTTTGAATTTGGGTTTGGTTGATTGATCAGGAAAGGTGAATGCGGGATGGATGAAAGGAGGATAGCGAGTTGGTTAATAAGGTAGCACACGGCCTTTTTACGCCTTTTTCGTGCCACGCACCAGACTTGCCAGACGGCTTTCAAAAACTCGCGAAGAAGCTGCGGGGGGACACAATTTCTGGGGGGGAACAGTGGGCGCAACTACCTGAAGGTGAGTGGATGCAGAAGGAAGAATACCTACCGCGTGTGAGACACCGTGTCGAAGTACCTGCACCTACTGCGAACATACCTACTTAGACTAGGTACTTGGTAAAGCCGGTGGCGGGGCAAAGGCACCAGCAGTGGCAGGGCGAAAATGGTGAATATTGTAAGGCTCTTGAACCCACCAACGAGTTGTACACGCTGAGGTTCTTTACTCACCCCCCCAGTCCAATCGTGCCCAGAGGGAGAGCGACAATCCACCAAGCACTGGCCAATCACTTGCATAGCGATAGCGACTACTGCACGCGCTAGTCACTAGTGATGCTACTTAGGCGAGGATAAATGATATGCTGCAGAACAAGATTGAAGAACACTTGGGTTGAGCATTAGTGCCTGTCCTCAAACACTGTGCCTTATCCTTGCATTCAAGTCAATAGCCTGATGCTCGTGGTGCATCACCATGGTCTGTAGGTCATAAGGAAGTGAAGAAGGAAGAAATAGGGGCACTTTAGCGGGAGCGAGTACGTTCGGCACCTACTTTAGGTACAAGCATCCTGTACAAAGCAGCGCTGCGTTCTGTTGCTGGTATTGCATACAAGCTGTGCTAAGTTTCATGGTACTTGGTAGGTTTGTGGCATTAGTTTGCTTGGGGAATTGATGTCTAACTAGTTAAAGTGTGCAGCTGAGCTGTAAGCTGCCCAATCAGGATAAGACACATTATCTAAATTCAGCTTTGCATTCTGCAGAATTTGAGTTCTACTGACAAATTCGTTGGAAAACTTAATACTGTGTAGTTCCGTCGAAAACAACCTAGCTGCCAACCGGCCGCCAGTTATGGTTTCTTTCGTCAGCCGCGCTGTCGTGCTTGACTGCCTTTAGGTGACCCAGACTCAGAATCTGTTAAGACGTAAGAGGTCTATGAGCTAGATATCTGAGCTCAATACATAAGCAAGCTATTATGTTTTTCAGTATGCAGCTAAGTATTACGCCTCTCGAGCTGCTAAGGTAGCTACTACGAAACATAGCAAATGCCTTATGTTCTCTTTTCCAAGGCTATACTCTCTGTCTACAGACAGCTCGACTTCCACTGTGCAGACAGAACCGTTGATATCTGGCTTTCTAGAGCTCTCAACTTTGCTTGAAGAAAAGGAAGATCGTTGGTTGTGTTCGGAAAAAGTGGTCTCAATCTCGATGTTCAAGGCATAGTATAAAGACAGCTGTAAAACTCATACTTACACTTATATTCTCTCATTAGTATGTGCATTGAGCCGGATTTGGGAACATATAACTTATGCTATATTCCTTGCGAAATAGTGTTTGATAATAGCTTTTATAACGAGGACACCGAATTGTAATAGCAAGGACGGCTAAAAAGCAGTGACCATTCAAAAGCTATAGTAGCCAGATAGGTAGTACAACCGCATCCGTCTGTTTTATTATTATTAATTCTTTGGCTTCTTTCATCATTTGACTGGATGAATTGAATGGGGATTTATAAAGAGATACCGTTAAAATAATTCAACGTGTCTACTCGATGATCGTGATAATGCAATGAAAGCTCGTTTGCTAGCGCAGGATGCTAGCCGAAGTTTTCCAATCCTCATGATCTCTCTAGAAACGCTTTTGCAAACAGAGCTGGCCAGCGATTCTTAGCTAGTACGAGAAATACCAGTCGTGAACCAATACGTTGATATAAACCTGGTGCTAGCAGACGTTTCTTCCAGCGCGGGGGCGGGGCAATTGGTCATATTGAATGAAAGCAGGACACTCCAGATGAAGCAAGCGCTGTGTGGTTATTAGAGTAGAGACTGAATGCCCCGTGCTATAACTAAAACTTGGAACTTAGGTAGTTAACAAAAATTGTTACCGAGTGCAGTTTATTCAGGCCAGTGCATTGTTTTTTACGAGCATATTGGGCTATTTATCATGACAGTTTGCTGGCAGAATAAATGTGTTTTCTTTTAATATAAAGTAGGCATACGCAGGTTCGGTAATGGACAGGTCGACTAGCGCCTAACCTTGATCTGATGGATTTGGAATGACAGGTGCTTATTTGCTAGCGCTGACAAGTGTTCGACATGCTTAGCTTCTCCCTTCATATATGAAGCAAGATACTGCGAGAGATTAGATATTCAATATAGACTATCTAAAGGGGTACATGTATTGATGCTCTTTGCATACTCCTTATAGTTCCCCAAGCACTGTAGTCGCCTATGTTCCCTAGTAGTTAACGGTGCTTGGCCACGAAATGACGTGAAGAGGTATTCGTGGCTGCCAGCTGGAGAGAATTCGTCCATACGGTGCACCAACAACCATATGTACTGTAAAAGCTGAGAAATACAGTATATACGACAGTAATATTTGCCCCGCAACTGGAGTGAAGACTGCTGGGACTGTACCATACCCGTATCGAACCCTAGCAAGCCAGGCGCAAATCACCACCCTATACCTTACTAGCTAGTCTAGTGCTGCATTGCATGAGGCACGAGGGGTGCATCGAGCAGGGGTCGGAAGCACTAGAGTCCCTTTGGCCAATGAGAGAAAAGCAGATCGACCCTTTGGGAGTGTATCCAGATTGGGACTTTCGAGAGCAATGTTTGCAGGTCTGCTGAGGAATCCGCGAATAAGCCCTTTTGAATTCCAACTGATTTGTCGCAAACAGTCAGTTTCATGAAGACCTAATATTGCATAACACTCATATTTTCCCTTATTAAAAAGGAATATATTTCTTCCCGCGACATAAAGTTCAATTTAGTGATTTTACTGGAGATTCTTCCGACGAAGCGTATTAGGAGAGAAGATGGTATCCTCGGTTTTTGGAGTCTGCTGGTGCTGCTAATTACACGTACATAACACGGCAGCCCCCTTGCCAAATGGGTCCACACCTCTCCCACGAGTGAAAGTCCGTGCTAGAGTCGTGCCTGCGCGAGACCGCCACTATGAATGTTACTAGTACTGTGCAGTACGGAGTAACTGGAACTACACTAGATATCGTTCGGCGATCTTGGTTCGTCTCGGGCTGCTCGGGGTGCTTTCGCGAGGCAAAACGCACCTTGTGGGCCGTCATGCAGGTGACCTCGACGCTACTACCTCTCTAGTGCCCCTGCGAAACATTGGGGAGAGATTGCGTACTGTAGTGTGTGGTTGGGCTGGGAAAAGCCATCAAGAACCGTGATGCGAGGAAGACCCGACGACATATATTTCCCCGATTTGGAAGTGATAACGATTGCCAGAGTAGACGGATCGATTGCGCGAAACCGTCGTGATGATATTATGGGAAATATATCTCCCCAAAGCATCAATAACGGGAGAGCTCGGCGAATGCAGCGGACGCGCCGGGAAGAAATGCGGAGTACACGGACACAATCGAATAGAGGGTGTTAATGTGATGCCGAGAACAGGGGAAGTCATCCGCATCATGTGGGCGGCAGTGGCTAGCAGCTCCCCGACACTGCAGCTGATGACTGTTCATGAAGAAAGCGACTACATATACCTTCATACCTAAAACAATTGAAGAAATATAAAGCGCAAAAATAAAAACAAAATACTCTTGCATTTAAAACCACACTTGTAGTGCCTAAATGTGAGCCAACCGCGTCGCTCTTGAACATACATTTCAGGCGAAACATGTACAGGTGTTTAAAGCTGCCTTCTGTGTTGAACCTGAAATGAATGGCTTAGATACTGAGGTATATACTGGGATTTACAGTGAGGCATTGCACAAATACTGTATAAACTATAAACGAAATACCCTGACCCTCTTTTCTTTGCTTCTGAGCCATCGATGGATGGCGTGGACGCGCTAACGCGGTTCTCAGTGCGGCTTTCCTCCGTCTCTACATACAGTAGTAATATTGACAGTGCCTGTGTCTGCGAAGTACAGAGTTAAGAAATCGAGATGACAGCAGCCTAATCCGCATGGTGGATAAAGTGTCAAAGGTATCGGCCTACCCATAGGTTGGCGTAGCAGGGTTGTACATGCTAGCATGGCACTAATTTCCTAGCAATAATATAGGTACAGTATAGCACTGAGGCTGTTGTAGAATTATAGACCAGCAATGGAGCCTATCTGCTGATCAGCTCTTACCCTTGCTCTCCAAGTCAAAATTGGAAATTGTCATACATACAATGAATAGTCTCTTGCAATATAAGCTGCCAGCACCACTCTAACAACTATCCATCCTGTATTATGCTAGAAGATCGGTTGAAGGTGATATATTGCTTATCAAACTATGTGGGGGTCCGAGCTGTGGAGGAATGTGCTATGGCTATTCTAGGTAGACTGCACAGGTTCCCCATGATTTGGCGGTTGAAGAGACTTACCAACCTCAGTATGGTCGGTTTAGCGCATACATATACAATAACTTTAAGGATACGGCAGATAAATAACATGTGCATCGTTACAGCTTGGCGGCTGTCAAAAGTTAGCTTAACAATATTGTGCAAACTATCTCTCCCGTCTTTTCGTATTAAAGAGATTACAAACTAAAATGCACCCTGCCGACAACTTCTCGAAGGATCAAGCAAGGTAAAATTTGTGCCGCTCATATCCCCTCCAAAAACGACCGATAAGCGTCCTTTTAAAAAGACATGGTTACTCTTAAAACTGGCGGTGAACCCTCAGCCCTGCGCACGTAATCTCAAGGTTCGTACATGGCTCAGTTTTCATCACATGACTTTCAAGGTTGGTTGTCGCACAAATAGACCATTAAGAAAGTATGTTGACTGAGGAACGGCTTTATGGTAGCAGAGCCCAACATCCAGAGACCCGAAGTTTCGGAACGCGACCCCGGAAAGCTGCCGGCTGTGGGCTTTACAACTTGTTTTCGATCAGCCATGTCGGACCCCGTTCCGAACACTAATCTCCGCGTTGTACTACGCAATCCGCTTGCTGCATAAGAACACGATTCCGCTCTAGTACTACATCCGTTAAGTTAATTCAGATGCTATTCTGTGCTTCAATTAGGGTATCAGATAGGTAGATGCGGATGAAAGTCACATCGTGACTCGTTCTACCTAGCTTTGTTGATGAATTCGAAATACTGAGCAAGATCGTGGCAATGCTTCTAATCGTAGCGATGCCAACGAGAATATTGGTCATTGGTATACACTCGCGACCACTTACACATGTGTTCAATGCCCTCTCTAAATGAAGTATTTAAAGAGCGCTTTAAGAGAAACCCGACTGTCGGGGCTTGTACTCATTGTGTGTGAACTCTCTAATCGAGTCTTAATTACTTAGAGTTTAACGATGCGGCATCCTGCATTACAGATGCGGTATGACGCTGTGGAGTAGCAACGCTTCCAGATATTCATCACGGATTCGTAGGACAAGCCTTTGTAGCACTGAGATTCACGGTTCACACATTAATAGCATTGGCTTGAAGCATTCAAAATCTTGGAGCACTTCTTCGAATGTGAGCATTGGAGACGACATCATCTCAGTCTCGTTATAAATCAGAACTTTCAAGATGTAGTTCCTAAACCACCAGAACAGACCCATAGTCGTAGTCATTATGAATGCAGGCTAGCTGTCTGTCAGTCATCACTCTGAGAAGCGAAGTGCTATGGCTAAAAATACAAACGTACCACTGTGGGAGCCTCATGCGGACACTAGACTAATCGATGGGTTGAGAAGCTCACCCTGGAATGCCGTCTCAGTACAGGGCGTGAGACATCTGATTGGCCATTAGATAGTTCATGCCCCCAGCAGCTGTAAGAAAGCTAGAGGGACATGGGGTTGCACAGCTCGGCTTTTGGCACGTGCAGACAGTCAAAACCCCCAGCGACCCTAGCGACCCTAGCGACCCCACCAACCGCACTGGCTAGACCAGCGTTGCATTGTCGCATCTGACCACATCTTGCTTCAGAACGGGAGATCGTCCCCCTATTACACCTCCTGAAACCTCAATCGTCAGGAGTTGTGCGTTATGTCCCTTCAGACAGACCAGGCCTACGCATCTGTTGCGCCAGCGTCGTTGATGGTGGGTGCTACTAATCGCTCGTTTGGGCCAAGTTCTCTGCAAACTTGTCAGGTCATTCTGTTCTGACTAGGCTGTCTCACCTGTCTTCCTCCTACGAGGCGTGCATGTCACATCTCCCTTACCTCTTTACCTACTTTGCATTTCTCGTTGCTTTCTCCATCTATCACGCTGGCAGTGTTTGTATAGCAAGTATCAAATATAGACGACAAGGGAGTTGTGGAGTGTGGTGTTTCTGAGCTTGGCCGGCGCTTACACTTCTGTATCATCCCCCCGTCTCATCCCAGCTCGCCATCTCTCTTACCATAGTCTCTACCTACTTTCGTTTCGCCTTTTCCTCTCTTTTCTTCCTACCGCGCCGACACTCCGTCGAAGGGTGTATGTTGTTATAGTCATTGATTGACAATTGATCTTCGATATTACGTTCATTTTGCAGCTGGTCCGCGACTAGACTTTATTCGCTCTCTCCCATCGATAGATTCAAAGAAATAGTTCAATTCGTAGAGGACGCCGGTCGTCGCAGTATCCCGATCGCATCATAGCCGAAAGCAACGAAGAGGAAACCGGAGGGCTAGAGATACGGTCTGAGGGCCGTGAGGAAGGAAGGAGGCGCAACATTGGGTGTTTTTCGGATCTGGCACCAAGGACGAATACGACTGGACTTCTCCGTGAACCACCATGGTTAACAAGGTGCTTGCGGCCTTTATGGCCATTGACGGTCTCTTCGCAGCGACAGGAGCCCTCATTCTGGGTTTCTCTGTCATCGTCCAGAAGACATGTTTCGACCCACCGGTTGACGGTAACGAGGCAGCTCGCGACCTGCTGTATCAGCAATTCCCCTTCGCAGGTAAGGGAAACAATTCAAACCACGCACAATTACAACTCAAGGCTTCAGGACACTGACAAAATCCCCGCAGCTGGCATTGGTAATAGCATCATCACGTTCATTGCCTTCGCCTGTACCCTACCAGCGCTAGCCACCAACAGCCGTAGTTGGTTGAAAGTCGCCGCTTTCCTTATCGTAGTCGATGCTTTGTTCACGTTGATTATCGGTCTCGACTTGTGGATTTTCACACTACGGATCAAGGATACCTTTTCCAAGATATGGCTGGCGCAGACTCCCCAGGTCCAGGGCCTTATACAGACTTCCGTAAGTGATGGCCGTGGCATTCGAACTTGGATATTGTTCTTACCATGTAAATAGTTTAATTGCTGTGGCTACTTCAACAGCACTTCGCCTGCCTTCTTTACGGATGCAACATGCCCTAGCCCTGCTGCTGCGGCTTTGATGACGGGCTGCGCCACACCAATATCCTCTTTCAGTAACACATTCATCGACAACATCTTTACGGCATTGTTTGGTATTGTCGGTGTTGATGCCTTGCTTATCGTTGCTATTGCTTGCCTGTTAAAGGATAGGAAAGAGATGGAACGCTTCCGGCATATTGACGAGAAGAGTGGAGCTCGAGGCACATTCTAAACTGTCAGATCCCTCTCTCCGTCTCCCTCTCGAGAGATACGCCGATCGACTATTATCTATATGTTTGATTTCGAATTCGATATATTCTAGCTAACTAGCAACCCCTACTTGGTTTTTACGACCGGATCGTCAAGCTAGGCTAGAGTAAAGGATGGTGGCATCGGTTGAGAGCACAGTTGAGATGGCATTCGCTAGCAATGTTTTAGCTTGCAACTTTCTAATGGCCTACAGTCTAGGATCTGATGCCATCGTTTTTATTTATTTAAGCGTTACTATGCGAGCTCGCTAATGCTGAGCCTTCTTTTTACATTCGGCGTATGTACAGGTTAGATGCAGAGGATAGAGTACGGGATATTTGACTATACCTACATACATAGCTCAGGTGCTGAGCAATCAGAATGCGTTGGTAGAAACATTCCTTGGACCTTGCCCTTGTTGCGTAACATCGTCAAGACTCTATTCTCTGGGTTTGTTGAGTTAGCATATTCAACTTGAATTAATCACCGTAGGCCAGATTCCTCGGCCCAGAGTTTGGCCCGGCAACCCATTTGCTTCTGTCCAAGTCACTAAATATCAACTAGATCGCTTTCAAAGAAGAAGACTGTTCCTAGGCTGGTGTTATCTCTATGATGGTTTACATTTTATCACATAGTAGCCAAGGTTGAATCTCGAGTCAACATTGGGTCAGGACCCAGCTGACTTGAAGCCGTATTCTGCGTCTTGACATCGAAAAGTAAATAAGTTGATGAAGCTGTCCCCACATCATATATACTGTACAAGAGTCCAATGGCAGGGTTAAGAGCGCGCCTACGGGGCATCTACTTACGCTGGTATTCTTGGGTGCATTGTTAAGTTCTGGGGCGTTTGGCTCTTCTGGGAGTAAATATATGCCCTTATCTCCCTTCTCACCTTTTTACCCCTACACGAGATACTTTTTCACTACTACTGCCATCACCACCCTCCTCCTCTTCCGCTATCGCCTGCCTGTCACTCCGGCAATCTCAGTCATGGTTATCGAGTTCCATCTCGTGAGTTTATATCGTGCGATAAAAGCCTTTACCGGCATTGCATGGGCAGGAGTGCTGAGAGTATCGAAAATAAACTTGAGTGTCGAACATTAGGATCATTCGAGGTGTGTGGGTAAGTATCGAAGGTAAAATATGGCATGACACTGGGAAAGGCAAGAAGTCTGACTCCTTGTCCTAATCGGTTGCGAAAACCGGTTTTTTTTTTTTTTTATTCCTTCCCATTTTCTATGAAATAAATAGTGTTCATGTTGCTGTAGAGCCGAGTGGGCGACTGAGAGGGGTTAATGTATATAGAAGTTGACCTTGTAGTCACTTAATATTCTTCGACGAGAAGCAAAATTGCGCATGGCTCGTGACATGATCGACATATACTGTAACTACCTAGCGAAATTTCTACGATTAAACCTCTTTTTCCGAACATCTAACTTGTAATTAATAAGAATCACGAGACATAATCGGATCGTCATTGCCAAGTAACAGGTTAATATGAGAACAAGCACAGTCGTACAAAACTCCCCATATTCAAGCTGGAATAAAAAGAATTATAACTTTATTAACAGCACACTCCTAGTGGTAGATATTTGAAACGGTATATGCATTGAGGAACGCATATTAAATTGTGGCAGAATTAGTTGTCTATCAACCGTCGCGCCATTCGAAACCAACACACTATACCCATTCATCTCCACTCCTCGCTTACTGAAGAGCATGGTGATGGGTGAAGCGCGGTATAATGCAACACCTAATATCTATCTCGTTTCCCGCATCTCGCTTACTGAAAACACAGAAGAGGAGGTAGGATAAAAGGTGTAATACAAAGTGAATGATAGCTGTAGACACGTGCGGAGAAGTATCCAAGGACTAAATCTGTATGAATCATGGGATATCGCAGGATTCGTGAAGATGATGACAATCTAAATATCTTCCTCGAATTATCGATTCCCGATGACTTTGTTCCCAATTTTCTCATGAAAAGACGAAAGCCTTTTCAATCCAATCCGGCTCCTGAGACGTATCGCTGATAAAGTACCATGCTAACGATAGCCTGATTGAGCAAAGAGCCGTTGCATAGGTAGTGGTGCTTTATGTCTAGGAGCAATCGAGTGGCAGATGTCTGTAATGACAATCCTAGCCATCAAACACCTACAAAGGAAACCCTCGTCCCCAAACCCTCATCTACCCAGTCGCAGGCGCTTCCTGCAGAAACGACTGGACATCCCCAAGAAAACAGAGATCAATCGGATGAGGCCGGGGGTGCAACAGTGGAGAGCACGTCACCTCGTAGTGGCGATTAAGCAATTTAGGTCACAACTTGCGTTCAACAACGGATGCGACATTTTTGCATCTTTCGCTATTCTCCGAGAGCCTAAGGCATCGATCGGAGAACAAGTGAAAGGAAAAAAGGATCACGCGGAACAACATGTCTCCAGACCAAACGTCAGAATCAAGCACAACCTTGCGAGGTTCGTATCATCATCCACCGGCAACACGCACACAGAATCCTCTATTCGAGATCTCTATCGTTTCGATCGGAGGCATCGGGACGCGAAAGCTGCGCAGTACGGCGAATAACATGAGGGGTGCCGCCATGCGAAGGGAGCACTTGTCGAGATCAGACTGTATCCGTTGTGTGCTAAGTTATACCCGGAAAGAGGCGACTGGATGTCGTGCTCAAGATCACCGAGGCGATCGAGCGGATATCTGTGCCACTTCGAGAATTGACGTTGGCCGAAGCGTGGATGCTAGACTTCGTTGAGATTTGGATACAACTCGGGCGCTCTTGGGATCAATCGATCAGTCGACGAGCGCATCAGCGCTTCGCAACGGTGGCGGGGCCGGAGCAAGTTCGAGACGGACAGACCAAGAAGATCCGTCGTCAATCGAACGCATACACGACGAGGGGGACCGGTAACCGCGGTCGAAACGGGGTGCTCTGGGTGCCGTCATCGGTCATGAAAAGGAGCGAGGCGCCGAAGCGCTCAATCGCTCAACTCTTGATCCCATGGTGGAAACTATTCGTACTGCCACCATGGGAGCCAACCGCCTGCCCGACCCTCTCGGGAGGATGGGGTTTGCGACTGACTGCCTCGGCGAGCATGCAAGGAAGGAAAGGGGAAAGAGAGAGAAGTAAAGTTCGACGGGGCTAGACTTATTATTAACATATGGCGTCCGCTTGTTGGCACTGCTGCTGTGTGACTTTTACTACGTCAGGCTGGGACCAGGGGGGTGGCCATGGCGACGGCAGGCCTAACCTTGTTGGTTTCTAGGGATCACTCTGACTTGTTTTTGATGGTGTACATGTGTCAAGTGGGGTTCCTGAATTGAATAAACTAAGCAATTATCATGTGACTTCTCTAGACATTGTTAGGTACTCACTGAGCTACCTCGACAGTTCAATGATGGCATTCTTCTTCTAAGCGATGTCAAGCTCTTAGAATATCACGGACCGAGGGCTGGACTTGAAACGGAGATGCTACGACAAGCGCTGGATTGTCGGCCACCACCATTACCACTGCAGTCTCTAAATTTCTACGTCATATCAAGTGCCGGCAGAAAAGTCTATATCCGCAATAGGAAACAAAAACAGGTTTTTAGCCCGTTTTCAACTCCCCACCCTCCATCTTGTATATCAAGCCACATCATAGACCCTGGCGAAACGTGGTAGAAGTGGCTTGTCGTTTCCCCTTTGGGAAATCATAGTCTGCAAAGCCACATCATGATGACATCTCACTGGTCCCCACACATCCAACCTTGATGTGGTTCAAACGACCTGACACCTCGCTAGGGCCAACACTAAGCCCAAGCTCTACCGGACGTTTTGCGCCGGCCTCATTCTTCAACTTCTATTGGCTGCCGGTAGATACGAATAGTCAGGTGTTCTAGATCGCGATGTCAAAGTTTTCGGATATTGGAGCCCGTCTCTTGCACTACTGCGTATTGACTTATGACGTTGTTTTCGCACCCCGTCGCCGATCAACTCCATCTCACGGCGAACGCCTCCCCTTCGCCGGGCGCGTTGACAAGCTGCCCAATTTAATTGATATTTTGCTCACAGTCGAGAGGTACATTGTATAGTAGACACCTGCACGGAGTTTTCTTGGCCGGCACAGGATCATCTCCTATTGGACATGCGAGGGGTGTGTTGGATCTATGACCTAATTGCTTGCCTACCGTGCTTCTGTCATGTCTGTGGCATATTGTAGTGTACTACAGAGCTTTCCATATGCAAATACCATGCGGAGATCGTGGTCTCCTCTGATACGCTGTTTTGCTTTCCCTTTCGGGTGGTACTCAATGGGTATGTACTTTGGCGTTTCTGGGGGTATATAACAGTTCAATGACTCGCCTTATTATTCCTGCCTTGCTCCGTTATCTACTACCAACATCAACAAGCACTATCATACCTCACAAAGACAACCACACTCCATAAAAACAGCTACATCTGTTCTAGCAGACCAAACCAGCAAACCCATCTTCCTTCACAAATTACAAACAATATCCAACCACAGCCTATCAACCATCTAAAATCAAACTACCAAAATGGGTGCCGTCGTCAGCTGCGTAAGTTATTACCATGAGAATCCATCTCTCTATATATTCCCTACGGCTTGCCGTCTGGTCTAGCTACCTACCCAACCCATTTCCTGCTCAGGCAATTTCTCCAATGCGATAAGCGGCTAACAAACGTGTGTCCTGCAGGTCCAGAGCATCTTCCGCACGATCGGCAATGTACTAATGGCCATCGTCAACGGTATTGGCAGCATCCTGACTGCCATTATCAACGGCATTGTCGCCTTCTTCGACATCCTCATCACCTTCGTGACCTGCGGCTACTGCGGTGGTCGTCGTCGGCGCGCGGGCGGAACTAGGCGTCACCACGGCACCACGACGAGCCGAATCTAGTCCCACGCTCTGCGGGGAGAGATGAGGCGGAGGGGATGAGTTGAAGATGGGACGAGTAACTGCGTGGAGAGTACAGATATGAGGGAGCGACAGTTCAGGTTGTGGAGTTGAAATGGTCTTACGACATCACGATACCCCCTTTGGCATGATTGTGCCAGTTTCGTTGCTTAATAAATATACAAGATGAATTGCATCAAAACCCCAATTACTGTACGGCTTGTAAAAATGACATTGTGAATTCTGTGCTTTGACCTGACTATGCGAGGAACGCCGAGTTCAAAGATTCCAGGCCTCTAACACAAACATATATCTAAAGGTATTTGTCACTTCCCGATGTTCAAACAACATTTTCCGCTCTCATGTAAAGTTGTAAATATTTTTTTGGCTAGTCCACATATTCATCAAAACCGAACACATTTTATCATGAACATCGTAACACAGTTCATAGATCTAGATCAATCAGATTTCGATTGAAGAACCCATGGACTCTCCGCCCTGCCTCTTTCCCGATCAGCGGCTCTAGCTCTTCAACTGTCATATTGACAACCTCTCGCACATTCTCCGTCTCCAAAGTAAGGTTCTTCAGATTCTGGGGCGTGACACCGGGCACCACGCCTAGCATTTCATGCGGCTCGAGATTGAAAGCCTGATCCTCAGCATTCATGCCTTTGTCGAGCCCCGCGCGCACGGCGGCGATAGGGTCGGGTTCAGGCTCTTGGGTCTTGAGATTTTCGAAAATCTCGGCCGTCTGGTAGGGACTGCTGCTCCAGACGATGCGGAGACGCGGGAATGCCAGTGTCAATAGTACGATCTTGGACTGCAAGTCCGAGGGCACCTCATTAGGGTTGACGGACCGCAGGTTACCAGAGAGGTCGGCAAACGGTTCCAGTGTGAATGACTTGTTCTGGTCGAACTCGATCAACAGCATGGGGTTCTTGTAATGTTGAAACATCGTCTCCGCTTGGCTGTACAGCCGCCCATCCTTGAACGAGCTGATTAAATCGCCGATGGACTTACGTTCAATGCAAATGTTAGGTGACAAAATGTAGTCTCCAACGGTCAGCATGCAAGGGATGACATTCAAATTGCGGCCGTGTAATAACGATGGTAACGAGGAGCGAAACTCTCGCACGTCGACAACAACCCTCGGCTGTTCGGCCGTAGCAGCGAGGCGACCACCGCCCGCTATGCGGGTGTTAACAGTTCGTAAAAATGCTTCTTGGGGATCTTCTACGCCATGCGCATCGGTTGTCATGACCACGGACATACTGGCACGCTCCTTGATGAGCTTGGTGAAGCAATCCTTCTCGCGCCGGACGGAGGCAAGATACCGCTGTTCCTCAACTGACCCACCATAGAACATAAAGTACACCCGCACGTTTCGGTCATTATGCGAAGATCGATAGACTTCGACTCTGCGGATAAAGGACGCATCGGGCTCATACATGATGATATAGCGAGGCTTCACCTCTTCAAGGACATGCTCATCTTGGTCGCCCTCATATGCATGAACCACAATAAGATCCTGCATTTCGTAGAGCTCAAAGTAGTCATCCATGTCCTCAAGCGGATCAGCGATGATATCTGCCTTCTGGTTTGCCTCTTCCTCCAGCATCTGCACCTCTTCCATGAGATCTGCTACCTCAGAAGGTTGCTCAAAATACTGCGCAAGGCTGCCGTTGGCCGTTCTACCAGGCGCCGCACCCGTGACACCACCTCCACGTACTCTGCGTCTCTTATGCGCGGGAGCTCTCCCCTTGTAGGATCCTTGAGCTAGTCTGGGGTCAACTGCGCCCTCAAGCGCCTTTTGATTCTCGGAAAACAGCTCATTATTTACCTTTGCAAATTCTCGCTTCCAATTGAGATAGCTGCGAAGCCTTCTCCTCATCATGAATGAAGCAGAGGGCTTGTGATCCTCTTTCTTCGGGTTTGAATTTTCGTCTGTTTTCGGCTGCACATGCATAGTCTGGAGATAATCTCTTAGCTGGCGACACGTCGCTGTGTCCGAGCACATGATGAGAATCGTGCCATTGGAGTCATCTTGCATTGTGGGCTCAAAGTAGAGATCTCTGTCGATTTCCTCGAGGATCTCAGCCAAGAGAGCCCATTTTGGTTGCTCTTCCAGTACCGGGCGAAGGGAGTCAATCGAGCTCTGAGCATTCACACCGGCTTTGCTGGCAACGTATACTCTATTTTTTGCGGTGCTGAAGATGGTATGTGCGGCGTCGAGAAATAACCAAGGGGATTGATTCTGCCTTGTAGACCCAGGTTGCGGAGAATGCGCGGCATGGATGGTATCTAAATGCTGGAGGAAAGACACAGCATCTAAGGCTAGTACAGAATGCAACAGGCTCCGAAGGACGGTTAAGTCACTGACAATCTGCTTGGTCTTCCAACTGACCCGATGCCAATTGGGATCAAGCTGCCGCCGGACCATGACATCAAAATTTTTCAACAGTGCGCTGTCGAGATTCCAGTCATCCATCTCAAGACCGGAGTTGCCCTTCTTGAGCTCGTGGATACTCACCTCGACACATTCCATAATTGCTGTCTGGATGTCTTTCATGTCATCCGTCATCGGCACTTCCAGCTCGATCACCTCTGCTTTCTTCTTGCCCTCCAGCGAATTCGCAACAGTCACATGGAAACGGGGCCACAAGGACGCTTTTCGCAAAAACATATTTCTCATCATTGTAGCTAACGGGGAGAACCCGATTGTGAAAGGGTCTGGATTATCCGAGAGGGCCTTGAGGAAGCCTGTCTTGTTCTTCTGTCGATATATGCGCAAAATGAAGGCCTCAAGAGAAGTAGCGACGACTTTGTCCGCATGTAGCACAATAACACCGGTGACACTCTCCGTCTTGAGTAGACTAGTCAGCAAATCGACAACGAGAATCCGCGAGGTAATGCTGTAAATGCCGCCTTTAGCATACATTTTCTCTCGGGCGGCAACGCTGGTGAAGTCGGTATTGACGACCGTCAACCCCCTAGCCTTCGGGGCCATGCTGATAGCAGCATGTTCGGCCAGGGCCTCTCCAATCCAGGCATTCTCCCTATCTTCAGCACCGATGATTATGATGAGGTTGTTTCCGGCAGCATCATAGCTGTGAAGGAGGTTTGTGACCAAACGCATAAGGCCAAGGCCCTTCGCAATGACTACGAGTTCATCCTCGGCGCGAAGCTCCTGAAAGAGGTGCTGCTGATACTCCTAGCATAGCAATTCTATTAGCGCGCAACTAAGTACTGAGGCTAAGGCTCCTGGGCTTACCAAGGGCAGTGATAATCTCACTGGTTGAGGAGCATTGCTTGCAGACATGCGGGGCACGACTTTGTCTATGGGAGAGGCGCGACAAGGGGGAACAAGGAGACCGCGTGCATATTGTGCAGAGTGCCTATAGCCTTACGAGGTACGAGGTACAAGGTACGTATCGATCACTGCGCTATCCGACAATAGCTCTATACCGACGGAAGCCTTGATGTGGCAGTTGGCGTAATTAGGTGTGGCAGATCGAAGACCGAGATCAAGGAAGGAGGCCTTGGGGGCCTGGGGCTCACGCATCATCCGACCCCCGGCTGCCGCCACTTTGACGCCGAATCACGGGACTTTCTTAGGGTGACCTGGATACGTCATCACCAACGCAGCTTCGTACAACAATCAACTCCATTAAGCCTGGAATCTATAAAGAACCGCCATCCTAGATAATCTTACTTTCTCTTTTCTGGAGAAACAATAAAAATATCCAACCAACAACACCAACTATATAAAATAAGACCGTCTCTATCACAACCTTTAAAATGCCCGAGAACGCCCCTACTACTCAGGTATGTCTTACACCAAAACTACCTCGCTACGTGTTTTTGGATGCTAGTTCTGATTTGAAAGCGAGATAGACCGGCAAGACCGACGCCAACACGGGGTCTAACCCAGTAAGCGAGGCATTTGAGGGAGCGAAGCAATTTGCCGCTCACAAGGCTCATCCGGGCCCTGCCATCCCACAAAGCATGCCCGAACAAGAGGGCACTAAGGAGGAACGGCAGGCTAAGGCCAAGGAGCTGAACAAATAGGAATTCATCGAAGGAGTTCTGTGAGAGAGATTCTATCCTAGCCTGCACCCAAGACAGGAGAGAAATCAGGAAGAGGTGACTACTTGAGTTGTACAATACACCTACTTCTGAGATAGGCTTTAATTATCATTAGGTATTAAATTACAATGGGAATTTAACATGAGCCATGTCACTTTTAGCCTGAGTCTAGCCATCAGCAGGACCCGCTTTTGCACATACTAAAATGGACATATCTGCATTATGTAGCCTCCAGTATCTGAATTACCATTAATATAGCGCAATAAATAGGAGGTAACCATTTTCATTCTAGAACTGATTTAGGTATTATAAATGTGGGGCTTAGCTGTGATATAAAACTCAAGTGCTAATGCTGAGGATCTTTACAGTTTGGATATAATAAAGAACATTATGTCGTAAATGTAATAAGTTACCTTTTTTTATTAGTAATTTATAGAAAAGCACGTCTTGTTGCGTATTGGAACGATTTTCTAGGAAGTCGTTCCATTAGCCGAGTGGCCAGGTTTGTGAGTTGTCGGCGTAATACTAGCAGAGGTTAGTAGTCGAGGCTATGAGCGAAAATAGGGATACAGTTTATCGACATACATTGTTGAAACTACAACCAAACTTTCACATACGATTATTTTACTTCATGGGCTTAGCTCAAATGGCGAAAAATTCGGCAAAGAACTTTTTGAGACAGGGAAAACCTCTACTGGCAAGACGTTCCCTGACTTACTGCCTGGCGCCCGCTTTATCTTCCCGACTGCCAAACGCCGACGTTCTAGCGCCTTTGGCAGAAAGAAGCTTACACAGTGGTTTGACATTGCCCGTCTCCAAGATCCTTCCTACCGCCAACAAACGCAGCTGCAAGGGTTAGCAGAGTCGGCAGCCGAGATTCGAGAGCTTCTTCGTCAAGAAATAGAAGTGGCAGGAATACCTCCGACGAGCATCATTCTTGGCGGGCTAAGCCAGGGCTGCGCTATGTCCCTCTCCATTCTACTAAGCCTTGAATACCAAATTGGCGGCTACTTTGGTATGTGTGGGTATCTTCCTTTTCAACAAGAAATCGAAAATGCAATAAATAGAGAAGATACACCGAACAACGAGGATGATCCATTTGCGGCATCGGATGAGGGCAGCCGACCTGAAGACCCAGCACTGAGGGCTTTAGCTTTGAAAGAGATCTTCTCTGTATCGACACCCCCCAGGGTTCCACTGCGTATCAAAATGGAACAGCGTCCTTGACTCCAATCTTCTTGGGACATGGAGATGCAGATGAGAAGAAACCATATGCACTGGGCGAAGCAGCTGCAAGAACCACGTGTGCCGCTGGGTTCAGTGTTGAATGGAAGCTGTATCCTGGTTTGGGCCATTGGTATAGAATCCCTGAAGTGATTGATGACATTGTCGAGTTCATTCGTAACCGTGTGGGGTGGAAGATGACGACAGCTTGAAATCCTGGATCTGGAAGAATCAAAGACCCGTTCCCATTATTCATGCCTGATCTTCTTTCAATGATTTTAGGGATTTAAATTGCAGTACGGGGTTGGGCGGACTGCTACGATATATGAGCTAGCACGGCCATGGGCCTCGTGCCAGTACGACCTCAGACCAGTACGGCGATGAACTAGCACGACCTTGCGAGTGAATTTCCGGTTTCTAAGTATAGGATCACAACAAACCAAAGGTAAAGAAGAGTATGGTATAATCCTTATTAAGCGAATGCACAAGTGACATTGAGCGTGGATGCGTATACTTGCTTTACCGTTTCTATCAACCGGAGGCCCAGACGGTTTGCTGAAAGAAAAACATTATTAAACCAAGTACCTCGTAAAAAGTCTTTAAATAATAATTGAAACATATCTAGGAAAGATATGCGTAATGATCCGATTATACTAAATAATTAGAACAAAAGTTTATGTTCCAAAGATAGGCCCAGGACGTATGTTGAGCGATTGATCGATCGTTAGGGAATGCTCCCAATACAATTACAAAAACGGAGATATTCTTAAGTTGGTCACTGAGTAAAGGCATGACAAGTTACGTAGGAAACCATCGCGTCTTTATATCTCTTATCTCTTTCCTTAGTTAGTGCTGGATCACCCCAAGTCCATATGAGCCTTCGTGATCTATCACGTGATGTATCTTTGTCAGCTTCAAATTCTCATAACCGTAATACCCTGTTATGTTCTGCCAACGGGCCGTCTCTATGGGTCAATTTCCCCTTACTGGACATTCCTTTGATCCATTGTAGGTTCGTAAACAGTTTCGCTCTGCCTGAGTTATACATATATAAATGTAGCTCCTCAATCACCTGACGGACAATGGGGTAAGCCAAGCTTGAGCAAAAGCGGCGAGCACGCTAAGCTCGATTGGTCGTGCGCTACACATTTGGTAAACCCGATACTTCATTGCAATGATTAATATGACTGCTATGAGTTAAGAAAGATAATACCAAAAGACCAAACATCGCCACCCGTGATGCTTGACGCATGCTGCCCTTTTAACCATCCAGGCTTCCCAATAGCTAGCCTGAGCGTGGTTGGGCATGTGCACGATCCGAGTCGTCATCGTGTCCAGGCAGCAATAGAAACAGCGGACCGTACGTGCGGGCGGGAGAGACTACGGCATTAGATATGAAGTAAGGCGAGCTTGACGCTCAATATTTAAACCGAACAAAGTGCGGCGCCTGCTGTTTATTTGTACTATGCGACAGGCGTAAACAGATATTGGGGCCACGAAAGATCGACAATGAGTGCAGAACGTGTAAAGTAATAATAGGTAGGCATTTAAGAGGTATGGTGTAGAACTACACGATGTTATTGGGGGGTCATAAGTACCAGTTGATCTGTGGCGGTGCATATGCATAATTAGATAGGTACACTCAATGGAATGATTAGTGGGGTAATTGTGGCGTCGTCCCCTTTTGGCCAATTTGGATTGTAGGATTGGTTGTCTCTGTCAGCTGCAGCGGGATTTCACTTGACTGATGAGGCCTGTTGGATTCACTGCCTACCTAACCTTAGTGTCTTCGTCTTGTTTTGTCTTGTCTTGTCTTTAGCTCATCATATAAACTCATGCCCCCATTCGTTTAGACTTACGTGTCTACGTACGCACACGTAGGCAGTTGAATTGTCAAGAATCCATACTCAATCCAAAGTTTATATAAAATACCTTTCCGCCCTCAGGGGAACAGTGGCTAGATGATATCGCTTCTGCAAGTCCGTGGTTACTAGATGTTAGTCTGGTAGTCTGGGTCCGATCCCTCCGTCATAACCCGATATTTCCCCAACCGCCCTCTGCTGTGCGTGCTCCAATAACCTCTTTCGCTACTTTCGACCACTGCCGCAGCCCTGCAAGCCGCTTCCCGAACCGATTAAGCGCCGCCGCTGCGCGTGTTCGCTGCAAGACATTCTTCTACTTGAGGGAGGATAACCCACTGTCTGCTGCTACTCCGCCTCACATCGTCAGGTCGCGAGGTTCATGAGTGCTGCATTCGAACCGTAAGCTGCTGTATCACACGACCTCGGCATCGACATCGACCTGACCTAATCCTAACCAACATTGACGACAATGCCCTCCATTCTCAGTGAAGATGACAAGGAGACCGTCAAGCGAGCCGTGCCGAAGTCAGGAAACAAGATTCAGGCCGTCGCCGTTGCCAGACTCTATATCGCATACCCAAATAGATCAAAATGGACGTACACAGGCCTGCAAGGCGCCGTCGTGCTCTCCAATGATCTAGTGGGGAACACATACTGGATCAAGATGGTAGATATATCCGTGAGTGCCCACATAGGCCGTTTTTTTTTTTTTTTTTTTTTTTTTTTTTTCAATATAGACGCTGACCGTTTCATAGGATGCCGGCCGAGGTGTCATATGGGATCACGAGATCTTCGAGTCCTGGTCTTACAATGCTGATCGGACGTTCTTCCACACCTTCGAGCTCGAGGATTACTGGGCGGGCCTTTGTTTTGCTGACGAGAAGGAGGCGAAGCAATTTAGGAAGAAAATGGACGACCGGGAAAAAAACGCTTCAAAGGCCACCAAGAATACTGCTTTTGGCGGTGCGACACCGCAACAACACAAAACTGGCTTTTTTGGCAGCTTCTTCGGGGGACATAGGCATGTTTCCAATCCGACGCCGACACCGCCCGAGTCACCTAGAAACAGTCACCCAATGCTAAACCCCCATGCGAGGGCTTCCTCAGTAAACCTGAATGTTTCCCACAAGCCACCCTCCGAGTTTGCCAAGCTGGAGGCATATGATCCCAACTGGCGGGAAACCTTCGGAAATTTCTTGTCCGAACAGGGGCTTAATGATGACTTCATTAAGGATAATCAAGAATTTATCGTCGACTTTTTGAAAGCGCAAGGTGGCGGTCAGGCGACTACTACGACGCCAGCACCACCACCACCTCCTCCGCCGGTGAATGGGAGCAGCGGTCATAATCGAGCACCTCCGCCACCGCCTCCCGCTTCACGGCCTGCATCCGATAGCATTTCTTCGTCTTCTGGCTCTCGTCGAGGTGTACCTCCGCCGCCCCCTGAACCACGAAGATCTAATAAAAAATCAGAGGCGGTTCAGCGTGAGCCTACACCTCCCCAAGAGCCTACGCCTACGCCCCCGCGTCCTCGATTTAATGCCCCCCCGGCCCTCCCTGATGCTGGCAAATACGCCCAGGTAGATCCTCGCGCCGCATCTGCTGGGCCGCCTCCCCCTCCACGACCGCCGAAGACACCCATGGACGACAAGGAGGACAAACCTGCTCAGAAATTTGCAGTTCCTCCTGCCTTTACCGGCCAGAAAGTGAATAACGTGCCACCACCGCAGCCAGCTAGGAGTCCGGCTCCCCCTCCGCCACCCCGCGAACAGCCTCATGCGATACCTCCACCTTTACCTCCTACACTTCCACCAAAAGCCCCAGCCTCCAGCGCGCCTTCACCACCTCCTATTCCAGCTGTCGCAAGGCCTGTACCCGCGCCTCCCGCGCCTCCCCCGAGAAGTACCCCGCCACCCCCGTTACCAGAATCATCGGTACCTCCACCACCGCCGCCTCTGCCACCACCGTCGGGAGCTGGTGCTCCACCCGTGCCACCTCCTCCTCCACCCCCTTCGGTTGCTGGAGTACCACCCCCTCCACCCCCTCCGGTTGCTGGAGTACCACCCCCTCCACCCCCTCCGTTTGCTGGAGTACCACCGCCTCCGCCTCCGCCGCCACCCCCGAATCGCGATTCTGGGTATGTCTCAGCCGGACCGGCACCAGTCTTGGTTCCTACCGACGCAGGGCGTTCCGCTATGCTGGAGGGTATCCAGAAGGCCGGAGGTATCAATGCGCTCAAGAAAGTGGATAGAAGCCAGATCAGAGACAGAAGTGCGGCCACAGTGGGAGGATCAGACACAGGGCCGCACGGGAGTGGATTACCGCCAGCTGGTGTTGCTCCTGGAGGAGGAGCAGAAGGTACTATGGCCGACGCGCTTGCGAAGGCTCTACAAGTACGGAAATCGAAAGTTCGTGATAGTGGTAAGTGACTTGTTTTGGCATCCATTTTCGAATTAATCCAGTTAACATAGCCATTACAGATGACGAGAAGAGCGACGACGAATGGTAGAGTCTGGTCGAGAATGCTCGTTTGTGGCGGTATGAAATGGGGTGTCCAACTAGTGGAGGCTGAGGCTGAGACTGCGAGAAGACACGCCGAGCAGCCGGGAAACTACAAAGAGATCAAGAAATAAGAATGCCACAATTATGGCGTCGCGAGACACTGTCTATCAACGAGAAGGTTGTCTCGCACTTCCTGTCCTGACCTTGGATTAATGGGGGTTTGGTCTTGCTGGTCACATAGCGTTACGGTTACATAACGTTCTGCCTTAGTCCATTATGTTTATGTTATCAGTAACGCTTAATACCTATGGCACAAGCTCTCTGCACACCGTTATTTGTCTTCCATTTTTCTATTCGTTGCTTATTCATCGTGCTAGACTCATCCGCGAGGAGCCTCGTAGGATTTTGATCGCCGCAAGCTGTGACCAGACGTACGGAGCCAGACCTACCAGAATCTCCTGGGCAGTTAGGTCGCCATCATAGTATGACTGCAGGACACTAGGCACGGAGTGCTCCCAATAGCGTTATTAGGATAAGTTCTGGAAAGGATGCAATACCAGATATGTATCTATTAAAGTTGCATCCCATTCATTTTGAAGCCAGACTTTTTATCTAGTCCGCCTGGGCAGAAGCGATGAGGAGGAGAGATCAATAGTAAGATTGTGGTTAAGATGGTGGAGGACAAAGAGAAGATAAAGAAGGTATATGTTTAGGATGAATCCAACCCAATCAGAATACTCGTCTATTAGCAGGTGTCCTCCTCATCAAAAAGCTAATCATAATTTTGTCTACCTACGCAGAATGTAAGAAGTACCCCTAAGTCTAGATAGTAAGGTGATTGCAGGTTTAGCTAGCAAGAGAAGAATCTAGCTAGATATACATCTACAGGTCGATGATTTCTTTTCGCTACTTATGTACACATCAGGTGCGCTTATCTTTCAGGAAGACGTTCTGTATTGATGACTACCGACGTAACAACCGACTGGAGCGAGATAACAAATAAAGACAGAAAAGAAACAACCCCTAAGCAAGTCCAATGACGTCTCTCCCACCATGGACTCGAATCCTTTCAATTATGCGTGTAAAACTGACACTGATCGAATGCTAGCACTGTCCAAATGCTGTCGGGGAACCTATACGAGGGAAGTCTTTGATTTTCTTCCATGCGAGAGACGGCGAGGAGAGATAATATGGGCCGCATATAAGTTAGAGAGAGAAGACAGACTTTAATATTTGAAGGGATGTTCCGGACAAGAGATCTCGCGAGAAACCTCGGCCATAGCGGTAAACCTGTATGGACAGTTGCCTTCTTTTGCCCCAATAGCACCTCCTGCTGTCATATTTTTTTCTCGGTATTGTTCACAGCCCTCAAGGTCCGAAAAGGGGCGGAAGATGAGAGACTAGATAACAAAAGTGAACCTGTAGTCGTTACTTAATACCTTGATCCGATAGTTGGTAGTTAAGAACTGTGGTGAATAAGACAGCAGGGCACGAAGGGTAATAAAGGCGCGCTGGTTAGATGTCGTCGATCTCGATCTCCTTGTTACCAGCCTCGTCCGACTCGTCCTCTGAGTCTTGATCGTCGGCAAAGTCGAAATTGCACTCGCCCTCATCACCTGGACCGTACGTATCGGTTTCGTTGATCCTGGCGGTCTCGGGAAGCTCGCCATATGCCTATTGTGTGTAGTGTCAGTAGGCGGGGCTTCCAAGATTCACAAATACGAGGAAGTTTTTGTTGTACCTTTAGAGACCGAGCCTCGTCGGCTGTGTACTTGATGAGGACATCACCCTTATCGTCTTGGTAATCACGGAGTGACAGCAGGATAATCTACCAAATTTGTCAACGAAAGCTCTTGGTAATGCGTACTAAGACATGCTTACATCGCCGTTGTTGATCCAGACCTTCTTCCGCAGTTTGCCACGAATATGAGCTAGGCGTGTTTGTCCATCAAAGCAGGAGCAGGAGAGACGACCGCTGCCTAGCATCTTGACTACTTGGGCATATTCTTGACCTTCCTCCTTGAAGCTATTATCTGGTGAGCCTTTGGCAATTGGATTTTGGAATTACTATTCGGAAGGGTGAACATACACAAGTTCGCGCTTCTCCTTGTCGCTCTCGTTCTTTCCCCTTCTTCGATTTTTTCCTCCCTGTCCGAAGTACTCATGTCAGTCTGCGCGATAGTAATATTGAAGACGTTGTGAAAGAGAGACAGTGGAATGGTGGCGGGACTAAAGAGGCGGTTGTAAGACTGTACGTACCTTTCCTTTATTCTTCGGCATATTGACAGGACCTCTTGTCGACTACTATAAAGATTGAGTACGAATGGATTTTGTGACGTTTCCACAATGCGCGATGTGTAGGTCGACTCGAAAAGTCGAGCAGAGTGTGGATGGGTGGTTGTGATGATGATGATGATGATGATGATGATGGGTGATTGTGATAGATTTAAAAGGTGGGATGTTTTGTGGTGACGAGGGGCTTTGTTATCAATAAATCCTGGTTCGAGACCAATGAGTAATAGCTTGGGGGGGCGTGGGCGCCATTTTGAATAGAGCTAAGCCGCCTTTATTTTAGGCCCGCGGCTCTCGGATATAGGTAGCTAATTAACGTACTAGGCGGTAAGTTGAAAGGCAACTTATAGTGGGGGATGTAGTCGTTTCTTTTTTTGATGGGAAAAGATGCACTCTTATTGGCTGTAAGCCTGGCGCAGTGTCTGGTTAATGAGTCCAAGGAATACCGTAGTACCTCTATTTAACCACAGTAGTAGGTACCACAGCAATAGGTACCCGCTAACTGTATCATTCAGGTACCTATTATTTGACTGAAGTCATATTGAAGCTATCCTAGATTGTCCATCAATAGCTTTCATTCCGTAACCTATCTTGCTAGACCGCTTCTGCCACGACTGGGCCACTGCTGGTTGATAGCAGGAACACCAGCTTTATTTCGGACCTAGTTTTTATATCTCGATCTTTTGCCATTGGGTACCCTCGACCAGCGTCGCCCTTTTCGCTTCTACCGACGCTCGCCTCCATCGGCAAAGCCATGAGCTTCTGGCATCGTGAAGCTACACTTATGCCCCGACCAAGACCATGAAAAGAACTATCTTCCGAGTAGCCTCGCAAATATCGCCGAAGACCCATGTCCACAATCGCTTTCCCACCGCTAGTGTAAGAGGATTTGTCTCGAGGACCGAAGAGGATCATACTCCTGAGGTAGAGCCAGGCCAACATGTCGTTGCCGCGTGCAAACAGCACGGCATTTTCTTCCCGTCCGAAAATAAATTCGTGAAAGGCCTCAAACTAGGGGGAAACCCATTCAAGCTCAGCGTACGCGCCTCTCAACGGCACTGCTTGGAAGTGAAATCGATGAAGTACTTCGATAAGGTCGAACACCCGTTTACGAAATCCTTATTGGATATCTACATCGAAAAGACAAACCAGCCATTGTGGCTATCCTGCTTTGCATATGGGGCGTCGCCGTTTCCCAACAAGACAGCCTCAAGGAAGCTCCGTCATGCGTTGCGAGATGCCTTAGCAGCCGCGGGATATGATCGCTTTGGCCGAAAAGTGCTCACCGATGGCGAATCCAGCGCTATAGCTGACTTGTATGGGACGTTGTCTGTCGTGAGCAGCGATTCTAAGGCTGTGTGCAACGCCAAGTTTGTAGATCTATTAGAGGCTGCAAAGTCAATTTTATCCTCCGCCGAGATCCAACTTCGAAGGGATAAGAATGGTCGGCAGTACGTATTAACCTGAGTCTTCGTCTTTTTCTCGCTCCTAAATCCTTATGTATTTCGTTTAACGAGGAAATTGCTAACTCCTGATGTTGCAGTCTTGGGCAACAGCAACAGTCTCACCCACGACCACGACCCGGTGGAAAACAAGTCCAGAAACCCATGCGCAATAGCTCGCAAGTGCAGCGTGGTATACAGGCCCCTCGAAATTCACAGCGCAGTGGGAATTATAACCAGTCGCCGCACCGTCATGGTGAGTATTAAGTTACTCCAAGAAACCAGTCCAAGCAGTCGGTATCGTAGACGTGTCAGCTCAACAAACGACGAATATCATTAACTCCCCCTTTTGGGCACTGCCACGCGCGGCTAGGAGAGAAATGACATGAACTTTGTAAACTATGTATAACACCTGTGAATATCTGTACGTGGCTGCCCTGGGCTTGCCGTAGAGGACAAAGCGCATATTATGATTAAATAGTACATAGGCATGGTTTGCCCCGGAGGGATAGGCGCACAACACACATTTTATGATTCACATTGTAAAAGAAACACTCTACACTTTTACTCATTGAACAGAGGGTCCGCCATGCTTCTATGGCTGAAGAAATGAGCTTGTAGTGGTGGTTTTGGTGGTGGTTTTGGTGGTGTTGGTGGCTTTATGTATACCTGCATATAATAGCTTTGGTACTGGGAAGATGGGGGGTTCCACATGCTTGCAAAAAGGGTCGGAGCTCTCTGGTGTTTATCCCGGAAGCCAAACCAAACCAACCCAGACCAGATCAGAGCTGGGGACTAAATAATGACACAGCGCCAACTTTCTCTTCGTCTAACGCGACAACCTCGATAACCTCGACAAGCCCCCTTTCACTCCAACACCATCTGCCTAGGTATCAAAGATTCACACGATCAATTGACCCATCGGTTCTCGTTTGCGCTATCTGACCATCCCTCCGACATGCTCGTCTCCCTCACTGTCGGCAAAGTCGACGCCGGCGTGACGGTGCTTCTAACCCCAGACAAACGCCTGGTATGTAAGATTCACCGTCGATTTCCAAGGACTGCCAAACCGACAATGTCTGTCGCACAGCTGGATAGCCTCTGGTGTCTCCTCGATATCCCATAGTACCTGCTCGCATATTGCTGAGAAGCTAACCGTCACCCTCCAAGATCGAATTCCCCTCCATCCTACTCCCGCCCAATATTGTATCAGGCTCAATAGTTGACATCACCGTCGCCCGCAACCACGCCTCCGAGTCTGAGTCCGACCAGCGATTCTCAGCCCTCCAAGACCAAATCTTTTCCTCCTTTGGTGCCTCTGAGCCAAGCACACCTGTCCTCCGCTGCCGCAATGCCACACAGACATCTGTAGTCCTCGAGTGGGATCCTATCGAGCTAGCCACGGCTGACCTAATCTCGTTGTCACTTTACCGTGATGGAAACAAGGCCGGCAACATCCCGCGCCCCTTGCAGATGCACAGCACCAAGATTAGTGGCCTCGCCGTTGACAAGGAGTATACCTTCCACCTAGTGCTACGGACATCGGCGGGCACCATAAGCAGCAAGCAAGTTGTAGTACACACGCACAAGATGACAGACCTTAGCGGCATTACCATCACAACGGGCATTCTGCCCCCCCAGATGCGCGAGAATCTGGCTGCCGCCGTCGAGCGCATCGGCGCTAAGATTGTCGACAGTGTGCGCATCGACACCACGCACTTCGTCACCACGGAGGGCCGCGGTGTCCCCTGGGAGAAAGCTGTCGAAATGAACATTCCTGTCGTGCGGCCTGAGTGGGTCGCCGCCTGCGAGGAGAGCGGTCGCATTCTGGGTGTTACCAAGTTTTATCTCGATGCCCTCCGTCCAGGGCCCCCAAGCGAGGGTCCCACACCCGCGTCTACCCCCGCGCCGCCGCAGACCCAGAAGAGCCTTCCTGAAGCGCCGGCATCAGCTCGCAATGGCGACAGTAAAGATGCTGCGCAGAAGAAGGAAGAGCCAACGAGGGAAGAAGATGACGAGAGTAGTGATGACGATGAGGAGGAGGAAAAGGAGAATGGAATAGAAGATAAGGTCAAGGCGAAATCTGCCAATGAACAGAAGATGAGGCTCGAGGATAAAGAAGAGCAGAAGGTCGCCATAAGGCCGGGCCAGCAAGCCACAGTAGAAAAGGAGGAGAGCGCCGATGACGACAAAGTACCTACGCCATCGCCGGGTGACGGCGCTTCTTTCCAGGACGTGGCTCTGTGATAACAGACAGCGGCAGTGTAACGGTGTCCTCTTCTAGAGGGTGTGTATGGCTTTTAATTGGTGTAGCATGGAGTTCTCAGAAGATGGTTTAAAAGAGCTTTGACGTGCTAAATCACTCTCTATTACCGCCTCGCATGCTTTGTGGGCAGTTACTGTGGTGGTTACATGTATGATAATGCGGGCACCTTATGCTTCGTGCCGTTACGTCAGGTTTTGATACCCAACTTGACCTTTGAATCAAGTAGAAAATTACGGCAACTCTTATTTTGAGGTAGTGCTTAGTCTTTTGCTCTTATCTACAGTCCTACTTTTCGGAATCTATATCTAACTGCGCAATCACGGCGAGAAAAGCCTGTGAGAGTTATTCTGCTTCATGCAAATTAGCATTTCTTTAACTAAAATGCTATTCGAGTTAGAGAGTTCCTCGCGGTTAGGATTTAGAAATCCACCGGCAGCACAACACACGGTGCATTAGATGCTGTACAGTAGCAGTCTACCTTGAGATGCCGAGTCTAAAAGAGTAATTAAAGACTGAAGAGTTCACTGTCTCAGTCTTAACCTGCGTAGTTAAAAGCAGCACGGATCTGAATTCGAGAAGTCTTATGTTACAAAATCTCTTGTAGAAGCTTCCAGGCCCAATACCGAAGAGGAGTGGCCTAGAACTGAAAAAGAAAATAATAACTGCACACTAAACGTGATATGACAGGCAATATACTTACCAATATTACATTACTCTTCAACTAACTTACAAAAATTACCCCGACGTAGCCGCAAGTACAATTCCTTCTTAGAAAAGCTACTAGTTTTCAGAAGCTTAATAATGAAAGTGGCTGCGCCTTGCGACTTGTTGGCGTTTTGCTCGTTGCATAATAGATGCTAGGCTAACTAATTAGATGAATTACTCTTTGTATTATTTACGGATACCAGCACCAGAGCCAAGTGTCGAGCGTCGATTGACTCTAACGTTAATAATAATTTCCTTGTCTAATCCAGCGAGTAGCTTATCCTTCTCATCATTATCACTACGCCTGGTTTGAAAGCTATCTAGAGGAGCCGGTTTGATCATTCCTTTCCACAGCTATCCCGGCACTCCAGATACCAAATACAATCAGAGTGTTCATTCGTCGCTAATGACAAAATTAAAGTGCACAAGTTGCAATATGCTGTTCAACTCTTGTGCCAATCACCATATTATCCAGAGCTCTATACTATATTTCAGTATGTAACAGCAATTGGTATACCAAAGCTAGTTCTGCTCTTAATCCTGGTACCGACTAAAGCCCCCAAGCGAGTATGAAGATGATACATCGCGAGTGTTGTAAATTTCTTTAACCTTAGCTATGTGTTGAGTCAATGGAACTTTTACGGACAAAAGCAAAACAAGGGTTGACGGCTCATAAATCACTGGTTGAGCACCAATTAGAAACGTGCTCTTTATTCATCACATCATTGAGATCGAATAGAGATGAGAGAAAAGGTGTTTCTGCTGATACTATGCATTAATGCTCCGAGTTGATATGAGAGGCTGGATGTAAGGCGGCTTACTTCTCGGGGCTCAGAGAAGCAGCATGATGATGCTGATGATGACGATCAGTGATTCTAACTATTATTGCATGCTAAGTCCAAATATTTCCGCCTGTGATGTCCCTGAGTGGGCCTTCGCGAACCTCAGTGCCAAACGTGGCATTTAATTCAGACTAGGCTTCAACACGGATTGTCGTGTTGCCTTCTAGGCCATAGTACAAACTGCCGCATCTCACGGCGGCACCTCCTCGCCCTTCCCGTCCCAGCACTTCCCCCTACCCTGTGTCGTCATGCCCGCGACGACCTCCAGCATCCTGCGGACGGCGAACTCGGGACTGAACAGCTTGCCCTCCGCCACGTTGCCCCAGAACTCCTCGCTCAGCCCCGTCTTCACCGTGCCGGGGTGATACGCAACCGCGATCGCCTTGTCGGCGCTGCGCGCCCGGAGGTGCAGGTCGAAGCTCTTCGTGATGCTGTTGACGCCGGCCTTCGACGCGCGGTAGCTGTACCACCCCCCGAGCCGGTTATCCGCCGTCGAGCCCACGCGCGCCGAGTTCGTGAGCCAGGTGGCGTGCTGCGCCGGGACCCTGAAGCCGTCGACGTCGCCCGACTGCTGCCGCACAGCAAGAGGAGGAAGCGAGAGGAGATGCGTCCCCCTCCGCGGCAGAAAAGGTTCCCCGAACCACTTCATCAGCATCAGGGGCCCGAGCGTGTTGACCTTGAACGTCTCCAGCGCGTCGCCGTAGTCCACCTGGCGCGGCTGCTTCTCCGGGCGCAGGATCCCCGGCACCGCGAACGCCAGGTGCAGGTGGTGCGACGACGGCGGGAAGAGCTGCGCTGCCTTGGACGACGCCGCCGCTATGCTTGGCTCGTCGGTCACGTCGAGGAAAGTAACGTGCAGCCGGGACGCGGCATCCTCGCGGCTGGACTGTGTGGTGTGGCTTGCTGCCGCGTATGCATCTAATAGAGAAGCCTTCACGCCAGAAAGGTCAAAACGTGCCGTCGCGAGGATAGGCAATGTAGTAGAGCGTAAGAGGTGTGCCGTTAGCGCGTGACCGATGCCCCGACTTGACGGCGAGATGAATACCCATGGTTTGGACATCCCGGTAATGTGTCTATACAACGGTGAAACTGTTATAGGACTATTCCTCTATGTATGAGAGTCTTCTTACTAAATGTCTTTAGCCTTATAGCGCGAGCAATGATTGGTTGGGAAGGGTGTAGGATGCCGAAGATGGCAATCCTCAGATAGGACGAAAGCGACTTACAGAGCAGAGAGACTAGAAGTTAAGCATAACATCACTTACCTATTGTATTAAATTATGTCGCTATAACTGGTCGCTTAATGAATGATTCCGGCTGGGAAAGGTTGGAGTACCGCTCATGAGGAATGTCGATGATTCATTATGCAAAAAGATGGCTTCCTGCCGATCCAAAATCAGCTCTAAAGAATATTAGCATCGAGGACTGTCCTCACTTTGAAAATCTATAATCCTTAACCTACTCACAAATTTTCGACTTTTCGTACGATCAGAATTAACTTGGCAACGCCATACATACCATTCGCGACGCCTTGAAATTCGTAGTGTTCCACTACTAGCACACATGCGAAAGAATCGAAACCGCTTTACAGTAATGACAAAATTGAGCTCGACATTTTCGCAACATCATCCGGTTCAATTACGATGTTTAACTTCTCACAGGCGCCTTAGATACATGATTTTAATTCATGAGTGTAAGCTCTAGACAAATTGTAAGGTATTCCGGTCCAGCTGCCAAAGCTGTTAGAAGCTTGTTTGGAGCTTCTACAGCTTCATTTCTTACACCGAACCTGTTGGCATCACTCATAAATGAAAAGTAACATGGAATCTATCCTCTTTATATTCTGGATGGTTCGACAAACTAGTCAGAATATCGGTCAACGCTATTTGCACCACTTCTCAGATAAGGAGCAAACCCATACCCTCGTCTCGTTCTGTAGTCCTCAGAGGCTACGTAGCTTTCGAGATTCTGTTTGGTTTTAGATGCCCAGTTGTTGGTCTTGCGTCCAAGCAGAATGACTGCAGAGCGGAAACCCTGCACTATGACAGCTACCAGTTTCTTCTTGAGTTATATAGTGACTCCTAGGCATGCCTTTGGCATATAACTCGGACCAATGCCTCAGCTGTCATAAGTGCCTTCCGTCACATTGTGTCTGGGTAATGAAGTTTAACCAAGACAGTGCCTACTCGTTGGTTTAGTAGATGTTATATTGCAGCGATGTCACCATTGCCGAGCGTGATATCTTCTAAAGCAGGCAAACGGAGAACGTCACAGAGTATGGCAAATGGGCCCGAATCTTTAATGACCAGAAGGGAGGTTACATATCGAAGATGTACATACTTTTACATCCAAACGCTTAACCACTTGGTGAGATAAGACTGTCTCTCGTCAGCGTGGGAGTATTCGAGAGCGCCGACTTCGACTCGTTACCGTACTTGAGTAGTCATGTGCGTTTTTGGAACGACACCTGTCTTTCTTGCGTCAATGACGCCTTAGGCCTTATAGTAAGTAGTAACGGAGGGTGATGCATACGCGAGTATAAAGCTCTGGCTATCTGGGAAAGCTGCTCAACCTCCAGTTGCTGTCTTCGAAACTCAAATTACCATGCTGAAGAGCCCATGAGGGGGGACCTCACGATCGGCTCTAAAAGGGCTTGCTCTGAATGTACCATGGATGCACACATGACGCTAATAGCGTAGCCATCTATATGTCTTCGCTTGGTAAACTCATAACAGCAAACCGAATGACCGGCGATAATGAGGCAGCGCTGCAGCTATTGCCCGATGTGTCTTAGAAGTCGGGCACTGCTTTGCCATAAGGTATGAGACTGCGGTTCCCTTCTGTTAAGCCTACCTAGGCACTGTTTGTTGCTGCCAGCCAGGTTGGTTGATCTGAATGGACCAGGATTCTTGATTACAGCTCGCCCAGTGACAGTGACGGCGCAAGAAGCAGGGGGGCCGCACAGCTGTCACATATGCACTGTAAATCTCCCGGCGCATTTCAGTCCCCCATGTCTCACGTCGGGATCTTGGCGATCAGGGCATACCTCATCAGGCTCACAAGCTTGGGTATAACTCTAAATGGACTATGGGAGCAAGAATCGACGCTCCTTTTCGAAGCTAATCATTAAATGACGGCAGTATGCAGTTGTATCCCCCACTTGCTTGGCTGTGTGGTGGCTCATCATTCAAGCTCATGACTCGGCTCACGACTCAACGAATACGTGGTGTATTTCATCGGCATTTAAACGTGGGCTGAGCCATCTTGTTGAGATCGCGATACCGTCGTCTCAATACCGTTTGGTCATTCTACATCTCTTGCTGTGGGTGACCAGATACCACGGCAGAACTGGTCACGGTATAGTTAGTAAAAGCGTTGGCTCCCGAATTCCTTACAATGGCTGAGGATCACCCTAATCTCCAAAGCAACTATATCAGTTGAAGAGCCTACGGATGTAGTAATGATCTTCGAGATTGTCGCCCTAGTCGTCTTCGCGTGGCTTGTTTTGCGATAGGGCTAATCCTAGCTCACTTGGTTCCGTCGTCCTAATTGCGCCTCCTAAGTCCTAAGTGGGTGTCAATAGCTTCCATCTCCCGTCGATCCACTGGAAGCGCCACTAAGCGAACTGGAAAAAGACGAGACAGGGAAAAAGAAACAGCAGACGGCTGGCCGACGTCTCCAAAAAGAGGATACGAGTCGGTATCTGCGTGCTTCGACTCGTGTCATGCAGCTTCGAAAGTTCAATTCTTGAATCGACCATCTACTGAGTTGGTATACATACCAGCCGGACAGATCCTTGGAATGTCGGTGGTAATGTCGTCACAACCACTCCAGCTCCTGCAAAAGCGGTAGTTGTCCCAACCAGATCCAAGCTTCAATGTCGTTTAAATTCTAATGTGCATGGAACTAAACGCGTGTGAGTCTAGTCGCCCGTCGACCCTGGTCGAGCTAGTCGTAGCTGTGCGTCCCGTTTCTCGAATCTGAGGGGACACAATCTTAGAAGCTATCAATTTTCTTCTTTTTATTCTTCTTGTGCAACTGTTTCTATGCTTCAACCAACTTGACTAAGTTGCCGAGAGGCAGATCAGAAGCACCGTGTTTCTCTGCAGAGATTCTGATAATGCCTCTTATATAGTTGTCTTGCAGCTGTTCAACATGCCAGCTGTGTTTCTTCTTCTTGCGTGCTCTCTGTTCGAAGACCCAAGCTATCGAGAGGGATAAACCTGACTGCGTTTAACTCTATTGTGCCTAAATAAGGTCTTATAGAAAGGGATCATTTTGACAATAGTCTGGCATTAGACTACAATATAAGGTTTCGTGGCAGGCCGTCTGCTGCAGCCTCCATCCAACGGCCCTGTGATGGAAAGAAAAGTGTCAAGCTCTGCTGGTTCTGCTATTATAGTGCAGACCGAGATCGTTGTGCACACAGATGAGAATGCTAATGAAACATTGAATTTATCACGCGCCTCCTCTGTGAGGTCAATCTGTCGATCGATGTCTGGTGGACGGCAAGAAGGCAGGCCAACCGAGCAGCTGGACGAAGGTGGCGAGAGCGTCTCACGATCGCGCCGCCTCGTCAGCTTTTCTCGTTCTGGGGATGATGATTTTCAAAATGGGGTCGAGAATCATAGCCCGGATAGTGGCTTCAGGGACTTGATCGAATTCTTAAAGAAGACGCCGCCTCCAACCAACTATATGTCTATACCCGACAGCTTCAGTAGCTCCGAAGACGATAAATGGCACAAACTCAAAGTGAGTGTACTTCGACAGCGCCGCAGAGCTCGAAAACGTCGTCCACCTGTCATCAAACTACCCGACTCCGCAGTCGCCGCCACGACAATTGATGGGCATCGCCATATCGCCATCTCTATTCCCATCGAATACTCACATCTAGAACCACCCCCCAGCTCTCAGTATCCAGTTTACGATTCCATAGGAGCAGCTGTTCACCGTGAAGTTGAGTCTCAATTAGGGACATGGAGGAACCTGCCCTCTGATCGTCTAGTGACAGTGCTTAATCCTGTTGCAGAGGATCGTGAGTCGCTGTCTTCGATCTCATTATCGCCAATGGCGTCTCCACGACCGGAGCAAATAACTATCTTATCTGTGCCCCCAAGGAGACCACGGCCGCACTCTGTCTCTCTCCTACCCAGCCAGGAACAACGCTATACTCCGCGAAGAGCTAGGGATCTAGCGAAGCGCAGGTCGACCGGAAATGCGCTCCTTACCTCACAAACCCTCTTCGACCCAACTGCTACATTGCAGAGCAGCAGAGGACAACGCATCTCAAGGCCTGCTACAACTGAGACTAGCGTACCAGGGCCGAGTGCTCGAAGAGACCACACAGTGATACAAACAGCTCAGATGTTGCCAACACGATCGTCCATGACAGGTTTGGAACAAAGGGAGTCGGGCCAACAACGAGATAAAGTGACCACAAATCCAGATGTAGCAGCTCAAATACACTCAAAACAAACCGGTGCGGTGACCACTACTGATGACCTTGTTCTGGGCCAGCCGACAATCACACTAACGGTGCCGTCACGAAATTCAAGCAAACGAGTGAATACAAATAAAGCAACAGCGAATGAAACCATCGATAGTTTAATCAGTAGCCCAAGGTCATCTTCGAGTGGCAATGGCACCGGCAGCGGCAGCGGAAATGGGAATAGTCATCACAGTGAAGCTCGTCGTCCGCGCGGCTCCTTTGCCGAAAGCTTAGTTACCACTAATTCTTCTCCCCAGCTATTTAAAGCGCAAACTGCCACGGCACACCAGCCGGTGCCCATTGTGGTTCACCCGTCAGGTATTGAGGTTGAGTCTCCTTTGAATCTCAGCTTTCCCGCGCCACCATTAGAAGAGGAGAAGATTGATCGGGCAATTCAAACGTCGCCGCTGCCACCGCCTATCCCCCCGAGGGCGGAGAGGTCTCAAAGCAGAAAGGAACGAGTGCGTGAGAGAAAACAGCGAGACATGGAGAAGTTAAAGGCTCAAATGGAACAGAATGAGGCTGGACCAGGAGAATTGCTTGACCCCCACGATAAATCCGGACGAACATCGCCAGAATCGCCTGTCATCGGAAAACTCAGCGAGATGGGTTCTCCCTCAGCTTTAAGACCTACTTCGACGGAGAAGGAGGGAGAGGAGGCACAGTCATACTCTTTTATACCTGGAATGCCAGCAATCCTGCCAAAAATACTCCCAAGTGCTATCCTTGGGAAATACGATCAAAAGAGTATAAGATCTCCCCCTTCGTCCTCGCCTTTGATGCCATCCTCGCCAAAGTCGCTAGGACACACATGGGAGCGCGGCTCGGATCGCACTTCGTACAATCGTCGTAAGGAGCGGCAAGCAGAACGTGAGGAGCGCGAGTTGCGAAGGGCACGATACATCGCCAAGGCACTAGCAGAAGAAAAGGAAGTATTGGAGAGGCTCTCGCGGGAAGAGCTGTTGGAACGGTATGAGGCCCTACGAGAGACCCGGATCTACGAGATGGACAAACGGCTGCGCAAGCTCGAGCGCAATCGCGACAGGTGGGTCCGCACGGTACCCTTCCTGCTCGAGACCCTGAACAACTTGTTACAAGAGCAGCAGAATCTTCTACAAGGTGCCAGGTTAACATATACCGTTCCGCCGACCACTAGCAGGTCCTCGCATCAGCAGCAGCGGCGGCGGCCACAATCGGCCGAAGTCTCCTCATCGAGCTCTTTACAAACTGGCCAGAGTCTGGATCCATTGGAGGAGCCTCGCCGCTCTCAAAGCCTGCATAGCAGCAGCGAATCGCGCTCGAACCTGCACTTGGGAAGAGACACAAGTGGCCTACGTGGTGGTGGTGGTGAGCTTGTCGCCACGCCCCCCGCAGAGCACAGTTCTTCCCTAAAGAACAAGATCGAGGAAGGCCTCAAAGACGCCATCGACGACGAAAACACACAATCGAAGACGAGGGCAAAGGCAAAGCAGCAGAAGAAGCGCGAGTCTACCGAGACCGCTCCCCTCACTGTCACCACGCCGACTGGGGGGGACGCTGGCTACTACAGCACCAGAAGTGGCGATAGCAATTGTTGATGCTACATAAGCTATCGGCCTCTCTCATGAGAGGGCTTTACGATGCAGCGAGATTCGCGTTTGCCATGCCGTGAAAACAACGCAGCGTCGATGTAACTGTAGTGCGCGGGGTCTTTTGGGACAGAGGGAAACACTGAAAGAATCGGAATTGAAAGAGGAGAGAGATGCTGACCGTGTAGTACAAATATGTGAACACTAGACTACCTTACTTTTTCTTTACGTTCTACCTCGACATTTCGTCGAGATTTCGATATCCTTATTTCCTATCTATATTTTTTATTGTCAGTATGGTCTCCACCCTTCTGTTGCAATGGTTATATAATCTAGAAACAGCTGTCTAGGGAGGAGCTTGCGGTTTCTCCGGCCAAGGTATCCTCGCCTATATATCTGTCAAAATTTGGGGTAGTATTGTGTAAGAGCAGCCATGAGTTGCTGAAGTCAATCTCTACAGTATATAGCCTCTTTCATATATATAATTGTTTTGTTGCTGAAGACATCTGTTGTCATGCCTCGAGTTAACTATGGGTATATCTTATGTCGTGTGCCTACTACAGTTTCTCTGCATCATTGGTGGGATTAGTTGTGTGCTGAAGAATTAATATCACTAAAGAGATCTACTTTCTCGGACTCATAATGTATAGACTATCGAGGTGTGTGCCTTATAACTTCCTGGGAGAAGATAAGCTCTAGATCATGTTAGTACCTTAATTTGCTTTCTCTTCAAAGGAAGCCCTACGTTAAACTTGTTACTCTTTCCGCACCTTACAATAGCCTATTTGGTGAAAACAGTTGATTTCTACAGTTTACTAGAACGTACACGGTTGCCTTCTAGCTACTTGCTAAGCTTAAAGAAGTATATGAAATAGGACTAGGAGGTCCCTAATATGCAAGTTTAACTCTTGGAAACCACTGTAAAAGAAAAAAAAAAAAAAAAGGGAAGTATGTCCAAGACTCTATATATCATACTTACAAGCTCATCCACCGTAGAGATTCAGACTTAATTGGCAGAATCGAGGGTTAATACCAACCAACTCGTACAATAAGGCGCCATTTTTATTTCTTAAAGATAAAAGACCAAGGATCAACAGACCACGACTTGGAGAGATAATCAAGGTGCAAGTACGGTGGTTCACTATATAAAACGTCATTACTGAGCTTAGACCTCATGTCACTGCTTTAGAAGTCTGGGAAAAGGGAAAAATAATATTGTTAGAAAAAAGGAATGGCTAGTAAGTAGACTATTTAGGCTAGGCTACCCTAGCGTAAGAGTTAATGGCTACCTAGCATTGTTACTGCAATTAGACATGTCCTAAGCTATTTACTGAAGCATGCGCTATTTAAGACATTGAAAGGACCCTTTAAGGCCCTGAAGTTCTGCATATTAAAGGAATAATACATGAAGACCTATCCATCAATCCACTCCTTAAGCCACTTGGTATTTAAGTACAGAAACTTAGCGAAGAGATCCCTCAAATTGCGAAGATCAATCGAATGGTCGTCACAGAGTCTTATCAGATAAAACGTAGTTGAAAGTAAGGAAACATGCAGAGCTGCAAATCGATGACAACAGGGCTAGATATTAGGTACCTAGAAAGGTATAGTAGTTGCAAACATGTCATCTGAAAAAGGCTCTAAATATGAGATAATCGCATGGGAGTTACGCAAGGCATCGGCCCCGTTAGACAAAGTGATCTACTAAAGCTTAGCAGCATCCACAAAGAGAAACACTACGTGTTGATACATTTTATATGTTTCGAGGGGAAGCGTTCAACTTACCCTGACAACCCAATCTTCCCCAATCTCACGACAAATTCATTATATACCACAAGGATGCTTCCTGGCGATAGCTGCCCCACGGTCCAGTGGGCAGCGAGTACGAGTCTCTAACTGGCTATCTAATCATTTCTTATCTAGTTCGTACCAACCAGTCATGAAAATGCAAGTTTTATGTGAGTCGTCGTAAAAGGCCTCTGTCCATGTTCATGATGAGTGTGCCTTCTAACCGAACTTCCAGACGCCGTAAGAATGCTATGCTTCATCACGTCTCCACGCTTCATTTATGCATTATAATACACATCCACAAGATGAGCAAATGTTCACCCAGACTTTCAATGGGGTTTATTTGGTTTTCTTTTGATAAAAGGATCTGCAGCAGGTTTCTTCTTCAAGGGCCCCAAAGGCTTGGGTGGCCTGGGATTAGACGGACCCTAGCAGTTATTGTTAGCTCACATTCTAACTCTATTCGATTGACTACAAACCTTGGGTGCATTGAGTGGCACTGGAGGTGTCTTGCCGGCCGAGGGAGGCTTTGACGATAATCCGAGGACGGCCATAGCTGCCGGATCCTGCGGTCGTGGCATTGCCCGAGGGCCAGTTGGTGGCATCTTGCCAGCCACTTCCTTTGCAGTCTAGAGATCTCGAGTTTAGTAATAACGCTATCTGTTATTGCGGTATTGGCTTACCCTCTTCGCCGAGTTGCCCACTTCGGCATCATCTCTATGTCGCTTAAGGCCGGACTCGTGAATAACAGGTCGTTCTGATGTTGGCCGTGGAATGGTGGCTGCCTCCCCACGTTCGTTGATCCCCCCAAAGTCCGAGGGTGTGGAACCCTTAGTATAGTTTCGTCCGATGACTGTGTATGGCTGTGGCAACTGGGGCGCTTTGTATTTATCGGTGATACCTGGATTCATCGGAGGTGCATCTTCCATAACAATATCTTCACTGTGGCGGCTGCTTGTTGGTCGCGAGGATAAGCTACTCTTTGGATTTACCATACTAGCTCCACTTCGCATGCTCTGGGGAATCGGCGAAGATGTAGAGAGTTGTGAAGAGAAGTTAGTTGTTGGAGGAGGTAATTTGGCGCCTGGCTTCCTTAGCATAGCAAGAACATCTCCAGCGCTGTACCGATTTCTGGCCCTGGCATCCTCAATTAATTTATTCCAGAACTCTCCCTGCACAAGAGCGCGAGAGTCTCCCAGGATCCAAAGCGACGATTTCGCACGCGTTAGGCCAACATTCATACGCCGAATATCAGTCATGAAACCAATACCACCGGTAGGACTCGCACGGACACAAGAAAAGATGATAATCTCGCATTCTCGGCCCTGGAATGCATCTGTTGTGTTGAATTCGATGTACTCGGTGATTTTGTTGCCGTACCGACGGGCGAATTGGTCACGAAGCTCAAAGAGCTGCGCCTTGTAGGGTGTGATGATACCAATCTTACCCTTAAGGTCAACTTCTGGGTAATCGAGAGAAAATCTCTCGTAAATCTGCATCGCGACTTTAAGTTCCTCCAAATTGACTAGTGACTGGCCTCGGCGGCCCTTCTCCTGAATACCCTTGACATCAAAGAATCGATAAGGACCAAGGAGTTCGCTCTGATGCCATGGCTGGTGGCGTAGTTGAGCCATATCGCCACCATCTACGAGACGTCGCTCATAAAATTCTTGACTTGGGAACAAGCTAATCTCTGGGTGCATACGATACTGTGTGTCAAGCAGGTGAACGTCATCAGGGAAGTTTCGTTGCATCCGAACGAAGAGACTCTGATCATATCCATAACGTGCCGCAGATTGCGAGAGCACTGTTGGTGGCAATTGTTTCGGATCTCCAACCAGGATGCACTTTGAACATCCGTATTTCAATGGAATCAGTGCGCTAAGCTCGACACACTGAGCTGCCTCGTCAATAATGACAGTTTCGAATTCGACAGCTAAGTTCTTGAACATCTCGTGACCACTGCCGCTAAGCGTAGCACACAGTACTTGGGCAGAGTCAAGAATCTCCTGTTGTATTTGCCGACGACGAATCTCGCTTTCCCGGGCAGCGGTATTCCCACTATCTTTGTCAGCATCAATCTTTGCGCCTATCTGGGCCTGGCGCCGCTTATATTCGTCAAACTTCCGTTGTAACCTATTAATTTCAGCGCGATCTCCTATTTCCCGCGCTGATTCTAGCTGGGGGCGTAGATCAGCAAGCTCCGCCTTGATTTTACCGGCTTCTTGGTGCATCAGTTCTCTTGCGCTAGGTCCGTTATTTTGTTTCTCCGTGCCTTCGACCCGAGCTTTGACTAGCTCGTCTAATGTAACATCTCTAACTGCTGCGTTGATCGCATCACTCCGCCCGAGTCGCAGAACGTTGATCTTGTGGAAGCTCCCATTCATAGACTTAACTCCCGCTTTGAGACGTAAAACAAGCTCATCAACAGCTGCATTGCTTGGCGCGCATACCAAGAGCTTTTTCGTGGTTCCTTTATTGGCTACAGGGGTATTGCCGTCAGGTCGCTTGATAGCCGTACCAGCAGAGGCAGCAGCTTGATTACCAGCTAGGAGTGCGCCAACCATAGCGACGATTGTCTTTGTTTTTCCGGTTCCAGGAGGCCTATATCATGTCAGCTACAATTTCAGAATATCTTCGCAAGACCACATACCCTTGAACTAGCGTGAACGCATCATTCTCTTTTGCATGTAATATTGCCTTCGCCTGGCCTGTATTCAATTGATAATTATTCATTGTCTTCTCCACTGCCTCGTTGCTGAAAGAGAGCATTGGCGACGGCTTAGCTTCAAGAATTTCGGGAGCTAAATCATAGTACTGTAAGCTCTCTAAGGACGCGTATTCTCGCTCGATTGTTGTCATATTAGTGATCTTGATCGCATAGAACTCTGATTGCGGCATCAAAGTCGACAGAATAGGCCCAGCGCGGCTACTCAGGCGGTATTGAACCTCAAGACTGCCGTTCTTGAATTGAGTTCGCCAGATTCGAGCAAGGCAATGCAGCTCATCTTTTGCCTCCAAAGGATTTGGTGCATGTGAAAACAGGACGATGTCCCCTTCTGACAGGGATCTGTCCTTGTTTTCTGCTATAGGCATAGCCGTGCTCACTTCGATAAATTTGTCAACATTCATACGATTGATAACCTTGGTTTCAAACGGCTTCGAAGTTGCTTCGTCCTTAGCAGTTACAAATGATCGCCATGCTTCGTTGATCAGCAATGGAAGAAATGTTTCCTTATACTGTCTCGGATCGCTATACGAATCAGCTACCTTGGAACATATTATGCCATTAGGGGGATCATTTCCTTCATGAAAGATATCCCATTCAAGAATAGCTTGGTGTAATATATCCATAGGAGGAATAAGGCGGGCTCGCATATCTTTTGCAGACCGCTGTATCTTCATTTTTTTCACTGGGCCTCGGGGATTCAGTTTCATTGACTGTATGCGACTTCGCATATCATCTCCATGATTGCGAGCAGTCCCAGTACGCGCTAGGAAATCAGCATCGTCACTCGATTCACCCTCGTCTTCGGATGAAGAGTTAACCATGATTTCGCTCTTTTGTGCCGGGGCGTGGTCTTTGCCATGAACGCCAGTGAGACCTTGAAGACCAGAACCCTCACCAACAACGGTTTGCTTCGGAGCTCGAAGAGCTTTAGCTCTAGCAATAGCCTCGGCATCGCGCTTGCGCTTCTCTTCAGCTTCTTTGGCCCGTTTCTCACGAATAGATGGTATAGAAGAAACGACCGGGGGTTTAGGTAGATGCTTCGGAGCAGGTTGCCGAGCCCTCATCTCGTTAAGTATAGAGCGGCTCTTGTCAGAAGTAGACGTCTTCAGCAACTCACGCACAACATCATCGCTTGACTTGATAACCGGTTTTGACGTTGTTCCGACACTTACGGTCGCACTGCCCATTTTGGACCACTCATCAAGCCTTGTTTGCTTTTTAGGTCCTTCGGCCTTTTTAATGGAAATGATTTGGATATCGTCTTCGGTATCTTCCTCAACGAGAGCTCTAGACAGCTCGGCACGCTGCCTGTCATTCATATTTGTCATAATTTTGTACCGGTTGGCTTCTGTCCTTATGCAAGTATCCTTGATATACCTCAGCGGCTGCGCAGGAACTTCCATGCCAAACTCGCGGAGGCGTCTGAGAAGTTTCCCCAAGACATTAACGATGACGCTGACAAGATAAAGATCCTTGAGCCGCAGCATCTTGCAGAGGCCCATGCAGTATTTCCGCGGCTGCTCCAGGACCTCTTTCATAGATTGCTTCGAGGCATCAACGCTGATGCCGGTGGAGGTATGAGCAGTCCCGGAGCTCAATGCTGAGGCTAATAGTCCGTCTTGGGCTAGCAAGGCATCAGCGTGCTCCATGGCTTCTCGACAGAAATTCTTCATTGCTTCCATGTCCACCGTTCGAGACCAGCCATCTACCTGATTAAAGGCATTTTCCAGAAAGATCCATTGGGAACTCCACCAATCGCCAAGCACTTCTTGTTCGGCGAAATGTAAGTCCCTAGACCTTAGTATACCTGAGGTTGGGTTGCAAAGACTATCGATGATCTCTCTGGAGTAACGAAGAATGTTAAATTGCGGCGACCAGAGCGACTTCTTCCCTGTAATGTTGTCGACGACTTTGGTATAAGCAGATAATACTGGAACAAAATGTACCTCAAGAAGCTTAAGGACTGCGCCTGATCGCCTATCCTCGCCTGTAATGGCTTTGATAAAAGAAGCTCCGGCTTGGTTAAGAGGCTCCTCACCGTAAACGAGGGTCGCAACGATAGGGTAGATGGTGGTGGTTTCCAGGCATAGCTGTCCCATTGCAGTTTGGTCAAAGTCTCCTAGGCGGTCCACCACGCGTCCGATTACCTCCGTAGTCTTTTGGAATTGGGAATTAAAGTCCTGCTTAATCTGCGAGAGGGTTTGTTTTTTCAAAGGACGGAAGATTTCTACCGTGATTAGAGGCACAAAAGCTACTAACATCGCTTTAGCAAGCTCGTAGGCTCCCGGCTGAAGTACCTCGAGGAAAGCCTCCCAAAGACCGGAAGAGTCCCGCTTGACCTCACGCTGGACCTGTTCGTCATTCCGATGGAGTGCGCTGCATTCTTCCGCTGTAATCCGAGAGTCGAGTGCTAAGGCATATTCAATAACTGCGAGTCCCGCCTTGGACATAGAAACTTGCTGCGGATCAGAAGCCGGCAGCTGTGCTAGCTGTATAATGAGATCTTTGTACTTCAATGTGAGATTAAGAAGCGCATTTGTGTGGATTGTCGACGAGCCCGCGTGCAGCCTATATTTGGGAGAAAGAAACCCTCCTAACGAGGAAGAAAGGGCTTCGGTGGCACCACGATAGCATGCAAATTTGCCTTCAGGCGACATTTGTGGATCATTGGCGAAGTCACCGAGAAGATGATGAACTAACTTATCACAGACATCTGTCTTCTGGTTTGGAGAGATCGAGTCTATCAAGGGCCTCACCCAAGAGATAGCTGCTGGGCCATCGGGGGTCATGTCATGCTTACCGGATTGTAAAAGAAGTGGCCGGAAGGCAGGACTTCTGATGATCTGTTCTAGGACAGCAGGGGGCGACCATTGGCTGTATGCGTCCCAAAAAGCTTTGGGAGACTTCTGTACAAGAGCGCAAAAAACCTTGAGCACGGCTTTCAGAACAGGAGCTGCGTGGATCTGGGGCATTTGGTCGATCATCAAGCCGTAGATGTTCGGCTGCACAGTCATGCCCCGTAAGCACTCAACAGCAAGTTTCTCCTCGAGAGCATCCAGAATATACAGAAACCCTTGCCAGAAGCGCTGAAGAAAGCCGGAGTCGGTGTTCATTTTATTGGCCTTAAGGATAGCATCCGCGAGATTCTCGTTGATAGCCCAGTCGAAGTCAGATTTCGCGACAAGCGGCCTACGTTCGAATGTCTGGACCGCGAAGTTCCTGCGAGTCGGATCATCATCCCAGAGAAAAAACGTTATAGTGGGGAGGACCTCTTCTAGCTTCAGCGGCTTCCGCTTCGAAATATTTTCAAATACGAAATTGAACTCTTTGCGATTTTCTGGTAAGCTTAAGTACGGCATGCAGCATAGTGACTCGTAGATCGAAACTAGGAGGTCCTCTCGCCCTTCCTTTATGAAAGTGCTTTGGGTGACCTCATTATCATGTTCAATTATGAAAGAGCCGGCAGCTTTGAGGCCGTGGGTGATTCGGGCGAAATCAAATTGATTTAGGCGATCTGCCATCTCAGCCACTACAGAGTCATCGTAGATACTTTCCGTCCGGTCAGTTCAGTGTTGTCACCAGAGCGGCTACAACTTACGGTGTGATATCTTTCAAAAACGGATTACGGCCTTTGTGCCAGTTGCGCACACAGCTCGGGCAGGTCTTTAGAAAGGCGTCGCTTCTGGAATCGAACTCTGGACGAAGATCACCCGCAGCCTCTCTTGAAAGGCCTAAGATCAACGAACAGCTGTACATGGAATCCAACCTTCTCTGGCCATCTTCAATCCTTTGCTGCTTCTCATCAGCACTGATGCTGGTGACTGCCTCAGAATCCTCATATACTTCGTCGTCGTCGTTGGAAATCTTAGGACAGAAGAGATGGAGCCCGGCGGGGGTGTCTCGAAGTTTTGCAAAAGCTTCGTCAAAAACGTGGTGTACTCCGGCCATAGCGACTCCATATAGGCATGTCGCTCAATCTAGGGAAGGCAAGCGAGAGAAGCGGACTGCTCAAAGTGATAGATGGGAGGAATAGAAGCCCATCGGCCCAACTTGGCGAGGAGATTACTTGTGCGCGAGGCTTGTTGCAAGGAGGGCGAGGAGGCGATGCAAGTGGTTGAGGAGCAGGTAGTGACGGAACTAGGGCAAGTTACTCGAGGCAGAGCTGCGCATGGAGAACGACGGACGAATAGAAATATAATGGATGCGCTCGAGTATAAGTACAACTATGGAGTCAGAAGTCAGCTTGCAGGATTCAGAACAAGAAAGAGTCACTGCGGAAGGTCTGATCTAGGAGTGCGAGGGTCATTGGCGGAGCGACCAACCTAAAGAAATGCGGAGCCCCAATGGAGAGCAAATACTGATAAGAATAAATTTGAAAATTATAAATATTATGATGCTTAAATTTACTAATTAAAGCCCAATACATGCATGTAGGCAAGTAGAAATTGACTAGGCCGTGTCTTCAGGTAGAGGTTCACGATAATGGGATGCAGTGGTATTGAGAATCGCCGTCGCGTAATAGAGTCTCTAGGACATATTAGGTTAGGTAGAGGTATCGATAACGCAGATATTAAGTGCTTGCAGCTGCCAGTCATAGCTTTGCCAACTGCCCTCAAGCTACATGTACTGCTCCTGGTGCCGTTCAATCAATTCCAATGGACTTCTCACAATACCGATAGGGTGTGTAGGTACCTAAGTAGCCCCCCGCCACCTCCAGTAACTTCTACAAATCGCCAAGGAAAATCATCGTATATTATTTTGTCTATCTTTCTACAATCGTTCATTGATAGCTATTGCATATGCCTGCTAGTTAGTTGGGCACCTCTATCATCACCTAGGTAGAGGTATATTGAAAGCGTGTCTGTTAACACTTAGCTCCTCCTGCGGCATAGTCGAAAACCCCGAGCATTATGGCAATAAGTTATCACCACCTTGCAGCTACTCTTGAGGTTCTAGTCAGATCCTAGCACTTGCAAACCGTAAATCTCCTCTTCTGCGCATCATGCATGACTTCCCTGCCTCCACGGCTACTTTTTCTTTGGGTGTTAAATACAACACGACTTTCCCCCCCTAAACATGGTGACGTGATGGCTTAGTCCTCGTAATCCATGTCGTCTAGTTGCTCACTATCAATTTCAGAAAGCTCTGATTGCAAGTCGTCATCATAGCCTTGTCCTTCGATGGCATTCTCTATGAGCAAGGTTTGGCGCAGCTCGTCCTGATCAACCTGTCCGCCGGGGTCCTGCTGTTCTATCTCGTCTCTAACAACTAGCTTATCATTCGTGTCTTCTCCATTGCCTTCTTGAGTCTCTCGCTCTGCGTTATCGTCTAGGCTTGATGTCTTCTTGGCTCGTTTGGGTGGTTTGGGTTTCGCTGTTGTTTGTCTCTTGCCAGAGCGCACAAGCAGGTGTTCGAGAGGACACACAATGGCATTCCATTCCTTGGTCCCTTCAGCTGTGACTTTCTTGCACCTACCACATGTTTGACCGTGACGGATGAAGAGCTGGTGGAGGCCGTACTTGAGATGATCTGGACATCGAACTTCTAGATGGCTAAATACATCATTCTCGTCCGCTTTAGCAGGTGCCCATCCTAGCCATCTCGAGAATTTGTGGACATGGGTATCAACTGCAAAGCAGGGCCTCTGCAGGCAGAAGAGGATCACACAAGCAGCTGTTTTCACACCGACTCCAGGATATTTTGTGAATTGCCGCATTGCTTCGTTGGCCGATAATCCTCGCATGTGATCAAGCGAGAGAATGTTTTGCTCAGTCTTCAAGATCTCCAGATCTTTTTGACTTCTAGTCTTTTCAGAAGCACCAAAAACATTGGCAGAAATGCCGGTTTCTCTCTCTGCTAGGTAAGCTTCACGCCGTTCGATACTCTCCTGGTACACCATATCGAGGATGCCTTTGATGCTTTTCGCTTTGATTCTGGCTAGTCCACCTTCACGAATAGCGTCGATTAGATCCTCGACAGATGAAAGTCGGACCTTGTTCCAATCGATGCTGCCCTTTGCAACACCATCTGTGAGAGTTCCATATTTGCGAACAATACCTTGCAACATCTTCGCCGCTCCCGCAAAAGTCACAGCGCCACTTAGAAGGGTTCTGACCAGAGCTTCCAAGACAAAAGGAACCTCACCACAACCGGTGACTTCTAGTGATGGAGCTGGGATTATTTCTGGCGCTTGCGGTTGCACATCATCGTGCATGTCAGCAAGGATTCGGTAGACCTCCTGGCACTGATCTGCACTAGGTGCCTGCCAGTCAGGAAATGGTGTCGTTCCCGGAGTCAAGCCGTAAGGGTTATCCTTTGTCTTTCGGGGAACACGTTTCGGTTTTTTGGGCAGATCTTCTAAATTAACGCCAATCTCTTCAGACTTCACTTGCTTGCGTATTCGCTTTGGCCGCATTGGTTGGGCTTCCTGTGCTAGATTGTAGTCTTCATCTTTGTCTTTCTTAGGTGCTCTTTTGGCCTTTTTAGGTGGCTTAGGTTGTTCAAGATCTTGGTCTCCGGCTTCTGCCTTGCTGACACGGTCCTGATTTTCCTCGAGCTGCAACACAGCTATAGAATCAGTAGCTCGTTTTCGGGTACTCCGTGTCGCTCTTTTGAGCCTCTTGGGCTCGGGATGATTGGTCAAATCGTCATCGCCATTGCCCATTAGCTTTGTAGTCTTTCTTTTAGGTCTTCCAAATGGTGCCACATCCTGAAGCCCTTGTTCCTGGAAGCTCGTCTTGTCCACTTCTCCGTCGTCCCCTGCAATTTCATTGAGTTGCTCGTCATGATTATCCTTATCGATGCCAGCTGCCGTAGGAGTTGGTTGGGTGGTGGGTAGTGTAGTAGGTGTCGCTATAGGTGCCGCCGTAGTCACTGGCTGAGCCGAAGTGGTAGGCAGAACACCCATGTTATGTGGGAGAATATCCCACCCGCCTCTCACTGGAACGGCATTTATTCTCTTACTTCGTCTCGGCATCCTGATTTGCTGATCAATGGGTGGACGGACGAATTCAAAGGGAGAATGACCGCGTAACGAGCAGTCGGCGATATTGAGACTGGTTGGCAATGGTGTTCACGTATTAACGCCAAGTATACTTAGTGTAAAGGTCGGTAACTTCTGTAACGCGGTGTCGCTAGCGGCTTCCTAACCTGTTATGGAAAGTTAAAGTCGTGACTATTAACTACTCGAAATCTAGTAATTGAGTGAGTATTAACGGCGAGGTAGGAATTGGACCGGCATTAAAGTAGGATGGAAGGAACTAGCACCCAGAGTCCATTGGGGAGATGGGAACTACATACCTAAGTAGGGAGATCAAGGTACGTAAGGTAGGTACCTATTGTACGTCAGGCGAAGAACCAAGATAACATACCATTCGTACCTAGGTACCTTTTTGGGGTACAAAAGGTATGCGAATGTAGACTGGAGTATCTCTATGTGTGATTGTTTGTGCACGCAGCAGCCAAAGGAGACGACTGTGCGGCTTTGACCAGTTTGTAGACGAGCTAGACTGCTCGTCTGCGGTGACTTGTACCTAGGTAAGGCACCCAAGGTATGTGAACATAGGAAAGAAGTAGTGGCAGGAAAGTCACCAGAGGTACCTAAGTATCTCTATGATATCCAAGATAAGGATCCTGAATGAAAGAAGCCGAATTAGCTAAAATATGCCAATGTGCTGTAGACGCGGTTAGCCGGTGCATCAAAGAAATGGTTTAGAGATGCAAATTAACTGCAATCGACATATTAAGAACTAATTAAGCAACGGTCGTATTCACTGCACTAACGAATCTAGCACATCACATTCTCGATAATGTATACGTGGGATTTTCATTAGGCTGCTTGGTCATATGAGAAAGACTTGCGGCTATGGACTAAATAAACATAAACAGTACTTCTAGATATACCTTTGGTCATCCTGACGCATATATCGGTTGGCAGTCTTCAGGCTTCAGTTTGTAGCACATTTTATTTCGTATATTAAATTGTTGTGCAGTAATCGCCAATGTCTCTACTAGAAAAATATCACAACTTTCGGACCAAAGCATTACTCTATGCCGCCATCTTGGACTAAAGGGTTAACGAAAAAAAAATGTTTGAATTATTTTCTTTAGAAGAAAACATCCCTTGCGTTTAGAAGAGAGGTAGTTGATAGTACAGATAGGTTAAGTCTGCCTACTAAAACCACTCACAGCCAGTGCCCAGCCACTTCACGTTTAAGCCATCTGCTTTTAAAGGGGAGACTGCATGTCTGCAAATAGCCTAGTGGCTTCCTTGACAAAATCAAGCCTGAGATACCAATCGTAATGAATATTATCCGAGGAAGACTTGAGCTCGCCTGTGTGAAAGTTAACAATAACTTGCACAATTGGGAAGTCTTGTACACAAAGACATTGTTGCTTGACAGGACGAGCACCATGGCGAGAACTAATGTAGCTACGTTGTACGCCTTAAAGATTAGTGATGTGATATGCTGCGTGAGGCTGGTGTGAAGCTCTTATTGCCATATACTCATGCTAGAAGAGCGTACGATGGTGATGCTGTAGGCCCACTGAGCTGCTTGCGGGATACTGTTGGACGCCAATGTAGCACAAGGCGATGTGAATCGCTGTCATCCTTGCTGGCTATCAGGAATTAGCACTCTGATCAGCGACTCGCCCAAAGGGCTATAACTGCCGTTGTACGAAGAAGTCAGACAGATGACCTTCATGCTGGGGGAGAACCCCATTTTATTTTATCATTATGGCGATAAACTGCAAGAGCCGAATATCGATCGTGTGATTTGGAGGAGTACACTATAGGTGGAACAAGATAATAGCTTATACACCAACCCCAGGTCATCACTAGTAGAAGTCGCACGACATAGAGTAGCAGCTTGAGAAGTTCAATACTTATGTACCACGTACGTATAGGATTAAATCATCTGATATATATTTTGGAAATAAAACACCGCCTTTCATGGAGCTGTATGGTACATTGCTGACCTAGAAGTCTCCAGCCTCTTCCGCCGCTTCTTGGCCTATCTAGGAAATTGGTGAGTCGGGACAGTGGCTGACATATATTGCTATTTACAAGGAGTTATCAAGCCACTTGTGGAATGCGCATATTGCACCACTATTCTCGTAAGTGTTGATAAGCACTGGGCGGTTGTGTGACTACAGTGGTGGTAGTAGGCCGCTAGTATATCGACAAAGAGGGTCATAAATACGGAGCACATAAGAGAGTTTTATACTATATAAGATGTGGGCTACTCCACGGAACATGGCATGATATCCAATTAATCAATTCTGCAATTGCTGAGTTCAAAGATTTATTTTCGTGCCTTGCTCATCCTGTGATGGTCGAGGGGATCTACGCAGGCCCCAGCCCACTGCGCGTCGCCGCGAATGATAAATTCGCTATCAACGGTATTGCCACGGTGTATTGTTGCTAAGAGGGGAAAGAGACAGAGCGTGACTTCCTATGCCTATTTCATGAGATAAACGAAATAAGATGTGGCTGAATCGTATGAAGGTCTACATTCACAAGTGACTAAGGCACTCATAATGTGCTCGTTACCTAGTAATACTGACATATGTTAGGAATATTAGGCCAAGGCTACTTGAATACGGCTAGAGAGGTCTTCGCTTTACGAGTGTCGTATGTGCCGAAGATTCTATCTCGTCGCTTGCTGAAGTCCATTCTCTCTGGCAAACATTTAAAGCTGAGTGCATGCGCGTTCAGAGGGGCGCCTATTGAATGGTAGATTCGAGCCGATCTTGTGCAGACATGAGAGAAGAACTTGATTCTAAGACTAGTGTCAATAAGAGCATTTAAAATCTTAGAAACATAGATATATGGTAAAGCTATGATCAGAGTAGATTTATCCTCATTGATGATCAGAAGTCGAACATTTGAAATAATAAATAAAGCTCATCATATAACAGTATGCGTATCAATAGCAATAATAGAAATAAAAAGAAGTAAGGAAAAAATAGCTTACAGTTTACATTTCATGAATTGAATGTATTCAAATTCATTCACTTACGGCCACTTTGAAGACAAGAAACAGTAGAGTAGATTGGCTTCAGGGAGTCATGTGACACTACTCCGCTGAGGCCAGCGTGTAGTAATTGTTCGCCGATCGATGACTGGTAGGATACAATGGCGTGAATGTAGTCGTCTGTCGGATATGTGGATGAGCCTCTAGTGGAGGGAAGTGAATGGAGAGAAACAAAGTATGTATTCCTTCAATTCACGGCAGATAAATTTTCGCAAGAAAAGAATGTGGGGCTGCACAGGATTGATAAAGCTCGTCTAATTGGCTTCCGGAGATGTGGTCCAAGCTAAGGTACTGTACAGATACCGTAGCATGCGCTAGGCTTCTTTGGGCCGTGGCGGGGGCTCAGTCATCATCAATTGAGCATGACCTAATCGCTGACGTTAAAGGCTTTGGTTTTCCTCGGGTTGATTAGATAACCGCGAGCCCCTCAATACCCCCTCCAACAAACCCGTCTAGGCTAGACACCTCGCCAATGATGAATAAGATGGCGAGTAATGTGAGACCAAAACTTACCAATACTGGAGAAGACTCTTCTACGTTGTTAAATAAGTATTATTTAAGCTCAATTGCAGGCTAGGTAGGCCTTTTCAATCATTATCACCCGCTTGCTAATAAGGTCACCTATGTACAACGCAAACCAAAGTGTAGACGTACTAGTTGAGCCCCGTGCTTTCTAGAACTGCACAACAAGGTTATATATGAAGCGCTTCATTCTTGCATTGTCGGTCTTGGTTGCTTTGATATCCACCATTGTCTACTACTCAGTTACTATTAGGAGTTTCGTCCAAGACACATTTGCTGAGTACTCCGAATTTACTACGAATTCTCCAGCTTCGAAGCTACCATTACACCCAACTCCAGATCTCACAGCTGTATTTTCAACAGACCCAACCCAACATATGAACGCCATCAAGAACACAATGTCTAGAACACTTTCACACGCAAAAATTACACCACACCGCTCAGCCGCTCGTGGACATTCCGATCATGGCTGGTTGAATACGTATCACAGCTTCTCCTTTGCTGATTGGTATAACCCCAACTTTACGCACTTTGGATCATTGCGAGTGCTCAACGAAGACCGTGTGGCGCCTAACTCTGGCTTCCCGACACACCCGCACCGGGACTTTGAGATCTTCAGCTACATTATATCTGGCGAGTTGACGCACCGAGACAGTATGCTTAAGAAGGGAGCGGAAGGCGGTCAGTCGGACAAGTTCTTTCGAATGCATCGCGGAGACGTCCAGTTTACCACGGGAGGAACGGGTATTGCACATTCCGAGCAGAATGAGCACAACAAGGATGCTGTCCACTTCCTTCAAATCTGGGCAATCCCGTGGAAGCGCGGTCTCACTCCTAGATATCATACGCGCCACTTTGACGACGAAGAGAAGAGAAGGGGGTTTGTTCCTATTTTGAGCCCCCTGAAGGGTGGTCCAGAGGCCACGCACCAACAGGAACAGGTAGCCGAACCTACAATTGAGGGCACCATACCCATCCATGCCGACTTCGTTATGAGTGCCGGAATCATCGCGCCGCAGCAGCAATTCGAGTGGCTCGTTGGTGCTAACACTACTGAGAGCACCAAGAGGAAGGTCTACATTCATCTTCCAATGACCAAGAATGGAAAGGCGAAGATTCGCCTGAATGGACGGGAAGAAGTATTTAATGAAGGCGACGGTGCATTCATAGATGACGTCCACGCCGGTGATAAGCTATCTGTTGAGAGTGTAGGCGAAGCGGAGGCTGAAGTTGTGCTCCTAGATACTGCGTAGACAAGAGGCAGTACACGAAGTTTACCGGGCTATCTTGGTTATTTCAGATAATTTCCTTTTCAAAGCTGCATATAGGTCAGTTACTGTAGTGAAGTATGATACTCATTTAGGATAAATTAGATTACTTGAACAAATCAGAATAAATCTTGCGTAACTTGTTAGGCAATTTCGCCTTACCCGACATTAGCGGTGACTTAGCTCTACTTTCCTTAGACATTTCAACTGTTTTCAGTGTTACAGCTACTTACAACTATCTACAGATTACTGCCCTACTGATGTATGAACTTCTCCATTCAGTCTCTACGTTGGTGTTCATGTCTAATACTCCCACTAGTTCTCCGGGAAACACCGTCTATTTCCGCCTAGCGCTTCGGAAAATGCCCATTCTTCATCCTCTATGAAAACAATAACAAGCTTACAATATAGGGTCCCAAGTATACAAAACCGTAGTAAGGCTTTGTCATACATTGTCATAAAAGAAATTTAACGGTAGGCGAGTTATCATTATAAGAAATAAAACTTGTAGCCACGACGTTTAATGCAGCCAAGAAACTCAAAGTCAGTCGCGTAGAAGCTATCTTGGGCGCTGCACATGCCGGCGCGGATATGTAGTAGCCGCTGTGTGCTGCTACAAGCTCGAAGGTATCCTGGCGACGGTGCGCGTAGCCGACGAGGCAAAACACGGTCCAGTGCTGATCCAGCTTTTCCCGTGGTCTGTCGAATTCGCGGACGGGGTTTACTCCACGGCGCCACATCGACTATGCGCAGTCGCCAGAAATTATTCGGCAAGCCGCAGATATGGGCGGGTTCGACGGCATCATGGTCGACAGGAGTTATTACGAGGACGATAATATGCTGTTGAGCAGGGAGCTCGTGGAGTATTGCAATGCCTGCGGTATTATTACAGAGGCTGAGCCAAGACGTATCAGCGGGGATGAAGACGGTGTCGCGGATACCGTACAGCTGATACAGGAGATTCGCACCACCCCTGAGCAGGCTGAGGAATTCGTGGCATTGGGTGTTGATTAGCTTGCCCCTGCTTTTGGCAATGTGCATGAAGGCTGCGGCCCCCAGGGACCACAGTTGAATTTGTAAGTGCTCCTGGAGTTATCTTGACTGCTTTTTAACAGGGCTGGAAGCGACTATCGCGTATTCTACTACCCTAAAGGCCTTATAAATTTTTACACTGTCGAAGACTTAAAGGATCTGGTCTAAAAGTTAATCGCTAACTTCTATTTATTTCTGTCCTAGATTAGAGCGCGTTGCTGCTGCTGTTGGGGGTACTGTGAGGCTCCTTCTCCATGGATCTCATGAAGAGTGAGTAAAATCCAAAGTGATGTCTTTGGTATTGGGCATTATGCGTCTCTACTCCTAGGTTTATTACAGCGTTCTCGTATCCTAGAGCTCTATGTACACACGAAACTATTCCCATTTTCACTAAAGCAATAGCCACTAACTTCATTCATGGTAGCTATTTCGGCGAAGAGCTAATGCGCAAAAGCGTTGCTGCAGGAATAACCAAAATCAATATTAATGGACTGTAAATAAGACATATATAGCCATTATGGCAGAGCTACTGGGTAAAGCACCGCTAACGACAGTGATAGGAGCAGACGAAGGCCTTGCAGAAAGCCATCGAGTAGAACATGAACTGGATGATGTATTCTGGCGGAGCGTAGAATATAAGCTATGTTAAGTGGTGTTACTGAGTAACTTGGATGATCTGAGCCTTAGCTTAGAGAGCTCGTGAGTCGCAGTACCGCGCTTTTAGCTTGGCAGTTCGTACAGACCAATAGCCTCAGGACCTGCCTTTTTAGACGCGATACTGAAACTCTAAAACAAGTACCGACGTTCACACAGTATATGCGGCTGGATGATAATATTTGTATTTAACACCTCGGGCGTAGTGATATTCCAAACTCAAATTCTACCCTCTTGCGGGTTTTATGACTTTTAAATGGATGGGGGTTCACCGCACTCAACATTGCATTCCTAAGCACGTAATATATATGTTAAGAATGATGAATTTGCAAATCTCAGTCACCTACATGCCTGCTGTTTGTCGATACACATGTGTCGTGCCTTTTAAATTACCTTGTGTCGTTACGCAACCTTATAAGCTGACTAGATCATAGAGGCTGCCCACTGGCTGAAGGCGCATCTGTAGGTCAAGTATTGGGTAAGTGGAATGATGCCAGGATTCACCTAGATCGGTTTTCAGGTAAAATTAAGCAACTTTCATTTGGGGGCGACAAGCGACCCAAAAAAAAGCAATCGGCTATACTTGGCGAACATTGCATATTAGATGCTTACATGTAATGCACAAGAGATTAACAGCGTTCTTTGTTGGTTCGCCAGATATCGTAACATGACCACTGAACTTAAGACCTTCCATTTGCAAGGTCACAGTGATTACTGTGGCCTGATGCCTAGACGGGCCGCGGAAAAGTGATGCGGAGCCATTCGTGTGCGAAGAAACCACTTAGTGGTTATTAGCTCACACATACCACCCCTCAAAAAGTCTCGGCGCGACCCAAACCGCTACCAAATGGATCTCAGCTCAGTGGAAGCTCGCAAAAAGCTTGCTATGGTATCGGAGCTGGTTGGAGGCTTCCAAAAAGCATCTGGTGTGAGCAGGCTGTACGTAAGGTAGAATCATCGCATGTCGTTGAGTGTTATCGTTAAGACGCGATGATCATTTCCTCTTCGCCCGATTTCCCCAGAGAATTGCACCGATCTGGGTGAGCCGCAAACAGTTGATCGCAGACATTTTTGGTAAGGGTACTTGAACCCTGGTGTTGCAGGGATCCGCCAGTTGTGACCAACATGCAGACTGTTAGCCTACTTCCAGTGCTGGGCCCTAGATAGCTCCATCTCTTACCAATGCAATGCTTTTTTCTGCTACGCCTTATTACTACTTTAGTCCCCTGCATCACCTCGTCTCCCAGTGGCTGCAAGAAGCGGTCCCACTTGACGCCCAATAGTTCGGAAAATTCTAGACCAATCGCTCTTGATGGCAACCTGGTAGGGCCTGGCATCAAACGGCCCTTCAACGATGAACCTAGTTAGTAGCCCGGTGCTTTGCCTGTTCCTGAAATAGTCACCTTCCTGATTCTACTTGTACCTGTCAGAGTCATAAAAGTATCGAGCACGCCCGCTGCTTCTTGACTCAAGAGTTGTTATGCTATAGAGAGCATGGCTCTCGAGTTTCAGTATTATCTTGAGGATCGTAAGCGATCACTAGGTCATACTATCATAGTACAATAGGGCTATCTTAACATAATATGGCACACCACTGATGAAATAAGAATGGGCATAGGATGTCTACACCTGTATATCCATGCCTGGTGGTTAGGTGTTTGGATATTGATTTGGTGGGTGGCTCCTTTGGCTCGCGTAGACTTCGTTGTAAAATTGCCCACGGCCAACAGCACAACGCCGTGATCCTGCAGTCAGCACCTCCTGAGCGGGTCAGGACTTCTCCAAGGTAAAATGGAAGGGTTATCAGCCCGAGATATTGTATTCTCTCATTCCTATCCACTCCTTTTCTTTTCTCTCTACCTTTGATCTACTCGACAATAAGTGGTATCGTAGCCAGCCGCTGCAGACCTTTCGTCTGCGTCCTTTCGTTGATCACTCTGAATATTGACACTCATTACGGCTTCGGCCATTACACGCTCTCTACCAATTTTGTTAATATCTAATTACACTTGGGCCGAAAATGGGGTTAAAGCATTCTTTACTCGTAGCTGCGACGGTGGCTGTCCCAGCCCTCGCCACTTTTACTCCTGACTACAAGCTAAACACCTACTGGGCAAGTTTAGAGTTATCCAACGCGACTAGGAGCAATGGCTACTGACTATAATTTATACAGGGACAATCAGGTGTTGGTGACACACTCGCTCAATACTGCGCTTCATCAAGCATTGATTATGTCACACTCGCTTTCGTTAACAACTCGCCCGAACATGGCAATGGCACCAACTATCCCGGCACGAACTTTGCCGCACATTGTGCCGCTGATGTCTACGTGAAGGATAACCAAAATTCAAAGCTCCTTAGCGGCTGTTCCTTCATTAAAGAAGATATCCAGACATGTCAAAAGCTAGGAAAGAAGGTGTTGCTGTCGATTGGAGGAGAGTACACCACTACCAGTAACTACTCCATCTCGAGCGTGAGTAAGGGGGTAGAGTTTGCCAACTTCATGTTTGAGGCTTTTGGACCATTTGCAAAGGGAACTGCAAACCCTCGACCGTTCGATATAAGCGCTACTAACCATACTACTATCGATGGATTCGACTTCGACATCGAAACCCAATTCGGTATGATCAAACTAGCTTCTAGATGACTATTCAAAGTTTTGCTAATCAGTTTATTTAGCGAATCAAGAACCATATATTGCTATGGTCAACCAGTTACGCTCTCGTATCACGACATCCGGTGCAGACATGATCCTCACTGCTGCTCCACAATGCCCTCAGGCTGACAATTACTTTGACATGAAGAACATTTTGATGTACGCCAGATTCGACAAGATTTGGATCCAGTTCTATAACAACCAAGGCTGTGATGCAATCAACGGTGGTTTCAATTATAAGGACTGGGAGAACTTTATTTCGGGTACAGTAAACGCGGCCGCAGAGCTCTTTATCGGCCTGCCCGGCAGCTCTACTGCCGCCACGACGGGTTACATCAGCCCTCAAGCTGCGAAGGACCTCCTTTGCACTTACAAATCGTACCCTCATTTCGGCGGTGCTATGCTGTGGGATGCTCACTATGCAGTGGTTAATACAGAAGATGGCAAGACCTATTATGATTCTGTAGCTGAAGCTCTAAAGTGCGGTGGCTGCCCGGGAGATATTTGTCACCCAAGTCAGCCGACTACAACCAGCTCTACCGTATCGTCTTCTAGCATCACGACAACATCCAGCTCGGTTGCGACCAGCAGCAGCTCTGTTTTACCAACAAGCAGTTCCGCTTCTTCTTCTTCAACTTCGAGTTATACTGCTACAACCGCTAGTTCCACGATTTCCACCAGCAGCGCTACCAGCAGCGCTGCCTCAGCTTCAACCTCAAGCTATGTCGCTTCTAGCTCTAGTGTTACAAGCAGCTCATCCTCTACAACTTCATCTACTTATGTAGATACTACCTCTAGTTCAGTCGCCTCGAGTTCTACAACGTTAAGTTCTACGGCGTCAAGCTCTACGGCGTCAAGCTCTACGGCGTCAAGCTCTACAACATCTAGCTCTACAACATCTAGCTCTACAACATCTAGCTCTACAACATCTAGCTCTGCAATTATCTCGTCGTCTGCTACCGGATCCTCTAGTTCCTACATCACGAGTAGCAGCTCTGTTTTCTCGGCTACCAGCACACCTGTTATCTCTAGCTCCTCCGGGTCAGTTAACGAATCAACGTCGAGCTCGTCTATAAATTCACCTACCGTTAGTGTGTCGGCGACCATAACGGCTTCGACTAGCAGCTCTTCTGTCGCTTCTAGCAGCCACTCAGTGGTGACGCCTACATATAGTGTTGCAACTAGTTCTGTATCTCCCGTCTCGAGCACTGATGAGACCAGCACCCACGAGGCCAGTTCGACGACCTACATTGCATCCAGCACGGCTGAAGTCTCGGCTTCAATTACCTCTTATCCCGCTGTGCCCTTGTCCACGTCGAGCAGCGAAACGACATGCAGTGATGACATAAGCTCTACTTCTTATGTAGGAGCAAGTACGGCAAGTACTTCAGCTTTAACAATTTCTACCCCAGTTTCTTATGTCGTTTCGTCCTCTGGCCCTGTCACCTCATCTGCAGTGAGGTACACTACCAGCACCGTCGTCACAACAAAGGTCTACACAGTGACCTCATGCGCTCCGACTGTCACCAACTGCCCAGCGAGTGGTGCTGTCGTCACTGAGACTATCCCTCTGTACACCACTGTGTGCCCCGTGACCGCGACCGAGACCGCGAGTGCGACACCAGCAACGTACCCAACCGGGTCGGCAAGCTATCCGGTCGGCGGCGAAAGCTCCGTGACGTACCCAGCCGCTTCGGCCAGCTATCCCGTTGGTGGCAATAGCCTAGGAACCTCGGAAACTTACCTGGTTTCGCCAACCAGCTCCCCGTTGGGAGGCGCCAGCCCCTCAGGATCTGAGATCTCGGCGATATACCCCGTTGAATCGACCAGCTACCCAGCGGGAGGTATCAGCCCTTCAAACTACCCTGCCGCACCGACTTACCCAGGTAGCATCGTCACCACTGTCATTGCTGCCCCTGTTTATCCAACGGCCGGTACCAACACCACACTGGTCTCCAGTTATGGCACTGGTTACCCTACCACGAGCAAGGGCAGCGGCCCTAGTACAACCGGATATACGGGCTCTGGATACCCGACTGTACCCGTTGTAACGGCCGGTGCTAGCAAAGCCGTGAGTATTGGCTTTGGTGGTCTGGTGATAGCTGGCTTCTTTGCCCTGTGAGGGACAGCTAAGTTGATAATGGCCAATGAAAATGTGTCTTTGATATAGGTAATGTATTTATAGAACCTTGTTCATAGGTATTGTTCTGTAAAATACATGATGTACTACTCAGTACTTTGATACTGTCTTCTCGTACAAATTTCGTCGACTCGTGCGCAAAGCAATGTGTGAGTTTAGCTGTAAGCTGAAGCCGTAACAATGTTGAAGTGAAGCAAATGGAGCAAGTGGCATCTTGTCTCATTTCGAGATCAATAAGCCCCTAACTTTGCGATACACACTAGAAAATAAGCTGACTTTGCAGGCGAATTCCTTTCCCCAACATGAAAACTTCGAAACTTGGGAGCTAGCTGAGCTAAGGACTGTTTTTAGGCCCGCTTGAGAGTATCCTTCGACCGTTTCGGACCAACCGTGATACAATCATTCTTTTCTGACGCGTCGCTCTTCTCTTACAGAAATCAGACAGAGCTATGCAGCATTATTATCTCGTGATTTTCGGAACGCGTGACATTTACTGCAGGTTTGTTGAATTACGGAATGGATCAAAAGAACTGATTTAATGCTTTCGAGGGGCGTATGTACGAAGTATCTAGTAGCTACGGCTAATTAAATCCAGCTGAGCAGGACGCTACACAACACGCCATGTGGGGAGATTTAATCCCAGCCGGTGGAAGAAATTACCTAATTTGGCAAACTAAATGCCAAGCTTATCTAGATACAGTAGACATTAAATAGTAGACATTGATCTATACTGTTAACGAAATGATTGTCACCAATTGGAGCGAACAATCGTGTTCAGTAGCATCAGTGGTTTAGTGGTAAAATCCATCGTTGCCATCGACGGGCCCCGCGTTCGATTCGCGGCTGATGCATTCTTTTTCTATATCATTTAATGCTTCTTTTTTTGTTCCGGGTTTTCTTACCTTATTGGTAATTAATCTCTTAAGGCGCCATTTCTTATTTTTTTCCGTCATGTTGGCGTCCTTCAATAAGAGCCCGATAGTATTATTAACATGTTCTACCCCTGGGTGTACCTGTTGCGGGCCCACGGTGGTGCAGTGATTTATATTATTGAATATCGCGTAAATACACTTGTTGGGTCGCGTCAGGACAGATACGTAACAATTAATAAATGAGCCTTTTTTTAGATCCATACGGCCATTACGTACTGGGAAGGCAACTCAATACAATGGCGACCATTGCTGAGCATCGCTCCCGCTAGTCGCAAATTTGCAGCCATGATCTTTCCCGATCATGGTATCCGTCACACCTGGAATCTCATTTTGACACCAGACGTTCGGCCCAGACACTGCAACATCCAAAATCAGTAATTTCCCGATTGGGTAAAGTCTGTCAGAGTTTCGGGTGCATGCAAGTTCTCAAGACACGGAGTTGCTTAGAACAGGAGGATTTTGTCTTTAAGACCAGCGAGAGTAGGTCGAGATAACTCGAGATATTACTTACTATTCGCGAGCGCAAACCCAAAGCCCTCTTTCCCAACAAGCCATTCGGGATCTATGCATCCAACAGCCAGCTCGTACTGCTCACACGATTCATCGCGCCAGTACAAGAAGCTCCCACAGTTTGTGCAAATGCCCCGCTGGTACCCTGGCGTTGCAACGAAGTTCTTGAGGGTCTCTGATGGTGTTGTGTACGTTAGGCTCTTAACTGGTATCGTATGTGATGCAAAAAACAGCGACCCGGTGCTGCGACGGCATTGCGTGCATTGACAGCTCCCGCTCTGCTTTCTCATTAGCTACACGCTGAGCTCTATTTCCCTATCCGCTTCCACTCACCGACTTCAAAAAATCGTGATCTTTTGGAAAGTCGATTCGGTATCGGATCGACCCACACAAACAGCCCCCTGTGACAAAGCCTGGGGGCTTGGCGAAATTCTCGAGTGTTGGTCCAGACATGTTCGTCAGTGGCAATACGGGATTGTGGTTTTCTATTACTTTATCCTTTTCTATTTTAGTTAATAGGAAAGGTAGTCGAATCAAAATAACAGAAGGGAAAATATATTAACTTCAGCGATCAAGATAACAATGGCAAACATCCCCGCATGTCAAACGCGCCTTGCGCCCTACAAAGGCCGTATGACGCAGACGCCGTCACAGCATGTTATCTACATAGGCATTGATTATTTTCGCATATACATGATTTATACAGACACCCTTGGGTATGTGTTCTCTATTATCGTGTCCCATCATGATAATCCATCTCATTTTATCTTCACCTTAGGCCACCCACTATAATCAGAGATCTTATCGATGCTACTAATCTGAGACACAATCGAATCCCTCTAAATCTGATGTGTTGAAATTCGAGCATATCCATTGTGATTTCCCCGTCGGCGACAAGATAGATATATTTCTTGCATGGAAGTTGTAGCATTGCTGTGAGACGTGTGAGCTAGGATCTCATCTTGCGCTAATTACCATTGATTGAGAGCTTACCTCAGGCGAAGAACAGACCAGCGTGCCGACATGTGGATCATACTTCTTTGATGTGGTTCCCCACATATCGATGAAGTAGATGTCTGAGATGGTCATGTTGGATGGATACAACTGGCAGAGCGTCTGGTTTGACTGGCCATAACATTGGTTGACCTCGATCGCCCAGTCATTATTGATGCTATGAAACCTCTCGTACGTGACGTTCTTCACGTATCCAGAGCCTCCGCCGCCAGACAAAGTGGGCTGGAAAACTGATTGCACGCCAGGCCAGACCTTGATCCGGGCCGCGTCGCTTGCATTGGACATCGTGTTATTGTAGACATATACGTTCTCTACTATGTCGTACTCGCCAATGTACTGGCCCAGTGAGCCCACAGAGATACCGTGGGATCCGTTACACTGTAGGCCTTGGACGACGATATTGGTACTGTTGGGCTTGAACGAAACGCAGTCGTCTGTGTTGTGGATTACCGAGTTTTGGATGACAACATGATCTGATCGATACGTGTCCCAGCCGTCAGAGTTCTTTACCGAATTCGAATTAGATGACTTCGCTGTGAGGACCATGTCGCTAATGAGAACGTCTGAGCTGTTGGCGACGAAATTGAACCACTATCTGTACGTTAAGTTCTGGCTCGACCGCGAAGACTACTGGTGTGTAACCTACATTAGGAGGATTAGTCATGTGTATCCCTGAAACGGAACCGCCTTTAATCCCGTCCAGCACCAGAGCGATCGGCCGCAGCAGAGAAGAATTCGCCGCGAAGGCATCCCACCACGGCTGCCCATTGCCATTGATGAGGCCTACGCCTCCGCCATAGATGTTGACGTCCTTTCCACCGAATCTCCAGAAGGCAATCGAGGTTTGGAATGCATACTTGAAGGCATTAGTGGACCAGTAGTCGATATCGGCCGTGAATGTGATCGAGCCGGAGAGCGCGACGTCGACACTCTCGAGGAAGGTTAAGTCCAGTGCAGTGCCGATCGTGTATTTCCCGCCGAGAACCACTGTGCCCCCGTGGTTGCAGTCACGGAAAGCTTGAAGGATATGAGGCGCATCATCTGTCCCGTTTCCTAGTGCTTTTACAGAGCAGCTCTTTGTCCGAGGTAGTGAGATCGGCCTTAGTCGGCCGCTGTTGTACGGGAAAGGGCGGATATCCGGCCGTGGAATAATGGCCTTGTAAGGTTCAGCATCGATGCCGGGCGTTGCAGTAACCAGCGCTGTTAGGACAGTGATGGCCGCAGCCCCTACGACTTTCTGGAGCATAATTGTTGTCTGAGATGCTTCAGCTAGCAAACAAGACTGCTAGGCTAATTTCCTGAGATGATATACGAAGTTGTACGTACATCACGGCTGTAACATTCTTAAGAGAACCATATTATTAGGTAATCCAGTGAGCCGGTAGAACTCGTTAACCGTTGCCCAAGGCAAAAACCCCGGTGATCATTTTATTTCCACAAGGTGGAGGATATTTTTCCGTCACTCATAGACCTCCTTTGGCTAGAGCTTGCTTACTCTGGCTAGGGGACTTGCGACGACATTTTTGGGGAAGCTGGGGTAAGCTGGGGTTTTGGGATGGAGAAGCTTCTGAAATTTGATGCATCCCCCGAATAAGCATGTATTAGCAAGGATTTTAGCCGGGACACAGCCATTTACCGTTACAAATAAGTTTCTCCGCACAGCAGGCTTTCTCCAAGCGCTCGAGACTGCTGCTCTCCATTAATCGTTAGGTCTGCTAGACGTTAGTTGATTGTTCCACCACTCACCATTAATACCGAGCCAAGGACAGGACTCATCATAATATCACCTACCAGGTCGCTCGTCCTAGCATCGATAAAGCTATTGCGATATGAAGTATTATGTTAGCTGTCAATGACGGCACAAGTGGTCCAGATATTACAAAGCTTGAATCAAATAGCAGCCGCTAATAGGGAGCGAATCACGTCTGGGATAATATATCGTCAGACTCAGATCTAGGTGGCAATTACTGAGTGTTATTAATTCTACTTTCATTTACATGGCTCGGCTCAGGGAATTATTGGTCTTGATATTGGGACTCGGTGGAGTCGCCGCAATCACGAAACATGCACCAGCTCAGACATTCAAGGAATGCCAGAAAAAAACTCTCGATCCACTGAAGGGTTGTCCTCCCGGAACCCTCTATGTGAGCCAGTCAGATAAGAGAGCCGGTTTCCAGACAATTCAAAGTGCAATTGCATCGATTCCAAACGACACCACTTCTCATGTCATTCTGATAGCGCCTGGCATCTATACGGAGCAACTGAACGTAACACGACGGGGTCCGCTTACACTGCTGGGGGTCTCAGACCGTCCATCGCTCAGGGAGTCGTACGCGGATATCAGCTACAACTCGACGCCTTCAAACGAGGTACAGGTCTACTGGAATTCGGCGAACCACGATGCAATCTTCCCGGACAATGTGTACACCGGCGTGTTGACCGTCGGGCCTAATCTGAACGCCACCTTGACCGGATCCGGTCCGACAGGGTTCCCAGTACCAGACGACACGCCGTTTGGATGCACGGATTTCCGAGCGTACAACATCGACTTCCGTAATGAGTTTGCACCTTACTCGGATGGGCCGGCGCACGCAGTAGGCGTCAGTCGCGCGAATGCCGGGTTCTACTCCTGTGGCTTCTATAGCTGGCAGGATACGGTGCGTCCCTTCCTTTCAAGCCTTCCACCACATTCATGACTAACACATGGTGAAAGGTCTACATTGGGAAACTAGGCAACGCATACTTCTATGATGTTGTGGTGGCTGGGCAGACCGATTTCCTATACGGTTTCGGCACGCTGTTCCTTACATATTCGACGCTGTCGTTGCGGAATTGCGGGGGCGGCATCACGGCGTGGAAAGGGACGAACACGACGTTCGCCAATAAGTACGGCGTCTACATCTCGGATTCGCAGGTCCTCGCGGCCAACAGCTCCATCGCGCCCATCATTGCGGACAGGTGTTCGCTCGGTAGGCCGTGGAACGATGAGCACCGCAGCCTGTTCATCAATACGTATCTCGACCCCAGTATCTTGCCCGCTGGTTACACCCAGTGGAGCGGGAAGCCCAATGGGGGCATTGGTGTAAATACTTCTATGGCAGTGTATAATGTCTATGGGCCGGGGTACGATGCTGCGGCTGAGCAGGCTAGCAACATCACAAAGATATTTGATGACCAGGAGGCCAAGCCTTACTTGAGGCCGGTAGATGTGTTTATGACACCGAAGGGAGAGCAGCCGAATATTGCGTGGATAGATCCTACGGTCATGCTTCGGACTAGATACTTATCCAAGAGTCGTAAATAAGTTAGGGCCCGCACGACTTGAGGCATACGCCCCTTCAAGTCGCATAATTTAAAAGTATTGCACTACTATAGGCATTGAAATCTTTACATCTCAAACGGTGAACCCCGAGATGAGAGTTTTGTTTGTCGTGTGACTACATTCTGATGATTGCAAACCTCCGCCACAACTTGAACGCAGCTTTTCTTTGCAGTGGATCTACGTAAACTCAGTAGCATGGCTATTCGGAGACCTGCCCTATACCCTTTAGAAAGAGCTCTTCAATTTCTTCTCCTTCAATATGGCTATATTTTTCGAGTTAGGCTGCCATCTGATCCAAATTGCCGTCTTCTGGAACTTATACCTGTATTCGTCGTAAGAACATTAAACTGTAGTTCACATTGCTGACCGTTAGACAGATGGAATATTGTGAGTAAAATTTTCTTATCTACGGCTTATCAGATCATCGATGAGCAAAGCAGGAGTTGGAAACTGTGGCAATGGCGCTGAAGTGTGTGAAAAGCTAGTGGTAGAAAAATGGATAACACTCTAACAATAAACGCGTTCTAATGCTCATGTCGCAAAACGATCCATCGTTAATGTTCCCCTGACAGAAAATCGCTTAAAGAACTTTGCCCTTTCTCTTTTCTAGCAGCCAATAGTCATGAAGATACCGCTATCGTCTTGTTCCGTGAACGCTAGATTGCCGTACTCGGCCTCAGCCGGTACACGGAATTGGAAGGTATGGACGGGACGGCAAGCGAAGCTGTTGATAACAGTGTCTGTCTCTTGGCCGGCAGTGTGTGTAAAGGAGCCAATGATGACACCGTCCTGCAGGACGTCGACGCGAGGGTTGCCGCTCTGAAGGAGCTTAGGGTGAACAGGTTTGATCTTAGCAACCAAAGAGCAAGGACCGGGTGACGGGCTCTCGCCGAGATTAAAACTGAAATGGGCCGGAAGGTCGTAGCCTGTGGCCCTGTTCGTATTCATAACGAAGTAAGGTTCGTTAGAAGCAACCAGGCTGCAGCTGGTATTTTCGCGAGGTACCTTGCGGAGAGTGCCGGCTGAAATCGTACTCGCGCCAGCAAGGACAGGGAGAAATAAAATTGAGAAGTGCATAGTACTCGTCGCTGGCGGATAAAGACGGTGACGACGAAGAGATCGCTTCAGCACCAGTTCTGAATTGGACTGATTCTAATGTAAAAGGCTTATACGCCACAGAAAGATCGAGGTGACAGTGGGGAGAATAGTTAACGAGATACACAAGCTATAAAGAGATAGCATTAGTCGTCGCCTCGTTTTTATGATTGATGGGGGTATGTCAAAGCTACCTGACCAGAGAACATGGGGCCCTATCACAGGTCTTAGATCATGAGACTCGACTGACTCTCGAAGTCTACTTCGCCCCTTTGGGTAGCATTGAAAGGGCCTTATAGCTTGATCCAGCAATGTTACGCTCTGATTAGGTGCAATACTAAGGTCGGAGATATCGACTTACCATGATACAAGAAGCAAAGGCGTATTTTAAGCTGTCATAGACTAAGCCTACTACACACACAAACTTCTCTTTATACGTTAATATACTAGTTAAGTTCTTACCGAACCGGTGCCAGCACTGTAGTAAGGCGACACAGCAATAATTACAACCCATATACGGCTCGGGCTGAGCAGCTGCCCTCTCCCTAACGGAAGTAAACCCATTATTCGGCCGAAGCAACCGAGGGTTCGGGTTTGGTGATAATAATTCGTAGTTTGTCTGCAGAATGGCACTGGAGAAGCGCAGGAAAATTTGCTCCGAGTCGACCGCGATTGTGTTGCTTCTTAGGTGCCAGACCCCCGATAGAGCTGCAATCAAGATCTCACTATATCGTGCATATAATTGCTCTCCGCTGGCTAGTCACCATATTGTGAGATTGGATCGTGGGCTATCCTCGTGGTATTTAAGTGGCGATAAGATGAGGAGGTTATATAATCTCTACAAGTCTCAAGAGAAACGCCTCAGCTGACCATCTAGGCTTGCCACATTACTATTAATAAGAGTCTACTTCTAAGCTATCTCCTGCCTTGGTACTTCACACTAATCCATATCGCGTCGCGGGCTTCGAAGCGAGTCATGCTTCGGCCTTGTGCATCAAATTGTCTTAGTTGTTGGTATGTTGAAGATCTGTCTTGATGACCACCTGATATAAGTCTCAGTTACTTGGTACCTACGTGCGCACATGCAGTAGCCACTGTGCTCTTAACTAGCTCCAAGGGTATGTACAGGTACCTGAAGTGCCCGTGCTTCCGTCGGATAAGGTATGGATCACGTGCAGGCAACTTCACCTTCCAATCCCCATTATCCTGGTCGAGTTCTGCTCGCTACCTAATTACAGTCGGTAAGTCGAATAAATAAGCCAAGCGAATTGCCTGCGTCGGTGGTAGTGGGAAGGGTGGCCGGTGAGCTCTAATTATGTTTGTACCATCATTGGCCTAGACTTGGAATTTTCCCGACGAAATTGGGTTAAGTCTTCGACGTCCTAGCTGGCCTGGCATCCTCATTTTACTGGCTTCACAGATCGCGCGAACTTTCAGATTTCGTCAACTATTTTCCTACCCAGGCTCAGGTTTTTCTCCTCCCTGATCATGGATGATACCATAATAACGTTGCTTCTGCCTACGATATATTCAGTAGCTAGGGCTGAAGACGGTTGTCACATCTAGGACGAGGTGACCTATGGCACGGACACTGCTGAAGTCGACTTTGAGAATGAGTACTTGCTCTGAAATGAATACAACAGTGTTCATTGTACAGAATCATATGCCATATCGAAGCATTGCCGTGCATGAGTTCCTTGAGGAATTTCACGCAATAATATGTTATATACGTCCAGTGTTAGAAATGCCATTGGGTCTCAGGGGTATGAACGCGACTTCTCCAAAAGTTAGGAAAACCTGAGGCCAAAACATATACTTACTGAAGCTAAACTGATACCTAGGATCTAGAGTGGATATGTGAATTGTATGTCTAGATGAGTGGGCTGCGTTTCCAAATCTCAGATGCTGCCATTAATACTGTTACTTATATTAAACTAAAATATGAACTTCCCAAAGAAGGCTAGTTTAGGAACTGGGTAAGGGTATCTGAAGCACGGCAGTTAACAAAAGTAATAGGAAGTTGCTTGCATTCAAGGAAAAGATGGCTAGGATATATATATCTTGCAACCAGATAGTGAAGAATTGGCTAGCAGGGTGTCGCTCAGGCAAAGCGATTTCGCAAATGAAATACCTTGCTCCGGGTCAACGAAACTCATTTTCATGTTTGCAGATTGTTGACCTTCCATTCTCATGCAGGTACTGGCCCATTATCTTCCCTTGTCATATTCACACCAACCACACTGTTATCTGATGAATATTGTTTCGACTCCATTCTCGCTTTCAATAACTGTCAGAGTTACAGGTCGGACCTTTTACTGTACCCTTTGTCTCCTTGCCAAGCTACACACTTTAGCCTTCTTGATCTCATAGAGTGCTATTAGTTTTGTTTCTAGTGTATTCTCGGCAGCCAGCCACTGTCACCTTCCTGTACCTACCCTGAGCTTCACCGAGGTGTTACGACACATCTCTCTCCACTCCTATCATTTCGCTCTGTTCATCCAAGTTCAGACGGGGATGTCCGACCCAACCTCTATTTAGACTTTGCAAGCCGTCCTCAGCTTCTCAGAGTAAGTTTAAGCCCTTTGTCTCGCATCCTTATTCTCACCCTCTGTGTACGACCTTCCCATAACTTGCCTCTTCAGCCATTTTCTTACAACGAAACAAATCTACAAACTGCTAGACTACTCTTTCGCAGCGCTTGGCGACCAGGAAGGCACATTCAACCTACCCGCTATCAATTATCACCCTACGGGAATCCCATAATTAGTCCTCTCCTATCATACACTTAGGCCCTATTACTTAATTTCCGTAATGGCCTACTACTGACAGTCTTATGCAAGCACAGATCACTCTTTCGAGATCGGAAGCTGTATAGCCAACACTAGCAAGATTGCAAGTACTCAGCTCCGCTCTGTAAACGAGACCCATTTGTCCATATACCAGAAATTGCCTATGCCAAAGGTCTTATGATCTTCACAATATCACCTAATAACCTACACGATGTCTGTACCTCGCCTACGTCAAAACTACCATGTAATCGTTCTGCCTGAAGAAGACGACGTCGATGGTAATGATCTTTCGAATATTGAACAAGGGTTGCGAAGGCTACACCGAGCACGGGACACTGGCCAAAACATACCAATCATTGACCTAACTGAGGTCGAAGAAGAGCAAAGAAATGTGGCGCGGCTGGAGAGCGATATTCTTCAGGATCTTGACGAAGAGGAAGGCCCATCTTTTCGCGGCCAAACGCCAGAATCCTCCCGTAATCTACCAATCCCTTGGAACCTCCAGATGTCGTCCTGCCGATTTAATGGAAAGTTGATTAAGAAAGGAACAGTCGTGGAAGTCGCGCAAAGGCCACGGGGAGAGTACTCTTGGCAGTTCCTCGAAGTGTATCAAATCCACACCGATATACAATCCGGCGACGTGATATTACGCGGAATTCGGCTGACACGTCAAAGATATCTTCGCGGCCTCCTCCCTAGGACCAGAAATGAAGTATGGGCACTATACGATATTAACAAGCAGGACAAAAGACCAGAACACATTCAAGCAGCAGTTGAGATCTCGGCTAAGGAAGTCATTCGCAGTCGCGCGCTGTTTCGGACCAACGATGCATATCCTAAACACCGGTTCAACCGGTGGCAGTTCAAGGACAACGCCGATATTGAGAAGAACGGTGCTCTTGTTCAGAGATGGAAATTCTTGAAGTTTTGGACTACACTAAAGGCAATGGCGAACGGAAAGTCATATGGTGGCGCCGTTGTTCGACTTCAATCTGCTGATATCCAAGACAACGGCCTTAAGGTCACAGACGAGAAGCTCCGCAATGAATTTCGTGGTGGCATTAACCGAGGAGGCTCATTCAAGGATGGCCACAATAATATTCCGATTGTTGAGCTGGATGATGCGATAGATCTTGCGCAATCCGTCTTAGTGGAAGGTAACCAGCAGTATACGGCGGACGACATGTTCTGCGGAGCTGGCGGTGCTTCCTGTGGCCAGCGGAGGGCTGGCTTTAGACTGAGACTTGCGTGTGACCATGAAATGGCAGCGTGCGCCTCTTACAGAGAGAACTTTCCAGAGGCGAATTTGCAGCAGATGAATATTTTCGACCTGATCAAGAATCTGGAAGACTCTACAGATCATTCTGACCTGTTACACATCTCTCCTCCGTGCCAAGTGTGGAGTCCTGCGCACACCCGGTCGGGGAAAAATGACTCGGCCAATGTCGCTGCACTCTTCGCCTGTGCTAAAATCTTAGAGCGGCGGCGACCAAGGATATGCACTGGAGAACAAACATTTGGCTTGCTATTTGATCGGAATCAGGAGTTTTTCAACGCTTTAGTAGGCCAGTACACAGCACTAGGCTACTCATTTAGCTGGGATATTCTTCCATTTAAAGACTATGGTGTTCCCTCAATCCGGCGCAGATTGATCTGGATTGCTTCGTGCCTAGGAGAGGCCCTCCCTCCCTTTCCGGCGCCAACTCATACGGGCAAAAGTGGCCTTCCGCCACCTGTAACTCTTCGCGATGCTTTACGCAGCGTTAAATCGCGTGATTCTCTACATAACATTGAAGACATGCTCCACAGGGCTAGAAACAATCCTAGGTTTCCTAAAGAGCAATACGATGACAGAATTCAAATCCGTACGGTTACCACCTCTGGCTCGGAGTTGGGACATCCCTCAGGCAGGAGAAACTTCACGGCACGAGAACTCGCTTGTATTCAAGGATTCCCTAACAGTCACAAGTTCTGTGGGACGAGTACCGAGATAAACCGGCAGATTGGGAACGCGTTCCCGCCCGTGGTCGTGGAAATTATGTATAATCATCTCCGTAATTGGCTCATGCAGCAGGATCGCGTTGTGTTAGCTAACAAGAAGCACGACAACGGGAACAGACGCCCAGAAGACTCGCAAAGACAGGGTGTTATAGTTATTGATGATGATGAGGAAGAATTAATTACGATTGCGAAGCCGGCCAATTCTAGAGAACTGATCTTGATTGAGGACACTGACGACGACTACAACCCAGACGGAGACCAAGGTACCGCTACCACACACTACGAAGAGAGTGCCGGAAAACGAGTTGGAAATGCTATAGTCATCACTGACGACTCTGATAATCAAGACGTCATCATAGTAGATGACGAGGATGAAGAAGACGGTCATAACTTCTCTGGATTGACATCTCGTACTCTTTCCTTTGAAAACCTACATGCAAGTATGGACATCGATATCAATGGTGATTACGATGCCGAGACAGGCCGGTCAGCGCGCTTGTATATGGAAAGGCAATTGCAGGATATCTTAGCATCTCGGCGTATGCGATCGGCCCGCCGGAACTAGCGAATTTTGTCGTAATTTTTGTCCCAACGACTAGAGACTGTCTTTAATTTGTTAGACAAACCCTATACTAGAGAGGATATGCATTAGAATCAAAGTGTGCAAACAGCATGGGATGGACCTTAAGGAATACAGCATGAGAGGGGAGTCGATCGCTGTAGGTAACAGAGCAAGAGTCTATATTGCGGAAACGGCGAAAGATATGCATGTCTTTAGCTAACACAATGATATGAGACTTTATTCATACGATAGTGAGAGTTGATAGGAAACGAGACCCAATCTTCAAGCACAAGGTTCTTCCTTTAAATCAATGCGTGTGTCACCAGAGACAATACGAGATGTAACAAAATGGAGGGTCTATGAGCTGCATGGTATATCTATCAAACAGCCTACCTGTGAGCACACTATAGAATGAATACTCAAGCCACATCTCACAATAATAGGGCCTGTAATTATCGGATCTCTAGGAGCAAGACAAGTAGATGGGATAATTTGTGGTTTATTCTCCTGAAGACTATTCTGTGTAGGAAATGTTGTTACTTTTCTCAGGTCAAAAGGAATCTCGTAAGAACAAGCTTTCGGCCTTACTGCATATCCCTTGCACCTTTCCACGCTGTGGTCATTGCCGGCCCTCGATCACCCCATAAAAGCGCATCGAATTTCTCTAAGTGGCAGATACACTATGATTGTCGTCATTGCGTTGACCTTGGTCCCTTGGCTATGACGAGACACAGCACTCAGAGTCCTTACCCTTAACAGGGCAAGTTGTGGGCCCTGAAGTACTCATGGATTCGAGTATTTCTAGTATTTCTTGAAATGACTCCTGGAGTCAGATCTGAAGCATTTCGAATATCCACCAATGCCCCTCCCTTCAAGAGGGCCTTCGTAGTCTCCAAGTCCTCTTTGTGTGCGGCAACATGCATGGCCGTCTCTCCTGACACGGATAGGGCGTTGAGATCGGCGTTCATCTTGATGAGATCCTTGACCAGGGCCGTGTTCTTCTTATGCGCCGCGTAGTGTAGAACAGTGAAGCCAAAAGCGCCCGGAGTATTGATGTTGATATTCTGTTGGCAAAGGGCATGAATGAAAGAAGACTGGCCAGTTCTGGCTGCCATATGCATGGGCATATCGTTGGTGATAGTTACCGCCGTCAGTAGGCTTCTGCACAGACTAGCCTGGTGCGCAAAGACGGTGAGATAATACTCGAGAACATCTAGTAAAGTGAAATAGTGTTAGTGACCCTTACATTGGCCTAGATCTATTAATATGATCTGTTGACATACTGATCTGGCCACTTTGTGCTGCAATATGCATGATGGTCATACCATCTCTATCCTTAGTTTGAGCTAAGATGTCTTCCTTAGTCGCATTCTCTCGTTGAGCGATCTCTACCAGGCACGAATCGAGCCTGATAATATTTGCATGGCGAGCAGCTTCAAAAAGCTTTGCACGATCATCATCACTAACTGTGATAGGCATTATGAATGAATTCTTTTGGGAACTGGTGATAACTGTATGCTTGAGTCAATGGATGCTTGAGAAGATGGTTATGATAGTGGTGATGTTGAGAAACGGGAAGAGACGTGTGTTTAAATAATCTTCAGATGGTGTAGTGAATGGAAAAAAAAAAAAAAAAAAAAAAAAAAAAAAAAAAAAAAAAAAAATTTAATAAATTAAAAAAAAAAAAAAAAAAAAATTTAATTCGGGGTTCACAGACGGAATATTGTGGCTGTTGTATATCATAAATTGTTTTTTTTTTTTTATTAATTTTATTTTTATTTTTTTTTAATAATATTATTTTTTTTTTTTTTTTTTAAAAAAAAAAAAAAAAAAAAAAAAAAAAAAAAAAAAAAAAAAAATTGACGATAGTAGCAAAAAGAACAATAGAAATGGTCATTGCGGGTGCACAGAGGGCAGTATGTGGCTGGAGGATAGCAAGCATTGTTATTGTAGTTTTCTGAGGCAGCACTTTCGTGTGGTCCATTTGCTCACCTGGTGCACCCAGCAGCATTGCAATTACTTGAACTATTAGGAAAGACGTTTGGTACGCAACATACAGCTATTAAGAAAAATACAGCTAGAATTGGATCAGCTCTATTAACATTTCTTCCTCTTTTCCATACCTGTGAAGCTCTATATCATAGATTGAAATGCATATAGTTAGCTCTCAGATAAAGAAACAATTATGCTCTAAATTTTGCGTAGTCGAAGCATGAATAGATCTAATGAAGCTACTTCTACCTATGTGGACATTGTTCATTCGCGAGCAGGTTTCGCTAGATTAGATCAGTGACTTTCTGAACGACATGCTATTATGTTCACAATAATTCAAACTAACAGGTATCCTTGAAGAGAGACTGAGGGAATCAATGCTTGGATCACAAATCATATATGAATCTCGTATTTAATACTAGTTTCTTTATGTTTTACAGATCTGAACCTCTTCTTGTTTTTGTTTGATCTTATTTTTAGACGGGCAATCGCCATTAAAGCCAGTACTGTTAAATTACTAGGTGAAAGGGGTAATATATGTAATAAGATTGACATTAACCGTAAGTAGTAAGAGATAAGAAAGATCCTCCGTACTAAGCAACAGTACCAAAAGGTAATCGAAAGTACCCCTTGTCACGTGCTATCCTTGTACCAGAATACACGGTTGTTACAATATGCAACAAGTACTACATGCTGCCCTAATAACTGCTACCATTAGACTTCCCTGCTGCACTAACACTAATTAACCACTAGAAAGCTCCTGTTGCTTGGACAACTTACGGAATGTCTTTGTTTCTCTACTAACCCAACCACAACTCTTTTGAAAGAAGCCCGTGGTAGTTTAGTCGCGAATGTGACTCCAACAAGAATAAAGATGCCTTGTAAAACTGAAAGCTAATTACGCGGCAAAACGAAACTGAGTTACGCACCCACTCACAATTATCATTTTGCTTGAGTAGAAAAGTGATGCAATTTATGCGGCTCTGTTTGAAAGAACTGTCCTATGAATTTCGAATAGACGTAGCTCAGCCTCTTGAAGAAAAATAATGGACATCCTACGAATGCTGTTAGGCTTGTGAGAATGGGTTTCTGACGGCCATATTTATTCCTCAAAAAAGTCCTCTACTTGGCGGTTGCTAAAGAAAAGCCCTTCCCAAGCTCTACTAATTGAAAGCGAGAAATTTCAGATCCAATAATAACCTTTCAACATATTGAACGTTGCCGAGTAGTTGTAGTCTTTCAAACTTACAAGCATCATGTCTAGTGCAGAATTCAAAGTTTCTATGCTTACTGCTACGGGATATATAAGTATTTAGACTACCTGCACACATTTATATCAGCATATTATTAACAGTATTGATTGCTGCTGTTGCATAGTGATAGAATAAGTCTCAATAAAAAAACCAGAAATGTAATTTTACCGTTTGGCTATCAACGAACTGTAGAACACCCCTATAAATATGCATTGAACTCTTATTGACCTTTGCAAGTGCTATTTCTTGGAGAACAACTGAACATGTAGCTAAATGTGTTTCATAACCGACAGAAGAATATTTTACTGTGCAGCTTGCTGATAAGTACCCCAATAGCTGATCGAGCAGAGGTTACTTAACCCTGCTTACGCTTGAATGAGTCCCAACTCTCATTTCCATATAACAAATAACGCTTGGACCTTGGAATGATCGGGGCATATCAGAGTTTGATCCATGATCCCTTACTAAAAAAAGCTTAGTAGAATCACGCAGCAATCCTTTTGCCACGATCTGATTGCTAACCAAGCTTGAGATGGAAAGCTGATATCTCAAATGACACATAAATGAAATCCAGACAAATATAGGGGATTATGGCTAGAGGCGGAGCAGGATGGGTGTATTTCACTGAAGCATTAATTTTAAACAACATTGTCGGTAAGCTTCGCACTACAAATCTAACAGCGAGATATTCCGCAAGACTATAAGCCTTATTATATACAATTAATGTAGTCGTAATACAAGATAGGACTACTAAATCTGACAGGAGGATCACTTCAATCGATTATCCGTGTAAGTAGCTTACCAATTAACTGGCTCATGCCGATGTGGATGACATGCCTTACCGCATATATTATATTCTTTCAAACAGAGCCAGTAAATAGAAGATTCGATACAAAATATCACCACTAAATCTAACAGCTAGCTAGAAGGGAGCCAAAAACCAAAGGTTTCCTTCAGGATAGATTCTAATTGCCAGTGGCCAGTGATATAGGGAATATTTTGATCCATGAAATGGCTTTTACTAAATTAGTGTCAATCACGACGGGAGACACAGCAACAGGTTCTAGGATTTTGGTAACAGTGAACGGGGTGGTGAAATTATATATCTGGCCAGCTAATGACCAAGGGAAGAGTACACCGCTGGGCGGAACCAGTTGGTTAGGTAGTCTCTCTGGTAAAGAAGCCTCCCACCTGGACCTGACTGATAGGAGGGGGGGGGCCAGAAGCTAAAGTCTCCCTTTTGGATAGATCCTACTCGCTAATTGCTGGTGACGTAGGGAATCTTTTCATCAGAACAAGGGCTTTCGAATGATATTTGTCAATTACGATGAAATGCGTGGCTTTCGTAGAAGGCTGGTCGATAGACGAGTGTAGGGTCTTAACAGCACGATCGAGATGGGTCGAAATCTGGCTTTACTTCGATACAGCTGCATACAGGTCTTGACGAAATCAATTTTCATTGATCATCCTTGCTCAGCCTTTTCTACCACGCGGGCTATCCCAGATAGTAAGTATGACGAGAAAGGCTAAATCATGGCCGAGTTGAAGTAAGTAAAAGCTGCGATCTCTATCTTCACTTACTCGTTGAGGCTGGCAAGTTAGCCTCTGAAGAATCAAACTGCGATTGATGTAGTTCTGAGTTATCAAGTCATATTTGCTCTTTTGGTTTTAAATAGGACGAGCATCGCAAACATACGTTGATATACTGATATGTTGTTATGTTATTATAGAAGCAACAAACACCGTATTTTCTAAGAATAGTCTTGGGCAGTGACCGTATGAGACAGGGTAGTCTAGCCTCATTTCCCTTTGCTTTCAACCGACCCAAGCTCCTTAAGCCCTGCTAGTGCCTGGCACGCTTGTTCCCAGGCCTTATCATCTTCGTAGAGCTGGCTCCTCAAATATGCCCATGACATTCTCTGGACGAGGCCCAGCATCTCTGGACTCTCGTCTTGTGTCTCCGCAGCATCCCAGCCGCTTATACCACCAAAACCATGACGTCCGCCCTTTACAAGCAGCAAGTCTTTCGATCCTGGGCCGTGCGTGTACGGATCCCAATGCCAATCGGCTCCGCGAACCGTCAGATGCGGACTGACATCATCCTCTCCGGCAATAACTAGCGTAGGCGTCTCCATTGTGCTGAAGTCGGCGCCATAGAATGGGACCATTTTTCGCCCATTCTCAGACATATCTGTACCACCGTTTCCAGTACCACCAATGACGATACCGGCCTTAATGCGCTGCTCGAAGGGGCGGAACTCAGTATCGTCACGTGGATCTGTATTCTTCGCGCCAAGGAGCAGGCTCACTATCACAAAAAGCGTCAACTATCACTCTTCTAAGTCAAGTCTATAGGGGTCTCGGGAGCATGCATAGCTCTTGAGACAAGAAACTAGCTGTGAAAGGAAGCTTTTGCTTGCGCAAGTTTCCAGAATGAGAAAAAAAAGCCTCTTGATATTACTCACTACTGAAGCCACCAAAGGAGTGACCTGCAGCAGCCACCTTCGTTCTGTCTAGACGGCCCTTGAGGCTGGGGACAGCTGCCTCGATGAGATCAAGCTGGTCGAGAATGCGAATCATGTCTTCTGGGCGCGATCGCCAGTACATTTCATTTCCAGCCGGGGCCTGCAGGCTGAGAGTACTCGAGGACAAGTGTGTGGGTTGAATCACCACAAAACCATGCTTGGCCCAGAACTCGGCGAGGGGGGCATAGCCCTGGAGAGACGATAGCCAGTTACTTCGCCCATGCCCATGGGATAAAAGAACGACCGGCAACCTGTCTCCGGTTGTAGGTGCAGTCACGCGAAGTTGCAGTTCGATGGGGCGGTCAGGGCTAGGAATAACAACAGGGACAAAAGAAAGGATAGGGGAGGGCGAGTTGATGGGGATCTTGGCGGCTCGCGCTATTAGAGCGTGGACAGTTGCCATTGTGACTGAGGTTAAACTTAAGTTGCAAATAGGTCAAAATAAGACTAATATGAGAATACAATACAGTGAAGATAGACTCTAATGATACGAGAATTGAAGCTGCTCAACTTATCTTTATATATAATAAATTAACATCAAATACTCTGTATTTCTCCATAATCATACAAGTAATCCGAAAGCTGCAATACGCGTATCTCGTGTATTGAGGCAGTAAACGACTGTGATTCAGTGTGTCTTAAGTCCGTAATTCCGTTGAACAACATCCCTTACCGCTGCACGGCTCTGCTGCTAAGCCCGCGACAAATACGCGTATAGCGACCTTTGACAAGTGCGTTGCAAGATCGTGCTGCTTATTACTTAGTGTGGTAGACCGACCTGGAGAAATCTAGTTCGTGATTGGCAGGTTAATCATGGGTTAGTCTCGGACATTTCGTTATCCAAATTGTCCGGATCCATCCGGCTTAATAAAGGTAGCGATTTTGGTGTAGGTACTGTGGCAGGCAATGCTTACTAACACCATTAAGCTTGTGCTGTTATGTATATTTCCTTGAGCTTTCCGATTTGTAACTATAAGTCTCACAGCGCTCAGAAAAGTATAGAGCACTACACACGTATACAATAGCCATTGATGCGTTTGTTATCTGCAGGGTCGAGAATAGAATATCGCCGAGTTTATCAGTTTATCGCCTCAAGTTGCTGTATGTTGTCCAGCAGAAGAAGTCGACGTCGATGTCTTACACGGGCAGTGGAATGCCATAAGCGTGTTTGCGGCTTGCACTCTCAAGTCTATATGCGATGTATGCTTAGTACAACTCGCGATCTACGAGCCCTTTTTTATTGGCAGAGGCCTGCTCTCCATTATCTTGGTAACAAACTTGAATTTTCAATTCGCATATTGCAGTACTCCTACGTGGATTTGGCCCACAAGATGTCGTGGCGGTAAGTATTCTCATAGACCACAGCCCGTTGCAAAGCTACACCCTTAATTCCGCTAAGCTTTCCATAGTTCTGCGTGCGCAATGCGTTGGAAAAGAAAAAAAAGGGTTGTCGGTTATCGTGAAATATTGTAATCGAGTTTCGAAGTAGCGATCAACAAGTAATGTCTTGAGAACCCTATGATAAACCAAATACAAGGTATTATGCAAGATAATGCACGATGAGTTGACAACCTGGCTACTGTCTAATTATTTGTTTGATCGGCTTATCAAGTATTTGACTGAGCGTATTAGATTCTCATGAAAGCGCTCAATTCAGCTTGGACCCAAGAAAGCATAAAAGCTATAATTAGTTGCTTGCGCATACCTAACATGCAGCAAGGATAGCAACACATGGCAGCGTGAGATCCAACTGAAACATACTTGTACAACTATCCCAAAACACATCCACTGACAATCACTCTCTTACTGGCTAGCTTTAGGTACATCTTGCGAAAACGACACGCCATTGGCTGAAGCCTAACCCAAGTGCACAAGAATGAAATGATAAAATGTACCCAAAAGGGTTCCGTTAAACAGAAGCACAGTTCATCTCGGAGGCCTAAAAGCATAAGATTGGGGCTTTTATACCCAAAGTCGATTTAAGAGACACAAGCCATGCGATCTCCAATTCAGAGATCTGTGGCGGGATTTTACTTCTTCCTCACTTCGCTCTCCTTCTAGCACAAATTTGAAGCCACATATTAGTCTTATAATTTAACGGAATCATTAGCATATAATGGCTAGGGAGTTTCGATTTGCGTCTAGGTCGAGCAGCCCGGGAGTTCCTGATTTAGTAATCTCGGATGAACCCTCTCTGCCTCGGAGCCCACCACCGCCGTATTCTCTTTTTCCATCTCCAGAGCTTGGAGACTTCTCGGCCATAAACACTGCGAGTCGAGCACCTGCGGGAAACACGCCATTGGAGACCATATGTCCTACTGCAAACTATGGCAATGTCAGCGAGACAGGTATTTACGGGACCTTCACTGACGGGGGTGAGAGGAGCAATCTTCAATTCCATTCCAAAGTGCCTGGTACAGAGCACACTTTCGCTAGCCGTGGAGAGCTATGCTTTGTAGTCTTTGTTACATCTTTCATTGTTTTCGGAATCGGCATTGGGTGGTATCTGATCAAAATCAAGAGTCCATGAAGGGCTACTCCAGGAGCGATCCTATGCTACCCGTATGGCGTGAACAGAGTCTATTTTCTGACCTTCAACACACTGTACCTTCATTGACTTGATGCAATTATGAGTTGCGCTACCGCTCCGCCAGCTTCGCTTGAGCTATCATCCCCAGCGGAGCTACCCTGCAGCAGCCCCTGACAATCAGTGTGGGGGTTTCAGCAGCAGCGCGGGGTCTAAGTCGAGCAGACAGCCTCCACCCCACCAATTATTCCTAACATCAACGTCATTTCGTCACCTACCTCCATCGTTGGAGGGCAAGCAAGCTCACAGAGGAGAGTGCCTCTTCGGGCACGGATGAAATCAAGCACTATCTACCGTCACGATCATATTATATTGTAGCTAAGGCGAGTAATTGCCACCATGGCCCCAAGCAGCAGTAGTAGCAGCAGCAAGAAGCAGTCCGTCGTATATTGTGAGGGCTCGCCATCATGGAACCCAGACGTTTACCTCGCGGACACAGAGCTGCACGCGCGCGCCGAAGCGCACCTCGCAAACAACGACTTGAAGTCCGCGATAACAACGTCCTTTGGGTTGCGCAAAACCGACTCCTACGTATATCACGCCATCGTGGCCGTCACACTCCCGCAAGTCCAACACGTCGTGTCGCTCGGCAATGCCCACGGACTGCACAACTGGTACTACAGCGAACCAGCTCCTCTAGGTTCAAACTCCGACGCATCACCATCATCATCATCCTCTGAACCGGCCAAACCCGAGCCTCCCTCCTCTTCAGAGACGAAACCCGACGCCTCTCCCTCCGACTCGAAACCGCAGTCCCGCCCAAGACCCCAGCCTCCTCCCGCTCTCCCTCCACCTCCACAACCCGACATAGAGGCCTACCTATCTATGTTCTTACCCTCAAACTCCGCTGCGACCGCTCTCCGAAACTTCACCTCGAACGCAAAGAAAGGCTCGCTGCGGCAACAGATCGGAGCACACCTGACATCAAAGCGGTTCATCCACCCGGCCCTCCACACGCTCAACAAGCTCCCGCGCGTAAAATCCACGCCCGCGCCCGCCAACCCATACCTCGCCTTCCTGAGCTGGGCAAGCCGCAACCTCGAGTGGGCGGGCCCGAGCCCCGCGTCGGCGCGCGGCCCGCCATCCTCGCACTACGTGCTACCGATCCTGATGCACCACTTCGGGTGTGCGTGTCCGTCGCACGAGGCGCTGGAGATCCTGCGCGCGCTCGCAGACGGGCGGGAGATCCTCGACGTGGGGTCGGGGAACGGGTACTGGACGCGGCTGTTGCGGGACTACCACGCGTTCCACGCGCACAACCTTCTCCCTGCCGGCTCCTCCTCCAAGTCAAAACCCAGCGCCACACCCACCCTGCCGCTCGTAACACCCATCGACAGCGCGCAGTCGAACTGGCGCACGACTTGGGTCCCCGACACGCTCATCACCGACGGCGCGACGTACCTCCGCACGACGCGTTCCGGCGCGCGGGACGCGGTGTTGCTCCTCGTATACCCCATTGTAGGGGGCGGAATAGCGGGCGGGAGCGAGGGCGGGTTCACGCGTAGCATGCTAGACGCGTACGAGGGCGATACGGTCGCCGTGGTAGGGACACAGAACCATAACGGATACACAGGCTTCCGAGGTATGACGATGGACGAGTTCATGGCCAGGGAACACAGCGAGGAATGGGTGAAAGTAATACAGGTGCCACTGCCGAGCTTTCCAGGCAAAGATGAGGCACTTTATGTGTTTCAGCGTGGTCCCCGAGCTCCGCCTCGCGTAGGGGACGAGATGGGGACCGAGAAGTCGGTAGACCAAGGTGGAAAAGAGAAAGACATAGCAAAAAATGATAGTATCTCAAAAAAAGTATAAAAATATCTTACTAGTAAGCGTATTGCTTCTCCAGCCGGTCAATCCCTCAATTTTTCTCTTCGGCGATCTGGGTAAAGTCAGCATTGGTCACTCATATACGGTTGAAGCGATTCACGATCAAAAAGAGTAGCTGCACAGCTAACACAAGCGCATTTGATTAATGGTCAGTATCTCAGTTAAACTGATTGCCACTCATTTCGTGCACGGTTATGTTTTCAAACCCGTGCTTCCGGGAAATGCATCACGACCTTCGACAACGGCAAATTCTTGCAAACATGGATCTATTCCCTCTTCATCTCAGAACCAGATTGCATCAGACATCCAAGCATAGCCACTGGCTGGCAAGGTGTGCAAGCTGAATCTTGCACTCTACGTTAGGCAATCTCAATCCGATGGTGTCCATGCACCATCAACCAGCGAGAGTTCCGCGACGCCACTCTAAGGGTGCTGTGTGAAATTATAACGACGCAAATGTGGAGGGGTTTTACGCTGAGGAGCCTGCTGAGACTTGACTGGGGTTTGTGGTGAACCTGCCTGCGTTCCTCCTCCAGGAAGGTCGGGTTGCTTGGACCAATTGTGCAGAGGCATCTTGGTCTCCCGGTCTTGTGGTTTGTGGACCAAGATCTGCGGCGTGGCCTGTGGAATTCCACCCTTAGAAGCCTCGGGATACTTCTTACTACTACTGTGGCCATTTTCTTTGGTCTTGGTGGAAAAGAGACTGATGCCGTTCTCGTCATCCGGGGTCTTGGAAACACTACCTTGAGCTGCGCTGTTCCCTTCTCGAATCTGAGTCTCCAATGTCTCAAGTCTTTGCCCCAGCTTGTAGAGAGCCGTCGTGATGCTGGCACGCGCTGGTCTCTCGGTCGTAGCTGTAAGTTCATGGATGAGTCGGTCTTCCTCTGCTTGGAGGTTCTCAAGATCTTGCAGGAGGTGGTTAGTCTCTGCCATAGGTTGTTGGTCCGCCCGAGTAATGGTAGTCGCGGGTAGCTCAGTATTTAGAACCCTCTCTTCCAGAGCTTGGCCTACTATTGCAACGGCAGTGGAAAGCTCTTGGATAAAATGGCCATATCGAAGCCCCATCGCCGTAAAATTTAGGTCCCGGGCTGGAGGAGCATCGGGCCCACGAACAACTACATACTCGTCTTCGGCGTCTTGAACATCGGCTGGAACTACAGGTGCTGCAACTCCAGACGGTTCGAGAGCCGCAGTAGCTGCGGTAGTTAATCCGCGAATTGGCATCTCGATGGCCCGAAGCCAGGAGGAACACATTTGGTGGACCTCTTCGTCTGAAGCCAGCAGCTCAGCCTGTTTAACCTTGACCTCTTGAAGGACTACTCACAAAATTAGCTAAGTGGACCGGTCATTAGCCCAGTCTTACATACACATGTGAATGCGATCAATAGCAGCTTTGCCAGTGTCCTGTGATGTCAGGAATCGAATTCCCAAAGAGGCACGAATATAGTTCGCAGCACTCTCGAGTCGCCTCTGGATTTTGCTGAACATGTTTGGGTTTACGCCGGGTGGAACGTTAGGTCCAGGAACACAGTTAAGCACAGTACCGAAGTTGTTGATCAAGGCAGAACGATCTGCCCCTGATGTCTCGTCTCTCCAGTGGAGGTAGTCCCAATCTCGACAGCGCTGGTTATGAGGCACGGGCAGATCAAAGTACCCCACAATCATGTCAGCTAAGACGGACGTAGCTGCACGGTGCTCTAGGACATTGAAAATCTCGTGACAGTCAAGCTCTTCTGGATTTTCCTGCATTAGGAAGCGCTCAAGGTCCCTCTTGGTTTCTTGGCCAAAGCTTGATGCCCAATGATCAGGCCAAGCTTGGAACGACTCCTCAATAAGGTACTTGATATGATTCATCTGAGAAATCTTGCTGCCTCCGAAGGCATTCCCCAGGAACTTTAGCTGCTCTTTCGCCACCCCGATATGTTGTGCTGTTGGGAGTTTATTCCACTTCAACTCATACTCATTCAAAGACTGGTACTCAGCTGATCTCTCCCGGTGCCCAACTAGGATTGACCACTCATCCTTCGTCTCATCAAAAGAGAACGAATGATCCATATGGGATGCACTGAGCTGTCCGACAAGGCAAGACTGGATCTTGATCTGGAGCTTCGATATCAGTTCCTTCACCTCGCTAGATGGCTTGGCCGGTCCAGGAAATCTCTCACTCAATCTTATTTGTTCATCAATTCTATTCACATCAAGTACGGGGCACTTCCAACCTAGGAAACTCTCGACGAGCTCCTTGGCAAACAAGCCACCGAATTGCCGTGCAAGAAGCTCTGTTCGATTGGCACGTACAGAGGTGTCGTGGAAACGACCAAACGTAGGGTTGATGTGCCACCCAGCCGAAAATATGGACGCTGTAACGACGATGACATCTATATCATTAATGCCGTTACCAAATGCTTGACGCATTTCACCCATAGTGCAGCGGTGATCGATATCCAGTTTGCCGAAATAGACATCTTGCTCAAGAGTGGTCAATCCGCATATGATTATCAAGAGGGGGTATCCACGTTGCTTTACGATTTCCATCTTCTCCTTGACGGCCTGGATAAATTTATCTCTAAGGTTCTCTGCGGACGTCTCAACTTGAATGTTGTCCTCTCGGTCAACAACAACCCCAGCTCGCTTATATGTTGTCGACTTTGCAGCGACTCCAACCAGTCGTTTGTCTTTACCATGAATGAATTGCTCTGGATTCTTTTCGACGAGGGCCGCAATGTCACACTGAGACAGCCATGTTTGAGCCTTAGGCGGGTTCTCGCCACAGAGTAGAGCTCGGAAGGCAAGGAAGTTAGCAATATGCCAGCCAAGATCATTCATATCGGCTCTCTCCTTAGGCACAGCACAGAGTGCAACAACACCAGCGTAACGGTGAACACTGGGGACTGCCTGTGTGATGAAGCTTGTATTGATGACTTGCTCCTTTGCCTTGATGGGCTTTGGAGTGAATTCGGTGGCGGTGGCAAAAAGATTTCCCGGTGAGTTACCGCCAGCGCGATTCTGAGAGATTGGGAGAGCCATCGCTGAACTAGAAAGCACCGTAGGTGAGATACTAAGCTGAACTTAGAGCTCGTTAGATCAACCATCCATAGAGAATTGGCTTAGGCAAATCAACAGGATAATGAAATAATGCAGGTCTAGGCTATGTTTATAGTGAACCAATGTGAAGTCCATATAAGCTGACTTGATAAGGTAGGCAAAAAAAAAAAAAAAAAAGGTATACAAAAGTCCGCAGAGCAGTGTAGTTATATGGCGGTGAAAAGAACGGGGATATGACTAACCGAAAATATGAGACGAGACAGTGAAGGACAAAGACTGGACTTACTCGTGGTATGGTAATGCTACGACTAGTAGATGGTCTGAAGGTTACGTATGGTATATCTACCTATAGCAAAATCCAATCAGCCTTAAAACAGTCCAGTAATGTTGAACTTGGTGAGGTAAGAACTTGTAGCAGTGATCAAGGGAGTTCGGGGTGAAGCGTTCAAATGTGTGTTGCGGTGCTAAAGACCCTGCGGACATGCTTCGGTCAGCAGGCTACGCGATGTAAATAGATTATGTAAGACAAGGAAAACAAAGCGAACAGGAGTAAAGTTACCTGCTAGGTGTGACAGGATGGAGCGGAAATGAAAAAGAAGGAGAAGATGTGGACTCACTGGAGACCTCGTGGGTTGAGAGACGATGAGATGGGAGAGGAGAAGACCAGTTCTCCACAGTCCAATATGGAAGGGGAAATGCAGAGGTATACCCCGTCAGGTCAGGTACTCAGATACCTAGTTACCAGTCTGGCGCATGAGGCGACGGTAGAAGTATGGTGTTGAGATTATCGTCGAGGCGACGTGTGGCAATACGCATGAAGAATTACGGGCCTGTCAGCCGCCCTTGCACGTAGTTTGTCAATGCTACCTCTTTATTAACAGTCCAAATGAACATACAGCCCACCTGGTGTATTAATAGATGTAGTGTTGAGTTGCGCAAGTATAAGAGAGACAGTATGCTGAAGAGGCTCGAGATGTGCCTGACAAGTGATCCCAGCAACGCCAAAGAAATGAGAGAAAGAAAGACAAGGTTATCTGTGTCACACGGAGGCGAAGGTCAGAGTGTGGCAACTTATATGCGTACCTACGAGGGAAGATCAAGGAAAGCAGTTGTAAGTTTGATAAGGTGTTGGGATGTCGGAGCTCTCAGGTTCGCCTTGAGTTGTGTGCTTGTATTTTGAGAGGTGAAAGGCAGGCACATTTGTCTAGCTTCATCAACCACCAGGAACCTTCGTCTATAGTCCCCCAGGGCTCTTGCCGAGATTCTGGTCCTTATAAGTCACAACTTCCTTTCTTTGAGGAATGTAACAATGGCTAGGTCAGTACTTACTTACCTATGAGGGCCTATCATTGCCATAGGAGATGTTTTATGCCTCATCAATTAATACCCATTCAAATGAAACTGAAATTCCTCATATTTGACGCTCTTTGGAAAGTCATTATTCAACTTCAATCTGACTGTGTTGTAAAATCTGGCTTACAGGTGGTTAGATTTTAATAGGAGAGCAGCACTTTAATGTAAGGGTAGAAATGAGGATGAGTGCAGAGGGTTATAATTTATAATAAGGCCGTTTCCCCCCAACAGACGTTCCCATCTACCACCCAAATGGTCGAATGGTAAAGTAGTCGCTAGGAAAACTCCTTGTGTCAGAGGCAGGGCCATAGGCATTCAAGGGTTTTCCGGTCCAGGGATGTTGAGTTTAGCTTAAGCCCTAGGATTCTTTTTTGCAACTTTTAAGGTGTTAGGTTCGAGTCGACCTGGCGCTTCTATCATTTTTATATTTCCTTTTTTTCCGGTGATGGCAGCAGATACGATACCATTAATCTTATATTTGTAAATGTATCTAATAGCCAATAATTATAGGTTGCGAGAGTCCTATTTCTCTAATCTCGCCGATACTCAAGAAATTGTACAACACTGAGTTGCCTCATATGGTACTATTTCGGGACTCTGGAGTTTAAAACTAATACCAAATATCGTACTGCAAAATTACATATTATCTCTAAATAGATAAGCCAGCGATTTGGCGAGGCTTCGGTCAGATATAATCAGCAATGCCACAGTTGTGGATAGGGTAATCAAGGTACCATCCTAAGGCAGATTCAAGGGGGTAGATAGCAAAGATATAACTGCCCACGAAAGCCACGACGCCAAAAATGAGAGAACAAAGCGGCGAATAACGCGAAAAACCGTTGACCCAGAGATATAAGGCACTTTCAAGGTTATCGGGTATACTCACGGGAGATTTGGGGTCCTAGAGGTCAAGATAAAGGCTGTCGATATCATTCAGAAGTTCGTATACACAGAAACATCCCTTCTCTCGATGTCGAAGTAAGCGGGTTTTGAAGAGCTTAAGTACTTACTCTGGCTCAACGGCGACGAGTGTCAGAGGTGTTGGAGACGGTGCCCAAGATAAATTCTAGGAAGCTCGGACAAAAATTCAACTCTTGAAGATAGCAGGAATCTGCGACAAGAAATGATAGATGATGAATGAAATGGGGGTCAGTACTACTTCTATTCTTGATCCCCTATTTATGCCAGAGCGCTGTGTTAACCGTAAAGGCTTACCACTACTATCGCAGTGATGAGCTGAAGAAGTGGTTTACATCTGTATCAGGGGACCAGTTATCTGAAAAGCCAAGCATAACACAGTCTTCCAAGCAAAAGCGAAGCTCATCATTTGCAGAGAATATTGTGTCGCGGTTTTCACACTAATTACAGAGTAGCAACCCTCCAGCAAACAACGGTGAGACTTAACTCACGCCTTTCTCCGCAGCCTCGAGAAATGGACAACTACTCACTTGCACCGTCCGTACTGATCCTCCAAGGTCTTTACACGCAAGGCGTCCATAACGACATTCGGCAGCAGCTTTGGCCACCAAGCCATAAACGCATACCAGCAGTACGGAGCCATAAGCCTCTCTCCACACCCGACCCTCCCAAGCGCTGCCTCCACAAAGGTATTTACACTTGGTTGGAACCATCTGCTCTTCTTCGCGCCCGGCCTGGCTCTTCCGACACCAGCGATCTGACCTACTCTGAGCCCGAACACCTCCACGTTTCTTCCGAGCGCCTTCATCTCAAGCGCAAGCTCCATTGTTAGCGTCTCAAGATAAGCCTTGCAAGGCGCATACACTGGGATCATCGGGGCGCTGAGATCTTCCGCCGCTTCGACATTGAGGACCAGACTCGGTGCGCACTCTGCCAGCCTTGGGGCCAGGAGGGAGGTCAAGAGGGTGGGGAAGACGGTCCAGCGATTGATGGCATTGGCAAGTTCTCGGTCCGAATAATTCTCGATGGCACCCGCCGTGCTCATATTATCCGTGGATAGCCATCCGGCATTGTTGACAAACACCTTAAGACTGAGGTCGGAGAATTCTCTCTGGATGTCGGAGAGCGATACGTAGATGCTGTCCCTGAAAAAGGCTGGATGTACAATCAGGGTGCGGTATTGGCGCGATGGGTACTTTCGCTCAAGCGCAGTACGGAGCTGAGCGATTTCATGCGGTGCCGCACCGTGTAGCACGATATTAAAGCCATAGGCAGCGAGCCTCTCTGCGAAGCCCCTGCCGATACCGTCACCGGCGTTGGTGACAAATGCCCAGGGCAGGCTACCATCTTTCGTGCGCAAGTAAGTGTCGAGGCGGGAGGTCTGGCGGTAAATGTCGAAGAAAGGTAGTAGGTCATAGATGTAGAGGTTTCGCACAAACTTATACAGGGCGCGCAGAACAATGAACAGGCCAATTAAGGCTAAGACCTCCATCTTGTTAGGTTTTGCTTGTATAACAAGAGCGCATATATGTTTCAGTATGCCTTACGACAAGTAAAGGCACCTAAAGGTGATGGTGAGAGAAATCAGAAGTAGAAGATTCTCTCTTAGTCGTTCGATCGGCTTGGGTGTAAAGTTTTTGTCCAGCAGATTTGGTCTACGGACCTTATGAATAGCGAAAGGAGCTGGTGCTGCGTTTGCGACACGTCTATTCTTCTATTTCCCAATTTTGGCCAAAAAACACAGCCAGCTAACTTGCTAATCATGTGCCGTCACTGGACGCATAACCGCGTCACTGCACAGTAGTGTAAACAGCTGTCCCAGGAAACCAAACAAAGCTAGGGCGAAGTCACCACGTATATACTAGGAATATTTACCCACGCATACGGCGAAGGAGACCTAGGTACGTTTAGCAACTCCAAAACTACGATAACGCCCTAGCTAATAATTTACATGACACCGTCTTCACTTAAGATCAGCGCGGGCGTGACCAATTTTCATAATTACTACCCGAAGGAAAACAATCAAGTTTCATAGCGAATGCAAAGTACTGAGCGCGCTCTACTGTGCGTGCTCATACTGACTCTATTATCCCAATCCAACTCAACACCCCGCTGGGTTATGTCATAGAAAGAATCTACTTTACTCGACGTGCACTCTTCAGAGCCTTGAGATTAACTTACAGTTGTCTTCGCAGTAGTCGAGTGGCCTCATTCCTTTTCTCTTTTCCCTCTCTCTTAGTTTCTTGGGCCACAAACTCGCTCGCCTTGAGCTTTTGCGATACAGTCCTCGACATGCACTCCCCGAGCCCCCTAGTTGCGGATTCTTTCATACCCAGGCCATATATCTCAACAGGCAACGAACTATCTACAGATTCTATTAAATGTTGCGCGTAGTCTCTCAGTCAAGGCGATATATATGATATTATGATTGATCGTAAGATGTTCCTTCTTGAGTTTCAAATCACTCTATTACCTTATCAGAAAACACGTAACATAAATTATGGAGCACAGCACCCAACAAAGCGAGTCTTCCTGTGACTATGTGGAAGTTTCTCGCATCATGCCCAGGAATATGACAGACATAATTAACGATAAGGAACCATTTCCAATCTGCTCGTCTTCGGCGTTCAAAACATTTCTAGATTATCCAGGGTCATGATTTAAAGATGATCAAATCGTAAGGGACAATCATGCCAGCCATGGCATGATGAGGGCATCATCTATTTTTAGGAGCTCAAATACGAATTCGAGTTGAATCCTTGTCAGGTCGTTTGTTCAGTGTGGGTTCCGTTTAGAGACGAGGCTTACTCTCGGCCCACCTTTGCGGTATTTCGATTCCAAACCCGCGGTTCTGCCTGCTTCGACCGCCTTGCTATTGGTCTCATCAGCAACGACGACATGGTCTGACACTTCACAACAATACCAAAATCTTAATCTCTTCAAAAGTCATATTACAAGAAAAAGCCAATATCTCATTTCGCAAAGATGGCTTCCAAAGCATTCTTCGACCACATCGTTCTCCTGCGCATGGCCCCTGTCCTATCATCTGCATTGGCCATACGGTTCTCGCATGACCAGTGGCTCTTCCTGGACTGCTTCCTGGCGCCAGGACATCGCGAGAAAGCGAACGAAATCGTTCCCTCTTATTTCAAGACTTTCTTCGGGCGAGGGATATGGGACATCGGTATCCTTTATTCGCTGACAACTGCTACGGGTATCTGCAACTTCTATTCTCGACCAAACGACGCGTGGAAATGGTATGCTGCCGGCACGGCATTGGCAGTCTTCCATATGGCGTTCGTGCCCTGGATCAGTAAGTATTCAAGCATTCCTTTAGGAGCATTATTAATAATTCGACCTTGATCAACAGTGAAACCGATACAGGCTCTACATGACGATGAACCAAAGGGCCAAGGGAACAAGCAACTTCGCAAGTGGCTAGACATCCACATAATCAGGTCAAATTTGGCAGATGTTCCTGCCTGGGCCTGCTTCACCATAGCCTGTCTTAAATCCCTGCGACCAGTATAGGGAAGTGCACTATCGACATGACAAGTATTACTTTCCCTAAGAGCGCCGTGTGCCGTTTGGATGTTTGATTATCAGCGAAGAACGTGTATAATAGTTTGTTTAGTGGCTCGACTCGCCTCCTTTTGTTATATAACGCCCACGAGGAGTATCTTAGTGCTATATAGTAAATCAGCTAGTTTCTGTTTAAAAGCAGCGTTCTATTGAGTATGTCACCATCGGCACTCGCTTGCTTCTTCCTAAAGAGATTGCACATAGAAGATGTAAAGCCCAGATATTGGTCGGCTTAGCGCTGATGTTTGACCAAAAGTCACGTAGACGCATCTCGTCAGCTATGCAGTGCATTATTGCACTTTGCAAACGGCATACTCTGTGTGTTTGTTTCTGGCCGTCTGCAACCTTATTTGAGTTACGCAGCATAGGGCCTATCTCCCAATGGCATATTAGTTGAGTAACATTACACAATAATTACCCATTTCGCAGTTGTCTCCATGTACTAGTTAGCCCGCAATGTCATCACTCTGTTATGGCATATTCATTATAAACGTCCTGTTCAATTGTCGCTGTCCCAGATGGTACCACCTAGAAGCCAACAATGCGTTCACATTTTAAGGATGAACAGAGTCACACTAGCCTGAGGCGTGCAGTCACGGTTTTCCATGCCCTGCGAAGGTCAGAGTAGGATTCTACGCCCCTGCCTGGCCCAGCCGATACGGTTACTGGACGCCGTTTTGTATTGGGGAGAACGTATCGGACTGCAAGGGTGAGAATAACTAGGTGTATCAACCCAAATTCTCAAACATCCACGTCGCCGGTAATCTAGATTTTATATTTCGCGAGGATGCAGTAGCGGGACCAGCGACATAATGGATAGTTATAGGGGTGGCGTACTCGATAATTCAAATAGGATTGCCTCGGGAGTCTGCATTAGTTTGCCTTTCGTGGCGATTGGGCCAGTGGCTCTTCCATAACCTGCATTTATGGACAAGGGGGAGGAGGAGGGACCCAGTAAAGCTCAAGCAATACGACGATCAAGGCATGCTTTTCGAAGAAGGCAAAAGGAGCGTATTCTCAGAATCGTCCTCGAGGTTATAAATGTCCACTATCGGTGACCTTGGAAGAAGGCAGGCATATAGGGATGATACGCAACCATCTAGCCTTGATAGAGAACGAAACACAGAGAAGGAAGATTCTGTCTAATGGGTAAAGTATAGTTTTCCAAACAAGTCAATAGTTTGATATCTTGAGTTAGTCTAGTAATTTATAACCTTACTTAAATCATCGCCAAATAACCCGGGGGGGGGGGATTTCAACCGTCAACTTAAGGAGATCAAGGGAAGAAAAAAGGACAGAAATCTGTATTTAATGAACAAATATTGTTATCATCTAAGATACTAGATGGACCAATCATGAAGACATAATTAGATGCATATGGATAAGCAGTGTGGTGATGGTAGAAGGTCAGATAGCCGTCTTAGAAATATTCCACATTCTATAAGAGCTGAACCCTAACGAGGCTAGGTTTTAGTGATGAAGAGCTTATAGCGGTACTAAATTTCAAGGGATTGCGAAGCCATATTGAAGCGACATACATCTACTCACGAGATATTGAATAAGCCACTATACACATGACACACCAAATCGAGATTCACATCGGCGCGACATTGGGGAAATTATTTGTAGTTATTATAAACAAAGCCTTGAAATTTATCAGATATGATAGTTAAAGCTTTACGTAGTACTACCAACCGAAATATGTTTTGATTAGGTGTATCCTTCTCCACAATACATGAACACCTATGGTTGGCGGTATCGTTGCTGAGATGGCAGGCAAACGGATGGGCAATCAAACGAAGCGTGGCCAGTGCTCAACCAGACTTTAGGCCTTTCGTTAGGCGCTCTCTGGTTGTCTATGCATTGATGTATTAAGTGCTAGCAGGGTCTACCGACTCAGTCTTTCTTATTCTGCCTTTGCATTATTGTTTTATAATGAGTGGCAAGCTCTTTATGATTTTCGTACGCATACATTATGGAGAACACCAATGAGCCTCCAAGCATAGCGGACTATTATGGGGATCTTGGCGTGTCTCAATCTGCGACTAGACAACAGATTCGGAAGGCGTACAAATCCTTAGCTCTGACTACTCACCCAGATAAGCAGCGTAATAAGTCTGCTGATGCTGCAGACTTTCGTAGAGTAAGTCGTTTAAAAATGCTAGGCTACTAGGGATTATGGACAGGGAAGACTGACAAGTTTAACTTATTGAGTGTAGGTTAAGGAAGCGTGTGACTATCTATTAGACCCGACTAAGCGTGCCGAATACGACAAGAAATATCTTGATATCCAAGTTGCGTGGGCTAGATATAAGCAGAAGCAGGAGGCACAACGGGAACATGAGGAGCGACGCGCTGCTGAGGAACAAGCCGAGAGCGAACGAAAAGCAGCCGAGGAACAAGCCGAACGCGAACGAAAGGCAGCCAAGGCAGAATGGATCCGGAAGCGCGAAGAGCAGAGACGAGCTGCTGAAGAGAAGGCACATCTCGAGAAGTTGAGAGAACAAAAGACAAGGCAGGCAGAAGAACGTTCTCGCGAAGCGGCGCGTCGGGCGTGGGACGACAGACAACGCGCAGCGAAAGAAAGGATCCGCCAAGAGAGGGTGGCAGAGGCGGAAAGGAAATCGGAAGAAGCTGCTGCGAGAATGCGCGTCGAACAAGAGCAGGCAGCATTGGAGCGTCTCCAAGCTGCCCAGATAGAAGAGAAGTTGAATGCAGCCCGTTGCAGGTGGAGGGAGATGAGGGAAGCATGTGAATCCTCCTCATCCGGAGCGGCACCACGTCGATCCTCGCCGATACGATCTACCGCATGTGCTCACCCCAAATTCCAGTGGCCAAAGAGAAAGGGCCAAGTAAACTGCATATTCTGTAAGGCGGTCCGCAAGAAATGGGCATTTTCATGCCCAGAATGCGGGGCATCTGCTTGTCCAGAATGCATGCAAAAGTTCTGTCAGTAGAGGGATAGATACGATCTACTAATGAGTAAGAGGGAGTCTTAGGGATAGGAAAATCTCATATGAAATGTACCCATAGTGAGAAAAATGGAGGCCTAGATTGTCAGTACGTATAGTTGAGAAATCTTGTCGAAGGTAACTATCGTCTGCAACAGGGCTCGTCATCGTCGTCTCAGTTGTTGGCTACTTACCGTTGACACCTCGCACACTCACTGCTGCGAGCTGTTGTTCCCACGGCGCTATCTCTTGGAGGAGAGGCATGTTCGAAGCCGATACTGATGTCCATAATGACGATATTGGTTAAGGATATGCAGGTCTATGTGATATCGGTAGGAATTGTGGCAGCAGATGCTATCTTTTTCAGAGACTTATTAAACAAAGCTATCACACACTTTTTCCAACAGGTGCCGACGACGTAAATGATGTCAATAAAGAGTATTAGAAGAAAGCATTCCAAAGGACCTCTCACCTGCCCCCGCATTACTTACATTGCATATAGAAACCCCCAGAGCGACTGTCGCGCGCTGCTGATCTCGCGGCTCGCTACTGCGGCAATAAGTAGCTATCCTGGTGAGACTACTGGAGAAATAAGTGATACACCCCACACCCCCTTCTACTCCTGATTAACTGAATTTAGTAATAATTTGTGTAATTCTATACCAGAAAGGATGCCGAATGTGATAAACGCTGAGGGCTAATATACAGGGCTTCGAAACAACAATAATAATAACACTAGAATGGTTGTTTTTGAGTGTGAATTGGTGCAAATACACCTTCAAGATGGTGGTGTGAAGTGTATAACTTATTTCTCTGGTAGCCTCACCTAGCTGCAAATGCCGATTATACAATAGCCACATGGTGGAGGTGGTGCTGATCCCGGTGGATTCGGATAGTACTCGTAGGCCCATAATAATTGACACCTTGCCCAATCCTTCGGGACCAATAGTCATATCACTTTGCTGTTTAGCTTGTTCTGTACCTGCGTATGTAACCCTTTCGTTGGGGCTAAAATTGCAGTGAAGTTGTGACCCCAATATTACTACTTTTCTCAGCAGTTTCCACCCATTTTCGTGTAAACAGAGAATCTAGACTAGAAGAACAACGCGAACAGACAGATAGGTCCAACACAGATCAATTGAATCCCCAGTTACGTCTCTTATATGAAATCGCTTGTTTCTGACAATTATCTTGTCTCTTACCTCGGAATTGAGCGTATTTCATGTTGTTCGAGTTCGGAATGCGAAGGCAGGGCGCAATCCTTTAAGCTCGTCACCCACCATGCTAGATGTTATGTTAGTTTCTAGGCTTAGTTCGTCTGGTGAGGTAGTTTTGCCTAGGACCAAAAAAATGAAAATTTTACAACCGAATTAGCTAGCGATTGTTTCGATCAATCGACCTCCGGGTTATGAGCCCGGCGCTCTTCCACTGAGCTAGCTAGCTGACTTGATATTCAAAAAACTCGAATAATCACAGTGAAAAGGCAAAGAAAACCTTCGATGGATTAACGCTGTCTCCAAATTCACATCTAGTATAGTAACATTCATTCTACGAGAAGCGTTATTAAGACCTGGTATAGTAGTAGGACCGAGAAATCGGTCACCTATTTTCTGCGCTGACGGTGATAACCTCTTCGCCTTCGCCGCTATACCACACAGCAATCCGTCGCTTAGTAGCTATAAGCAGTAGAAATAAGGTATCAGCTACAATAAACCCCAACAATACATACGCACTCACCCAAAAACTTCTTCGCGTACATAGAAGACACCCCATCCAACCTTTCCCATCCCGACGGAGTTGGCTGTAAAAGCCCAGGCTTCTGGTTTTTACCAAGGACTCCAATATAAGCATTTTGTACACCAATAGCCTCACTCCTGCAGCTGGTACCAGGGGTTCAGGACTGCGAATTTCTAAGCTCTCATATTGGTGGTATCCGTGGCTTGGGAAGAACAATCGACCGATACTAAGACTTGAGTGTAGAGATCTGTGGGCACTAGAGACGATTTTGGTCTGGGGTAGATGAATCCAAGCATGAGTAGTCTCATCCTTGTCCTGTGCAAGGGGTTGTGATCTTGGTATGACAGCGTAGGGTTCTAGTATTAATAAACTCTCTATTTCTTTAGGGTAGCTGTTTTTTTTTTTTTTTTTCCTTAAATAGTAAGAGTATTTGATAGAAGAGCTGCCAGCGCCGGAAGATCGATGAGCTGGGTTCTCGAAATGTTAAGCCGTAATGTGCTCGAGGAGCAGGGGACTTCGCAGGTATCTTGGTGCAGCTGTTGAGGCTCATCTTCTGGGCACCTAATTGATGTTATTTTGTACACAATGCTAGGCCTCTGAGTACAAGGATTGTGGGAATACATTACGTCTAAATCAGTTTCAACGTTTAGAGTACAATAATGTAGAACTGTTAATGGTGATGACTATAATGGCAACAACGACCCATTATTTGGATCCGATTCGGAGACTAAATGGCTTAAGGACTCCCGATCGTTTCTATGGCAAGCCTAAGTTCAAATTATGATAGATTTTCTGTTCGGCCGTCCCATTAGTTCTTCCCTGTAATGAAGGTGATTTTAAAACGACAATTACGCTGGAGAGTGACGCATTCCGTAGTTTACAGAGTAAACCAGTCTTAAAAAAGACGAATACGCTTACTTTTGACGTAATAAAGGTGACCATCCCTCGATACCGGCTTGCGGTGTCATGCGAGTGTTAGGAATTCGGGTGCGCCTAGCGTGAAGGTAAATGTAGTTGTAGCGGTTAGCGTCAAAGTCTGAAATATGCACGTGCAAGATCTTGATACCGTCAATCACCCGCAACGGTGCTAGGAGCATTTATACGACCAAGGCTACTTTCGTTGGTTATGCTGATTGAGTTAAGCATGGGATCGTTGGAACGAAGAATGTACGGATTCGCTTAGAGGACAAGAAAAGGGGATGGTTTCGCTTCGTAGTTGTGAAAGGAAAAGGCTCTGTGCCACGACAAGTTAATAGAAATTGGATGCTTAGGCGCAACTATCTGGTTGCTCAGATACTAGAATTTGCTGGGCATCTCAAACATTGTCGAAGCCAATCGCTCGGTTTTTTGCCAGCCTTACGATGATTAAACTGAAATAACTGCGAGACAGGTGCATGGAGACACATCTGGAGAGCTTAATGCGTAGGAAAAAGACTCAAGACGCTAGATACTCGTCTGATTATCTCTGTGTCATGAGTTATTGGCTTGTCTATTTTGATCTCAACTCAATCTAATACCTAATATTCTTAGCCTTAATATTGTTAATGTTCTCTGGCCATAAATAACAGCCCCATTTCCGAGATTGTTTCCAATTCGTTTGTTCCTGGGAGATGAGTTACATTAGAAGAATACTCATCCGAATCGCAATAACCACGTCGAAACCCTAGTCAAGTGCATTAATGCCTAAAACGTCAAAGTCCTAGCTAGCAGAGCGCGAGCGACGACGATAGTTTAACTATAGGGCATCTATAATAACTATATTGAGTGTCTGAGACGTTTAATCAAATGGATTTTCGCTATAATTTGAAGGGGGTAGGTATCTCTATCAAATAAATATAGAACCATCTTGTCATACTAGAATGGCTTTGATATCGTTCAGCGACCTTTGACTGACCTTAGGCCCTGAGTGTAATGGATTTGGGTTTATGTATCAGAGCCGCACAACCTGGATCCCATACATACTAAGTTCAAGCACACTTACCAGCGCCGTATCTATAAGATTTGAGGTGTTACGTTCAAAACGCCTGACTCGGGCTAGATAGTCTAGACATGAAGGGACGTTTCCATAAGCAGGACCCTAATACCAACATTCCAATGCCTATACCGCTTCTCTTAGCCCTGTTTCTCTTTCTCGCGGGCACTCCTTAGAAGACGCCGTGGCCTAGAACCATGTGCTGACTTAGACAACACATGCGCACATACCCCCAAGGTCTCAAGCCCTAGATCAGCCGCATCGTCCCTTAGTAGACACTTGGGTCTAATGAGCTGAACAAGGGAGAGTGAAACACAAACCTCGACATAGTTTTTCTATAATTATATAGCGACATGCAGTATATAAACCACGATAGTTATACCCATCTTTAACTTCGACCATGCCTCATCGCCAGAGTACTCAAATTTTCACCCATCAGCTCATATCAACCAGACCTCGGCCTCTAGCAATACACCACTCCCCCCTTCAAATAATCTAAAAATCAAGCATTTTCACCTGCCTGTCCCCGATTTTTCTCTCCCTCTCCACCGCCAAGGCGCTTGACTTGGGCCAAACGGACGCATAGCTCAAGGAGTGCGGCGTCGACGCCTACTGCAAAGGCGTAACTAAGATTCTCGGCGCACTAGAGGACCTCGGCCTACGGCTACAAGCTTCTGCAGCGGCTACTTGAAGGTACCCCCATCCAAGCCACGGTTTTTGTAGCCGTGATTCCAACTATGTGAGTCTCCCATGACAAATCGGCGTCCTCCTCCTTTTCAAGAAAAGCACAATGACACCAACGAGTTAAATGGTAATTAGAATGCTTGAATTTGTGCTCTTGATGAGCGCGCGCCGAAAGACCTCTCGTGCGCGTGTGAATGTCTTGGTATCACGCCGAAGACGACGACGACTATTACGGCACCAGCAGTAATAAGATCTCACCGAGCAGCTTCGTCCTTTTTTCATACGGTATCGCACAGGCACACACCCTACCCAAGAAGACTGGTCAGCGCTTGAAGTCTAATAAAGTTCTCCTACATTCACACACATCCATGGACCTCAATCTCGTTATCGTCATATTTAATCTAAAATAACCGTTGATCTAAACAAACCTAGCAGTCCCGCCAAGCGAGTCCGTGCCGCCTCTTACATTTCCGGCAAACCTAAACGCATACTACTCGTCATTTTCCCAATTTTTCCCCCTAGTTTACTTAATGTACACCCCGATGTAGTTCTTCATTGGCTTCTCACTAAACGTCCTCGCCCTCTCAACGGCCTCTTTAACTGACACAAAAGCGCACAGACAAAGAAGCTGCGCAAGCCTCATCCGTCCCACAGTCCGTGCGATTAGAGCTGTCAACGTCTTCGCTCGTCCCCCCCGCTTTAGAATAATCATACGATAGATAACCTTAATTCAAAGTCAATGCAGGACAAGGTTGTTTCGCACCCGTTGGTAGACTTCATGCGTGAAACGGGCCTGGAGTATCGTGGGAGTAGGTAGTGACATTATACACCCTGAGATGCGCTAGGGGAGTGTAATCGTTATAATTAGTGGTTTCATGACAGATTGGCAAAGCATAGCATCTATTCATGCACCCCTAGGACTACCTGCCTATGGGCGACGTTGTCATCGCCCACTCCTCTCAAAGTGACTGTTTTGAGCGTACAAAATTGCTCATCATCAGACATGATAGAGAGACAGATGACTAGCCGTCAACAAGAAATAAGTAAGCTCAATAGTGGAAACGCACCCTACCACACAGACACATCCACACATTTACACCAGACACTCCGGGGTGAGAGCCGTCAGGTTACAATTTGCCATCTACCTGACTCCAAGTACCTACTTGGAGTCTACAACACCTCATACAGGTTGTTCAAGCCGACATATCTTTCCGAAGATTATCGATGCCTTGCCTCCATATACTACATCATACGTCTAACTTGTTGATCATTAAAGCCCATACCCACATTCCGAAGCCGTATAAACAGCTATTCTCCAATAAGCCCTCTGTCCTTTGTCTACACAGGGGGAGGGGTGTGGGTGGCGCGAAAGCCACACACGTCAACTCGCTGACCCCCCCATGTACGCTACGTTGCACACTAGTAATCCTGAGTTGACGACTGGGCACCAAACGGTCTCTTAAGGCTGAGAGATCGGCCGCTGATTGATCGATTAGACAGGCATCATGAGCTTCCCCGCCAATCCTGGCTGGGTTTGTTGCAGGAGTCTTATGCCGCACGACATTCCCGCCTGCGTCGAGACCGTGCGCAGAAGATGCTCTTAGTGCAGCCCCTAGGTACAGCACGCAGTGTGTAACATATTACCGATTAACAAGCCCATTGGCCCCGCGAATTGAATCGGTTTAGAAAATACTACTTAATGTAGTGGTAGGAACAGAAAGCCTCAATGCATACTATAAAACAACACTCTAATTTACTAAATACAACTCGTCTCTTTTTGTCGTCTTCCTCCTAGATGTCGACTGTCTCGAGAGCCTAGAAGCAGGAACATTATTTGATCGCAGGGGACAATTACACACCCCGTCTGTAACTTAGCAAATGGAAAATTCAAGTCCAACAATAGCATCGCGAATGGTATCTCCCCCGACACAACGTTTGCGTGCCCACGTCATCCTCAACAATTTTGTAAATCAACAGAGTCAAATCCCTTTGTATGACGGTGGTGAGGCCAACTTATTGCTCAGTCCATCAGACTGGATAAGTAGTAAACGTAGTGGAGAGTCAAAGCGGCAACAGAAGCGGCAACATAGATAGAATGGGGGAGTGGATACGATGGTGGCAGGGTATCTTTATGTTCATAGGTCGAGCGCTTTGAAGGAAAGGAACTTAGTATTTGTGAAGTGTAGCGTATTGTGAGACTAGGATGTTGTTTGTTTGTTTTCCTTGAATGCTTTCGCTATTACAAATGCCAATAATGCTCCAGTTAATACTGCAATGCAGAGTCATCCAGGTCATCTCGTCGTGATCGCTGTGAGTTGGGACGGGTATGTAGGTGCGCGGCGTGAGTATGGTACATGCGGATCGTACGTCTTTGGGTGAAGATTGTGCTAATTTCTTAGGTATTTGGCAAAACGCGTCTCTCGGGGGGTTTGCACAATTATCCGAGAATACTGGGATACCGTCGATGTGAAGGGAACGCTCGTGGAGAGGAATCGTTTCTGGTCAGCTGCTCGATGAGGCGACAAGCTTAAGCATCATCGGTGGATTTATCACCAGCACCCATGCGCTCAGCCCATCTTCTCTTGCCAGCCCGTGTCTCATAGTGAGGTGCCGACATCTTGATATCCATCATGGCGTTCTCAGCAGCACTTCGGGTCTTATTACGGTAACAATCCACTATGCAAAGTCAGTGCTACCCAAGCAGGCAATAGCAATCCAACTCACAGGCTCGCTGCAGGAAAATGGTCCGGCCCGCGAAGGGTCGGCCTTGAAGCCAGGCCATTCGATAGCCCAGGTCATTCAAACGGACCTCTTTCGTGCGATTACCTTTTCTAGTTCTCGGTATGGCGACCTCGCCTTCCGCTCCGTCGGACATAGGCACTTTCACCATCACACGATCTCTAGCTCGGCTTGTCCTCGAGCGTCCCGTGCGACCGCCATCAACTTCCACGTCTTCATCGCTCAGGTCGTCTTCAAAGAAGCGACTACCGGTCGCACTGGGTGGAGGGTCCTGCATCTCACGTGGAAAGTAGCTACGCGGAAATACCGACGACCTCTTGCGGAAGGAATCTGGGATTTCCTTGGTATCAACGCCTTCTAGTTGAACGCGCACACGTAGTCGAACACCTCGCTTGGTATCTTCGACAAGTATGAACTTGCGCTTCTTGGATTCTGGGATGTCCGGAAATAGGCCCTCGGGGTTGGCATCCTCATCTTCACGGCTGTGGCGCTTAGCGGCAATCGGACCATGATGAGCGCCGCCAAGGCTGTCATGAATGGGTGGCATGGAGGAACCAGAGTGCGCATGATTCGGGTACTGCTGAGGGTACCCGGTAAAAACATGGGCAGGTCGGATATCATCTGAAGGTCCCGACCCCGGTCCCCCGGATGCTTGATGATGATGAGACTCATCCATGTACTCTCCATCCCCTGTAAGAGGTATGAGAGTCAGCATAACCGCTCTAAGTTGCAATAGGGTAGTGCGGTGAAATCTAAACACCCAAAGAATTGGATCGAAGCAAGCAATTGCAATTGGTGATGGAAGGGGCTTGTAGTATAAGAGGATGACGATATGAGGATGAGATGATATGTGCGCGTAGTGTGTTTGTGCAGTGGAATGCAAAACGATGCCATGCAGCTTTTGACCCCAACAGATGACAAACGCCTTGGCAAACCAAGGCGACTAGTTATAGTACAGAAGTAGTGCCAGTTTTCCAAATGCTTCCTTTCGCGCCAGCGGCCTTCGAAGCCAGAATATAGACATAAGAAGCATCCAGTCCGAACAAATGCCAAACAAGTAATAACATATAATAACAGGAGGTATCACAACAACAACAACGGCGGCGGCGACTGTAACAGCAACACATCAATCACATCTGGTACATACCGACTTCGTCCCCTCCACCCGGTGCAGCTCCCTCGTGGGCATGGTGGTGATGCATCTGCGAACCCATGTTGGTCATCCCAGGCTTCCCCATGGGTGTTCCACTACTGGGGCCCATGGCTCCAGGGGTAGACATCCCTGTCGGACCACTGGGGCCAGACATGTGTGTGGGATGCGGAGGTTGAACAGCCTTCCGATTATTCATTTTGGCCATGCGACGCACGCGTCGACTGCGCAATCTGGGGTCTTGGTTACTATTCCGCCAGCTGTCAACAGCACGCTGAATAAGACCTCTTTTACCCCGAAGACATGGGTTTAGCTGGGCCAAAGCCCATCCCACCGTATTGCATTCAGTTTCATACTGGAGTCGATTACCACGATACTGGTCTTTAGGGCAGCATGCTCTAGGATAAACGCAATTTTCTGTCCTGAAGTCGGAACCTAGCTCGTCTGTATTCACAGATTCCACGTCGCAGCGAATCGTATATTCCATCTTGACACGGTCTCGCGAGTATTCGAATGCGATCCACTGAACCCCATTGTTATCTTGTCTGACTACAAGAGGGGTAGTTGCTGGAATTGGCCCCGGGGCAGCGTTATTATTGATCCCCGGTGTCGTAGAACCCGTGGGTGTTGAAAGCTGTCCACCATTCTGGTTGGGCTGTGGAGTTCCCAAAGGGCCAGATCCAGGCCGCTGTAACTGCGGTGCCATCTGGGGTTCTAATTTCGTATGTCTTGGGCTACCTGTCATCCCTGGTTGAGCGTGCTGGCTAGTGTGTTGCGGAATTTGATGTTGTGGGCCGGTCTGAGACATCATCATGCTAGATTGCGACGTCATCGACTGGTGAGGCTGTTGTGCATGTTGCTGGTATGGTGACGGTGCTTGTGGTGGCATTGATGAATATTGCGGTTGTTGCGCGCCATAGTACATAGATTGGTGTTGCAATTGAGACGGTGGCTGTCCGTAGATACTTCGATGCTCATGCGCCGAGGGGGACGCGACTGAAGCTGGGGAATTTGACTGTGGCGTGTGGTAGGACATGGGAGGATATGGTCGAGGCATTTGAGCTGCGGCCATCATATCGGATGTATCTGTAAGGATATGAGTCTATACGATTCGGAAAGCCCTCATAGACGGCGCGTCAAGAACTTACCTGCGGATGTGTATCCGCTAGTTGTACCCGGGGTACTATAGGGGCTTTGATGAGCGTAATACGGAAGATCCTGCGTGTGCTGAGCGCTGGCAGAGTGGCTTGACGCTTGATAAGGCTGTATAGAATGCGACGAGTAGGCAGATGGATGCTGAGGTTGCGCCGAAGGTGCCTGGTGGTGTTGCTGGTGCACAATACTCGAAGGTCGCGGGTGTTGTTGAAGGTGCTGGGGAGGTGCCGGGCCCTGCGAATGGTGGGGATGGTGCTGCATAGAGGAGACAACCATTAGTCTTAGGACTCAACTGTCAAAGCCAAATAGTAAAGAAAACCATGAGAAGCAAAGAGGTAGGACGCGTCGATATCTTATTTTCTTGTGACACTGTCAAGGTCTAGGGAACTTTAAACATCCCCTGGTGACGAGGTTCAGCGGGTAAGGCTTGCAAGGTGATAGGGGTAGCTCCGGGATATAATACGACCAGGGCTCAGAGAAATACTGCTTGAGAAATGTAATACCAGGGAATTGATACAGGTGCTTGCTCCTTTGGGAGGAGTGGATAGCAATGCGGAGGGGGCCGGAAGTCTCAAGGTTCACCCACTAGGTTTGTCACCAAGCCTTTCAGGGTGCGAGCATCAGGATGGATAATCGGTTAAAAGAGCGAAGAATGATTATGGGGTTGGCAAGGGTAACAAAAGTAGCGAGATGTCAAGGTCGGAGCGAGGGTTCAAGATGTGCTACGGTGAAAGGGCAGGACCTACGATATTTGAGGTCTGAGGCGAAGAAGCAGGGTAAAGAACCATCAAGGATGTGCTCTGATCTTTAGAACGGGGCTCAGGGATAGGATACGTTAAGCTCGATACGTCCACAGTGAAAGCTTACACGTACTTGTCCCCAGGCTAATTAACAGAGGCGATATAGCTTCTGGCAATACGTGAGGACGTGCGAGGCCTGCGCCGAAGCATAGAAGTGAGAGAAGAAAAATCGCAGGTGGAGATTTTTTTCTTCTCCAAGAGAGGGTGTCGAGGGTGTGAACGGATCAAGGTGTGGAACGACGCATGGGAGAAACGTGACTAGGGAGCCTGGGCTAGCTGCACTTTAGATGAAATGCCCAATGGCGGTAGCGCTGATAGAACCGAGCAGGACTTCGATACCCAATGAGGTACCTGATGTCCGGACCTAGCCAAGACAACAGGGGTAGAAGAGCTCGAGGAGCAAGGCGGTGTGCCCAGCCTAAGTACCAGTACTTCGGCGGCGTCCAAGAAGACGTTGGACGCCACGGTTCCTGAAAACGCACATGTAGCCTATACTCGGATCGAAATTGGCGCAAGCATTGAGATAATCCCTTTGGAAAGCAGGTTTGGACTGCAGCACAATGCTGCTGTACGTACTATGCAACCTGTTTCTGTCGGTCTCTGCTGTTGTTGGGCTGTCTCTCACTTGAGTATCAAATGCGGTGCAATTGAAAATAGAACAGTGTGGCGGTCGACTGATTGCTTAAGTCGCCCGTTTGAAACTCGTTATTGGAGAATCGAGTCGGTTCCACTCTTTACTTGTGATCATCAAGCACACACTCCGCTTGCGCTTGCATCATCAAGTCCCACGTTTTCTTCAATCGGCTGTGCGTTTCTTTTCCTCGCTATTGTTGGGGATGTTTGCGAGGTGTGGCTGGTTGCTTGTACTCCATGGCCTGACGTGGAGGCGAACCCGTGCTGTCGGTGTATGTACCAGCGCACCGAGCAATGAGGACAACAGTAGTCCCCTAGAGGCACTCGGCTAACGTAGCTCGCATAACTTTTAGTGTGCTGACGTTGGCAGACCGCATTGGGCATGGACGTCAACAGTAGCGCAGCTCGCGCCCCTGCGTAATTTGCCGGCCTGCAATGCGTACTTTATCGGGATTATCACCCCGAAGTGCTCGCCTGTGGATAGTTGATGGAAGAGGGTGATTGAATGTGGCTAGTGCAGCAGTCGTTTAAACCACGAATATACCTAGTGATTGGTAGTGCCCTCCGGACTTGGAAAAGCGTCGGGCCACTAGTACGTGACGAGGTGGTGGGCGATGGTGATGGTGGTGGTGGTGGTGCACAGTGCGACCCAGAACATGCTGACTATTGTGAATGGAGTGGTTGGGCTACTCCTGGTGACCACGAGAGCCAAGAGAGACTTGGGTGATGATGGAGGGTGATGGGGAGACTTAGCGATGCCGCTAAACAACCAGCCCACACATGCTTTGTTCCAGAATGGTGGTCCCCCGGTCGCTTGTGAAACATGATGCTCCCCTGCAATTCCCGTTGACCTTGCTCGAGTCCTGGCCTGGTCAAAGTTGCGACCACCTAGCGAATTTTCTCGAAGCAGCGTTCGACGATGATCCAAACGCGCCCTATCTGGTATTTGGTAAGGCAAGGGTTTATCTGCAACTCGCAGGAGCGCACACTTGAGGCTGAACACGCGCCGCACCCGTTGCTTGTCGCCATGCAGAAGGCTCTCAGCTCTAATTCTGCTTGGCAAGTCCACCCCTGACTTAAGGAAGCGGATCATATTGGACACTCGGGGAAAATAGAATTGAAATCGACGCGTCCAGGAATTTCGGTGCTACAGTCATAATGATGAAACAGAAATAGTGCTCACCGGGTCTGCGTGCTGTTCCTCTTTCACATATGGGCTCGGGGCCTGCCGGTGCGGTGCCATCTTCATAATCATCGCTGTAGTATTATCTTTTCGCTGTTTAGTTCCTCGTCTGAAAAATGATTAGCTACGCAACGATTATCCATGATTCTTGAAGCCATTCTCCACACAAGTGCACGTCGGGACGGCCGTTGAAATGTCACAGCCACCGTGAGAGCATGGCCATGGAGAGAATCCAACCAAAATCTCCACGCTCTTCAAGACAAGGATGACCATGACAAGAGAAACCGGGTCTGAAAATGCCCGTGCGCTGTGTAGGTTCGTGGCTTTCGAAGAACGGAAATAGAGTTTGAGACCGGTTCATAGCCCAATTGACTTTAACTTACTGAGAAATAATACTCAATTAATCGCGACGAAGGCGACAGTTAATCTTTCACTGCAATGAACGATGAGAAGCGCTGGCGTGGCTGGACCTTGCTATCATAAATAAGGTCAGATATGATAACCAAGGTACACGCGACGTGTCAGTCCAGATCAAGAATAAACAAAATGCTTATAAATAGATGTGGATATAGATAACGTAAGAAAGAAATTAGACGGAACGGCTAGGAATTGTCGCATCAATTCAGTCATGCGAATTTCTTTCAGCTGAAAGCTGCCGAAATTAGATGCAATTGCCGCTAATAAGGCAGCGTCGGCTGCAGCGATTGGTGTAATGATCAAAGACATGGTCTCTCACCACCGATATAAGAGGAGATATAGACCGGTACACACATACCTGATATTATTAGGCGCAGGTAGTATATTTACTCTGCCCACCCTAAGAGCGGTCTGCGTGCTTAATGGAAGAACGGCGTAACGGCCCAGATGTAATCAGTGGTCGCAAAGTCGACTACTATTGCATGCGCTAGGGTAACAAATTTGAGTGGGGGTGTATGTGCAGGACCCGACTCTCCCTCGTGGCGTATGGTGGCCTAGCAAGGTTGTACCTGTCTTGTGCTGTATTGTGCGTCTCAAAACGTTCAGAGGTTATTTTCTCTTCTGCACGCAATATATCGTGGCTGAGTCTCGGGTCAAATCTGACTGTCTATTAGTTCATGCAACATAGTGTAATCAGGCGAGCCGCGATGACATGGTTACGACTGTGTGGTAAAGGCCGCAACTCCAGAATGAGCTGGTATACCAGGGCATGGAATTGATGGAGGGTATGGGGCAAGAGTGTGGGGATTGTTTTGGCCAACGAGCAGTAGCTTCGGGACACCATGCACCTCTGTTGAGACCACTTCCGGTGCGGTTATATGTAACGTTGGGAGGATACAGGGGTAAGATCCAGACGATATGGAAGGCCTTGCTTTGGCTGAATTCTCTTTGCGAATTATGGATGTATTGTGATAAACTAAGGTAGATAATATCAACTGGAAACATAGCATCAAGACACTTCTTAAGCTATGCTAGTAGCTAAGTAAAAACGGCTGGGATGAGGGGATGGCTCAATGATAGGTGCAGAATGAGAAGGCGGCTAAATATGACGGATAGGGTCGTTCAAGTCAACCATCGCATAGCAACTCTACGAACAGAGGTATACACGTGGCTCAAGAAATTAGGCATCTACTGATGAGACCGGTCTGCTATGTGGAAATGAGATGGTCGTACCTTGATTCTTAGGTCTGACAACAGAACCTTGAGGTAATAGAGGCCGTTCCGGTTCCGGTTGTAAAACTGACAATAGCAGTTCTTTTTCAGCTAGGCTTACACTGAACATATGTCAATTAAATGCTTATCAGTGTGAGATTTCAAAACGGAACATAGCACACCACAACTCACCTCCTGGAGAGAGCTCAGGATCGGATACGTGTTGAGACAAAAACAGCTGACCGCCTCGTTCTTTTATGAGTGTAACATGGATCGCAAAAGCCTGAGTCAGCTAACAGTCAGAGGGATCGTAACGCAAAAGGCGTTGCGGATCCGTTTGTGGAGTAAATGTCCTGCAGAGAGAAAGTCTGATCAATGAATATCGGGACAATATCCGGAATCAATCTATTGGATCCAATGTGCGCCCTGCGATTGAGCTTTTCCAAATATATCAGCGTGTACCCGTGTGTTGGTAGTGCGAATTATAGTTTATACGTGTCGTGAATTTCGTGAAATGGCAGCTTTTTCAAGCAGCCGTCTTTAGACTATACTTGCATGAGGAAATTGATTATTGAAAAGTCGTTATTTCACAACGGAACTCAGCCGAATTCATATGTTGTGTAGAGTTCGCAGGGGATGTAAATGATTGTAGCGATGAGAAGTAACGAAAGCAGCCGACGAATACCTAACAGAGGGTTTGGATCAGTTAGTGTGCTTGTGAGCCGAAGTAAATGCGTTCATGGTAATGAGCCGTGATCACAGTCAATACATTGCCAGTGCTGTCTTGCTTTTGGTATTGAAGATAACCATGCGATTCAAGAATACCTATCTGCGCCTGCTTCAAGGTCGATGCACCTAGTGGCCGGATATGCAGCGGTACTCTATAGGAGCCTTGACGCAAGCTGCTGTTGGACCGGGGCACCTGCATATACAAGGGCATGGGGCGCTGCGTGCGGCGAGTTACCCTGTTCCCAGCTCCATCTTGCAGCACTTGGGAATGAATGCAAACGATGGACCACGGAGCGCGAGTTCTATTAAATTGCGATGACTTACACAATATCAACGTTTCGTGATGAAATTCGGATTACAGTTCTGAAGGACGTGATCGTCGCTCATGAGTCGAAGTAGTTGTGTGGTAGCAAAGGTCGTCCACTTTGGAATGGCTGAAGACGCGTGGCGGGTATGCCTTTTGTAATAAGATATGGTCAAACTGTAAATACCCCGATTAGTTCGATGGCTGAAGAAAGACAAAAAGTTGGGTTGTATTGAAGCGAAGCCGAGATCAAGAACTACCTAGTATAGGTCAAGGGCGAGGCGAAACAAATGCGCTAAATTCGACGAATCTTCCTGCAAGGGCTTTTGGGCACTCTCCAGAATGACCTGACGGGAAAGGTTTCTTGTATGTTGAGTAGGAGGTGGCGCATGCGCAACAGTCGCACTCATCGGAGGAGCAAGTACAACCCACAGAGACCACGAGCGAAGTAAACAACTCAAGTATCGCAACCAGCTCAGCTACCATGTGAACAGAAGTAGCACGCCAACACTGATTTCGTACAACGCCGGGTAGTAAACAAGCTTAAATGAGAAAGAGAATAAGGCGATTACCTGCAAAAGAGACGAAGATGATTGCTCGAGATAATCGATGGGGTGGTCGTGAGGGGCTCGGCTACACAGCAGGTACAAGATGAGAAAGGCTGTCGGCGGTCTACTGTAAGTTGGGCGGTGGTGAGGAGAGCAGAGGCGAAGAAGACAAGATCTATCACCAAGTCGAAGCTATTGCTGATTTCTGATCGTTCGTTGTGGTAGGTTACTATTGGCGAAGAAAGGTCGCAAAACACGGTACTAGCAATAACGAGTTTGCTGTGGCTAGGGCTGTCGGCGGAGATCTGCCGTTCAAGGAATACTCCCAGTGTTGTTTTGGCCTCACAATCCCTTCTGGCTAGCCAATGACTGAGATGAATGCTCTCGCGCCCGATGGTTGATTTACAAGTAAAGTTTGGGGAGGGTTTTTTTTGTTTTGTTTTTTTGTGAGGAAGTTGAAAATCAAGAGCGCGCAAGACGAAGTTTGATATCAAGGTACGTACCAGGCAGACGAAGCGTGCCTTTTTTTTCAACGGTTTTACCAGGGTAACGAGGTTGGCGACAAGGGGGCGCAGTAGCTAGTGGGGTGGTCCTTGGGTTGAGCAACAGACCGTTAGCGGGAACGAACGGCTGAGGAAGTCGACGGGAGATAGAGGATTCCTTCTGGGTAACAAAAGCTCGAAATATCGTGCGATCGGCTTTTACTTGTGGTGGAATAACCAGGGTTGCCTACATGAACTGGGATGCAAAGCCTAGCGAGCCTGGCAAGGTAGGCGGGTGAGGATGGAGAATGAAAGTAGGAGAAGATAAGCTAGTACTTATCAGTAATTGAGACCTGGGACTCGTCAGGGGAACTGCATGGGTGCCATACAGTGCTTACCTCGATATGTATGTATAGCCGTTTATGGAAAAGTACTCCGTACTAATTATACCTACTATCAACCGATCATCAACAAAGAAGTAGCAACAGGCACCGGCTTGGGCGGAAGTGGCCCGTGTGGGCAACGAGAGTAAGGCAGGTATTCTGGTTGGCCGTGTCTTTCAAGTATACTGTGTGGCTCGGCATCACTAGACGGTATTCTGGCCTGTCCAGATTTGCTCATATCCGCCCGCTCGGCGTTTTCATACACATACTGCTGGTAATACTCCGTTGCCAGGAAAGCGCACTTCCGAGAGGCGATTTCTCAACCTTATACGGATACGCAAATTCTCTCAGGTTCGTAGAACAGATTCGGTGATACGTGAGATATGACCAATGACTTTCAAATCCCATAAGAGGTAGAGGTACTACAAATAAGAGGGTTGGCTTAGGATGCTGGGTATACTAGTACAATTATAAAATAAACGTGGTTGAATAGACGCGAGACAGAGGCATACTAGCGGTACGTGAGCTTAACAATCGAGAGTCTTGATCTGTATCATCATTATCTACTCATACTAGTATAGTTGATCAGATTTATAGATGTTGCGCGGAATGACACCTAGGGTTTTTCTTTGAACAATTGCATTTGCTGAAGTATTTGGGTATATACTTCTTGGTTTCTAGTAATATCCTACGGAGTACGTAGCTGGTTATCTGTCAGGTACCTTTATAAGATAAAACAGGAGACATAATTTCTTGTGAGGAAGTCCTTCATTTTTGGCTTTATCATATATTCTTCAACGAAAGTACTTTCCCCTTAGACTTTAACAACTGAATGCATGGCCTTTGTATGCAGGGAGTGCAAATCTCATCCTAGTAATACTCACGCGTCGAACGGCGCCGAATCTGGTGCTACTGGGTTGTAATATGAGCCACGTGAGGATGTCGTGATACGGCTGCTGGGGCAGTGGAAGAAAAAATTGACAAGGTTGAAGCATCGTCACGAGTAATGGGTTGACCGCTGGCCGACTAATAAATATGGGGAGCTCTTCGTTAGTAATACCACTCTACCCAGGGTGGACCGCATCTGAACTGGGGAGATCCAGCACCTCGGGCCGGGACGTCAGCTACAGCTTCACCCCCTGCTTACTTAAATCGGGTTCTAGTTATATTCTAGAGACCTTTGCATCAATCATCCTTGAGTTGTAAGAGTACGCCAAACACTTTGATAGACGAAGTACAACGCTGGCACAACGTACCTGACTATGTTGGCTGAAGTCAATAGAACGTGGTTGTTGAATATCAACCTTTGGTAAATTTGGCAAACTTAGCGATTGTAATATTGCTACACGGGACATTTCTATTGTGCTCTTAGGTTCTGTTCTGGCTAATGATCTAGTGGAAGTTAAGCAGTTTAAAAATGTTCCTAGTGTAGCGCGACCATATTAACTACCACGGATATATTATCTTCTTTGGTGACAAATCTTTCAAAACAGGTTAGAGTACAGCGTTGATTGTTGTTGGGCAATGAAGATCAGCAATTTGATACCACATATTCTTAGTTTTCAGGACATTCATGACATTCAGGCACTTGTTCTTCCTGAAATACGTAGCTGTGGATTTCAGATAATTTTCGGCTAGGACGGCAGTATTGTTAATGGAGTTCATTTCAAAGCACTGCTGACAGGAAATGAAGTCGAGCATTGTGCATTAGGAAAATGAAAAACTGATGAACAAGTCCCAGTCGGAGTACTTCCCTACGCGGACATTCAAATCGTTATGCCTACTGGGTATGTGAACTACTCGGCAAGTCCCGGGATGCGCGAGCGAAAGCTTACCTACTTCTATCTAACATAATACAACTAATTATGTTGTGTGGATGAAATACGACACGCGCGCAAGTTGTCGGTGCTTGAGAGCCCGGAGTTTGCTCCCAGCTAAATTTAGGAACACCTCAGGTTTGCTGCTGCTTACCTTACAGGAGAGCCTATTTTACACAGTAGATAGGCCTACGTATACTAGATCATCCACCTTCCTGGTCAGGCTAATCGTCTACTTTCTATACTGCTAGACTTAGTACTGCCAACACGATTGGCTCATTCTCGCGCACCACTCTCTAACCTTCGGGCCTATATTCCGTTCTGGGCCTGAAAATCAATCATTCAGATACGAGTACTTCGAAACCTCGGAGATCGTGAGTTGTACATTACCTAGCATATTCATTCCACTATACATATTACTGCTCAGACCGACTAGGCAATTCGGAGTTTCGCAGTTCAGATCGCCGATGTGATAACGAGTGCAATCAGAAATGTTGTGGAAGGCGATCTTAGGCCTTAAAAACAATATTACAGACATTAATTCGTATGCAGGTGAGTTTTATGCAAGCGTGTTATGATGAGTCTTGCCTACTGCGGGTTAGGTAATGCCTCCTAAACTGTTCACGTATTCTCTCACAGTTTTCCTACACGAATAATTTCCGAAGATAAGAGGTTCGGCATCACCATATACCAATAAACCCATCAAGTCTCTTATTCACGCTCTTTGCCTTCACAGAATAAGATAATATCAGTCGTTAAATATGTACCTAGAAGACAAGCTATCTTTTGTCCGAATGTTGTGACAAGGCCTTCAATGGTCTACAAGTGCCGCGATAGAGAGCCCAGCCATTAGGGTCACAATGCCCATTCCCCAGGATCTGGACTAACCTTGCCCCTTTCTCCCAGGGAACCTGACGATGGAACTCTCGTTGGCAAGGTTGCTCTGCGCAAGGTACGCTGTACCCTAAATCCCACGTCTTGAATACGTGTATACTGCATGGAGCTGTAGGGCTCATCGCTACATTGCGCAAGCGGCTTGCTGGCTCAAGTTCATCACTATGGCAATACAGGTATTGACTCTACGAGCTACGAGAAAGTCCAACAGCTTTGCAAAATAGCCCACTCAAAGGCTTCAATAGGACCCGCCAGCTGTCGTTAGGCTTGCAGAGCGAAGTTAAGCTTTGACAACATCGCCAACCTGTGCGTACTTGAATGACAATCCCAGACTTTCGGGACGAGCCTTTGGCGGGAGTTGCATCGAAGCCCTTCTCCACAGCGTCACGATTCGTCAATGGTTGAACCTTGCCGTCACACGGCCGGTCGACTGACCAGGCAGGGGAGGCGCTGTGGGTAGGAAACATAGCCGTTCGTCGCTTATTGATGGACTAGAGTATAGATACCTGACCTTGAAATCTTTCGTAGCGTTGTGCGGCGAGCTCACCAGGGACCACCGCGAGCAGCGTGTCTAGTCCTAGTCCAACAGACGGCGTGAGCAGTAGCGTAACGGCGAGCAAGCTTCTCATAATTCGCGTGGCAGCCACCAGGAGTCTCCAGGGCGCGCTAGGTTGGCCGATTTTTTGATTTCACACCACGAGCTGTGGATAGCATTTCTGATTTTGGGCGCTCTAGCGCCAGCCATCTGCCGGAACCTGATTCCCGGGCTTGGTGATACGTTTCAAATCGTATTGTCTGACTGCATCCTTCGCGTGGAATACAAAGAATCGCAAGCCCTCCATTTCAAAGGACACGGTGACGCTCTATACTACACAGTAAATATAGGTGCTAGACTAGAGCTCTTGGTTTTCATGCTTGGGTAGGATGTACTAGTACCATGTGAGCAAACGCCAAGTTCCACACCACCTCGGTGCCAAACAGGGGCCAAGAAAGGCTTTGGAGAAACCTTGTCAGCTCGGCCACACGGTCGCATGAAGTTTCTCTATCCATGTCGGTACCATTGCATGCTGCACGCGGCAGGTAAGCTGCAAGTAACGCTGTAATAATTACTACAACATCGTTTACCTGGATTAGAATAGACGATGCAATGTCCCGAAATCGCAGAACTCAAACCTACGCCTCTACAGTACACGTACAAACTTACTGACAAATCGCAAAAGAGCAAGTGAGATAGGCTAGACTACTTCGGCACTATAAAACTGCATTATTAACATTGCCGTGCGAGCGAAGGCAAAAGTGCCTGTTGGTAACAGAATCATAAATCCAAAGTATCCACGGGCTCACCGTCACGACTGCAATAATGGTCTGACGGTCCACGTCTCCAAGACCAATCGTTTCAACATTGACAGTATCGCTTAGCCTTAGAACATGGATCTTCCCTTCTCGTTATTAGCTCGCTGACTTGTCAGACGATACTCTCTCTCATACTGGCTACAGGATACCGCGACTAGCAGCATAACTTTGATGATTGATCATCAACTAACAACATTTGGAAGGATTTATGCTTCATTAGCACCTCAAAGCCTACCACAGCAAGGTAGTGCAGCATTACAACTCATCAGTGCCGGAAACGATATGCTGGCACTACTATCTGACACCTCCTAACGTTCCATCTCGCCCACAGTTATATAACCAACTACAGCCCTTATCTACATGAGGTAAAGGCTATATATGGTATATAAGCAAATAAAAACCCAACGCAGTTAAAGTGCCGGAGACTAGTGCCATAAGCTTTTGCTCTGAAAGCAATTAACCAGCATGGATGTATCCACGATAAGATGCTATTGGCACAACTGCTGAGTCTTCCTTTGATGCTAAGGCTTCACTGTTTCATAATGCAAGTTTATCAGCGAGAATCTCTCCCAGTGCTAGCTACCAAAGAAACCATATAGCAGTCTATAACTGCACATTCATTACTCTCCAACTACGTGGGGAGCAGTGTGCTCAGCTTCACTTGTCAGGGAGGCTCTGGTATAGTTGTAATGATGCTGAGTCTCGTTCCAGCCGAACCAGCCCTAAAGCCTTATCGCCGACAGCTACCGCTTGCCAGCACCGAATTTCACTCGCAACTAAAAAACATCCAGTTGCGGCGTGTTCCCTGGAATCAGCAGATCTAGGCAGGGGATCCATGGCACGATGCTGTCACCACCTTCCCGCATCTCCGGCGGAGAAGCCTGCCACGCCACAAGGATCTCAGTGGCATACCTTCGAGGCTTGCAGCGTTAAAGGAGCATTGTGATACAAGAGGTAAGACTCCATGCTTTGAAGCTTAACCGTATGATTGGCTCTTACTTCGCTTCACCGCCGGTCGTGATGTTCCGAATTATAAGCTATTGCTACGCCGGTAGTTGATCGCCAAACCCTCTTAACTAGAACCTCAGGCGAATCAATCCATGACTACCCGGATCAGATAAGAACGATACAGCAAGTATAATACGGACGCTAAAAACAATAGAAACAAAAACAAACCAAAGACAGATTGTCTTCCTGATTTTTGCAACTAAAGAGGCATAGCAAAAGGAGATAAGTCATCTCACCCTTTGAGGCATTCGTTTAGTTCCTGCAGTCGGTATTACTTTACCCAAGAAGAGCCAGTTAAGTTAGTCACACTAGAACCACATTGAATCTTAAAGTCTACAAAATATGGTGATCTATTATGCTCAGTGCTTCCAAGAGAGTTTTCGCCGAGTCTTTGTCATAAATTTCACGGAGCCTTACATCGGCTCGCCTTCTACCTATCATTACTGATACTAGCTTCTAAATTTAAGCTAAATATTTCAATGCTTATCTCTTGACCGTTTGTCCTTGAGCAAAAACTTCCTTAACCTGCATTGAGGCTAGCTTGTATGTTCTGTAACCTCCAAGCACTGCGCCATATTTCTTCCTTTTTCCGTTGCTGTACCGAGTTTAACTATATTGAGAGTCCATGTATATATACAGTGGCACTCGAAAACTCCTCGCTCCATGTTTAAATTAGTTTATAGCTCGTGTAATAAATATTTATTATTAGAAAAAATAATTAAAATAAAGATATGTAAGGAAACAAAGCCTCAGCACTGGTTGATTCTTATAGTGTTGTGGCATCCTATCTGACTCTAACTCTAGCTAGCCTCTCAAGATTGAAAATATTTAACGATGCCATTCATCTGCACGTTCTTGAAACGCATTCGGACATGAAAGGCCTAGAACCACGTGTGAGAATACTCCGGGGCTGGTTCGCCCGGTCATTTGACTCTTTAAATAGATTGATGGGGTTTCACAAACTGCACGCTCACCCTAGATATTAGTAAAGTGATATAGAGAAAACTCGCACTGATATGCCTCAGCTTTACTAAATCACAAGCAAAAAATGGTTACATCATCATGTTTCATTTAGAAGGTAATATTGTATCACCTTTCACCAGCTACGGTCAGATTTAAAATATTCCTTTACCAATTCGAGTATACATGTACTTCAGGGAACCGTATCCAGACGTATCTTGGTTGAGGCATGGGCGGCTTCAAATGCTTCCCCAATACAACCTTACTTGCCGTATCTTACCATCATTACCCTGTTGCTGCTTCGAGCGGGATAATGCACCACTGTAAGCCGGCACTTATGTAGGTTTATACAACCAGTAGAATCAGTCAGCAAGGAATGGGTTATCTTTCAGCGGAGTATGCCGCCAAGTTTGCGTTTCCGGTTACTGGCAGGTTACCCACCCGGTATACACAACCAGAATCCCTAAAGGTACAACTCGTCCAAAGCTCAGAGCTCAGTTACAATGTCTGCAGGAACAGTATGTACAAAACCCATATAGTAATTCGAGCCGAATGATACCAATTCCCAGTGATGGAGGATGAACTAGCGGGCACCAGGGCCCTGGTCTAAACAGCAGCGGAGAACAATCCCAATCCATACTCACAGGGATATGGCTCCTCACCATCCCCCTGAACCTTGCAGGTTGCTACGGTTGGTCTCTTATGGACACACTTGTAAAGGAGCGGGAAAGAGAAGGGAAGGGAGGGTGGGCAGAAGATTCTCTAAAACAAATGGGACGGTACTACTGTATTGATCCACGGCAATATGGACATTTTAGTCCCGAATTGATATTCTGCTCGTTATCTTACAACAGGGGTCGCATAATGTGCTAAGGGTAACTTCAAGTATAGCGTACCTAAGTCCAAACTATAGCTTTAAATAGGTGATAAATAAAGAAGCACCTAAAGGGGAAGTATCTGAGAAGATACATAGAAGTTTTTATGTTGGTACCTAGGCTGCTTTGCCAAGATTCTGAACGTTGTTCCAGGGGTAAACGTGCAATTTTATCGTACTTCCCTCCCCCATTCCGACCATTCCAGTCCTCCTATCCCTCGCTTGGTGCGCTGCATTGCTTATCCCTAAGTTCCGCATGGTACGATACTCGTGAGAGAGGTACAGAAGATGCTGCGAAACGCTTGAGAAGAGAGTTCCGGCACAGGTACTGTCGTACCGGTACTCTGCAACATTGGCGGCGGCAGCAGCCCCAATCGTACCTGTAGTGACATCGATGAATAGTACCGATTGCATCAACAGTTCGCTATCATGTACTAGAAGTGTGGCCACTCAGCGTTCTCAATGTGCCGCGGGATCACCGATCGAGTTGCTGGTTTCCCTTACAATACCCGCACCGCCTTCGATCTAGTGCATGGAACACTACGTAGGCTATTAGCATGAGCGTCATTTTGTGCGTTCGGAGTTTTCATGGCTCGCGTGTTTCTGCAGAACAGTACCATAATTAGACATCCATCCCGTCGCTTTGAGGCCGATATGATCACTCAGGTTGGGCTCTCTAGGGAAAACGAGATCCCGAGACAATTACCTGGGAACAGACGGCCGAAAATGTATGCATTACACATATAGGGCATATCGTATATACACAACGCAGCCAGTTGCTGAGCGGCTAAACAATACATTAGCAAAACCAGGCGTTCAACGGTTCTTAGTCACTCTAAACACTCCCCTTGAAAACGTACCGGTTATTGTAAACAGAAAACGCCAATGACTACGTCGGAAAAGCTTATGAGCTTAATTGGTGAGAGTCTCGCGCCTAGGACTTGGCCTAGAATATGGACGCGCAGCTAGCGAGACGCCTGCCGTCGGGAGATTATAGCTTTCTACGCAGTAATCTAGGGATAGGGGTCCTAGCGCTTTGGCTGGCTCCCTTGCCTGTCACCCACGAGCATGGGTAATATTCGAAGAGTTGATGTACTTGTAACTATACGAGGAATGTGCTCATTGGTCATCTTGCTTCAAAGACACTGTGTAGACAAATGACTGTTATAGTCAAATCTAGTCGCTGTATAATAAGTAAATGCATTATGATTAATTCTGCAACTCTCAGGAGGTGGTGAGTCTCAAAGTAGAAATGACATGTGTTCTAATATCGAGTGTTACTAGCGTTGTTCGTTCCGCGAAATGAGCGCTTGGAAGATTTTCCTGGTCTACCTGTATCAAATATTTAGTTACCTTTTTCGATTTACCAGTCGGGCGGTCGTAAACTGCTTACGGCCTGTATTGGAAATGATCTGATATAGTGCCTGACCACTGCCAGTACAGTAGTACTTGGTATATGCGTAGCGGCAGTGCCATCTGCTTGCTTTTGTGACGAATGCTTACGAAACCATTTTTCTCAAATGAAGCTACGATACGACCTTTTCTTGTTTGCTCACGTTCCTTTCATTTCCCGGACCATAACAGATCAGTCGATCCCTTTGGGCCCCTCTTGTGTTGCCCGATATGTCTTTGAGCCTATCACTAGCAGGCAGAGTCCATAAAAAAGCTTTTACCAAGGGCATATCTCAGTGCGACGCTGTGAATCACCTGTTTAATGCTTTCGTAGCTACTTGTGACTTGATGCGGTCCCAGTGGTACGGATTCTTCGATAGATCTCGGCGCACATGGACCAGGGAGAAACCCGCCACATCGTTGTCTGTGTGACAACACACCTCAGGGATGCGAGCTTGGGGAACAACAGCGCTGGGACCACTTTTCGTTTGTCTTCCCTCATTGCTCTCCCTTGTCATATGTACCGAAGTAAGGGTTTGTGCAGGAGTCAGGGAAGAAATGCGAGCGAGCGAGGGGAGGGAGTTCAGGGGAGGGTGTTGGTGTGTCGTGCTGCAGCGCAGGGGGGGCCTCGCGTACCTCACAGGGGAGATTGAGCAGGGAATGTAAGAAAAAGCCAGGAGCAGCCTGTGGGGGTTACATTAACGATAAATTCGTAGCGAAAGTCCATATCGAACTGGACAAGGTAGTAGGCATGGGTTCAAGATAATGAGCTTACACTACAATCCTGTAAAGCAAAACTGATTTAGACGTTTAAATTCAACCTCGACTTAATTGTCGCGTAGTAGTATCTAGGCCGCCCTCACTGGCAAGGCTGGTGACAAATTAAATGGAACGCTTTTTCCACCCGCCTTAACCCTCAAACCAAAAATTATTAATAATTAACATCATTTATGCTGGAAAAAAATTACTAAGTGTAATACATGCTAAAGGCTAAAGGCCAATATACGAGCTTTTAAATTAGTAATTAAAATAACACTAGAATCATTGTTTTTGGCTATGAATTGCTACAAATAACCTTTAAAGTAATGTTCAAAGTGGTGTAGGAAAAAGTGTTCCAATTATTTTGTCACCAGCCTCGACTGGTAACAAATTATCATTACCCACCAGGCTCAGTAACTTATGAATCTACTGATCAGCATAAGATTATAAGTGTTAAGACTAGCAAAAATTTTATTTTCGTGTTCTCGTTAGGATTACAGACGCTATCTGATGTGTATAGATGGCAACGCAATGCGAAGGTTGGAATGCGAGTGGAAATAGACTTGATAAAAAAAATCAGGTTCATCTAGTCATCGGACAGGATGCCTACGGTGCTGAATTACAACCGCGTTACAATATCTTTAACTAGAGCCCTTAGCCGGTGAATGCAGCTATTACAAACTCAATGCTATGCGCCTATTTGTTATAAGCTCGAGCAGGGGAATATGGTTATTTGAATGTACATCACTTCTTGCGAAATAATGGTTTTAGCTATAGTGTTTCTCTCAATGAATTTCTCATAAGTTCCCCGGGCTGTTGCACGTGTTTCCAAGGTTGCAGCTGAGGCAAGCTAGGACATAGCTACCCACGTGGGTTCTATTAAAGGTCATTTCAAGGTTCAGCTGGTTTAGACAGTAACAGCTGAATACCTTCACAATTAGTGAAGAAGATACGAGATATTCTCATTGTATATGTCCTATCAACAAAGGCATAGCAAGAGACCTAAGATAAGTATTAGTTCCGCCAAACTATTCTATACTATATCAACTGGATAGGAGAAACTTTCACTTACAAATTAAGTTTTTTTTTTTTTTTTTTTTTTTTTTGATTAAATGCGGAGTAACTAATTTTCACCGAATAATAAATTACTTAGAGTTTGTTAATAGAAGATACAAAGTGTAATGGAAATAAATAGCAAGCCAGCATTTATACGGCCATCATAGCCGAAAATATGCTATAAACAGCCTGAATTACACTGTCGCTCTGATTTAGGGAAACCAGAAGTGTAAATGAACAAAATCGATCTGGATAACTATGGCTGTTGGACTTATAGGGGATAAATTACTGGTTTACTATCAATAGTGACTAGATATAATTACTGCTAGGCCCTTAGGTGAGGATTCTAGGCTTAATTATTTGTTGTATGCTTAACGAGAAGGCCTTCTTCAAGTTAGTTTGAGCCTGAAGTATGTCGGTATCGATGCTCTTTGTTGACCTTCTCAATTTGGTTATAAAATCTCATATGATCACCTTTGTCTCGTAAATCAAGCCCCTGCCGCTGTATATCCTCCTATTAGCACTTCCTAAGGCTGATGTATCTGACATCCGTAGCGCATATTTTTCAACCTCTGATACAATTTTCCCTTGGAGTTAGTGTACGAGTCCTTGAGCAAATATCCTGCTCGCAACACACGTAAAATGGCGACAGTATGGGATCACATTCTTCCAGAGCGTAGAGCCTCCCAGGCGAATTCCCCATTGAAGAATGAGGTGGCGTGAAACTTTCTGACTAGCTTAGTGTCGTTGATGAATTCCAGCGAACAGGCAATAGGGGCCGATAAGGACCACTGTGACAAGTAAAAACTATTTTGATAGACCACAGCTCAGTCGTTGATAATCAAGCTGTTCTCTAATTGCGGTGGTAGGGCGACACCATTACTCGCACTATGATGCAGTATTTCCAGCGTACCTCAAACGAATTTCTTTTAAAACAGATAGAACATCGATCATTCATCATTAAATCGGAAAGGGGAATAGCAGCTGGTACTTGACTTCCCCAAAGCTGCGATCTCCGTATCCGCGAGAAGAGGGGGAGAATGACGTTGTTCGAGGAACCGTGGCACATTGTTAATACGGTAATTATGCCATATTTAGCCCGAACCTCAAAGTCATGTCCCATGGTAAGCACAGTCCGGTATTATGTTTATTTATTCGCTTCTTTGTAGGATCATTTATGTTTTTATAGATATACAGTCTTGTCGACTACATATTGCGAAGTATCGGCTTTTCAGGACTCATCTTCGAGTTAATGAACGGACATCGTCAGGGCATTCAGTCATAGGTTGGGGGATAGTACCTGAGCTCACAGCAAGGCCAGATCCAGATGCGGCGCCATTCAGATTGAGCTCCTCGCCGCTAGCGGAAGTATAGAGAACAATATACTCCTACATTAAAAGTCTTCAAATATATATCAACTAGTTGCATCTAAAAGGGGATTGATATTCTGTATATCTGAGCCTTGCGTTGAGCCCTCGGTGAAACTCGGACGCCCATGAGTTTAAATTAGGCATTATATATGTGTATCAATGCGAATCTTCAATGCATCTAACCTACCCAGCACTTTGGTTATAAGTTAGTAAATAATTCTTAAAGTCCTAAGTGTGGTATTCCTAAAATTGTGATGTGTTCAGTTTGAAGCAGTAAACATTCGAGCCATAGAAATGAACTGTGTTCAAGTGGATAAAGATGTTGCCCACCTTTGCATAAAAGACAACGGCAACTTTACTACATTGTGGATTAGATCAACAAAATGGAAATTGCTATTCTTGAGGCTCAAATTTAATAGAAAAACTGCTCAAACTGCATGAGAAACCAGGGCACGGATTTATTGCCGACCGTGGTAGAGTACTAGTTCTCACGAGGAATTTACCGCTGGGTTATAGTTCACACTGGAATGACGGTAAGAGGCTATCAATTGTGTACTTTTTGTGGACTTTTTAAGTGAAACGAGAGACTAGCACCTACTTTTATGGATGATTATTATAACTAACTGGGCATACAAAATAGTTTCCTGGCCTAGTTCGAGAATGAGGAGGATGGGACGAGACGTAATTCCTTCTAAGTCGCTGACAGTAGACAACTACTGAGTTGCCAATAGCTTATAAGCACCGGAAGAAGTGGCTTCACATCTTTACTTCCTATACTTGGAACATTTTTTGGTCCTAGAATGTGTAACCAATTGCCTTGACAGGGTACCAAGTTGCGGTAAAGTGACGAAAGAAAGAGCGTGTAATTGTTGTCCAAATGATCCTTGCTGCTGAAGCGAGCTTCGAGCGTCTTACGATGCGCATTCACTGACAATGCAAGGTTTGCCAGGCTACTGGTCGCAACAACACCCGCTCCATTGTTCGGACGCACCAAAATCCGTGGTAGTCGGTGCGTGGAAATGAGATGCCAGTTGATTTGCTTTTGGTGGTCGGAAGGAATGAGGAATGATCGTCGCATACAGCGGCTACTGGAGCAACAATTTCTCCGGGTCGAGTGGCCGTTGAGCTTCCGCTCGATCGTTCGACCTATCTCAACATCACCCGATGATACATAGGAGCTATGCATTTATTAAGACCAACTGCCCTACTTCTTGCAAGTAGGCTTTCATCGGGCTGTCGAGCTGAGCTGGAGCTGAACTCGCCTTCCCGTCGTGAGCTGACGTCTTGGCATACAGCCTGGGCCGCTGTCACGCAGGCTCAGGAGTCAGCAAGCAGGGATTGTTGGTGGCGTTCGCCGAGCGGAGAAACCAATTGTACATCCGCGCTGAGCATCTCAAACCTAGCGCTTACTTCCAAGACCTCCTTTCGGTGGTAGCGGCAATGATGCCTACCGAGCAAACGTGCTAAGTGCGTCGTCATCTTGGGAACGAAACGCCGCTTGTCAGCTTTTAACTTGAACCTTTGTAGTAATGAGACCTACGGACCAGGCTCGGAGCTCTTGGTAGTACTGTATTTCTCAAAAAATTACGGCTTCGACGCCATCGCTCTAGTTGCTTAGTGCCGAAGACCTATACGGAATTCAAACCCATTGCAGCTCATCGCCCTCCTAAGCCTGCATCGCATTGACTCCGACTCGGCAGATTTTCGCCCGCTTCCGTCGCACGGCAATTCGTCTACGGAAGCTGACCCAAAGCTATGGAAATGCAGCCGCCGGAGTCTCGCTTAAGGCCCGACGGGACTTCCGAACATGGTCCTGCCCGGTACGCAAAGCCATCAGAATGGGCACAGCACAAAGATACAATTAGAAAGTTGTATTTGATAGAAAACAAGACGCTGGATGAGGTTCGACGCATCATGTTGGACGAACACCAGTTTTATGCTACGTAAGCTTGGCTCCAGTCATGCTCAGTTTCGCAATGCCTGGTATTGCCTGTGCGACTGACAAGGTATAGGCCTAGTATGGTCAGTTTAGACGAGCAGATAAGCATTTCGTAGTATCTTCACTACTATTAAACTATCCTACCGCTCACGCTTTCACATGATGAGCTCTCGACTGACTCATGTGTCTAGTATAAAAAGCGTATCAGATTCTGGCACTTCTCTAAGAAGTTAGAGGAAAATGAGGTTTTAGAAGTACTTCAACAGAAGATAGAGAAAGAGGCCGCGGGTGAAAACTCGCCCACTCTCGTGATTCGCGGCCGCGTGGTGAGAAACCAGCGCCTTAGACGTTTTCTAGAGCGCCGGCCAGATACACTTGCCCGGCTCGAAGTTCAGCAGGCACCGTTTTCCTCTACCAATGATCGCTCACTCTTAGTTGCGCCTCCTAGAGTTCCTAGAGTGCGCTCGCTGTCACTAGAGTCTCGTGACATGGAGAAGACCTTGACGGCCGGTAAGCAGTACTCGCCCGGTGCTCACTTTCCTTATCAGATCCTATCTCTTTAGGATACGTCCTTGGTGGAAAGATAGGATGCTGTATCTTCATCACATAAGTTGAACCAAATCACGCAGACTGACCCAGGCTTTTGTAGTACGCGACTACATTCGAGAGTGTGCTTTTGGACCTAATGCTTCATGGATATGGACTCCAGAAGGCTATACCTCCCGAAGAAGCAAAGTAGTGAATCTGAGAGCTTCAAAGTCAAATATGCATCAAGCAGTCGACGAGTTTTATCTCTTGCAAGCTTATATTGATGAGGGCAAACCACCCAGCACGATTTTTCAGCTTCTCAACTCTACGTTGAACCGTGTCAGTGGCGCCATAAAAACTGAGCTACCAGAGTTCTTCTTCCAGATGATAGAAGTTCTCCACCACAAGTGGTCGAATCATCCTGAACTGTCTCGAATATTTCGAAGACACGTAGCAGAGCTGGCTGTGGTTCACCTTGGCAAAAATCACCCTATAACCATATTCTGGATACATATGCTGAAGGAGCAGGACGGTGGCTCTTTTAGGACACCTCAGGGAGTCTTGGAAATGTTACTTCAAGAGCTAGCTGTCTCTCTCGGCTCACAGGATCATCTTACCTGCACTGCTCTTGACTATTTATTACGATTTATAACCTATACACAAGGCCCCGTGGTGGCGACGAAACGGTTCAAAGACTGGTTGCTTGCATATCCTGGATGGGATGATCCAGAAAGATGGTCTGGGAGTATCAAATCTCGACTGGCAATCTCCAAGTGCCGCATGGTCAGGTCAAACTACCATTACAACGGTCCCGGCCCGTTGGCATCGGCGGCTATGACGTACCAAAAGCCCGGAGCCAACCCGCTTTCGGGCCAAGACGCAAGTTTCTTCCTATCATACTTGGGAGGTCGAATTGCATTGCGAGACGGTGATTCACAGCGGGCTGAAGGCTGGCTCTTGAAAGCGATGGTGGTTGCAAAGCAATGCGGGAAACCCCAGAAGCTCGACTACCTCCTCAAGGTCTTTACGAACCTTCAGGTTCTGTACACTGCTATAGAGCAAAAAGAGAAACTTAATGCGGTCACAGAGGAACTAAACATACTGAAGAGCCAACTGCCAAAGGATTTCGAATGGGTGACGCACGAAAACCCAAACTCAGAGGATAGGCTTATCGCTAAGCTGGTCTCTCAGGTCGTTTCTAAATAGAACCGCGCTCTCCCTCCCAACTCCATCTAATAATGAGCCTTCACAATCAGGGCACCGTAACGCCGGGCATGATAGGAGTGAAAAGTAGACATGGCTTGGACACCTTCTCCGTATGGGATACGAGCGTGCCTAATCTTCACAGCCGCTTCCAATTTGAAAGACAGGGAACGGCTAGCATATTCACCTGCTAAAGGTCACTACAGTTCGAATAATGTACCTCCAGAAATCGCGTTTGAAGAGAAGAAGAACACGCACATTCTCTTTAGTTGCCACCTCGAAGCTTCCGTTTTTCAAGGTTAGCGGCTCTATCTGACTGGTTGAGCGGCACAGGTACCTTCGGTTGGCGGCAGCTTCAGCCAGAGATGGGAAACGTACTCGCCAAGGCTGTATCAGTAGCTGTAAGCATGCAAGTTGCATATTTACTATGTCTTCTGTTGTTGCTGCTGTCTGGCCGCTTTCGTACCCACTGAATCGATGTGAACCGAGAAGCTGAGAGCATAGCGATAACTGCCGGGTAGCTCTACCTTTCCGAATGTTTTAAAGAAGAATAGCTCTGATAGCAGTCACTAAGCTTATATACAATGTTTGCATCACCTATCCACGGCTTGTATGCCAACCAGCTCGAAAGATTGGTGAGAGATAGGACATCCAAGCACTGCATTTGGCAGGCTATGAGCTTAGTAACCAGTAACCAAGCCCTACCTAGAGAAGGAAAAAAGATCAAGCGCAGAAAGCTCGTTCCTATACTCTTAGATTTTAAGTCACTCTCGCTATCCTCATCAGGACCGGGCAAAGCCTCGGTATCTTCCTTCCTGTTGTGGTCTATGTTAATATACCCAAAGCCGTCATCTTTTAGTCGTTTCACATAGGAGAGTCGAGGTCACAATATAGCTTTCCTGTGGTCTGATATTCAGGGTAGCTTGGCTGCGAAGCCTAGCAACATAGATGATGATAGAATCTGCCTGAGGACTAACAAGCCCGCTGCCTATTGTCATTCGCGCAGAACAGTCTCTTGCGATGAACGCAGATTTTACATCTGACTCGGCCTTCCTCTCCAACCCATTGCCGCGAATTTCTCATACACCTTGAGCGTTCTTGGAAAGCAGTGAGCTAGTTTATTTTCTTTCTAGAACTCTATGCTCGTCTCTCCACGTCTCGCTTAATAAACACCGCGATAAGAACGGCACGAATTGCACGATCAGAGGCGTGGACGACCCTGCCGATGTCCTCAAAACGTCTATGCGCAGGGGCCTGGTAGCGTACGGAGTATATCCTTCCTTCACAGATTCCCCGGCGAACCGTGGTATCGGATGAGACGTGCCAACATTGCTTTTGAAACTCGGCAGTCCAGGGGCTACCAAGAAAGTGTCCTGCGGAATGGTCACGTACCTTGCAGGTCAATGGGAATGGCAAACGTTGGAGTAGCGCTGGCGGATTGTACTTGAAAGCGTATTCGACCCCAATGGCTACTTCCGAGAATAAGGGCAGAGAGCTGGTTAGCAGATTTGCTTGATAGATAGTCGACTAAGCGGCTATGCTAGTCCACGATACTCTTGATAAAATGTAACTCTCATACTCCACAGCACATCAAGATGCGTGTACATACATACCACGGCGTCTTCGATCGAACGACGATAGCTTAGCGAAAACCAGCCAGCGAAGAGAGCAGAGGGAAAAGGTCTCCAACGTAGGGTTGTACTTTAACTCATAGCTTGGGGAAAACTGCTTTTCATATTCCAAACTTCTGTGACCGCTCGCACGATATCGAAGCTGACCGACCTTCAACCGTCACAGTCACACCAGACTGACTCCCAAGGGAATCACACCTGTATGCCGGCATCCGGCCGCCCACATCCTCCACGCGTCGGGCACGTGCATCGCACGCGTAGTGATTACTTCGTATTCCCCGGCCCCCTTTCAAACTCTTTCCCAGGCGTCTTAATTATAGCCTTACTCCCAGCTATCATATGTACTCCCCCCCGTCAAAACCTCTACCACCTATTTACCTACGTTGTGTTTCGAGTCAGCCCGTATCACCGTACCACCGTACCACCATTTACGTACTTTGGCCCACGCTACCGCCTGCAGTGCGACGGCGATCGTGTTTTAAGAACCCCCCAGTTCGCCCGACCGAGGCACAGAGAAAGAGAAAGGCGCACACACACATATACATTCATATACACACACACAAGATACCAGAGACAAACAACACGAGGCAGCGCAGAAGAGGAATGGTTGAACAGAAATGTAGATACCTACAAAAAATTATAGAAAATAACATATAGCCTAATTACACAACATGACCTCGATTGGAGATAAACCAGGAAATATGAACATGTGAAACCCCTTCCCCCGCCTCATCTTCGCTTCTGGCCTCTACCCTCCCCCTCGTAGTAAGCATAACAAACAAATCTTACTTAGGTAAGCATCAAAGCAACAGTGATGAAAGGTAACAGTCGGGAAGGCAGCGAGCGAGCGGTACGGCGGCTAAAGTAACCCGCCCGATGGGCTATGACCGACGACGACGACGATGAAGGGTGAGGGTGGTACAGAGGGCTGTGTATTACCCACCCACCCACTCACGTGGCGAGATTCGGGCAGCGACCGGGATTTATCGGTACCTGAATCTAGCTTCATCCTTTATTCATTGCGTCTGGGCTGGGCAGCAGCTCCATGAGACCCTGGCAGCATGGATATCCGAGCAGCTCGAGCTGTATCACCTGGTCATAGGATGCCGAAAATTAGAGCGATAGAACAGGCATAAAATATCCTTCTAACCATGTCCACCACAGCCAGCTAGACTCATATTTCATGGCGTCGTTCCCTAAAGATTTTCAATCATAAATGAGACGTAGTATTACCACGTACTAATATTCACTTGAGCAATCAAAAACGCTTGAAGCAGGAGGATAAGATAACAGCGTAGAAAGTTTTCCTAGAATTTTCCGGGCCCTTATGTGATGTTCTACATACACTTGACACCAATCTTCTCACAAACACAGAATTCACATATCCCGCCCACAGGTATATACATGCTGAGTAAATTGTCGTACATGCTATGGTATCTCTCTATATATATCCCGTAAAAGAAGATTCAAATGGCGCTATAACGTAAGAGATGTCATGTATCATTAAAAAAAAAAAGCCCGTTAAGAGTTCACCGGCGGTCGTCTAAACCACGATGGTGGTGATGAGTGCCACTCGAGGGATACTCAATGGTCTTGGGCCGGCTCTCGATATCGTCTCCATCGTACTTGTGTCGCCTGTGTCGATCCTCAGCCGCTCGCCCTCTTCGATAATCCTCATCTCCGTCTTCTTCGCGATGCCGGTGCCGTCTTTGTCGTTCCTCGTCGGAGCGAGATTGTTCCTCGTCCGAAAGCCGCTCGTGCTTAGCCTCTCTCTCGGCTTCTTTTCTCTTCTTTTCTAATTGTGGCATTAGAACCCTTCTTATGTATTCAAGCTGCGCCCTATTACAATGACTCACCTCTTATTTGCGCAGTAGCGGTTGCATAAGCCTGTATCTCCTCTTTGTTGAGGACACGCAGCACGATGACGAAATCGTCACGGACCTCGAAGCGTTCTTTACCAATGGTAAGAGCTTCGGGGTTGACCTTTTTCCGGCTGATCTTTGTCCATCGAGCTCCGGAGGGGACATCCTTCTTAGTCTTATCATCTTTGTGCGGTGCAACGCCTTCTCGAATGGGGTTCGAATCTTCTGGGAATCTAACACTAGGTGCCTTGAGAATACCTTTGATAGGCTTCTGTTCAGACTTATCTCGGGGTGGAGAGACAACCCGAACCTGTTTCTCTTCTCGAATCGGAACGATCTCGCGGCCCCGAGACTCGTCGTTAGATTCGTCTGCGTTATCAGAGCCGTTGGTGCCTGCGGTAGCCTTGTTTGATGCCGTATCCTTTATAGTCGATACGTCCGATCTCTCGACTTTCTCGCCTGCTTTATTCTGGCCCTCTAGCGCCGCCAATTCTGCCTTGAGATCCATGAGACCCCTGGTGTCTGTGGGGTCAAAGGCCGAAGATGTCCGATGCCGCCTTCGTGAATGGCTTGCAGAGTCATCGGGTGAAGTCTCCCTTCTGTCGGTGGTTGTTTCACTAAGCTTGGCCTCAGCGTCGCGCCATTGGCGTTCACGCTGATCTTTTTCATGCTCACGGCCGCGCCCTCTCTCCCGCTCCGTGTCGTAATCGCGCTCACGTTCACGCTCTCGCTCTCTTTCTCTCTCTAGCTCTCGGTCCTTAGAGCCCGAAAGCGACTCTCCACGCTCTCTCCGAAGTTCTCGTCGCTGTTCAACGATGATAGGATCCTCCCTTGGGGATGGCTTTAGCTCCACGATTTCTCTTTCCTTGGGCTTGCTCTTCTCGGCGGCGCGAGAACCATACTCTTTCTCTTCGTCGGATGTCCGTCGCCGCGGTGAGATCTTGCTGTCATCTCCCTTGGCGCTCAGACCAATGACCGGCGCGAGCCCTACGGCGGCAGCGGCTCCCTTGAGGCCAGCAGTTACCTTGTCGCGTGCTCGACTGATGCTCTCTCGTCGATGTATGCTCCCACTCCGACCCCGGCTGTCATCGGTGCGAGACCGATGATCGTCGGAGACGTCGCGGTCGTGGGAACGAACACGATTTAGCGAGTCATCAGACCCACGTTTAGACTCGTGATCAGTAGCATCGTTGCGAGAGCGGCGCTCCTCGTAGGGCTGGGCAGGAAGTGCATTTACCGGACGGATGGGCTCATCAAGAGTATCTGTACGGATGCCGAACCCGCGAGTTGCGATGCTATCGTCACGGTAGCCATCTTCTCGCTCACGTCGATCTCTATATGCCCGCTCGTCATCGCGAGAGCGATAAAGGTCGTCTGGATGCGACGAGCGAGTGGGCGCATCCTGATAAAGTGAGATCGGACGCGGCCGTGAGGCCCTACGCTCGACGGAGGGGCTTCTTGGTCCTTCCAGTAGGGCGGGACGGCGTGCCGTGTCTAGTGGCGGTGGCGGCGGAACCGCCGGCGGAGCTGGCATCGTGACAGATGGACGATCGTAGGCGGCTGCGGCTGCGGCTGCTTGCCTGTTGTACCTTTCCAGACCAGCTGATGCCGGAGGTTTCCCGCGCGTTCGAGGTTCATATCTGCTAGTATCGTTGCTCACGACATTGACATGAGGTCGATAGTACGGACGGTCGAAGCTGTCGCGTCGACTTCTCCGATCTCGATCATGATCTAGATCATATCTGGCTAAATCGCCTGGTTTCGTAAACTCATAATAATCGTCATCGTAATCCGCTATCGCTGAGTTGTTGCCATATGCGGGAGTAGCGTGGTGAGCAGAGTGAGCAGCGGTCGCAGCATGACTAGGAGTCGCATATAGCGAATGAGGTCGAGGGTTGCGGAAATTGTCAGTGCTAGCTCTGGCTGGACCCCAAAACCTGTTCTCACTGACCCCGCCAACGCGTTCTCGCAAGCGGATAAACTCATCCCCTACAGTCGTTCCTTGGTTGTAACTATGGCTATGGCGGTGATTGCTGCGCGAACGGATTGAGGAAGCCGGCTGAGTGTAGTAGGTATCATCATTCGAACGGTAGCTGTCGCGAGGAGGGCTGACGGCCCTGGTACTGCTCGACACGTGGCTGGAAGACGCATGAGGTCGCGGATGATTCGTAGTCACAATGATGGGCTTCCCAGCGTGTGTGTGCGAATCGACTGTCGAAGATCGATGGCGGGCATTCCTGCTCAGACTTCGGGGCATGGGGTCCTTGGTCACGTTGTAGGTGGTAATGGTTGTCGTAGGCGGGTTTGGGCCAGACCCAACCTTCTGGTCGTGTCGTCGATGCACAGAAGCATCGTACCGAGAGGTCGGGACGGCATGGAGCTCGCCAGTGTAGGGCATATTGTACCCAATGTTGACAGGCATCGTAGCCCGCGCGGGGTTGAAAGTAGGGGACCGCCGACCCGGGTGTCGGGATCGGGGATCAGCCATCGTACCGCACTCTAAAACGAAAAGCTGGTGGGTGGGAGGGCGAATCGACCGAGGCTTGTTTATATAGTGTGTGCGACGAGAAGCAACTCAGTCTAAGGGGGGACGCACTCGAGTATTTCAAACGTCTGGAAGATGTCTGGGATGAGACGAGGACTTGGGATCTGGCTGACGGGCGGTGGGGGGACGGATGAACAAGGTGGGATGTCCGCTTTGGCTTGATAATGTAACCCTTCCTCTCCAGAGAACTTTCCGGATGGGGGCGAGGAAAGGAGAAAGACCAAGAGCGAAGAAAGTTTTTTGCCGTCCACAAATAACAAATTACTCTACCCAAAGAATGGGAACAGCTTGCATCAGCTTTGTTTCACGTCGCGCGACAGGACAGGACAGCTGTGTACTGCAGACTGGTCTTAGGTCAGATTATTCGCTCAAGGACCAATACAAGACAAATGCAGGATCACAAGCCAACACTTGTCGCTTGGTGAATGGGATCCGCAAACAGGGCAGTACACACATACCTGCACTAGATACTGTCAAGAAGTCAGAATTTCCAAAAAGACTTTTTTTTTTTCTCCGTCAAGGCCAATGAGGCGACAAGTCGAAGGGGAGAGAGGGGTCTTGCGGCGGGGCACGGCGTGTAATGGCCGAGTTGTGATGGCCAAGATGACCAAGAAGGCCAAGTGGGAATAGTACTGTATGCGATGCGTGCGTGTGATACTGGGTTGTTTTTTGATGGTCGGGCTGCAGGCGGGAAGCCGTTGGGACGCTACCGCAAAGCCAAGAGCCCACCACGACGAGGAAAGTTCCCTTTTTATATTTTATATTCTATATTGCTAGTAGAGTTTGGGCCGATCTTATTGAAGAACTGTCCTTGATTGACAATGCCAGCGTTGTCGGCCGTCAGCTAATCGCCAGCAAGTGAATTCGGCCAAAAGAGTAGAAGGGTTGCTAGAGTTGACCGGCGGGTGACGATAATGCCCGGCGGAAATCTAGTCAGGCCCCTCCTCCACAAGTGGGAAGGATTGTGTGCACGCCTATAACAGACTAATAAGCACGCATGAAATGGCTGGCTGAACCAGACAAGATGTCACGAAAAGTGGTATAGCCGGGCGTGCAAGATGCGTTCGTCAAAGACGGGAGATGTTCGCTGTTGTAGTATCGTTCGGCGAGTGTCCGGATACTCGCACAGCTGCCGTAGCCCTGTATCGGGAGAAGGCAGAAGAACAAGGAGTGATTCCAATCTCGGTGTAAAGTAGTCGTGTGGAAGTGCTCGACTGCTGCCGCTTCCCGTCTTGATGGGCTACAAAATCAGACTTCTTCAGACGTCTGTGGGATATATAGGTTCTTTAGAATTGTTCGTAGAATCTCGAAGCCAGTCACCGGGTAATTGTGTCGTTAAATGAAAGTCACTTGAGGCACAAGGAATTTCCAGCAGGTGGATTCAGTCATGCAAGAATTCTTGTGTCCTTGTAGCAGCTGCAGCAGGCAAGTAATTCTTGGTCATACCTTGCAGGAGAAATGGGGAGTGGGGGAGGGGAGACGAGGCGACACGAAGAATAATATAATAGTAGACTATGATGAGGTAAAAGACGAATGTGGACTGCTACCATTGCCGTCTTCACAGCTTCATGTCGCATATCCTATTATGATGAAAGCAGTTGAGTGATGCTTACACAAATCATGCACCCTGCCCACCCATTACAGTATCGTGAGTGTGAATGTATGTTTGGGTGTGGCAATGAAGATGGAGCGGTTTAACCAAGCATCGCGAGCTCCCATCTTCCTACCGTAACCCCACTTGGGCAATGGTCTACGTCGGTGATAGAGGGGGAAGGAGTCTCGGGAGTGCGGACAGACACCAGCTGGAAATTGGCGATGACGTCCTGTAGCGTAAAATAAGAATGAAAAGGCGTTAGCGTTGCGTCAATGGCCGACGGAAAGATTCCCACACGAGCTTCCACACGAGCTCCCACACGAGCACCCACACGAGCACCAACCCAAGGAACAAGGCGCGGCGGAACCAGGCATGTTAGGATGTCAGGATGACAGGGGCCCCCTTCCAAGTTCTAACTTTGGCTAACAAGGGTCTCAGGGGTCTTGGAATGTCAAAAAAAGCGCCCACTATCCAACAGCTCACTGCCCTTTTTGGAAGTCTTCCTCACTCAGAATGGATGTTCCAGCAACGAATCAGTCCGTACCCGAGATAATAATACCTATCAAACAACCGCCGTTCTTGACCGTTTCAAGAATTTGTACCTGACGGGAGCGGCCGAACCAGGAAGGATCAGACAAGTAAAGATCCCCCATCATCGTCCGTTTATTTTCTGCTGTTGTTGGGTTTACGATCATGTGCCTATAATCGGTATTGTACGAGGACATACTCGAGAGCGACGGCGTTGTGATTCTTACGGAAGCACACGCCGTGTTTTGATACGGTATCTGCCCTTTCTTGTAAGACTGATGCTACAACACGACTATCCCTTCCACCGTAGCGCCACGACTTCTATAGCGTGTGGCCTCGACAAGATCTTGTGTGTTGCACCAACAGTGAAATCTCGTGACTGTATGTGGGCTTCTCTTGATGCGATGTTTGTCTTTAACTTCCAAGCTATGCACCTTGCATTTGGCCACTTCGCCCCGTCATTATGTGATTCGGAGATGACAATGACCCGGTATTTGTGTTGGCCGGTCATCCAAACGCTTAACCTACGACCAAGAGGCTACTTGTTAGAACTCTGCAAGCATGGGTGATGTGGCTCTGTGGTAAGTCTTGTGTTGGTTTGAGAGGATAGCATATCACAACATTAAAACACCAAAAGCTATCTTCGTTTGGGAGGGCTCTCAAACAACCTTCTTCTGCCCACCTATTAGCGAGTCCAGCAACTGACCAACCAGTCTCCTCCATGCTACGAACAACAACAACCTTACCTATCTACTGGGTGGGATCCGTAGAGAGAACGCGGCTGTTGTATGCAGCATCATCCCATGGTAATTTGTTCCCGGCGCTAAGGCAATCTGGTAGTCTTCGGGCTCCAACGCTAACCAGTCAATGGAAACCCAACGCCGGCACCAACACCCCCTTTCTTAACACCAGACGGGTCTGGGTCAAGCTTCACAATGCGCAATCTTGTACTGTGCAACCTACGGCGAGCCATTTGAGGAACTACTACCGCCGAGGCTTCGTGCCATGTAGCTAGCGCATAGTCCGTGGCCATTCAATCGGGTCTATGTCGTAACCTAAGCCTCGACAAATTTCCCAAACGTCACGCTCCTTAGTCTAGTTTTTGTTCTTTCGTCTCAAAATCATCAAATGTCAGTTCTGTGTTGGCTCTTTTGTTATTTTGTTATTTTGCTTATCCCGAAAGGACAATATGCCATTGCCGACATGTCCCTATGAGATATATCGAAATGCCGCGTTCATGCGAACGCCACACATAGCCGTCTACGCGACCAATAGCTCACCAACACACCAGTGATTAGGCGGCTCACATTAGTCCAGGGATGCCTGCACACGCCCAAGATTTTGCAGAAGCTTCCTCGGTTGCTTCGGTGCTTCGCCTCTTTCCTCAGAATTCAACGGTTATCTAGACCGAAGAAGTAAGGATAGACAATCGTGAACTGGCAAAAGCATACGGCTACGCAGTAGTGACACTCCGGCCTGACATTCCTTCAGAGCCAGCCAGGCTCACAGGTTTGAATCGGGCTGTTCCATGCTTTTCGCCAATGTGCACTTTCATTCCCACCCGAAATGGGGTATAGGGTAATGTGCTCGACGCAAGGAAACACCTAGATGTCTTCTCTTCCTGGCCAACTAATCGAGGTCCTCCTGTTGCGCCCGGCATCGAACGATTATTACGTTGAAGGTTGCGGCCCCCCCAAGCAGCTATGAGCTAACGTTTACTCCATTATTTCGGTGAGCCCCCTCACTTAAGACTAGATAGGCCGATTCTGCAGGTTTCCAAAGGTCCGTCTCATCGCGAGTAATGTCGCAGCTGTACACGTAATGACCCGACTTCACGATTCTTGGGCAGGAAGCTCCCGATCGGCAATTTCCGGTCCGGCCCGAAGATCGATGTTGGCTTACCTGTCGAGGTAGAGAGGCAAGAGTGAAGTGACCGCTGTGTCTGCGACCTTATCTATTGAAAGAAGGCTTCTATATTGGATTAAAGAGCGGTGCTTGAGTGGCAAAATAAACTCTTGCAACCTATCCATTCCATGTCATGCCGAGCCTTGCTTGAAAAGTAAAGTCAGCATGCTCAATGCCACGTTTGTTTTCTTCCAGAGATCACATAAGCAACACTGGGCTTGACCATATCCATAAGTGCAGATACAGTCTCCGCGGAGCTTCGCTATCTTCGAACAATCTTCGGGGGAACCATTGAACTAAGTACCAGACACGTCTGTCACGACATGCAATGAACAGCCACGGAGCAAAGTAGCAAAGAACAAAGCAAGTTTTATCCGTACATCAGTAGCAACCGTGCAAATACTTAGTACATTAAGGTGAGAAGAAGCTAGAGAATAATACTACAGACTGAAACTATCTTTATGTCCTGAACAGTAGTAATACCAACTTCCTCCTTCTCAGCCACTGAGCAGCGCAATCCCCCTTCAGGTCCAGAAACTAGTCTAACTGCTAGACAGCACTTAAAACGATATATCCTTGAAACAAAAGGACGTGGGCAGTTCAAAAATGTAATAGAGAAGGTAAGGCTCGCTTCCCCATCGTAGCTATCGCCCTTGAAGAGTCTGGGACTAAGCCGAGCAAGCAGTGCCATTCTCAACTTCTTTTTCAAGGAGGAAGAATTATCTGTTTGGAACAGGACCTCGAGATGAACCCACTGGTCACGGCGATTAAGGAACGTGACGCCTCGAACCAGCATTTACACCAAAGAGCAACCAACCATATATACACAACCATATTGAGGAGACGCTCATTGGCCCAGCTTCAGGCACCTTTCCTGGACAGACGTGCTTAATCTAATCTTGTCGAAATTAGTTTCGAACAAGCACAGATAAGATAGCTGTGATGCAATCAATTATCGGTCCTGCAGTCGAGCATGAGACTGACACAATCTCGTGCCTGTTACCGAGCTGTCGTACAGGGTTTGTGGCGGCAAGTCGGAGTCATAAATCCAAAGGATTTACTTCGTTGTTCTTTATTACCGAGCGATATGATTTTTCATGGCGCTCAACCCATTCCGTTCATTGTTCCTTCCATCGCTCTTCAAGTACCGGCTGAGTCTTCCAGGTCGTCCAGCGTCCGAAACAAGCCTTTGGTGACGGTCTTGTCGAATCGATTGTTTGGTAGCTGCTTTATGTATCAAGCAGTATATTCTCTTGTAGAATGGCTGTTTGTTAAATTCGAACACCATGGAGAGTTTTGAAGAAGCTTGAGTGAAGCAGCTTGTGGTATGGCTTCCAAGCTAGTCTCTATCTCGCAGCTCGTATAGAAAAGCAGAGTTCATCTTGGTCTGTCCCAAGTCTATTTGAGCGCTAGCTGCCTCAACTATAGACTTTTTTTTGGGCTAACGTATCGCTGTGTTGGTTGGTCCCATGCCGAGTAATATGGAATTTCCTGCCTTTCCTTGTGACCAATTGCATGCAGCGAGTGGTAAGGTCATACTGCTCGTTTGCCGGTCTATCATTCGCAGATCGTCTTCCGTCGAGGCACTTAATAAAACTAGCTTTGCATTTCCTTTCAGCTTGAACTCGCTAATGCCTGTTTCATCAGTGGCTGTAACATCAACAGCGCGCACGGATTTCATTTGTCTTGGAAATAAGTGCTTTGCAACATTCCACTGCAGTAACTGTGATCAGTATTCTGCACTCCGAGCACCGTCTCAGTGGATTCAGGGGGTCTATGGCAGAGCAGGCCCCTTTCTCTCATCAGAAGGTAGAAGGGAACAAAGGGGGGTTCAAGCATACTAACTTGTTGACTCTAATCCCGTCTTGAATAATCAGATCTGGGATTGGAATGAAGTCATGACTGAATAGATACCAGAGTCGACTTCAATGCTCCTAACTGAGCACGCAGACTGCGGGAAAACAGATTCGCGTCTTTCCACCGCTCGCGAGTGTCACATACTACCTTGATGGCCTTGCCGAGCAGTTCGACTAGGTTGATGGCAACGCCTGCCACGCCAATAGTAAAAGCGGGATCCATAATCAGAGGCGATACGCAGGTGGCTAACGATGGGCCTGACTAGATCCCACCTATCGATCGATTCGCCGGAACCTATAAGGTCGTTGTTTTATTATGTACTTGAGGTGTCGAGACTCGAGAGCTAGGACCCAAGGGGCAAGAGTAGGTAGAAGCAACACTATGCAGGATCGCTTCCGCCCATTCAGTTTCCTCTCCTCAATACGCCTTGTAAGGCTCTCTTTAAAGAAATTCTCACCATGACCATCTTCTCTATTGCCTACATACAGTTGCCACAATATCATCACTCCACTGTAGGCTATGGCCAGGATAGTTGAGACATACGTGTCGAGGAACAAGTGTCCGAAGAAAAAACTTATATCTACTTAGAAACTCAACTCTCTGTTGGAGTCTATAATTGATATAAGTATACTATTCTGATTTTTAATGTCGTTTGTTTAGGAATAGAGTACCATTGCAGTGTTATATAGACAATTTTACGAGAATATTTAGCAATAGAATCGGTAGGAGCCTAGCCATTTTGGCCACATCGAAGACTATACTCGCAGGACCCAGGGAAGTGCTTCATGAGCTACGTCAATTCTTGAAACATACAGGCCATAACTATTAATTATACGGCCATGTCCATGAAATATCGCTCCAGAACGTAAAAACAGTCCATGTCATAGCACAAGAACGGACTTGCTTTCTAATACACACCCTTCACGCAAACATATCTCACAAGGCGCGCTGCTCAAGCCAAGGCGCCCATCGGGTCCCAGAGCGGGAGCACGATCGGCTCCTGCTCAAGCACCTCCTTGACCTCCTTGCTCAGGAACCTCGGATCAACCACGGCCTGGTACACGAACTGGTCCATCCAGTCGTCGCTCATGACGAACCAGCCCTTATCGCCCACCTCGACGCCCCAGGAGTTCTGCACGCGCCAGCGCACCGGGGCGCCGGTCTTCTCGTCGACGTGCACGGCGGTGAGGACCATGGCGTGCGTCATGGCGGACTCGCCGACGCGCAGGCGGCCGGCCTTGTCCATGGCGGTGGCGGCGTACATGTCGACGCCGAAGCCCAGGTCGTAGTCCACGAGCCCCGTGTCCATGATGCCCGCGGGCCGGTTGCTGAACTTGTCGACGTCCGACCCGAAGAACACGGGCAGGCCGGCGCGCAGCATGGCGACGCAGGCGGTCTTCAGCACCGCCATCTCGACGTTGACGTACGTCACGCCCCGCCCGCCCACCACGTTGCCCAGCCGGTCGACCGTCATCAGCGACAGCGGTGCGTGGCGCGGGTCGTGCACCAGCGACGCCATGCCCTTGATGGCGTCGTTGGTGATGCGCAGCCCGCTGCCGGGCACGTTGCACGCGATGTCCTGCGCGAACTCGAGCGGCGTCTTGCGCACCGTGCGCGCCTTGCCGTGCTTGTCGAGGAAGTCCCACGTGAAGGCCTCGTCGTTCGCGGGCGGTGGGCCGAGGGTCAGCGTGAGGATCGCGTGGATCTGGCGCATCATCTTCTCCTTGGTGCCCTTCAGGCTCGCGGCCGTCGTGGCGGACCCCGACTTCGATTTGTTCCTCAGCATGTTCCGTAGGATGAGCGCGTACTCGCGCAGCTTGCCGACCACCACGTAGTTGATGGTCCTGCTCGACATCGCGTTCCAGCTGTCCGGGTACAAGGCTTGCGGGACGAGGCCGTACTTCTCGACGAGGTTGTACACCATGTCCCACTGCCCGCCGTCGCTGACGGGGTCGGCGAGCAGGCGCTGCACGAGGCGGCCGTCCAGGTCCTCGCCCGCCGTGCCGATGATGTTCTCGAGGAAGTAGTTGGCCTTCTCCAGCTTGTCCCAGAAGAACAGGTACGCCTGCGACAGCTCGAACGAGTCGAGGTTGTATTTCTGCATGAGCGCCACGCGGAACACATTCGTGCTCGCGAAGAGCCAGCAGCGCCCGGACGACCGCTGATTCGTGATCGGTGCGCCCTCGAACGGAATCCGGACGTTGAACACCTGCTGGTCGGTGATCTTGGTCGCCCGTGACATCAACACATCTTTCGGATCCGCAGCGCTGAGGGCCGAGAGGGCGAGTCTGCACAGGCTCAATGATAAGTTCCAAGACCGGGCTTCGTAAAGCACACAAGGCAATGTTTGCAGTGAACACACCTATTCTTGGGGTCTTCCAGTAGCCTCGTTTGCCAGTCCTGCGTCAGTTGGATCGCGAGCCCCTCCGGTTCCCGCTCAAGGTTCTGATCAAAGGTGGCTTTCTCGCTATCTATGTGAACGAAATCGTCTTCGTTCGCGGCGCGGTCAAGCTGTAGCGAGTACAGGCGGTCAAGGACAGCCTTCTCATGCATGGCCGTCTCGCGTGAGGTCTTCGATAGCTGTGCTCCCATGATGTAGGAACCGGTGAAAGTCGTCACTCGTAGCTGGTATAATCTAGATAAAGAGGGTATCACGAAGTTATAAAGACAGCTTCAGACTAAATACAGTACAGCTCTGACTATCGATTCTCCCAGTTATTGAAGTTTTAACAACACCTCAGCAAGCTACCAAGAAAGACATACAAAGGGAAATACTAAGTTATATGGCTGACTGGGTGAGCAAAGACTAGGTTAAGAAGGTGCTTTTGTTCCTCGTGACTAGAGTTGGTACTGATAAGAGTCGCGGAGAGGAGGGGGTTGTGAGCTGCGATTGGTGCGATCAGTAGACCTATGAACCTTGATGGCCAGCTATTTGATTGGCAACATCTGATGACAAGTCTGAGCTGAGAGCGAAATAAGAGATTCGAAGGATAGGAAACTTTTGCATAATAATTATACACTAGCATGAACCACAAAGCACAATTCTGGATCTTACTTCGTGGATGTTATTACTAGAACACTAGTAGAGGTACAACGACAGAAAGCATATGGTTTCGCGACGACAATACTGTATTACCAACGATGTACACAGCTATCTACTGGATATACTAGCTCGAAATCATCCCCTTTTACAAATCCGCAACAAGGTGAGAAATATTTGCTGTCCCAATTGCAGCACAACTTCGCCGTGAAAATGCGCAAACGAGTGTGCTCAGTTATGCCCAAATCAAAAGAGTACTAATGATCCCATACATCGTGAAAGGCAATGGATAATGCACATGTTTACAGGCGCGAGCCGTGGACAGTCTTGACATCAACAACAAGCTCGTTACCACCGTCGCTAAGTACGAGAACGCGAACGCTGCCGTGGCCCGAGTTGAAGGCACTCATCAGGCGAGAGTAAAGGCCAGACTGGTCAACAACAGGTAGACCCGTCTTGACGTCACCTGTCTCGGTCATGGCGGTAACGCAACCATCCTGGATGTCAAGTACACGGTACTGCTTGAAGACTGGGCCGAGCATAGTCTGAACAACAACGCTGGGAGCAGGGTTGGAGACGAAAGAAGACTCCTCATGCAGCTGCTTGCTGAATAAGTCAACACCAAGGTAGCGGTGCTGGCCAGTGGCAGACGATGTCGAGATTCGGATAACCTGGCAAGGGCGACCCTGGAGCATCAAGATGTCACCCATGCGAATGTGGTGGCAAGGAATAGTAACGGTGTTGGGGATTGCTCCGGAACCGCTGGAGTGAGGTGCAGGGGCTGACGAAGTGTGACTCTCGCGAATCACCTCAACGCGCTCGCCCTCGGGATGGAAAACACGGTCGGCCATTTTGTGCAAGCCGTGGCGGAAAGAATGATAGTGTCCTACACGCATTATTTGTTAATCAGGGATCCCAAACAAGGGGGAACAGTCTACTAACCGTCTTCGTCGTAATATCCCATTCTAGATTTCTGGTGAGCTGAACTATGGCGAGGAAACTCAGTAGTCTCCTCAGTGATTTTCACGTCTTTGCGATACGCAGGGCGAACTTTGGGAGTATCGATGGTCTCCTCGGTGACAGTAACCTTCTCACTAAACTTGGGGCGGTGAACAGGAGCGTCAACGGTGGTACCGGTTACACGGATGTCTTCTCTAAAGACGGAAGGCTGGACTCGAGCGCGGTATTCGCGTTCGATACGGTCAATGGGGCTGTAGTGAGGTTTGTGGTGACGGTCAACTTCAATTGAAGACTCTGAGTAAGAGGATGGAGCGTATTGTGGGCGATAAGCCGGTGCTTGGGTTTGAGTATGAGTCTGAGTCTCCTGAAAGACGTTTACTTTGGCAGGTCTATAGGGAAAGAAGATGCAAGGTTAGTTGAGGTTGCTTCTAGATGGACCAATTGTTTACATGATTAACAGACGCTCGGATCAACTCAGTCCAAGCACAATCATGGGGTACAATAAAAGGAAAATTGGTTGCTGGGTCCCATCCACTGGTCAAGCCAGTAGTTGATTCGTGCCCAGATTAACAGTGCGAATATTATTTCACTAGACCACGTCACTGGTCGCTGGACGGTTCATCGTGTTCTCCGCGAACTGTCATGTTCCGTTTTGTCCCGAAGCCACAATTACGACAGTAACTGGGACAGAGAACATTTATATGGCCAAAAACGATGCCAGACCGTAAAGGAGTTAAAAATTGCAAAAAGAGATCTGTTGAGACTGACCTGTATTCCTCGTAGTACTCGCGCTGGACACCGGGACGGCGGTAACGTTCTTCTTCACGTGTAATACGGACCTCTTCTTCGCTGTAGCGGTGCTCTCGTCGCGGAGGCAGCTGAGCAGAGGCAGAGATAGAAGAGTATTGACCTTCCCGTCCGGCTTTGTCGTGTTTGGCGGGAAGATGGATCTCAAGCTCTTCGTGAGTCTGGGTGGTGGTGGTCTCAGCCTCGGCTTCTTTGTATGTGCGAGGGAAGATGCTGAAGGGAACGGGGACGCGGGCTTCAAAGTCCAGGTTGGCGACCTTAACGGCGCAAGGATCCTCTTCCCGACAACCTTTCGAACTAGACGCACGAAAGGAAGATCAAGAAGATTCCTCTTGCTCTTCTTTCTGATATCTGAAAGAAAAGAAGGGAGGTTAAGAAGCAGCGGAAACGACGCGCTTCTTGTCTCGATTCTTTCTGGCAGACGATTAAAGTAGAAGAGCGGAGACGGTTGGGTCTTGAGAGTGATTGGGCTTGTAGAAAGGATCAAATGAGGAAAAGGAGGTGAAGTGGCAGAGCGGCTATTGGCAACCAAGAAATAGGAACGATGCGGACGGATGGGTGTGCAGATGTGCTGGGTCGATCAAGGGCGGTTGTTATGAAGGAGATGGCGTGGCAGCTGAATTGCAGGGTTCATGTGGTGCCGTCTTGTTTACATGGGTGGGTCAGTATTGGCGGTCTGTTTATCTGGCTCCCAAAACGGCTAGATGACCTGGTAATTTGGGCGGTTGGGGACCCATTCTCTACACAATAGCCCCTGAAAACTGCACTGACGGCGATGGTCTCCCCCACTAAAAGCAGCTCCCAACCACCGCTAATAATGGCACTGTCCAGCCCCAAGCTCCGTCAGCACGGAGTATACGCTGCCTCAACTGGTTCAAATTGTCTATCTTAGAGCTTTGGCCATGTCTCCTGTCTTCCTGTTTGCCGGGGAAGTGTTCCCGGTTGGTACAGTATTCTGGGCCACTCGGTTACGCTGAGACTGACATTGGGTGTGTAAGTGGTTCAATCATTGCGGGTTTTCATCACATTTCTGTTAGTGGTCCAACCTCCGATTTGTCACTTGGCCCAATTCATTTCCATCGGTTTTATAGACACCCCTCCATTGGCGCTTGGCCGTTGAGCAAAGAATCAGTCATCAGTAATTGTTCTATGCTGTGGGAAAGTCGGGAGGCTGGGAACACCTATGGGAGTCTCCCGATCTACAGAACTAACCTAAGATACTGTACATACGTAGCTAGAGTTCCATACAGCATCGCCATACAGATTATAGTATCAAGATGGCTGGGCAGCAAAATGGCAGTTGAAGCCCAGGGTGACATCTTGCTGACATCCTGCAGCTTGTCATGAAGGCATGTTCCATGGACGCGTAACATCGTGGTTCACCATCATTGGGTCGTGTACCGCGGCTTATGCAAGCCCAGATGCGTAGTTGTTAGCTGAACCCTGCTGTGAGGTTGACACTGTGTCTTGGTCGGAGCTCCAGTCTCATTATGTCTCACCCGCGACCAACCTTTAGACACGCAGAACGACCCATTGAGAAATACTATATAAGTTACGATATTGCAGTGATGTCCATCAATCCATTATGACCTCGGTTCTTCATTGCCCTCACGTGGTTGTTTGGTCAACCTCGATCGCCTCGGCAGCTCCCGTTTATTGTGGTCAACGTTAAGACGCTCCAAAAGACAGATCCCTACCCGTTGGAGCTCTTAGCTTCCCCTGATTGTCAGCTCTAGCACGTTGCCATGACAACCTTTAGCTAAAAACACGCTATCGTTTCCCGTCTCGAATGCGGAGAAGTCGCATTTCGCAATTTGCTAGAGTAAAGTGTGTGGCATCACATGTCAATCACGAGAACATGTGCTTTATGGCCTACGCAGTCCAGTCGTATTGCAGACGACAGATGAAAATTGCAACTGAGCAATATTGAAATGGAAGACTGGGTCGTATTGAAGGTAGTACATAAATTGTTCTACCGTATATTTGGTTAATAAGTGAGGTACATGGAATAAGAGAGTAGTATAAATTTTGTAAGATGCGAGTGAACTCGTACGTCGCCTGAAGTGTAAGAGGTCAACTATTACCTTGAATACCCTTGAGTTCTGTAAGACCGATATGTAAGTGATATCTCTTTGTCACGCTCTAAATTTACAAGCTGCTTTGGGACTGATTTTCATAGTACACTTGATTCTGAAATCACTGGCAAGACTCCTAGATTTGCTTACCCTGGAGAGTATTTGCCGTGCTATGGTTTTGTGATGTAAACTACTAGAAACACAGGTGATGGAGGTTATATCAACTCAGACGTCTGCGTAGGTTCCGAGCATAGTCATATGCCATTTGTAAAGGCTGAAACAGATAGCATGAGCACTCCCGCCTGGACCATATTTAAGCGGAGGAGGCTGTACCTTTTGCGTGCGATTTCCTTGCGGTATCCTGTGATCCTATCATAATAGAAAATATCACATGACGAATATTGTGGAAACAGCGTAGCATACCAGCAGAGCTCAGCTGAATGTCTAATGATCGACGATAATAGTCTAGGCAACTAGGTGAACCTAGCAGAGATCGATACAAGATACAATATCATAAGTAATTAGCTAGCTTCAGCTTTTTATAAGCACTTCATATTCCGCTACAGCATCACAAGCTCTAATTACTTTAGACGGAAATTCGACAATGACTTGTCACCACGTTCCTTGTGAATAATTATACTAATCTGAGGGAGATAGGATCTCGATGCATCCAAAATTTTAGATCTAAGGCGATCTATCTCATGCCCTGCCACGCTCGCCATATCCCAAAGCTCGTAAAACCGACCGTTACAATTACGCCCGCCCAAGCAGCGCCAGCCTGATACAACATTGATCTCATATACTTATCTCTATGTTCCCTATCATTCAAGCGGGGAAACGGCTCATCAGGAATTGGCTTGCCTAGGAACTTACATAGGGGCTCCCACCCGCCCGCGAGATCCATCTCGAGGAGCCTGTCTTTTGGCACGAGGCTGCGAACCCACTCATTATGAACCTCGAGAAATTCAGGGCCCGAGGCCGGACGGCCATGTGTCTGTATAGGACTGCATCACATAAATCATATCAGCTAAACGTGCACGTGCAGATTTACCCTACGCCAAGACAGGTAGGGCAACAAACACCTGACACATGATGATTAAAGAGATAGAACAGAGAACAGGAAATAGCATACTCCTCCTGAAACCCCTTCGCGGTATCAGCAAACCACCTGGCCCCAGGGAGTGGAAACAGGATCCAGTGCAGGAGGCCGAGGCTGCTGTTGTCTGTGTTGTCGCCGAAGGCGGCGAAGCTCTGCCACCAGTGTTTCGGGTCGCGTGTGACGAGGACGACCTTCACGTCCGGGTACAGCTCCAGCAACTCGGGCAGGAAATGAATCATGGGGGCGTCGGCGCACGCCGCGAAACCCGCGATACACTCTTTCAGCGTCTTGAGGAGCCGTGCGCGGTCACCTTCCCGGCGGTACTTATAGAGCAGACTTATCTTCCTGCAGTATGCTGTATTCATACCCGTTAGCTTTTATTGGTGTTCATTTGTCCCCGATTTGGTGGGTTACTGAGATAGACTAGTGGTTGGGTGTATCGAGGTGTGCTATTAGGAGTTCCAGGCAGGGGGGATGAACACGGAGTTATATCGTATGAGATGCGAAGGGACCTTGAGAATATACCATCTTCACGGTTGAATATCTGTGTACCACCATGATGGACTGGGCCGTCGAGTAGTTTCTCGAGAGCTGCGGAAAATGAAAGAGTGCCCGTACGAGAGAACCCAGCATCGATGACTTCGAGCCTGCGCGAAGGATCTGTTGGGATAGACGCAGCTGCACCCATTATGTAAGTTTCTTGAGATATAGTTAGGAGTTACAGCAGCTGTTCGAGTGGAAGATCAACTTCCTTAGGGTGGCTGGCCAAATGAGGAGAGTATAATTCATATTAACTTTTTCTTACACTGGTTTATAAACTTATATAACTACACATGAGTTACAATAAGAGTAGTTCTTGAGATACCATAGTTCATGTGACGAACAGGGGTAGATCGGAGGGTTTCTCAACAGCCCAGTGCTAGGTCGGAAGGTTTTGAGACTTCAAAACACGTATTCCTTCGAGCCAAAAGCTCAGATCATTGGGTGATAAATCTCTCACTAGTTCCCATTAAAGAATACTCGTTCCGTTCTGATCCGGTTCCTAGCGATGGTCACGAGGACATCTCATAAGTTCTACTAAACTTAGATTTCTTTACGGCTTTTATGACGAACGGTTGCATTATTTTATGATCTAGCTATCAGGCAGACTCGTGATAACAACACTAGAAGAAAGATGCGACTTAGCCTACACCAACTTAAGAGACCCCAACTCAATAATAAGCATAAAATAACAATACAAACACCGAGATTCGCAGGATTAAAATGACTCGTACTCACATCTATAAATCGAAGAAACCGCATATAAGATACAACCCAGACACGAAAGTACTGGGGGGTTTTGCTGTCTCTATGGGTATCGAGGAAGTATAACTACTGACCTTCCAGTAGTTATGAATCATCCAGCGGATGCAAGATTGATGGCTGATGACGTCAGCCGACCACACGGATGGAATTCTTAATCTGGTCCTAAGCTGTTTTGCTTCGCTTGGTTTCCAGACTTCGCCCCGCCAAATTAATCATACTGGTACAGAATCATCCCACTGCAAACAAGTCTTGGCATTCAGGTACCCCACGTTGCTTTCTGTCGCAAGCACAAAGACACTTCCATTCCTCGAACCTCCAATTATTTTTATTATTTTGGAGCTGTCGCATATTACAGCGAAAGCGGCGGCAAGGGAATTATTCCGCCAACACCATGAAGCAGAGATTCTCTTCCCTAGATGTCAAGGTGCGAAAGCTACCCCGTTACTCCCGCTTGGCTTGGGTAGTGTGGACTAAACATCGGATATCGACCCTAGGTTATCGCCCATGAGCTTTCTGCAAGCCTGGTGTCTTTGCGACTGTCCAATATCTACGATCTGTCATCCAAGATCCTCCTGTTCAAGTTCGCGAAACCCGAGAATAAGAAGCAGCTCCTCGTAGACTCGGGCTTCCGATGCCACCTGACCGAATTCGCACGCACCACCGCTGCTGCGCCCTCCATCTTCGTCCAGAAGCTGCGTAAAGCTCTAAAGACCCGACGCCTAACCGCTGTCTCTCAGATAGGGACCGACCGAATAATAGAGTTTCAGTTTAGCGATGGCCTGTACAGAGTGTACCTAGAGTTCTTCGCTGGCGGCAACGTCATATTGACCGATAGCGAGCTCAAGATCTTAACTCTTCTGCGCAATGTGCCAGAGGGAGAGGGCCAAGAGCCGCAGCGTCCTGGTTTAACCTACTCCTTGGAAAATAGGCAGAACTATGGCGGCGTGCCACCACTTACCAAGGACCGCTTACAAGGCGCCCTCCGCACGATTATCGAGAAGACCGCTGCTTCGGTCACGGCCGGTAAAAAGATGAAGAGGAAGCCGGGAGACGAACTGAGAAAAGGATTGGCTGTTACAATTAATGAGCTCCCCCCAATACTACTGGATCATGCAATGAAGGTAACCGGCTTTGACTCTACCGCACAGCCAGCAGCTATCCTAGACAATGAGGCACTCCTAGATCACCTCCTACGCTCTCTCGATGAGGCCCGGAAAGTAGTAGAAGATGTGACTAGCTCCGATACCTGCAAGGGATATATACTCGCAAAGACACGACCGGGTGCTCAAGAGCTGCCAGCCGAGTCTACTCCGGGTGAACAGCAGCCAAGGAAAGACCTACTATACGAAGACTTTCATCCCTTCTTACCCCAGCAGCTTAAAGACGATCCAGCATACTCTGTTCTTACCTTCGACAGTTTCGGCAAAACGGTAGACGAATTCTTCTCTTCCATCGAAGGACAAAAACTAGAATCGCGTTTGACCGAGCGTGAAGCTGCTGCCAAGCGGAAACTAGACGCCGCCAGAGCTGACCAAGCGAAGCGAATCGAGGGGTTGCAAGCAGCACAGATGTTCAATATTCGGAAAGCAAATGCGATAGAGGCCAACGTTGAGAGGGTTCAGGAGGCTATGGATGCTGTGAATGGATTAATTCACCAAGGTATGGACTGGGAAGACATTGGGAAACTCGTCGAGAGGGAAAGGCAGCGAGGTAATCCCGTGGCTGCCATTATCGCGCTACCCTTAAAGCTTCATGAGAACACAATTACCGTACTACTTGGCGAAGCTGAGGAGGATGAGGAAGAAGACGAAGCGTACGAAACGGATTCGTCTGATGACTCGGACAGTGGCTTTGGCGGAAGCATTTCTACAAAGCAGAAGAGCCAGGACAGACAGCTGGCTGTAGATATCAATCTTGGCATATCGCCACACAGTAACGCACGAGAGTACTATGACGAGAGGAAAATGGCGGCCGTGAAGGAGGAAAAGACGAAACAGCAGTCTGAAATGGCGCTCAAAAACGCGGAGCAAAAGATCGCAGCTGAGCTGAGAAAGGGGCTCAAACAAGAAAAGCCAGTTCTTCAGCCTATTCGCCGGCAAATGTGGTTCGAGAAATTCATTTGGTTCCTGTCAACGGACGGTTACTTGGTGCTTGGCGGGAAGGATGCCCAGCAAAACGAGCTACTTTACCGGCGATACCTGAAGAAAGGTGACTTCTACGTCCATGCCGACCTTCACGGTGCTGCAAGCGTGATCATCAAGAATAATCCGAACACTCCTGACGCTCCGATACCCCCTTCAACATTGTCGCAAGCCGGGTCGCTCGCGGTTTGTTCTTCTTCAGCATGGGAATCAAAGGCCTCTATGTCTGCGTGGTGGGTCTCTGCGGACCAAGTGTCAAAGTCCGCGCCAACAGGGGAATTCTTACCTACAGGGTCCTTTATGGTTCGTGGTAAGAAGAATTTCTTACCTGCCTCTCAACTTATTATGGGTTTTGCTTTGATGTTCAAGGTCAGCGAGGAGAGCAAGGCGAAGCATGTCAAGCATCGCCTTTATGACACACCCGTAGGATCTGAAAACCCACTAGCAGCTTCCGCTATATCCTCAGAAAATGTGCCCACCGAGACAATGGCTAGTCAAAGAGATGAAGTAGATGCGGAAAGCGAATCTGAGGAAAGTGCCGCTGAAGAGGAAGATTCTAAGCCAAGATCAAACCCTCTTCAGTCTTTCGGAGGCAGTGAGAGAGAGGGAGAACGCCTGAATCCGATAAATGAGGAGGAACTATCCGAAAAGACCGAACATCTGGCTATTTCCCAGGAAACATCCCCCCCTGAACCAGATCATAGCTCAGAACGAGACGACCAGGCTACAGGAAAGTATAATGCTTTAACTGAAGCAGAAACAGTACCGACAGCTAACGCTACCGATGATTCGTCTACTACACGCGAACAATCTTCTCAGCCTAGACAAAAAGGGCAGCAGACCAAGCGTGGGCAGCGCGGCAAGGCCAAGAAGATTGCCGCTAAATATAGAGACCAAGACGAGGAGGACCGAGTTGCCATTGAAGCCCTCATTGGATCTTCAGCTGGCAGACAACGAGCAGAGGCCGAGGCAAGAGCTAAAGCGGAACGGGAAGCCGCCGTGGAAGCCGCCCGGGAACGCCGTCGCGCCCAGCATAATCGGCAGCAGCGCGAGATGGCTGAGCACGAAGAAGTGCGTAAACTGATGCTAGATGAAGGGGTCGAGATTCTAGATCCGGATGAGGCCGCGAACTTGTCACCCCTCGACGCGCTTGTCGGCACCCCGCTGCCAGGTGACGAGATACTCGAGGCTATAGTGCTATGCGCACCGTACGCCGCGCTCGGGCGCTGCAAGTACAAAGTTAAGCTACAACCTGGGACGCAAAAGAAAGGCAAGGCTGTCAAGGAAATCCTGGAGGCATGGAAGGCAGCCTCGACTAAAAAGGGCGTCGTTGATGAGAAGAGTTTGGATAAGGAGCGCATGTGGCCCCGCGAGGTCGAACTGATCAAGGCTATCAAGGCAGAAGATGTTATCAATGCAGTGCCCGTTAAAAGTTTGAAAATCATGACAAGCGGGAGTACAAGTGGGAGTGGTGGCGGCGGGCAAGGAAAAGGGAAAGGAGGCGGTCGGGGAGGGAAGAAGAAATGAGCATAAATTTTGGCCGTCCATGTCGAAAAATAGCGTGACAGCCCGCAGGCCTTCTACTCTAAGCATCCTATATAGTAGAATACTGGAGTATCCAAGTAGTGTACGGGTCGATTTCACTTAGATGGCTAACGAACGTCGCAGTTGACAGCCCCATATGAAGACCTGAAGGGCGTGCTGGGCGTACCATAATTGAGAAACAAACTCGTGTCATGCTACATGTCTCCATTTCATTGTGACATTAATGCCATTGGAGTAGGTTACGGGGAAGACGAAGATATGAGTGAGCTTCACCATATTCCTGGAGGGAGACGTGTCAAGAGGCATATGTTGTCTCAAGCTTTACGAAGAAAGTTTACGGAAAGTTTTTATAGAGAGATGGCGAGATATATATTGCAGATGCTGGTCTATTATACTATGAAAAAAGGAAATGAGTATTTAAATCCGAGTGCAACTATGTGCGTGACTTTTTTTATCTTGACATATGAGAATACTTACCTCAACCCCTTTCCGGGCCGTACTTACTTACGCTCAACGCTTCTTCTTCTTCTTCTTCTTCTATAATTAGCTCACTCCTCTATTTTCTAGACCCAGCTCATTTTGAGTTCCGAGGCAATGGTATCGCGGTCGCGGCAAGACGGGCACCTCTCGCTGCTGCTGCCACCCCTGCTCCGCCGCCGTCGACGACGACCTCGCGGCAGTAACAAGACTGCACGGCGGAGCTGTAGCGGCGCCGCGGCGCGCTGACGGAGAGCAGCAGGGGCGGCGACCGCGCCTCCGTCGCCGACCGGCACTCCTCGATGTGCGCGTCGGAGGGCACGCCGCGCTCGCGGAAGAAAATCCCGCGGCAGTGCACGCAGTTGTCGAAGTTGGTTCTCCTGCCTTTGTTTCTGTTGTTGTTGTTGTTGTTGTTGTTGTTGTTGTTGTTGTTGTTGTTGTTGTTGTTGTTGTTGTTGTTGTTGTTGTTGTTGTTGTTGGGGTCGTCGCTGGGGAGGACGAGGGAGGATCCGTGTAGAGGACACCCCGACGCGGACGGGATTAAAACGCCTTCGAGCCGCACGCGCACGGAGGCGCCTGTGGGCGAGAGGGAGTCGGGGCGTGCGTTGACGAAGTACATGGATGGGGATTTGGAGATGCCTCCGTCCTGCTTGTCCGCTTCTGCACCCATGCCGCTCCCCGGAATGAGGATTTCGGGCACCGCGTTGGCGGCCATGGCGATGTCGATTGTGCTGGTGCCATTGTAGCTGTACGGGCCCGGATTGGAGATGTGATCGGGTACGGGTACGACGAAACTGGACTCGGGCACCGCCCCTAGCTCGGGTGATGCCAGCGAGCGCCTGCCACGCGGCGCCGGGGCGAGCTTCGGTACGATGATCCCGCCGTCGAGCACGATGTAGTCCCAGTCGGGAATCTTGGTGGCCTGAGCGCTACGGGTGAGTCGCTTGGCTATGGAGATGTTCGATCCGGAGTCGCGGTTGCGCACGGCTTGCTCCACGTGCCTTAGAGCAGGGACCTGAGGTTTGGGATTTTAGCTAACTTGTAGTACAAAAGTGTAGTGTAGGCGCATCACCAAAGGGGATATGCTGAAGCAACATAACTGTTCTTTGGATTTACTCTAAGTGAAGGGATTACTTGATCATGATGCCTTAATTCCATGAAAAAATGTATTACGAAGAAAAAGCGTGGTGACGATGATGACTAGTAGAACGCGATGAAATAACGGCTTTATAACCGACCTACATACCCACTCAACCAATCCACAAATCACACTATCCAATTTCAGTAGAAAGAAGGTAGAATCTTAAGCGCGTTTGATTCGAATAAACTCTATTCGTACGTGGGGATCAATTTTCTCTTTGGTGCAAATATCGTTTACTGTTGGGACCATTGGCAGTTGGTTGCAACATCAGCCTCGTACAACCCCTGTCATAAAGCTATCATCACGTGTGTACATAATTTCCCTTATCTTCTAGCTCGTACGCCAAGCAGAGTCCTCCCTGAAGGAGAACTCTGCTGCATACGATACTCTTCTCCCTCTCCTTAGGATAGATATACGCAATAAACATAGTACAATAGACCTGTATTTTGTCCCGCCTATGAGACGTACGATATCGTACAAAGCCCATTCAACACTTACTTTAAAAGCTATAATAGTAGGTGGGGGCTCGAGGGGCAGGTAAGAGGTGAGAGATGAGAGATGAAGAAAGCTAAGAGGAAGGCTTAGAAAAAGTTAGAAGGAAAGAAGGTGTTTCGTTCGAGTCGGAATGGGAAGCAATTCTTTGTGGCTCGTCGCCTACCATGCTAAATGACATGGTTTTTGGACTTAGTTTTGGTGAGGCAATTTAATCACTTGCCTAGGTAGTAAAAAGGATTCCCGATGCGAAGATCGAACTCACGATTTCCGCTATTCTACCATATAAGCTTCACGAAGCAAAGCAGATATAAGAACCGCACGTCAATCACTACATCAATCAGGATGAACTCTCGATATAAGCTATCGTGTGATAGGGCAAGCAATAAAACTTCTGGACTGAATTTAAGACATTAGCTTAATTTTTATTTATTTAATATAAATTGACTTAAATGCTAGCTATTTTAAGCTTTCAATTAAACCTATCGGCCTAAAAAGTACCACAATAGCTAAATATAAGTGCTTATATAACAACGCTTTAAAAAAGTGGTTTAATTTGCGTTAAGTCAGCAAATAAATGGCTAGTTAAACTTAAAACTCTCGTACGGCTAAAGTTAAAACTATAGCAAATAGTAAAAATAAGTTATATTAAACTTATTAGCTTTATTAATATAAGTAGCATGTGGTATATTTTAATAATAGTTAATTATTATTTTATATTTAAGCTGGCAAAACTAGTAAAAAACGCTAAGTTATAACTAGTAAATTAAATATTAAAAAACTACTTAGTGTTAATATTTAGGTTTTTTTTAATAAAATATATTATTATAATATTTTTAAATCTTGCATAATATTATAAAGCGTGCTTTAATAACGTACACTAAGGTATTTTATTGTGGTATTAGCAAGATAAAAATACATAAAGCTTATTTATATAAATATTTTTATATTTATATTTAAAATATAGTTAAAAATAATAAAAGCAATAATATTTAAGTTAAACGTAAAATTTATAAAAAATAATTTTCTATAGTTTTTAAAAACTAACTATAAATATAAATTAAATAATGCTAAGTAAATAATTAGTTATATAAAGAACTTGTTATGAACCAACAAGAAAGAGGGCTAGGCCGCCCGAGACACAGATAAAGAGGGGCAGGTCAAGTTACGTGATGTGGATCTAAGGGATTTAAGATCCAACAGATCTAGTGTGATGGATTTAAGGGATTTAAGATCTAACAGATCTAGTGTGATGGATCTAAGGGATCTAAGATCTAACAGATCTAGTGTGATGGATCTAGGGGATCTAAGATCCAGCAGATCTAAAGAAACATAGGGATGAGAGAATAATATAAGAAGGAAGGATTTTCTTATGTAGCTAGTCGTTTATTTATTATTATTTAACTTATGTTTATAGTTAGTTTTTGAAATAATTATAGGAGAACATTTTTTACGAAGCAGTTAATTAAAGATATTATTGTTTTTATTGCTCGTAATACTATTTTTTAACGTATATTTTAAATATAAACTTAAAGTATTTTTGGTTATACTTTAAATATTTATAACCCCGATATTACGAAAATATATATAAGTGTTAAACATTAGTGTACGTTTCGTAACATTTTGAATAATTTTGTTTTACGTTAAGCGGTTGATTAGGGTAATATTTAAACTATATCGGCACTAGTAATTTAAAAGTATGCGGAATTATCGCAAGTCGTAATACTATTTTTAGAGCTATTTACTAGCTTAGATTATTTTATAAAAACCGAAAAAAAAAATAATAAGTTCGAAGTTACCTGTTACGAACCAACAGTGGGACCATGGCCCAGGAGAGGACCATGAGGGGAAAGAACCCCTAGTGGGGCAGAAACGTGGCAGCACGCAGTCACGTGACTGCAAATGATCTAGGTGATCTAAGTGATCTATAAATCATTTAGATCATAAAAATCCAAGAATACATGGTCAAAGATATCCTATTAGAGAAAATAGGTAGGACCATAAAAAGACATAAAAATGAAAAAATAAGTATATAAAAAAAAGATTTTCTATAAAACCAGTTATTCACTTATTATTATTTAATTCATATCTATAGTTAGTTTTTAAAAATAACTATAGAAAAACATTCTTTACAAAGCAGTCAATTTAAAATACTATTATTTTTATTACCCGCAATACTATCTTTTAACGTATACTTTAAATATAAATATAAAAATATCTTTAGCTATACTTTAAACATTTATAGCCCCGATACTACGAAAGCATATATAGTATTAAACATTAATATACGCTTCGTAATACTTTAAATAGTTTTATTTTACGTTAAACGGTTAATTAAAACAATATTCGAACTATAGCGCTAACTATATTATTTAGTTTTTAAAACGTTATTACTACATTTTGTGCAAAAATCGCAACAATGTATAATTAAATTCGAAAGTTAAAATAAAAATCGGATAAGCAAACTAACATTTTTAATAAAACTGTAAACTAAACCGATAAGCTCGAAAAAAAAGCCGACAAACTTAAAACACAAAATTAAAAACTACGAAACAACATTTTAAACTTAAAAAAACAAAACCAACTTTTTAAAAAAAAAGTCGACAAAACTAACGATCGACTAGCAGTTACAAAAATAAAAAAAAAACCTGCAAAAAACTTTAAACTTTTAAGCTTAGCACGATTTAATAGCATTTTAAAAAAGTTAAAAAAATTCTTAGCATAAGCTAAAGCATATTTATATTTTTACGAAGACTTGTTTTAAAAAAATAATAAAATCGGGAAAATTTGTACAATAGCTGGATTATTTAAAAAACAAGCATTATTATAGTTTAAACTGCATTTATTTAAGGCAACGATTTTGCTACTAAAAAACTGTTTAAAAAATACGCAAAAGATTTTTTAAAATTATAAGTCGTTTAAAAACAAACTTAAACATTTATTTATTAATTTTAAAAAAAAATAACAAACACAAAACGATTTACGAAAACTAAAACAAACAAAATCGGCATTAATATATACGATAAAATTTTAAAAAATCGCAGCTATTTTTAACCTAAACAACCAAGCTAAAATAATAATATTCTATAAAAAATTAAAAAACACAATCAAAAATAAAATCAATAAGCTATTATAGCCCGATAATTTTAATAAATACGTTAATAATATAATTAAAGCTAATATAAAACTGTACAAAAAACGACGAAAACTTTTTAACAAAAAAAATAACAATAACAATAATAAACTTAACCAAAAAAAAAAGCATTAGCAGTCTATAATATATAATATATACGCAAAACTAATAAAACTTAGCGCAATGCAGCAAAAACGAAAAAATCAAAAAAAAAAGTCCAAAAATTTTAAATGCTACAATTATAACAAACTAAAACATTACGCCAAAAATTACGAAAAAAAACTACGCAAAAACCTACGAATACTAAAAGCTAAAATATTTAAAGCTAAAAAAAGCAGCTAACAAATCAATATAATATAAACCTATTATAACGATAAAATTTTAAACGTAAAGCAAAATAATAAAACATTAACCGAAAACTTAATAGCATAAAAAAAAATATATACATTAACGGACCAATTAATTATATAACTACACTTAAAACGAACAGCTAAAAAAATTTATAAACAAGCTATTTACGACAAAAAATAATTTACTAACAGTTTAAAAAAAAAAATACGACTTAACAAAACAGTACGCTTAAAACGCGGTTTAGTTAAAATAGTACAAACTTTAAAACAAAAACCTAAAGCTATAAAAATAATTACAAAACAAATTTAACAAAAGTTATAGCATTAAATAATTATCGCGTTAAATAAACAAAAAAACGCGCAAACCCGAAACGAATAGCTAAAACCTAACTAAAAAAACAAAAAACAAAAAAGTTTTAACCCGGCCGAAAAAAATTAAAGTAACGAACTTTACGAGTTAAAAAACAATAAAAAGTATTTTTAAAATTACGTATACTTTTTAATCGACAAAACGGTATTAACGTTAAATATATAATAAATAAAAACAAACTAATATATATACCAAAATATTAAAAATAAAATAATATGCAAAAAAAATTAGCTTAAAAAAGAAAATTATTTAAACGATAATTTAAAATGTTTTTACGAAATTTGCAATTGCTAAACTAAAAATAAATAATTAAACTAATTAATACAAAAAAAAATAGCTCGAAAATAAATCCGCTTATATACGTAAAAAACGAACTTTGCTTAAAACAAAAAATAATAACTTTAACCAAAAAAAAAATAAAACAAAAACTTAACACTAAATTAAAATAATAGCTTTTACGGTATTATAAAAAATATTAAAACATAATAATCAAAATAAGCATAAATGTTTTAAAAACGAAAAAATTCGACATTTTTATTTTAGTTAATCGTTTATATAATAATATTATATTTAAAAACAACGATAAACGGTTATAACTATGCTATAAAAAATATTACAAAATATTATAAACAAGCTATATAATGCATAAATATAAAAAATATATAGTAGAAAAAATTAAAAATCTTTAGTTTCTAGCTCGTATAGTTAAAATAAAAATCCGACATTTTTATAAAAAAAGCAAAATTAAAAAATTAATAATAATATACCGAGCAATTTATAAATACGCTATATTTAAACAAAATTTATAATATTTTAAAAATTGCAAAAAAAAATTTACGATTTAAAAACGATGTTAATATATTTAATGCAAAATTTACATGTTTTATAAAATTTCTTAATACGAAAATACGAAAAAGAAAATTAAAAAAAAAAATCGACAAAAATTAACTTTTATCCGAAATCGTCGAAAAAATAAAAAAACGGCAATATTTACGAAAAAATAAAACTAACGACAAATTTATTAATAAGCAAAAAACAACGAAAAGCAGCTGTAAAAAAAAACTAATAACTAGCTTACGAAATTTTTAAATCTCTATATAAAATAAAAATATAACTTAAAAAAACACAAATATTAATAAACGTAATTTACAATAAAAAAAAACTAAAAGCTTTACTCGATATAAACGCTTATAAAAATTTTATTTCCCCGAATTTAATTAACAAATTAAACTTAACATAAACTAAAAAAAAAAAACTTTATACATTTACAACTTTCGATAAAAAAACTATAAATTATAATAACAAAAAAGTTATACAAAAAACTGCAAAACTTTTAATAATTATTTAAAATTACTTAAAACGCTTTAAGCTCGATATCGCAAAAATATTATATAACATAATATTAAAATTAACCTAGTTATAAAAAAGCAATTTTAAAATAAACTAAAAAACTAGCCGTCTTTAATAAAATCCGCCCGAAATAATTAAACCAAAAAAAAACTTAACTTTTGCAAAACTTTAAATATAAACTATATATAAACTTAAACAGCTAAATAAAATATAAAACAAAGTACAACAGTAAATTAAAAAATTCACGATTAAAATACTAAAAAAGTACGCTAAATTTAAAAGCCTGTTTGCAAAAAAATATAATAAAAAAACAAAGCTACTAAAGCATAATAAATATAATTACGCGATTAATCTAAAAAAAAAAACGCACCCTAAAGCCTTTAAACTGTATAAATCGAATAAAAAATAACTTAAAAAACTACGAAAATATTTTAATAAAAACTTAAAAAAAAAGTTTATACAACATTTTAAGTTATCGGCGGCAGCACCGATACTATAAGTACTAAAAAAGCTAAAAAAAAATAACAAACGAAAATAAAAAAATTACAAAAATTAGCAACATTTTAACTCTATTATTATTAAAAACAAAAAACCTATATTACGCATAAACGATTTAAAAAACCGTTTAAAAAAAGCATAATATTTCACAACACTCGACATTTTAAAAGCCTATTACTATATCAAAATTAAAAAAAGCGACGAGTAAAAAACAACGTTTATTATAAAATATAAACTATACAAATTTTTAATAATAAATTTTAGCTTTATTAACGTATTAACAATATTTTAGTCGATAATTATAAATATATTATGCAAATTTATTAACAAATTTGTAATAATATATTTAAACGATATTTTAATTTATTTAAAAATATTCAAAAAATATAAAAAATATATGCAATAAATACTTTAAATATTATAAAAAGCAAAATTAAAAGTATATTTAAAAAAAAATAAGTTCTATAAATAGCAAATAGATTTTTTAAAATATATAATATTTTTAAAAAAAGTATAAATTTAACAATTTAAACTAAAAGCAATAAAAAACTAGCCCGTATTAAAAAATGTTAAAAATATACGATCGTTCGTAAAATTTACGAATTACGTACGTATATTTATTAAAAATTTTAGAAAAATCGCGGCGCTTTTTATAAATTTTACCAAAAAAAATAAGCCTTTTTAATAAACGGAAAAAAAGCAAAAAACGTTTAATATATTTAAAAATACAATTTTAAGCAATTTAATATTTAAATTATTTAATTTAAACAAAAAATATAAAATAAAAATCGACGCAAATAATTACGTTATAAAAAAATAATTAATTTAACGAAATAAAAATAGCAAACTATACTTAGTAGCATTTTTTTCGAAAAAATTTTTAAAACTTAAACTAAACTACTAAATTTACGATAAAAAATTTATAGCGATAATCGAAGCATTTAAACAATAAAAATATTATTTAAATAATATTATAATATTAGTAAAAGTTTATTTAAACTACAAAAATTTTACAACGTTTATAACTATTAAAATATTAAATAAACGATAAATACGATAAGCAGAATTTTTATTATAGTTTAATTTTAAAATTATTTATATTAAAAGCAAAAAAAACGATAAAGCTAATATTTTTAGCCGAAAAAACGATTATAAACAAAAAATATTACTAAAAAATTAAGTACTATTATATAAAAATATAAATAAAAGCTTATTTATAAACTTTATATAAATAAATTACGAAAAATAAAACTAGAAAATACAAAACGCATTACAAAAGTTAAACGAACTAACTAGCTAATATTATAATAATAAATTATATATATTAAAAGCATATTAATATAAATTAATTAAAAAAGTACACGAATATTTATTTTTAAAATACTAAGAAATGTTTAAAATATTTAGCAAATTACGAAAAAATTACGATTTTTTAAAAATATTAATAATAGTTAAAAAAGTTATCGCAAAATATAATTTGTGCAAAAAATCTAAAATAACTAAATATAAACTATATGTTACGAACCAACAGTGGGGAAGGACTTGACTAGAGAAGTCATGAAGAGAAAGGAACCACTGTGGAGAAGTAGACGTGGCAACGCAGCGTCACGTGACATGGATCTAAAGGATCTAAAGATCCAAAAGATCCAAAAGTAGATCTAAAGGATCTAGAGATCTAAAAGATCCAAAAATGGATCTAGAGGATTTAGAGATCCAAAAGATCTAAAAAAATATAGGGATAAAAAAACAGTATAAAAAAAGAGGATTTTCCCATGTAGCTAGTCGTTTATTTATCACTATTTAACTCATATTTATAGTTACTTTTTAAAAATAACTATAAAAGAACATTTTTTACGAAACAGTTAATTTAAAATACTATTATTTTATTGCCTGCAATATTATTTTTTAACGTATACTTTAAACATAAACATAAAAATATCTTTAATTATACTTTAAACATTTATAACCCCGATACTATAAAAGCATATTTAATGTAAGACACTAGTATACGCTTTATAATACTTTGAATAGTCTTGTTTTACGTTAAGCGGTTAACTAGGGCAATATTTAAACTATATCGGCATTAGCAACCCAAGAATATCCAGGACCATCGCAGGTCACAGCACCACTTCTAGGACTATCGCAGGTCATAGCACCACCTCCAGGACCATCGCAAGTCACAACACCGCCTCCAAAAACATCGACGAGCCCAGATCACCCTATAGAAACTGAAAAAAAAAAAAATGACAAGTTTAAAGTTACCGAAAAATAGTACGACTATTTGGTAAACTTAGTTAAAAAATTTCGAAAAAAGCTAAACGCTAAAAATAATAAACGACAAATACTAAAAAAAAACCTAAAAATCGCTAAACTATTTAAGTTCGACGGAACTTTTAATAAGCTTAAAAAATTCTTAGCTTAAGTTTAAATATATTAATATTATTACAACGATATTTTTAAAAACGATAAAAAACGAATTTTTTATGCGGCATTATTATTAAAAAAAAAAGCTTTAACTTGGTTTAAACCGTATTTGTTTAAAGCAACGACTAAGCTTAAAAATAGGTGGCTTAAAAATACGTAAAGAATTTTTTTAAGTCGAAATTTTTTTAAAACCGAGCTTAAAAATCTATTTTTTAACCTTAAAAAAAAACGACAAGCTTAGAACGAATTATAAAAATTGCAACAAATTAAATCAGTATTAACTTATATAATAGAGTTTTAAAGAATTTCCGCTATATTTAATATTAACGATTAAGCTAAAATTATAATATTTTATAGTAAGCTAAAAAATAAGGTTAAAAACGAAATTATTAAACTACTATAACCTAATAAGTTTATAGAATATATTTTAGTAATTATTTAGATCGATATTTGATTATACGAATAATATTAAAAAAAAAGACAAAACTTTTTTAAGAATAAGCAATAAAAAAAAAGTTAAAATAAAGCTAATAATTTTAAAAAACGACAACATTTTACGGCATACGGTATATATATAAAACTAATAAAATTTAATAAAATGCGATAAAGCAGAAAAAGATAATAAAAGATAAAAAAAACTATTAAGTGTTATAATTACGATAAACTAGGACATTACGCTAGAAATTGTGATAAAAAGCTACGCAAAAATCCCCGAGTGCTAGAAACTAAGATATTTAAAGCTAAGGAAAGTAGTTAATAGATTAATATAATGTAAGCCTATTATAATGATAAAGCCTTAAACGTGGAGCAAAGTAATGAAGCATTAACTAGAGACCTAATAGCATAGGGAGAAGTATGTATATTAATAGATTAATTAATAATACGACTACACCTAAAGTAAACAATAAGAAAGATTTATAAACAAGCTGTTTACGACGAAGAATGGTTTACCGATAGTTTAGAAAAGGGAGTACGATTTGACGGAGCAGTATGTTTAGAACAAAGCCTAGCAAGAGTTGTATAGACCTTAGAACAAGAACCTAAAGCTATAAGGGTAATTATAGAATAAATTCAACAAGAATTACAGCACTAAGTAACTATTGCGCTAAGCAAACAAAAAAACGTACAAACCCGAGACAAGTGGCTAGGACCTAATTAGGAAAATGAGAGATAAAAAAGTCTTAACCTAGCCGAAAAGAATTAAAATAACAAACCTTATAAACCCGAAAATAATAAAAAGTACCTTTAAAACTACGTATACTTTTTAATTAATTAAGTAATATTAACGCTCGATATAAAATAGATAAAAACAGACCGATATATATATCGAAATATTAAAGACAAAATAATATGTAAAAAGAATTAGTTTAAAAGAAAAAAATGCTTAAATAATAACCTAAAATATTTTTATAAAATTTACAATTGCTAAACAAAAAGTAAATAGCTAAACTAAATAATATATATAACAATAGCTCGAAAAAAGATTGCATCGTATACGTAAAAAAATAAACTTTGCTTAAAACAAAAAATAATAACTTTAACTAAAAAAAAAATGAAACGAAAGCTCGACATTAAATTAAAGCAATAATTTTTACGGTATTATAAAAAATACTAAAATATAATGATTAGAGCAAGCATAAATGTTTTAAAAACGAAAAAATTCGACATTTTTATTTTAATTAGTCGTTTATATAACGGTATTATATTTAAAAACGATAATAAACGATTATACTTACGCTATAAAAAATATTACAAAATATTATAGGCAAATTGTATAGTATATAAATATTATAGGCAAATTGTATAGTATATAAATATAAGAGATATATAGCAAAAAAAATTAAGAATCTTTAATTTCTAATTTGTATAGCTAAAATAAAGATTAAATACCCTTATAAAAAAAATAAAGTTAAAAAATTAGTAATAATATATTAAGCAGCCTATAGATACGTTATATTTAAATAAGATTTATAATATTTCGAAAATTGCAGGAAAAGGTTTATAATTTAAAAACGATGCTAATATATTTAATGCAGAATTTATATATTTTATAAAATCTCTTAATATAAATAAATAAAAAAAAAGATTAAAAAAAAGAATTAACAAAAATTGCTTTTTATTTAAAACCGTTAAAGAAATAATAAAATAGTAGAATTTACAAAAAAATAAAATTAACAAGTTTATTAATAAGCAAAAAACGACAAAAAGCAGTTATAAGACAAGACCAACAGCTAGCTTATAAAATTCTAAAGTTTTTATATAAAATAAAAATATAATTTAAAAAAACATAAATATTAGTAAACGTAATCTATAATAAAAAGAAACTAAAAACTTTACTTAATATAAACGTTTATAAAAGTTTTATTTCCTTAAATTTAATCAACAAATTAAACTTAGCATAGATTAGAAAAAAAAAACTTTATATATTTACGACTTTCGATAGAAAAACTATAAATTATAATAACGGAAAGGTTATATAAAAAACTGCAAAACTTTTAATAATTATCCAAAAATATTTAGAACGTTTTAAACTTAACATCGCAAGAATATCATACGATATAATATTAAAATTAACCTAGTTATAGGAAAATAACTCTAAAATAAACTAAAAAACTGGCCGTTTTTAATAAGATCCGCCCGAAGTAATTAAACTAAAAAAGGACTTAGCTTTTGCAGAATTTTAAATATAAGCTATATATAAGCTTAAATAGCTAAATAAAATATAAAACAAAATATAATAACAAATTAATAAAAAATTTACGATTAAAATACTAAAAAAGTATAATAAATTTAAAAACTTGTTCGCCGAAGAATATAGTAAAAAAATAAAGCTATTAAAGTATAATAAATATAATTATGCGATTAATTTAAAAGAAAAAACGTACCCTAAAGCTTTTAAACCATATAGGTCAAATAAAAAGCAATTTGAAGAACTACGAAAATATTTTAATAAGAATTTAGAAAGAAAATTTATACAACATTCCAAATTACCAGCAACAACACTAATACTATAAATACTAAAAAAGCCAGGAAAAAATAGCAAACAGAAATAAAAAAATTATAAAAATTAGCGATATTTTAACTTTATTATTATTAAAAATAAAGGATTTATACCGAGAATAAATAATTTAAAAAATCGTTTAAAAAAAGCATAATATTTTACAACATTCGATATTTTAAAAGCCTACTATTATATTAAAATTAAGAAAAGCGATAAATAAAAAACAGCATTTATTACCGAATATAAATTATACAAATCTTTAATAATAGATTTTAGTTTTATTAATATATTAGTAACATTTTAGTTAATAATTACGGATATATTACGTAAATTTATCGATAAATTTATAATAATATATTTAAACGACATCTTAATTTATTTAAAGATATTAAAAAAATATAAAAAATATATGCAATAAATGCTTTAAGCGTTATAAAAAGCAAAATTAAAAGTATATTTAAGAAAAAGTAAGTTTTATAAATAATAAATAGACTTTTTAAAATATACGATATCTTTAAAAAAGGTATAAATTTAACAATTTAAACTAAAAGCAGTAAGAGACTGGCTTATACTAAAAAATATTAAAAATATGCGATCGTTTATAAAATTTACAAACTATATATGCATATTTATCAAAAATTTTGGTAAAATCGCAGCGCTTTTTACAAACTTTACTAAAAAAGACAAACTTTTTTAATAAATAAAAAAAGAACAAAAAACGTTCGATATATTTAAAAATGCAATTTTAAACGATTTAATATTTAAATTACTTAATTTAAACAAAAAATATAAAGTAAAAATCGATGTAAGTAATTATACTATAAGAGGACAATTAATCTAACGAAACGAAAACGGTAAACTATATCTAGTGGCATTTTTTTCGAAAAAGTTTTCAGGACTTAAACTGAACTATTAAATCTATAATAAAGAATTTATAGCAATAATTAAAACATTTAAACAATAAGAACATTATTTAAATAGTATTATAGTATTAATAAAAGTTTATTTAAACTATAAAAATTTTATAACGTTTATAACTATTAAAGTATTAAATAAACGACAAATACGATAGGCAGAATTTTTGTTATAGTTTGATTTTAAAATTATTTATGTTAAAGGCAAAGAAAACGACAGAGCGGACATTTTTAGCCGAAGAAGCGACTATAAATAAATAGTACTATTAGAAAGCCAGGTATTATTATATAAGAATACAAATGGAAGCCTATTTATAAACTTTATGCAGGTAAACTATGAAGAATAGGACTAGAAAATATAAAACGTACTACGAGGGTTAAACGAACTAACTAGTTAGTACTATAATAATAAACTATACGTATTAAAGGCATGTTAGTACGGATTAGTTAAAGAAGTATACGAATACCTTTTTTTAGGATACTAAAGAGTATTTAAAACATTTAGCAGATTACGAAGAAATTACGATTTTTTAAAAGCATTAATAATGGTTAAAAAAGTTATTGCAAGATATGACTTGTGCAAAAAATCTAAAGTAACTAAGTATAAATTATATAGAGATTTAGTATTAGTATTAATTTTAGACTAAGTATAGAAAACTATAGTATTCGACTATATAATTAAGTTATTAAAATTAAAAGAATTTATAACAGAAGTAAAGTTCGATTTTATTATAGTTATAGTAAACAAGTTTATAAAATATGTTTATTTTATATTATATAAAAAAGCAAGTTTAGCAAAAGATTTAGCTTATATAATAATAAAATATATTTTTAGTAAATATGGTTATTTAAAAACAATTATTACCGATAAAAGCAAAATAATAGCATTTAAGTTTTAACAGTTATTTATTAAAACTTTAGGAATTAAGTACAAAATGTCTATAGTATACTATTTATAGATAAATAGTTAAGTGGAAAAATTAAATTAGATACTAGAATAATATTTACGTTGTTATATTAATTAAAATTAAAACAATTAGGTAGAATTGTTATTAAACGCAAAATTAGTATATAATAGTTTAACGAACGAAATAATAGGAATATTACTATTTAAAGCAAATTATGGATACGATATAGATATATAACGATACTATATTAACGGTATTATTGTATTAGCAGCAGAAATTTAAGCAAAAGAGTTGCTAGGACTATAGAAATAGTTATAAGGAAAACTTACATTTGTTTAACAAAAAATAAAAGAATATTATAATAAAAGTAGATTGTTAAAGCTAATTTTGAAAAAGGGAGATAAAGTTTATTTTTTAAAACGTAATATTCGAATAAAACGTAGTAACGAAAAACTCGATTTTAAGAATATTGGACTATTTAAGATTAAAGAAGTTATATTATTAGTAATATATAAACTAAAGCTATTAAACATTATGGTTATTTGACTAATTTTTTATATGTTATTATTAACTAAAGCGCACTTAAACGCCGCGCTCGAGACCTAGTTAAAAGCAGGTGAAGATAAAGATATTTACGAGGTAAAAAAGATCCTAAATTTACGATAGGGTAAGAAGGAGTTCGAATATTTTATTAAGTAGGAAGGCTATACGCACGCTAAAACTACATAAGAACTAAAAAAACACTTTACGAACGTAAAGAACTTTGTTAAAAATTTCCACCAACAGCACTTTAATCGTCCGAAATTAAGAAAGAAGGGTCGACTACGGAAGCGTTAAAATCGTTCTAATTAAATAAAACCGACGCCGAAAAAAGGGACTTTTTTTTTACACGTTTTTTTTTGTCTAACCTTTTTTTTTTGACTATAATTTTCATTTTACGTTTTCGAAAAAATTTTTCGTAGGTACGCAATCGCTAAACCGTACTTAAACGATTAGAAATGTTTTTAAGCTTAACTTTTAGTTTTTTTTATGCTTTAGCAAGATTTGCTTGCGAAACTAAAAGCTCGTTTTTAATTTTTTTGCAACGAGAAGACAAACGGTCGCATTTGTTTATAATGTTACGAAAAAAAAACATTAAAACTTTAACGATATTACAGACCTATTAGTACCGAGTGTAAAATTAATAATTAAAAATTTTGTTAACACAAAAACACATAAAACTAAAAAAAAAACAGAAAAAACAAAAAGGAACTTTAATGCCGTTTTTATAAATAAACTCCGCGCAAAGCTTACGATTAACGCGCTAATTAGGCCGATAACAGGAACTAAAAGTTTTACGTATACGACTAGATATAATAAAGTAAAAAAGAAAAAAAAAATATACTTACCTAAAGAAAAAAGGTACTAAAGTTTTTATAAATATATTTATTAAAACAACAAACCTAAAAAAAAAGGAATAATATTACGAACTAACAGTAGAAAAAGACTTAATTAAAAAAGTTATAAAAAAAAAAAGAACCATTGTAGAAAAATAGACGTAGCAACGCAGCGTTACGTAATATAGATTTAAAAAATCTAAAGATCTAAAAGATCTAAAAATAAATCTAAAAAATCTAAAAATTTAAAAAATTTAAAAATAGATTTAGGGGATTTAAAGATCTAAAAGATTTAAAAAAAATATAAGGATAAAAGAACAGTATAAAAAAAAAGGATTTTTTTATATAGCTAGTCGTTCACTTATCACTATTTAATTTATGTCTATAGTTACTTTTTGAAAATAACTATAGGAGAACATTTTTTACAAAGCAGTCAATCTAAAATACTATTGTTTTATTGCCCGTAATACTATCCTTTGACGTATACTCTGAACATAAACATAAGAGTATCCTTGGTTATACTTCAAGCATCTATAACCCCGATACCACGAGAGCATACTTAGTGTAGGACACTAGTGTACGCTTTGTAACACTATATAAAAATTTAATACTAATACTAATTTTAAACCGAGCATAAAAAACGATAATTTTTAACTATATAATTAAACTATTAAAGTTAAAAAAATTTATAATAAAAATAAAGTTCGACTTTATTATAATTATAGCAAATAAATTTACAAAATATATTTATTTTATATTATATAAAAAAGTAAACTTAGCAAAAAATTTAGTTTACGTAATAATAAAATATATTTTTAGCAAATATAGCTATTTAAAAATAATTATTATCGATAAAAATAAAATAATAGCATTTAAATTTTAGCAATTATTTATTAAAACTTTAAAAATTAAACATAAAATATTTATAATATATTATTTATAAACAAATAGTTAAATAAAAAAATTAAATTAAACATTAAAATAATATTTACGTTATTATATTAATTAAAATTAAAATAACTAAATAAAATTATTACTAAACGTAAAACTAATATATAACAGTTTAATAAATAAAACAATAAAAATATTACTATTTAAAATAAACTATAAATATAACATAAATATACAACGATATTATATTAATAATATTATTATATTAGTAGTAAAAATTTAAGCAAAAAAATTGCTAAAACTACAAAAATAATTACAAAAAAAACTTACATTCGTTTAACAAAAAATAAAAAAATACTACAATAAAAACAAATTATTAAAGCTAATTTTAAAAAAAAGAAATAAAATCTATTTTTTAAAACGCAACATTTAAACAAAACGCAATAACGAAAAACTCGATTTTAAAAACATCGGACTTTTTAAAATTAAAAAAATAATGTTACTAATAATATATAAATTAAAGCTATTAAACACTATAATTATTCGATTAATTTTTTATATATTATTATTAATTAAAGCACATTTAAACGCCGCGTTTAAAATATAGCTAAAAATAAATAAAAATAAAAATATTTACGAAATAAAAAAAATTTTAAATTTACGATAAAGTAAAAAAAAGTTCGAATATTTTATTAAATAAAAAAGCTATACGTACGCTAAAACTACGTAAAAACTAAAAAAACATTTTATAAACGTAAAAAACTTTGTTAAAAACTTTTACCGACAATACTTTAACCGACCGAAACTAAAAAAACGGAGTCGACTACGGAAAAATTAAACCCGTTTTAGTTAAAAAAAAAAAAACCGTTTGCCCGCTTTTTTTCGTTTAAACGCTTTTTTTTTAAAAAAATTTTAAACCCGCGTTTGCGAAAAAATTTTTCTTATTATTGCAAACAATAAATTATACTTAAACAATTTAACAGTTTTTAAAAATCGTTTTGTTAACGTTTTTATTTTTTTTCGATACGTTTTTTTAGTTTTTTTTAAACTTTTAGTAATTTTTCTTTTTTAGCTTTACAACAAACGGTTAAATAAATACACTCGTTTATAATATTTTAAAAACTAAACATCGGAAAAAAAAACGCGTCGCAAATATGCTAAAAACGAATATAGTTATAACAATTAAAAATGTAGTTAATACAAAAACAAAAAACATTATTAAACAAATAACAAAAACAAGCAAAAACTTTTATACTATTTTGTTAAATATATTTAAAACGAATTTCGCGACTTTCGCATTAATAAAAATAAAAACGACCACTTTTTTTCTAAACACAACCCGTTATAATAAAAAATAAAAAAAAAACTTACTAAAATAACACTAAAAACTTAGCAAAAAACTAGTTAGTTTTTATTAAAACAATAAAGCTAAAAAAAAGGGAATAATGTTACAAACTAACAGTAAGACTATAGCCTAAAAAAAGACTATAAAAAAAAAAAACCCCTAGTAAAGCAAAAACGTAGCAGTACGCAATTACGTAACTGCAAATAATTTAAATAATTTAAATAATTTATAAATTATTTAAATCATAAAAATCCAAAAATATATAGTCAAAAATATCTTATTAAAAAAAATAAGTAAAACTATAAAAAGACATAAAAATAAAAAAATAAGTATATAAAAAAAAGATTTCCTATAAAACCAGTTATTCACTTATTACTATTTAATTTATATCTATAGTTAGTTTTTAAAAATAACTATAAAAGAATATTCTTTACGAAGCAGTCAATCTAAAATACTATTGTTCTTATTGCCCGCAATACTATCCTTTAATGTATACTCTGAACATAAACATAAGAGTATCCTTAGCTATACTTCAAGTATCTATAGCCCCGATACCACAAGAGCATACATAGTGTTGGACACTAGTGTACGCTTCGTAACACTACCGAGGAATAGTACGACTATTTAGTAAACGTAGTTAAAAACTTTCGAAAAAAGTTAAACGCTAAAAATAATAAACGACAAATATTAAAAAAAAACTTAAAAATCGCTAAACTATTTAAGTTCGATGGAACTTTTAATAAATTTAAAAAATTTTTAGCTTAAGTTAAAGCATATTAATATTATTATAACGATGTTTTTAAAAACGATAAAAAACGAATTTTTTATACGGCATTATTGTTAAAAAAAAAAGCTTTAACTTAGTTTAAACTATATTTGTTTAAAGCAACGAATAAATTTAAAGATAGTTAGCTTAAAAATACGTAAAAAAATTTTTTAAGTCGAAATTTTTTCGAAACCGAGCTTAAAAATTTATTTTTTAACTTTAAAAAAAAACGATAAGTTTAAAATAAATTATAAAAACTACGACAAATTAAGTTAGCATTAATTTATGCAATTAAGTTTTAAAAAATTTCTGCTATATTTAATATTAACGACTAAGCTAAAATTATAATGTTTTATAATAAGTTAAAAAATAAGGTTAAAAATAAGATTATTAAGCTATTATAATTTAATAAATTTATAAAATATATTTCGGCGGTTATTTAAATTGATATTTAACTATTTAAACGATATTAAAAAAGAGGTTAGAATTTTTTTAAAAATAAAAACTAAAAAAAAAATTAAAACAAAGCTAATAATTTTAAAAAACGATAATATTTTATAGTATATAGTATATATATAAAATTAATAAAATTCGATAAAATACGACAAAATAAAAAAAGATAATAAAAAATAAAAAAGACTGTTAAATGTTATAATTGCAATAAATTAAGATATTACGCTAGAAATTATAACAAAAAACTACGTAAAAATTTATAAATATTAAAAGCTAAAATATTTAAAGCTAAAAAAAGTAGCTAATAAATTAATATAATATAAACTTATTATAACGATAAAGTTTTAAACGTAAAATAAAGTAGTAAAATATTAACCGAAAATTAAACAGTATAAAAAAAAGTATATATATTAACGAACTAATTAATAATATAATTATATTTAAGATAAATAGCAAAAGAAATTTATAAATAAACTGTTTACGATAAAAAATAGTTTACCGATAGTTTAAAAAAAGGAATATAATTTAAAAAAACAATACGCTTAAAACGCGGTTTAATAAAAATAGTATAAATTTTAAAACAAAAATTTAAAGCTATAAAAATAATTATAAAATAAATTTAACAAAAATTATAACACTAAATAACTATTGCGCTAAATAAACAAAAAAACGTTTAAACCCGAAATAAATAGCTAGAGCCCGATTAAAAAAACGAAAAACAAAAAAGCTTTAATTTAGCCGAAAAAAATTAAAATAACGAACTTTACAAATTAAATAATAATAAAAAATACTTTTAAAACTATATATATTTTTTAGTCGATAAAATAGTATTAATATTAAATATACGATAAATAAAAGCAAACTAATATATATATTAAAATATTAAAAATAAAACGATATATAAAAAAAACTAGCTTAAAAAAAAAAAATGTTTAGACGATAATTTAAAATGTTATTACGAAATTTATAACTGCTAAACGAAAAATAAATAGCTAAACCGAACGGTATATACGGCGATAGCTTAAAGAAAAGTTATGCTATATACGTAAAAAGACAAATTTTGCTTAAAACAAAAAACGACGATTTTAACTAAAGAAAAAATAAAATAAAAGTTCGATACCGAATTAAAATAATAGCTTTTACGATATTATAAAAATTATAAAAATATAATAATCGGAATAAGCATAAATGTTTTAAAAATAAAAAAGTTTAATATTTTTATTGCCGTTAATTATTTACATAATAATATTATGTTTAAAAACGATAACGAATAATTATAATTACGTTATAAAAAATATTACGAAATATTATAGGCAAATTATATAGTATATAAATACGAAAAGTATATAGTAGAAAAAATTGAGAATTTTTAGTTTTTAGCTTAAATAGCTAAAATAAAGATTAAATATTTTTATAAAAAAAATAAAATTAAAAAACTAGTAGTAATATACCGAGTAGTTTATAGATACGTTATATTTAAACAAAATTTATAATATTCCGAAAATTGCAAAAAAAGGTTTACGATTTAAAAACGATGTTAATATATTTAATGCAAAATTTATATATTTTATAAAATTTTTTAGTACGAATAAATAAAAAAAAGGATCGAAGAAAAAAATTAACGAAAATTGTTTTTTATCCGAAATCGTTAAAGAAATAATAAAGCGGCAAAATTTACAAAAAGACAAAATCGACGACAAGTTTATTAATAAGCAAAAAACGACAAAAAACAGTTGTAAAACAAAACTAACAGCTAGTTTACGAAATTTTTAGGTTTTTGTATAAAATAAAAACATAATTTAAAAAAATATAAATATTAATAAACGTAATTTACGATAAAAAAAAACTAAAAGTTTTATTTGATATAGGCGTTTATAAAAGTTTTATTTTTTTAAATTTAGTTAACGAATTAAACTTAGCATAGATTAAAAAAAAAAAACTTTATATATTTACGACTTTTAATAAAAAAATTATAAGTTACGATAACGGAAAGGTTATATAAAAAATTGCAAAACTTTTAATAGTTATTTAAAATTATTTAAAACGTTTTAAGTTTAATATTGCAAAAATATTATATAATATAATATTAAAATTAACTTAGTTGCAAAAAAATAATTTTAAAATAAACTAAAAAACTAGCCGTTTTTAATAAAATTCGCCTAAAGTAATTAAATTAAAAAAGGACTTAATTATTACAAAACTTTAAATACAAATTATATATAAGCTTAAACAGCTAAACGAAGTATAAAATAAAATATAATAGCAAATTAATAAAGAATTTACGATTAAAATATTAAAAAAATACGCTAAATTTAAAAGTTTGTTTATAAAAAAACATAGTAAAAAAATAAAGCTATTAAAGCATAATAAGTATAATTACGTAATTAATTTAAAAAAAAATATACTTTAAAGCCTTTAAACCGTATAAGTCGAATAAAAAATAACTTAAAAAACTACGAAAATATTTCGACAAAAATTTAAAAAAAAAGTTTATATAATATTTTAAGTTACTAGCAGCAGTATTAATATTATAGGTACTAAAAAAACCAGGAAAAAATGGAAAACGAAAATAGAAAAATTGTAAAGATTGGCGATATTTTAACTTTATTACTATTAAAAATAAAAGACTTATACTACGTATAAACGACTTGAGAAACCGTTTAAGAAAAGCATAATGTTTTACGATATTCGATATTTTAAAAGCTTACTATTATATTAGAATTAAAAAAGGCGACGAATAGAAAATAGCATTTATTACAGAATATGGGCTATACGAGTTTTTAGTAATAGATTTTAGTTTTATTAATATATTAGCTATATTTTAATTAATAATTATAGATGTATTACGCAAATTTATCGATAAATTCGTGATAGTATATTTAGACGATATTTTAATTTATTTAAAGATATTTAAAGAATATAGGAAATATGTGCGATAAATACTTTAAGCGTTATAAAAAGCTAAGTTAAAGTTATATTTAAAAAAAAGTGAGTTTTATAAACAATAAGTGGATTTTTTAAGATATACGATATTTTTAAGAAAGGTACGAATTTAACAGTTTAAACTAGAAGTAGTAAAAGACTGGCCCGTACTAAAAGATGTTAGAAATATACGATCGTTTGTAAAATTTACGAACTATAAAAAACAAACCTTTCTAGTAGACGGAAAAAAAACAGAAAGCGTTCGACATATTTAAAAATGCAATTTTAAACAACCTAGTATTTAAACTACCTGATTTAGATAAAGAATTTAAAATAAAAGTTAACGCGAACGATTACGCTATAAGAGGACAATTAATCTAATAAAATAAAAACGGTAAACTATATCTAGTGGCATTTTTTTCGAAAAAGTTTTTAAAACTTAAACTAAACTATTAGATTTATAATAAAAAATTTATGGCAATAATCGAAATATTTAAGCAATAAAAGCATTATTTAAGTAGCATTATAGCGCTAATAAAAGTTTATTTAAACTATAAAAATTTTATAATATTTATAACTATTAAAATATTAAATAAACGACAGATATAATAGGCAGAGTTTTTATTACAGTTTAATTTTAAAATTATTTATATTAAAAGTAAGGAAAACGATAAGGCTAATATTTTTAACTGTAAAAGCGATTATAAATAAAAAGTATTATTAAAAAGTTAAATATTATTATATAAAAATATAAATAAAAGTTTATTTATAAACTTTATATAAATAAACTATAAAAAATAGGATTAAAAAATACGAAACGTGTTATAAAGGACTAATAAACTAACCAGTTAATATTATAATAATAAATTATACGTATTAAAAATATATTAATATAAATTAGTTAAAAAAGTATAAAAATATTTATTTTTAAAACATTAAAAAGTGTTTAAAATATTTAGTAGATTACGAAAAAACTATAATTTTTTAAAAATATTAATAATAGTTAAAAAAGTTATCGCAAAATATAATTTATGCAAAAAATCTAAAATAATAAAGCATAAATTATATAAAAACTTAGTATTAGTATTAATTTTAAACCGAATATAAAAAATAATAATATTTAACTATATAATTAAATTATTAAAATCGAAAAAACCTATAACAAAAATAAAGTTTAACTTTATTATAGTTATAATAAACAAATTTACGAAATATGCTTATTTTATATTATATAAAAAAGTAAGCTTAGTAAAAAACTTAGTTTACGTAATAATAAAATATGTTTTTAATAAATATAGTTATTTAAAAATAATTATTATCGATAAAAATAGAACAATAATATTTAAATTTTAGTAATTATTTATTAAAACTTTAAAAATTAAACATAAAATATTTACGGCATATTATTTATAAATAAATAGTTAAATAAAAAAACTAAATTAAACATTAAAACAATATTTACGTTATTATATTAATTAAAATTAAAATAATTAAGTAAAATTATTATTAAACGTAAAACTAATGTATAATAGTTTAATAAACGAAACAATAAAAATATTATTATTTAAAGCAAACTATAAATACGACATAAATATATAACGACATTATATTAATAGTATTATTATATTAATAGCAGAAATTTAAGTAAAAAAATTGTTAGGACTATAGAAATAGTTATAAAAAGAATTTATATTCGTTTAATAAAAAATAAAAAAATATTATAATAAAAGCAGATTATTAGAGCTAATTTTAAAAAAAAAGGGATAAAGTTTATTTTTTAAAACGTAATATTTAAATAAAACGTAGTAATAAAAAACTCGATTTTAAAAATATCGGATTTTTTAAAATTAAAAAAATAATGTTATTAGTAATATATAAATTAAAGCTGTTAAATATTATAGTTATTTAATTAATTTTTTATATATTATTATTAATTAAAGCGTATTTAAACGCTGCGTTTAAAACCTAGCTAAAAATAGACGAAAATAAAAATATTTACGAAGTAAAAAAAATCTTAGATTTACGATAAAGTAAAAAAGAATTCGAATATTTTATTAAATAGGAAAGATATATATACGCTAAAACTACGTAAAAATTAAAAAAACATTTTATAAACGTAAAAAATTTTGTTAAAAACTTTTATCGATAATATTTTAACTAACCGAAATTAAAAAAGTAAGGTCGACCGTAGAAGTATTAAAACTGCTTTAATTAAAAAAAAAAAAAAGTTTTAGCGTTAGCTTTTTTTTTTTTCCGTTTTTCGACGTTTAATTGTTTTTTTTTTATTAAAATTGCAGTTTTATGCTTTTTTAAAAACTTTTTTTGCTGACGAAGACGGAGAACGGTATATAATTTGTTAAACATTTTTTTTTGCTTAGCTGCAAGTTTTTTTTGACGTTTTAAAAAACTGTTTTTTAACGCGCGACGACGTTCGGAAAAACGTTTATATTTATTTATAATAGTTTTAAAGGAAAATATTAAAATTTTAATAGCGTTATAACTACGTTAGTATTAAATATAAAAATAGCAGCTAGGAATTTTGTTAACTTGAAAATAAAGAATTTTGATAGTTAAACAATAAGTATAAAGAGGAATTTCGAGGCTGTTTTAAGAGATAAACTTAGCACGAAGCTTACGATTAACGCGTTAATTAAGCCGATGACGGGGATTAAAAGTTTTACGTACGCGACTAAATATAATAAAATAAAGAAAAAGAAAAAATATACTTATTTAGAAAAGAAAAGTACTAAAATTATAAATGTATTTGTTAGGACAACAAACTTAAAAAAAGGGGAATAATATTACGAACCAATAAAAAAAAGGGCTAGGCCGCCCGAAACGTAAATAAAAAAGGGTAGGTTAAGTTACGTAATATAGATCTAAAAGATTTAAGATCTAACAAATTTAGTATAATAAATTTAAAAAATTTAAGATCTAACAGATTTAGTATAATAGATTTAAAAGATTTAAAATTTAACAAATTTAGTGTAATAGATCTAAAGGATTTAAAATCTAGCAGATCTAAAAAAACATAAAGATAAAAGAACAATATAAAAAAGAAGGATTTTTTTATATAGCTAGTCGTTCACTTATTATTATTTAACTCATGTCTATAATTAGTTTTTAAAATAACTATAAAAGAACATTTTTTACAAAACAGTTAATTAAAGATACTATTGTTTTTATTACCCGCAATACTATCTTTTGACGTATACTTTAAATATAAACCTAAAGTATCTTTGGTTATACTTCAAGCATCTATAACCCCGATACTACGAGAGCATATATAAGTGTTGAACACTAGTGTACGCTTCGCAACAGAACTTTTTTTTTTATATTTTTGTATTTTTAAAAAAAAAAAAAATTTAATTAAATAAGCCATTTTTTAAACTTTTGTACATATATTTACAAATAATTTAATAACAATATTTACAAATAATTTAATAACAATATATATAATTAATTTAAACTAATTAAATTTTAATTTACTAAACGTTTTTATATTATTTTAACAAGTTTGCGTATTATAGCCAGGTTTATTATAAGTTTTATAATGCTAGGCGCGAGTTTTTTTTTTTTTTTTAGTACAATAACTATTTTAACGATTTTTTAAGTTTTTTTGCTTAACTACGTTTTTAAATGCCCGTAAATTTTTTGCTTTTTATATAGTAAAAAATTTTTTATTTTATAATTAGGTTTGTTTTATACAACGACGTTAATTAAGTTTATAATTTACTTCGCAAAATAATGCGACTTTTTTTTTTAATAACGCAAAATAATATATAATATTAGTCGTATTATGCGTTATTTAATTTATAGCTTTTATAATAAATATTAAAAAGCTATTTTCGTATTATACGATTTTTTTTTAATATATTAAAATAGCAAATTAGCTTCGGTTAAATTATTCGAAGTAATATATTATAAAATAAAAAATAAAAGTTCGATTTGCGAAGTAATTAAACGATAATTTAGTTAAAAAATTATATATTCTAGGTCATACAGTACTAATTATGCTTTTCGGAAATTTTTTTGATACAGTGTAACAGGGGGGTCCTGCTGAAGGACCCACATGTCACGTGTATATTAGATACGTTGATTAGATAAGGGAAACTGGAATATCCTACATCCTGTAGGGATGTGTGAATATTCCTAGTCATCCCTATCGCAATACAGAATATACTACACTACCCCATGGTTTTCTATACCATTTTTCGTACGTTATTAAAAGTTATTAACGCGTTAAACGCGTAAAAAAACGCGGTTAAAATTTTTTTTTTAATATATATAATATATGCTTATATTAAATGTTCAATATATTTACTATATAACCGTTTTAAAGTATTAAAATATTTAATATTAAAAAGCTAAAGCTTATAAAAAAAATGCAAAAGTATATAAAAAACAATAATATTATAATTTTTATAATATAATTTAAATTCGGTTAAATAATAGCTTTTATAGCTATCGAAAATAAATAAGCGATATTTTTTTTCGTATATTTATCGAAATATTTAATTTTATTTAAGCTTTGTTTAAGTCACGGATGGCTGGCTTGGCTGCTGGACCCACTCGCAGCACAGACCTGGTCACATGACAGGACCCACTCATCCATGCCACAAAACCATTTTTGCTTAGCAATTCTGTAAATAGAATTCCCTTTCTTCTTCATCTTAGTATTTTCAATACATGGTAACCCTATTCGGAGCCCCGTCTCTTGTGAAGGTATTCCAACCGTAACAGTTTATATATCGTTTAACTATTTTTTATAGTTTTAATTTTTTCATTACCGAATAATTCGGTATTTTTGTATTAAAATAATAAATAATTTCGTTTTGTTAAAATAGTATAAAATAAAATAATGTAACCGTATAATAATATAGTTTAAATAACCGTAAACTAATATAAATTATTTAGCTATAAAACTTTTAGTTTTTATACGTAATTAAATATAATTATAACAAAATCGGACGTAATTTTATTTATTATAAATTTAGTTTTATTAAAGTTATAAATATATTTTTTTAATCTTATTTTTTATAATTATTTTTCGTACAAAAACAAACTAAACGTAGTATTTAATTAAATTTTCGTTTAAAATTTGTTAATAATTAATTCGGCGATTAAATCGGGTTTTAAAATTTAATTGTTTTTATATAAAATTTAAAGTCTAATTTTTTTTTACAAAAAGTTTTTTGCGTAGCTTAAATAGCTGGTTAGCAATATTTTTAACCGCGTTATATTTAAGTAAAAACAATAGATTAAATTTTTTCGAATTAAATTAATTTAAACTTTAGTAGTTGTATTTCAGCAAATAGTATAAAACCGTTCGCTCGTCGGATAAAAGTTATATAAAACACGTTATATAGCGTAATAGCGCGTCGGAAAAATAAACGAAAGTTATTTTTACAAGCCTGTAAAGCAAGCTATATGTCGGCTTTTTTACAAAGCTTAGCCATTATTGCAAATAAAAAAATAAAAGATTTTATTATATATATACAAAAGTCTAGAAAAATAGCCCATTTAATTAGGTATTTTATCTAAGTAGGAAATGCGTTATAATTTTTTTAATTTAAGATTTTTTAGATTACTTAGCATAATTTTTTTAATTTGAGATCTTTAAATTACCTAGCTTTTTAGTCACGTAATATTGTGTTGCTATGTTTTTTAAGCTTTACAGTTGTTTCCCTTTATGGCCGCTTTTCTTAGCCATGTCCCCTACTGTTAGTTTGTAACATATAATTAAAATTTTATTTAATAAAATAAACACTTTTTAATAAAATAAATAATTGCAAGCTAAAGTTATAAATAAAATACAAATAATTTATAAACAAACTTTAAAATCGCTTATAATAATTAACAATTATTATTGATTTTAATATTTAGCTTAACTAAACTAAATAGGCCTTTTTTTTTAATAAAAATTTTTTTATTAAGCTAAAGCTTTAACTTTTACTACAGTACACAGCTATCAAAATAACCTAGTTTTAGCCAACTGCTTTATATTAAAAAATTGTCTAGCCATATGTAATGTTTTACACAGTCCAGTGGACGTAGTAAACATAGTGGATATAATAGACAATCCCCTAGCAAAACCTAGAATTGTAGTGAAGAGTTCGGGCAAGGGTGAATCATATACCAAAACAGCCAGCCCCATGGCCTCCATTTTCCGAGACGGCCGGTAGCATGGTCACGCCCTAGCGATACGATCTGACCTCTCTTCGATATGTTAATCTCATATGCAGATAATTCGCCGCCGGTAAAGTGCTGCTCGAACGGCGTCAGCAATATTCAAAACTTCCATACTCTTTTAGTGCTCCTGATATCGCTAAGTCTAGCATATTTGACATGAAACTGGCAAGTGTTTAGTGTGGGATGTTAGTGTGAGATGTATCCATATTTAACGAAGATTATTCAATAGAGGGTAAATGGAAGGAAAACTGATATGAAGATCTTCGGCAGGGAGATAATACAGGCTTAGATACTGTATGGCGTTCGGGTAGTCTTAATACTTGGTAAAGGTACCCTAACGGAAGAGTGCCTACTAATACCGGCAGTAGCATATATATTAAGGTCGAACTTCTGATTTCCCTGTGCTTCAGTTTTACCTCGCCTGGGCTGACTCAGGCATTTCAGAATAGGCACTTGTCGCGTATATACCGTCATTGTCTACATGACAATAACAGCGTCGTTTTTCGTCACAGCACTTGATCTGCGAAGCACAGTATTCGGCGGGGTGATATTGTCATCGCCCCCAAGGCCTACGGGAATCGGGGGGCAGCAGGCCCCTGCAGAATAAGCCATTCACATCTACACATTATTCTTGAACAAACCGCTCGTCTGCGTGAACACTAAAGCTTCCGCAACACGTACCAGACAGAGCTATCAGTTAAATAACGCAATTATCCTTACTAAATTCCAAGCCTTTGGGCAATTACCGACAACCGCTGGCCAGAGCAGCGGTCGTGGCTCAGCTCTTTCTGTGAGGGGTATTCAAAAGTGTAGTGAAATTGTTTGATGAGGTAATTGGAGACATAAATATATCAATACCACTATAGATGCTCTAACAGCAAGAACAGACCTCGATAGAGCAACGATTTCGTCCATACTACCAGAGGCGACTGATACTATTTGGCTACCGTATGAATGACAAATCAAAGTCGATCCTTTAGAATGCACAAAGAGCAAACGAAGATAATACTACAACGCACTACGACCTTATAGCACTCTCCAATCAGCTCGCTAAAATGTCTCCAACTCGAAGCAGGCTTTTCACGGAGGAGGGTGTGTTGTGCGTGGCAACATCGTCATATGGAGTCCCTCGTGCAGGGCCGCCGTTTCCAAGGCGCAGTCGACAGTAGCTCTACAGTAAAGTAGTGGAGCTGGTGGTGGTTCCGCAATCTTGACTTCAATTTCATCGCTAAATTCGGTCGCTCCAATGATGCTACCATAATGGAAAGGTAGTTTTAGGCCCCGGATCAGTTCCCCCGATATGTTTGAATTGGCTGGGTCTGAGACGCAGAGCCTGCTTACTTCGTAAGCGCAACCTGACAGCGAAGGGATCACATTATAGAATATAGGCAAGGGGGGCACGCTGAGACTAATCTGGCAGATCCAGAACAATAGACCACATAGTGTTGTTCTATTTAACGCCAGGAGAAATCCTTGTAGCAGACTTCCTTTCCCCAGTCTCCCGAAAGCATCAGGTGCGTGTTAAAAGCACTTATATATAATTATAACATCTATAATAAACGAGTTAAGTATTTCGAGATTCTTATTTTAAATGTGGTTTAGAAATCAAGTATATATATTATATAAAGTTAACATATAATGTAAATTACATGAAGTATAATATGTATTTATGCATGACCTTATAATCTTTCTACTATCACTTCGTATCACACTTGCCCGCTCCCTTTAAACAACACTATACTCGCCCTATTTCAAACTTGATCTAAGATATCGAACATTTGCATACATTGCAGACCACCATGGGCACCTACTTCGTCTCGCAAGCTACCGGGCACCAATCTCAAGCAACCATCACCCACCTTCTAAGCACAGGTGCCAAGATCCACGCACTTGTGCGCAGTCTTGAAAAAGCGAAGAAAATCCCCATCCTTCAGAATACCGCTGTCACACTATTCGAAGGAGAAAGTGTTGATGGTGAAGCCGTTTTCAAAGCAGCTCAGGGTTGTCAGGGCGTCTTTCTCAACACAGTCCCCATCCCTGGACTTGAGATTCCACAGGCGCAGACAATCATATTAGGAAGCAAGAAGGCCGGAATCAAGAGAATTGTTGCCCCCACTGTCTTCTGCGCTGGCAACCCGGAATTTTGGGACGACGAGGTCACAAGGGACATCGGTCTGTATAACTACTTCAAGTCCAAGAACGACGTTGAAGTCTTGATCCGCAACGCCGGCTTTGAAAATTGGACCATCTTACGCCCAGCTGTTATCCACATCAACTATATGATGCCGAATGTGATGGCCAGCTTCCCAAAGCTCCACGAAAAGGCTGAGCTCAACCACTTCTGCAACCCTGACACCAAAATAGCCCAAACCGACTGCGATGATATCGGCAGGTACGCCGCTGCCGCGTTTCAAGAACCTTCCAAGTTCTGTGGCGAATTTGTTGATCTCGTCAGTGAGAACATCACCCAAGGGGAAGCAGCTCAGACCTTAGCCCGTGTCACCGGCCGCAAGGTTACTGCCAAGCAGTACAGCCTAGAGGAGTTCGACCAGAACATCTTTGGTGCGGCTTTTCACCTCTGGGCCAACTTCAAGGACTTTACAGAGGTCATGAAGAGTGCCGAGGCCGCTCAGACTAAGTTTGGGATTCCTTTTACCTCCTTGGAGGATGCCCTGACTAGGGACAAGGACCGTTTGCTCGACTGTATCCCAATTGTAACCTAAAAGTAGGAGTTTTATTGGCTGTGGCCCCTTCCTAGGCTATGGGAATTTGGTATTCAAGCTGTCACCCAGTAATTATCTCTGTAGTGGTAACCAACCAACTTGTGATAGGAACAGTTAGGTGTCAATCCTGTTGAAAAGTAAGATTTACAATGTTGTTTACAACCATCTACTGTTATATCGTGGTGTTGCAACAGCTCTGGGAGAATGCTTAACGTTAATACATGTAAGACATTTAAATTGCAAGCGATCAAATATATCTATTAATATTCAATTACGTGGGCCATAAAATATAAGTTCAAATATAATACTGTTACAAATCTTATAAATAGTCATTAATTCTTCCCTTTTATGTACAGTTATAATATACTTGTATAAGATGTTGTATTAAAGCTTTAATCGGAAGATTTGATTTTCTTAGTCGAAAATTAAAATCAATCCGTAGTGTTTGATAAATGACAGCGTGTCAAACAGGCTTCCTAGTAATATTCGTAAGAACAGTCAGTGTTCACAAGAGCCTCGTGATTGTGAAGACCAAACGGCGGCTGTGCTCGTTTTGAATTGGAATGTTAGGGTCAATTCCCACCATGTCTAGAGTCCCATCAACTTTCCATTGCGTCTGCGTGTCTTCCCCCACCCTACGCCACATACGATCCAAAGTACCTACGTCATGCCGATAGCTATACGACTTTTCTTGAATTGCAGCAACATCTCCGGGGTCCGCGCTGCCGATCTGCCCCCCTACGATGATCCCTCCCCTTTTGACAAGCTTCGCGATCTGCCGGGCTGCCGCAACCTGCAGTTCGAGGGGAAACAGATGAAAGAATGCGCTGCAATGCACAACATCAATCCCACGCTCCTCCAATTTTGCCCACACCAACTGTTTCGATCCTTGGAAGACGTCGGCTACCAGGAACTGTGAATGGAGAGCCTCGCGGTCGAGGAATAAGTCGTAGCCCAGCTCCATCAATGATTGTTCAATATCTAGACCGGTCAGGTGCTGTGACGGAACTCCGTCAAATACAAGCTGACGAAGGTCCTGCCCAAAACAGCAGCCGATGTCCAGGTAGTTCGCTTCTGCCTGCTTGAGGCGCTGGATAATCTTACCATACAATGGGTGAGCACACAAGGTAAGCTTGGTAAAGCGGTATAATCCGATGCAAGGATAGGGGTTCGTCGCAAATCCTTGGTCGCGCTATTAAGATATGTTTAGTTCGGTAGATGAGAGCTGGTTGTCTAGAGCGGAGGACCTACTATCTTGTTGACATGTCTCACCATCTCGGACGGTGGAATGTTTGAGTAGCCTTCCAACAGTTTGCGAATAGGGCTATTAAGCTCGGTCAGATGCTCCTGAAGCCATCCTTGATTCCTTTTAGGGAATGAAGTGTTGCTGGTAGCCGCCATGAGTTCAACGTTATCAAGTTTATGAGACAAATGAGTAGCGTGCGATAAAAGAGCAGAGACAAACTTGTAAGGATATGAGTTAGAAGATAAATAAATATTGAAGTAAGGTAGTGTGGATGGGAATGAGATTACTTAGGGAGACTTCGGAGATTCGGGGAGTTGTTATTCTGTATTTACATGTATCTCGCTATAGCTTCACACTGGTACGGATATTGAAATGGGGCAGTGTGATTGGTGGGTTGGTCGAGTATGTATGTCGGTTATAAAGCCATTATATCATTGCATTGTCCTATTAGCTAGCGGCACTTACGCTCCATTTTACACATCATAAGACTACATTCTATTTAATTATAATTTCTTTAATCAAGTGAAACACTTATTTCAAGAGTATTTTCGTCTATTTACCAGCAAATTTGAGGAATACGTATGGTTTAAGCATATTTCCTTCGGTAGTGCAACTACATTGCACTTTTGTAATATCTGTTAAGGGATTGTAAATCCTTATAAGCCAGCCTTGTGGCTTTGCCATATTATAGTACAGAATAGACTAATAATAACTTTAGTAATTATAAATATTTAAAGATTATTTAAATGTATTATATTAAAAGCTTAGTTATGCGTTAATTAATGTTTAAATAATTATTTATATTTTATTTATATAATTAAAAGTTTTTAATTATTATAAATAATGTATATATATATATATATATTTAATAAGTTTATGCTTTGTTATTTATTATTATATAAATTTTTATAGCTAGCTAGTTAATAAAAGATTAAATATATTAATAAACCGTTAAATTTAATAAATACAAATATACTTAGTTATAACAGCTGGCAACCCTGTTGCAGCTGTTAACAGATTGACCAGACCGTCAAGTGGTACGGCTATTGTTCATTGTTCTGGTGAATGGTGGGACAATTACCAGGTGAATAAAATACCTGAGGTACTTAAGTACCTGGCTATATAATTCTGTACTGCAAATTGCTAAATAGATACTTTCCTTTTTTCCTTATCTTACTTATCTCGTAGAGAATATACAGTATACTTGGTCTTTAAACCGTTTGCTGACTTCTAGGCCGTAACATTAGTTTTACTTTATAATAATAAATAAATAACTATGTTTTGTTAAATATCTAGTTCCTTACATCTAAATATGGTGATCTACCTTTATTATAGCAGCGATCTTCTCGCCTGAGGCATACATAGTTGCCATGGGAAACCCAGACAAAATAAACGGCCAATAGCTGACGTCAATCACCCTCAAATTCTGCGCGCCATAGACCCTCATATTTGAGTCTACAACACCTCCCTGATCCAAGGGCATCATAGGCGCAGTGCAACACTGGTGTGCACTAGTCGGATTGATGGCATCGACCAATATCTGTTTGAGTGCATCGTCTTCATTTATAGTGTCTCCAAAAGGAGTAGCTTCCGTCGCACCCAGTGCTCTCATTATGGGGGCTTTCATGATCTCGCGACTCTTGCGAAACCCTGCGAGGGCCAGGTCAAGATCGACAGGCTCAGCCAAAGCGCCGAAGTCCACAACAGGCTCTTTGAGCGGATCCGTTGAGTTTATAGTCACAGTACCTCTACTTAGGGGCCTAAGCATGAATATTAGGATTTTGCTGTCACTGTTCCAATGAATCATCGCAATTGGAGTGTTGGCCTGGTCTAACAACGTTTGGATTGCAGCTCTCTGGGCCTGATATCCTGCCCGAACTGTCGTATCTAAATTCTGGCCGAGAATGGAAGTCAAGTTAGGGTTTTGGAGTCTTTGTAGAATGTCATCTGGGTCGAGCGTGGCGTTACGAAAGGGCACAAAGGCGATATTCGTACTAAATCCATTGACAATAACGTATGCTCCCTCGCGCCGTTCATCGTATAACACTTTTTGACGGGCTGCATATTCGGTATCTGATGCTAGTGACTCGGCATTGGGTGTAAGATTTTTGGTGAAGTTATAAGGCACACTGAAGCTTAGATGGTCTTGCAGATTGGATCCTACTCCCGGCAGTTCGACGACCGGGTTGATCCCGAGCTTGTCAAGGGTATACCTTGGCCCTATGCCAGACAGCATGAGCAATTTTGGCGTTCCTAGAGCACCAGCAGCAAGGAGGACTTCTTTGCTCGCCGACACGGAGTACACTGGGCCCCTGGTGGCTTGAAGGAAGCTCACCCCGACAGCTCTGGTTCCTTCGAAGAGGATCTTGGACACAACTGTACCTGGTAGTAGATGATAATTCGGCCGGTTTTTGATGACTCTTGTGTAGTGAGATAGCTGCGCGTGACTTCTGGTTCGATTTGTAAAGTCTTCACTTGTAGTATAAAAGAACAAACCCGCCGGAGAACCACCGTTTGGGTCTTCGGAAGGGGTCAACCCTACATGTAGTGCAGCACTCCACCAGTCTCCTACACGACGGTATTAGCCAGAAAGGGTCAGCTATCTTAGAATAAGGAACTTACCGCTCCCTTGATAGAAGTGATTGGGATACGATACCTGGAAAGGACCGTCGACTCCGTGTACATCATCGAGCCACGATACATTGGCTTGGAGGCGAAGATAGTCGTCGGGAGCGGTGAAATTCTCGCTTTTTTTGAAGAATGGGAGCAGATCGTTCCAGCCCCAAGATGCGGCCCCCAATTTTGACCATGAATCATACTCTTCTTTTGATGCCCTTATGGACACCATAGGGTTCACCACCGACCCGCCCCCTACGACCCGACCTACGTTGACAGGAAAATTTCTGCTGCCTAAAAACTTCTGTGGCTCACTCAATATGCTTTTGGGGAGGTATGGTATTGGATCCCATGCCCCAGGTACCAGAACCCCATCGCTGTCGTCCGCAAGCGGGCCGTCTTCAATCACCAGTACGCTGACTATTTCATGGTCAGTGGCTAACTTTTTTGATTTTCTCAGTCTCAGGTAGATGGCTAATACCTTTGGGATTTTCAGTCAGGCGGTCAGCCACGGTTAGTCCTGCAATACCGCCCCCGGCGATGATGAAGTCGTAGGTGGTTCCATTTACGTGCTGTTGTGAGAGAACCGGACTAGAATATTTTGGCGAGCTTGCCGTGACTACTAAGACCAGTATATTGCAAGCCACCAGAATAAACCACAGGATGCTCATCTTGAAGGTCGAATAGGCCACTTGTGTGATCACTACAATAAAGCTAATGAGCTCTCAATGAACTAATTGTCTTTTATACGGGTATCCTTTTTGGTCAACAACACTGTATCAGAAATACCTCAATTAACCTATCAGTTTGAAAGACGTGTTACCTCGATGTTTCCGCACCATGAGTGATTCCTAACCAAGTAATTTTAAACGCGCATCTTCATAGTTCCTATCTAGATAGAAGAGCGATCACCTCTGCTTACGAATTTTGTAGTTTCAACGCGGCTGTCACATCCGCACTTCATGATCCATTCTGCAAAATGCCGAATAGACCGAAAAGGCCGAGAAGGATTTATGCCCCTACTAACAAGGCCCGACAGGTGCCTGGATAATACGTGCTATCGGGCTGGTCGGTATTTTATTAATGAACCCCGGAGGAGGGTTTGTATTGAATCTGCTCTGCGTCACCTAAGAGGTAGAAGCAGTACGTCGGGAGTTCTTGATTTGCAGGTAATAATAGGATCAACGACTAGGTGTCCGTTAGGGAGGTTTAAGGGAGCTCCCACCACAATTCAAAGATAAGAGTCAAGATAGTAGTTTAGAGAATAATTGTCAATATAAATTAAACAGCTAAGGAACTATAAAAGTATGATTAGATATAGAGGAATTCGTAAGACTATATAGATAAAGGAAACAGGACTTATCAAATGTTAAGAGTTTTGTAATTTAAATAATCTAAGTAATGTGGTAGATTAGTTAGATCATTTGGATCAATTAAATCTGCGTTGTATAACCCTACCAAGCGGAGGGTTCAAGAAGAGAGCGAAGAAAAAAAAGACCTTTTCCGCTTGGGCGGCCCGTAGCCCGGCCATCCTCCTAGATTCGTAATATAGTTGCGGTCGGTGTACAATACGCTTGGTCTGATCCTTCCAGCCACTAACTAGGAATACATGCTTTACCCATTCACCTGGTCCGGCTACAAGAGTATAATAGAAATAAGTATCATAAAGCAGCTGGAAAGACTAAAGATATAATATGCATGTGTAGTGAAGCAGGTAGAACGGCTTGATTTACAACTCAACATTGTAAGCCGATACTGAACAGATACGAATTACACCAGTAGACCCAAGAAAGGAATGACATCTGTAGATACCATAGGTACAAGCAACAGTGAATCATGAGGAACCCCTAGCTTGGAAGTATATCTATCTTTGTAGCTTGGGTGCGTTGCTTGATGCCTCTTCGATTGCCACAATAGACGATAAATAAGTGCTTGAGTTCTTCACTACGTGGCCTCCTTTCACCATTGAGTCACCTCAGCAAGTCTCACGTATGTGTGCTGTGGTCTGTGAGTATTTTTATCAATAGCAGCAAATGACAGCAGCTCTGCGGGTGGCGGTTTCAGTTCGAACGACCATACGATCATCGTAATAATCATAGTCAGTTCAAGTTTTGCTAACTTGATGCCTGGGCAGGTATAAAGCGTTAGCGACACACCACAATTTCGTCACCAAAGCGGGACGTGGCCACTCACCAAAGCAGCTTCGCAATCCAGCCCCGTAAGGCATCACAGGCCCGGCCCGTGGATTGAACGTTGTGATTCCGTCTGCATTTGTAGTAAGGAAGCGTTCCGGCTTGAAGTCGCCAATCTCTTTATCGTCCCAAACACCATGTCGGCCCTTGGCGGCCTGGCTTGTAGCACTTCGCTTATCTTCATCAACTGTGAGGCCCGGTCGCAAGTAGCTTGGCCCGTTGACGGGCATGAAAATATCGGTCCCTTTTGGCACTTTGTGGCCAAGTATGTATGCCTCTTTGGTAGTCATTCGAATGAGTGTGGGAATGGCGGCGGCTTGGCGATGGTTCTCTTCAATGAAGGCGTCAAGGTAGGGGACGGGATTTTTCACAATATCCTCAGGGCTAGGAAGCTCACCACGCCTCGCCGCATCGCTGTGTACCAAGCGCAATGCATCCCGAAGTTTTTTCTGAATATTCGGGAACTTGGTGAGATGTTTCAGAGCCCATCGTAATGACGTGGATGTGGTTTCATGGCCGGCAGTGAAAAAGCCAAATAACTCGTCTTTGATGACAGGCGTATCGTATTGTAGAGAGCGTGCTTCTTTCCTTGCTAGTTCAATCTCTGCCTGAACTAGAAGATCCATTGCACAATTGACTTGATCTTTGTCGTTCAAGTTTGTCGTGAACTTTTGGTACGTTGCCCGCAGCTGCGTCGTAACAACATTATCAAGGAACCTCCTGGCAGACACTAGAGATGGGTAGAATCCCAATGCGAACTTCATATGTTGTCGAGGAACAGGTGAGCTCATACCGATTTGTATACTGTCGATTAAGGTCCTGACAGACTGGTAGATTTTGGGGTCTTCGGCCTCGGGAAACACGACGGGGGTTTCGTGTCCTCCAGAGCTGGGCAATGCCTCCTCGGAAGACAATATCGTATTTATCTGGGTTTTAATGGTTTCTACGTGGAGCCCATACGATACTGAAAGGACGACATCCACAACGCCCCGTATGATATCCTCATCAACCTGCACTGGACGACCTTTCGCAATGCGATCCTTCAGCCTCCACAAGTCAAGCAGGCTGAGAATTGCCGTGTGTATGCTAGGAGCAACAACTCCATTGAGAAAACCTGGGGACATCGTATCTCGAAGCAAGTGACGATGGGCTCGGAAGCGCTCATCGCTTGGCATCTGTGATAAAACCGTTTCAGTCACTCCGCGTTCTCATTTAAATATTCCTTCGATCCTAGAACAAGTATCTCTAGGGTTGGGAATGTACTGATAACTTCATAGATACATACCCACACATGGTTGTTTGGCAATAATGGACCAAATACTTCCCCTAGGAAAGTCGACCGATCGAACTCTCCTTGTCTACGCATAAGAATATCCTCGGCTTCGCGGAAATCTGTAACGACTACCCACGGTTTTCCAAGCGGGCGCATGAACATCTGGAAAATGGGGGAGTTGAGTTCGACAGAGAGGTTCCCAACATACTTCCACATCTCGTTGGTCTCCATTTGTCCTTTCGCTATCTGATCCAGAATCCGAACTTAGTCAGCCAATAGCAAGCACACTACGACATTCGTTCACAAATTTTTTCTCACGAGAATGGGTGAGACTTACATCTACTACATCTCCCAGAATACGCCTGGCACTTGCTTTCTTGTATGGGATGCCAGGAATTGGTTTGGGTAGTAAAGCTCGATGTAAGCATATGCCTAGTATTACAATGCTTAGGGTGACGACACCTAGGTTCAGAAATGATACGGTAAACATTGTGCTATCTTTGCTTCCCACCACTTCCGTAGATTTTGAAATCACACTCTTATTTCGTTGTGGTGATCTCGAAGTCAGACGCTTTTCTACGAAGAGGACTAATGACACACTCCTCAGAGATTCTTGAGGTATACATTCAAAATGGTTCCATCAAGAGTACCCACGCATTGCTACGGGCAGGAGCCGCGATGACCATGGAGGGGCTAAGAACGGTTAGATCCGCATTCCCGTGGGTGTGTGGGGGATCAGAGCGCGGATGATGTTATCTTTAAAGGGGTTTAAAAAGCCGCTTTCGTGTACTGAGTCCCGAGAACCCCGAAAATGTCCGTTGTACGTGCGAGGAAGGACGGCCCACTTACCTTAACGAACATATATGAAATAAAATAAAATAGATAAATGAACAAAAACGCATGAAATGATACAAGGGTTTAAGTACAGAATAATCAATCGAAGAGAGCCTGTATATGAAATAATAAGGCTTTTTGCCACGTGCAAAAAGCTTTCGATAATATAATATAATTTGAATATCATCAATGTAATAAGTTGATTGAGCGCAGCCAGCCGGTTTGCGTTAGCGAGCGTCAGAAGCCTAGAGCTTAAGGGTCGTCAAGAGCTTCTAGATGAGCGCAGGATAGGCGAGTAAGACACATCTACGCCCAAATTATCTGTAATTTCTACCCAACCGTGGATCTTAGTTTCCTAAGATTCTCCGCATCCTCAATCATGCCTCTTGTTGTCCCGTTCGTCCTGGCCCTTGGAATTGCTAGCATTTTGACCTGGGTCACGTCTTCATGGCTTAAGCACATTCGCTATGAGCAAACACGCGAACAACTTGGGTGTCCACCCCTTGAGACTTACCCCGGCTATGACAAGATCCTAGGCTTGGATTTCGTCTACGCCATGATGGCAGCTCTCAAGGAAGATCGAGTTCTCGAATATCTCCGGGAGCTGTATGCTAACCGTCGATCAAAGGTCTGGGCTGCAAATTTTTTGGGAAAGCGTATGGTGTACACAATGGAGCCAGAGCACATCAAGGCGCTATCCACATCACACTTCGAGAATTTTGCCATAGAGCCTATCCGCGTCGGCAATGGTGCTATCACACCCTTTACCGGGCGTGGGGTTAGCTCTTCGGATGGTGCCAGGTGGGCCGCGTCGCGCAAGCTTGTCCAGCCATACTTCGATCGGGCGGGCTATACGAACCTAGAACGCTTGAGGAGCCATGTTGATCGACTTATTGATAAGATTCCGGTAGATGGGTCGTCAGTAGATATGCAGCCTTTGCTTCAGCGATGGGTAAGTAGGAGCAATTACAACGTTTCCCCCTGTATTATATCAAGTTCTTCCCAGCTCAGCGACAATAGTTTCTTGATACGTCGACAGAGTTTCTGTTCGGCGAGTCCGTGAACTGCATTGATCACGAAGAACGAGAATGGCCACGCCATAATATGATAGAGGTCATGAAAGGCTTACGATTTCGCCTCCAACTAGGCTCCTTTCTATTTCTGCACCGTGACAAGAGCTGGCTGGCTGCTTGCAGGCGGATCCATCAATTCCTAGACGGGTACATTGACAAGGCTTACCGGGATTATGACAGGGAGCAGCGACTTGGTGTGACTGCGACCTACGCGAATGGCAAGCCGCGCGACGACTTTCTCTGGACTCTCGTCTCCAAGATTCCAGACAAGCTGGAGTTGAGGACGCAACTCATGGGAGTCTGGATACCGTCTAATGAAACCACGTCTATATTAACGTCCAACGTATTATTCGCAATGGCACGGTACCCCAGAGTCGTAGAAAAGCTAAGGGCACAAATCCTCGCGTACGGGGACAAGCCCATATCTTTCGAAGGGCTCAGGTCAATAAATTACCTGAGATGGATTATCAACGAGAGTTAGTCTCAAATGTGCCAGCAAGACCGGTAACAACTTTACTTCGTACCAGTACTGCTAACTAACAGGCATTGCCCACACAGCTCACAGACTTTATCCCGTCAGCCTTCAAACCGTTCGCCTATGTATCAAAGACACAGTGTTGTCCTCAGCCGACATGAACAGCTGCCAGTCTCCGTTGTTCTGCGCGAAGGGTGACGTAGTGCATTGTAATCGATATCTGAGTAAGTGTAGAGCGGCGCCTGGCACATCCTGCTTAATTATTGTCTCATCATGTCTCGTTTCGATACTTGCCAACCTCTTCTCAACCAGCTGACTTGTACCTCTTCTTCGTCTAGTGCAGAGAGACAAGACCATATGGGGACTGGACGCCGACGAGTTTCGGCCCGAAAGATGGAAGACAGCCAGACCTTTATGGGCTTTCGTGCCCTTCGGCGGCGGCTCGCGGATTTGTCCTGCACATGTGATGGTCGACACGGAATGCAGCTATACTATTTTTCGCATATTTCAGTGTTTCAAGTCTTTAAAAGCCTCGGATATTAGTCCGTACACAGCCGTGATGGGAATTGGACTGTCGAGCAAGGACGGTTGCAAGGTATCATTTGTTCCGCAATGATTTAGGCGACATGTCTCAGGCAGCTCGATAGTTTGTCATCTGCTCACTCGTGTTGTTCTTGGCTTCTGTCTCAAAAGATTGTCATTATTTGGTGAGATAAGTTCGTACTAAAGCATGCGGTAACAGCGACAGGGCAGTTCATACGCAAATGAGAATATTATCTCTGCCTCAGAACCCAACACAAAAAGTGCTCCTTTGACACCTGGAATAAATGCTCAGCAGAGCTGCACTGTCCCAGCTAGAGGTTCTTTAACAGCAGGAATATAAGTCAGGTATAGTGCTACACCAACATGAAAACACCACGTTTGATGTAAACTGCGCTGTAATAGCTGATGCTTGACACGTTAGATGGGTATATATCAATAATTCATACTTAAGAGAGCGATTTGTGACCTAATGCCTTGAAACTAAAGTACAGCCATCAAGATCCGCGCGCAAAAACCCTTTTCTTGATGCGAAGTCAAAGAGGGGATGCAGATAACAGTCAGAAGTTCTTATAAAATCTTGGTTCGAAGGAGATACCAGGGACCGAGAGATGTGAAAGAATTTCATTGGACCAAAGAAAAAAAAAAAAATCGAGGCCGAGGTGCCTTGATGATGCCTCCAACAGCTCTTGTTTGCAGAAATTCTTGTACAAACCCCCAGCATAGATGCACTATAGCGAAGAGCTATGAGATGAGACTGCCGCCTTTAGTTCCACTTCTGAATTCATCTTCTCATGATTTGCGCTAGAGGATTTTCTAAGGGACTTGAAGGGGCCATCATCGCTGGGCCTACGTGAAGAAGTACCTGAAAACAAGGACGATGAAGCCAAATGAGACAATTGAAGTTTGATGGACCCGAACGCCTTCATCAGCGCTGGTAAAGAGGTTCCAAGAAGTGCCACAGTAGGTTCAAGCTGAGACGGGATGTAGAAATCCGTGCCTGTCTCGGGAAATTGCCCAGGTATGTACCGCGAGACTTGGTATTGGAGGTCTGAATAGGCCTTCAGTAAGAGTCTAGGACTTAGATTTTGGGTTGGGAAGAGATCGAGTAATTACTCACAGAACGGTTCTTTTCTAGCCGGTATCTTGGTAGCTTGCACGAATATTCCGAGTCGGTACGCAGCTGCTACTGTAGCTCTAAAAATATCCCACTATCAGTAGCCGTCCAAGCTCCAGTTGGGGAAGTAGAACAGCTATCTGATAGTTTTGCTTACGAAGCACCCAACAGGAAGATGGATATGACACCGAGGCGCCTTTTCAACGACATTTGGAGTCGCGAGACTGGGATTATTGGAAAAAGCAGTAGAATGACATCGAATCCGAAGCTGCTACCGTAGAGGGCCTCCTGGATTAGATAGTAGTACTTGACTGAACAGTGACCTAGGCGCTGAATTGGTTCCCATTCGTAATGCAGGGGTGTACATATGAACCCCGGAAGAATAGTAAAGACGATGACATATGCGACCTGAAGGCCCATCATAGTCCAGATAAATATCTCGCCGGGTCGATTAACTCGCGTAGCGAAGACTCTTCTATAAAACAAGAGGATGGAAGCGCGGATGGTCGCTGACATGATCGGGTAGTAGAAGAGCCCAGCTAGGAGGCCCTTAAGAGAATGGTCAGTTCTTGAAACCATTAACACTTTCCAGCTTTTGGTTGGGCCTGACCTTATACCAGATGGAAAATTCAGCAAGAGTCACTTCCCATGGCGGCTTGCCGATGCCGCCATTGAGGCAGATGTACCCCGACAGTGCAGTCCATCCGATGTACAGAATCTATGTGGGAACTCGTTAGCGTCTGAAAGTCTTCTCCTCTTCGGGGTTTCTTATAGGATTTCCCACCAGTGCAGGTATGATAAGGTAGTCATCTGCCCCTTGGTTCTTGGCTCCGAACCTATAAGTTAGGCGGGCGATGACAGAAAGGCTACCGATGATGCCTAGAATAATACATAAAACTGCAATGGTGACATCCTTGTGAGAGTTGTTGATCTCAGTTGGCGGTGGAATCAGACTGCTGAAGTTCTGCCCATTGGTAATGTAGGGGGTGACGGGGCCCGTGGGCTGAGAAGGCATGGCTCGCAGCTTCAAACAGGGCGCAATCGAGACGGTTGCCAGAAAAAATGTAGTTTTGTGGAACAAGTTAAAGAGCCGTGAGTTCTCCAGCCAGTAGTTATTGCACCAAGGGATGGCACAGGCAGTAGGTTCCTCCCGTCGTCTCATGGCAGTGAAGGCCAGCAGCAAGTTGTCTGGGTTTGGTCTGGTCATTAACGCCTTGCTACACACCCATATGAGCATCCTGGCTAATTCGGCGTTGAAATCCCCCCGATTACGCCTTGGACTAAGAACGCAAGGTGGCTTTCATGCACGTCGGACTATTTTTGCCACATCGAGTCATTGTGCGACAGAACTCGGCAGCCTGAAGGATTCTCCGTGACCAATCCGAAAGTCGAAGGAGATATAGGATCAACGTGCTTGTCGTTAATACGAAGCACTCATCCATATCGACGGTCTTACTGCTTTGCACCATACTGAATCGTAGCTAACGTGTGTGGGTGATGGGCTGCATTTTAGCACTTGACCTGAGAGTGAAAGAACCCAGGCATAGGATGCAGGGCTAATTACCTAGTACCCCAGTCAGAGCATGCAGTGATACCATAACTACATGCAGTAAACTCAGCTGCCATTTCAGTCTTTGCATACATGTTATCTACCTACAACTTTTACAATATTATGATATCAATAAACGGATTCTTGTGCCTCCAATACGGACCCTTCAACAGAACCAGTCACTTCAGTGGCTAGGGTCTATCTCAAGGGTCTGTATGAATCTATTGGTTAAAGAAGGTTATCTAGCTATCCTGGCTATTCTGGCGTATTTAAGCTAATCCCTTGGCTTTGTTGAATCTAGCCTAAAAGGGGTCTTTCAGACGGCTACGTGCTTCAATAGGTCCTTTCAGGTCCTTTTACTGGGATCCACATTCTAAAAGAATGATTAATAAGATCATTCGTATAATATTTATTGTTTTTTATTTATTTATATAACATTAACTGATTAAGTCGAAATAATCAAAACTACAGTCATGCTGTAAGTGTATAGAGAAAGTATTTGGAGCGAAGTATCCAGCCATCAGGATTGCGTGCTTCCTCTTTTCAATAATACGGACTACCACACAGAGTCTTCACTGGCCTCAAAATAAGTAGCGTAGACGGACAAACCAGTCATATCTTAGAGAAAAGCTTTAATTACAATCAATTTCAGGCCGCCCTGGCCGGCTATTAGTGTACAACGCCACACAGTAACCAAGTAGACGTGTATATCATTATGCTCCTCCAGCCTTGAACCCTTAACCCGCCAATATTGATTGATGAAGTGTGATCTTATGGGGAAACGTATTAGGAGAGAGTTGTTTCATTTGTTTTATTTAGGTACGTCCTCAATGTCCCCCAAAGACCTAATCCGTATCTTGAACCCTTCCTCTACTATTCGCCAAAGCCTTGTCCCAGGTGGACACGGTAAACTCCCAGACTCTATCCATCCACCCACGCTGCTTGTATGTAGCCAATGCATCATTGTCCACGACAATCTCACTGAGTTTACTGACTCGGTGGGAACCCGGTCCGTATGCGTCGTTGGTCAAATGATAGGTTTGGCGCTCACCAGCCTCGCGTGGAGACATGCCGGTAAAGTAACGTATGATGGAGAAGATGAACTTGGCCGTCCGCAGAAATAATCTCCGTATGAAAGGCATGTCCGGGGGTGGCCGAATGCGGCGGACATTGTCGGACTCTACCAACCCGGGATGATTGTGTATCAGCGTGAGTTGATTTTCAGCAGCAATACGGTCGAACATCAGGCTCGTAAACAGGGTAGTATGGGCAACCAGGCCTCTCAGAGTCCAGTTCTTTTCAAGTCCTATGTCTTCTTCGTTGATGTTCGTCTCCCTGCCTCCGTTGAGTACTGTGAGGACCCGAGGTCGTGGTGATTGTCGAAGGAGCGGCAGAAGATTGGAAAGCAAGCGGATCCTGGAATAGTATGATATAGCGAAGCACGTCTCGAGCCCCTCGGCAGTATCTGGAGAGAATATGTGAGTGGTTAGCCATTGGCTTTTGCGAAAAGACGGCGGGCCGCGTACATTCGGCGCCAGCCAGCGGTAGTCCGCCCATGCTTGTATAGAGGTAGTCGACCTTCTTCTCAGCGTGTTTGATCTGCTCGGATGCACGATCAACGCCCGAGATGAGCGACACATCGGTTTCAATGTAGACAATGGTACAATCCGGGTTGAGCAACTCAAGTGCCTTTCGCTGGGCTGCGAAGCGGGCAGACGATCTTCCCAAGACGTAGAATACTGGTGCGCGGTACATGGTGATCATCCTTTCAAGGGTTCGTGCCCCGATGCCACTCGTGGCGCCAGCGAAGACACCAACAATACGATCATCTCGATGTTGGCTAGAGAATTGCTGGTTAGCCCGGATGATGGTGTCTATTTGCACCATTGTGAAGAGGACCGATAATAGACAGTGGGGAGACGGCGATTAGAGCGATTAAAGAAACAAGGGGAACAGGGAGCTTTAGAGAATAGATAGGTTTAGGTAGGTATACCGACCTACTTAGGTAGGCAGGCAACACGTTCGCAGCTAATATTGGTTCGCACGTGTGACGTAACGGTACCTGGGTACGGAACTTCTTGGCTTTTCTGCCGGCAGGCTCACTCGCTTATAATACCGGTATCTAATACATGTAATTGATAGTAATTCAGGGGATTTTGTTCAATCTCAATTGGGCCAACACCAAAGTGCTTATTGTGCGGAGGAGGGGCTGCCGGGTGGGGAAATAAGACGGCCCCCACCTTCATGATGCTTCAAGGGTACTAATGTCGTGTAACACCATTTTATCATATTGTCACAGCACCGCTAAATCGTATTTGGTTGTTGACTTATTGTTATTGCACAAGGAGGGAAGTCCTATCTGTGCCAGTCTACCTACATAGTTACCCTTATATACTGTGGCCCTTTTTCCGTGCCATACATAGAATTTAAGATGTTATACTATAGTTCCGTGAGACATATGATACTTCTTGATAGTTCTCAAACTGCAACAACGAATATTGTACTAAGAAAAGGGCTTTTAATGGCAGATTTTTTCATATGTAGTCGAGTCTTGTCCGAGGTCGCCTTGTTGCTTTGCTATCCTGTGTTAGATCCAGATGTATTTTCTCAGGTTCTTCGATTAATTAATTAATAAGCTATGAGCAAATCAATAAGGAGATCCTTCGGTTACCGGTCGAGGCCGGTCTAATATGTACTCCAACAACTTGTGCACACCATGCCCGCTCATCCCTGCCACCTAGTGTGCACGACTTCCCACCAATATCTTTCGGCCTATCATATTGCTTTTCCACATCATGGTGCAAGGCATCGGCAACAAGGCATTACATGAAATGTGATGTGTTGGGTGAGAGAGATGGCCAACCAGGCATGGCACTGGCCGAATGAAATCTGCCGATGCCCACCACTCCCTTTTCCCACCAAAATCACCACCTCTACCTACTTTTTCAAAGCTTTTCAAACAACCTTTTAGCAACTAGATCTATTGATTTTTAGTGTTTTATTAGCTAAAGTCGTTAAAATGCATGCTAATACCTTAAAATATAGAAAAACCTAAAGCGTAAAAAATTAACTAATTATTTAAAGTATATCGTATATAAATAAAAAAATTTTTAACCTTTTTAAGTATATATAATAACTGCAAAAGATTAAAATAAAATAAAATAAAATAAAATAAAATAAAATAAAGTAAAATAAAATAAAATAAAATTTTAAATTTATAAGTTATAAGTTATATATAAATATATCTTTGGTAAAGAAAACCTTGGGGTAGTGTAGTATATTTTATATTGCGATGAGGAAGACTGGGAATATCCACACATCCCTGCAGGGATGTGGGATATTCCAGTTTCCCTTATCTAATCAACGTATCTAATATACACGTGACATGTGGGTCTTTCAGCAGGACCCCCCTGTCACACTGTATCAATCTTAAAAAAGCAATAAATTTAATTACTAAACGGCAGGTTTATTTGGCTAGTGTTATGCTAGGGCTTAATTTAAATAGGTGTGGAACTTGTATGCCTTAATGGAATTTAAGCGTTGCTGTATAAGCACTTTATTTTGGCTATTAAAGCACTGTTTTATCCGCTATAACTTGTTAAAAGTTATGACAGCTGCAGCAATTTTAACAGCCCTGGCAACCTTTAACTGGCTAATACTATTGATATGTTTTTTTATAGCTATTTTTAAACATTTTAACCTAAATTTAGCATTTTAGCTATTATTTTAATATATATAAGTTAATTAACAAAAATTTTACTAATTTTAAGCTTTTAATTAGCTGAAAAAATTAAAAAGCTGGTTAGTAGTAATAAGTACTAGCCGAAAATGTTAGCTAAAATTGTTGGCTGCAAGTGTTGGCTGTAAGTGTTGGCTGTAAGTGTTAATTAGTTGTAAGTGTTAGCTGTAAGTATTAATTAGTTGTAAGTGTTAGCTGTAAGTATTAATTAGCTGTAAGTGTTGGTTGCAAGTGTTGGCTGCAAGTGTTAGTTGGCTGCAAGTGTTGGCTGCAAGTGTTAACTGGCTGCAAGTGTTAACTGGCTGCAAGTGTTAATTGGCTGCAGGCTGGCTGCACAGCTGTTCCAGGCCAAAACGGCCCGAAGGGTGCCCACATAGCAATGCTCTAAAATTTAGCACTCTTGTCCTTCGGGACCAATAGTTATATCACTTTGCTGTTTAGTTTCTTTCTGGCTCTGGCACCGGAAACGAGCCAACTAGCCGCAAGCGGGCCCACACAGCCCTAGCTGGGGGCTAGGTGGGACTCTGACATCCCTGAAAGGAAACCGTACGGGTGAGAAAAGCGAATTATACGGTATTGTCTCGCGTCAAGCTATCGATGCTTCGACGTGACAGTCCTTGTTCACCGAAAGTGCTAACTAGGTCTTGACCGTCCTAGTAATCTTGGTATCCGATATACCTTTGTTTAAACCTCCCGGCCCTTATAATTCAGACGGTCTTGGCTTGCACAGAGAAAGTCGGCCCTGTGGCGTGTATGAACAAAACCAGCTGAATGGTCCGAAAATGTGAAGTTGTATTCGGCTAAAGATAAATAGCTAAGGTTAGTGAGGTCTACAAGATAATATTTATAGCTTTGTGTATAGTGAGGCGGCCACTATATTAACTGGCACCGCAAATCATATATTCCACACCAAATAACTACCTTTGAAGTCAATTTATACCTAAAGATAACGATTATAATGTCAGTTTTTACAGTTCTTTTTACTGTGATTTACGTATCTGAAAGCCTCTAGCATTTTTTAGGTGTATATTGGCTTAAAAAATGGTTATTTGGTTTGGAATGTGTGATTTACGGTGCCATTTAATATGATAGCCGCCTCGTGTGTTTCCAGCTAAGTGAGCCCCATGATGATATTAGTGAGGTAGCCTCAGCGACCCCACACGCTTCGAGACCCTGACGCCCACCTTATCGCAACCCCAGATCTAAGGAACGCTCAGCTCAGGAGAAAGCTCCTTCGTCGGATAAACAGTGCTTGAGATTCATTGTCGTTGATGACGCTCGATTGCTTGCGTGTGTGCTTTAATCCAACACAACCTAGGCCGATGTAGCATGACTACGTTACAGAATCCTCCAATTTGATTGAGGGGTATTTTTATCAAGTTTGTGCGACCAATGTGACGACGCCTTTCTTACTTGCCACAAGCCTCAATGTTACTCTACGTTACAGAATGTATTCATGTAGCGTTAGGCTGTGAAGATCGCGCATCCCAAAAGTCAACTGCTGTAAATAAGCACTGACCAAAACCCTTTCATGATAAGACGTACTTCATGCTCGTGTCATGTCTGTGATTCTCTTTGCTATTCAGAAAAAATTAGGAGAAGGCCACTTTAAAGTAGTTGTATCATGATTTTACTTTCACGAATGCGTGCCAAGTATTCAGCCCACAGTCAATGAGTGCAGTGCGTTAGCGTTGCTGCGAGGCATTTGACAGCCGCTCCGCTCGGTTCCAGTGAGCCCCCTTGCATCCCGCCGCCATGGCGGATTCGGAGCGCTTGGCATTTCATAGTCTGAATGAAATACGGCGACAGAAAAGACGTCCGCCGCTAGCTTGTATACAATGCCGTCGCCGAAAAATCAAGTAAGTTGACGCTGATCGGGATATGATCTCAGTTGTCTCACCATCCACATCCCAGGTGTGACCGCTGCCAGCCATGCCAACAATGTCAAAAAGCCGGGAACGAGTACTGCACATATGCCCATGACAAAAGACGCAGTCTATCGGAGGCACCATTCAGAGCGCAGGAGACACAATTCTCCGTGTTCCATAAGCTTCCATTGGTGCCAGACCAGACTTTTGCGTCAGGATCTCTAGCTGAGCCACTGTTCAGCACTGGAACCGAGCCAGAATATGATTTCTCGGGTCTCTCTGGCTCAGTCGGCTCCGGAACAAGTGGTTTCACGCCTGAAGCTTGGGACACCGGCAATTTTATGGATTTCGACTCACAGCTAGACACTGCCCTAGAGCAATACCAACCCGAGTTTGAGTCAGCGATGATGTCGGAATCATATAGCGAAGGTACATTGCCCACCCGATCAGAGAGAATTGAGCTGACCGAAGCGTACATGGTCGTTCAGGGAGAGGGGCGTTACTGCTACGGCTGGGACCAGATACGGCACGTACGTACTTTTTGTTGGTTTTGTGATATGCTGTATTTGCCTGGAGGCTAAGATTTAATGGATGAAGGTCAAGCCAGTATCGAGCCCACGCCGCCTTCAACCATCAGTTCCACCGACGACCTATCCAAGTTTCCTGACATTAGGCCTCTTTTCACGAAGGAAAGGTATGGGCCAAGTCACTGGGTTCATTTCCTACGCATGGTAAGCACTGCTTCTCGTTAACTTTTCCGTTGAGAGTTTCAGCGTCATGAATTGACACTTTGGTATGAAATATCATAAAGCCACCACAAGTCAAAACTGTCATACAACAACAAGAAATGCTGGCTTCACGTAGTGATGACTGCGATATACATACATATGAGTCTTGTAGGATCCTAAAAAATGAGATCCGAACTCGAATCCGTCGGCAAGCTGACGCTGTCTCGATCCATCGTATTTTACCTTCTCGCCGTGTAGCAGATCGCCTGGTTCAGGCGTATTTGCATACCTTTCAGTCGTTGTTCGCAATTTTAGACATTCCCTTATTCCGCGCTCAGTACGACGACATCTGGAAAAGTCCCGAGCCACCACGAGGAATCACGGTATGCCTCCTTTTGTTCGTCCTGTGCGTAGGATCCACCTGTCTGCCCCCTGAAGCTAGAGTGTCATGGGTGGTCACACAATCGTGGTTCTACGCTGCAGTATCGTGGGTGAGAGAAGCCGCAGAGAAGGCAGACTTTAACATGGATTGGCTCCGCCTACGTTGTCTTCAAATCCTTGCGCGCCAAGTGCTATGGCAAAAACCCAGTGCCGTAATCCAATCAACAGCCTCTATTGTCCGAGAAGCGTTGGATAGACTTCGCCGCGGCACAGATCACGTGGCCGGGCATGCTGTATCCGGCACCCTCGGCAAGGAAACCGAGTCAAGGCTTCTAGCTATTGTTGTCGAGCTGGATATCCAGGAGGCTATGCTCTGCGGTCGTCTACCGGTGATCAACGATCATGAGTTCCAACTCTACCTTCGTAGCAATGCCGGAGTTGATGGACCGTCAAGTGTGCTAGCATGCAACTCTAAAGCTGAGTTTACAGAGCTATCGTTTCACGGCCTCTTACAGAAGACACTGCCTCTGCGCCTTAAGATCGCCCGATACGTGAACAATTCGAACCAGGAGAAAAGATACGAAGAGACCTTGGCGTTGGGCCAAGAACTTCTGGCGGCCCTTGATGTGTGCAAAAGTCAGATTGACAGCTTTCGCATGAGCAGCCGACCTCCGACGACATGCCAAATAAGGCTTTTCGACCTCCTCAACTACGGATTCCTGCTCGGTCTTCATCATGCATTCGCTGTCCAGGCACGTGACGATCCTGCATACCACTATTCTCTCACCATCTGCCGTAGCACATCGCTCTCGCTCCTCGCAGCCATGTCGGGGCCCGAGAACGAGGATTTCAGGCGGCTTTGCCTCCAGGGATCGAGACTACTGTGCGACGTGCACCGCAAGAGCGCACTCTACCTCCTTGGCGAGATGATGCACGAATCGCAAGCAAACTCGCTCTTCGCGCGAGACCCGGTGACGTTACTCACCCGTCGGGAAATGCGCCGTGGTGTACAAGGCTACCTCGAGCTCTCGAGGTCTCGCGTAGCTGCTGGAGACATAAGCGTCAAATTTTACTTGCTTTTGTCCTCCCTGATAGTCTTCGCAGACAAACCACAGTTTGGTGCTCGAGCCCGAGAAGAGGTCACTTTCGTATGGAAAAGAAATCTGGAGCTTTGTCACTCGCGGCTTAGGGCGCTGAGGCTTGAGCAAAAGGGCTACTTGACCTCGGACCTGCGTCCCTCTGGAATCTCAGAGATATCGTTCGACAGTGCAGGCGTTGGGTTTCTACTATAATTAGACGCTGAATCAAATAGGGAATATACATAAATTCAGATAGAGTGAGGGTAGTTACGGTCACCCAGATGGCTTCCTAATATAATAGTATACTTAGGTAGCTAGCTACCCCAACATCCCACTTTCTCAGACACAGCACAAAAGTACTCCCCTTCACGTCTCGAAAGCAAGCTAAAGAGAACGCCACAAGTTTATTTGAAAATAACCTTACCAAAAACAGAAATACGAGAGACATCCATATTGGGTCTCATTCCTCTGTGGGAGATTTGAAATGATCCATCTACCTCCAAGCCTTCTCCAACTTTCACCCAGACAAACTTTTGAGATGTACGTTAGAAGATGCCCATACTTCATCTAATTTTAGACGCCTTGGTGAAGGTAAGAATTAAATAGATCGCCAGATAAGATTCAAAGTTAATGATAAAATGGATCTAAGCCAGACCGAGGTAAGGAAATGTCAAGTCCGTAACCCCTGCCACGTTGGCCTTCAAGTAGCTGGCTACCAAGCTCTCCAAGCCGATCGCTTGAGCGCTCGCAATCCAGTCATCCAAGCTTATGGTGTCGTAATGGCCACCGTAAAAGCTTCCCATTCGCTGCGCAATATCTTGGAACGGGACCTCGACGCCGCCGCTATGGTGGCGGAATAGAATAGTGGCCACCTCACCCGTGCACGTCCGGCTTTCCGAAACGATGTCGCGCGCGATCACTTCGACGTCGTTAAAGTCGAAGAAGCCCCTTGCTTGGGGTATTCTGGGTACCTTCTTCATCAGTTTTGAGTAGTGAATAACTGAGTTCAGGGCATCATCCGGTGGAGCCTGGGCCCCTATGACTGAGCACACACGGTGGATGGCGACGGACAGGCCTGTCTGTTTCGAGAGCTTCTCGAGGAACACCTCACCGACCCACTTTGAGGCCGTATAGCCCTGCGAGCCGTCCGTGGGCGGAGGAAAGAGTGCCATTGTGCCTGGGGTCATTGCGAATAAGCCGGAGTATAGGATTACCCGACCAGACGAGATGAATAGCAGCGGAATGCGCCTCCTGAGGGCCATCGAAGCGAGGAACTTTAGTGCGTGGACGTTGGCTCTTTGCAGCGACGTATAGTTGTTTAGGCAGTGACCTTGCGAGCCCGCATGAATGATGTGGTCGGCGTGAAGCTCCAGGAACTCCTGATCCTGGGGAGATAGCCCCAGGCGCGGGCTACGAAGACTGCCGGAGAACAACGTGATTCTCGAGTCTTTGGGCACTTGGGTGTGAGAGTCTGGCGGAACAGCGACGCAGAATATGTGGGAAACCTTGCCGTCTGCCAGCAGTGCTTTGAGCAAATGCGAACCCAGAAAGCTTATAGCCCCGGTCAAGACCACGCGCCGCCCATCATTCCGGACGGGAGAGTTCGCGACTGGGGCGACCCTTAAAAACTCACTAGGAACTTCGGTCTCCTTGTCCCAGTCAATGGACTCGGGGGCTTCGACGCGACTCCGCGCGTTGCTCATCAGCGATGCCATCCTGCTAAGCGTGCTCTTCTGATACAGATCTGACAGCAAAAGCTGCACTCCTGTCTTCTCTGCTATCACGCTCTGAAGATGAACTAGGTGTAGGGAACTCCCGCCAACTTCAAAGAAATCGGTTTTGTCGTCGATCCTCCTATCTCCTACAGTGGGACCCAGTGTACTCCTCCAGAGCATTCTCAGCTCTTCCTCTACCACGCCGAGTTCCTTATCTGCCTCGACGCGCCCCGAGCACAAAGGCAGTTGGAGCCGCTCTACAGCGGCTCTGTCTACCTTTCCATTAGCAGTGTGAGGCATTTTCTCTAAAATAAGTATTCTGCTCGGAAGCATGTAAAGTGGAAATGGCAGCGACGTAGACAAGGAGTCCAGATCCGCCTGCGACCAATGGCTGCCCGGTGCTAGTACGACATGGGCGACGAGGAACATAGGATCGCCGCGCGTCGTGACCACGGCCTCTGTCAACTTTCCTCCTGCTGCCTGCACGATCGCATCGGAAATCTCGCTAAGGTCGATGCGCAACCCGCGAAGCTTGACCATAGCGCTGCCGCCCATCCGCCCGAGTAACACCAATCCCCCGTCGCTGGCGAGGCACCCTCGGTCCCCTGTTCTGTAAAGTGTCTTCCATTCTCGCGCCACGTCTGCTGCCGTTGCGAATGGATTTGGCACAAATGCTCCGAGATTCTGTTCCCTATCAGAGTAGCCCTGGGCCACTGCTACTCCGCCCACGCATATCTCGCCAGGAAAACCGGGGGGAAGAAGGTTCAAATCGCTATCCACAATGTATACCCGCACGTTCACGAGAGGCCGCATAGTACCAAGAGCCACGCCAGAGGGGTGCAAGGTAGAATCCAGCGGGATGTGGCGGAAGGTCGCAGCACAAGAGGTTTCAGTCGGGCCATAGAAATCCGTAAGCTGAAGATGAGGCAGACTTAGGTCCCGTATTCTAGTGAGAAGCTGTTCGTTGATGGGCTCCCCGCCCGCGCAGGCGTGTCGCCAAGACCGACATTGAGATATTGTGTCTCGCGCATATGTGGCAAGCATGACGTACTCGGATGGTGTGGCTATCGTCATGTCCACGCCACGGCTCAGCATGAGATTCGCAAGGTCTTGTGGGTCGCTTCGCGCACTGGCTGGGGCGATGATGAGCTCCCCGCCATTCATGATGGCGTTGATGGCTTGCGCGATGGACATGTCGAACCCAATGGAGCTTTGTTGTAGTACTCTCGGGTGCTCCAAAGCGAGCAGCTCATTCTTAGCGCTTGCATAGTTCATGATGCCTTCTTCCCTCAGAACCACGGCTTTGGGTACCCCAGTCGAGCCACTCGTAAACAGTATGAAGCCGCCTCCAAAAGATGGCGCAGTAGGAACAGTCTCACGTGCAGCTTGGCTTACTTGGTCCAGGTCCAGTATATTTATCTGGGAAGACTGTGCCAGTTCAGCACCAAGGGCTTGTGTTGTCCCATTGATGAGAATTAGTCCTGGCTCACAGGTATTGATGACTGTATTCAGGCGTGGTACTGGGAGGCTGGCGTCTAGAGGCACGTAGAACGCTCCGATGCGCAAGATCGCCAACATAGAAACGTACGTGTCTACGCACGGTAGCGTCAGTACAGAAATACGCGCACCCTTGCTAACCCCCGCCTGTATAAGGGCGAATGCAATACAAGAAATTCGTTCTTCGAGCTCGCCATAGCTCAGCGAAGTCCGATCATCACTCAGGGCCGCTAAATTCTCATTCTCCGCCGCCACCTGCGTGAATCTAGCAGCGATACTATCTGGCCAGGCTTGAGAGCGACCCTCCGCTTGTTCCTGTACGTCGAGATATTTGATATCTTCGACAATGAGAGGTGGCAGTTGTCGAACCCGAAGGTCTGGCCCGTCATTCAAAACGGCTTCTAGGAATGAGAGATATAAATTTAGCATCAGCTCTGTACTGGCAATGGAAAAGAGATAGTCACATGAGGTGACCTCAAGAAGGTGCTTCCCGTCACCTGCTTGTGAAATGTTGAAGGTGAAGTCGTACGGAGTCCTTGTATCCGCGTACTGAACCAAATTCATGGTATGAGATCCAAGGCTCGAGCATATGAGGTTACCGACTCGATAGTTATAAGCAATCTGAAATAAGGGCATGTGGTCCATCGGTCGCCGGTTTTCGAGCCGTGCTATGATAAGGTCCAGCGGAACATCGGCTCGAGCGAAACCCTCAAGTACAGTCTGTGTCGTAGTTCGCACCAAGTCGGCAAATAACGGATTTCCACCAATTCTGAAACACATCGGGAGTATGTTGACAAAATGACCAATTGTATGTAGCGGTCTTGTCGTGCCCTGACCAGAATCTGTCACTCCGATGCAAAGGTACTCTACCTCGAGCATACAATGCATCAGTGCCACTAGAGTAGACAGATAGAACTGCATTGACGTTGACCGCAGACCGATGCTGGCGTGTTTGATCTTATCAACCATTTGAGCGTTTATTTCGCGCTGCGCGTGGTGATTTCGAAACGATCTACGCTCTTTTCTGTATCGAAACTCTGCGATAGCCAAGAGAGGGATGGATTCTGGCAGCACTCGAAACTGGTCTAACCAGTACAAGATGGACAACTCGAGTTTTCCCGAACATATATCTTGAACTTGCTTGGAAGCAAAGTCATAATAGGAGTTATATTTGGCATGAAGAGGGAGCAGTCGATAGGCACGATCAAGATCCGTCAGAAGAATATGCCAGCTCAGCCCATCCATGATGATATGATGGCAGCCAAAAATAACACTGTGCGAGTTCGCCGAGTGCGTGACCAAGATTGCTTGAAAGCATTGGCCTTTGGAGAGATTCCAGGGTGTTCGGGCTAGTTTTTCAAGAATTTGGCGATTTTCACTCTTTGGGGCGTTTATATGTGTGAAAGCTCCCGGCTTAGGCCCCGACAGGAGTCCTTGTCTTACTTCCAGAGTTCTGGAATCTGTGAAAATGCAGGTGCGAAAGACTTCATGGTGACATAATACTTTATTCAAAGCTTGGGAGAAGTTATGGACATCAAGCAGGCCGTGTATCTCATATTCAGCTGTCACATTAAAGGTAGTTGGGTCATCCAATATGCTCTGCATGAAGTACATGCTCCTTTGAGCATAGGAAAGGGGGCCAGTTCTAGTGAAGCAGTCCGCGTCAAGATACATGTCTGCAGATGGCTGCGCTTCTGGCTGTGGGATGCGAGCCATGCCATCCCCCCGACTCGCCTCCTTAGCATCTATTTCTGGTGGTGTGCCTGCCACAACAGAAGTGAAAGAGTCTGAATCACTTGAACGGGAACACATCTTGGAGCTAATACTCAAGATTCTTTTGTCATGTGTAGCTTCTGTAATGCTACTCTGACTGTGCGTGTCATCACTTGAGGAGATGGATGCTAGGTCTGACACAGCCGAATGGCTGTTATCATCTCTAGTCAACCTATCCTGCATAAGCTGACGGACGGCTCGGGAGCAAACTGCTGATATCGACTCTCGGCTCAGTATTTCCAAGATCGATACATCTACACGCATATATTCCGAGACCCAGGCTCGAATTTCAATGGCGAGGAGCGAGTCCAGTCCAAGGTCAGACAATGGTGCCTGGATATCGATGGCAGTAATGGGTACCTGAAGTAGAAGCTGGACCTTCTTTGTGAATTCGCGTTGAAATAACTGAAAGGCCTCTTCAGCCGAACATGAACTCGCTGTTGCATAGTCTCCGAGAGCGGTCGATACGGCCCCTTCTAAGCGAATGGCTGGGTCTGTGCCAATACTTCCATCGGTCTGAAACATATGCGCGAAACGAGGGTTGGCTGCCCATGCAGGAGCTGGGCCACGACACGCGCCTCTGACGGATGGCTCAAAACCCATTGTCAGCTCTCCATTTCTTGAAGTTGGGTGACCAAATAGGATTGCCTGTGATACCAGATGATGGACCTCACTTTCCGATAATGGCGTGTATAATTGGGACTTGAGATGCTCGTCGATTTTTGAGCCCTGACGCACCTTCTGAGCTACATAACCGACGTCTGCGATCATACCAATGTTGATGAGGCTGCCCACGCGGCCTCGAAGTCTTCGATTCTCTATGATACTTGACATGAACATATTCGCTGCGTGATAAATCGACTGGCCGGCATTCCCTAGGACGCTTCCCAGTGATGAGAATGCAATGAAAAAATCCAATTGTACAGTATCCCCGAAAACTTTGTCGAGGTTTACTGTTCCAACGACCTTGGGAGCAAGTGTCTGATTGATGGAAACCAAATTGGAATCGAGGAAAAGAGCGTCCGCGAGCACCATGGCGGCATTCATGACACCGAATATTGGGGGCATACCACGAGCTTCAGCCTTCGCCAGCAATGCCTTCACTTGTTCGATTTCGCCGATGTCTGTATTTATAGCTATCAGGTCTATTCCGGTGGCCCGAATTCTCGGCACCCAGTCTGCCTTTGCGGTGGCATTTCGGCTGGCCACAATGATATGTAGAGCACCACAAGCTACCATGAAGCGGGTTAAAGACTGGCCAAGCTCACCGGCGAGCCCCACAAGAAGATAAGTCTTTGAAGACGAGAATAAATGTCGCCCAGTATTCTGTACGACTCGCGCTTCTACCGGATGATCTCGCCGCCAATCGACTACGGTCGACAATATGGCTAAAGGACACGGTGATCGCGCGACGTCACGTACCTTGGTCGATGGCATCGGTTCCTTGTGCTCGAGACATGTTGAAAAGAAGTAAGCGTCTCTTATTGTATCCTGGTCACGACATATCCTGCTTGGTCTAAACCAATGTGTTTCACATCCAGCCGGGAGAGTACGGGTAATAAGATCGATCCGGTCGTGCGAGAAGCTGAATAGATGTCTCACATTATTTGAAGGAAGGATATTTTGAAGTCTCCGGCGAGATGACAAAGGATGGATGTTGACCCAGTCCTTTCTTATCCGCTGCGAGAGAGTAGTGAATATAAATTTGCGCCCATTGATCGGCGAGCGACGTTGAATAGCAGTGGCGACCATGTCATTGGGCTCATGGACGACCACATCTCCCTCAGAGCACTGAAAGATCAAATGAGACGCAATTATCTCCGCCGCAATCTCTGCTATCCCAGCGGCGCTGCATTCGGTCGTTGAAGATGGACAGAACACTTGGCATGGCGCAATTGATAAGATTGAAGCATCTGTGTCGCTCAAGGCAAACACTATTTCTTGGCTTGGAACTCGAACTCCGGAACACAAGAAGCACATATCTGCGTCGTCGGAGCATAGCCTCACTGATAGTTGCACCTGAATTAAGACATTGTCATCCATGTGTAGGGTTTCCATACCCCTCACAACAAGGCTCGGGGTCTCGTATCCAGCGTACATTATCTCTATGATGTCGTGCGCTCCCGCAAACCTCTGTACGTGGCGCCGAGTGGCATTGAGGTCTATGTTGGCTTCTATGTTCGGGACCAGGCGGGGAATGTATCTTTGTCCATCCTTCACCAAGACCTCCTGCTCGTCGGCCCACAGTATATCCCCGGCCGCCTCATTGAAATTATCTGAGGTCAACATCAGTAATTGTAGAAGAGTCTCAACAGCCAGATCAATATTTCTTTCGGCATCGTCAGCCAGCTCGATAAAACGGAAATTGCGGCGAGGGAGCTCTATTGTGAGAGCACGACCAATACCTATCATCATGTTGGAATATGGGTCTTTTGCGATCCGGCCATGCGTTAACCATACCAGATTGGTTACTGTCTCAAAAATCAACTTAAGGTTTCTCAAGGTAAGAGGCTGAATGTTTGGGGAGAATAGCGGCCTATCGAGCTCCTCCATATTTAAAATCGAAGTATCGCGAGTGAGGTCTCCTGGGCTCAAAGAATCGATGGTGTCTATGACAGTTACATCTGACTGCATAGGGTTGAGTAGCTCTTTGGCTCGCTGTGCTTTATAAATTGATGAGCAACTCCTGCCGCTGATGATCAATATCCTCTGCCCCTGGGGAATGAAGCGGATATGGCTAAGAGGGCTGATAAGTGCAGTGTAATGCTGATCGACAGCGCGAGCGACGAAAACCGAGCAGCTGTGTCTGGAGACGTCAGGGGTATCTAGGACCAAGGCCTCGACACCCGAAAATCCATTTTCTTTCAGAAGTCCTTGCCAGGCTTCACTTGATACCCCTGGGCTTGGGAACCTCCCCTCCGGAGAGCCTAACCACCAACCTTCCAGGCCGCCCATAAGGCCCATTTCGCGGAGCATGGCCCCTGTCACTTCCACTATAAGCAGGAAACCTCCAGTACGTAGCAGCGATCTGGCATTGCCCACTGCCTGTGAGAGGTGACGGGTGGCATGGAGAACGTTCGCAGCCACAATGACATCGAACGATTCCTGTTCGAATCCTTGCTCTGTCGCGGACCCCTCAATATCCAGAACCTTGAAAGACAGTTTGCGGGCGTGATCTGAGAGCCTATGCGCTGCTTTTTGGAAGAAACCAGACGAAATGTCCGTAAAAGTGTATGAGGAGTATGCATTGCCAATAGCATCTAGCACTTTGCGGGTCGTGCCACCTGTGCCAGCCCCAATTTCTAGTATTTTCGCCTGTGGGTACTTGTGAGCAATCTGTGTCGCATATTTCGCCAACTGATCATTGCAAAAGGAAAAGCCACGGCCATCGGTGTAAAGGCGGCTTAGCAGGTCATTTTTGAGCATGTGTTGCAGCATCTCCGAATCGCCGCGCATTACGTTGAGCCAATTCTCGCCAGTCGCGTGAAGAAGCGCTATTTCGACACTGTCGGGGTATAATCTAGCTATCTCGTCAACTGTTGCTCGTTCGTCCTCCAGCCATGCAGCTTGGGCTACTGGATGGCGCCCTTGACGCACCGAAGACAATAGAACTTCAGTGGCTCGCAGAAATTCCTGGTGGTGCCATTTGAGTAGATGGGTATTGGACGGATTGTGCTTGCGAACTAGATCGCAGAGAAAAAAGAGCGCGGTACGCTCTACTGCATCGATGTGCTGGACTTCCTCCTTAGACAGATGCCGATCATCAGAGATGGGCAGTAGGCCGGACGCGTCGATATCCCAGATAGTTTTCGTGTAAAGGAGTCGGTCTTCTGATGGAAGCCGCTCAGCTGCCAACCTTAACATGAGGCCTTCAATTTGTATTCCAACAAGACCTTTTGAACACTCACATACTTCAAGGTCAAGTTCCATAGTAGCGTCGGAAGAGCCAACCAGGTGGGCCTCGGTATTGATGCTGACATTTCTTTGCGTGTGTTCAAAGCTCACCGACGGATCAATTATCAAACGCCGGATACTGATAGGTAAATAGTGACCCTTAGCAGAATTTGTCGCTGTCGATAAGAATGTTGCAAATCCCGCTTGGAAAGCTACGTCTAGAATAGCTGGGTGCAGCTCATACACCTCGGAGAGTTGGCATTGAGACCACACGGCGAGTGCGGTAGCATAACCCCAGATGCGTCTGATGCTTTTGATTGCTCGGAACACGCCAGCATACTGGATTGAAACATCTTCAGCTGCTTGGTAGAAGCTCTCCGCGTCTAACGACGGCAATGTATGTTCCAACTCGTGCATCTGCGTGCACGGAGCTCGGGGCAGAGACTCAAAATGCATGATCAGGCTGCCAGTGCATGTTTTGATGACTGTGCGGTTGTCCGAGTAGCTGTATAAGGTAAAGCGAGTTTCGAGCCGCGAGGGAACATCTGATACCTCATGGAGTCGAAAAATCGTTTCAACTTCCAAGTCTTCCTCAATCACCAAACCTCGATGGATGACCATATCCTTGATTGCGACGAGGCTTACCATACGCCCCCGAGTCCACTGCTTTGCGGCATCCAGAGCCATGCTCACATATGCGGCGGCCGGAACGATAATCTGTCCCTGGAATTTGTGGCCTGCTAGCCAAGGAATCTCTCGGAGTCTAATTATGTTGCGCCAAGTAATCTGATCCCCGTAGTCATCGCAAACTCGCCCCAGGAGCTCATGCGTATTTGAAGGCCCTAGACGATGCATTCGAGAAATGCGACTTTCTTGCCAGTGTATTTGGTCGTGGTCCCACGGATATGAAGGTAAATCCTTGGGCATCGGTGCTGGAGGTGGCTGGTCAAATGCTTGTCTCCAGAGTCCAAAGTCTACGGATCCTAGATAGCACCAAATTGAGCCAACTAAAGATGAGAAGGTCTCTAGGTCGTTCTCATTACGCCGTAAACAACACATGTAGGGTACTGAAACCTCCCGGTGGGCGTTCAATGTTTGACGAACCGGCACTTCGAGAGCGGGATGAGGCCCAACCTCAATAATGAGATCTGGTAGCTTCGGATCGTCGGCAATCACTTTCTCAATAGCTTGAGAGAAAAGTACTGGGTGGGTCATATTATCGACCCAATACTCCGCGGCTAACATGTCGGACTTTGCAGTGGACATTTCGATACCAGGCCACAGACTTGAGATCCAGACACACCTCGCACGATTTTCTCGAATTTCTATCTTGTGTTCTTTGAGATAAGAACTATAAATTTTGGCGCAATCATTCATTTGGTGTGAATGGTATGCCACGTTCACATGGAGAAATTTGGCAAATATGTTTGAGTCTTCCAGCTCCTTCTGAGCCTTGTTTAATACGCTCGAGTCACCTGAAATGGTAACATTTCCAGGAGAGTTACTGGCAGCCACAACAAGCCGCCCGTCATAGTTTGGCTTTTTGCAAAACTCGGTTGCATCCTCCCAAGACATGGAAACGGCCATCATACCGCCCTCTTGCTGAGTTGTCTGCACTGCGAGACCACGATAATAAGCAACGACCATCGCATCGTTCTCTGTCAGGACTCCTGCGACGAAAGCAGCGGCAATCTCCCCTGATGAATGACCGACAACGATGTCAAACTCGGTGCCGACGACACGCAAGAGATTGACTAGTGAGATTTGCACCGCTGTGCAAAGCGCCTGAGATATCCCAGCCTCGTGAATTCGGAAATGAGATGCAGCGTGCATTTCTGCCACCAGCGACCAAGATGGAGCTTCAATACAGCCTTCTAGTATCTTCTCGCACCTTTGCATCGAGTTTCGAAAAACAGATGAAGCCGAATAGAGGGTTTGACCCATTGTAGCCCACTGGGCACCCTATTTTCAAAGTCAGCAAACAATCAATTTCCAGCCGGAATTCTTACCTGGCCTGTAAATATGCCTAGGATTTTGCGCGTCGGATTCTCCGTGTTCATGCCACACACACCGAAGACATTGAGAGATGTCTTACCGGCCTTGATCTGTTTCTCAAGAGCGATAAGGAGTTGCTGTCTGTTCGTGATAGGAAGTGCAGTTCGATGATGAAAGACAGTACGGCGTGATTGTAACGCCCAAGCCAGTGCGTCCAAATTGAGCGACGGGCGATTCGAGATGTACTCAAGTAGTGCCTCGAGCGATCGCAGGAGAGCTGTCTTGCTTCTAGCTGACACCACCAACGGCCCAGCAGCACCTTGGGACCTCTCGCTACTGACAAGCACGGCAGGTGCCGCATCATTGCATCGTGGCTCATACCGTTCAAGTATGGCATGAGCGTTGGTACCGCCGAAGCCGAAGCTATTGACGCTGGCGTACTTACCACGAGCAACAGATTCGGAGTTGGTTGGCGCCGAGAGGGATAACACCCTAGAAGCAGCCGGCCACGGCGTTGGAACAGTGGGGACTCGCAAACCGTCATAGAATGGGCTCAGAGTAGGGTTTAGCGAGTTGAAATGCATGTTGGGAGGTATAATTTGGTTTTGGAGAGCCAGCGACGCTTTGAGTACCCCAGCCAGGCCAGCGCATCCCTCAAGATGGCCGATAATGGTCTTAATGGAGCCACAATGAAGGGGTTGTTGTTGGGACTGCTGCACACCAACTTCAAGACGAGTCGAAAAGGCCATCTGAATGGCCTGCGCCTCTATAGGGTCACCAGCAGGCGTGCCCGTGCCATGGCACTCGAAGAATCCACACCGATCTATCTCAGGGTTTAAGCCAGCCTTTTCATATGTTTTTCGGATCAAGTCAGCTTGGGCTGTGGCACTTGGCATGGTGATTCCACTCGTTCTTCCATCAGAATTCACACCGGTCTCTCGTATAATACACTCGATTTCATCACCGTCTTTCTCCGCTTGACTGAGCAGCTTAAGGACTATGGCGGCGCAACCCTCTCCGCGGCCGTAGCCGTCTGCTTCTCGATCCCACATGCGGCACCTGGAATCAGGAGATAGCATGCGCAGTTTAGATTCCGCAATGTACATTGCTGGGTCCAGTATCAGGTTGACCCCTGCCACCACGGCCCTCGTGGCGTCACCATTGCGAAGACACCCAACTGCCTGGTGCAATGCAACCAGTGAACTAGAACATGCTGTATCCACTGTGACCGAAGGTCCTTTAAGGTCGTAAAAATAAGAGATTCTGTTAGATAGTATACTGCGTGCCGTTCCAGTAGCTACGTACGTCGGCAATGTCTCTAGGTCTCGCATCTGGATATCGTGGAAGTCAGAGGTCATGGAACCCACGTGGACCGAGGTTCGAGATCCTTGAATCGCGCTCAGGGGCCATCCTGCGGACTCGAATGCTTCGTAGACAACCTCGAGTAGAACTCGCTGTTGGGGATCCATGCATTGCGCTTCTCTGGGATTGATCTGAAAAAAGCCCGAGTCGAATAAACGGTGGTCCTCTTGCAAGAGGTATGCCTTGTTCCGCACATCAGTACAACCATGGTGCTGGCCATCTGCGTTATAGAACTTGGACAAGCGCAACCGATCCTCCGGAAAGCTGCAGAGTACATCACGTGGCTCCTGCAACAATTCCCATAGTTTGGAGGGGGAAGTCGTCCCTCCTGGAAACCTACAGGCAGATCCAACAATTGCAACCGGTTCAGCCATCTCAGTTACTTCTGCACCAGGGCGGTACCGAAGATACTCAGCAGTAGATATGTAGTGCCAGGTGAGCAGATAGGTTGTCGCAGGTTGTCAAGACGAAGAACTTCACTTGTTCCATCTTCACTATTGAGAGCCGCGTTAACCTCCGCGAACCTTATTCACTGTCACGGGTCGAGTTCCGGCGGCTTAGCCAATGAATATTGAGTGAGCTTCTTCGCTCCATGCCCGTCCTCACGGACATTTCTTGCCAGATGGGGTAACTGAACGGCAGGATGGTCGGGTCTTTGCGGGGTCTTGTGGAAACGATCGTGTTCACCAAGACCTGGTTCAGGACGCCCCGTTCCTACCAGACACTTCCACCATGTCTTCATGGAAGCTCGCTCTTATGTAAATGAGGTCTCAGAGAGCCACCAAAGCCAACCGCAGTGGATAGGCAGCCAGAAGTACTACCTGGGATTGAGTTATTCGTGCCCATGCTACTGTGGCTGATGGTTATTGGTCCAATTAATGCTTCAGAGATTGTCCCAATCTAATCAGGGGTTTCATTCGTATACGTCCTTATCGAAGGGAGATAGTAAGTAGGTACAATATCGCGGCAGTGTTTTGGGAGCTTGATGGTAAGGGGATTTGGCCCATCGGGTCCCCAATGAGTCAGACTCATCGTTGAGGAATCGCTCAGCAGGACCAGATTCACAATATCGGCGTGGTCTGAGGGCCGACACGGCTAAACTGTATCGGCAAGGGATTGTGTCCCTATTAGTGCACTTAGTACACAAATCAGCAGCCCATTTCTCAATTTGATCTCTAAACCATTTAATGTGGGGAATGCCAGGTTTTCCTATATCCCCAGCGGTTGATCACCGCCGTAGTAATGCAGCATGCTGAGCGTGTTCGCGGCACCGGTATAGTCGGATATATTTTCCAACTGTTGCAAATGCCTTATAGATTTCGATAATATTATGATGCCCGCAAGGTAAATCCTGCAGTTGGTCTATATATAATCCAGAAGTGATGGCTGCTAAAACGCTCCCAATCAGGACAAGCACAATCGAGAGTGCTGGTCCCAATATGATAATCAATAGCGCCATGCTAGGGCTTGTACCGACAAGGACATTTGTGAGGGGTTTTCAAGATTGCATTCATATTTACATGCTGAACAAGGGCCGTTAAGTGGCAAAAACATCTTGAAACGGATCAGCAGCTAATTTTCTATATAATTTATATGGCAGTATTGCATCCAAATGTAGCGCTCAGTACTACTCGCGTCAAGGAAATACACGCTGCTCGACCCAGACAGTGGAACCGCGGGTTTTCCAGCACAGGTATCTCACTTTACCTTACATTGGATTAACTTGTTCAGTATATGGTATAACTATCTGACCTACTAATCAGCGCTCCGGTTGCACGAGGCCAAGATGCTGCTTCATGTCAACAGGCTTGAAGCTTGTATCGCGGCCGACGCAGCCCAGGGTCGGCCCTCGGATGCAAAGAGCCTCGCGTATTGGTTCGGATTTGACGCTATGGGCGACTTCGTATTCAACCACTCCTTCGGTATGCTCGAGGCTGGAACCTGGCACCACGTCATGGTGCGATCTTACCGCGCCATTGAGCTCCTGGGACCTTTTGGCCCGGCGCCCTGGCTCGTCCACATTGGCTTCAAAATTCTCCCACGCGTAGGCAAGCTAAAGGACTAGTACGAGATGACCTCATGGTGTCGACAAGTAATGGAGCAGCGGTTGGAGAATGAGATGTTACAGAAAGAGCTGGATATGACCCATTACCTCATGATGCAGGAGAATGGGGAAGCCGCTGATGGCAAGGCGGGATATTCGGCTGCTAGAGAGCACAACCGGTTCTAGCTTCACGGCGACAGCTTTCTGATAATAGTCGCTAGTGGGTATGTGGTAACATTTTTGGAAGATCTTGTGACCTTTTGAGGCGCCATGCACTATCTGCTCATTACGAGGGATCGTCATGGTAACCTGTAATGGGTCTTAAACTAGGAAGTCTAGCTAAACTAACTCTCTTTTTCTAGTGCGCCTATAGCCACCGCGTTACCATTTCTACTTGGTGAGCTAGCCCAGAAGCCTGAGCAGGTTGAAAAGCTCTACGAAGAGCTCTGGGACGTCAACCTGACCGACCTCAATGCCATCGGTAGGTTACCTCATTTGGACGCCTGTATAACAGAGACACTACGGCTGTGGCCACGCGGCGCCGGGGCGAGCTTCGGCACGATGATCCCGCCCTCGAGCTCGATGTAGTCCCAATCGGGGATCTTGGTGGTCTGGGCGCGATGGGTGAGTCGCTTGACTATGGAGATGTCCGATCCGGAGTCGCGGTTGCGCACGGCTTGCTCCACGTGCCTTAGAGCCGGGACCTGAGGCTTGGGATGACGGATGTTCGACTCCTTGCGAACAAGACCGCTATTCTGTGCCAGGTGGGCAAGCTCTGGGACCACTGTCCCCGGGGGGAGACTATTACCGTGGTACTGCGGCTGAGGCGACGGAGACAGAGGGGCGCCGGGTCCCTTGGGATTATTGTTCCCAAACGGCATTGGATAAAACGAGCGATGCCCGGTGCCGTCATCTTCTTCGCCATCCTCATCGTCGCCAACAACAAACACGCTAGGGTCAACAGGGGGGTGGGTTGCCCCAGACAAATAATGCGAGATCGGGGGTTTTCGGTTACTTACCTCTGTTGGACTGAAGTGTGCACTCATATGCGACGTTTCGTGGCTGCTCTGAGTACCACCCTGTTCCACGAGGTGGACGCTCGCGCGACTTGGGATGTGTTCTGTGAGGAATGGCGTAGGTGCACGTCTCGAGATGCCTGCTTGCCGGGCATTGCCACTATTAGCTGGCCCTTGCTGCCACTCAGTATGGCCTGTCATAGACATGTGCTGGTGTGCTGAGAACGGCTGGCCTTTGATCCGGGGCAGAGCTGGCTCTCCCTTGAGAAGGGCCTCCTGGGGGACTGTTTGCGGGTCAATAGCAACCTTGTCCCAGCCTTTGCCCTTTTTGTATGAAATGAAAGACTCGATCATCTTCTTGTATTGTCGTTTGCCGTACTTGTGATAAAAGTAGTCATCGCACTCCCCGCAGACCCGGTCGACATTGTACCGTCTTTTGTAGGGTTTACAGGTGGGAAAGCAACAAGCCCAGCAAGACCTTTCGGCTCTGAGCTGCGCAAAAGCACACTTCTCGACCAACCGTTCCCTGTGTCGACAGAGACACAGGTATGTTGTGTTCGAACACATGCATCCCATCTTGTCGAGCGGCTTTCGCTAATGTCAATGAGTCCGAGTGAAAAAGGGAGGGAAGCTGGGATTTAAAAGGAAAGTCAGCAACGACCTAAGAAAAGACGGATAGCTAGAACGCTATCCTGAGGGTCAAGTATATAAACTGTATAAGTCATGAGATGAGGTGGCAGGTTTTGTTCTCTAGATGATACCGGTGAATGGATTATGTATGTGCGAGTAGCAGCATGCTCTTGTGTATTGCGAACAAGAGCGTCTGGATAGTGCACTTTGCCTAACAAGTATTGAAAGGGTTATGATAGAAGCCACAAAGGAGATATATTGTCTTTAGGTTTCATAGAAATGATGAACTTGAGAACATGGTCTTTGTAGTATTCCAACTGTTTCACAGCAGCTCCTATGTTGATTTTTAATTCTTAATTATTTTTACTCTATTTAAAAAATCCAGAAAATAAAACAAAATCAAAATCAAAGGCATTGTTTTACTGAGACCTGGTCTCTCTTCGCATAGCATCTTAAGCCATACGCAATGAGAGGGAGTTGGTCAGAGTTGAGTTGTAGATGCTTCAAGGATAGGCGTCTGGGTACAAGCTCACGACGCTACATAGGCGATGAACCAACTGCTTTCCACACTGGAATTGGCCATAAACAAGACTGTGTATTATCGTATTTGGGCGCGAACTTAAATCAACTTGTCCGGATGTAAGAGATACTTCAATGTCAGTTAAACTTCAGGTGTGGCAGTGCAGCTTGATTGCTCATTTGAGCGTGGGCGTGATGCATGTAGTGAGAAATTGGCCGACTGAGTCACTCGGCTGGACAAGGCCAACATTGAAAGTCGCAGCATGATTGGTACATGTATTTAGACTAACGGATTAAGTATTTAAGTACCTATTTAGAAGAGGGATGGACCCCACCAAGGCTTCTTTCTCCGACAGCACGGCTATTTCGTCATACTTTAAGAGGTACCTACGGGGGACCTATCGCCGCAAAAGGTACAAGGTAGTTCCGACCTGCCTTCGTACACCAAATTCAAGCCGAAGGAAATATTTGAGGTCTGGGGATGTCGTCTACTATGGATAAGAAGTCGGAAGACTTGTTGAAACGACCCCTTTATGGTATTTACACCCAACATTCTCTATCTACTAGACCTGATCGTCGCTAAGTACAGTAACCCCGCCATCGCAGTCTACGATTTACCCCACGAAGTCCTCTCAACCCTCACCCTCAAGGAGGATGCCGAGTCGCAAGATGTCGAGACAAACGCACCGTCGCCCCCTAAATCTCAGTCTCAAGACCTTTCGCAAAACGCCTCGACTGAAAATCTGGTCGGGTCGCAAACATGTTCGCTCTGTGGCATGTCCTTCCCTAGCGTGCAAGACCAACGCAGCCACCAGAAATCCGATTTGCACCACTATAACCTAAAGCAGAAGCTCCGCGGAAACAAGGCTGTATCGGAAGTCGAGTTTGAGAAGCTGATTGACAACTTGGATGAGAGTCTGTCAGGCTCTGAATCTTCCGAATCGGAAGACGACGAAGACGACCGTGGCAAGGAGAGCACACTCACAGCATTGCTCAAGAAACAGGCTACGTTGGCAGAGAGAAATGCGCAAGCCAACGATGGCAATACCAGTGCAGGCGAGGAAGACGACTACACAAAGAGGAGGCCACGAGGTGGCGGCAAACCACCTTTGCTCTGGTTTAGTTCGCCACTATTACCAAAAAACAACTATTTTGGCATATACCGCACGATATTCGCATCAGAGGAGTTAAAGCACGAGCCTGATATGGTGGAGGTGATCAAGAAGAAGCAGTTGGAACCAATATCAATACCGAAGCCAAAGCCAGATGGAAGTTTGGTACCTGAAGCGTATAAGGGGCCGCACATGTTTCTATGCATGATCGGAGGAGGCCACTTCGCAGCCATGGTAGTGTCGCTTGCACCGCGACAGACAAAGCACGGCTCAGTTGGGCCGTTGAACAGAGAAGCTACCGTTCTTGCGCATAAGACCTTCCACCGATATACTACGAGAAGAAAGCAAGGTGGTTCGCAGTCAGCGAACGACAACGCGAAAGGCAATGCACACTCTGCTGGTTCAAGTATCCGTAGGTACAACGAACAGGCTCTTACAGACGAGGTCCGGCTCCTCCTACAAGACTGGAAGGGCCTCCTCGATACCTCCTCGCTGCTTTTTATTCGCGCAACAGGCGCGACGAATCGGAGGACACTATTCGGTCCATATGAAGGCCAGGTGCTACGAGCGAATGACCCGCGTATACGAGGGTTCCCCTTCAGCACGCGGCGAGCCACACAAAACGAACTCATGCGGTCTTTCATTGAGCTCACTCGTTTGAAAGTCAAGGAGATCGACCCGGCACAGACCATAAAACCCTTACAAGAATCCTCAACAAAGACGGCCTCGGCGAAAACAAGCAAGCCAGCGGCCCCAAAACTGACCGAGGAAGAAGAGACAGCACAACTACACACGTCACAACTGCAGGCTTTCATTCGGCGGTCAAAGCTACCTGCTCTTCTCTCTTACCTGAAGAGCAACGACTTACAGCCTGATTTCCGCTTTCAGCCGGCCGAAACTCAGCAGAACCATCACGCCCCAACGCCCTTACATCTAGCAGCAAGCCAAAACTCTGCGCCGCTGGTCTCAGGCTTGTTGCTTAGAGGCGGCGCCAACCCAACACTGCAAAGCAACGAAGGCAAGACGCCATTCGACCTCGCCGGCGACCGTGCGACACGAGACGCATTCCGCGTAGCGCGCGACGAGTTGGGTGAATCAGCCTGGGACTGGGAGGTCGCGCACGTCCCCGCGCCCCTGAAGCGTGCGGACGCCGAGCGCCGCGAGGAGCGCGAGCGGGCCGAATCTGAACGCAAAGAAGCTGAGCGGCGCGCAGCTGAAGAAGTCCGGCTGCGGCGCGAAGGCCCCAAAGTGGGAGATACGAAGGCGGGCAAGAGCCGCAGTATTCTCGACTCTGGTATACCTAGGACTGCGCAGGACCGTCGCGAAGAAGAGGCACGTGGTCTCACGCCCGAACAAAGAATGAAGCTCGACCGTGAGCGCAGGGCGCGCGCGGCTGAGGAGCGACTAAGGAAGATGCAACAAAGCGCTGGCGGCTAAAGGTTTGGGTATGAGCCAGAGATGGAGGATATAGAAATATAATTGAAATTACGAGGGTAATGATCTTCACTATGTTTTGCCGCCGGAACGGGCATGACGATCTACCTATCTATCTGCCTATGAGGTTTAAGCGCCCATTTGCATAGGGCACCGGACTAAGGTACAGCTGCTTTGAGCCGGCGCGTACGGGATCACGGACGGGCTGACGGGCGGGCGGCGCTTAAGTAACGGTGAGAATAGATCTACCGGTCTGTGTCAATTTTCGGCATATGATGTAATTTTTAAAACGGGTGAAGATTGAGGAAAACTTCGCATTTGGTTGAAATAGGCTCAAATGAAAATATCCTGAGCAGTCTCACATACAGGTCCCTAACATGTAATGTGAGGCGATTAGGCACCCACCCACTCAGTGGCATTGCACTATCATAGCTCTCGCAACTTTTACGATAGTACAGAGTAGTTCAACTCGTATTTTAAGGCCTCCCATCCTAGCTAGAAAAGACATCCCATTACAATAAAGCAAATGCATTACGTATCCCACGGCTATGTTTGCTACAAGTATAGTGGATGCTATAGAGGAAACGCATTAGCCTCTCATGCGCAGAGGCTGAACTAAGCACGCCACCTCAGGTTTTACGAGTTGCAATCACTCCAATTAAACAGCATAAACAAAGCTACTGGGTGATGGACTGTAGGTAAATGTTTGGAAAGTGCATATAGAAAATGTGTTTTGAACTCTGTTATCTGATAGCTAGTTATGGTAACAGTGGAACTGTGGTTAGTTCGCGTGGGTAGAGAGATCTTCGCGCAATCTCACCGTATTCATACGGAAAACATCCTGGTGTAGCACGTGTATTGGCGGCACAAAAAGCCGTGGTCTTTTTTTTTTTTTTTTTTTATTTTATTTTAAATTAAAATAAAAAAAAAAAAAAAAAAAAAAAAAAAAAACGATTTAGAGAAGTCCTTCTAACGACCCAGCTATCGATCATTTCTTATGAGGCTCTGACAAAACGGTGATGGTTTATTGATAGATAGGAAATAAATGATAATGATGAGCTATAGTAGAAATAGCAGTTCTATACTAATCAATAGCTTTCAGGGGCTCAAGGAGTTGTGGGAATTGGATATCCACGAAAAGTGACATTCGTCTGATGGGCCATTATCTGCTACTGAGCTCGCCCTGACTCTCTCCTATATGCATCTTTAATAAGTTTTGACAAATTCAACGAAAGGCTCGACTCGCACCAATTGCCGAACTCGTATTGATTCTCTCTAAAACGTGCTGCGGCGATTTTGGCCCTTTAACGAAAGAGCACGATCTTTTAGCGATACAGCATCACAAGGGGAGCCCGGACATGAAAGTGGTGCGTGCGAGCTTTCCCTGACTCGCGTCCACACCGTGTGCCTGGGCAACCTATGAACCGAAAATGCATACCTTATAATTCAACCCAGCACGCAAAAGGTTGAAGAGCAAGGGACGATATAGCCAGGTTCGCGGGTGACCCGGCACCGGAGAAGGTTTGGTAGCCGGATCGAATTTCCTGTTACGTGTGAAAACCCGTGTCGTCACTTATCACAGCCTTCTCCGTTACCCGTAGGGTCTGTGCCAACGGCTTGTGACATGCAGTCATCTTTTTCTGACCTCTTGGCGGTATGTGACGATTAAAGATGCGGAGTTGTAATCTGTAGCTTATGCTTGCTTCGCGTTTTAGAGACTTCGACCGTGGTTGGCCGGTAGGGCGTCTATGAGTGGGATGATCGTTGTTGGATAGCAGACATAGCCATCGTCATCGAAAGATCAACAACGATGCTTCGGCAGATTCGGAAGTCGAACCCAGAGAAAGAGAGCCTACGTGTAGATTAGGCATTGTGCCTGTCGATCTTTTCATCTAGGCCTCAGCAGTAATCATTCTCAAATCTGAAGATGTCGAAACTCGATTGTTGTACACTACCTGTTTGCTTATGGGCCCATGCTTCCCGATGGCTCTTTGGGATAGGAGACGGCAATAGCTTTTTCGTTTGCCTATGCATTTCAATATCGCTTCTCCAAGATAAATTCCCGCACCATACTTAACTAATCGCAACCATCTCCGGTACCCCGAAGCTATCGATTAATCCTTTCTCATGAAGCTATATTACAGAGTAAATATTCGTCGGCTTCAACGCTCTGTACGAACGGAAAGGAGTTTCACGTGGAGAACACTGTGATGTTCCCAAGGATTCTTTACGATGTTGCATTTTTCCAAGGGTAGGTCTCAGGTAACGCGACTTGTATCTTCCCTTTTCGAAAGTTGGAGATCTAGTTGGGGGTTAGCGCATCCAGAATGGTGGCAAGCATCCGATGTGGGCACTTCTACTTAGGCGAGTTTTATGGAGTTGCTTTGATATGAGAACGTAATGATTAATATGTCTCCTACGATAATTTGAATACATTCGGCCTTCCATGCCGAAAGTGAATAATAGTATTCATCTTGGCAGTTTAAGTGATAAAAAAAACCCCCAACTAATCAAGAAGTTAAGCTTGAGATGCCCAGTGAAACTCTGGCGTGGTGGCTCTCTGCCGCATGGACATTTTCCTGTTGGTCGGTAGGTGAAACAGACGGAGAGCCTCCTGATTGAGGGGACCATTCAGGTGTTGGCGGCGAAAAGGAAGCCCAAGAGCACCAGGCGTTAAGGGAGTTGAGCCCTGGTCCATAACCCTTGCGCCAGATCACCAAATGTGGAAGCCCCCCATTGCCTATCGCTTGACCAACATACATAGGACGACCCACTCAACCGCTGGACGATTTAATCCTTAACTGCTCAACTATAGGCGTGCAACATACGATGCACGATGTTGAGAACGAACATGTAAGTTAATGATTTGGTCAATTAGAAATATGGGCTGTCTACGTGGAGTATTAGCTACAGTACTATAGTCGATCGGTTCCTGTGCGCCAGGTAAATGGATAACCTTATGTGGCTTATTAGGTAAACTACACTATTAGCATACGATTGATTCGGTATCACACACAGGTAGTCCGTTGGCCAGTAACTATTGAAATTGAATGCGTGGCGTTTCTTTTCCTTCCCCTTTGCGGCGTTTCTGTGCTCTCTACTTCTTCAAATCCATCTGGAGCTGCCACCACCAAACTATTGGAACATCGTGTTCAACTGTCTTGAAATTAGGGATGAATCACCTGCTCCTGGCAAAATTGGGAAACGTAACGCCCGAATACTTCATCTGACTTGCAGCGTCATGACATGTTGGGTGCCTTCAGGATGGACTACAACCGCACCGCCGCCTCATCACATGTTCGCCAAAGCAAAAGATCCTACAAGACGAATCCATAGCTAAAAAGAGGTTATTTTCGGACCGAAATGACGAATATGTAAATATATATAGTGAACACGGCAGGATCCGGTAAGCCTTTCTGAGGATGAGTGAGTTGTAGGCGCCACAGTCTCCAGATGCAACCATAGTGAGCTTCGACGTTACCGTACCTGCATTAGGGCGAGATAGCTGCAAGCCATTAGGGAGGCTGTGTTCGTTTCAAGTTAAACGGCGCACCACTGAAACGGCCAAAACCTCGTGTCGGCGCTCTCTGACGATAGTACGCAGTAAGGAGGGAGAACTACCGACGTCACATTATGGATCAAAGTTGCTTTTCGGTCTACACTAGAATACAATATCGTCCGAAAGCCAAGAATGGCCATCATCTCCTAAAGCTGGCAGGTGAATTCTGAAATGGCTAGCCGAGCTCACCTTTGGCTCCTAATAGCTTGAAATATACTGAGTAGCTGATGTTCATACACTTGACTGGAATCATTGAGAAGCATTTCTTGATTTAGAATTCACCAGCGGCAAAGTTGCGTTTGGCGCTGTACAACCAGAACCAATCCATCTGCAGGTACAAAAGCCTACTAAGTTGTAGGGTGAGCGCCGATTTCCATTATAGCCAGATCCATCCCTCACAAGAGCTGCCATTGGTTGACGACCGTATCACGGAGCTGCTGTTATTGGCTCAACTAGCCCAGAAGTCCCGCTAAGAGGCCCACTACGAAAACGGGATAGACTGCATTTGGGGTCTTGGCCCCCCTCGGGCTTTTTCAGGTAGCTCTCCCTGCCCGTTTAAGCTTGTCTGCTCTGCCCTGACCGTCCATTCTGGCCCCTGAAAATACCACTTCAGCGTCCAAGACACCAACACTCCGGGAGCCGCGCGCTCTGCTCAGCCTCTCGGTTCCCTTCTGCACAGGGAGTCCACTGCTGCCGACCTAGTCTTATCCAGTCGTTGTTGTGCTTTTGCCCCCCCTGGCGCCCCAGTGTCAGGCTCCACATTTGGAACGTGGAGCACTGTCAACATGACATGCTTGCTCCCTTCTACACAGTCGAGCTCAGATGGTTTACTGCGTACAGTACGGCCATCCTATCGATGAGTTTTGCTCAGTCATGGAACGAGAGACAAAGCCCAAGGGGTCGACATGGGTGTCTCCAAAGAAAACAACGGTCCTCAACCCTGGTCCGCAAGTGCAGGGTTTCTGTTCGTCCCACCAGCTGCCTGTCCCTCATCAGTCGACAGGCTCCTGTTCGTCGACCATGAGATGCTATATATGTCTCTGCTCCCGTACTGGCAAAATGTGTTGTCTTCTCTATCTTCCTTAAGACTCTTCTTCTATCAGCACTCTCGTTTCCTTGAGGGTATAATCAGCTGTCGTTTCCTTTCCTTTGGAAGACAAGATCATTCACTTGCTTGCTTCCATCTATTTTGGTTTCTATTCACACAATCGCTCTCGTTGATATAAGTCACTCACCCTCGCTTTTATATAAAGTTATTCAGAAGAGATCGTCTACCATTCTGGGCTAAATAGGTTCTTTTCACTTTATACAACATGAAGAACACTTTAGCTCTGCTTGCCCTGGCTGCTGGCCTCAGCCAGGTCACTGCCACCGTAAGATGCCTGACTCGTACATCATTATAACTGTAGTAGCTAACCAAAGCAGGGCTTTCACAATGCTCCATCATTCAAATGCCCGGCCAACACGGACAACCATTGTACTCCCGATATGACGCCGGGTTTCGACTGGTCAGGTTTGAACTTTGGGTCCTTCAGCAGTTACAAGGGCTTCACCTACTCTGGCTACACATGCTCGCAGAAGTTTGGCAAGCGGGACGCACTAACTGGACGAGGCTTTCAGTCTAAGTGCATCACTGGAAAGGCTACCCCAGATAAGAACAGCAATCCCAAGATTAGCTGTGACAAGAGCAAGGGCGTCGACCAGGCTTCGATCACGCATTTCGATGTCACACCTGAGTTCGACTGTGATCTGGAGTTTCACTATACCATGCCTGATGGATCGACATGCAAACACCGCTCATCTTGCAAGGCTTCTGGTACTACCGTTCAAAACACTCAGTGTGGTGGTGCCACCGATGTGACCGTTGTCTACCCTCAACAGCCTAATAAGCCCAAGGATACTTGCGACTATGGTATTCACTCTATCGGATTTGACTGCAGTGGACCCTCACCTACTAAGAGCCATTCTTACCCCGCGAGCACGCCTTCATATGCCGCGAGCACTCCGTCATATGCTGCTACTACATCGTCGATTGCTGAAAGCTCTTCGTCGGTTGTTAGCACTTCTTCGTCTCCCGCCACACTGAGCGGGCCGTTCACCTACCCTGTCCACACTCGTAGCTCGTCGGTCGAGACATCTTCCGTTCCCGCTACCAGCAGCTCCGTCGAATCTTCAAGCACCGCTGCTGTATCCTCTCCTTCAGTGACCCCTTCGAGCTCGTTCCCGGGTTACACTACCAGTGTGCCGGCTGAGTCGACTCCCGCTGTATCCACCCCGGCTGAGTCTACTCCCGCTGAATCGACTCCTGCTGAGTCTACCCCCGCGGTGTCCACTCCTGCTGAGTCTACCCCCGCTGAGTCTACGCCTGCTGTGTCCACCCCGGCTGAGTCTACTCCGGCTGAGTCTACTCCCGCCGAGTCCACTCCCGCTCAATCCACTCCGGTTGAGTCTAGCTCTACTGCTGCTGTGTCCACTACTGAGTCTCCGACCCTTTCAGTCACCAGCTACATTACTACTTCTACTATCTTCAGCACCTCTGTCCAGACCGTCACTAGCTGTGCTCCTGAGATCACCAACTGCCCTGCCGGTTCTACCGCGTACACAACGATCGTTGTCCCTGTCTCTACCACTATCTGCCCAGTCACTGAGACACTCAGCCAGCCAGCTGTTACTGCTAGCGCGACCGGCTCTTCTCCTGCTACATACCCTGCCTCGTCGCCAGCTGAGTCGACTCCCGTTGCCTCCTCCGCCACCTCCCCAGCTTCTCAGACCTCAAGCGCTCCTTCAGGCCCTGTCGAGACCCTGCCTTGCCCCAGTGTTGTTCCATCGTGCTTGAATACCTGGATGTTTTCTGTTGGATGCAAGGATAACACCGAGTCCTCCTGCTATTGCCCTGACAATGCTTTCGTGAACAACATCTTTGCCTGCTTGTACGCTCATGGCGAATCCGACGAGGTCATTTCTGAAGCTGTCAACTACTTCCAGGGCATTTGCGCACCATTTGTCCCCACGAACCCCGGCATTGCTACCGGTGCTGAGACCATCACCACCGTGCTGACTGTTACCCCTGCCGCCCCCATTGCTGCTGTTACGACCATCATGGTCACTGCTACCACTGTTGTGCCATGCACTAACGAAGTCGGCGAGACCATCACGAGCTCCAGCAGCACTGTCACCATCAGCACTGCCATGACCGTGCCCCAAGTCGTCTTCACGACGCTGACTGCTTCCGGTGCTGGCTCAAGTTCTGTCGCTGTTGTCCCTGGCACATACCCCGTAGCCACCCCCACTGCTACATCCGGTGGTGTCTCACCACCTTACCCGACTAGCGGCGCCATTACTACCTTTACCACTGCTCCCTCGGCTGGTGGCTACCCAACTAGCACTGCAGCCTTCACCTCGCCGATCGCGACGGCCGGTGCTGCACACATTGGTAGCGGTATTGGCTTCCTCGGCATGGTCGCCATGGCTGTCGCTGCTTTGTAAGCGATACATTGCCGACTATCGGTAACAGTGACCTTTTCTTTTCATGCATTATTCTTGTACTAGATACATTCAAGCCCACAACGGGCTCCGCATCGGCACAAAGAGCATCAATATCATCTAATTCTTACGATCCTTACGAAATGAGACTTTTTACACTTGCATATTTTCGTGGCGTCACCCAGGAACAAAACTGGAAGGGGCAGTGGATGTTGGATACCCTGCAATGAAAGCAAGGCAGAGGATGAAGAAAAACATGTAGTAATAGTTAATACCCCTGAGTAGTGGAAAATAAACCGCTGAACTTGACGTTCAATCTATATCTTTGACTCCTATGCAATAGGTGTGAGATCTCGAGTGTTTGCTGTTCTATAGCATTGTGTTCTGTTTGCCTTGCCCGACCTTCGCGTGTCGAAAATGATGGGTACGTCAGGTAGGTGTATGTCGTCTCCGTTAGATAAAACTAACTGGTGAACAATCTAAAATGCTAGAACACTCATTCAATCTAATAGCGGCAATCGGTTTAAACCTGATCATCTATAATCACAATGTCAGTCCCAGTATACTGTCTCTGCGCCCTACCCGTTCGAGCCTCACCGCGGCCGTCGTTCCCGCTTCCACCACCGACAGACCCAGATCCGGCCCTCGATGTCCTACTTCGCAAGCTCGAGCTGCTGCCGCCTGTATCCTCAATAAACGGCTGTTTGTACCCAACGTTGAGGCTCCAAGGATCGCGGATGCGTCCCTCGTCTCTCTGGTGCCCTCTGTTGCGCTTGTGTCTATGGCTTTTATTTGCGTCTTTTCCTCCCTTCGCTTTTCTGGCAGAGTCACTCGCCCTATGGTATTCCTTCGTCTTCTTACGGTTAGGCTTGCATGGATGATGTGGATCTCCGCGTCGGTGCCCGTGATAAGTAATAAGTCTGTGTTTATGCCCGCGTTCGTGACTGTGACGTTGATGCCAATGCGGAGATGTATGGCTGCACTTATGCCCATCCTCCTCCTCGCCGTTGACAGGGGAAGGGGGAGCGTCAGACACAGGATACGGAGGAGAGAGTCCGTGGCTATGGTCTGGATACGGACAGTCGAACCGCAATGTATAGCTTGGCCTGTACCCTCTTGGCGTCCGTCCCTGGCACTTTTCTGGGAGTCGGGTGCGGTATTTTCTTGGTCCCAGCTCCTCGGGAGGAGTAGGAAGCTCCGTGCCGGGACGGAAGGCGAGGGCATAGTGTCTGAAGTTCGTCTATGTTGATATGTTTATATGTTAGCATTATCCCGGGACTATACCTCTCTGTTTCGCTGCTTCCATTCCATTATTTTCTCTGCCCTGTATCGTCATTTTACTTATGCGTTAGGAGAACCTAAGGAATAATTCTGAGTCTTACGTATTACATGTTCACAACATATGATTGGAAAGAAACCACAAGATTGTAGGTAAACGAACGACTTACACAGCCCTTCCGTCTAGCCAGCCCCTTAACATCGCCCCCCCACCCGCGATTCCAAAAGTCACAATCAAGGCGATCACTATTGTTGTGATGATGCCGGCACCGTGTGGCTGGCCCTCCGAACAGATGCTGTAAGATGCGAAGCAGACCGTTCGGCTCATGACACGCTGAACAGGCCGTATGATAGTCGTACGTCAGATACCGTCTAGGCCAGCCTGGGTCTGACTCCTCCGAGTCATACTCCCAGTCATGGACCTTGTAGGGCATATTGGGCCTCCACTCGATTTACTTGTAAGAGGGAGCGAGGTCAGCAGGAGAGCTGGGATGGATGAGATGTTATCAGTGAGGTATAGGAGATATAGAGTGATTATATTAAACTCTTAAGTAGCTAGGGGTGAGTAGACTATAACACAGGAGGGAAGAAGTATAAACTAACTCCAGTGGCTTCACAATCGAAGTTCTCTTTTTCGGTCTACCATATAGGTAAGCCAAGCAAATTAATCCACCATTCAGCATCTTCAAGTGGTAGTTGAGAAGCAAACCTTGACTAGATTTCGCACACCAAATAGTCGAATAGTTTACGTTGCTCCATGCCCGTCTCCCCCAACCATTTAGCATAGTCCAGTTGAGTCTGCATTGCTCAAAGTCTCGACGAATGATGATCTGAACGTAATTTAGCCTCTCCGCACTCGGGTTCGGTCCTCGACAGCCAGAACGGGAAGAAGTCGAAATGAGGCTGACTATCTCAAGTCTCGGGCAAACTTGGGCGTAAGGTTCTATAGTAGTTCTTTATGAAGATAAATACAGTTGTTTGCGTCGTCCTGGGTTCGAGTAATAGGCTGCCACATGGTTTCCCCGAGGGCGTCTACCCGTTGAGGTCGTCAAGGAGTCCTTTCGATCTAGAGCGAATCTCACCCTCTCGTTCTGAATTGGAGTGCGTACTGCGGGACTTCAACTCGACTCGCTTAATAGACTATATCATCGATAAATAAAAGTAAAAATAGAGTAATAATAGAATTCGCCCTATGTATATACCGTTGCTGCCGACGGGAGTGATAGCGGCGTTGCTTTCGTGATACATCTTCTGCTAGATATTTTCCAATTTAGTATTTTAAAACTTACCGGGTTTCGACATGAAGGACTTTGTTCCTAAAGTGACAAATAGATATTCCCACAGCACGCCCGAGGCGGCGGCGGCGGCCCGACCCCTATCCTTTCATACGAGTTTAACCTCCCGCACCCGTACCCGTTTGGCACGTGAGCCGTTGCTAGTGCTATGCAACCTACAAACCGGGGGTGTCGTCGTCGGTGTCACGCAAACATCTACGCCCTGCGATCTAGGCAGAGAGAAGATCAGATGCCGTGTGACTCGAGTCATCATGATACTAAGTTAGGTTGACCCTGGTAAGAAAGAAGGGGAAGAAAGTATATCATGTGGTGTTATAATCACCCTGTGTTGTTCGAACATGAATTGACGGACAAAAGCCAAAGAGCTTAGAGCTTTAAGTCACTAGTCACTTTGGTCAATGTGTCCATTCACTATCACTAATAGTACATTAAGGGGAAGCATAGTCCCCAAGTTGACGAATATTGACTCCTCCATACCATATTTCGATGCAATTCATTATCATACTTATTATACGTAAGCCGGGCCTCTCCCGAAAACATGATATACAATACGCCAGGCCCTGCCATGGATACTTCACAATGCTTCTCTTGCCATAATGTACCCCACTGCTTTACAAGAAACCCTTCGTTAGACTCGGCGTCCGACCAAGGCTACTTTTCCGTTTGGGCACTTCGATACCTGTGCCACTAAGGCTTATGGTATCATCTACATCGTGGGCGCCGGGTCCGTTCCTTATAGAGCTTACCCTTCTCGCACTACTTTCCAAGGCGGGTGTCCCGAAGCGTACGCTGCCGCCATTGACACTGCCCTTTTCCATCCTCATATGTTTCCAACCTTCTAATTCGCGTTCTAGACGCAGTGTCTTTTCCTTTTCCTCACGTAGCTCTCGTTCTGCCCGGCGAGCAGTCAGCTGGTTTGTGCTCTCGCTCGCTTGTAGCTCGTCAATGGTCCCAAGTAATTTCTCAACTCTGTCTCGCAATCTAGAGACATCGTCATTTAGCTGGGTGGCTTGCTTGTCCTTGCGCTCGATCTGGGATTGCAAGTCCTTCACAATACGATCAACATTGCGTACTGATCGCTGGGACTTAGACCGCTCGTTCTCCTGGGTTTCAAGCTGGGCCTCGAGCTGTTGTTGCGAAGGGATATTAGCGTCGCGTCTTGTAAGCTTGCGAAAGAGGGAGGAAAGAGGCCTTATTTGAGGATATTGCGACGAAAGTTTCTCGCTTTGATCTTGGGGGCTGGGGTCTAATGGTGTACTAACCTCCTGGATGCGCTTGTGTAGGAACTTGATGTCTTGGCTGCCATTCGAGTAGCCTTTGGTCTCTAAATCGACAAGTCGAACTTGTACTTCATTAAGACTCTTTTCAAGAGCAGCCTTTTGCTTAGACAACTCGGTATTAACTTCACGCTCTACTATAATCTCCTTTTGCATTTCAGTGGACAGAGATTCGGCTCGTCGCATTTTCTCGACGGCTGCTGCAGCGATGTCTTCTTGCTGAGCGAGGCTAGATTTGAGATCTAGAATCTCCTTGTCGGTGCTGGCGGCATTTCGCAAAGCAGGGCTTTCGCTCTTTGAAAGGTCGTCTAACCCAGCCTTGGCTTCTTCTAGTCTAGTTTCGATGCTGCGTTTTTCCCTAATGAGAGCGTCACGTTCGGCGGTGATATCGTCGACAGATGTCCGAAGGCTCCTAACCTGTGATAGTAATGATACAACCTTGCCTTGCGCTTCATTATGAGCGCCAACAGCCTCATCACGGGAAGCCATGATGTCAGCTAGAGTGCTCTCTAGACGAGATTTCTCCTTTGACCATGTCGTGCTGTTGAGGACCTCGTCGTCCCACTTGGAACGTAAGTCCTCCAGTTCTTCTCGTAGTCGGGCTATCTCAGACTGCTTATACAGTTTCTCCTCGCGTGCCAAGTCTAACTCTTTAGTTAGGCTAGCAAACTCAGCCTGATACTTCTTGCGCGTCTGCTCCATGCTCAACTCCTTGTCCTCAATGTCAATAGCTCTTTGATTTCTATAATCTTCGAGCTCGTGTTGCAGGCGCTTCTTGGCTTGGACTGCCGCCTCGAGATCCGTTGAGATGTCTTCTAGCTTTTCCTCAAGCCGCTGGTTTTGTCGTTGAAGATCTTCCATGCTTCCATCCGATTTATTCCGTTGAGACATAATATCGGCGTAAGCATCTTCAGCTTCCTTAGCTTGAGCCTTGGCGAACTGTTCAGCTCTGTTTGCCTTCAAGACGGCAATCTCAGCTTGCTCAAGCTTACTGAAGTATTCGTCGGCACGACTTTTGTACATTTCGAGGCTGGATGTGACATCGGCCAGCTTAGAAGTCTCTGCATCGAGCCGTATTTGCAGGTCAGCATACTCTTGCAGCAACTGGCTTCGGCTTGAGGCTTCTTGTTCTCTAGAGGCGGTCATTTCCACTAGGTCTGACCTCAAATCACGAACTTCAACCTCCAGATTAGCGCGATCATGCCGCATCTTCTCGAAGTGCTCTTTCACATCTGTAAGCTCGGCAATAGCGTCGTTGTGGCTGTGTAATAAAGATCTTCGTGATTCCTCTTGGCTGTTGAGTAGGTCTAATATCTCTTCATGAGACTTAGTCTGGATGTCACGTAACGACAACTCGCCACTTCGCATCGATTTTTCTAGGTAAGACACTTTCTTTGCCGAGTCATCAAGCATGTCGTGTAAGCGGCTGTTGGCTTTCTCCAATTTCTGCATTCGGCGAACCGAGGGGCTGTCGTCAAAGCTCAAATCTCGTGAAGGTGTGGAGCGCTCAAGCTGGCTTTGGAGGTGACGGTTCTGCATCTGAGCTAGTTGAAGCTGATTCTGCAGTTCTTCGACCTCGGTCTTCAGGTCCTGGCGATTGTTGAAGCTGAGAATGTCGGCTGTCCGGTCAGACCTACCAGAGTCCGGAACTACTTCATTTTCATTTCCAAACCGACGTGTTGGAGTGGACGTATTTGAGTAATGCCTCGCATGAAGCTTAGCACGCCGTTGCGTTGGCGAGCTGTTAAAAGGAGCCTCATTAGGGTGCACCTCTTCCAACTTTGGCCTCCTGGGAGACTCTCCACGGTTGGCGCGAGCTTCCGCTAATTGTGCCTCTGCATTAGTCCGTGCGGATGTCTGAACCCGAAGGTTCTGCTGCAACTCCTCAATCTTCCTGATCATGTCGAAGTTCTTGCTCATGATCTTATCATGAGTTCCATCGACCTGACTAGGGACGGCCACTTCTGGATCTACAGCCTTCAACACTCTGAGCATTTGGGCCCGAAGTTCTTCAATCTCTTTGCCACGCGAATCAAGTGTTGCCTGCATGGTACGGACGGTTGATTGTGCTTGCGTTTTCAGCTGACGTTCGGATTCAATGGTCCGATTCGCCTCTGCTAATTGAGCTGTGAAGTTAGACGACGCCTTTTCTGCGTTGCGGTTGGACTTGACTTCACGGGCAACTTCATGATTTAGATCTTCCAGATTTAACTGCAGTTTCTCCACCTTTTTCTCCAAACCGGCAATAGTTAATGAAGCATCACCAAGCTGTTTGTTGAGCTTCGAATTGAGCTCTTCAACCCTAGTCTTCTCACGTTGGAGGCTAAGAACCTGTCCCCTTGAGGCCTCACTAGCCCTCGAGCTAGATCGAGCAATCTCAAGCCCCTTCTGTTGCAGCTTGTTGAGCAAAGCACGGTTATCATTCTCGGAAGCAGCCAGGCGGCCCTTTACGGTGACGAGCTCCCGTTCAAGCCGTTCTTTGGCCTGGTCGTTCTTTAGTCCAAATTCACCAGACTCAACCATAAACTTGTTCAAGTCCTCTACCTGGCGATTGAGTTTCTCGCATTCCTCTTCGTACCATCTGAGTCGTTCTTGCGTAACATCAAGATCTTTTTGCAATCTAGCCTCCCGCTCACGTGCCACGCGAGTTGCTTGGCGATCAGCTGCTTCCTCGGCATTCAAGCGCGCTTCTTCAGCTTCGGTTTTTGCAATTCGGAGTCGTCGAATTTCGTCACGAGCTTCATCGCGTTCTCTCTCGGCTGTAGCACGAGCCTCCATTGTTCGCCGCATTGCGTCCTGCTGTAGGTAAAGTTCCTTCTCTATAGTGATCTTTGCCTCCTTCAGCTGCTCATGCTCTTGCTGCAACTCTTGATATTTGTGTTCAGCAATGAGTGCTACATCATCTCTTGACTGCCGCTCCCTGCTCAGATCCGTCTGGATCTTGTAGAGTTGATCTTTGAGATCCTTGATCTGTGACTCTAGCAGTTCGCGGGTTTGATTTGCCTGAGCATCTTCAGAGAGTCGGGCTTGAAGTAACTGTTTGGCATCTTCCGCCTCACGTTGTAGCTGAGAGTGTTGGGACCTCATGGCCTCCATTTCGGCCTGAATATCTCGTAAACGAGCTGCGGTTTTCTCCTTCTCTAAAACAAGAGCTTTCTTTTGTTCTTCAAAGTTCCGTTGGTCTATTTGGAATTTCTTGTTGTCTCCTCGTAAGAGCACAAGTTCGCTTTCCTTCTTTCTCACGAGATCTTCGTATTCCGTAGATGTTTTAGATAGTTGTGACAATTGCTGCTGGATCTCCCTATTATCACGAGAAAGGGTTTGTTCGCGAATTTTCAGAGACTGTAACTCTTTTTGTGCAGCTGCGAGTTTGATGTCTGAGTCTTGGTCGATCTTCAGTAATCGTCCTTCTAAGTCTCGTACTTTCCGATCTTTTAAAGAAAGCTGACTCTGAAGCATTTTGACTTCGTCCTCCAGGGCTGATTCTTGTGCACTTCGGTCCGCCTGCTTCCGAGATATTTCCTCGATCTCTGTTTCGAGGCTGGTGGCGCGAGCATCAAGCTCAGATTTCTCGTCCTCGAGCCGCGCAATAAGTCCGGCAGCTTGCTCGAGCTGTGATCTGTATTGTTCGACATCTTGTACGGCCTTTTTTTTGGCTTCAAGCAGATCATCGAGCTGGTCCTCCAGTTTTTCTTGGTCGTCCATAGCACCTTTCAGTTCCTCCTCCAACTCTGCTTCTCGGAACTGCAGTCGTTTGAAGATCTCTTCCTTGTCAAGCGCTAAGGCTCGCTCACTTTCAAGGATCTGCTGCGTCCGCATAAGTTCGGCGTGACAATTGCGACGCTCTTCTTCTAGCCGTGTACGGTTATCGGACTCTTGCCGCATCTTCTCATTCAGTTCACGTATCTTCTCGTCGCGCCTCTTCACCTCAACGGCCGTACGGGTAGCACCCAACAATGGCTTCATCTTAATAAGAAGCTGCCACCACGGATTCTCGCAAAGATCAAGGTAAACATTGAAGTTCCGCTGGATAACTTGTGTTGCCTCCGTGCGATATAGTCTTTTGAAGGCAATGCGTCGCTGAATATAACCACGAGCAACTGACTGAAACCGAGACATCATCTCAGTGATTAAGGCATCGCGTTGCTCTTCTAGCTCGGCCAGAACACCAGCCCGGAAGAAGACTTTAGTAAGACCAACTCGGAAAAGGGATCTGTCAATTCCGAGTTTGTTAAGCATCAATGATGCGGCTGCCTGCCCCTCTAGGTAGCCTTTTGGAATATCTCTACAGAGCACCTCGTATCTCTGTCGAAACTCGCTGAACGGCAGTCGGTTGGGGAAGCCGGTTCGAGCGATTCTTATTCCCTCGAGGACACCGTTACATCTCAGCTGGTCCAAAACGAGCAGTGCATTGAACTGCTTCGGTCGCTTCTTGTGATTTGGAAGAATACAGCGGACGAAATGCGGGTGGGTCGAATGAAGTTGATTCATGAGACTAGAGAGCTGCTCCTTATGCCTTTGAGCAACGGTACGGAAGAGTCCCTTCTTCACCCGGCTTCGAGGGTTTCCATTATCTTCGTCAGCATCAGCACAATCGGCAAACAAATTGGCAATGTGCTTATCGGTAGATGCGGCCAACAAGCGCGTGACATTGTCGTTCAGAGGATCCTTGTTCTTTTCCAGCCAGCCTTCTGTGGAATATTCAACTTCGGCAGCGTAATGCGTAAGAATGAAACCATGGCGAGGGCCAGGCCGTGAAGGGCGATATTTCGTCGACTTCTTGTCCCATAAAGAGTTAAGTTTTTCCGTGAACGACTTGTCGGTGGCTTTGGGCATGACGCTGTCTTCATCCAAGCAAGAGAAAATGCCAATTGGATTTGGCAATTCAATTAAATCAATTGTAGGCTGCAAGTCGCGACCGAAATCGATAAACTGCCACTCAATCTGCTCTCTCGCGTATTCTTCCTGCTCCAAAACGAACATGTGATGGTTGAAGAATTGCTGCAGCTTCTCGTTGGTATAATTGATGCAAAGCTGTTCAAAGCTGTTCTCTTCGAAGATTTCGAACCCAGCGATGTCGAGGACGCCGATGAAATGGGAATCGTCCAAACCCATTCCAGTTCTGTCAAGCTGGCGATTGATCCTTGTGACAAGATCTCCGAAGCCGCGCTCATAGATACCTTTAGCAAGCGCATCTATTCCAAGCCGTACTTGTTCAGGAGTTTGGACCTTTTCTACCCATTCTCGGCCGGCCTTAACTTTTGGGTGTAGCAGCCCTTGGAGAAAAGGTTCTAAGGGAATACCTAGGAGCGTACAGACACGAGCTGCTACCCCCTTCGTCTCTGGGGCTAGACGAGCCTGGTCGGCCATACGGCTCTCCTTAATCACTGAGATGTTCCCTAAATGGAGGACTGCAGCTACGGTACGCAGTATGGCGTCTTGGTCCTTGTCAGAGAATCCCATTACATGGAAAGCTTCCAGTAGTGAGTTCCATTCATCAACGTCGGAAACACCTGCGATGGTGTCATGACCATCACGCGTATAAGCAAAGTCCCCAACGTCAAGTCCATCGAGCAAGAAATCTTGTCGCATTCGTTGATCAGCACCTAACAAGAGCTGATAAAAAATGTGATAATTCCGCTCCTGAGGGTTGATGCGCACAACCCTCGACTTTTCTAAGAGGTACCAATCAATGAAGGCACCAGCTATAGATCCATTTCGAGTGAATTCAATCCGAATGAACTTTCCAAAACGCGATGAGTTGTTATTTCGGACGGTCTGAGCATTGCCAAATGCTTCTAATAGTGGATTTGCACGTAAGATCTGCTGTGAGAGATTTGCATGCTGTCCTCTATTTTTGACGGGAGACTCGGAATGAGCCACGGCAGCAAGATATTGTATAACTTTCTTGGTGTTTTCAGTTTTGCCGGCACCTGATTCACCTGTCACTAATATGCTCTGGTTCTCTCCTTCTTCGACCAAATTTCTGAAAGCTTCGTCCGCCATGGCAAAGATATGTGGTTTCGTATCTTCCCTGTTGCGTCCCTTGTACATATTGATGTACTCATTGGTATAAATCGGGAGGGGGCAGTAAGGGTTCACGGTTACTAGGAACAGGCCGGAGTAGGTGTAGATGAGATCGGCTTGATATCTCATATGGAGATTGTGGACAACGGATGCCTCGTTAAGATGGGTCAATTCAGCCATATCGTTTGCCTTGTCGAATTTGGCAGGGTTGACTTTATCCACGCTTTCGCTATCGACCTCACGTTGCTGCAAAGGGATATTAGCAAGAAGTTAAGCCTTCGAAGGTAACACACGCTTACACTGCCGTCATCACATTGCACAAGTAGTCGGCTTCCTTCAAGTTCTTCTACCACCCAGCCTTTCATGAAAGCCGCCTGTGGATCCCTAAGCCAAACATATCTCTTCCCCGAAAAATCGTTCTCGCCTTCGATACCTTTAACGACATCTATACTTTTTCTCATATCTTCTGTCTTTATGAAAGAGGGCGCGAAAGTTGCTGAACCCGCGGCGTTGCTCTTCGAATCGGCCCGTTGTTGTCGCGGACCATGCCCATTTATAGGTATGAGGCTGGCGGCCAAGGTGTTTTGGGACTGAGTGCGGTTGTGCGAAGAAGAAGACGTCGCCGTCCCAGAGAGAGTAGACTGGGAGAAGAGTAGGGCGGATTTTGGTCTGCTTGGGCCGTTGGGACCCGGCAATGGGGATGGCGAGCCCATGCGGGCGAATGGATTGTTGCGTACTGACATGGCGGCCGCACCAGGAAGCTATGCCACAGTCGGTTTCTAGTCAATAATCATATATAACGTTCATCGATCTTGAACAGATATGGTATGCTGTGGTCGGTGGACTCGGCAGGCTGGGAAATGAACATCGACAAGAAGCAATGCCATAGAAACAAGACGCGAACGACGCGGTTTAAGCAAGAAACCAACGTGAAGATAAACTCCTAAAAGAGAATCGTGAATCGTTTAGTTCGTGATTAATTCTTGAGAAAAAGAAGATCTCCAAGTCGCCTTCTTTCTTTGATGACCTTTATCTCAATTATCGTGACTTGCGGCAGAGATAGATGTAGGTAGGAGTCCAATAAGGTAGTGACGGTCAATTGTTGATAGCAGGGGGGCCTGCATAGCAACGGGTGCGAAAGTAAACATTGCGTAGTCGAAAGGCTTGGCAGACCTCATTGGTGCCTTATCTTGATTGTGGGACCTGCATAAGAGCTCCAGCTGACGATAGGCACTTTGGCAGCTGTAGCTATACTTCTCGGGTCAGGTTCAGTGAAAGAACGCTGGTGAAGGCGGAACAAAGATACAGCGCATCAAAGTTGGCCACCGCTACTAACCTGTACAGCGCGAGCACCTATAGGTCAGTGACCCAGTAGAATAAGGTATTAAGTGGGCCTTGAATCGACAAAGCCACTTGATCCATTTAGTGTTCTCTCATTTCGCACGATCGACGTCGACGATTACACCTTTTGAGCTGAATCACTATCACAACAATCCAGTTTACACATTTGTCTAGACAAACAGCACGTGTTAACATTTCTGCTTGGCGCTCGCAGACCCGGGCGCTTCCCATCAGAACCACTCGTGGTGCGAAGCTCGCTATTCGATCGAATCGGTTAGCCACGTCAGTTTCTTTTTTTAAAGGCCTAATTAGAATCATTTTTGGGGTATCACGTACAGCTAGGTGTCTCAGCTACATGTCCAACCACTTGCGCTCTTTGGACTTCGCCTCTTTCGAGATCATCCACCAGGCCAGTCTGCCTGTTGCATCGACACCTCATCTGCAATGACTGCTTTGATCCGCGTTGCAAGAGCAAAGTCTAGCCTTCCACAAGGACAACTGAGCCATAATTAGTGCTGGAACCATTTGTTGTTTGCAATACGCCTCGTGTTGCCGTCCCATTTGTGATCAGCCGACCGAACTCGCTCCTCGATAGCCATCACCGACCTGATTTATACCAATTCGAATCTCGAGACATGGCCGAAAATCATCACGGGTACGGCCCATACCTAGGTCAATATCCTCCTGCCTATTTTCCTCAAACGTCCGTTTCGTCAAGCACTCAGTCGCCTTATAACGCCATACCTCAAAATGGTGGCATTCCGTCTACCAATTACGCTGCTTCCCAGGGCGCATACGAGTATAATGCAAATCGGATACCTGGACTGGGACTTGGTGGGCCATCAATACCTTTGACCTCCTTGCCACCCAGTGTTGCTACATCATGGTCTGCGCAGACACTCAAGTCGCAGACCGATAGCCATTTTCAAAACCAGCCCCAATTTTCAGCATCTCTTTTGGGGGAGCAGGTACCTCAACAATCTGTTTCACACCGACCGTCAGACAATGCCCTTGAAGAGGGCGAGCTGAGCGAAGGCGAGTTCGAGGATCTTTATGAGCCCAAGGACTCGACCGACGTTTCCCAGACAGTACCTCAGAACCACCATGCACAAACCTCGAGCGCTTTGGACCAGCGCAACAGTAGTGTTGGGGATGCTGATGGATCCTCTATTTATGACCCTAATTCCCCCCAAGATGAGAGTATGGTTCCAACTACATCGAATTCTCTTCCTGGCGCAGAGCATGAGTACCCTCCTGACGACGAATGGGAGCCATCGTTTCAAGATCGCGAGCGTTCTGGATCATACTCTCCGTATCTTTCTCCTAGAGAGGTTCACCGAAAAATCTCTATCGCGAAGGCTACTCCCCGAGAAATCAAAGGTACGTAAATTTAGTCCTCGAACTGTGTAACAGAATTCTCAACAATTTCTAGCACCTAACACGAGCATATCTTCTCAACTTCCCCCTGACACAGGAATATCCTTGCCTACGTCATCAAGAGAAGTGACTCTGTCCAACGGCGCGACACATGCTGCTTCTGGTCCTAGTGGCAATATGGCTACAGCCTCAAATTCCGAAGTTGATTGTCACGTCAACGGTGCCCTGCCACTTCGTTCCCCTCTGGAGTTCAAGAAGAAGGCCCAGGAAGCAATTCTCGGTTTGTGGCCATTGAAGGTTCGGTATCAAGATTATATCGAAGAAGGTCTTGACGCGGATGTAGTTAAAGCTCTCTTCAAGGACTTGGGGTTGGATGCATCCGTTTCGAAGCCTGCTACAGCTTCGGCAAAGCCTGTGAGTACTTCACAGGCAGTACCTACAACAGCAGCTACTGTGCCCAACACGTCGCCTAAGCGGAAGAGTCAATCACTCGACAACAAACAACCACTATCACAAGATACCAAGCACCCGGACAACAAGGACAACAATGATAAGAGCAGCGAGGTTAAGGTAGCAGAAAAATCGGCTGCCGAAGAACGCAAGGACAAAATCGCACGAAAGCTTGCCGCAATGGCACAAAAGACAACAACTACACAACCTCCTGTACGTAATGCATCGGCACCCGCACAAGCTACTGCTCCTCCTCGTGCTCCATCACCTGCTCCCATTCCAGTTTCGGCACCCACTGAGGAGACTGCCACCGCTGCCCCAATAGGAGCAAAATCTGATACCCCAAATGCACTGTCGGCTACGCCCAAGACTAGAGCTGAGAATAATGCAATACTGCAACAGAAGCTTGCCGCACTTAAGAAGCAACAGGCACAATTAGCAGCTGATAAAGCATTAGCAGCTTCAAACGAGAGCACTGCTGCCTCATCACCAACAGCCGCGGAACCTAACTCCACTGATGTAGGTCGCAATGGCGTTTCAACATCTAAGGTAACCACTACTCCACTCGCTCAGCCAAATTCAAATCAACGGTCTCAATCTGCGGAGCGACGAGCCAGTTCTAAGGATGAGAGTATTCCTGGCCTGTCTGTATCATTATCGTCATTCTCCCAACCAGCGCAAGGTTCAACTCGAAATTTAAAGCGACCAGTTGCCTCCGATTTCGATAATTATACGCCTCGCTCTCAATCACTAAAACGCAGTCGAACCGAGGAGAGGTTGATTATAGACGTCAGCGATGATGAAGATGTAGAGATGGATATGGGCTCTCCTACGGACGAGCTAGTCACATCGATAGAACCTACCACCGCACCAACTCGACAATCACTAAGCGCATTCCCGCCACTCTCCGATACACCAACTCGGCGACAACGACTAAGCCCAGCCTCAAGCTCCGCGCCTACTCCACCGGCCCCTGGAGCTAAACTTGATTTGTTGCACAAGCGAATTGAAGAGACAAAGCGATTAATTGCAGAAGCTGAAGCGAAGAAAGCTGCCAAGAAGGCAACGTCCCAGCAATCACCCAGACCTTCTAGTCCAATTACGCAACAGTCAGTTAAATTGCCCAAGGCTAATGAGGCTAGTGCAGAGAATAAGGTAGCTGGCACCCATAGGCGTGAGAGGATCATGAGCTACGAACTGCCTCGTATCAATGCTACTCTTAAGGAGAAACAAGACAAGTTGAAGTGGATTGTTGCTCAAGCTGCACAGCTCGAACTTGAAGTACAGGCGAGTTTAGATGAGCAGCAGAAGCTTACCGCAGAGGTGGAGCGTCTTGTTGATTTTTCTGGTGAAGATTCTCTGCAACCAGAAGAACAACCACTACAGGCTACAATTAGTAAGTTTCTCGAGGCAAAGTCACAACTCCCAGCGTAGCTCGCTTACCAAGTTGCAGCTACACCTAACGCAGGCCACGTATCGAACTCCAACAACCAGCAATACACCCGGGAGCCCTCGAGTAGCCAGCAATCATACCGAAATGGAGATTCGCCTATAACGGATACCAACGGAGAAATGGACGCTAATTTAAACAATGACGAAGCACTTCAAGCAGCTATATTGACTGACCACACTCATAGCGTGGACCGTCAGATGGCCGATATAACTATGCAAGCTCCTCATGCCAACGACAGCCCCAGTGATGAGGTTTCGTCGAGCCCTTCACAGAGCGACGACCAAGCACACACCGATGCTGGTGAAATGGCGATGCGTACGGGGAAGGTTACCGCGGAGATTTCCACTAGTCCAGCTTTTGAGGCTGGCGACTCTATAGCTGAGTCTGTGCTTCAGGCTACGAGTACTCAGCCAAGTGAACCAGATATTGCTACCAGCGACTCGGATATATCTATGCAGCAATCCGCCCCAGAACTTACCCAAAGCGACGATGAGTCTTACGAGCCCACACCAGCCCAAATTTCCAACTCCCGTAGTGCTCAGACGGATGAGCAAAAAAGTACAGAAGTAATGACCCGCCCACTCTTTTCTAGTGACCATCTACTCATCAAATATCAGGTCGCCGATAATATTTTGGAAGAACCAAATCCATATCACACATCCGGAGACCCGAATGCTCAGGGGCAGGAAAATACGAACATAGAAGTACAAGACCGCTTCTGTGAGGAGCCTCTCCTACTAACTACTTCGCAGGACGAGCAGAATAATTCGCTACCATTGGAGGATTTACTTACTTACAAAAGCCCTCTCTCATACTTTCGTGCCTATAGATTCCACCCAAGATTTTTCGAGGAGGTTCCCGGCGGCCTCAAGTCAATGACCTATAGTGCCAAGATCGACCCCATGCGGGAAGTGTGCCCGCAAGTGCTGGCTGGAGAACAGTGTCCAAATGGCGCCAATTGCGAGTATCAGCATTTTGATTCTATGGTCCTTCCGGGTGAGTCCGCAAATACTCTTTATTTTACGATCGATTACTTTTTCTCCCGAACCAACCCCCCTTTGGATAGCTGACGCCATGACGTTTTGCTACAGATGCCGAGATTATTACACAGCTCGGCGCTTCGGATATGTTCGCTGGAGAAACGAGAACCAAATTTATCGACGGACTAAAGAAAGTGCTCAACGACCTCAGAGCCAACCGAGTGAAGGACTTCGATCGCATTACCAGGGCTATCGTCAAGCACCGGCAGGAATTTCTCGATGACAAGACCAAGGTGCTAGCTCTGGACTCTAGCACCGCTTAGGTGACTTCGTAGTATGCTCACGTACAGCTTCTTTAGTCTTGCGTCAACCCTACCCCTGTAGTATTACCCTTTCCGCATAATTTTTTCACAGCCACATTTCGCAGTGCTAGCTGGATAGCTGCGATCGTTTTATATCTTGTACAATGAGGTGGCAGCACTGGCGCCTTGCGACTTTGCAAAGAGGGCCTCTTGCAGACGCTCACGGATTTGGCGTCTTTTTTTACTGGAATGTACGATACCCCATTGTTAGCATTACTATGCCACATTTGGGGCTTGTCTACAGATCTCACTAGTAGAGTGAGACTAGCATACAGTGGCGGCGGTCAAAGATGGCCGCATACTTGCAGATAAGAGGAGGTGATGGTGTGTATGTGAGAAGAAAAAAAAACAAGTACAGTTGCTCGAGGCTACGTCAAGGATCTTGACAACAACCGGCCTGAAAAAAAAGAATGAGTAGTGTGAACCAGTCGCTTCGTGCTGTAACGGGAGAAGACTTGGTACTTCTCAGTACTGACAGTATCTAAAGACAAGTCATAACCAAAAAGCATGAAGTAGATGCCTGTGAGTGGTAGTCGCCCATATTCAAAGTCGTTTGATCAATGGATTCGTATGAATATTACTGAGACTCTTTGCACAATTATAATTCTGAATTCTAGTGAACTTTGTCGCGTCTGTGTATGTATTCATCTTCAAGGACATTGGCTTGTGACATCTACAAGACGATCTACCGGTACCTGTACATGTGGATAGAGAGACACGAAAGGTGCAGGTACAGTGCCTATACAGTGTCTATACAGTGCCAAATACACTTCGGCAAAGCGAAGGAACAAGAGTCCCGAACAAATGAACGACGTCATCGCTACTTTACCGTACCACGAGACCCCTACTGACATTCTGCAGCGCCTTGAAGGTAGTCGTCACAACTTCTGCGAATCTATCCAAACCAACTTGCAAATTGTATATGCCTTTATGGTCTGATCACGCAGAAACGCAATATTGTCTGGAACTCCCATCTGCTTCACAACGAAGAATAGCTTGATCCGGAGTGTAGCGATACTTCACCGTCTTAATATAATCCATGTTCCTTGACTATTCGAGTCATGTTGTCGTCATGCTTCGGTTTGCGAAAGAGGGATGCAGACCCTGAGCGCCAACCCCTACTTCCACAATACCAGCAGGAGACCCATCTACAACGGGAACTCGCCCGGAAACTCCATAGTTACCAGATGGTCCGCGCCTTGACCAAAGGATACATGCCCAGTACTGAACAGGCTATCATTAATCTTCGCACTCTCCTAGCAAGCGACGTACTAAATCCGGACAACCCAGACCTCTCGGACAGCGGCCAGAGGCTAGTGCGTCTGATCAAGCAATGGCTCCAGCAATTCATTGTGCTTTTGGATCACAAGAACGGCAAGGATCAGCTCCAAGACTTGATTTGGTTTCTCACAAAAAGCAGAATATCCGTCGATATTGACGACCTCAGCTCGAGGGCGAAGAAAGTGAGGGCTAAAGCTGACACTGCCGCAGCCTATCAAAGCCTCCACACCGTCGGCTCCCTGCTGCTCACAAACCCAGATTTTCGCACGTTCCTTGGCGATCTCACAGTAGTTGGTAGAGAGATATTTAAAGACTCAGCCTTTGCCTTGCGTGACGCCGCCGAGCAAGCCGGAAAGCAACTTGAGCCGTCGGCTGAAGCACAAGCAAGCGTGACGCACCGAGACTCTGAAGGCCAGCCGCCTTCTGCTCAGAATCTTGAAAATGGGATCCAAGACGTCGCCAATGTCATCACTGATCGTAGTGCTGATGTTGCAGGGGCCGCTGTGGAAAGTGCCAAGGAGAAAGTCTCGGGCGATGAAGGTCAAGCTCTCTTGAAACGCTTACAAGCAACTGTCATAAACCTAAGAAAGCGCAAGGATTATTCAGACTCAGTATCAACCTTATCACTCTTAATCAAGCGATACGCTCTGGTGTACTCGCGGGCTGCAGCGGAGGTAGCAGAGGCTGCCCAGAACGACGTTAATGAGAATCGAGAGGCTGATCGAGCGTTAACCAATCTCTGGGAATTCATCAAGAGCTTTGGTAACAGGGGGGATTGGGAGAAATGCGAAGAACTTCTCCAGAAAGTCGTGAGCCATAAAGATCAAGACCCCGAATTCGAGGATTTGATGCAGGATATCGGAGATAGTTTACAGAAGCTTCTCACCGACCCCGACTTCTTCAGCAATGCAGACAAGAGGATTCAAGATCTCAGAAACAAGAGCAGGCAAGTCGGATCAGAGAGCAGCTTGAAACGCGATATCGACGAGCTTTTGCAGCAGTTATCCATCACATTCCAAAGCGTTATAAGGGATGATGACATCCATCATCTTATGACGACCACCCTTCGTATATTCGCTGTTTTCTCTCCTCACCACGCCATAACAAATCCAGACCTCATCCATGATGCCCTAAACGTCTTCATCCCTCTAATCATTGCTGCAATTCAGTACGTTCCCATTCCTCGCCTGGAGGTCAGCACACCCGCCATCGACCTTTTACTGGAAAATCTCATCATCCAGCCGGGAGCCACTGTAAATCATACCTCATTTCTCCCTTATCGGCTCAAGATTGAGACGTACAATGATTTAGAGATTCGCAAGGCACGATTCAGGACCAGTACAAGTACCAAGAATCTCATGCTTATCAAGATTGATGGACTTTCCGCCCGTGCTGATGAGATGGGGTTTTGGCTGCGGGCACATAGCGGCTTATTTCGTTTGGCGGATGAGGGAATCGCTAGTTTTGCTCTAGACGAGCGCGGTATTGATATTCACTTGGAAGTAGAGATCTGTCGTGAACGTCTCGAGCACATTCTGACATTACGAGGGGTACGAGTGAGAGTGCACAAATTGAACTACAAGCTTAGCAAGAGCAAGTTCTCTTGGCTAGGATGGTTGATCAAGCCCATACTTCGCCCAATTATAAAGGCGACTATGGAAGTGCAGCTCGCCGCGGCCATCAGCGACTTACTACATGCCGCCAATCGAGAGCTACTCTACGCCAGAGAGCGCCTTCGAGCGACAAGAATTGCAAATCCCGACGATCTGTGGACCTTCCTTAAGGCCGTTGCAGCACGCTTGATGCCTGAAGAAGACCCAGACCTCTACACTCGGGTCGGAATTGACCAACCCCATTCGGGTGTCTTTAAAGGCGTATACACACCTGGTAGCATTGTCAAGATCTGGCACGAGGAAGCCGAGCGGGCCGGAGATAAGATTGAAGAATTCGAAGCAGGGGGTTGGAGAAATGCAGTATTTGACACTCATGTACGGAATATGGTTTAAACTTCTTGTATGTATCACAGCGTCTCTGTGTATGAAGCATGGCTTTAGAGCGCCATTTATGTTTGTATTACTAGGGCCAGGGAATGGCTTTCTCGCAAGGTGCGTAGTACGCCAAAGGAGGGCAACCTCTCTGGAAGAATGGACCTGAAACATTGTGGCAAACTGGGGAGTTAGCATGACAGAACATTTTTGCTTAAATAGGAATTCCAGAGTTACTCTAAGCTAGCTAGTAATAGCATCATAATTCATTAGAAAGGTCCTCAGTTGAACTAGTAGCGTTATTGTCTTTTTCTATGGGCATTAGCTCGTAGATCAATAAAGGTGTAAAGGTGCCAATTGATTTTCTACCATGGTTAGCCTGATACACGGCTATTTTTATTGCGTCTCTTCACGCTTATAACAGCTATGATCTTGCTACATGAGCCAATCTCCCGTATATATTAAGTTTCTTGCTTAGCTTACAATTTGAGTCATTAAATCCTTTGCACTACAAATCGATTAATAGTATTTTAAGGCCAAGGATTCACCAAGCTTCTATGTGATATTAACTCACTAGATGGCCAAATTGTTTTCAAGTTTCCCAACCTGCTATTAGCCTTATTTCAATGGGCTTTACACCGCAGGCTGGTTAATGGTACACTGACTTTAACTCTGGGTAAGCATAGCTCTAATGTCATCTCATTAGCTAATCAACCTATTCCGTGTTTCTGGTACAATTGCTACTCGAGTTCATATGTCTGTTGCGGCGAGATATTTGGTCAGTTTGTACAGCTGACCTTTGGTTAAGTCAATCCTTACTGATATCTCATCCAATCACCTATTAGACGTCTGAGGTTTTAAATACAATTTTGTTAGAATGCCTTCATTACGTCTCCCATTGCAACGTAGTTGATATCACTTTGAGCCAGGGTGTGCAATTTTCGAGTCCGAGCTTTGATCGAGCTTGACTGATGCTAACTTGTTAGATAGCCTTCACCACATAATCGGTTATCTTAAGTTTCTAGCAAGGTTACCACTTTATCTCGTTACAAATTAAATAAAAGAGCTAAAAGATCAACCAGTGAGGTCTTAATTCTACTGGCTCTGCCACTTTTCAAAGTTTATAAATGCCGCGCTTCTCTCTTGCTTCACTTTACGGTCCTTCGTCTTTCTTTGCGCCCTTTTGCGCCCTTTACTAAAGTATATCTAAAGTTTCTATTAGGGTTTTGTTTCGAGTCACCAATTTAAGTATATGAAGTTCGGAAAGAAATAGATAGATCAGAACGTGGACAGAGAGGTTCTCAACTATCAAGTGCCCAAGCCTTTAAATAGCTGGCCTCTCTTCCAATTTTCTCTCCTTCCCTCCTTCCTCTTTCCTACAACATACTGACTAGTGCCTTCGTGCTCGGCTCTGCCTGTTCCCAAACCTATAAATACCCAGCTCCCCATCAGTCTTCCCCTCTTCTTTCCTTCACTCCTTTACATGTATCCCATCACCAGCATCCCATCACCAGCATTCCATCACTAACATCCCATTATTACCATCCCATTATTACCATCATTATTAACAGCACCTCATCACCATCACCTACACCTCCATCACCGTCACCATCATCATCCCACCAGCACTACCGTTTCATCATTCCCTCCCTCCGTGCTGAGCTAGATGGCTGTATTTCTAATACAATATCATCATTCTACAAGCTTATCTCTACCAATAACGAAACAACACTTTCCTCTTCTACTTCTCTACAGGCTTCTCGTTGTGTCGGGCAAACTTCTTCACGGCGCGCCTCAGTAAGCCCGTTCTTATTTTCTCTCCTTCTCGTCTCACTCCTTTTATCACCTCTTTTCCTGCTATAGTGCTATCTAACTCCTACTCACAGTCGCTGCCACTTTTTCTCCTATTAAATATTCTTTACAAGCCGGTAACTATTAGCGGTGGCCAACAATTGTGCAATACCTATTCATCCCATCCTTTCCACATTACACACCATCTCTATGTTTTCACCTTTCCATTGTTTCCACAAGTGCAGCCCATGATTACTTATAACACGCCAACCACTCTTCCGCGACCGCCATCACTTGCATTTTCGCCACTCTAGATCAGTTTGCGGCTCTGCCTCCAGCTCCCCCAACGTACATCGACTCCCAAGCCTTAGATCTTCTTCTTAACCTTCCAAGGTTCTCACTTTCTCGACTCAAAAGCGTCATTAACCATCAAGGTTTGCGCACTTTAGGTCTACTTTGCCCTAATCCACTCAATCTTTCATCTAACTTGAACTCGAGCAAACTGCTCTCCTTCCTTTGCTCTTTCTTTTCTCATCTCATTCTTCCTCGCTCCTTCACTCAGCTTTTACCATGCTTCATCCTTCTTCGCTCCTAATGCCAACAGTTTCATATCGAACCCCATCTAATACAGCAGCACATTCTTCACTCGTCCTAGGTATGACGTTAAACGACCTCTCACTTCCCCTCTCCCCTCTCCCCTCTCCCCTCTCCCCTCTCCCCTTTCCCTCCTCCCTTCCCCTTTCCCCCCTTTCCTACTCCCCTTTCGATTCCACCCTTCGCTTCTTCTCCTTCCCATCTTCTCCTTCCCCTCTCCGCCCTTCCCCTCCACGCTGCCCGCTGCGCGAGCTTTGCACACCTGCTCGCCAGCCGAAGGATCCGCCGTGGTCTTAAAAAATGCGTACGCGTTAAACACGCCGGGTGGATCAGGAGATGGAGGTGCAGACCCTCCTCGAGCCAATTGGCTCGGTAGTCTAAACCACGTAGTCAAGACACCTGATTCTCTATGAGGTGATGCGAGCTCGATCCTCGCCCCTCGACCGGAATTGTCGGCTCTGACCTTAATCCGACCCGGGTCACCACAGCGCTGACCAGACGAACTCAACGCTAGTTTTTGAAAGGCTCTCGATACCCTTCGCAAGAGGGAGTAGGCCGCTAGTGTCAGCTGCATCCTGCTTCAGCGAGGGATTCAAGTTGAGTAACGCAAGGCTGCAAACTCCACTCTGTCGTCGTGACGGGACTCTGGTTCACCTGCCTTCTTCAATTGCGCGCAACAGGTGTTCCGGCTCCGCGGTCCTTAGTCACGATGCAGCCAACCCCAGTTCGAGTCTCGCTTCGGGAGAGGTGCTGGGGACAGACAGGTGGTACAAAGACTGTATAAGTCCTTCCCGTTACCACACGACGACGGCTGGCGGGACGCAACACGACTAGGTCGAATGTCTGACTGGTGACGACCGTCGCTTCTCCTGGTATACCGTGTCCCTTGCTAGCCTGAGTTTGGTTACCGTCTAACACAACTATTACTGCCGGGGTCATTGCAACGCCGGCGACAAGATGACCGTGTTCCAAAGTTGGCGAAGGCACACTACTTCCCCACGGGGAGAATTTTTGGTATCAACTGACCTCTTTGTGGGTTTTATTTCCTCCTAAACTTCTATCTCCCATTCTTCTTACCGCCTCCCTTGATACTTCTACGCGCTTCCGCCCCTTCTCTCGCTGACGTCTTGCTTTCCATCCATTTTATTTTGGAGAGCAGTTCCCAGTGGAACTTTCATCCCCTTTTATCTATTTATTTTCGAGACCTCCGCGGTCATATCGCCCTCGGGCATTGTCGCCTTCGGGCATTCTGTGTGGACAGGGCACACATTTGATTTTAAATTTTTTCATTGCGCTCTCTAGCTTGTCTAGTGACGTAAAGAAGAAAAATTCTCTTGATATGTATTATTCCTGTATCCTTCCCTCTCCCTAGTTACTGTAGCCTAAATATTAGTACACCCGGTTTTTCACTTACCTATCTTCGTAAGGAAGCCCGGTGCAATTCACTGTGTGTATATGACTTACCTAGGCAAGCGGATAAACTAGTGACCTCACCACACCTAAGCCCAAAACCATGTATCCTCCAGTACGGTGGACGACGAGCTAAAATAATGGCACCTTGCTCTCGCATTTCGAACCTGAACGGCACTACTACGCACAGCTCCGCATCAAGACAATTGCATAAACACCACCAAGCGTTCGACAATACGAACGACCGCACTCCCTATAACGCACTTGATAATCATACGCCTACCTCTTGGCATCCGAACACCCGGCCTACTTCAGTATAGCGTATAAAAACACAAACATGACGTCCTAAAAGGAGTGGACGCGGGTTATATACACCGCTAGCCTTAGAGTTTCGAATTAGTAGATATATATAATTAGCATGTGGCTTCACTGCGTCTCATAACCCTTAGGAGGACCGGGTCTATCTAAATAACCCCCCTTGACGGTAAACAATATCGTTTTATCAGTTAATCAAAGTATGTGTATATATATACAGTGAAACTTCTGGATCTATTGGACTACACACGGCTGCTGACTGGGCAGATGGGGAATCCCCTTCCGCTCCTATAGGAGATCGAAAGGCAGCTAATATGCCATTATGCTGTATTTATGTTCGTTTTAAAAAATATATTCATGCGGTATCGACAATTTATTATTTTTAATAGAAGCCTAGCAAATTACTACTCTCTACGAGTATCTCGTCGACATGGTGTTGTGTTTATGTCCGCCTAATACATATGCCGTAGTAATGTACCTATTAATGGGTAACTACTTATTGGACTTTTTTTTGCGCCCTTCGTTGTAATGCCGGAATTTTGTAAACGCGAAAGCCTCGCAATGTAAGTGGTCGTCATCCCCCGTACAGTTTACTTTCCCACCTCCTGCAACTCCCCTATGCCATCAGTAGCTCTCATTTTCATGCTCTTCGTTGGAACTGAGCAACTCTGGAAGCATAGATCTTGTTATTATCTCCTAAACATAATACGCATATGATTTACATGCATTTAAATGCAATGATTCGTTCGCCTCTGATAGCGGCAACGACTACCGCTATATTCAATGCGGTCAGCAATGACCTGGGGTGCTAATTATGTGTTGTTAGATTGGCCGAAAAATAACCTGAGGGTATCAGCGGCATTAATATTTCTATGACGTTTTGGCAATGTACCAATATGTTTTGCTGGGCAGTTCATACATACACTCGGGTCATATCTGCGGACCACCATGTGTATTTTGCTTTGTGGTACTGGAGAGCTGGCTTTGTCCCGATGCTTAGCAGCCAGGTTTTGTCCCATGCACTGACGCTAGGGTTTGTTCAGCAAATCATTAGATACTAGATTCTGCCATACGCGTCGACGACAGCCTTTGCCCTATCATTACACACTAATCTTGTCATGTGCAGCATTAATGCTGACTTTGTCCGATCATTGGACGCCCGAGGATGCCGGGCGTTATGCAATTATGCATGGGTTCCCAGACTGTTTTATCCAATGAATGAGCGTCAGTTTTATCACGGTGCTGGGCCGTCGGACTTTGTCCAATATGACTCCAGATTTTGTCCATGCAAGAGCACCAGCTTTTGTCACCGCAGATGGCGTAGCATATTACCTCCCCCGTATTTTCCGACAGGTTGTGCCATTCGCTCAGGCTTCAGCCACATTTCGGTGAGCACCACAGGATGCTAGATGATAATGGGCAGTCAGTTGAAAATGATCTCAATTGCGACCATTTCGTAATAAGGAATAAGGGAGCGAGGCCGGACTCTATTCCAGCACACGGCATGAGTCACCAGTACCTTAATATAAAAACCACGAGAAAAGACCGGCGTGGTCGTCCTTGAAACACCATGGGACAACTCACTGCTTTAGTCGGAGTTTGTTGAATTTTTCTATCTTCGCAACCTTCGGTCATTTTCTTGTTGAAGTCAGAAGACTTAAGCATCTACAGCTATGCCGCTCTCGCAGAAGCACAATAAACTGCCATTGCCCAGAAATGATAGCCGCGGGTAGGTGTTTCGTAGCCGGGAGAGGTCTTGTCTCGACTAATCACTCCTGCAGCCAGTCGAAACAGAGGACAACCTATATGCTTCGGCAGTACCTCCAGGCTGATGCGACTGTATCCGAGCGTTGCTCTAAAGACATGATAGGGTGTGACCGAGACGGAAGAGTGATTGATCGCCTAACACGGTCTATGATCGAGGTTGATAACTTCAATAGAGACTGGGGAGACTGGGGGAAGAGTAACGGATGAGGATGTACTCAATTTTGTGTTTGGTGTTTATGGGAGACATGGCATGTTCTGAGTCCAAACTGCAAAAAGCTTTCTCGGCAAGGGTTGAGAGATAGTACCGGTGAAAGAGAATCTAATCATTTTCCTGATTTACGTTTGTCGTCCATAGCAACGTATCCCTACACTTTTGTGAAAATTTGTCTTGGAGCTTGGTAAAGGACATTAGTCCATCCCATATACCCTAAAGTAAATTTGCCTGGATCGCTATCCTTCTACATTTATCTAGCTATCAGGCATCTTGTAATTATTCTGATATATTCTTGATTACACCTGCCTTTCTCTATACCCATATGACTATACAAACTACTCACAGTGGACAATCCGACCGTAGGAATTGATTATTTATGAGTATCATTTGGGCTTGATTACATCTTCTAGACTCCCATGCCTTTGTATGGTAGGACGGGGTGTAGCAGATCTATTTAAGCTTGTGGTTTGCAAGCAATAATTGATTACCTTGACGGATTCGCCACCTGCCACCTGCCATCCTTCCGTCCGGGGAATTGTGGCAAAAGCAAGTCAAGCCACGATGGTAAAACCAGGATGCCAGCGACCGGCAAAACCTGGCTTTATTCTTCGCTATGACAAATTTTAGGGTTAAAACCTGGGACAAAGTCTGGCGTGACGACAGCTGAGATAGCTGAGCCGGCTGTGCAGTCGCACAGTCTCTTTCTTCTAGAAATAGAGATCTATCGCATAACATTACCTTTGCGTTGGTGACATGGAAGCGACTTCGATCGCCTCAAGTTGCTCTTGTTGTGGTGCACTATTTTCTACTTCTTAGCACCTCTACGGAAATCTTGGTCAGCAGCGAAAAAGTCGCCTTGTGCTTGCAGAGTGGATGAACTCCTTGATCCCCGCTGTCTCCTCATCTCATCTGATCACTTGCGGTGTTTATCATGACGGCGTCTACGCAGTCAGTAAGAATTACCGACGAACAATGGGATCGTCACAAAGATGTTCTTCTGTCGTTGTATTTGGCAGAAGACAGCAATAATACACTTGATGACCTAGCTACTATAATGAGAGAGAAATATGGGTTCATTGCCAGGTAATCGTGCATTGCGGAACCACTCAAGCCTTTGCTAACTGCAGTAAAAGCACATCTCAGATCGAAGCTCGCCTAAAGGTTTGGAATGCTCGCAAAAACCTTAAGGCCGAAGAATGGAAGCCCATTCTAGATCGGCTCGACAAAATCCCTCGAGATACCCGAAGTCGAGTCGTCATATCTGGGCGTGTAGTGCCGCAACGCAGAATAATCCGCGCTCGGCGATACAATAAGCACAAGCTTCGTCAGACAGAAGATGCCTTCTCTACAAGTAACTCGTTGCAAATACCTGCTTTACCGCACACCGTGCACATCGAACTTATGGGACTGGACGGTAGATGGACGCGGGTCTCTGATGGAAATCTTATTACTACCACAGAAAATTCAATCCCATCCAGATCAAGGACAGTCCGGGATATGCTGAACTCATCCGAAGACCCTGGCATATTTCCAAACTCTATCAGAATGTCTAACAACGTAAATCCAACCGAAAGGAGTACCTTTTCCGAACAACACGACATCGCGCTCAATAAGGCTATGGCCCCGGAACATTCTCCAATTCCACGGATGGTCGTAAATTCCCCTTTCTCTTGGCTTCATGACCTACCTTCGAAGGCTCTTCTAGATATTCTGGCCTCCAATACCGCTGAGGAAATGTCTTCTCTCTATGTGCCAGAAGACTTTGCTGTTGGATACACCCAAACATTCCACCATATGAAGATAGAGGACCTAACTCTAAATACCATAAGCTCCATGCGACTATGGACATTGACTGAAAAGCCTCAAATTGAATCTGATCAAAATAGTTCGCTTGTTTCAACAAACGGCTCTGGCACCTCCAAAGTCACTTGGATTCTTTCATACGCCGTAATAAATGGCTTCTCTGTGCTGGAATCAATTCCAATAGACCTTCTGCCTGGGCCTATCAACCCAAATAAAGATCTTCCATTATTGTCAAGTTACCTTCGGGAGGCGCCTAGACCTTTAGCAACAGTACTGGCTTTGGGTTTCTTCCGAGCTGCGGTCCAACAAGGCCAAAGCAATCTCGTTGCCCAGATACTTGACACAGGATTAGTTGATGTTAACAAAGCCATAATCGTTGGATCTAGATTACGACGTACTCCATTAGAGGCCGCAGCAATCAAAGGAGATCACATAACCATGGGCATTCTTCTAGATCACGGAGCAGATGCAAGCCAGACTAGAGGAGATGATTTTCCAAACCTCTTATGTATTGTGTTGTCTAGTTTGCCCTCAAGCTCACAGACCATAGGCGTACAGCCGATTAACTTAATCCGCAAGCTAGCCGAAGCGGGGGCTATTGTGGATCGTAATGTTCTTGATGCTTTTGATCACTTAGCTAGTCAGAGCCTTGAGGTATCACGATCATTGGCTCCTTGTATTACTTCCCATGTCCTGTCATTCGAAGATAGTGATCTCTTCGGCAGCCGTTTTTGGAATCGCACCTTGTACCGTGTCGTAGAAGACGTGCAAGCAGCAGAGTTTGTCCACAATACTTTCTCGAATTGTATGAAACGGCACGGAGGTACATGCATACAGCGCTCCCAGCGGCACATTGACCAGAGTCTTTTAGCCGCAGCCAGCAACAGTTATGTGAAGACATTTCAAGTTATACTACCATATTCAGCCGTGCCCTTCGATCTGTCTGACGGTCGCCTTCTAAGTGCCGCAATAAGAGGCGGGAATCCCCAGCTTATTGGCTTTGTTATGGCACGAAGACCAGACATTAATGCTCAACCCTGCGATCTTGACGGGAATGGAAATAGCACAACCCCACTGGCAGAGGCAATCAGGACAAATAACCAGGCTCTCGTCAATGGGTTCATAGAAGCCGGTATACTTGCTTCTCTACATGAAGGCGACAGGTTTGGAGTTGCTCTCGAGGCAGCCGTCGAGCTTGGGAACGCTGAGCAGGTTGAAGTACTTTTACGCCACTGCCAGAACTTGGAAACGCAAAACGTAGGAAACGCTTTGCTCTATGCTATTCGAGCTAAGAGTGAGGCGCTCATTGATATTTTAGTGCATGCGGGCGCAGCTTTAAGCTGCTCACCCAGCCATGGTAGTGCTATTATCGCAGCCATTAAACATGGCAATATGGCGCTTATACATACGTTACTCAGGACCGGCCTTGCCACCCCACGGGACTATACACACAACGATGATATGATTATATGGAAAGCCATAGAATCAGGAGATATAGCGGTCGTACAAAATATCTTAACAGCCTTCGATATTCCTCAGCGATTTACCGTACAGCTCCCACAGAGCCAAGACCATGAACAAACACATAGCTTTTGGGAAGAATACAAGGCCGTTCCATGGCTGATTTTTTTGAAGAAAGCTCTCAATGATTCCAACATGTTGCAACTTCTTCTCAAATCTAAGCTAGTTACAGCTGACTTTCTTAATGTGTCGTTGGTACTGGCCTTTGTCCAGGAGGATGAAGGCGTGATAAAAAGTCTGGTCGAAGCAGGCGCTGATGTCACAGACGAAACAGTTCAAAAGCTAGTTGCAAAGTGGAAACCTGATATGTTTCGAGGTCTCATGGAGATGCGTCGTAATAAACTAGTCGTCACTCGAGGGTGGAAGACCGCAGTTTTCAAAAACGCGATTGAGCAAGGGCTTAGTATTGACAGCATTGACGGCCTTTTCAAACCCGAAACGACGGACTTCTTAGACACTGGCCGCTGCGATACTCGCAAGCCTGCATTGACCCCCTTGGGAGTGGCAATATTAAAGAGCAAAGATTTTCCACAGCTTGGCTATGACATTGTGGCCATGCTTCTCAGTTCTGGTTGCGATCCGGGAGGGCTAGTCGAATGGAATAGTCAAAGTAACGCCTATACTAACCAAACGGCGCTCCTAAAAGCTATTGAAGTTGGTAACAAAGATATTATCCAGCTGTTGATCGGAGCTGGTGCTAATGTTAACTCATGGACGGAAAACTACTGCTTTATTAAGCGAAGTCCTTTACAAAAAGCAGCAGAGATTGGAAGCCTCGAAATCATTCAGCTATTGCTAGACCACGGAGCCAACATTAACTCACCGCCAGCATTCTCACATGGAGGCACAGCACTTCAGCTGGCTGCTATGACAGGGAACTGCTACCTTGTGGCTGAGCTCTTGAGTCACGGGGCCCGGCTGCATATGGCGCCTTCGAAGATCCACGGCAGATGGCCGATTGAAGGAGCTGCAGAACATGGTCGCCTTGATATGATCCAGTTTCTTTGGTCAGCAAATTCCAAAAGTGTGAGTACATACTCTCATGAAAGTGAGACTGGGTTTCAGGAAAAACATCTTCGTAAAGCGATGAGGCTTGCCACCGAGAATGGCCATTTAGCTTGCAGGGATCTGATTGCTGAATTGTCTGGATTGCCTGTCACGGCTACTGATGTGCCAGCGGTGGTTTCTCCAATGTATATCGATTGGCCACTCCCTGGGTTGGCGATTGAGTCTACAACGGCTGGATTTTGAGCATTCGCTCCTTGCCGCTATTGAGTTGGTGTGCCTCGGAGGGAGTACTATAGCTAGCAAGTCAAACTTACAATATAACATGGATCAGTAAGGCGAGATAATTATTGATTCATGTAGGCTAGGCTACAAGAGACAGGAGAAATATAACTTAGGATATTATAACTTAGATAGTGAGTTTGATATTCAACATAATTAAATGCCTTCTGGAATCGTTAGTAAGTGGAGTGAATTGCTGAACCTCACATGGCTTCTTAAAAGTTATCGTGATTAGTTGGAATCAGCCGGTAAAGCCAATGTTTGAATAGATATCCCCAGACTGACTTAGACTAAGTAATGGAATGAGGGGGCAATTTTCGTATCATAGTTGAGACAACCTTGATACCTAGACAGTAAACCCCTATGGGTTCTTTAGGATCTTTTAATTTCCCAGCCTCCCCCCTCTTCGTCTCCACCTGCTCTAAACGTAGATATTTCAACCGTAGCCGTGCTGCCTTCGCTAACACCCCCTTCCTCTACAACGTGCTGCTTCAGTGTAATTACCTCGCGCAGTTGCAGCAACACCGCCATCTCACCAGGCGGCCTAAGATTATATATTGCGAGCTCGCGTGGGGAAAAACTACTGAGCCGCTACAGCAGGGCTTCATCTTTATTCTTTCTAGTAGTACTCGCGGCTGGTGCCAACCCTCCCCCCTCCAACCTGGCGATTTAGGACCCTGTGGCAACACTGATGTATCAGCGGGGGCGGGGGAAGAGGGTTTGGTGGAAATAACTGAATAGATAAATGAATGTACACGATGCCTAGGAGGAGCAGCTATGGGTTTAAATCGTCCCTCTCGGCTTTGATAGAGGGGATTAACAGTCCGAAATGACTTTACACTAACGTCAGCGGTAAGGGGCGTGGAAAGTACTGTGACATACAGATATTGGATAAATCGGCAATGGTCAAGCCTCGGGCAAACAGTTCGCAGGACTGGCTGGCAGCTGAGGTGAATGTGAAAGCTCCCTAGTGGGGAGCGGGATTCCCTGTTCACGGCTCAGAGGCTTCCCGAGCGCCAAAATCTTTCCCAGAGAAGGATATATGCTAATTACGGCCTAACTAGAGGTGTGCGCGTTGGTTGCCGGAGAAGATAACGTAACGCAATATAAGTGATAAGGTTTGTTGAGGCCTAGATATTAGATCATTTTGGAAGTAAGAACTCCAAAGCCTACTCTGTGAAAGTTGAAAGTGTATATAGTCTTTCGTACGCATAGCGTGCGGCTTATAATAGCCATATCCAGTTAAAATTTTGCGCCTTTTGTTCCACTGCCTCATCTCTATAATGATAGTAATGTAGTCTATGGAAGTAAAGAGTTACATTACACGATAGTTAATATCTAGTAGTCACAACAGGCCACCCACATGCATGTTTTGCATTGTTTGTATGGCACGCCGTTCTCCGGGATTTAGGGGTCCGCACCGTGTACATACGTCTAGCCCCTGGGATAAATAAACGTAACTGTGAGCATCCTAACGCTCTTGTCTCTGATACTGTTGTCCCTCATCACTGCTCCCCGTCGTGACAACGCCACCCGCGGGTGTCGCGCGCCTGATTTTGATGCCGCCCCGCCCGCCATCCTTGGTTGAGTCGATGCTGAGATTGCTTGCGGCACTACCACGGCGGCGATGCAGCCTGCTTGCCGCGGATGGAGAGGGCGTCATATTTCGGGCAGGGGACTGAGTATGAGATGGTGTTCGCAAGTCAGGTGCGCTTTTTAAGGCCAATGGACTCCGTATATCGGGAGTACTGACGCTGTTCTCGTTGATGGGCGTTATGGGATGCGTGTACGGACGCGTTGGGTGCGGATGCTGAGGTGTCAGTTCTCCTGGGGTGGCCAGGGGGCTAAGGACTTCTTCCCGCGCTCTGTGCTGGGGGCCAGAACCATCAGCTGCACCGTTTTCCTGGTTATTAGACAGGATAGAGCCACTGTCTGATTCCATAGCGTCGCTATTTAGACGTACGCTGGTAAGTAGAGGTTAGAAGATAAGAGAGAACCGTGTGAGTTTAAGATAGGGCTGAGGGAAACTTACTGCTTGAAAGATGTTGAAGCGTTCAGGCTCACATATCTTGCGCGTGCATAACTTTCGTACTCCTCCAAGGGGTTCTCGGCATTGGTGAAGCTGTCTAGGGCATCGAACACGTGTCGGAAAACTTGACTGTCGATATCGCGAGCCCACAAGAAATCGAGGTGCTCGTAGTGAGGTATTTCCGTGGCCACAGTTCTATTCGGGAGCTCCCTCAACATAACTTTAACGTCCACTAAAGAATCACTGCCTCCGTACACAATAACGATAGGCGTTCTGATGTTGCGAGTCGGATATTTAGCTACCTTCGTGTATTTGTTTGCTGTACTCATTCCTAATGGTGTCTGCACGTCGTCATCGAACATCTGGAATGACTTGTTGCGAATGATTTGGAACCAGTGAACCACAGATTTGGTGCTCGTAAACGAGTACAAGTGTGGGTATGCTGCAAGTTTCTGACTGAGAGACATGTTGTTGGACTTCCAGCCGAAGAGAAAGTTATTGCCCATGTCGATTAGTTTGATAAAGATAGGAGGATAAAGAATGTTTTGCCACATAGTCGCGGAACTGAGGATTGAGCGTCGGCCGAATAGAAGGAATAGCACCTGCGGCGAAGCTTTGATAAGAGCGTCAACGATGCCGTTCTTCAACCCGGGAACTGACATTGCAGGTGCCAGCGCGATGAAAACATCGACTTGTTCGTTCAGTTTGGGGTGCACCGCCAAGCTAGCAAACGCCTGTGCTGTTCCCTGAGAGAATCCAATATAAGAGAGCGACGGTTGCTTGGTAGTATCGAGGATATATTGGATCGAATCGGGAATGTCATGGAAGGCAAACTCGTCAATTGAGAAGTTCCAGAACTGAGTTGAATTCGGTGAGCAATTAATGGATTTTTTGGAGTATTTGTTTCCACGATTATTGCCCAACTAAGCCGCGTCAGTCCGAAGGGTCTCATATTACAGAGGGAGGATAGGGCAGAACCTACCCAGACGTCGAAACCACGCTCTACTAATACGAATGGGAGGCACCGCTTGGCATCGGTCAGACACACCCAAACCTCGCTGTTCATCAAGAGACCGTGGTGAAGGTAGGCCACGCGCTTCTTCATGCTGGCCGGCCCGCTGTTGACCTTGGTATCTTCCTCGCCTTTCCTCCACGCCAGTCGGTGTAATCCAAGTAGATATCCGTCCTTGGTTTGTACTACATGTTCCTCGGCGGTATAACCGTAGGTGGCACAAAGGTCAACGAAGTCGGAGGCATTTCGGATCGAAGTTGAGATGGCTAGCGGAAGGAATTAGCAGGCAATCGGGACGAAACGAGGCGGATTTAATCGATGTGTACATACATTTCCTTCTCTTCTCAGCTCTCTTTTGAGCGGGCGAAGAAACACTGTTAAACAGGCTCCGCGACGCACGGTAGAAGAGATTGAGGAGCGATGTAGCTAAACTATCAGTCAGTACCAGACGTGGAGGTAAGGCCAAGTTCGGGCTTCGTACGGAGCGCAAGCGTCAGGACTCGAATGATGGCTTCGAGGGCAACGAACAAGAACGAGCCTACCAAGGCGACGTATTCGGTTCTACATTCTATCAGTCTCCCTGAGTCACGATCACACGCAGAGTGGCGCTCAATGCTGCTCTAGGAGGAGAAGACGAACATGTTCAATCGACCTAGAAATGGCAGAGGCATGTTGAGATGCTTCGTACAAGACGAGGCAGCTCGACGCGGCTCGAAGTAAAAATAACGAAGCTATAACAAAGCTTGGTGCTGTGCTACCGGAGCATGAGAATCATCTTCTAGTGCTAAACATAAGGAATAGAAGATTGCAAGTGGGATAATTCGCGAACCTCGAGGGATTGTCACGGTTGGTGCTATGAGATAAGTTTCCTGTGATGTCACATGTAAGAAACCCGCCAACGGATTGGGGAAATGTACTATCCCGCAATTCTCCAACGGTGGGATCCCTGTTACATTGTAACCCGCATCACTTGACTGTTGACACCAATTACATATTAATTACGGTAGAATATCCAAACATGAGGATATTAAGTGCAGGTCGAGTAGGTAAGCGGTGTCCTGACATAATCTTGACCTTCAAGTCTCTGAAATATGATTCAGCTATGCGCAAGAGTAGTTTAATTGACAATAGGGAATATTAAGATGATTCGGGAGCGCTATAATGACAAGCTTCAATAGTAAATAACAAGCCGAAGGACTCATCCCTGTCAGAATGCCCAAATCTCCAGTGGCTCGTGCCCGGCTCGTGGCTCGTACCTCGTACCTGCATATTCAACTAGCTTGCATATATCGAGTCTTTCGATTTAGCGTGCTGTTAGTTCCATATGTTGTTAGACGGGGATATCCACTCAGGCTGGTCTTGGACCCTGAAGTGCTAGTCTAAGCTCGTGGACTTTTTGGTGGAAGCATCGCCTGATGGGAAACTAGCCTTCTACCAATCAACGACCTGAAGATTACGAGCCTCAACGACACAATTGTCAAAATGCCGAGCTCATGTAAAGAAATAAGTACGTTCAATTTCTTCCTCGTTCGGCGCTGTATTATCATTATCCAGTCCCCATCAACTGGTCGGGGTGACAAACAGTGCTAACCTCTGTTCCGCCGTCCAACAGGAGCCGCCCTGGCGCAATGCCTCCAAGAATCCGAATGCATCATGGTTCAGCGCCACACAGCCGCCGAGTGCCTACGGTCGCCCCTGGCCGAGACGCTGCCAACGAAGTGCCAACAGCTTAAGAAGGGGTTCGGCGAGTGCCGGCGCGGCATGATCGACATGCGCAAGCGGTTCCGCGGCAACCAGCCCATCACCTTCAAGACTCTCGAGACCACCGAGAACTCCGGCGAGGGCTACCAGCTGTACGCCGGCCGCTCCGCCTTCTCCGGCGCCGTCCGGGCCACCGACGGCAACGAGCCCGAGCCGAGGGACTGGCGGGAGATTGAAAACGAGAAGTTTCGCGCCGAGCAGGCGCAGGCGCAGCAACAAGAAAAGAAGTAACCAAAAAGATACGAAGAGATACGGATGGACTGTACGAATCAAAGAAGGCATTGTGTGGGCCGCGAACTATTATATTGCATTGGGCGGCGTTCAGGAAGTTTGCGCAGATACCTACTCAGTTTTCCGTCGCATCTGCTGAGTCTGTAATAGATTCATAGACTGCGTGTGGAATACCCGGCTCCTTATTACACGGGCCTCGAAAACTTGGAGCACTTATTGCCGCTACCACTATTGTATATGGTCTAGCGAGGAACAAATTCAATGCCCTTGCAGAGCGCCTCCCTTCTCATACACATCGCATGAGAATCCCTAAGCATGAAGCTATGACTTGTTTCAACAGAGGGGGATGGAGACCAAGAAAAAGTGATCTGTCGACTCCGTCTATCACTGCTATAGTTCAACCTAACGTGCTATCATATAGTCTTTCAAAGTTGATGGTAATGGGCAGCGTGGCCAACAGATATTCATCCGTCTCGAGACCTACCTACGTAGAGATTAATAACTGCTCCCACGTCCGATTTATTTATTTGCTGCCTCGTCGAAAATAAGCCAAAAGGGGGGGTTTTTTTTTTTCGTTTACAATGGTGTTTGCTTTTGAGCTCTTTCCTAGAACAAAACCCGATATAAGCTAATTGAAGACTCTTATCCTACCTAACTATACGAAGTCTCTATCACTTATTGAGTCTCGAACTTTGTTCTATAAGCTTCAAGAAAACTTGGCCAATCAGAACTCAATGACGCTCGTACATTCAGCAATCTGATAATTATGCGATTAAGCAAGACTCACATGCTCACATGCCCACTTGCCCAATCCGGCAATCTGTTGGCTGGCGGGTAAACCTTGAACTTGCTCGCTGTTCCTCGACTCCCTCTCGAACAAATAAGGGAACGACTGCTGAGCAAGTCAAACTTCAATATTCTACAAGTGATGTCTTAATTCCCGGCCCACAAATAAGCGAACCGGCTTGCGGCCAGACAAGTAAATGTGCATTAGGTAGATAGTCCCCAAACAGAGAGCCCCATTTCCAGCCATGACGAACGTATGAGCCGATCAGAGTCGTAACGGGCTCTTCGTGTGTCTTTCTGCCGCCTCCTTCTCCATATTGCTATCGTCCCAACCTCCTTCCACCTTTCCATGGCCGACCCCGAGGCACGGCGGCGACAGCAACGCACTCGCACACGCAGCCTCGTTCTCGCCGCCATCGCCTTCATCCTGTGCACCATATTGCTGTATTGCGTGCGGTTCGACACGATTCCGCTTCCGTTTACACCACAACCGGGCACCGTCAACCAGGCCGACAAGATGGCCGACGAGATGGCCGCGGTCGAATCCAAACATGGCACGTCCTACCCGCACCTCTCCAGCCTCCCTCCGTCCCTCCTTCCAACGAGACATGACCCAGACAAGAAGCTCATCATCATCGGCGATGTACACGGGCACCACAAGGCCTTAAAAGCCCTGTTGAAGAAAGCCGGGTTCTCCAAGTCGCGTGGCGACCACGTAATCTTCACCGGCGACATGGTGAACAAGGGGGATGATAGCGCCGGGGTCGTGGCACTGGCCATGGACATAGGGGCCTCGGGGGTACGAGGGAACCACGAGGAGCGGGTCTTAGGTGCATGGGCAGACTATGAGCTCAAAGAGCGCAACAGGGGCAGAAGAAAACATGGCGTGAAAGCGAACGAGGAGAAAAGAGAAAACGGCGAGCCGGTGCCGGATGCTGCTCCGGGGAGTATGCTAGCGAAGACACACGCGCAGCAAGCAAAGTATGGGGAGGACGAAGGATCAGAAGAAGAAGAAGAAAAAGAGAGCCAGGAGAGAAATGTTCAAACCGACAATGAGGCGATAATAGCATCCAGCAGGCTAAAGAAACCGCCCGGCAAGTCTCGCGCGGCGGACCTCGCCACGGCCGCCAGCCTCAAGCCCAAGCACCGCGCCTGGCTCGGCCGGCTGCCGCTCATCCTGCGCGTCGGGTATCTGGGCCCGCGGTACGGCGAGGTGGTGGTCGTGCACGCGGGCCTGGTGCCGGGCGTGCCGCTGCCGTCGCAGGACCCCGAGGCCGTCATGAACATGCGGACGCTTCTCCCGCCCTCCTCCGCCGCCGCCAAGAACGCAGACGCAGACGTGGACACAGCAAATGCAAATGCAAATGCAGCTTCTACGGCGCCGCCCATGATCCCGTCCGCCTCCCGCGACGGCACGCCCTGGGCCAAGGCCTGGAGCGCCTTCCAGCGGTCCCTCCCCCGGGGCCGCGGCTGCACGACCGTGGTCTACGGCCACGACTCGAAGGCTGGCCTGAAGATGCGGAAGCACGCGTTCGGGATCGATACCGGTTGTGGGAAGGGAGATACGCTGACGGCCGTCGTGTTTGAGGTTGTGGCTGCTGCCACTGGAGAAAGAGAAGGAGAAGAAGAAGACAGTGAAGATGGAGAATTAGAGGTAGAACGGAAGGGCAGCCCGAGAATACGGCATAGGCTTGTCAGTGTCTCGTGTGTAGAGGTTACATAGAATAGCCAAGGATGGAATCTGAAGGCAGTTGAACCAAAGAATGTGTCCGTGATGAAGTCAGACACGGAAAACCAATCATGCATGGGCAACAAGATCTAACAAGCAATACGACGTGTGGTAATAATAGGTTCATTGTAGTTTCGATGCTAACGACATGTTCCAAGACAACATCTAACAGGTTGTTGTTTAATCAAACTGAATGATTTTCAATCTAAATCCTATACTATAGACATTCTCCATCATCCTCCCTGCATACGACGTGGGCCAACACAAGGCTAAGTTCTTTTCTCGTTAAATATCCCGCTAACTACGCCGTTAGTGCAGAGGTAAACTAGCGTTGTTTTTCACTTTTGGATTGAAGAAGTTGCTTTTCCTCATTTATTATCTACTCTTTCATACATCCTACGTCCACGAACTTATGCGGATATCTTCTTCTTGATGATGTCCTTTAGGGTGACGGCGTCAGCAGCGAACTTGCTGATACCCTCGCGCAGCTTCTCGACGGCCATTTGATCCTCGTTGAAGTCGAAGCGGTACAAAGACTCATCGCCAATGTACGATTTCTTGCTAATATCGAGGGAGGCAGCGGCGGAGCTGTCGAGCTTCTTGGACACCTGAGCGGTGGAGTTCAGGAGCTCCTCCAGCAGATTGGGCTATGTTTTGCGTCCCATGTTAGCCACAACATATATATCTTTTAAAATCTGGAATAAGATAACTCACCGAGATAGTCAGGTAGTCGCAGCCAGCCAGCTCAGTGATTTCGCCAATGTTACGGAATGAGGCACCCATGACGATGGTCTTGTAGCCGAACTTCTTGTAGTAGTTGAAAATGTTCTGGACAGATTTGACACCGGGATCCTCCTCCTTGGAGTAGTCCTTCTTGGTAGCAGCCTTGTACCAGTCAAGGATGCGGCCAACGAAGGGGGAGATGAGGAAAGCATTGGCCTCGGCGGCGGCAATGGCTTGGACGAGCGAGAACATCAGTGTCAGGTTGCAGTTGATGCCATGGTCGCGCTGCAGAATCTCAGCGGCCTTGATACCTTCCCAGGTGGAGGCGATCTTGATTAGAATGCGGTCCTTAGAGATGCCCAGCTCCTTGTACAACTATATGACACAGACTTGTCAATACAATTTCCTACAACCGCTCACCGGATTATATCACGACGTACGTCAATAATGTGCAGGGCCTTGTCAACTGAAGCCTTGGTGTCAAAAGAGAAGCGGGCGTCAACCTCGGTGGAGACCTTGCCGGGGATAATCTTAAGGATTTCCTTGCCGAACTCGACGAGGAGTCTGTCGAGGGCGGCGTCGACTTGGGAGTCAACATCACCGCCCTTGCCCTTGGCGTAGGCAACGGCGTCGTCAATCAGCTTAGCATACTCGGACTTCTTGGAGGCAGCGAGGATGAGGGAAGGGTTGGTGGTAGCATCTTGCGGCTTGTATTTTCCAATGGCTGCGTTGCTGTTAGCACCCAGCGCCAAGAGGCAACACACACGAATGGGGAGGTCAGTGCCTGGTAAGATCACCAGCTATAGCCCGAGGGAAAATGAGAAGCGGAAAATACTCACTTGCAAAATCACCTAAAAATGTCTCAGTCAGCGCCCACCTACAAGAGTCGGGTTACTGAGGGACCTTGGATGCGGCAGACATACCTGAGTCGCACACAACCACCTGTTTGTTGAAATGTATATCAGCAGAGGCTTTTCATAACAGGATTACATCGACATCCTCCGTTTTCCGCTGGCTGGTGAGCTCCAAAAGCTCGTAAAAGAGCCGAGTGGCCCTTGTGAGCTCAACTCTAAGCTGCGACAATCGTAGATGGAGGGGCAATTTTGCTGGTATGAGGGGTAATTGTGACATGGGACTTACAGTGCCAGTGGCTTTCAATTGATCAAGAGAGCTGGACATCTTGGGAAGTGGTTTGTGTTTCCGTTTCTCGTAGCGCCAAAATTGATCTGATATGCGAATGGGTTAAGACAAACGAATATCTCGGTACGTTGTGTTATTATGTTGTTGTAGAGTTCGAAGTTTAAGACATGAAGCAGTGACGAATTATTGTTGGGATGGGGCGTTGTTTTATCAATGCTGGCTGCACTGTATTGCGTAGGCGGGGCAGACCACTTCCTCCAGTGTTCCGCGAGTTTCTGGGTACGTGTAAGCATATCCAGAACGTATATAAGGAGGAAGTACCTACAGTACCGACAGCTATCGCCGCCACAATCGTTTTGTGGAGGACGGCTTGACTATAGCGTCATTTTTTGCGTATCAGTCCTGTGACCGTTCCTACTTTTTGCCCGTGGATATTGACGCTTTGTAACGAAAACTAATGCGTCCTTTTTTCATGATCTCGTCACTCGCGTCTGCTTTCTAACCGAGACTTCCGCCCTGACATCAATCCATTCACACAAGTCTTACTTCTATCTATTTCCAATTGCTTTCCTTAGGCCGAGTAACAAATGAGCTATTTGATTAAGTGGTGGTCTTATAGTCTACGGCCTGATTTCTCCGTGATGTGTCAAAGTTAGCAGCTTCACGCGATTGCCAAGCTCTTTTGCCTTACTCTGTCCATTGATAGCTTCCGACTCCGGCATGAGTCAAATGCATCTCTCGCGTAGACACCTGCTAGGTATAACTGCGAGACAACCTTAAAACAATGTTTCGAGGCCGTCAAATACATATAATCTCCGTTGAGACGTACCCGGTCTTACTCAGCGTCAGAGAAGAAAAGGTGCAACTCTGCATACATAGTATGCCCCTGTACATGTACGGACTACACCCAGCCGAACACGGCAAACATTGGCCCTTCCACGTGGGGGCCCGGGTCATCCCTTATTGGTGATTAGTGACAGGTAATTGAATAGCTCTGTGGCAGACGGCCCCTCTCGGCAATGTGCCCATGAAGATTCACTCAATGCCACCAATAGCCAATTATGTTATTAGATTATCGCATTAAGCGAGTTCAGCGTTCGTCGCAATCATTTTTTATTATCCGAGATAGGTGCTATCTGGATCTAATACCTGTGTAACTCAGGACGTAGATGATATAAATGCTCTAAGATACAGATAGCTGGGAAGATCTGACATAGGGGAAGTCATGCCTCTCCCGCGAGACCGTATACATCACCGTTGCTGACGCAGAGAGTCCATCTTGAGGATCTCAGATGGCACTGAGAGATCAGAACATTCCCGGAGTGCCAACCCTCCGTCCCCAACCAAGCACCCATGTGAAAGACGAGACGTCCCTAGCCTATCTTGTGCAGTCGTAAGCCATGAACACAGAAAACCCTTAGTGGCTTAGTCCTCGGTGATGTCGCCATATTGCCACATCCCTCGTCGGTCCGTCTTAGCCTCGGCCTCAACCTCCCGCAGCTTTTTCAACACCTCCTCCGAGGCACGGCCTCTCTCCCAAGCCTTCAGCTTCTTCGGCACCATGGCGTAGCCATTAGCTACAACATCCTTGTTGATCGAATCCGCAAAAGTCGTTGAGGAGCCACCAGAATTCTCGTCGAATAACGTGATGTAGCTGAGACCTTCTTTTGTATCAACAAAATCAAAGCTGGCGACCAAAGTCCGACCATCAGTAGCTTCGGCAATGAAATCTATAGCATCGCGAAAATAATCAGTTGCTGTTGGAAGTTGGATAAATGACAGCACGGCGTCGACAGCCTGTGCCTTGAGCTTCTGAATTGTGAACTGAGGCTGATCCAGAGGGCGGAGGTTAGCCCATGGAATTTGCTCGCTGTTGCCGTAATCAACATAGACGACTTCAGCAACCTTCGCGTTTCGATCGTTCGACCGAACTCGGGCGCGGTACCACTGGCCATCGGCAGAGAACTTGGCAGCTACATATTCACCTGTTTTCGGTGGATTAGCAAGAGGCTTGCTATTCTTTGAATCTAGGTGGAATTTCTTGAATTCGTTCATCATGAGTTCAAGGGCAGATGTCCCTTTGCCAATCTCCTGGATCTTAAGCCTGCCGCTTGAATCAATGTTCGTCACAACAATCTCGCGATAGTCAGCAGCCTTCTTGTCATTCGCCACCGGATCGGTCGATGTTTCCACGGGTGCGGCTTCTTCGTTTTCATTCTCCTCCTGAGACGGGTCCCAATCATGCCACAACCCCTTGCGGCCTTCCTTCGCCCTTTGCTCAGCAGCTAACAGCTCCGTGGCATTGCCCGCCTTTTCGGCCGAGTATTGGTGGACCTGGGCAAGACCTTCCTCCACTAGGACTTTGGCAAAGCTCTCGCGGTTGATGTAGAGATCACCGATGAACCCGCCGACTTTGTCGATATCATGGACATCAATCTCGCAATCACGCTGGTTACATCGGCGGTTGGCTAAATCTAAAGCTTCTTGCCCAAATGGCTCGCCCTTCTCCTGTGCTGATCGAGGTGCTCTCGGGGCACGAACACCAGCAAGCACCATTGTGAGCTTAACGCCTTCGCGGGGAATCAAGATGGTAAATCGCGACCCAGCCTTGCAGAAATCGACTATGCCAGGAACCTTCTTCTGGCGTGACAGGGTGGATACCTGCATCTTGGCTTTCTGTACAGATTCCGAGACATCCACGTACGTTTTTGCTTTTGAAGGTTTACCGGACCACATACCCTTCTTCTGCTCCTTAGCTTCCTCTTGAGCAGCGAGAAGCTCATCGTAGTTTGGCGCCCTGTCCGTATCGTCCTTTCTGTGGCGAATAACAGAACACCAACCATCTTGTACGAGTGCAAGATTAATGTTCTTGCCCTTCTCTGTCACGGTAGCGACATCACGAGCCTCGAATTCTTCGCTCGCTGGCTTCGACCCGTCCACAGAGACTTTCACATGCTTGCCAATAAGCTTCTTTCGCAGGTATTCTTTCGCTTCATCCCGAAAGGGAGCTTCTGATGGTTCGCCGGTTCGGGGGCCACGGACGCTGCTGAGGCTGATACGTTTTTCTTCTCCCGTCTTTGCACGAACAAAAATAGTATCTGCACTCATAACCTTGAAGACAATCATGTCTGAGGTGCTGCCGCCACCTGCTTTAGCTACGTGATCCTTGTGGAGGCGGAGTTTCCCGGCTTGAGCCTTCTTTTCTGCCGCGCGAAGCGTAGCCATCTTACTACCGAGTAGGGTTGAGTGAAAATCGTTACACCTCGCCAGACCGTCAGCAAGCAAGAACTCGGCAATGCTCCCTCGAGGATGCAACAAGGAGGCAATAAGCTGTCCTTGCTGACTTATGCCGACCAGCTCAACCTTGACATCTCGTTGTAGGAGTCGCTGCTCAACATATTGCCGTGCCTCGTTGCCAAATTCTTCGGCAGATTGAGTCTGGCCGGTCGATTGGTTGACACGCTCTGTAGCAGGAGTGCGAATCCCAGCAATAAGAGTCATCACTTGAAGGTGTAACTTGTCCGACAGTTTGAGACGCATGAGACAGCGGTCGCCGCTCAGCACGCGTTCAACCACCCCGTCGACAGTCTTCCCCTTCCACTGATTGAAGTCGATGGATCCAATATCATTCTGCACATCAATTACTCCGCCAGTACCGGCCCAGAGTCCTTTGCCTTCAGCTTTCGCCTGTGACTCGAGATTCCGTAGGGTCTCTAGCCGTTCCAGGACATCTTCGGACTCTTCCTTACGTCCAGCATCTTCTCTTACCTTGAGCCATCCCGCCTTCACGAGCTCGTCGGGGAGTTGAGTGCCGTCTTTGAGTTGGGCATATCCATACTCTCGCCCAGACGTTGGGATGGTGTAGAGAATATTGCACTGAACAGGCTTGCCGACAGTCAAAGCTCGAAGATATTCTCGTGATTGGAAGGCAAATGGTTCGTCACCCTCTCTCCTCAGATGAGGGCCAGTCACGAAAGCTAACGAGAAATTTCGCTCAGCATTAGGGTTGTTTTGGCTGGCCAATATCAGGGTATCGCCGCTCAGGACAGACTTCACATTAGCGAAGAATTGTTTGGCCATTATGCTAGATACGGGATGGGGATTGGGATCCTAAAAGAATGGCGACAGAACCAGGGGCCAGAGCCTTCATGAAATTCTATATGGGTGATTAGCAAATAAAGTGTCAACATAAATAGTTCAAGGGATGTTGTACGAAAGGAATGAGACAAAAGGAAATAGATGTGAAAAGAATGTTCAGGGACTGGTGACGAATTGGCTAGAAATTCCCACACCACTCGAAGTATTTCAAATCCAAATGCAGCAGGACGTGGCCGCAGCTTAGATAGCCCCTGGGGGAAGTAGAACTTTGGATAATCAACGCCCACAAGGCACCTCGTTCTGAAGGAGAACATAATCAATTGCTTGACTTGACTATGGAGTGGCAAGGGAGATGTATAGAGGCGAGACTTCCAACTGTTCTGGGCTGAAAGGTATTGAAGCCTTCGTCTAACGAGCTTCATTCAATACAGGGGGCAAGTGATGTGGGAGAGTAACTAGCCAACGTGGGCCAAATTAAGAATAAGAACGTGTGTAGTCCAGTGAAATAAGGTAAAATAATATGCGCCGTTAAGAATTGATACCACCAGCATTATACTCAATTCACCTGGGCTAAGGTAATGAATAGCACTTGGAGATATGGTGTTGAAGCTGGGATATTGATGGAGGCTATGGATAGTGATGGTGTGGTTGACATCTTAGATAGTAGGAAGCTGAGCCTTAACGGGAAAGCTTCGACTTACCTCACTACGAGATGCTGAACCGAAAGAATGAATAGTGCACAGAGGATCCAAATACTAAAGTTAATTTGTAGCAAAGAAACAGCTAGATTGACTTTTGCGAGGAATGAATAACGCTGCAAGGTGATCTTAAAAGTGATGTCGTGTGCTCGATTTTGACAGGTTTCACCAAAATTGTGTGGAGAAGGATTGACTTGTAAACAGTGGACGTAGTAGGATAACAGGCGTTGGACAAGTGGCGGCCGGCCGGCGGCGACACACTGGAGCTAAGCGAAGGGGCAGAAAGGGGGAGCAGGGGGGTCTAGGGGAAGCTAATGGCGGGGTAAGCTTAGATGGTATCATAGGCTGCTGCGGGGTGTTTGATACGTGCGAAAGTGTCGAGTTTTTCGGTAGTAATGTGCCGTATTTTCTGATACTGGAGGCGGCGCGAGCCGAAATACTGCCAGCCTACTAAAAGATCAAACGGTATACCAAAAGTGTCTGAATATTGTAAGGGTGCCTTGGGCGGAACGGCTCCATCATCTGCAGCCTGGCTATCATACTTCGGAGGGTTTAAACAAGAAATTCAAAGGACCTCCGGACGCAATACACATTTTATATCACTTGAATCGTGTCGAGACTAAATAGAATCCAATATATTCTTTCATTTGAATACATGATAATTGGCCAACAACTTTCCTTGAATTTTGGCTACCATAGATTATGTTTTCCTGGAGCTACTCCGGTACACTAATTTCCTCTTGTTGGTCTCGCGACAACCTAAGTGGCGATGCCAATGACACCTAATACACATTAGAAACGATGTTTGCACTTCTAAACCCGATAAAACATACCGCAGGCAGGTCGGGGACCGGCGTTACCAGTCTTTAGGGACTCCTCGTTGCCACCCTTGCCCAGATCGTCGGTGCCGGCGTGGGAGACGACCGTGCGCTATACATGATTCATGTTAACGACCCAGCTTATATCATACGTGTAGATATACATGGACAACTTACGCCAATGATGCTCTCGGGTCCAATCAACTTGATAAGATTGTCCTGAACGGAGCCCTTAGCGTTACCCTGAGCATCCGTCTCGATGTTTCCTAAGTCGCCAACATGGCGGGTATCGGCCGTGCGGTCTCCGTGGGTCTTGCCATGAGGGTTGACTACGAGGTGGTGAGCTTTCATATTGTTCATATTTGTTATACATGATCATGACATACAGTGAGGGCCAGCAGAGGTGCAGCCGTTAGTGTTGTCACCGAAAGTGTGAATATGGAAACCACGCTTGGCATTGGCATCGTGGCCAGTGATGTCCCACGAGATGGTGGTGGGCTCCGACTCCGAGGCCTGCTCGAACGTAACGGTGCCGGTGACCTTAGAGTCACCACGAATGACAGCGACTAGAAAGCCATCCTTCCATTAGTGCCCGTTCGGCAAAATTTATGGCATGTAATATGCTAGGAAGAGTATGAGGGAACGGTTCCACACGACGGCGAGTCAAGAAGCAACTTCGAGGTCCAAGAATAGCAGCCAACCCGGTTGTCTGGATGGAGCTACCACGAGGAGCATGGCTGCCATGTGTCGTGTGCGGCCAGCAAGGTGCCATCAAGGTCTGCTCATCGCAGCCATCGAACCCAGCGTGGACCAGGAGGCGCGCAACAATATGCGCAATCGTGCTCACCCATTCCCGGCTCGCCGGATTGGCTGAATTAAAGAGGGACCCAGTAACGTAGGCGTTGAAACTTACCGGCCTTAACCATTTTGACTAACTTGGGCTATTCAATACTACGAAGTAGAGTGTAGAAGCAGCTGGTGTTATTTTGCACTGAAGAGTCGACTATTGAGAATGAGACGATTGTCAGACGAGAGAGGAGGGGAAATGGGCGAGCTTCCGTATAAATTTGTATGGACAAGCCCACATTGAGGGGAGAGGGGCCACTGGCACTCTCACTTGGTCCTCTGAATGGGCATGATTGTTCGGGACAGTGAACGTAAAGCTGCCTACTAGCTAGCAGGGTACAGGCCATATCCACTGTAGATAGATCCAATACCTACCCATTTCTTACAGAGTACCGGAGCTGCCACTACCCAGACACAGGCACAGCCGTACATGTACGAAACATTCACCTAGGTGGGGGGAGGGGGGCAGTAGGGTGGCATTCGGAGTTCTCACAGAGAAACTTCTGCCCCGCCCGAGAGATCCGTTCCGTCATAGTCACCAAGGGGTGCTGACAAATGATATCATTCCTTAAGAGCATGGAAAGCATGAAGCTTCGGAGCTAAGCCGCTTGCTAAAACCATCACCAGCACACGCCGGTTCTCGGGAGGGGGGCATTGGGGGTGGTTTCGCTTCGACCTACACCAAGCTTTGATAGCGGGAGAACTACCTTTTAGCCTGTGGGTATAATCGCCTTTTTGCGATAAACCTAGATCTTGCGAAGGTACTAAAGATGTAGAGAAAACATAACGTTCTTCTAATGTCTCTAGAAGGCAGTAGACGTTTTTCCTTATTTTCTCTCTTTCTTTGTGTGGCACGAAGACGAATAGGAATGGCCAGAAAGACACAGATGGGTTGTGCCTTTTGCTGCTTCGTAAGCCAATGAAGCGGTCCGCCGTTCAGATAATAAGAAAACTTAGATTAAACGGACTACAGATATTGACCTCGACCAAGACTATTTAGATGTCTTGTAACGGATCAGTTCTTCGTTGTAGATGGAGCCTGGGCAGGATGACTTTTGGCGGCCAACGCCCATTAGTAGATCTGGCCTGTTAGTCTGTCTCAGTTCTGAAGAATGTACGCGCTACTGATGCGGTGTTGGTGAGAGGGGCGTATTGTGTTGCCAACTCGCTTTCTATAAATCAATATTCGTTCCTTCAATCTTTGTTGAAAAGTGTTAAATATATTTGATAGCTCTCTGGCAGCATATAGCAAGGGCTCAATATTGCTGCGAATGTCTCCGGCGTTGAATGGCATCGGGGTCTAGAAGAGTTTACTCTGTCTACATCCCCAGGAATATAATAAGCGCCAACGGTACGGATGTCGATGCTTCTATATAAAGTTGTGTCTCAATTGAATAAGAGACAGTGGAGCAAAGCATATTTTGGTAAAAAATTAGGACCGTGCTACAATATGAATATGAAGATGTGGTCGTGTATTTACAAAGTATGTAGCTACTAGCTCCAATATTCGATTGGGAAATGAACATTAACGTTGGACCAATGATATTTTAAGGCCAGCTGCATAGCTTCATATACCAGTTAGATTAAAAAGAGTCAAGTATGTTATCACGTGTGAGGTTATGCTCGAGCGGTGCCTCTAGAATTCTGTTCACCTTTGGACATGGTCATCCGGCTCTGATCCCTATATTGTGGGTGATGGCGTAGCCGAGTAGGACGTATTGGCTATGGAAATGTCTAGACCACTGCAGTTCCGGTCTTGTAGCAGAAAGATACCACCCATAAACAAACCCTTGAATTGTGTGGCTGTGTGCCGGTAAGTGTGGTTACGTACTGCTTGGCACAGTGAAGAGGGTGGAGGTCCCGGCGATACAGAGCTAACCCAAGTTGGATCACCGATCGGTATGGCCGACGTCTGGCACCTTAACCTTATCATCCACGTGTGACCAGGAGAAATCACACCCGTGTCCAACCCCCCATACCGTTACATTAGGACCTGATCTTAAATCGACAGTGACCGCTGTGAGATAGAATGATCTTTTAGGACTCTAAGGGTTCACTATCTGAAAGTTTTGATAGTGGTAAAACCTTTCTGTAACAATTACTAAATGGCGCGCGTCGCGGAGTCTCTTTGCCTAAGTCCTAGAAGCGACAAGGACCCCAGCCTAACAGCAGTAGAATGTTTGTCTTATATCGGATCCTCACGTTTGAACCATGAGGCGGGTATCCGCGAGTATGAAATGTTTGGGTCTCCTGTTCCCCAATTTAGCTTGTTTGAAACCGTCTCAGCCCTACCACTGGACTACCCAATCTTGCAAAAACGTGTGGCTCATTCAAAGAGCGATTTAGCAGATCCATTCGCTTCTACAACCGAGGATTGCTCCTTCTTAATTTGTAGGCTTTAGATAGAGCTGCAAAGATCATGAAAACAATCCCACGAGTCGAGCCGGCACCAAATGCATCTTTTATTTGCCAGTGGCAAGGTTTATAACTGAGGTTAACACCATCCTACCTAAAAGATGTGGTGTATTTCATCCACGCACGTTTCACGGACTGCGCCATTAAGATTTCTTTCAATAGACGTTCGAGAAAAGAAGATTTAGCTTGTACATTGGGGTAATCAACGGTATGAGAGTAAGATATGCATAGATAGCTTCTAGAATGATTCGAGAAATTATGTTAAATCATTAAGGCTGTCCATGAGGCAAATCCGTGGTATGTTACAACGGCGTACGTAGCCGGGTGGCTTTACCTCTTAAGCATCACTCAGCCACACGGAATTTGTACCTGCCTGTGGCTGAGTATTTTGCCCCTTCGTGTAGGGCTGGATTGCAATTAAGGGGTGGGGAGGGAGGGGACTGGAGGGCTCACAGATTTACAGATAAGGTAGGACGGGTAGCGAAGCTGGGGAGCAGCGCCTTTTCCATACCTGAGGACCAACAAAGGGTCTTCCCTCAATCCTCATATCTAACCTCCCAACTACTCATACAGCCCGTACATACTCCGTAGAAGGACAGGATATCCTACCGCAGTGACAATGTCACGTTAATAGTTCCTAAATTTGCTAGCTAACACCTCACCACCGCCATTTCGGGTTTGACAGCGTAATTTCGACAGGCTGTGCCCTCTATATACATGCCTCTCTTGTCGCATTGCGCCCAGTACACCCAGTGATGATTCAGCTTTGCGTCTACCCCTTCCACAGTGCCCTCCCACCTAATCCTACCTCGTTCATTACTTTAGTGCTCGACTCCTAGCATCCTACCTAACAGCCGCGCACCTACTGCATCTTTGCTTGCATCGCGAACCAGTTGTATAACATTACGGCGTTATTTCTTATATTAATCAGGATCAATACATCTGTTGTGTATCGGGTTTGCTGCGATGTATGATCTCTCCATTCTCTTGGGTCCGCCTTGTTAGGGTACACACTGACAAGTACTAAGCTGCCGCCACCGCATTGTCTTAAGACTGATCCTTCACGACCTGACCCTGAGCACCGTAGTAGCCTTTTCTTGACGACATCTGCACACAACAGTTTTCAAATCATCCGCAAAGGCCTCGACCGCAGTCCAACCTAGCGCAGTGCAAGCCGCAATAAATTCGCCGTTGGTCTTGAGAGTGTTCGCCCCGGATCGGGCTGCTATTGACATTTGGGCCTAAACGAAGATCATTCTGCTTCTGGACTTTTATCAATGTGATCCCGTCGTTCGTTTTCTTGTTGACACTTGACAACCTCGCGAGCGGGCCTGCCCGCCTGCCATTCGCAAGATCTCCCGAGTTGGTTCCTCCATTGCGCATGCGCGGGCTTTACCATGTCCTTCAGAGGTGACGACCAGCGCCGATACGGCCATATTCCTCCCGTCCAATATCCCGTCGCGAGCCAACCTTCGCAAGACCAATCGGCTTTTCCTGTTCGAAGTCCAAGCTTCAACAATGGTGATGATTCTACTGGTCATTCCTCTGCTGTGACCCGCCCGCCATACCATCCGACTTTGAATACGACAGTCAGAGGCCTTGGTACGGAGGATGAGCTATTCTTGGTAGCGAGCCCAACGATAGAAGCGAACAGAACCAACTATGGCAATTCGAACCCTGCTATGTCCGGCTATCAACATTCTTACCAACCTCAGACCCCGCCGACCCCCTCGACCTACAACCCACAAGCTTTTGCTCGTTCTCAATCGACACACGTACCATACCTCCCTCATCCGTCGAATCGACGCGGCCAATCGAACGGGCCAGCGGCTCCGTATAGCCCGACAGCGACACCAGGGGGCTTCACGCATGCGCCATACAACCCGGCCGCATATTCCAATTCTGCGGTGCCTCAACGTCAATCAACCTATGCAGGCTATAGCAACAACTACAATAGTCCATCCTTTGGTTCGCCAACGAGCCAGTCTCCCTACTTTCAGTCTCAGCCGCAGTACACGTCTCAATCGGCTCAGGCGACAACACAAATACCTACTCCACCAACGACATACACAGGTTATGATCAGACAGTAACGGCTTCTAGTTATGGATCAAGTAGCAATTCCGGCGCCACAGCTCCGTCTTATCCAGCCACATACGAACCACCGCAGTCTCAATATGCCTCGACACAGTGGGGTAATGGTAGAAGTCCACCAGCGACTTCATACTCTACGAACTCGCAAATACCCTATCCGATAGCATCTCAAATACCCGTTGGTCCAAACTACGCTGATCGCGAGTCTCATTCTTTTCTGAATCTCGCGTCCGATTCGGGTTCAACGCCTTCTCCCGTGCCTTCTCCGCAGGCGTCGCCCGGCTTAGCGCGACATCCGACCAACGCGCCATTGCCAAGTAGACCTGTTGAAGATTCTTCTGCTGGGTCTTACAGGTCCAATGGCACTATTCGGCGTGACTACTCTCGGGAGCACCTCACCCAAGACAGTATCATGCAGGATATTGAGGCTGAGCTCGTGAGAGTGGGTGGCTCGCACCGGGGCCGGCCCACGGCGTACAACCAGCGCAACGGAGGGTTTGCCGATGGTGATTTGCAAAACCTTCGTCGTCTCGATTCAAACGCGAGCTATCACTCTACCGCCACTACTGTCAACAATTCGGACGACTCCTCTGGTGTTAATCGGTATTTGTCGAATGCATCTACGCTCAATAGAAACAGCTCCAGGAACCCTAATGCCATTATCGAAGATGATGGAGATGAGAGTGATCCTGAGGGTGCGGCGGGTGCTTGGGCATTGCAGCAAGCGGAAGAGGACGACCGCCGCTTCAGTGCAGTCGGGAGCGCTACTTCTTTCTCGTTATTCAGCCAGCTCGAAGTTGCAGCTCAGCCAACACTTGCAACCCACAAGGAGGAGCCGAGCAGTGACAGCGACTATGCCGGAATGGACTTGGGTCTCATGGGTGGTGGATACGCCGGTAATCTTATATATGATAATAATCTAGGTTCGCCTCCTAGTACCGAAACGATGCGGTCCGACGCGCAGGCTATCCACCGTACCCACGCTTCTCAGAGAAGCCACGATAGCACCAGGTATCCCGCTTTCGAACAAGCCGATGTTGATTACAGCGGAACTGGCGGTCTGCAATCTCCAAGGGCCCATCGTCTTAGTTTCGACGAAGGGGATGAACGTGTTTCCCTTCATTCGAGACAAAGCGGCAGTGAATCGCCTCATAAAGACGATTATCCCGATATGTTCTACCACCCAGGTATTTCGAACAGGCCTTTACCCGCCATCCCTGCCGGATCAGACAGCAGCTCGTTATCTGTGCAATCTCCAAACCGAGGCGGCCAACAGCACAGCTACTCTCTTAGCGCCGACTCGCGTCCATATACAGATCCCGATGCACAATACGGGCAGAACGCACAGCAATTGCAGGTCGAGCGGTCTATTTCATTATCCAGCCATAGCACATCGCCCCAAATCCAACCTCCTGGCAGGTCTAAAACTGATGCTACTGAGGAGCGCAATCCTCGACTGAAGCATATGAGGCAGCAGCAACAACTAGCAGCGCAACAAGGTTTGCCATATGAAGGTCACGAGATGAGCACACCTTCATCAATGGGCTATGATGTGATAACCCTGCCCAGTGGACGGCGGCGAAAGTTCCAGCCCGAAAAACTTATGCTGGCAGATGTTCAGTCCTGCGCGGAACCGTGGGCACTCAGCGGGATTGCCAAATGGATCCGAGAGATGGCGGATGGCGAGCCGGATCTCAAACGCAAAACTGTTGAAGATGGCCTAGTGAGATTATTCTGTCTGAAAGTTCCCACGATGAACGTTGCGGATGCCGAGGCTCTCAGTGCTCAAGTAGTCGATTCTATCCTACAAGCGGGTATTCTAGTACCCGAGGAAGAATGGTTAAAATTCGGTCATGGTTCCATTTCCGGAGTTCTCTGGCAGCTGACTGGAATCGGGTGCTATGCGCCCAAGTTACATGTGTCAGGAACGCATGAGATGTCTGGGAGATGCTACTCCCTCCATTGTATGCGAACATTAAAGAAAGCCAACCTCGATGAACTCATGTTGGATGGAACCAAGACTGTTGAATGGTTCGCTTTCTACAAACTCACGAAAGAGAGCATCGAAGGAAAACCCAAATATGAAGTCGATAGGCAAAACGTGCTTCATGAATGCATTACATCGGAAGAGGTATACATGGACTCACTCGAAGTTCTAAGACTGCTGTACAGGGATCGACTCGTGGCCACTCAGCCAAGGGTAATAGCAGAATCGAGAATGGACAAATTTGTTACTGCAGTTTTTGGCAAAGCTGAGGCTGTCCAACGAGTAAATAAGGATCATCTACTAGCACAGATGAAGTATCGTCAAAAGGAGCAAGGCCCCTGGCTCTCGGGGCTCAGCGATATTTTTCGAGAATGGGTTCGAAAGGCTAGAACAGCATACATTGAGTACGCTGCGGCTTTCCCTTACGCGTCGTATCTAGTCAAGAGAGAATCGGAGCGCAATGTGCTGTTTCGGCAGTTCTTGGACAGCAGCAGAAATGACCCTCGGTCGAAACGTCTCGACCATGATAACTATATGAAAGCCCCGATCACGCGTTTGCAACGCTACCCCCTTCTTTTGGAGGGCGTTCTGAAAAAGATGGTACAAGATAGCGAAGAGAAGACGAACATGCTGAAGGCAGTCGAAGAGATTAAGGCCGTTGCTCATGAATGCGACGCGAAGGTGGATGAAATGACCAAGAAAGTAACGATGATTGAGCTAGACCACATGCTTGTGTTACGGCCTGGCTTCCACGCTGATCTAAACTTGGACCACTTGGGCAGAGAGCTTATCCTGGAAGGTGACCTCCAACGCATGGGCTCCAAGGGTGTACGATGGGTGGACACACACGCCTTGCTGTTTGATCATTACCTTATCCTTGCTAAACTTATATTGTCTCGTGATAGTAGGCAAGACAAAAAGTATGATGTATCGAAGGAGGTAGGTTCTATCCACATATCCCTCTCTAAGGCCATGCTAAAACTCCGTAGCCAATTCCCATGCCTCTTCTTTTCTTAGAGAGTAGTCAAGACGATCCTATATCCAGACAGAAAGGCATTGCCACACCCTTAACCCGATCAACCAACCCAGGATCGGACCCGAAGCTTAACAAGATCACGTCTAATGGAAACGAGCGCCCCGGGTTAGAACACGTCCCAACTGGTTCTTCCATCGGCTCTGCTGTTACTAGATTAGGCCCCCTGAACTCGAGTGACAACGAGGGAAGGATTCTCTACCCCTTCCGGATCAAACATCTAGGCCATGAAGTGTACACGCTCTTCGCATCATCTGCACAGTCGCGGCAGGATTGGTGCGACAGGATCATTGAAGCAAAGACGCGCCATGCCAAGGCGTTATATGCTCAAAACGCGGAGCCATTCAAACTTCGCGTTATGGCTGACAGTGCGTTCGCTTACGACTCAGTATCTGCTGTTGGGAAATATATGGGCGGCGTGCACATTCGTGGAACACCTCTTGACAGGGCTATCCGAGATCTGGAAAAGACATTCGGCCCTGGCAGAGGCCCTCCACCAATATCCCGTTCTGCTGTGCACTGCGCTACTGGATTCTCGGCCTTTGGCAAGAACATGGTAGCGGTGGGTACAGACGTTGGCGTATGTGTAGCAGAGGCTAGCGACCAAAGAGGCTGGACCAGGGTAACTAGAGCATCCCCAAGTCTTTGGATTCTAGTATTAACACTTCTATAGACGATACCGGCGAGCCGCGTAACACAAATCGCGGTGCTTGAAGAGTTCTCTGTTGTTCTTGTGCTTTCGGACCGTAACCTCATCTCCTACCCCTTAGATGTTGTTTCACCGCCTTCGAATTTCCCAGTCCCCTCGAGCGACAATCCCCGACGCTCACCACAGAAGCTGGCAAAAGATGTAGCATTCTTCGCAACGGCCCGTATGAAGGACCGGATGCTAGTATTCTACAAGAAGAAGGAAAACCTGCACAGCACTTTCAAGGTACTCGAGCCGGTGTATCAGAAGGCGACTGAGAAGAAATCTCGCCTCTTTGGCGGATCCCGGCGAAATGGAAGTGGTGCGACCGAGACATTTAGGGACTACGATGATTTCTATCTGCCTGTTGAATGCTACTCACTCAACATTTTCCAATCATATATCGCCATAGCGACAGCCAAAGGGTTTGAACTGATGACGCTCGACAAGAAGGTGCCTATGTCTACGCCGGATCCTAAGCAACCCGCTATCGCCAACATCGCGGGTCGTGTTAGTAATCAACGGCCTCTAGGCATGTTTCGCCTCAATGACCAAGAGTTCATCCTTGCGTACGAAGACTGCGCCGTCTATATCGACAAGCATGGCGATGTTAGTCGCAGCGTCATCATGGAGTATTCCGGCAAGCAAAAGAAGGCCAAGGGCGCCACGATGTACGGGCAGTACTTGCTTCTCTTCAATGATGATTATGTTGAAGTACGCAACGCCGAGAACGGTCGGTTGCGCCAAATCATCGCTGGCCGAGACTTGAGGGTATTAGACTATGGCATCAGAGGACCCACACCAGGCTTTTACAACTCCAATGGGTACGGACCCCGTCCTAACGGTACGGACAACGGATTTGGCTCGAAAGGCACTGTCAAAATTGGAATGGCACATCCAGAAGTTGCTGGCCAACAAATTGTGCTGGAAATGCTACTCAATAACGGACACACGGAAAAATGAGACGAACTTAACGAAGAAGGATGGGTATACATACCAGTGGAGTGACAGTGAGCCAGAAGATTAATCGGAGGGAGGAGTTAGACTGCTTGAGTATAAGCAATGACGGCAAGGTTGCACTTTCATGCATTCGGCCACCAACTGGTTTCTTTATGTGGGAAGATATCCGGCCCATCTTTGGGCCATCTGTTCGCTCTGTTCCATCTGTCATGCGTAGGTCCTTAATGGAGCCACAGGGTTTGATGACCGGAAACGGATCTCTTGGCAACGTACGACGACTATAGGAGAGCTGGGTGCCTGGCGTTCTGGTTGCAGATGCTGCTTATCCATGTGATATGTTGCGGGTATATTCCAATATCTTCGCATGAGAATACTGTACAGAGAAGGCAAGCTAATAGCCTATGGACGGTTTCGTCTACGAATATTAGTCGATTTTTGTATACCAACCTCGACTAATCATCATATAGCTTTTTGTTGCGCATGGGAATGCAAGTGAAGGCAGAATTGAGCTTAGACTGCGAGAGTATTTTCTGTGAGCCAATAATTATGGCGATGACTCTTTTTGAGGAATTCTCTATTCTTCCTTACTGCGAAGCAGGATAAAACTGTTTTATAGAGTCCCAGCGACATTAGCCTACATCGAAAGTCATCGAGGTAGGTCGACATTCCAATTGAGGGTTCGGCCTGTACTATGATGATTGCAAGATACCCACCCTGCTATTATAGTAGCGCCTTAGCAACCATAAATTTTCTTTCTTTTTAAAATGGAAGAGAAGAGCTCACTAGTATTCCCGCCGGACGGACATATGTAATCTCCAGGGCCTTTCAAATTGTTGTAGTTCCCGACATGCTAAAAGTAAAGCTCGGCCAAAGTGGCCGCGTGTCCAGGGTCGAAATGCGCCTCGGAATTCCGTGGTGGGGGAAGCTGGTAATAGCCCAGCTAGCGAGAATATGGCCTATTCCCAGCCCTGCAGATATTGGAATCTAGTGTTGTCTTTCGATTATTAATGCCACCCCTATTTTCGGACACATTATGACTCGATATCAAAAGGCTTAGGCTAGATATGGAAATTGAAGACCTGTATTTGTAGAAGTGGATCAGCGACGGAGAGTAGCTTGCTCGGCCGACGCTTCTAGGCGCCCGCCTGTCCGCCCGGCGCGCTATGACGGTGGGATGTTATAAGGTTTTATTTTCTGCGCGTCTATGATGTAGTGGCGCATATATATATATATGTATATGTTATCACTATCTCATACACGTACTAGCGACAGACTTGCACAAAAATCGTAGTTTGGCCTTTTTATATATCTTTTTGGAGGGGAAAGAATAAAGCTTTTCAGCCGAAATCACACTTTTACAATGTTAGGTCGTATCCTACTCACAGTCGATACCCTCCTCCTCCTTCTCGGAGCTCCCATTGCGGACTACGGCCCTACGCACATGTTCAACCCTAACTGGCCGCCTCATGCCAGGTGAGTTTCGTATTCGAATCTTTCACCTTTGTGTCTTTATGCAAGTCATGTGCACGACCGTAAGCTTTGTATGAGCTACGGAAACCAATGAAGTTGGACCATCAAACCCATTAAAATAAAAACAAGGGAGGCGCTTTAGGCTGTGGAACTGATCTCATCCAGATTTCACAATGGTCAAACCATCAACCTATCGCTGCTCCTAGGCCTCACAACGCTGTTTTACACCTGGCGGAGCGCCGCAACGCCGACGCTGAAGAAGGAGTACATGCTGGTGACGGCCCTCACGGGCTCCTTCTACTGGATTGCCGGGATGGCCGCTATCCTCTATCCGGGCACGATGGGCCTCGATCCAGAGTTCGGCGGCCCTGGTTTCCCCCAGGCGCCGCTCTTTGCTTTCGCTGCCGTCTGTGGGCTCCTAGGCAGTTTCTTGGAGAGCTCGTCGGTCAAGGCTAAAGAGAATTAATGATCGGTCCGTGAGCGAAGCATCAGTAGTCTGCTAGTTTTAGGTATCTTAAGTGGCTCGGGCATTCTGATGAGACGAGGAGGGAATCGTCTATGGGTTCGCTGTTATTCGCAGCTAGGCTGTCAAGTCCATATATATATGCGCTTGAAATTCTTGTTTGTAAGCATAATCTCCACTCATACTAAAGAGTTGGAGCTCTTGATGGTTCAAAGGCAACCATTCGTGAAGAGGGTCTATTAGTTTTCTTGTGCGCGGCTGTTCCCCAAGTCAAATGTTCTACCTTGTCCACTCTCTAGCAATTGTAGGTTAACAACACCCTCGCTTTTTCACTAGTACCACTATGAGTTACTACAACACCTAAGCAATAAGCATTACGCTTAGTAAGTCAAGATAGAAAGTTGCAGAGCCAGGCGTTATATCATTTTCCCTCTTTTCTCCCCTTCCTTCTCAAAATCTTCTAACCTTAGCTTGTTGCCTATTTGCTTTCTCGAAATTCAAGTAAAGCGGCATCTCACCTAGGAACAGAACGCTTTTAATGACCATCCTCTTCTTACATAAGCCGATTTACTACGTACGTGCAACATTTGACATAGGTAATCTAATAAATAGAACAAATGGAGTATCAAGATTAGAGTAGCAGAAGGTAGAATTCGAAAAGGGCAGGTTTGTTCCGCTTTAATAAGTCCGGCTCACAAAAGATACCATTACAAAATTCAAAGGAAAATATTATTAGGGACATCTTAAAAAACGATACAACACGCCCTTGATAGTTTCATCTAAGCCAGTATGAAATACGGAAAAAATTCGTAAGTGGCGAGGGATTCATTCAAGTGATAACTGAGCTTTTAGTATATAAAGTTGATGATACCTTTCAGTAATGATGGTTCCCTGACACCCCTACTAAGCCAAGCTACCCGGGAAGTATCACGCTTCCAGTGGCTAAACATTATAGTTACTGAGGCTTAATCTACACTGGAATCAGGACATACGGGGTAGTTACCCCCTAAGTTTGCCATCATGGCCGACGGAGATATCGCAGAAACAATACCTAAAGTTGGAATGGCTGGAGGGGGGGAACGAGGAGCACGGACAAAGCAACTTGCATGCTAGGGAGAAGGTTAAGCGTAAAATATCTTGCTCGTGTAAATGATCTGGATACGATAGGTCTACTGCCGACTATCTGTACACATGTCGTCAACCATCACGCCCTTCTCCTTTTGGACAATTTGACAGTCACGGAGCCGCCTGTAGCGTCACCGCCACGCAAGGTGTGATCGCTAAGTTGAAGTTTACCACCCGATGCTTCAGAACTTTTGGCGACCATGAAGGTAGAAGCTTTTAAAAAGTCGGCACTCGTCTGCGCGGCGCCAGCTGAAGCGCCTTGGAGAATCAATCCATCTTTGTCTAAGCTCGCATCACCTCCGCGAGCACTGCCACCATTGGCACGAAGAGTCTTCCGAGTCGGTTTGGTATCGTTGAGCTTTGCGCCGTCCATAACAGATGATGAGAAGTCTTCGGTGTGGGTTATTGCTTCTTCTTTCTGGTCACAAGTGGTCTGTATTTTTGGAATGAGCGGTTGCTTATGAGAAAGTATGTCAGCGAACAGCTTATGGTCGCTTGAGGGCCTATAAATCACCGGGTTGCAGTGGTACTGGTTCAATGAACAGAATCAAATGATTAAAACTGACCTTGGTCATGTTGATATATTCGTCGTAGAGTAGGAAATATAAGACTGGGCCTATAGGCTCGTCGTGTCGATAGTGCTCATTGCTCAATGCTCATTACAAGAAACACGAAGGCATCAACCTCTCATTAGATAATTGCCATTTGCATCAAGCGCCCAAGTTGGGCAAGCTGACTACTCATAGCCTCATAAGTGAGATACATCTCGGCAATCATGATACTGCCTTTGAAGCAGCCTTGGGCTGCAAGTTAGTTAATTTGAACTAGGGTTCAGGACCTTCCTTATCCATTGGCCGGATGAATGCGCACTGCTACGCTTTTAGACCCTTCCTCAGCTCATCAATCACCAGTACGCCCCCCATGATATTATCTTATTCGTCAATTCCCGAGTGATTTTTGGCCCCCAACAAATCATAGTCCACCTTGATGATGCATGGCTAGCGATGCCGACGAAGCAAGTAAGTAAGCCAAACTAGTAGACGCCATATACCGACGCGAGTCCGACACAGCCTACTTTCGAGCTCGCTTCGAATATTCTAATGAGGAAATCAGAAGGGATGCAACTTACAAATGGCATTTCACATGACTGGATACTGGTGTAGAATCTCAGTGGAGACGTTGCATTCACAGAAGCCGATGCAGATAAGGTCATGCATCATGGAAGGTGGCTATACCGTGGCAAGCGGTTAGGCAGGCAGTGATCCAGTCTTAGCCTGGAGAAATCGAGATATCTGAGACTAGCATTGGTAGATATCTGCTAAGTATATATGTGGCCCGTGAAAGAGAAGGGTTTCTTTCTTTCTTTTTCGTACCTCACACGCCCTCTCGGTCTGAATTATTTGCACTCAATCCCATAGAAAGAACATAAATTAGGCATAAGTGCCGTCCTTCGTACTCTGCGGATCACATATCCAAACCACGAACCATGTCCTCTGACGCCAAGAAAAACACCGTATGTGTGCTAGTTTCTTCTTATCGCTCATTTCCTACCTAATCTACCATATAAGAGCATATCAGCGTCAGTGATGCTGATTTATCTGCAGTCGAAGACGATCACAGCGTCGAAGTCTTACACCATCACTGGTGGAGACGCTAAGGGTGGAGGCGTGGAGATCGTGAAGGGCGAGAAATTCGAGATAACTGGTGCAGAAGCCGGAGCTGGCAAAGCGAGCGATGAAGATTTAATGCATCTCATGAACTTCTTTGGTGTCCCGAAGGTCGCAGTTGGCCAAGCGAAGGCTCAGGGCTTCGAACTCACCTTGGAGGCGAAAAGATCCAAGGATTCCAAGAAGAAATAATGCTTAGTGGCTTTATAGAGGGAGACAGCTGAAGTCGATTGAGCTGTCATCCGATTATTCCTTAGCAACTTGTTTCTTATTTCAAACTATCTGCAGATTCACAATACAAAATCCTATTCATGATTCACATCGCTTAGTATTCAACTAGAGTGAGCGAGAGCGGTAATCTACGTCGAAATCGTAGCCCCGAGTCCAGTACCCCCTTTCACTGACCCAGAGAACTTTTGCAAGTCTCTCAGGCTCATCGATGCTCCCGTGGCGTGACCACCGCCCACGCTTAGACTCGTACCATCCCAATCTATGTTTCCGCCTGTCCCTTCACCACCCCGGATGCCATGGTGGGCTGGCGGCTGGTCCGTCTCATGCGCAGCCTGAGGGCGCTCTTGCGGAGGTGAAATGGGAACTGCAATATTGGCTGCATTGTTAGGAGCTGGTGGTGGCTGGTTCATAGCAGGTTGGGCCGGATTCTGCTGTGGTAATACATCTCCAGGAGCATTTGCTCTCACGATCCTATCTCGAATGCGTTCTAGGCAGGCCCCGATCTGAACGTAGCCTGGGTGCACGTTGCGAGGAAACCTGCAGATCTGCGTGTGGTCGACATCACCCATTGGGTTGGCTGCAACACTATTCAGACCTGCCGCATCAGGGGTCACAATCTAATAGAGCCACTACGTTAGTATAACTCGCCATCTGGGCACCTAATTTCCTCCTTGATCGTACATCATGGGCAACATACCCTTCTCTTCAAGCCAGCAACTTTCATTTCCCTCGTTTCGTATAGGCACTCCAAAGGTGGCTGAGGGTTGAGACGCCCAAACTCCCGTTTGGAGATTCGAGAGCTATTGTTGAAGGCTTCCAGGATCTGGGTGAAGTCGCGGGCTCGGATACCTGTGAGTTCGGCGAGCTGTACAAGATAGGGATTCCAAACTGCCAAAGTGGCCCCGGAGTGAGGTGTAGCCAAGAAGAGCAGGCCACAATATTTCAGCTCAAGGCCTTCGTACAGTTGAGGCTCTCTGTTCAACTCGACCATTGCCTCGCGGGCTACTAGTCCGCCAAGGGAGTGACAGACAAAGATGATTGGGCGTGACCGTTCCTTTTGACACAATTCAGTCAACAGCTTCCAATAGTGCTCGCAACTCTACACATACCTCTAGTTTTTCCCGCACTGATGAAATGGCCCCAAGTAGACCGGAAGCCCATTCTGCTACTCCCGAAGTATTCGCGCTGTCATTCAAGAGCGAGCTGTAGCCATAAGTCATCACTCGGGACTGCTTGAGCTTAGGATGCGACGGCAAGAAGTCCCGGAGCCACATGTGTCCGTCCTCCCAAGCAAAGGTGTCGAAGGCATTGCCATTAAAGCCGTGGATGGCACATATGCTGAGAAAAGCTGTGAATACGTAGGTCGTGATCTTAGGGTTCATAGGACACTTACTCCAAGTCTGGCTCTGGCACAGCATGTAACACGGTTAGCCCATTAAAGTCGTCGTCAAAATCCCAACCTTCATGGCTGCTAGAATCTTTTCTCTTCAGCTTCTCCGACGGAAATGTGATGGTAGCCGTCTGGTGCCCAGACTGCGGCGCGAGAGACACCAAAGGGTGCCCCACGATTTGGGGGCGGCGAGGGAAGATGCCCAAAAACTTTCGGTTGGTCTGGGGCTCGCACAGCGCTTCGGCATAAGCCACTAGCGTCTCCTTGGGAACATCGTCTGGGATGTTCCTGATCCTAACTGTCTTGGATGAGCGTGAGAACATTTTCGGAGAGATGGGCGGAGTCGGGTGACATGGTCTGAGATTGTCTTACGAAATACAGCAGCCTCAATCATTCAAAGTCATACGGGTTCTAGTACACTATTCCCCCTCTATTCTGCTTTGCCGTTCCTTTCTAGCCGATATGCGTAAGGGTCCTAAGGCCCTTGCGTGGTCTTGCAGCTGCCCAGGGGTTGTGGTTGGTCGATGGACTTCAGTGAGTATGCAATGCAATGCAGAACAAGCCTCAACGTGCATGCACCAGTGAACAAAAGAGGTCCCTACAGTATATTGCAAGGCATACTTGCTGGCGTAAATTCGTAATTGATAGATTCGTAGATCAGGTGCCGGATTTGATTGTGAAGCTCAATGCAGTCAGCATGCAATGATGTGATGCCTTTATCACGGTTCGCGCATTCAGCTCTCCTTCACCCGGGCTTCCCCTCATGATCCCGCATGTTGACAGGCAGCAGGCACATGCAAAACGTCTTAGACACCGACTAACTACGCCTCTGCAGATAGGCGGACTCTCCGACCGGCTAGTGTTTCTGCTACGCAATGGGGAAAGATCTGGTTTTCGTAGCCTGCTTCGATGAAGTTTGGTCACCGCTATGATAGACATGCGCAGTGAGGCTGCGAATGTTCTACCTTGGTCAGAAAAAGCGACTAGTTTTTGTAGTTTCCATGCATGAGACTCCGTACTGAGGTATCTCGACCGTCTCAATGGACGACACGTTATGTCTGGTCCGCGCCACCAACTGTAGAGAGTCGGAAGAAGGGCTTCAAGTCGAAAGAAAAAAAGAACCAATTGAAACAACACTGCCCAGATGTACCTCCTGCAGCGGTGGCCTGTGCAACAGCGAGACACGCCCCAGAACCTCCTTCGCCGAGCCCGTGCATCAGGGTCTAAATGGAATACATCCGTTTCGCCGGCCTTTTCTACTCGTGCCCTCAGCACACCTACCCTGTTTAGAGCCCAAGCAAACGGCCACCAGCTCCGGAGTAGGGATGTAAATAGCTCAGAGGTCAACACCACCGTCGGCGTAGCTGTCGGGGTGTCGCTGAGCGTCTTCATTCTCATCGCCTGGGCGTTCTTCTACCGGTACCGGTACCTACGGACAATCCAGATCCAACAAAGACGACGGTCCCGGTCCCAACGGCGGCGGGAGCGCCGCCGGTCTATGCACCAGCGACATGGGCTTCCTACAACCTTGCTAAATGGCCAAAGACATGTCGACACTAGTCGCGTCGAAGGTAGACCAGGCGAGAATGGATTACGCGGCGGAGCTGGGCTACCCGGTCGTAAAGGGGGTCCTGGTCAAGCAGGGCTACCAAGCAGAGAGGGAGGGCATGCCGCGCCGCATAACCAGGGCCTTGGTGGTTTTGGAGGCGGCGGGCAAGGCGGTAGTGGCCGTGTCGAGGTAGAGGGCTCGGACGACGGCGGCGGTCTCAATGCCCTTGGAGGCTCCGGCGTTGGAGGAGAAGGGCGTGGTGGCGACGGCGGGGATGGAGGTCACGGGGGCCGCGGCGGGGATGGTGGCATTGGCGGCAACGGCGGGACGGGGAGTGCACATGCACAAGCGCAAGCTTCTGTATATTCCTTGCTCATGTGCTGCGTCCTGGCACCGCGGCTGGGTTCCAAAGGCCGCCGACGTCCGGGTGGTGTTCATGTCTCAGGTTTGGCTTCCGAATCGTCCGGTTCCTTCTTAAGCTATGAACACGGTATTGCTCCCATAGTACTGCCGGCGCCAGGGCCACATGAGATGGATATGCAGATGCCACATGGGATTCCTGCGCCGCCACCACCTGTCGTCGTAATTGGGAAAGGAGGTAAAGGCCTGGGGGGAGTCGGTCATGGTGGCGAGGGGGGGCACGGTGGACTAGGGGGGCACGGCGGCGAAGGGGGCCAGGGTGGTGAAGGTGGAATCGGCGAGGCTACTGCTGAGGCCGTCGTTCCGATTTATCCTCTTTTTATGTGCTGCATATTCCCACAGTCGGATTTCCCAGGCCACCTTTCTGACCATCGACATCACCGAGGACCTCGAGACCATCAAAATCCGGGTTCTCGTATAAAGCGGCAGAAATATTAAATCTCCTTGTCTGATGGGAATGAGCGTGTAAATAAGATATTATATATGCTGGGATTAGGTATAAGGCGTTGGTTGGGCGACTATAATAATAGTTGGTTAATCAATGCTTTATAGTTATCTTGCTAATTTCACGACAGCGCATTTTTATTTACACAAGATCTTAATATGAGGAAGCGCTATAATGATTACTACGTGCCTAAATTATGTACTCGAAAATACAGCAGGAATCGGCCCAAGAGTTCTCCGCTTTGCAACATCTGAGAGTCTGGCAAGAGGCCATGGGGAAGAATATATTGATGTCTGAAGCTTAACCAGAGACTCCGCGCCTGGGTCAGGGCACTACCTCCATATCTCTATGTGTGGGGAGATGACACTCTTATGAGGGAGCAAGTAGACCCATGTTTAACACAAGCAACGAGAATTACAGTTCTGGAAGAAGATTAGCTCGACACAAGTGACAAAGGCGAGTCTGGAACCGCTGGAATCTTACTCAAGGTTGGGGCCGTTATTCTTGAAACAGGTCGGTATTATGGACGTTTATAACGCTATATGTAATACGCCCTCGCATACGGCAATAGAGAAATTACACCTCGTAGTGACGGAGTCTCCGCCTGAGAAGGGTGGCGTGCTTATGCAAGAAATGTCTTTTTGGCTCGCTGAGAGGAACGGGATCAGGTTTAGTCCATCATCCACCCCATGTCCTATCACGCCATGACTTGGTTCCCTTGAATAGCCTTGAGCGCTATCTGGCTGATGCTCTTAGGGAACTTCGTTTGAAAAACGGGTTCAAGATCGCTCCAGCGCAGAAACTTCTTCTGGTCGGCTTTGGCAAGTTCAGCGATTAGACGAGCTTGGAAGAGCTGTTTTCCAGGTATGCCGCCGCCGCCCAACTCCTGGGCGACTAATCCCCACCGTGTTTGCATTACGTTCCGAGGATTGCCTTTCTCATTTCGCGACTTGAACCTCTCCTGTTCCTTAGCATTAATCTCCTTCCAAATCTCAAATTCGTGATCAAATCTCTCAATGCTGGCCTCTTTCTCTCTATTAGCATATCGCCCTCCATTTCTCTCCGCAATGTACTCGATAGTTGGTGCCTCCTCTTCAGCTTCGAGTTGGAAGGTGCCTCCTAGCTCTAGATCTTCGAAGTCAGCTCCCGCATTAATCATTGCCTTCAGTTCTCGCAGATAGAGCTCCCCATGCGTCCAGAGATCATCCACCTTCAGTCCGAGGAAAATCCATATCGTCCCTATTGTAGGGCTATTGTCTGTCGTGTTATCTCGCTGCCAGTTTGGAAGCCTAGCGTTAGGATCGGCCTTGTGGCGTAAAAGACTGTGGAAGATACCAGACTTAAGGGCATACAGAAAGCATTCCTGTACGTCGACGGCTAAGTCCTGGTTTAGATCTCGGTTGCAGTGCCATGGTACTATGCAGGACATAAACTCAGACCATGGCGTCGTAAATCCATTTGCAGGGTTCAAGATAAACTTTTTGTTGGGGTCCCAGTTATTCTGCAATAGGATTTGAAGAAGCTTGGTCGATTTTGGCAGCCCTGACTTATATTCTTCATCGCATTGGCCTAACACCGAACAATCGTCGCGTTTTGTGGTGTATGACTCAAGTGCTAGAAGTAGTGGACCTTTTTCAAGGTCACCGAAGTAATCAAGATCTTTATCAAGTTTTGTTGAAACAAAATGAGCCAATTGTTTTTGTATAACAGCCTGTCTGAAAATCAGCTGAAATTTGTTGGCTGTCTCAAGCCTGTCGCTGCCTTCTGGGTCGGTAGATGAGATGGGTGATCCTCTCGTTAGTATGAGCGTCTGGATGGACAGTTCTAGATCATCTAAGAGCTCAGAACAGAGGACCCCACAACGATTGTTTTGTTCCTCTGTCGCTTGTGCGTAATCTAGGATTCGGCTTAGAGTAGCAATGAAAGAAAGATTGTTGGGGTTATCCTGCCGGAAGTCTCTGGTTAGAAGTCTGCTCTTTAGCCATGCAATATGGGCTCTGAGTATGGACAGGTACGGATTGAATGATTCATTTGTCTTGCTTCGAAGAAAGTCCACCATCTCGCGCGTGCGTAAGAAATCTCTAACAGTGCGATGTAGAAATTCGACCTTCTGTCTTCGAACCTCAAGCAGTCCTTTGCATCGCCCGTTTAACCGACGAGCAACCGGGATGTGGAATTTGTAGAGGTCATGTTGGTCTAGAGGTTGTCGAGTATGATCAATAGCATAGTTCTCATACGTGTACTCGAGATCATGGAAACTGTATATGTGTGCGTGCAGCGGTCCATCAGCTGCCCTATAGCATATTAGCACACCACGTATCACAGAGATCCGTTTTGGAAATTTATATAGGACCTAGCATCTCTTCCTTATTTCGAGACACAAGAATGAAGCATCTACTTACTAGGGAAATGTTAGCTTTGAAGGTAATGGATTACTAGGAAAATAGGACTCGGGGATTGACCATGGGGAAGTTCTCATACATACCATGGCAACTTGAAGCGTTCTCGACTGCTTCTCGTGGTAAAAGGGCTCAACCGATTCTAGAATATGCTTGAAGAACTTTTCTAAGTCCGTCGGTACACTGTCGAGCCTCATCCGAAGCTCCGCTAAGGTGTCATCATTCATAAGTCCATCACGAAGCATTCTGGTGACAAGAAAAACCCATAGGAAGACCCCCTCTGCCCGGTTTGTGATTTCGCTTATCAATTTCGGAACTTCAACAGCTTCAGTGACTGACAAGTTCCATTTGGGATGGTCCCGCAACTCAGAATCCACGTAATTGGAAATATCGTCTTGGGTCAACTCGTGGACGTGAAGCCTATTTGCTTCGGTTGCCTCAAGACAGGTTTCGAATACATTCCAAGGTCGGCTTGCAACACATATCTTGATGTCGGGAGAGGAGCATAGATCAAGTAGTGTCCGGCATACGTCAAATGAGTCTCCTTCGAACTCGTCCAGGCCGTCAATGAAAAAGCAGAACTTGACTGGAAGTTCTTTCCGGGTAACCACTTGGCGTAAGACGTCTTCGAGCCATTTTATAGACCATGGCTTTACCATTCTTCCTCCCTGATCAAACATAGTCGGGTTCTCCTTGCAAATGTCCGAGATAAGCTCTGGTACACGGCTTAAAATATCGTAAAGTAATGATCGTAGCAGGCCTTCACGGGATCGTTGAATTGGTAGTCCGGCACTCCAGAAAAAATGACTTGCGACTATAAAGCGGCTATTTGGCGACCATGATGATAAATGCTTAGTCGTAGTTGGGTGATGAAGAATGTACTTCATTAAGGTCGATTTACCGGAGCCCGGCTTTCCCGTTACCCAGTAAATATCCTTTCCATTCTCTAACCATTCGGTAAAGCCATGACCAGTTGGGCCTTGATGAAAAATCCATTTAAACGTTCGTATATGCGCATCAGGAATAGTTTCATACCTCACGGGTCGCTGATCGTAATTCAAGCTTCTCAGCATCGCCTCTTCTTGGGCAAGGCTTCGCTCCGTCAAAGCTAGCTGTGACACTTTCCCTATCAAAAGATGAAATTCATCGTCTGTGCATGACCGAATAATCCCTTTGCCATTAGGTTTGCAGACTCTTGTGCTAATGAGCCTGACCTGATTTGAGACATCTCTCAACGAACTATCCAAATGATCAAACTGGACCAACCGCTCAGTCCGGAGTGAGTTGACTTCTGATGTTATTTGTTGTACGTTTTTGGTTATTTGATCAGTATTTTCCCTAATTTCGGTCAGATGCCTAATCGAGCTATATTCATCAAGTTAGGAACAAACTTACTTTGCAATAGCGCAAAGCCGAATGATTATATCTGTTTGGTAATCACGCAAACGATTCTGGAGGTCCGTAACTTCATCTTTATGCCAAATTTCCAGCATCGCCTTACGAAAGCTGTCCCTCAGACGTCCCTTGGAATTTTCGCTGGCTCTCATCTTACTAGTAATGCTGAGTAGGAGGCTACATTCTTGTTTGCAGCTGTCTAGTAATCGACCAAGAGCGTCGGTGTGAGTAGAAACTGGGGTTGTGGCGTTTTCTTGACTCCGAACTTGTGGCTGGCGATCCAATTGGGCCTCATAAGAAACCAATCTCTCATATATCCCCTGTAGATGTTGAGAATCCTTAGTGGTGCCTGATGCGGAATGATATATTTCTCGTGTGCTGCCGATGAGTTTACAGGCAAATTCAACGAATTGCACAATGTTGCCAGCAAGGCTCAACGCAGATAGTGGCTCCATTTTGTTGAGTAGTTTTAGGAATTTCAGATTTCATGTGTTGGACCTTTACCTGAGGAATCATGAGCTTTTCAGCAGAGTAAATAGAGACAGGGCTGTGCGCAAGAGAAACTCAACGATGGTAGATTATTTCGTGACCCCACCCATATGCAGGCCTTTGAATAAATGAGGCTGCGCAAGCAGTCGTCGTCACTCCGCCACAATGCAACATGCCTGTAGCCCTCTTCTTTTTATTTTATCCGAAAGATGCATTTAAAAATGTCGGATCCAATCGTTTGTGCCAATACCCTCTAGGGTGGCCATATCGAGCCTTTGGATATAAAATAGGGCCTTCCAGCCCTCGTTTGAGGGTTGGGACGGCTAGGAATCAAAGGAATAGAGCCCTAAACACCTACATCCTAATAGCTAATAGGCTTTTATTCACTTTGTGACCAAGCCACCTGATACACAATGACGTTAGGTACGATAGGGGTTAAGACAGCCATATATCAGACCATCGAAGGAGTAGTATAGAGCGCTTAGCTCGCTTTGTACAAAATCAACATAGCGGCAAACGATACTGAACAGATCTTAAATGGGCTCCCAAAAATTGTCACATCCCGCATCCAAGATATTTGTAGGATGTGGCAATGGTTCTCAGGAGCCCCCTTCGCGCTTATGTACCTCTTACTGTGGCTCCCTGAAACCTACGGCCGACAATGACAATGCTAAGCCCCTGCGAAATAGACTACTAAGCTGTTCCTGGTAAGAGCTGGGAAACGAGACATGAGCGTCACTAACTACTCATGACTGAGAAACCGCTATTAGTTGAGACTAATTTGTGACAGAGTGACAATAAAAAGAGTCTTTATAAACAAAAAGAAAGGGACACATTTAGGGAAATCCCAGCTCCGGAGAGAAGGGCCCCTAACTCAAGTGGCCGACATGGTATTGGGACCTTGACACTCTTGTTCAAAGGTAATATACCCTCTTTCAATTACGCCATCAATGGGAACTGTTGACAAACCGAGCTGTTATTTGCGTATACGCAGCTCCAGCAAGCATGGGTGGGGGCATTTACAGTGCCATCATTCACCTTTGTACCTAGAATTAACCATGCCTATTAAGCCTGTACATAATAACAGTCAAACTACCTTTAGCAAGGTTGTATGAAAGTATGGGATGACAGGTTTTGCATACCTCACATAGGTACCCTTGTAGTCACATACATGAAGATAGCTATTCCCTTTGAAAGCTTTTATACATCCGCTTTAGCTCGTGCTCACTTGTGTATACCGATAATCATGAAGCAGTAAAATTCCGATAAGAATATGATAAAGTTATCGAACGTAAGGGGTGCCTGTAAATACGTAATGGTCTTAGACCGATATATGTAGTAATTAAGATTCGCATATTGACTGGACTGTCTACTCGTATACTAGTCAACTTACTCTGTTTGAAAAGATATTTCCTTTCCAAGAAGCGTACGACGCCCCTCATCTCCTCCATCTTTGGTAGTCTTTGCAGAGCGACCTTTTAGATAGGACCGGATGATTCCCAAATTGGGATTTAATGTACTCTAAAAGCCATGAATGTAATATATCGTTGCCCTGTAACGAGTATGTCAATGTAGGGAGCAGCTTCTTCTTAGTTAGAACAAAGTTTTTAAAGATGAAACTGAGGTCGCTAAGTATATATTGGCTACCTATGAACAGAATTTGAACATGATCGACCACAGTTAGCTTGACTTGATAAAGTGAACCATCCAATAATAGACCATGCCACCTATATTTTAGGTGAAGGCAGAACTACCTCATAGAACAATCGTATCCGAAAGCCCATACATACGACATAACAACCACTAAATTAACGCTACTAAGACATCAACTATGGTACCACGGTATGCCACTATATCAAAAACCTATTACAAAAACTAACAGGCCTGTTCCAGGTAGAGGATCATAAGGTAGAGTACAAACATATAATAACAGGTGCGTTGTATATAATAGTAATAACGTCTCTAGCTAAATTCCATAATTACCTTAGAATATTTAGGTAGGTAGTAAAGCGGTAATTATATTTATATTGTTTGCTATTCTGGCGCTGGATGAACAGTGAATCGCTATACAATGAGAAGCTTCACTATCACAGCTAATCATATCGCGCCGACAAGGTCCGTGCGTCTAACTATGCAAGAATTACGTACATATAACGGCTTTTTGTACCCATCCTCACGTGGTTAGCAGGGGATGTGGCCGCGATGATACCGAAACGGAAAGTGAAGCCTACAGTGTAACGTACTGTACCGGCCACTTTTTACTAGTATCATTGATGCAGCCAATGGCTGGGCTGGTATGTAATGTGTATCCATACTTGACTACTGCGTGAGACTACTGCGTAAGAAGATGACGGCTAGTAATAATGGCCAATCAAGTATCGAAAGAGAGAGATGAAGAAAAAGAGCAGAGAAAAAGTGAAGAGAGTGTCTAATAATAAGCGAACTGTTCTGCATATAAGGGCCCCACAAAGCGAGATCGCGTGGGCCAAGCCCAGAAGACCAAGGCATTCCAGATGCAGAAGGATGGCGATCTCCGCTGCAGCTGGTCGGCTGCTTTATCTCATACACGCTGCGTACATACATTCCTGGTAACCCCCCTCTCTCATTCCTTTTCTTACCGACATTTCCGTACCCGACCTCGCAAGACTTCATGGGATTCTGGTGCGACCAGTCAATTAATACTGGATAGTGTGTGACTATGGCCGATCATCCGGCTGACACTACACCCGTCGCAAGGCCTGCCGAGCTTTCTCAGTCGACAGCGCCTCCGGCCTCTGTCTCTGCGGCGCCGGTGATAACGACCTCTCACTGGACCCAACCGGTATGTATGCGCGCGGGGTGTTTACGTGACCCCTAAATTTCCTTAGAGCATGCTGCGCTGGGGCAAATGTGGCAAAAGCTGACACATTAGTAAACTAAGCAACACGAAGAGGAAGATGAAGAGATCATCGATGATGGAGATTCAGCACTGGGCGATGATGCGTGAGTCCTACTGATGCTAGTTCCCGTTGAATTTTGATCGTAGCGCTAATGACCGCCCCCAAACAGCGCCAGCACAACGGCGTCGCTATCCGCGAGTATACTAGAGTACCGGACACTTCATGGCCGGACATATCACTCTTTACAAGGCTCTGCTGAACATTGGTACTGCCATTCTCTCATCCCCTCGCTGGTCCTCATGTCGCAGCTAGCTGGGCAGACAGTAGCGACTAACTTCGGTACAGGACGCCAAATGATGACATGCACCTTGAAAGTATGGACTGCGTGTAAGATTCACCCTAACACGAACCCGTCCGCTTTGTGACTTGAGACTCACATACACTCAATATAGCCACCACTGCCTTACCCTTCTATTTGAGAATCGGCTTTATCTTGCCCCTATCGAGGACGGTCCAATAAAAGTTCTTGACATTGGTTGTGGAACAGGTGAGCTCAAATCACCGGCTTAGACATTAATTACTGTAGAGTGAAGCGCTAACCTAAGCCAATCCAGGAATTTGGGCCATGTAAATCACCTCCTCCCACTTACTGATACTAACTAGACACTCAAATTTTATTGACCCGATCTAGCGACTTCGCAGATGCTCACCCTGAGGCCGAGGTCATCGGCACCGACATATCTCCCTCGCAGCCTGAGTGGGTGCCTCCGAACCTCAAGTTCGAGATTGAGGATTGCACGCAGCCATGGACGTATCCGCCGAATTCATTCGACTTCGTGCATCTGCGCTACCTCTTCGGCTCCATTACCGATTGGGATGCCATGTATGCAGAAGCCTTCAAGGCGTGCAAGCCTGGCGGCTGGGTCGAGGCCGTCGAGGCTTCTGTGATCTTGTGGAGCGACGACGGTAGTGTTTGTGAAGGCACGGCACTGTACGACTGGGGTCGCTTGTTCAACGAGGTCAGTATAAGCTAGAGCAGATTACTCTCCATTCTCGTATTAGGTGTTGGAACATGGCGTGACTGACCTTGGATGGAATGCGACGCAGGCATCTAAGAAGTTCGGTCGCAGCATGAGCATAGTCGACGATGGCATCATACCAGAATCGTTCAGGAAAGCCGGCTTCGTGGAAATTAAGGAGAGAAAGTTCAAGCTGCCCTCTACGCCGTGGCCGAAGGAGCAGAGGCTGCAACAACTGGGAGCGTTCTCCCGGCTTGCTATGGAGCAGGATCTCGACGGTGTGTGATCCCTATTCTCTCTGTCATAATTCCTTTCACCATCGCCTCCGTGCGTCGCATGGTGCGTGAGGATTCAATGTACTGACGATGGATATATAGGCTATGCACTGTATCTCTTCACAAATGCCCTTGGCTGGTCTCAGCAACAGGTGATGGTCTTTCTGGCTCGTGTGAGGAAAGAGTTGCGCAACATGCGGCTACAGCCATACTTCTTAGTCCAAGCTGTTTATGGGAGGAAGCCCGCACAATGACCGGTCGCAGGGTGGCAGTAGCAGAGCGAAGATGAGAAGGGTATTAGCACATGGCGAGCAACGGTGATGTGTTTGGTCCAGCATTGGAGATATGCATAAAAGTGAGGAGCGAGCTTGACATTCAGGTGATGAGCTACGATTTTCTTTTGAGCCATTCACCTTAGATTCTATGAATATATCTTCTTTTCTTTCCTATGTTGTCCGTCAGCGTCATGCTTCAAGATATATTGATGAGTGTCCCCTGATGAAGTCGAGACCGCACTCTATACTAAAGACGCTAATGAGAATGGATCAACCGAGAACAGTTGTGTGAGTAGTACTAGGCATCACCTGAGGGCGTATGTGCTACATTTTAGATCAACCGGCAAAAGATAGTCTTAGAATCTGTCAGCGCATCGGCTCTTCATTATGACGCTTCATAACAAGGAAGCAACTAGTCTCTATGCATCCTTATAAACCGCATATCAACCCAATAGTACAGACCCTCCCCCAACCACAGCCCCGGAGCGGAGCAGAGGGGTAGCCACTCTGCCGTGCGCATGACCCATCAGAGTCGACTGGTCCGGTAACCAATCAACCACCGGCACCCTTCCGAAAGGGGTCGTGTTCTGGTTATACAGCAGTCCGGAAAACTTGGTCTACTGAATACCAAGTAACTATACCCATTGTTATAGCGATTCATACTATAAAGCTTTTGGCGAGGTTTCTTATATAACTTGTGATGCCGAGGCAGGGGCTTCGGCCAGCGCGGCTTCGGGGGTTTATGGAAAACCTGACGTGTGGATACCCGGAGAAGCCTATGGGCTCGTCAGTCGGACTGATCTCTCTACACGGTTTAATCATGTTCATCTCAAAATTGTTTCTTCTAGCACTATTCAATTTTATATCAAATAGTTTTCCATATGAGTATAGAGCTTGATTAGTATGTAAACTTTAGTAGGCTTTTTAGACACGACCGCCGCGGAAGTTCCAGTCGGAAGTTGCATGACTAAAACCCGTAAGCGAGCAGAATAGCAAGGAGAGTCATACAACACAAGATACGGCTAGAAAGATTACAATATCCAGGGGGGAGGTGTTATAAATCATGAGCAAATGAACTTTTCACATAACAGTTTCTTCCCTTTTGAAATGGCCTCTAGTTATTAAGCAAAATTCACTTTGAACTAACAATATGATATGAACAGCGTATTAGTTGTTACGATGGCTACAATTATAGTGTCTAACATGTTAGCCGAGTTATCTACGCCCCGTAATCCATAAAGATTTATCTTTTTCTTGCTTTATGGCGTGTTTGCGTATTAGTAAGGACGGAAGATAAAAGACAGCCTGTAACCTCGAAAAATTTATCTCCTGGATATGATTAAGCTATAGTCTAGCTTCCTAAGCATACAGGAGTAGTGAAGGGCTCGGTAGTCTCGGGTATTATATCACATTATAAGGATGTTGCTATCTAGCTACTCTAGTCATCCATGGGACTGGCACAGTATATACGAGTGGGAGCCAAACTCTGATGCGATTATAAATCTCCTCTTCCCGCTGTGCTACCTACCAATACCTAGTTCATGTATTTAGACTCAATCTCCCAAAATGAATTCCACACTTGAAAAGTCGGGCCATTCGAAACCCCTCATTATTCTGGCCACTGGAGCCTGGCATCTTCCGGAATGCTGGGATACCGTGAAGGGCCGGCTCGAAGCCGTCGGGCACGACGTACTCGCACCACGATTGCCGACAGTGTGCGGGCCGGAGGCTGTGAACCATACCGTAAGTCAGGAGTATTTAATTAACTCTGCTCGCGGTTGTCGTTTTACCAATTCGCATTACGATAAAGGCGTGTGTCCCTCCTCTCTTGCTCTCGAACCCTGTCCTACTAATAGTTCATGCCGACATAATTACCTCTCTGATGAGCATATTCCTGTTTAAAACTCCTCATACCATGAGCTAACTTCTGAGCCCACGACAAACCGTGGCGCGCGGATGTGGCAACCGTTCTCGATCTCGTGACGCCGCTATTCGACACCAGGCGCACGGCGCTGCTCGTCGGGCACTTGTACAGCGGCGTTGTGACCACTAACACGGTGCCGGGGCACAGCGTTGCGGAACGCGCGGCGCGAGGTCGGCGCGGCGGCTTCATAGGAGCGGTGTATGTATGCGCGTTCCCGGTACTGGACCCGGGGCCTCGCTGGTTCCGCCGAAGGCGAAGGTTCTTGGTGCACCATGGCATATGTCTGCCGAACCCTGGAAAGGAGTATGTTGCCTCCTATCTAGTTCTCTAAGTGTGCTTGTGCGCGTGCTTGTTGCTCTGCCGCCTCGTCAATCTTGCGGCTGCGACGTGCGCTCAGTTTTTTATGCGCGTCTTCCCAGATAAGCAACCCTTCTACAGCGCCCTCCCGGCAGCCGAGGTGCAGAAGTGGATAGCGAAACTGCAACATCAATCGCAGCAGGCGACCGAAGAGCCGTCTGACTGGTGCTCTAATGATCTGCGTGACCTAGACAGACCCTTAACGTACTTGGTTTGCGAGAATGTTCAGGTCCTCCCGCTACATTTCCAAGAGCGCTTTGTTGAGCACATTCCGAATATGAAGGTCATGCGCTGCGATTCTGGTTGTAGCCCTTTCCTTGGTCAGCCTGACACCATAACTAAGGTAATTGTTTAGGTTGTCGAAAAGGTAAGTGGTTTGAATAAGGCTGGTTGGAACACGGTTCGCGGCCCAAGTTGGAGAACAGAGCCTGAATGTATGAAATTGTGGGCTCGGACTCATGTAAGTTGGTCTAGTAGGGTAAAGTAGTTACGTATGATCTTGGGTCTCAGATTATCTAGCCTCAGAATCTGCTTTAGGCATATATATTCCCAATCAACCAATCTTTAGGGTCTCTGCGAGTCTGTATATTTGCTCTTAAATAGGTGTGTATTGTCAAACGGGAATACCTCTTATTTACTAAGTCATAAACGACTGCCTTACTCTGAAACTTTAGATATTTCCCCAAACACTTTTTATAATATCTTATAATTTTTTATTACGACATGTGAAACAGGGAATCCTGTAACCTATCCATCCCAGAAGTGTCTGGCTCCCCCAGACAGGCCACCATTCAGAAAGAATCGAACAGCCGGTGAAAATGAAGTTACCATAAAGGCAACAAGTTGGTTGCAATTGTTGGCCCGAGTCGAACCGTAACGGTGCCAATATGAGGACTAACGGCTGTAATTAATAATGGACAATCACGGACAATCACGAGCGATTACGGATGGAAATACTAAACTAAAAAGTAATCAGACTGGAAAGCAATCAAAACACCTTTCTTTCCCCTTTCTCCTTGCCTGTAATTAACAGGTCTTCGAAACAGCACTTCGACGACCAGAACCTATTCTACTACCCATACCCTAGAGAGTCGATATTCAGTGTTCACTTGTTTACTTTGGCCCATCAGACCAGTAGTGGCTTCCGAAATTGCAGACGCTGGTTGCGACCTGCTTGACACAAAGTAGGTTTGGAACAATACTGACATGTGAGCGACGTCACCTACTCTACTCTCTTGCAAAGAGGACTGTAAGGGGGAAGTCGCGTAAGCAAGCGAAGAGACAACTATTCGTCATATTTGCGACTTATTCCCAACATCTCAGGGTTCCATCAGCGTTGACCACAAACCCATCTGCACCGAATGAAAACGCTCGTACAAGTCAATGTCAGCGGACACAAGATGGGCGACATGGCTTTCTTCTCGGCGGCGGATGGAAACCAACATACCTGACAGGACAATCCTCGTCTTCATCCCTTCCTGTCCGTCCACACAATCGTAATATAACTCGCCGCTGTATTGGAGTTGGCACTTTCCACGATCATCTGGGATGCTGGCTTGGAAATGGTCACTGGAGTTCATGTCACTCGGCTTTTAGCTGATGAGAAGCGTAGGAATGAAGCAAAGGAGTTAGAAAGAGGAAGGAGAGGGAGCATTCCTTGCCCTATGGTTGGATTTTATAGTCAGCAGGTACGAAGCGCTTATATCGATGTCGAGGATCGTGGAGTATCTGGTTTCGTTCACTGCAGTGCAGTCAGCCATCACCCAACTGCGTCCTACGACGTCCGCAAGACATTCAAATATCTGAGCACACCTCCTTTAGACGTACTATGGCCTAGAGAAGCGCTTGGGAGAACGACGCGCCTATGGAGATGACGGTATGCATTTTCATTATTAGGGTTCATTATGGTTTAAATCTTCATTTCACTCTTTACGCATGTTTGTTAAGAGCTATAAATTTAGGGATCTGCGAGAGGTAGACTAGGAGGTTAAGAGTTTCTTAAATATAGATTTATAGGGAAAAAGTAAGCGATATTCTACGTTTGTATAGTGAGGTCGAGTAAACACGCAGCAAATTGCCGGAAACACCAAGATTAGGCTTTTCTCGGTGGGCAGTGATTCGCATAGGGCTTGTATGGTGGTGCTAGGTTTGTGGTTTGTAGCATATTAGACAATGAAGTGCTAGATTACGACAGAGATGCAGTTACAAAAATTACGAAAAAAAAAAATTAAAAAAATAAAAAAATAAAAAAAAATATACATTCATAGATATGAAGGTTTCGCTAAATGGTATTCACAATTTAAAAGACACATCCGACATACTCGGCACTCTGAGAGCAAGCTCAAGCAATGCACGACTTTCATTTCTCTAATAAATCATAGCTATATAGATACACCCTCATATCTGGCGTTTGTACATCGTAATCATCCGGATTGGGTCCGGACTTCGTCTTATCACTTATGCCATCCCTGCTTGCCTCCTTTCAAGCAGTTGCCAGTGCACTTTACAGCTGGTCCCGCATCTTCAGTCCCAACTTGTCTGACACAGTGAGGAGACTCCTTCGACAGGACATTTTGGCATACAAACTGCGAGAATAAGCTGGCCGTGCCGATATTGCTCTCTATGAGCTTCGCGGCTTCGGAATTGCCATCATAGGAACTCCGGGCACGACAGTGCGAATACAGTGCTCTTTATAGAGCTAAGGTCTTCCAAGTATATTCTCTGGAATGTAGGCAAGCGTGTGCCCTCGGAACTTGCCCTACCGTCAGTCAAGCCTATGATGGTCGAGGTATTTCTTTGAACATCGTTTAAAATTGCCCCAAGAATCCGGTTTTAATACCTCTCCTACAAGTAATTCACAACTTTTCTCCGTCTTCACTCCCACCTGTTCTACTAGGGTAACTACTGCGTGTTAGACAAAACCGTTACCCAAGTGGATGTCGCATTTCCAAGTAGATACTTGATCACAAGCGCTTTGGTTCACAACACGGTCACCTTCTTGTGCGGATAGACTCGACGTGGTGCTGATTGATAAATTGGTGAGCTCATCCTCTAAACTCCAGTACTAAGAGTACGAGCTGCACCCGCAATTAGCGTGCTGCAAGCCCAAGCATAGAAAGCTCGTGCTGCGACTCGTAGATAGTAATCTCTTACGTAGCCAAGATTCGAAGGTTAGTAGGCGGAACTAATCGCCGGATCCGCGACTCTTGGCCCAATAATCTTTGATATCCTGAGAATAGAGCGCAGCGCGCCAAGTCAATGTCCTTTTCGTTGGAAGGAAGTATGCTGTTTAAGTGATAACCCGGCTTAGTGCAGCTTGGAGTGTAGGCCAGCCTGAATAATGTGAACCGTATGGAAAGGATCGTAAGGTAGGTCTCAAAAAGTTTACTTGTACCTGTACCGGTAGTTGTAGGATTTCTGAATTACTCCCCTCGCTATCTAGTAGGAGCGTGGGAATGTTGCGCATCTGCTACAGCTGGTGACAATTGCTTTCGTAACTATCATACCTTGCCTCGAGTCGATGCCCATAACTAGACGTATTGGTGGAATTCATGGCCCACCAGGTTTTACCCTATTCTACAGAACCGGTCAGTAGTCTAGGGCAGCGCAATTAGAATGTAACCTAGATACGTAGGACAGATAAATGACGTCAGTTAAACAAGACATGATATCGGTCAGGGTCCATTCGTAGAGTTCGCCAAGCAAAGAAAGAAACCCCAGAATTGCCAATGCACTAATTTTGAATAGCGCGATTTATTGCTTCCAGCCGGAGAGAATGCAGATGACACATCGCATGATAATAGCATCATCGTGTCATTTACAGACTTATCAAGTCGGGACAAATACGGCGTATACATATGCGATAGCAAAGCCCCCAACCCATAACCCTCTAAGAATAGTATTAGCAGGGTGCGCTAGTAGATCCACCGACTCCATTTTGGGGCAGACAAGCGGCCAAGCCTGGCATCAAACCCACTGCGCGATTGGAGTAACTCAGCCCTGTGGAAAATAGGTGATCCCGAGTGGCCATATTACCTAATCTGGGGCGTGTTCCATGCGACGTTAAGTATGGCAATGAAGTGTCGAAAATGAAGATACCCATACCATAGGGATAGGTCATGAAACATGAGTACATATATTGCCCCAGCCCGCTACTTTTCAATGTGAGGTTTTGCAAGTTTCTCAGAAGTTTCTCTTCACACTCTGGATCAATTCGCCTTAGCACCACCATAAGGATCTGCTGAGTTCAACAAGGTACAACTGCTTCTCTTCTTGTATATCGCACCGCAGTCTAACCCATTGCTATAACAAAATGGACAATCAGAAAGAAGCTGAGTTGGCGGCATATGCACCATCTATCAACGGAGAAGCACCACCACCATACACCCAGTCGGACAATCACGCACAAAGCGCGGTTCAATTCCCGCCGTCAGGGCCGGCTCCTTCATACGATGAGGGCGGGTCAAGCTCAGGTGCTGGGTTCACAGCTGGGAGCAACTTGAAATTTCCCCAAGCACTGAATGGTTACTATCAAATGAAGTTCACAACGGTATTCCATCTCGGCGAGAAGAAGGAAGCACCACTCTACGCGGTGCGGGTGCACTCGGGGTTCACCAAGAACCCCGAGCTCGTGCTACACGACGGCCCAAGCGAGAATGATCCCATCCTAGCGACGGTAGATCATGCGGGGTTCTGGAAGGCCAGCCGCTCGATCTTGACGATCCCCTCTCGCGACGGCGTCACCCACGACAGCGAGAGCCAGCGCATCGAGATGCATCGTCACTGGAGCCTGAAGCATGAGACCTTCACGTTCGAGGCCGATATCGGGATCGGCAAAGAGACGCACCGCGAGCAGTTCGAGTGGCGGACGAGCCATGGCGACGAGGTCAAGGAGCTCCATGCCCTCAAGTTTGGATGGAAGCTTGTGCGCCTGTCCAACCAGCCCCTAGGCGGCGGAGGGCAGCGCGCCACGCGAGTACTGGGTTCGACGAGCGATGGAAATGAGGTGGTCGCCGTCTGGGCCATTAACGGAAGCATGTCCCTGACTAAAGCCTTCAAGTTCCAGTTTATGGGAAGTGCTCTGACGGGAATGATGGGCGATCGGTGGGCCACGGCGGCCCTCATCTCAGCACTGAGGATATGGTTGCTGGAGATGCAGGGCAGTGCCTCTGCAGGTTCCGCTGCTGGTTCTTCTTCGTCGGCGGCGGCGGCGGCATCTTGCTGAAGAGAACTTGGCGTTTGTGGTATGATGTTCATGGCTTCCCTAAAGACATATTGCAGGCGATGGTTTTACTGTGCAGTGTTTTTACTACTTCCTACAGCCACAAATATAAGTAAGTATATTGAGTAAGTAAGATAACGAAAGATGCCACACACAGTAACTGGACGCACTAGTCTACTGTGCTTCGGATAGTATTCCTGCTACGGATATTCCACATCGTTCACTATCTGGATAACACTCTTTTTCCTGGCCCTTAACCCTTTTCGTAACTGTATAGTGAAACGGTTGCCGATCAATCGGTAAGGAACTTTAATGATGATTCGTTTAAGAGCTATTGCTTATTAAAAAGCTTTCTAGCTACTGGCCTAGCACATTACATGACTGTTTTACCTTCACTATACTTCACTTAAAAAGGTGAAGTGCCAGGCACGTGCCAGGGAAAAGACTGTTATCCAAGAAACAATGTCGGGATTACAATCACATGTACGGTGGGCAATTGAAGAAGTACTTCCATCTTCGGCAAGCAAGCGGGCTGCTATCACTCGCAGTTCCTACCTTTTCGCGATCGGGAGCTAGTACAGTATGGCCCCTCATTCTTTGTTCATTGAACTTTCCATTGTAGGTAAAAGGCTATAATGACTTAAGAGCGGTGTCTTGTAGGTACCTAATAGGTACTTATCAATATCTACCTACGGCAGCTCTTTATGTACTTAGGTAGCTAAATATGTAGGTACCTTTGGTGTGTAAGTACGGTAAATAGCAACATTAGCATAGCTCATCACTGTCTAGGGCAGCACGAGCAGCTCACCCGAGGGCCCAGCAACAACTTCCTCCCAACTTGAAGATACTGCAGATCCTCATCATTAATCCGATTCGTGCTTTGATCTCCCCGGTATAACAGACTTGACGCCCTTCGCCACAGCAAACGCTTTCAGCAGGTATAAACAAGGCCAATGGCGGAGAAGTCGGACGTAGTCGTTGACTTGCAGCGTGATCTTGCACGCAAGTACCGCATTCATGGGCCCAAAGTCAAGCAGATATGGCATGCCTTCACCCCAGCCCAACGAGCAAAGGCTATGAAGGCTGGAGCAAAAGATGGCGTTGTGTTGAAGCACCGGCTAGACTTATCTATGGGCAATGTCTGCAATCTCCTGCCCGAATGGAATCTACGCGACATTGCAGCTTCAGGACCCGACTTCTTTTTACACCTTCTCCAGCACCGAGCCACAGCGTCCCTAGAAGAACAGTACATCACCGGGTTCGACGATCGCCCCGGAGACTATGAGCTAATCTCTGAGATGATGCGTACGCGGAATCTCCGACATGTCGGATCCTTCCCTGACTGCTACACCTTCTTCATCGACGGAGAAAGATACGGGAGGTCGTTCAGGCTTATCAAGGAGAAAGAAGAAACCCTAGCAGCATTTCAGACAGCCATCAATGCTGGGCTATGCGTTCCTCAATCAATGGGTGAATTGGTGCTTGAAAGACAAATGTACCTTCTGCAGAGCCTCAATATTATAATTGAAGATATTCTGGAGGAGGGCTCTACCACGAGAAGCCAAAAGGAACTGCCGAAAAAGTCTTCCGATTCAGCGGCAGCTGCCCTCTCTAAACTCTCCATTCAAGCCCCGACCCCTAAGCTTGATCTTGCCAGTCTCTTGGATAGCGCTCTGGACCAGAAGGCTTCTCTTGACGATAACTTGGTTTTGATTTGCACGGAACCAGTTGTCCTTTCACATGCCGTCAATATTTGGTTCTTTAGCAGGCCAGAACTTGTCGCTGACGAAAAAGGTCGCATGTTGCCAGCCCTTACCGATAGATATATTAGTACTGCAGTCCTGGATACTGTTCACAGCGCTGTCAAAGGAGCCGCCATTTGGAACTATATGTGTCGTCTATTAGAGCTACTTAGAGGCACTCTGGAAAAGCCACAACGGGCAATTATTCTACAAGACATCTCCAACTTGTGTCATCTCGAGTACAGTCGTGCTCAGGCTTTATTCAAGCGCCATGTATCGACAGGAACTGGGTCAAAATGGTTTAAGCGAGTTTCGAATGCTCATGATAACGGCAATGCACGGGTCGCCTTAAAGGGGAACTCTGAAAGCCTTGTGCGCGAGAACCCACAACTTCACTGCCTGTTGCGTCTATGCCAACCTGAAGTCACTGCCTCCAAGGCTATCGACTGGCTAAAGAAAATAGACAACATACACAACAAGCACCCTAGCGAGAGAGACAATTTGCAGGAACGAGAAGTTGACGCGCTTGGTGACCTTGCCATCATCGTCAGTTTCGTACATTCACTCTCTTCGGCCATCTCGATGCCGACTCTTAACCGTAAGAAGGGGCAGCGATTCGTTTCCGGATCCGCAGATCTAGAAGCGGAAGTGAACCATATCAAGCCCGGACTCGACCTCGCAGACTTCGCGATTCCTATTGACAACCTGCTCGAACCAGGGATGGCGGAGGCTGCGCTGAAGGCGTTGGACGAGTTTGTTATCGAGAAGACAGGTACGAAACTAGGACTTCTATACTTGGACTTAATCGACGATTGCATGACGAAACTCGAAGATCAGTTGAAGGCGCAGACTGAGGAAAAACCCAAGAAAGAAACCAAGGCCGAATACGTGCCGTTTCCTCTGGAGGCCCCGCAGACCCCGGAAGTTCGCGTGCAGCAGAGACGACAGAAAGAGAAGACACGCCCTGCTCACTCATCTGGGTACGACATCTCTTCCTCGACCGATTTAGAAGCGGTAGCAGCCGCCCAGCCCCCGCCGCCACCTTCTGAACCCTTTATGGTTAAGTCTGCCGTAGCTGAGGTCTTCTCCACACTATTTAACAAGTCGGATGCTCGTGGATCGGTCCCGTGGGTTAATTTGAGGCGGCTCTAGCAGACTTGGGATTCTCGGGTAAGTATCATTTGCCGTCATTTTGTTCCTATCTTGGACATCTTAAAGCAAAATGCCCCAATCTTCCCAATCCTACGTCTTTAGAGTCCTGCATATTTCCGGTATACTCACCTGTTCCGCCTAGAAGAAAATACTGATTCCTGATAATGCAGTCATACCTAAGTTCGGTTCCGTCTTCACTTTCTTCCCTCCAGAATATATGACTATCAGAAAGCCGCTAACCCTGCATCGTCCACACAAGTCTCGTATCGAAGGATATCTGATACCAATTTTCGCGCGTCGCCTGAACCGGATATATGGATGGGGAGAAGAAACATTCCAGACAACCCAAAGCTGACGTCGAAGTCTGTGTGGCTTGTGAGCATGACTAATTCTTGTTGCACCGCGCTGAGAAAGCGTCGCAGTGAGTTATGGTTTAGGCAAATACGAGTGTGTCATATGCAAAAAGGTACCCGATAGTACCCGTTATGGCATCTACGCTCTTTACTGTATAATATGTGTCACTATTTAGAAGGTACGGAGGATCACAACATCTGAGAAACAACTCGCTCAGAGGGCCTAAACTTGTAGCAGTTGACATCTACTGATTCATGTCAATGAAAAGTCTTTGCTATTGCCTAGAGACAATTTATGATTCGAGGCTTATGGCCACATGCCCAGATACGCATAGATGCCTAGATAATTATTGATGGTTTCGATTTCAATCCATTTCTACTGCTTATACAGCATAATGCACGTCGTCTAATACGGAACTTTGCTATTCAGGACTCCAGGAGCGAACAACTGACATGACTCGAGTCGGCCAACCTTAAATATTAGTCTTAGTTATAGACATACATCAACAAGCGTGCCTGGACTTCAAGACTGCGGCAATTCGCACAGACGGTCTGGTGTGTCGTAATCTGTATGTGGCTTTCTCGCTTATTTTCACTCTGTAATGTAAGCCATACACAACACATATCTGTGCTTCACCATATTACTACTTCTGCACAGAGTATTCCCACCACAATACCTGCCTACCAGCTAAGACTCATGTTTATGCAACAACCACTGTCTCCATAATAGCTATATCACTGCGATGAGCGTCAGAAGTTCTCATTTTCTCCTGATGTCTGACATCTATAGGCCACATCTTGTTCAGCTCGATAATTTAAGACTGCCACCCCATCGCTAGAGGTAATAGTATAATGACGATACACGATAACTACGCTGCCCTAAATATCGACGCCATGACTATCGGTCGCTCTGGAGCTAGACAAGTGCTAGTAGTGATGCATAGCGATCACAAGGGTTACGTTTACAGCCCGCCATATCTCCATTTTACCCTATAGTACCAGTCTCGATATCGAATTTTATTGGCGTAAAGGCCTACTATTGACAGGCCAGTATCCGATGCTGCGAACCAGTCCAGCCGAACCGCCACCAAGCCACCTCGACTGGGAGGTGTGTGAGATATAAGCCTCATTACCACAAGGGTGCTAGCATTGCTTTTGCGTGACAGCTATCCATGTGGCAGTGGAGCAAAGGCTGATAGAGGAGCTAAGGCAACACAGCGCATGGACTCCCGCATGGGTTTCTCGGGCCTTCGCCAAGTTTGCCGCCGACAAGTTTCGGCCGTAGCGGGATTTCCATTCCGGCGCCTTTACCTTGCCATTGGCCGGCCTATATAAGTGCTACCCGGATACTCGGATCCATCCTCAGGCTTGGTACTGCCGTTGGGAAGGCTCGGACCCCTCTCGTCTCAGCTATCGCAGAAAATAAGCAGATCTCAACAAGGATGATGAGATTTCGACAAGGAATCTCCTCCGCAAAGTGAGATTGGAGAGCTTAGCCAAGCACTGGCCAAGGTCAGGATTCACAGAGCACATCCGGAAGGATTCATCTAGACCGACACCATAGCCACTCCACGCGCCATTCGGCTTGCGCAGCATCTCCGCGGCTGCGTGTCATCGCGCAATGTTGCCTTTAGCCGATCTCACACGGACACTAGAACAGCCTCGAACCTATGTAAAGTTGAGCTTTGATGCGACGCACCTATGTTAGATATATGCAACCAGGTTTCGACGTCTGAAGATAGTCGCTTGCTTCCCTGTCTCCAAAAAATGGATAAACGAAGCTCGCGCACAAGGAGCCTCTTCGCGCTACACAGCGGAGGGGAGATGGATGGCCAAGTCGTGTCACCCGCCCGCGGTGCTGTGCGACGTTTTATAGCCCTTCGTGTCAGCAAATGTGGGAAAGTAATCTTTTTCTCATCTCTTCCTTGAACTGAGAAACGAATCGAGCCATCACCTCCTCAAAGTGCGTGAATCAGAGACGAAGCCATTTTAAGTCTATGAGCACGTAGTATTAGACGTCACGCACTCGAAAATGGCCGGCGTCGAAGAGCCTCCAGTCACTGCTCCGGAGCAGCTAGCAGCGGCCCTTCCCGACTATATGACAGATCCTGACGCGGTGCTCAACGATGCCAACGTGGAGTGGAGGTACGGGCAGCCCCCCGACTACCAGAAGACACGGCAGTACTTCGCGGAGAGTGAGTTACCTGCCCAAACCTCGCGCACGCGAGTCCAGCACTTTTGCGTCCGTTATCCTCGGATATCACTTCCCCATGCCTCCCCATCATCTTCTTCAGAAAGACAATCTTCGAAAGGGCTAACGCACACCACTTCTTTCCCCCTCGACCAGCCAAGACCCGCACCCACGCCGCCAACAGCCTGCCCCAGCTGGTGGAGAACCTGGTGAAGAACTGGGAGATCGAGGCGTCGTTCAAGACGCGGCTGGCGGACTGGCGGACGGTCGACCTCGCGCGGTACAGCTTCGCCGTCAACGAGGGCGCGCCCGTCTCGGCCGAGCACATGCTGCGCGTGGGCACGTACAACGCCATCCTCGCGCCGTGCGCCTACTACGACCCGCGCGCCATGGACTTCGCCGGCAGCCACAAGACCTTCAAGCGCATGATGCCCACCTTCGCCTGGGAGGTCCTCGAGGTCTACACCGAGCCCCCCGTCGTGGCGTTCAAGTGGCGCCACTGGGGCGAGTTCAAGGGCGACTACAGTGCTGTTAACGAGTATGTTTTTATTTTTTATTTTTTTTAAATATTTATGCGGCTGCCGGCTCGACTTGCCCTGTTTCTTTTTTTTTATTGGTCCTATCTTTCTTGGCCTTACCTGCGCACCGACCCCTATCCCCCAACCCCCTGTCTGCCATCTTCGGAATTTGAAGTGGCACAACAGGAGGCTAAACTTGAAAAAAAAAAAAAAAAAAAAAAAAAAAAAAACTTCTCCTCCTCTTTCATATATGATAGTGTAGTCTGGTCTTTGACGCTAATCCTTTCCCGCTTTTCCCCCCTGGTTCTAGTGTCGGCGAGAGCGTAAAAGTCAAAGCGAACAACCGGGCCATCGACATCACGGGCGTCACGGTGGCGCACCTCAACGACAAGATGCAGGTCACGAAGCTGAAGACGTGGTTCGACTCGGAAGAGATGTTCAGGCAGATGGACCCCGATAGCCAGGCGGTCCGGGTGCCGGCGGCTGGCGGCGACCTGATGGCCGGCTGTCCTATGGCTGGCCACGGCGGTGGTAGCAGTGACAGCGCGCCCCTGGCTGCTGAGCCTGCCAATCCTGATTTGAATGTTGAGTGATGGAACGCAGAAGCCGAGTTTCCAGGTACTGGTTAGAAGTGAGCGAATGATTTCTTTTATGGGTGCTGGATGGATCGCTTTCCATGTAACACTTCTTGGATCTGCAAACCATGTTTGAAGTCAGTGGCTGGACGTTTATACCCTTTGGTGGCCTGATGTAGAAGGAGACAACACCAAGAAGAGATCAAGTTGAGACGGCTACCAATATTGACAGATAGGAAGTAGGGCTTGAGGGAAGTCACTGGGTTTCTCGAAGATTTGCAATGGTGTAATGTCGGCAGTGACTGGGCATTCAGCCATATCAGGAGGAGTGATGGGAGGTCAGCGAAGGCTTAGCTCTGCAGCAAGTGAAGGTTAGTCACTGATTTACGGGTATTGCTGCTTTGAGTCAATACAGTGGCTATTGCCAGGCTGTATAAGATGCCACCAAGGATGCGAGCATGCTTTGTCCACCATTTGATGAACGCGTACTTGATAGGCCCTGAGAATTGTTACCAGACAGAAGCTGACGAGCAACGGCAAGAGGCTCAGAAAATTTGCTACTACATAAAAGAACAGACTTGGATGACGAGGCCTCCGATATACTTAGCGATATTGGTATAAGGTGGATAAATTTAAGGATCCCACACCATCGCATCTCATTAGATACATGATTGCGTACACAATTCCGTTTGGATTTGGCAGAGATTCAGAGAACTTGATTAGACTGGCTCTCATCACTGTTACCAAAAGCTCGAGTATAGCGAGTCCAAATTCGCAGTGCATAATGTCTAAGGCCATTTTCATAGCAGCCGGGTCATCCTTCGCTAGCGTCACGAGCCACTTGGCATCCTGGATTCCATGAACTGGTTCGGTGTTTGCAGTATCAGATTTGCCGTAGAGCATTTCTTTGAAGACGAGAGACGCTCTTGCCAAGGCGCGAGAGCAAACGCGGTAGTATTTCGCTTCGGGACCAGTTCCAACCACAAGCCGGAGATCTCCGCGTACATCGATTTCGGTCACATCCATGGCGGCTGGTGCGTCAATGGCGATTCTCTGTGGCAGAAAAAAGGACACAGATCAGGGAGCGGATGCCAAAGTCGAAGGCGGGTAGTACGATGAGGTACACCAATAGAAATACAAGCATTACGACGGTTAGCTTAGAGAACCCGAGAGAGAGTGTTATGTGAACAGAAGAAAGCCAGCTTGGCAAACGGATGGAAACGAGAGATATACTCCGAAGTACGCGAGAGCAGTGGTGCTGGGAAAACATGATGCTCATAGAAGGAAGTCACGATTGTCGCGTAACATGGCAAATGAACAAGGCAAGAGGCACAAGGTGACTTAGGTACAATATAATGTAAGTACCCAGGTACCTAGGTACCTTCAAATCGGTAGGTACGGTCCGGCAGCGCAGTTTGGTTCTACGTGTATAGACTACATAATGTCATGTTGTGTATATACCTACATATACACAGGGAAAAGCATTGTAGGTGCGATGTATATTTATGTGCCCTTAGGAATGACGCCAGGTTGTTAAAGTTGTATTTTATATAAGTATTTACGTGAATGCCACGCGTGGTAGACCGAGAACAATCGAAACTACTTACAAGTGCATATATTAAACTGCAGAGTAACTAGGTCATTATATTAGTTTTCATGCTATGCGTCTAGAATAAAGTATGTGGGAGAATCTTAGTGCATTCTTCTCCGTGGTGCTCCTACGAAGTTACATGTATCCGGGTGCCTGGTTTTCAGGTATCATAGTTGTTTCTCCGCCTCCAGATCTGCATAGATGCACACAGGCTTTCTGGTTCTTGCTATTAGATCGGACAATCTATCTTGAGCTAAAATAAGAGCATGTATAACTTATCTAGCCGCTTGAATATCTCATTCATTGTCATCTTGCTCGGTATATCTAACTTTACAAGCCAATTTTAGCTGCCTGAGTACGGAAGTGGCTGTCAGTCCTGATGGTGGCTGGTACGCTTAAGCGTTGTTGCTGCTAACCCGATTCCAACTTTGCAAAGGCAAGACAACGATCTGAGCACGACGAAAACGGGAGCTATAGACCTGAGAGGACATCGAACAACTCGTTCGGGGTGCAAAGTACGGCCGAGGGTTCCGGGATAGGCAACAATCCAGCATAGAGGGCTCAACTGAGGGCGCCGAGGGTCTGATCTTTGCATAAGGTCTCGCTATACCAGCAAACATCGACCAACTATGAATATCCGTTGGTTGTCGGGACTCCGTCCACCGGAGTAGACTGTCATCGGTAAGATTTGCTATTCTTTTCACAAGAAGGTTGAACATGTCATTTTCACCAAGCTCGTAAGTGATGGCAAGGGCCTTTTGTATGGTAGGTACGTGTTCTTCAACTTGGTGAAGCAATACTGAGACCCAATACTTGGCCCAAGGACGTAGCAGCCCTGTTATTTTGTATTTCTTAGTGAGACCTGTGATTTCATAGAGAACTTGAACTGAAGGCAGCTCAGGAACTCCTACAAACTCGCCGTGGATAATATAGAGAAGTATAATCATGGCGTAGGGCTCGTCGTCTGGAGCGCTGAGTACTGAGGGTTTCTTGCCGTCGTCGTTGTCGTCGAAGTTTGAAATTATGTCTTTCCAGACTGGTGACCATCGGGATAGTGCACGGGAGCAGACTTGAACGGACCAGGCATGTACTCCGGGGCCTAGGTTGAGGGTAAGGTCTCCATCAAGATCGACTATGTAATTGGCAGTCATAGCTAGCGTTATACAGATTTAGTTTTGTGTGAAGGAGTGATGCGGGAATGGTTGGGGAGTGCTTAGGAGAGGCACTGTAGTGGAATACTTCTCGGTTGAGAGTAGGCTGCAAGGCAGCAACTTGAAACAAATATTAGTATCGCAGCTGTAAATAGAGAAACCAGCGTCTCGAGCTTCTGTATAAACACTAGTTATCCTAGTGCTGTAAGACAAACCCTTACTGTGTATAATCGTCTCCGCTTTGGTATGGTGCCATGATGGAATGAAAGAATGACAATGTTGGCAGTCTAACCCACCTAAATAGGCAAACTGGCAGCTAGATATGGTTATGCGTATACCTTTTAAGCAGATACTTTTATAGCGACGGATTGAGGCTTGGTAATAAGATTCCCGAGCATGGGTTCATAAAACGATGACAAGGTTCTCACTAGGTTATACCTGCCCATCATATTTCAGTCTTCTCCAGAGTCTATCTCGTGGTCTTCATTCCATCCTTAATGTATCAAAGTTATAGTGATTAGTATTTTGCTAAGGTCGCCATTAAGCACGGAAACACGGCTTTATTATTGCTTGAGTGTCTAAAGGCATTCTTTTTTCACTTAAATGGTCATTTTCAATCGTTGAATTTGTATCAAGGCCTATGCCCATCGGCTGCTTGATGTGTTATACATGGTGATAAGCTCACCAAAATATTGTTGTTGTCAGTCACCTATGGAGCTTGGCCAAAGTTATACATCCAACCCATCTGTCTTTAGTTTCTCGGTCAATTCTGACCATGCAATACCAAGATCCGGCATCTCAAAAGCCCTACTTGGCGGTGGATCAGCATTGTACAATGGAACGACTCTCTTGTGGTCATTGATGACCTCTAGAATCGTACCATCGCCGTACTCAGGATTCTCGCACAGCTCTAACATGGCTTCGGCGATAGTCTCAGGCTCAATTGTTAAGTCCTTTCCATCTCGGGTCAAGTGTTTCTTATCGGGAGCCTCAGTCCACATCGGTGTCTAAGAGAATGATAAACATGGTGCAAAAGAGATGAAGGAGAATATACACAAGGGGCGTACAAACCTTAACCGAACCAGGCGCAATAGCACTAACCCTGATTCCTACCGAATCTCTTAGGCTACCTAGCGATCTTACGAAGCCATGTACTGCCGCATTCAACCGTTAGTATCTCCTTCGCTGAAGTAGGAAAGACAGATCGCTACTAACATCCATGCTTGCTCGCAAAATACAGCGGAGTACCGATTCCCGTGGCGTGGCCGGCTATGCTGCTGACATGTACCAGGGTACCAGGCATCTTGTTCTTGGTCCAGTAGCCAATACCCAGTTGACTCAAGCGTATAGGGTGCGTCAAATTGACCTCAAGTTGTTTGTACGAGCCCGGTTCTCCATCTGCGGAGTCCGTGCTCGGGCTGTTGGGGTTTGTAGCTGTCTTAGGCGGGTTCCAGAACCCAGAGAAAGGGGGCTCGAAGAGGCCTGCGCCGGGAACGATGATGTCCACACGCCCGAATAACGACAAACACTTGTCAAAGAGAGAGGATAGCTGCGGCCATGAGGTTACATCTGTGCGGTGGAAGACGGCTGAAGCATTCGAGTCTCCTTCTTTATATGGGTACTCTGTGAGCAGCTTCTCGGCTTCTGGGCGCAAAGCCAAATCACCTATCACCACCGAGCAACCGCGCTGGAGTAGGAGTTCCGCGAAGGCGTGGTTGATGCCTGTATTAACGTGTAAGCAACATACCTGTTATTCGTCATGTTATTTAATGAGGTTATAGATTTGAAGGGTTTACCTGAACCAGCGCCGGTTACGATGGCACACTTGCCCGCTACTGAGAGGGTAGACATTTCACTTTCTGACTGCTGAAAAGTTCAAGTGAATTACAGAGTGTAATAGATAAGTTATTTAAGCACCTACCAAGACTTTTAATAAACTCGCAAGAGGTGAGGTGACCGTAGCCTATACGGATTATACAGCGAGTCTTACCAACTCATAGGATATAGGAACTGCCCGCATTGGAATAGCCTTTAATGGGACCCTGCTGCAGACGAGACTGCGCTATAGCTGGCGTTTAGACTGAAGGAACCACCGGAAATGATACTGCAATTGGCGGCTATCGACACCCGCAGGAGGACCGTGCTGCATTGGAGCCCATCCGGTTCCCGGAATCGTGCAGGAGCCGAGCTTGTGTGCGGCCTGCGCCTAGGTAGTGAAAGGGATGAGGGGAACAACTGCGAAGTGGAGATATTGAAGACGATCTGTCCTTCAACTTCTCCACTCTCTTTTAATATGTCAAACCTAACTTTCTGAGGAGCACTTGGTTTTAACCACAAGTAAGTTGGGTTAAGAACAATCCTCAAGTAAGAGCCAGAGATATAATGGACATATTGGAGAGCATTGTAAGACAGTGCACGCCGTTGATCTCGTCTCTTATCGTCAAGTACTGGGATTAAACGGCTATGTTATTACTGTTCGCGAAGAGGTTGCCAAGAGATATCCCCTCTCCGGTGCGGACGGACCATCCGTGAGTGAATGCGGAGCTGAGTTTAGCATCAAGGGTTATAAGGTTTTATCTTGTGACTGTAAACACTTCCAGTTTGTTCTATTCGTCTATAATCGTGGAGTGGGAACTGTCAGGAAAACGCACATTAAGGTATCGCCAAAGTGGCTTAAAAGACGCTAATTATAAGCACGGGAAGCCCCATAACAAGTGTGACAGATGGAGATATGATAGGCATAAAGTAACACTCAACTGCCGTATTTGTTTGCAGCTGTATAACTTCGCGTTTATGCCGTTAATATTGACGAACGTGGCGAGCCGGCGGATTTTGCTGTTTAGAGTAGCCAATATCTTTTATTAAAATTGTATGTAGAGCTGCCATGTAAGAGGATATACCGTCTAGCTGCGCTGTTGACTCGAGTTGCGGATGACCTTGGGTACTACTACTCCCACTGCTGATGCCATCAAAGCTGCATGTATCAATACCGATGTTACTGGTAATTAGTGCGCATTTGGCCGTAGCTGAAGCTCTATTGGGTATAGAAAGAATTGAGATTCCCTTAGATCCAACTTGCAGAGTGTTGCTTTCTCTAAATTTGGCAGTCCACTCTCTCAGCTTCAAATAACTTCAGGAAATATCACAAGTACCAAGCCTCGTACAAATCCATTGTATCTGCCAACCCTTAACAAGAGACCGTTGCGGAAGCCCTGGTTGGCGCGGAGATGTCGGTCGGGTCTTATATAGCCGCCGACCAGTAAGGATATGCGCATTTCCTAATAGGGAGCTGTGAAGTGCTCGTTTGGAGTACGCACTTTCCTTTTGAAGAAACATGTGCATATGTGGAGCTTGTGCACAGACCAAAGCCAATGCCCAATCAGATTAATTCAATAAGCCATGTTGCGTCATTGGTAGCTGGTATCCCTGCAGATCTTCCGCAAGGCTGGTGCATTTTTCCTCATCAAGGCTGAATCTAAACCACGTCCCTGGACCCTGAATTTCTCCAATGGTAGTACCACGAATTTTAGCTTCTTATACCGAGCCTCACAGTAAACTTCACGTGCTGAAGGCCACAATGACCTGTATTATAACTGAAGGTTGCGAAATACACCCACCATAACCCGCAAGGGCTCAGCCGATCTTCCATAATTATCCACTATGGCGGCACCCCTCAAAACAGCCGCCTCGTCCGCGAGCGCATTCGTGCCGCGCGCCGTATTCGAAGTCTCCTCGTCGATCACTCGATCCTATTTCCTAGGTCATCACACGGCGGCCCTGACGTCTATGCGCAAAGTGCTCTCGAATATAGGTTTAATCCTCGAGTGTCGGGACAGTCGAGTACCCCTGACATCCGCAAACCCCCTCCTCGAATCCTCGCTCGCGGGCCGCGACCGCATAATCGTGTACACAAAGTCCGACCTCTGCGCCCCCGCGTCGTCAACGCGCTGGCTCGAGAAGCAGCAGGCGCTGCTAGCGCAGTGGCACGCGCATTCCCATTCGGGCGCTGAGGAGGAATCCGGGGGTAGGGTACTCGGCGGTGTGAAGGGGGATGCAGGAGAGGGAGGAGGCAAGACCGAGATCGTGTTCACGGACGAGCGCAACCCCCGCACGATAAACCGGCTCCTCGACGCCGTCAAGGAGCGCGCCGCCGCGCTGGACTCGCTCACGGGGCTGCGGGCTCTCGTGGTCGGCATGCCGAACGCCGGGAAGTCGACCCTGCTCAACGCGCTGCGCCGCGTCGGGATGCACCTCCCGAAGGCGGCGCGGACGGGCGCGCAGCCGGGCGTGACGCGCAAGCTGAGCACGCCTGTGCGCATCGTCGCCGCGGCTCCGTCCCTATCCCCGTCCTCTTCCTCCGCCGATGCTCCCAGTAACCACGCGCTCAATTACAACACATACGAGCATGACGTAGGCGAAGGCGTCTTCGTGGTCGACACGCCCGGGGTCTTCGTCCCGTACGTCTCAGACGTAGAGTCCATGCTGAAGCTCTCGCTCGTCGGGTGCGTGAAGGACGGGCTGGTGCCGTCCGAAACCGTAGCCGACTACCTTCTCTTCCTGCTCAATCTCCGCGACCCCTCCCTCTACGCGCACCTCTGTGCGACGCCCACGAACGACATCCACGAGTTCCTCGACGCCGTGGCGCGGCGTACCGGCAAGCTGCTCAAGGGTGGCGTGCTGGCGCAGGAGCAGGCCGCCGACTGGGTCGTGCAGCAGTGGCGCAAGGGACACCTGGGGCGCTTCGGGCTGGACGACATCAGCGAGGAGGCGCTGAGGGAGCGCGCGAGGCGGCTGCGCGACGGCGGCGAGAACAAGCCCCTCAGTATGAACCAGGCCCGGAAGCGCGAGAAAGAGGCCCGCAAGGCGAGGAACGCGGCCAAGAGAGCGTCTGCTCTGGACTCGGGAAGCTGATAAGCCTCTCAATACAGACCTACATAGAAAGGCACCGAAGCATTGTTCACGGGGACGATAGAAGCTGCTTAATCAACCTGGCTCACATGTTATTATGATACCCCGACGGGAGACTGAGAAGGCATGTTCTCCAGAGATGTATATTAGCATTTTGAAATGTCAGGGGTATATATACTTTTGCACTTAAATACTATGCTTCACTTCACTCAGTAATATGGATACATGTCGTCGCAAAGCATTCGGAATCCCCATCCTTGTAACTAACTGATTTCCTTCCATCTCTGTGCAATATATTTCCTAAGGCCCAAGAAAACCTTTTTAGATGAGAATCAAGGAACATGACAGCAGCTATAGATGGCAGAAGATTTAACTGCACTGCACCATCCTTTGAAACTACCCGATCTGAGATCTCCTCCGTTAGCCCGATATCAATTCCAGAAGCAACGCCCAGTATATGAACAATCCCCAGGTTTCGAAGCAACGCCGTTTGAATGCTAAGGCTAGACTGGCATGGTACCAGTAGCTGGACCCCTAAAACGCCGTGAAATCCATAGAAAACAAAGCTCAAAGCGCTATCTACTGGGCGAATTCCCGCTGCCATTTCACCAAATCTCGTGTTAAGGAGTCCATCATTTCAACGCAGCTCATATCCTTAAATTCCTTGAACAAAGGGTCTGCCACCCCATTGCTTACTACTCCATTCGTTGTTGGAGTTTCCGCACTGGATTTCTTTTCGGAGCTGTCACCATTGACTTTGATGGCTGGAGTAGAACCATCTTCGGTTGCTGGCTGGCTCGGGCTGGACGCTGAATCCGACAACGGATCGCTGGCTAGCTCAACTTGTTTGCGGGTGATATACTCTAGAATTCCATTCGCGCGTCTCTTCATGTCGCTCATTGTTACCCTAGAGTTCATGCCTCCTTTGCCTTTGCTCTGCTTGCCAGTTCCTTCATGAGCTGAGCTTTTAGTGTTATTTGTACTGCTTTCATCTGTATTTTTAGAGATGTCACGTGAGATAGACCTGGCAGGCGAGTCCTCGTGGTCATTATCACGGTCTTTTGTGTATTGGTTTCGTCCTTTCTTTTTCGATTGTGTGGGCTTCTTCTTGTTTATATTGGTTGGAGCTTGAGGAACCGGCGGAGTATCGGGTAGCGGTTGTGATGAGGGTATTGGAGGGTCTGGAGGTTGGGTGGACTCTGTGATTCGATTCGCTACAACACGGGTTGCAAGAGGTAACTCCTCGGACGGATCTGAGTCTGCAGACAATTAGTGTTCATTGCTTCGGGGGCTTTGTGTCTAGGGGATACTACCATCAGCCCGCCGTCGCTCTGCTCGGCCTTTACGTTTACTAGCAGCCTCGGCTCGTTTCCGTTCCTGTTCTTCACGACGTTCTTCTCGTTCAGCTCGTTCACGTTGGTTCCGCACGGTGTTTCGTGATTTCTTAGTAGATCCATTTCGAAGAGCCAATTCATCGTCTGATTCTTCAAGACTGTTTGCGTTGAGATTCTCCGTCATTGGAGATGGGGACTTCGAGTTCGTCCGTTGCCGCTTCACACTTTCTAACTTTCTACAAAAGCAGTTAGCGAAGAATAGAGACTTAGTTTCGTGAGCTTCACGTACTCTTCACTGTCCTCTCTACCCCTTTTCGGGCGCCTGGTTGCCAGTTCCGCGTCTTCGGATATCGTCTCCTCTTTGCTGGCTTCAATAGCCCGGCGAAGTTGTTCTTCTTCATCGTAGGCAGCATCTCGACTATTCATGGTGGACCGCCGCTTGGAAGAAGCATGGGCAGCGGCCGAAGCGCGGGAGGCTTTGCTGCTGCCAGCTTTCGGTGACCGTGCACCCTCTTTCGCAGCGGACGTGGCTCGCGACGCGACCTGGGATGGCCGGTGAATGGGCAGGAAGATAGAGTATTTTTGCCTGGTTGTCAAATGTTTAGTACGCTGGCAATATGAACTCCATCCCAAAAAATCTAAGGCTTACCCATTGCTAGCAGTATATATCTTGTGTAGGTCCCTGCGACACTGCTCGCAAAAGTACTCGAGATCGTCAGGGTTGGACTCTTCAGTGGTGAAGCCTACACAAGCACCGTGTTGCCATGTGTTGCAAATCTCGCATTGTACGAAAAAGCCGGCCATATCATCAGTAATTTCTATTGCGAAAATGCGGTCGTGGTCAATTGCGTCTTTGACACCATGCTTCGAGTCTTCATCGAAGGGCGGCGGCCCTGGGTATTCATCGTGGCCACAAATACAGCGAACGGCCTCGTCATCCTCTTGAATCTCGTCATTTGCTGGAGGCATGTCGATAGTCTCTGGTTTTGGTTGTTTTTCGCGATCGTCGTCCTTGCCGCGCGTGCTGCGACGGCGAAGCGCCGTATCCTCGTTTGTAGTCGTAGTCGTGGAGTCCTCTGGGGGCTCAGACGAGAGCGATCCGCTACCAATGGATTTTTGAGGTGATCCGGTTTTGGTAAAGGCCCTTGTGCTTCGTTCGGCGCGCCCAGATGAACTGGAGGTGGCTGAAGAGACTTGCGATTGAGATTGAGTTATCCGCGCGCGAGAGGAGCGTCTGGTGGGAGAAATGCCGGCCATCGCTCGGAGGCCAAGCGACAGGTCGAGACGGAGAGGAAGGAGGGGTTGAACACACGGCGGACGAGCGATGGGATGATTTAAATTGGATTGTTGTGGAATCGAGAATGTGTCCTTGCTTGTTTCTGGATGGCCTAAGACCGGGGATGAGAGGTCGTTCGTCGCGAAGAATGTTGCTCGAGTTAAGATGATTTGAATGGGACGGCTAAGCAAGGTCTAAAGACAAGAGCTCTTGAGACAATGCGACTGGAGAAAGCTTGAATCTTGTGGCTACAGAAGGTCAGGCGGTAGAAAATTCAACAATCGCCTGGTGCTGACCAGGTGTATCATGGCTGAATCGAGAGCTGAAAGAAATCTTGGATGATCGAAAGGGTAGAATGGGTAGAGGGGGAAAAGGGTTGCTGGCCGGCGAGTAGGTGTGTGTGAGAAGAGGGTCACTTTTTGGAGAAGAGCTAGCAGCAGCAGCAGCAGCAGCAGCGCTGGCACGGTACAATTCAGTAGCTTTGTCCAGCACTCGCTCAGTCAGGCACAGACTTGCGCGAACAGAATTCCGACTATAGAGGTACATATACGTACTATGTAGGCACAGTAACTATCCAGTGCGCTGCTCCACCCACTTGTCAGTGTAGTGGACAGTGGACGACAGCTGCAGCTGCAATTTTTCTGGCTGGTGTCGGCTCAATCCAGCCCAATTGTTCCCGCTGCTGGGGTCCACAGCCTATCAGAAGGCGCGGGGCACCGCTTGGTACTGATGTCTTTGCACTGTAGGGTACTTTTCTAAGAGATAAACTTCTCCATCATCACACGACACAGCAGTATTAGAAGTATACAGTCTGGACAATCAGCTATACATACACGATTTCTTGCTTTAAGCTTGCCAGAGTTGTTCGCCTGCATTTCAAATTTGTTGATGGGAAACCCAAGTAACAATTCATCGCTACCTACTTAGCAGCGCTCTCAATGTACCTATGTGTCATAATGAAGTAGTATAAATAGGTAGTGCTTGACTTTTCTCTCTCTCTCTCTCTCTCTTTTTGTGTTTTTTTTGTTGCACACTTGGGCTTCCACACCCTGAAATCACTCTTACTGAAAGGTGAAGGTTCATTGCTGGAATCCGGAGCCATCACAGAAGCAGCAACTTTAAATGATCAAACGTGGAGGGCAAATTGAAGGGTATCAAACTTGTCTGAGTCTCTGCCAATGAACGAGCGGGACGTGTGGCTTGAATCTGGCTTGATAATCAACTGCCCAAGCCCACCAAAGAGGTCGTCCCTTGTTGGTTTGGGGTAGCAGTCTCTGGTGGGACAGGTACTGCGCTATAGGTAGCCCCTTGGTTCCACTGCTTTCCCACTAGCGTGCCCCTTGTGGCCACACTGCGCACAGGGCACATGTGCTTTTCTAGCACCCGTCAGTCATTATCGCCAGCACAATCAATCCCCTGCCGGGAGGTTGACGCCGGTTTGACTTTCAACCTACCGACCACCATCTCCTACCTCTGTCTCGGCCAACACCGTTTCCTCAGCTTCAAACTTAGCTTCTAGTCTTGCCAGTTGTCTCATACCATCGGTAACCTACTCTGGCTTGCATTATCTTGTATATCTTGCTTGCGATAGTACCTACTAGACGACTTCGGATACATCTAATCTTCCAAACGAGTGCCCCCCGGCCCCAGCATTGGTCATCAACCTCCTGCTACTCGTTGCCGCCGTGCTGGGCCATCACTTCCTGTATGTCTAGATACATCTGCCTCTTTTCCAGTAACTCCATCCTTCCACACGTTGAGTAGTAACTCCTGAACTACCTCTAATTTTCCATACTCTCCTTACCAAAGCGATCATCCTCCTCTTGCTTGGCCCAGTGTATTAAGTTGACAACTATTCCGTACGATAGGAGAAACCGCTTCCTAACCGACCTTATAGGTGCACGAGTCCTCGACCGTCCCTCATTTTATACAGTAGTTCACACTAGAGGGTGCATCTGCCTCCTCCGATCGAGGTAGCGGGGATATCTCTGGTGGCAGTTGGGCTTTCCTATTCGAATCTTGTATATTGTGTATGCCAGTGTTGGTGAGCGATATGTGATGGGTAGGTGGTCTCTTGACTCTTCATCATTCCGGAGTAGGTCGACCCGTAAATATGGCTTCTCCAAGACTGTTGCTGCTTTTCCCCTTTAACGTCAACCACTTCTATTGTCATAGACCCCCTTCATTTAGCCAAACGCCAACAGCATCCATTGCTCCATCCTCAGCAGCATTGCGCGGCCAGCTCATTTGCTCTATTGAGGATCACCACCCTCTATTGTTTACCATGTGTACCTGTATGGTATATGCAGTCAAATCCTTGTGGCTAATTATCTCTCGATATGGCGCTCTAGGCACCCTTGAAAACATGTCACCCGAATCTACCTCATCGCTGTTCCCCGACCGGCCAATCCGTCCGCTACCCAAACGCCGACTTCGAGAACGACTTTCTCCAGGCGTTGCTGACAGTATCAAGTACCCTCCGGCACCCCAAACTAGCACACCTCTGTTCGTTTACCCATATAATTCGAGGGAGGGCTCCTCCAGTAGTGCAGAGCTAGCAGGTGCTAGCGGCCGGGAGAACGTCGTCAAACCTGGAGAAGATGTTAGATTTCGCAGGAATGGCCTCACAGCTGACCGTGACGATGAATCATTGATGAGCCAAGCTCGAAGGGCTCTAGGGTCTCGAGGATTTCACGAGCCATTAGAACATGGATATCGAATCCCTCAAAGATCAGGTCAGCCAAGACACCCAAAACCACAGCCGCCACCCTCGACAGCATCTTCTGCGGATGGATATGACTCGTTTGAAAATACGAATAATAAGAAGAAGAGAAAAATCCCCATAGCTGGGGAAACGATTCTAAATGGCACACATGTGCTTAGTGAGACGAATGCGTTCGGAATACCGTCGCCGCCGGCAATGGGAGATGGAGACGGCGGAGATCCTCTTCCCACCAGTACACCCTACTACCAGTCTGGAGGACCCTTGAGCAACGGCCAAGGGATCTCTGGCCCCGGAAGAGGGAGATATGGTAGAATACGAAACGGCAGGAGCCCTCTACGAGCTCTGTCAGACTCCAATACTAACTGGACTGGGCGGAATATGAAGCTGCGGGGTGCAAATCAATATCCTTCCCCTCCTAGTGGTAAGTTCAAATTCTTATTCCTTCGGAAAAGCAACAAAACAAACTCTCCATTGGCATTTCCTATATCTTAATGCTTTTAAGTTAAAATACAACGTTCACGCTTTTCATTACCGTTCCAATGAATCAGCTGATTCAATGGCAACGAACAAGGCTCACCCTTTTTGTATCAAATAGAGAACTCAGGTATCATTTCTACTGCTATTGCCAGTGCTGAAAAGCTTCCAGCGCCAACCGGCCAGGAAAACATCAGCCTCCTGCAGCAACAAGCATCTATGAAATCCAGCCCTACACCTTCCACTCAATTCACCTTCACTTTCGGCTCTCAAAACCCTGTTTCCTGGCCTGGATCGGATCCCTCACCACACAACTTGACCGGGTCAAATCGTACTCACCCCGCTAATGCGACTGAATACCATGGTGGTAATGCCAGAAACACTCAAACCCAATCTGGATTATCTCCAAATATATCAGGATCTGGCAACGCGCAGGCTAGTTTGCACCCGTCCAGTGACAATCTGGGAAAGGGAACACCAGTTGCAACTACGGCTCCGAAGAAATCGAAGCGCCAAGGTAACTCCCTTTTGCGAGCTGCCAGACAGCGCCGCAGAGATACTGAGTACCAGAACATGCATCACCCGCCAGGACCGGAGGATAATTATGTCTGTGAATTCTGCGAATATGAGCTCATTTTCGGTCATCCGCCCGAGGCCTTGATTCGCCAGTATGAGATAAAGGATCGCCGACGTCGCCGAGAGGAAGCAGAGCGACGACGACTGTTAGAGAAGGCAAAGATGAAGTCACGAAAAGGCAAGAAGGTCAACAATAGTAAGATGCCCGCCAAAAACAATACTACTTCGGTAGATCGCGCTTCTGTATCAGCCAACGACGCACTGATCCCGCCTGCTCTCCCCCATCGCCACGATCAAGAAGAGTCTGAGGAAATTCGCAGTGAGGCATTCGACTCAGAAGATAATTACGATGATCATCTCTCGCATGAGGATGAAACGTCCGCGTTAATATCTGACGAAGCATCTGCGCAGACAATCTCGGTAGCTCGGGCAGGTCATTCCATCCGGGGTGCGGGAGGTGGACCAGCGAGGGTTCATGCATAGTCGCATTACGTCGCCAACTGCTTCAGATCCTGGACACAAGCACCTGGTCAACACTGTATGGGCTAAGAACCCTCTATCTGATTCACAGCAGTTCTTTTTAGCATCAATTAGCGAAGGTACTCGATTTCAGCTGGCATCTGCCGTGCATTCAAGCTCACCAGGGCACTTCGTTCAAACTTGAGCGGTTCTTGGTCTGTAGAACATGTCAATTCAAGCATGGCAGTTACACATTGCCGAGACTCACCCAGTTTTGACTTGCTGTAGGCGAGTTGACGGCAAGGATAGAGTGATAGACGTAGCGAACACGTGTGAATGGCAGCATTGCGCAGACTCCTTCGGTCTGAGTAAGAGCGCGTTAGAAGGACATGTAGAGTTTAGATATACTAACACACCCATTGGCTTTATTTGGCACCACTTTCAATGAAGTTGGGGTGCGTCGAAGCGTTGTCACGACCGTAATGCATATAGAATAACACATCTCCCTCCCTATATCTGATACTATACCTAACACGTGCACCACTGAAAAGACTTCTGCATCAAATATACCACGTGTACCGTGTTTTTGACACTGTTATCATGCAATCTCTATGGTAGTCCAATTATTTCGTGGTCTAGCCTAATCCTAATGCTGGTTAGGTGGTGTCTATGCTGCGCTTCTTGCGTGACGTCATAGTATCTTTGGCACCCAGGCCGAGTCGCATTGTAACAGCGCGAAAGATTGTGAGATTGCTAAGTTAGCCACGCATCGAATCAGAAGGCCAGCTGCGAAAACATGTAAGTCTACTGGCATTATCCAAATTAACTTGGGCGTTGGAAGAAACCATGACCATGCCCGGATACTTTAGACATTAGTTGGTACACATGAGATGACAGTAAACATAGGTAGAAGCCATTGCATACCTTGACATTCTTTGTAGGTAGGCAGACTCTACAAGCAGCTTTGCAAAGGTAATTAGGTATAGGTTATTTCTGTAACTGTATAATGAGATTGGATAGTAACCAGGATAGATCGTTACTACTGTGAATTAGAGGATTCAGGCCTCTGTTGGTTTAACTTGATGCTGTCATGGGATGGATCCCAAGATGCCGGTACATAACTGCAGCCTCATGTATGTATTACCAACCACAGGTGCATACAGATTAGATAGCACAGGAATTTCTACGCAGCAAAGCTTCCCTCGCTCCAATTCTTGTAACGATGGCCGCGAGACAGCAGCTTTTGACAAAAAGATTACAAATGCCAATACAATATACTTATGTTCACCACGCAAGATAATAAGCCCTCAAGTGGTATGCCAGAAATACTCAACAATCGGTAGTGTAGCTTCTGGTGTAGTAGCGCAGTATATTGAATCTTGCAGATCGCAAATCAACCCCAGTAAAAGACGTCGTCTAGCTAATATAGGAATAGACTACTGCATGAGACGTCCCCAATCAGTAGCCCAGTGGGGTTAGTGTGGCTTAGACTAGCTCTAAAAGGGGTCTTCGCTGGAAAGTCAAGTGGAAAGCCAAGCGTCATCAATGCAGCACGGGCAGTCAGACAGTCAAGCCTCGAAGCTGTCGAAACAAAAAAGACCGGGGAAACTCTGCTCAAAGAGGATTCCCGTTCCTGATCTACTTCATGGCCTCATCGCCAAACTGCGACTCTTCACGACACCTTTTGCGCCATTCCACATTTCAAGACACTCTTTCACATCCTCCCATTTCCCTCCCATTCACAGAGCTGGCATTGTTTGCTAGCCATTCTCTACTCAATTAAGGTCCTTTAATATACATTGCAAAATAGCTTTATTCCCATGCAAGCTCTATTACAGGCGCACGTACCCTTAGGCTTTAAGCCTGCACCCACCCACGTCACAGCTTCAACATGTTTGCTAGCTCACGGCGGCATCGGCCTCCAACTGCTGTAAGTGAAGGACAGTGAATTTTGTTAGCTATACGACCAGCTATTACTTTTCTTTCTTGTCTCCTTGCCGGTGCGAATACTGCTTATGATCTTTATCTGCATCACGAAAAAACGCCCTTTGTCTTAATACCAAAAATTGTTGGTATCATGCTAGAGCTTGACGATGTGGTTGGCTTGACGGGGATGGGGCCATTCCCATCTTTCTTTAGTACCCGGCGTCCGCTTGATTTTGACAGGAGCATGTCATTTGATCCCTCCTTGCACTATCTCTCACTTTAGTATAAGCTGTGAATGCTAATAAAAGCGCCTTCTCCTGCAGCCCTTAAACTCGGGAGCTGCGAATTCCAACGCTGCGACGGCTGCCGCATCCGCCTTCATGTCTGCTGCAAATCACAATTCGAACAAGGCACTCTCATCAGCTGCCGCCGCCGCCGCACTTCGGGCTCGTCCCCATACTCCCACCAATGTCGCCGAGGTACAAACTAAACGAACGGCCCGTCGGAGTGCTTCCATATCTTCCTCAGGGAGTGCTGCGGTAGCTGCCGGAAGACCCGCAGGCAATGGGCAGCTTGAGAGACGAGGCAGTTCATCGAGCATGACAGAACGTACCTTTCGAAGTCCCTCTCCGCATCGAACGTCTCTACCTACATCTCGGGAGCAACAACCACCAGTCCCTCAGATCCCTGCCAGTCATAGGAAATCTACGAGCTCAAGGACATTAGGAGTTGGAATGCAGAACTTCCGCACAGCGTCTCAGAAGATGAAGAGTGAGCCTCCTTCTTGGTATGCTCAACCAGCGGGCGATACGAGCAACGTACGAACATCGGACGCCCCTATGAGAGCCATTAATTCTCCTCCACCAACGCTCACGAATATTACCACTTCACAACCAAGCAGGCCCGATAGTAGGAACTCAGTTAACTTCTCCTACCCCACAAATTTCCGTCCACAATCGCCCTCTGCGTCTCCGACTTCACCCCCCTTATCACACTCGAACGTACCATCACCGCAGCCACCAGCCTCTGCCCCAAAGTCAATCAGAGGACCCTCGTCCTCCCGCGGGCAAGCCAGCCAACAACTGATATATGACCCAAACTCAAGGAGAATGGTTCCAAGGACTCATATCGAGGCAGCCATTGAATATGAAGTTAATCAAGCTGCTGAGAAACAACCAAGGAGGAAGAGAGATAGTGGTGTGCAGAGAGAAAGAAGTCAGTTAGCAAAAGGGACGGTCGCCAGGACGAAAGGGACTACGGTAAATGATACGAATTATCGCGAGCCTTCGAAACAGCAGCTAGTTACCGAAGCATTGCCAACCACCGAAAACATGCCCCTACTTGAAGAGCATGCAGTAAAGACTTTTATTAAACCGGATGCCCTCGAACATAGTCACCAAGTACAATTATCGGAGCCTAGGGAGCTGATGGCCCGAAGTCCGTCGCCAGCCAGCGACGATGAAATTAGTAATCGGGAAGCTCATCCTAAGCTCAGTAACATCGCGCAAGTAAAGCCACCAATCACTTGCGGTGAACCTGAAGAAAATAAGGAGACTTCCAAGCTAGGGGATGTTGCTCAGCTACCGCAGACTGTGCTGGGTGCTCTGGATGCTATACCAACAAGACAAGCTTTATTCGATGGCCCTCGGCCATCACAGCCAGTGCTTAAGCGATATGATCATGAATCTACTGATCAAGATGGCGACCAGGATTCTACAAGGGATCACCCTGAATCTCCAGCTGTGGTTCTAAATAAACAAAAGGCAATAGTTGTAGAGAATAGACCTGTAGTCGAGCTTGCCGCTACAGAAAGTGGCAGCGGGAAGCGTTCGAGCTCTAACAGCCCTGCGCGGCAGGCCCGGTTTGCACCTAGCCCTGCCGAAAACCTTGCTGTAAGACATATTCCCCTACCACGGTCAGCATCTCCCATCAAATCCGCCTTAAAACACACTAGCTCTGTAACTCGAGAGGCGTCGCCATCAGATAATGCTTCAGAACTCTCAGGGTCCGGTGCCGTTTCTCCAGACCAACGAGAAGAGCGGGCCGTGCCTCGGAAGAAATCAGTTCGTGTTAGCTTCGACGATCAAAACACAGTCGTCGTAGGAGAGTCGGCTACAACAGCAGAAACGGATTCTCCAATTATCCCAAGTTCGCAAGCGGTCAAGCGACCATGGTTTAGCAATATAGGGCGAGGTAAAAAAAAGGAATACGCACTGGAGGATGACGAAATTATGAAACCACGACCTGCGTTGCCGAGTTTTGGTAGCATTCGGGAGAAGAAATTGCGAGAACCTGAGGAACGACCACTCGTCCGACCTCTCGAATCAACACACTCTTCTGCTATGCCATCCTCACCAGAACTACGTCCCCAAAGTTCTAGCAGCCTGAACGACTCGGAGACCACGGAGGAACCTTACGTAGGTCAGTCGAGCGACCATGCGATCGGCACATTACTAGTCCAGGATCAAACTTCTCGCAACGCAGCAAACATTTCACGTTTTAGGGAACCGTTACCTCCTGTAGTCACATCTGTCGAAGGAAGTGGATACAATTCGGACAGCCTTCAAAGTTCTGATAGCGAGCATGAACATCCTGGGAGCCCAGCAGAAGCAAGCGCCACAAGCACAATTCCTAGTACACAGACTACCCAATTGACGCAGCCAGATACAGACGGCAGCTCCTCTAGTGGATCAGCTACTATGGAAGACCTGCGAACTAAGCAAGCAGAGACTTCAGAGGTAATAGATACTAAAGAAGAGGAACTTCCGCAAATTTCTGTTATCCAACCAAGTCCTATGGCTGAGGAACACGCTACTCGCCATGACACGCTCCCATCTACTCAATACTTCGATGTGCCTGGAGGGTTTCCCGAATATGAGTCTGACACTAGTCGCGATGATCTGTCCCAATCAGCTCGAGTCAGCGGCTCTGGCCACAGCTCTTCGGCCAAGGCCACTATTTTTGAACCTACAGCGACTGTTCAATCCGCCGAGATAGAATGTCTACCCCAAACCACACTTACAACCACTGAGCCAGTAACAATGCCGATTAACGTATCTGCTGACGAGTCGGAGGAAAGTGTCTACAGTGATGCCTACGAAGACATCCCTGACGTTGATACCGGCGGCTTCATGTCTTTAGACGCCATCGTTGAGAGCCCAATCGTCGAGAAATCAAAGTCCAGGATTGCAGAAGGTTCGCCAGAACGCGCAGCTACCAATCAAGCTATGTGTCATATTTCAGAAGAGCCCCCAGCGCTGCAGTTTCAGCCGGCCTTCCAGGATGCGAATGGTTGGGAGCAAGCCAAAGCTTTCTGGCGCAGCTTAACAGCTGAGAAAAGACGCCAACTCGAACTTGAAGCCGCTGAAGACGCTGGCGCCGAAGGCGATCGAGAGGAGGTATCACTACCCATTCGAAGGAACAGCAGCAAGAGGAAATCTTCAGAGCAGAAGCCGCTAGTCACAGAATTACCTCAGGTGCTAACTAAAAGTCCAAAGCCAATCCAAGAACAGGACTCGAACAAAGAACACACGAGGCCGCCTGGATCGAAGACTGATCATGAGTCTTTAAGCTCTAGCCCTAAGCAGTCGCGCATGCGAACATCTCTCAGGAATGAAAAGCCCGCGAAGGCTGCAAAGGCCCACCCCCAGACGGGGATGCGCAAGACTATGAGGTCAAACGGAGGGGCACAAAGTGTCGTACAGCCTCCCACCCGACAACTTATGTCAACTGAGGCTTCAGCGCCCACCTCATCGATAGCTGATCGAGGCCAAAAACCTCGTCCTCAGTCAGCAGTGTTGCTGGGTTCAGGAAGCCCGCTAGCTACACAAGCCAAGCCCACATTACAACGGCGAGGATCTGATGCCAGCGACAGTAGCTTCAAACGTAGCCGTCCCGCGCCTGGTGGGGGTTTTGCTTTCCGCAAGACAATGCGCCAGACCTCTCCTGCACAATCGCCTCTCGAGTCAACCAAAGCCTCGGGGCGGTTCAGTCTGCGGTCCCTGTCGCCGGCTGGTTCATCCCTACGTCGTAATTCATACACTAATTCAGCGGCTGCTCCACCAGCTGGTATGACAAAGCGCACATTGCGATCCAACAGCGAATCTAGCCAAGAAGTGAGACGTTCTTCCATGCAGTTTCCTTCGTTTGGGCGGTCAAGTAAAGCACCCAAGGACTTGAAGAAACCGAGCCGCTTTGAGGATTCAAGTGATGAAGATGAAGAGCCATCTCTTGGTTTTCGAAGTCGTTTCAATGATTCAAGCGACGAGGAAGGCGACCGCCCCAGTTCTTCTAGGGAGGCTAGTTCCCTAACAAAAGGTACTCTACGTGGCTCAGTTACCGCACCTAATCTCTCAAGGCCAGCCCCGGTGCCAGAACTTGAGGAGGACTCACCAGAACTGCCTGATAGTGAGGATGATCATATGCCAAGCCCTTTACGAAGCCCGCAAAGTCGGATGAGAAACGGCGACACCGTTGGTCGCCCCGAAATGGGACGTGCAATCTCCGGAGCCATCGGTACCTCTACTCTGGGGGGGTCAAGATCTGGTCGAGGTGGCCTGACACCTTCATTTACCACTCCGGTCCTTCTACCGACAGAAAAACGCGGCTCTCTAATGAGTATATTGCGACGCAACAAAAGAGCGGACCAGGCTGGTAAGATTCAGCGCCCGGAGCTCACGGAGAGCGCTGCACGGCGTGACACGAGACTTGAGCGAGATGCCGGACAACTGAAGGATCTGCGCAGTGAACTACCTTCCAGTCCAAAACTACAAAAAAGGCATTCTGCTAACCGAAACGACACTGGATTGTTGCAAAGGCCGAGCTCGGCTGGTAACCTTTTCAGTCGGAGTGCAACAGCAGGCACTATCGAAAGGCCCAATCTTGTAGATAGACGAAGCTTCAGCCATGGGTTGGCCCAACCCAATGAAAACGGAGAGCATGAGACTGCCACCGCCGAGAGCGTAGGGTTGCCGAGGAAGAAGAAGTTTGGGGCTCTGCGCCGCATGTTCAAGCTGGACGAGTAGGGCACGTCGACGGCTAACAAGGGAAACCGCAGGGTATTAGTCAAGAGAGCACTTCGGTAGCACCAGCTCTCAGGTTTATACACAACGCGACGACTTTTCCTCCACGCGTCTACGTAATAGGGGGCTGTGAAAGGCCCGAGAGGCACGAAAACACGACCTCGATCTGGATAGGATTTTCTTTACCCTCCTTCTTGGAATGCTGGATAAGGCGTTGGGCATATATGCAAGTGAGTAGACATATGGACATGATCATTGGCATGAGAAGCGCAGCCTCCATGCTGCGAAAATTCCTTTTAGCACAATTAGTGATACCTCACCCACCATACCTACCTACCTAGGTAGTTTTTTCTTGCCGGCTTGCTTCGAGGGGCGAAAGACAAAAGGTGCGAGAGAGACATTACGCACTATGTACTTAATTCGTGTAGTTAATTATCACATTCGCACAGCCTCTAGATTGAAAAGTACACAGCTCTTTTGGCCGTAGTTGCTTGGGAGAACATGAATCCTCTGACTGGAGATAGTGCTTTATCTGTTAAAAGATAGTGTGATTGGACAGCTGACATCGTGAGGGAGGCAATATCGAAGAATCCGATCTACGGAGCGAGCCCCTGAGTGGAGACGTTTCACGGTTGTGATCGACGTTTTGTCAGATTCAAGACCAGGTACTTGGTTGTGTGGTAGGGAAAGGAGCATTGCGGGATGCGGCAAACAAGAGATACGGTGTATTGCATTTTATTGGTGATTTTGATTATCACGATATTTTAGTCCTGGAATGCTGAGTTAGTTAGTTGTCCGACTGATAACTCACAGTAGTAGTTTAGAGTTAAGTTAGAGGCTCCCAAACTAGAATATACCCAAGATAAGAAAACCTCAGCCTACCTAGGCAGGGTAAAATCCCATTTACGATAACACCCTCTCCCCGGCCATCCGTAAATTCTATAGCATTGTAAAATCATAAGCGGAATACCTCTGTAATAATAAAAAGTGAGATATGGGATAAAACATTAGTAGCTTCTACTACAGCCCTATCAGACTATACAAGTCTTCCGTATATGAGCAGATCAGATCTGAAGATTAGCCAGCACCGATCTGAGTAATACGGTGGCACGCAGTGATGATTGCGAGGTTGGGTGTGATGGACGGTTATCTACACTTCCGTGTTCTGTTGTCCAACTTGTCTAGAATATGCAGAAGACGGGTCCCGACTGGGGTCCTAACCGGGGGTCCTGGCCGGGGGAAGAGGCGGAAAAGCTACCCCACCAAAGCTCCCCATTTGTTGCCCCTCCTTTTGCCCAACTAGGTAAAGATATTAGGGAGCTCTGGGCATTTGTTCTGGCGATGCAGGATTAAGGGGACCCTTCACGTATCACAGCACCACGCAGCCCACGCAGAGCCCACTGCGTGCTCTGTAGATCGCACAAATGCTCACATGAGCGCCTAGAGATTTGCTGGCTAGGTGTGGCTAAACATCCCCCGTTCGGAGTGGGAAAGATCGTGAGTTTTGGGGCCTGACCAAAGCCACTAACAATTTCTCATTTTGTAATATTCTGCTGGGAGCCTTCCAATCTCTTGCGGTCCTGTTCTGCTGCCGCTGCCGCTGCTGCTGCTTCTCTTTTCTTCTTCTCTTAGCTGACGCAAGATCATCTGCAACTCCTGTTACTGCTTTCGCAAGAGACAAATCAGAGCTATACTTTTGAAGGTATTGATATTCATCGGCTATACGTCATCTCGCAACACCCTGCCTCGTCAAGCTAAAGCCGACACAAACACTCCCAATAGTCGCTGGCTGTCTTTTCTAGCTACCTTAAATTGCTGCTTTATTCACCGCTCGCAACACACAATAGAGCATCATACCAGACCTCTCCCTGCCCATTGACCTCGCAAATTCACCTTTACTCCCCACTCACAGTCGAATTTACCGTAGCAGCTCTTTATACTTAGTTCAGTCCTCTATTCAATTTCCCAGCTGATTCACGAACTCTTGCACGCCTCGGCTCTCACCTCCAATACTTGTCATCCGCTTCCTCCGCCAATATCTTCGTCAATTGGCTCCCGAAGATGCTTTACCGTAGCCTTCTTCGTACATCAACGCGAGCCCTGCGTTCTGTAGGTACCGCCATGCCTCACCCGACACAGCCCACAACTGCCGCGGCGACGGCATACCTACATACGCAGCCGCCCATGGCCAAAGACAAGAAGGTCCCGCAGCCGCCTCCAGGATCTTTCGCGCGTACTGATGATTCTATTACGGTCGAGTACCCGGAGGAGGGAGAATTGCCCTCCTCGACCCCAGTCACGGGCCGCGGCGGCCTGCACATGAAGCGCACCCTCGCTTCCTTCTCACTTGAGGGTAAGGTCGGTGTCGTGACTGGTGGCGCCAGAGGTTTGGGTCTCGTCATGGGCCAGGGCATGGTTATTAGCGGTGCTAACCTGGCTATTGTCGATATGAACAGTGAGTACTCACTCCCCTTACTCTCTCTCGCTTTTGCTGGTATGGTCGTCTTTAAGTGGGTTGATGATCGGGAGGGTTGGTTAAGAAGTTCGAGGTTCGACCCAAACAAAGCTCCCCTCCAGCACTTCCTTTATCCTTCTCACAACTCCAACAAAGCTAGTCTTTTCGCGATGCAGAAGGCATGACCAATCCGAACCAATGCACAAGCTGACTCGCTGAACTCCCACGAATAGAGGAAGAAGCCGAAAAGCAAGCTGTCGAGCTAGTCGAACTCTTCCGCAAAGAAAATCCGGGCTCGTCACGCGTGCCCAAGGTGACAGCACACTACGCTGATGTATCCGACGCCGACTCGGTGCAGACCTGCATCGACGAGGTCATCAAAGAACACGGCAAGATCGACAACCTCGTGACCAGCGCCGGTTTCACCGAGAACTACAACGCTGTCGACTACCCGATCGACCGCATGCGCAAGCTGTGGAGTGTCAACGTTGACGGCACCTATCTGTTCGCTGTAAATATCGCCAAGCATCTCATGGAGCGCAAGAGCCAGGGTAGCATGGTGTTCATCGGGAGCATGAGTGGCAGCATTGTCAATGTGCCCCAGCCTCAAGCGTGAGTATCCGTCATAGGTTTCTGGTCTCTTTTAAGGGGATCCGAATGGCCTCGGTCCAAGCAGAACGGCCAAACTAACATTTCTGAAATTCCAGACCATATAACAGCGCCAAGGCTGCCGTAAGACACATGGCTGCCTCGCTGGCCGTCGAGTGGGCGCACGCCGGCATTCGCGTCAACTGCATCTCACCCGGTTACATGCTGACTGCTCTGTAAGTCGTCCCTCCAATTTCATCAGTCATCTACCATCTATCCATTACGCAGCCCATTTCTCGCTCGGTATCTGAAGAACGATTGACTGATGACAATCAACAGAACCGAGAAGATCCTCGAAGACAACCCGGAACTAAAGAAGCAGTGGACCTCACTCATCCCACAAGGTAAGATGGGCCAGCCCGTCGACCTCATGGGCCCCGTCACCTTCCTGCTTTCCGATGCCAGCCAATACGTCACTGGTGCCGATCTCCGCGTCGATGGTGGTTATACCGTCACGTAAAGAAATGGATTGCGAGACATGGTGGCTAGGAGAGTTAGAAGATCGGAAGATAATGAGGCAATCGGCACGGTCAACTGTGCTAAAGAATAGAAGGTCCTTCTTCGACCGTAGGTTTAGGTCCTGACTTTCTGCTGTAGTTGAGGCATCTTCAACCAAGATAATGCAGTAAAGGGGTAAAACACTGCGTTCATAGTCGACGTCGATTGGTGTTAATCAGCAGAGACTCAACCCGATTCTCTTCAATCTGAGGTCCTATCCAGTATGTCTTTCATTTTCGATGAAAGTGACAAGCGACAAAGGCCCAGGTATGATTTTGCCAATGGATGTCGAACGTAGAAAGAAGAGGTTCAGGGACTTTAGAAAATAAAAGCTCAGGGTTTGGAGTAGATTCCGTCCGGCAGATTTTCGTGCGTTCATGCTGGTGACCCACTTCCTCGGCACTTGCCCTTCCCAAGGATGATGAGGATATACCTATGTCATTACAAAGTAGAGTTTTCCTCAAAGTGCCGACCAACGAAGATCATTTTCATTAATATCGTTAATTTACAAGGCCTGTATACTATATACACACTGAGCGCACGTGGATTTACATGTAGGTGAATGGAAATGACCCCGAAGCCACTATTTTAAAATGTCTAAGGGCTCTAAATATGGGCTGGTGCTTTGAAGCTAATGGGTTTGAGATCAATGGAAGGCATAGCGCAGCAGGAGCTAATTGTAGGAAGTAAGTAGATAAAAAATCCCGGCTTCACTTTGACAGCTTAAGATACTACAGGCCAAATGCACTCCAACGAGGCCTTTACACGGGGTTTTCCCTCTTGTACCTGCGATTATGATAGCATTATCGATTTAATACTGTAGGTTGTATCAAGACCCATTCTGAAAACCGGTCCTCTTCAATTCCCCCATAAATATATACCTAAAATTTCAGGACGTAGGCATTAGGCGAAGGCATGTATAACTAGCCGATAGATGGGTTCTGTTAGACCCTGCTGCGATGGCCTCCTGCAGGTATCTCCGGTTATCCAGGCTACCTGCATATAGTATACCACCTTTCCAGAAGTGGCCACCTCGTAAACCAATTCATTTATATATCTAATAGGAGGCTTTAAGGGCTTTGCCAACTTTGTGTAAAGTCGTCTAAATTACATCCTTGTGAGTTGTCCGTCTTACTCTAACGCCAATTTAAGTGTTAAGATCTTATCTAAATTAGTTGTTTGTTACGACATCGTATTATTAGCAGCTAACTCTATATTTTGTGTGCTGTGATGAATATAGGTGCCTAGAGGCTCTCCTGGAGGCTTCAGAGGTTTGGGAATCATGACCCCTCGGTCCACTTTGCCATCAAGCCAACCTGATATTAAGAAGGTAACGACGGATTTTGTATTCTTGCGTTAGTGTATAAACGTGACATACATAAGATCGATGTCAACATTGGGTCGACCGGTCGACCGATTACTACAAGATAATCACACTGAGATAGAACATCGCATTACAGGTTGATGCTGCCTAATGGAGTGCATTTGTCTAACAAGAGAGGTTCGTCATTTTCTAAACTGCCACTATAATTAAGTGCTACATGATAGTTGCATCGTAATATAATTTGAATAAGTAAATGCAAGTTATTGGCCAATCTCTAACTTTCCCATTCTATCATTATCGTCGCCTTGTTGTTCTTCCTTATAGGCTTTCTATTGTTTACCTGTAAAGGTCTTCACCTATCTATCATCTCTGCATCCGCTTGCCATACCTACGCTAGCAGCAATCTATAAGACTTGAAACCACTAGGTGGACGAGGGTGTGGCCCTCGATTTTGGTGCTAATTTCGTGGCATCTTTAAGTGATGAACTAGGCACGACTCGCTGAAATTCTTGGATTAGTAAATACAAAACATAGATGGTAATATAATATGGTGTTACTATGATTTCAGGGGTTATCTTGAGCATAGCTTTAGCCACGACGACTTATACGCAGCGCGCGATAAGAGCTTTTTCTCTCAAGAGATGCATTTATTATGATAACCTAATACCAACCTCTAATACGACATCCATTAAGAAATAGCTTCACGTAGGGTTTTAGTGCCGCACCTGCTTTTCCTTTACTCGTCAGTAGTAACACATGATAAGGTGTTAGTTTTAGTAGCGCTGAACAAGTTGGAGTCCTTATGCTTCTCTGTACCTACCTGAGAACCAAAGAATCGATAATTAACGCAGTAATCGCTAGATAGTACCCTTTCAAGGGGCGTAATGAGAATCCTAGTAGCATCTTACTTGCGCACTACAAGAGTGACGAGGCTGCGATTGAGTCTTAGAGCACTACAGAGGTGCCTTGCATCAACAACCAATAATCTACCTATAGAGCTCATTTTCTCATCTATTGCGGCCCACATAAACCTAGCTACTATAACTGGACTGCATTGATCCTCTTTAGACAGGGATGGCCGCAGGAAAAGACTGTGCCGAATAGCCACTTGGTATTGGTTTATCTTATTTGACATGTATATCGTAAACAATATTAATTCATCTAGATTTGCATAGATTTAAGCAGGCTATTGTGACAAATACTGCCCGGGAGTCTACCTTGACAAAGCTATATCGTGTAGACCGAACTCTCGATAGGGCCTATCCGTTATGACGTGTCTGTTTCTTTAATCCCCCTTATGTGAGTCTTTCTTACGCAGACTAAGTCCCTCATAACACCCTCATTATTTAGAAATAGTAGCAAGCTGAAATCTCCAAGCCTGCTAGCTAACTGAACATAAGCGGCTTCATGCCTTAACTGCCCTTTCTAACGACGATGGGCATTGTTCATGTGCCTCTTGTTTTCATAGGAGGCTTTTCATGCCAACAACATGTTTGATCATCTAAACACTTCTTTGATGGGACTCCATTGTTAAAACAAGCTCTTTGGGGAGAAAAAAACGCTATTGCACTTCATTCATGGCCAGCCCATTATAAATACTCGTCTTGACTGTGGGTATTATATCCGGCTTGTTGGCAAGCCTACAGTGAACCATCCAAATCTCACACAAGCAAATCATCTGTACTATCTACATTACTTTTTCAGCCATAAGAACGCAAAAAGACAATTGAAATGTCTCGAAGCGGGTACGACAACACTGGCACTGCGCCGAAGCCCAAACCACCACCCCCACCGCCACCACCACCAAAGTCTTAGTGGTTGAAAGGTGATACTGCAATCCTTTGCTGAAGGCTATGAATTACGGCGCTAAGCCACTTATCTGTGGAATTGCGCGTATGGCCAATTACTAGAGAGAGCCTTCCTAGCAAGATATTCACTGGCTCGTAGCTTATTGTCTTATTTAAGCAAGCCAATACACTCACGCTCTTCATCTCCCTCTTCACATTCTTTCTGTTTTGCGGAGTTAGATTCAGCATAGCATCAATAAACTACCCTGTACACACCGTAACCGTAGTCTTTATTTGCAAATGATAAACTGCAGTCACCATATAGATGTCATTAGACGGCGAGCAAAGGGGAAGGGGCAGCCAAGATCCAACTCGTTGGTATAATGAAGTACAAAATATTACACTAGTCTAACTTTTGAAGGCTGGAGGAAAGTCCACTGTAATACAATATGCAATCTAAGCTCAATTCACCGGTCAATTCATCACCGTGATGTTAGGAGATAATTATGGCATTTCCTTGTCGTTTTCTTTGTTTGGAACTGTAGTCTTCACAAGGCTAGCTACTCAGTTCCACCCCTGCGTTACGCATCATTAACTTCATTTTCGACTTTCTAATATTCTAGGAGATTGATTGCTCGTAGTTGCGGCCATAGGCTAGCGCAGGTACGTGCTGCAGGATGCCGAGGAGACAGATAAGGACGAGAATGAATACCATGGATATGGTTGTGGTCTGGAAATCGCGTGTCTTGACATGCGAACAAGTGACACGCATATTTCCTGGGACTATTATGGATGCCAGTGAGTTTCATGAGTGCACGGCTGAGCGGCTTTTGGTTATACCCTATGAAGCGGAGGGTGATTTGTATCTATAACTTGTAGTGTATGCGAAGCTGATCATTATGAAGCGAATGTACTAATTTCCTATTAGGAAATTAGTTAGATTTTTACTCCTTTAGTCTTAAGGTAATGAATATTTATAATGATTACATATCAATGTCGAGCGTCATTTATGGATTACCCATAGTCTTCGCAGGCTATACCCCAAATGAGACATATTGGTCTCATAAGTGGAAGAAAGAGTGAGTAGTTAGGGTAAGACAATAACAATTTTGGCGGTACTGTAATTTCCTGAAAGCATTCTGAACGGCAGTCCCAAAATTGTTGAAATATTTCTTCTCAGCTACATATACGGCTACGGGACCGAGGAGAGGCCGGGTACTGATATACGGCTGATCTGATATGGTCATGGTTGTAGTGAAATCTTTCGGTGATGGTTTTAAAGGAAATCAAAAGCAGCATGGCATGTGGTTGCGTTGGTAAAGTTTTCTTGATTTCAGGGATTGTAGCTTAAGTTTGCTTGGAATAAGGCTCGGACAAACTTGGCTCCGGGCTTTGAGACAAAATCACTTGTTCACATGCACAGGATAAGGATCAGTCTTCTACGCATAGAATCTTACATGGCTTGATCTTGCGCCGGTGCTAGTCTCAGCTTGGTGTCTTCGTACATCGGTCCCGTAACTCTTGTCGTACAAGTGGAGACATAATCATGAGCTTCAAGAGCTCACGCGACATATTGGACATAGGACTTCAGGATGCTCGGCTGTGGTCTGTTGTGTCCAATTGTTATTCCCGAACTACCCCATCATCGAGGTACGGCATGTGGATTGGAGTTCCGGACTAGCCGGCCGCAAACCTGCGGATCGGTGTGCTCCGGGGGTAGATATAAGGAGTTCGCACTAAAGGGGGCCGGCTACATCTCGTCATCATCATTTTTGACTTCAACCTCGCGCTCTCGCGTTTTTGAGTGCGGGGAACTAGCACTGGCCCAGGGGTTATCCTCCTGGTTCTTGCGGCTCCAGACGCAATCATGCCGGGATCCGTGAGTACACTTCTACCAGTAATAGCCCGTCTCGCATCACCATTTCCAGCTTCGGTGAACTTACGAGGAAAAATATCGCGCATTAAGGGGTTACAAAGGGCGACCTATCTACGCACTCCTCACGTAATCACATGTCTGTTTAGATGATCCCGAAGCTCGGTAGCTCTGCAGAGTACACCCAGAAACCTCTAGACTTTGGACGTAACTGGAGTATACAAGCCTAGAGCTGCAAATAGCGTTAAAGCTCTTTCACGGTCGGGCGAAAACAGATGACCAATGAGTCTAGCTATAGCTAGCTGGGTGCTTACTCTGAGTAAAAGTCTATTTAAGATGGCACGAGTAGACGTAGAACAGCTGCATCATAGAACGTGTACAATTGATCCTGGAAGTACTATCTGGTTAAGGTTCATAGCTACTACTGAGCTCTTGTTGTGTTGGCCCTGACCAAGGCGGCGCGCCTTTCCCTGAGGGATTTCTCGCGGGCCGGAAAAGCTGTGTGAAGTTTGCTTCTTTCAAAAACTGTTGTCTCTCTATTGTAGCTGTTCAGATCTGGTCAAGATCATAGGACTTCGACCATGAGTTACCTCACTCCCCGCAGATCGCATAATGCCGAGGACGACATCGAGGCCAATGCTGCTGATCGCCAAAACGAACCGAGCCCTTCTTCTGGGGTGAATAACGCGGGCGGCAGCGGTAGCAATAGTGGAGATGGGGAGCACATTAGGTTTGGTGATTTTCGAATGAAAGGGCTCGCTAAGAGTTCTGAACTCGGTGAATATGAAGCACTGGACCGCTATATCACCAACTTTGACCAGGAGCGCAGAGCCAGCCTCTCCAGCACAGGGAGAGAGCGTAAGAAGCATAAATGGTGGCAGTTTTGGAAGTCAGACAAGACTTCGCCGCAGGAGACAGACCCGGCGACTGCTGACGTAGGGAAACCCCCAGAGTCATGGCTGGAGACCGATATCCAACACGGCCTGGACAGCTCCTCTGTAGAAGAGCGTAGGAAACGATTCGGATGGAATGAGCTCACTGCCGAGAAAGAAAATATGTTGGCCAAGTTTATGAGTTACTTCACGGGTCCTATCCTTTATGGTACGTCTAGCTCGACTGCTGTGTCCTTTCCATTAGCACATACTAAGTATCTCTAGTAATGGAGCTCGCCGCTCTGTTGGCGGTCGGTCTCGGAGACTGGATCGATTTCGGCGTGATTCTGGGTATTCTTGCTCTTAACGCATTCGTCGGATTTTATCAAGAGAAGCAGGCCGCAGATGTTGTAGCAAGTCTCAAAGGTGATATAGCGATGAAGGCTACCGTAGTCCGAGATGGAAAGGAGCAGCAGATTCTCGCTAGAGAGCTTGTACCTGGTGATATTGTAAGTTCTCACCACCGCTACCGAACGATTTCTGAAAGTATCGTGAAGGATGAAGTTAACACTTTGTCAGGTGATCATCCAAGAGGGGCAAACAGTCCCAGGGGACGCCCAACTAATATGCGACTACAACAGACCACAGGATTTCGAGCAGTACAAAGAGTTGAAGAACGAAGATAAGTTCACTGATGAGGATAATGGCGCCGGCATTGGTAATACCCATAAAAAGGACGACAATGTCTCTGAGTCGAAGGAGAAGCAAGGTCAAGACGACGATGGTGACGACGAAGTATCGGTCCACTACGGTGACGCCCTCGTTGCTTGCGATCAATCCGCTATCACTGGAGAGTCTCTCGCTGTCGAAAAGTATATGGGCGACACCATATACTATACCACCGGTTGCAAGCGCGGGAAAGCCTACGCTATAATAACTACGTCGGCCAAGTATTCTTTCGTTGGTCGCACTGCTTCATTGGTCCAGGGCGCAAAGGACCAAGGCCACTTTAAGGCTGTTATGAATAGCATCGGCACCTCCCTCCTGGTTCTCGTCATGTTCTGGATTTTGGTCGCATGGATTGGCGGCTTCTATCATCATCTCCGGATCGCTCAACCAGATGTTCAGAACTTGCTTCATTACACTCTAGTCTTGCTCATCATTGGCGTTCCCGTTGGTCTCCCAGTCGTAACCACTACGACACTTGCCGTGGGTGCAGCCTACTTGGCAAAGCAGAAGGCTATCGTGCAAAAGCTGACGGCTATCGAATCTTTGGCAGTAAGTACTACTAGACTTCACAGAAGGACTTTGAGTATTAACAATTATGTCAGGGGGTGAATGTTCTCTGTTCAGACAAGACGGGGACCCTGACCGCAAATAAACTCAGCCTTCGTGATCCATATGTGGCAGAAGGGCAAGATATCAATTGGATGATGGCTGTGGCAGCGCTGGCTAGTTCTCACAATATTGCGTCGTTGGATCCAATCGACAAGGTTATAATTACGAGCCTGAAGAAGTATCCGAAAGCGCGAGAGATTCTGCGTCAGGGCTGGAAGACTGACAAGTTCACGCCGTTTGATCCCGTCTCGAAGCGCATCACTTGCGAGTGTAGACTGGGAAAGGACCGCTATATTTGTGCAAAGGGGGCACCGAGAGCTGTTTTGACTCTTGCCAATGTCGACGATGAAACCCGCCGCAATTACAACGCCAAGGTAAAGGAGTTCGCGCTAAGGGGTTTTCGGGCTCTCGGTGTCGCGTACAAGAAGAACGATGAAGGTTGGGTCCTATTAGGTCTATTGTCCATGTTCGACCCGCCACGTGAAGACACGGCACAAACTATCATTGAGGCTGCACATCTCGGTGTGCCAGTGAAGATGCTGACCGGCGATGCAATCGCGATAGCCAAGGAGACCTGCAAGATGCTCGGGCTCGGCACTAAAGTCTATAACTCGGAGAAGCTGATTCATAGCGGCTTGGCTGGGACAGTACAACACGACCTAGTTCAACGTGCTGACGGGTTCGCTGAAGTGTTTCCGGAGCACAAGTATCAGGTAGTTGAGATGCTTCAACAGCGCGGGTCGTTGACTGCGATGACGGGCGATGGTAAGGCATCATGCATCACGATTCCCATAGTATGCGTGACGAAGTTTGTTGATCATTACTAATGAACGTGTTTTACCGTAGGTGTCAATGATGCTCCTTCGCTGAAAAAAGCCGACTGCGGAATTGCTGTTGAAGGCGCGTCTGAGGCTGCTCAAGCAGCAGCTGATATCGTATTCTTGGCACCAGGATTGAGTACGATCATCCTATCAATCAAGACATCTCGCCAGGTACGTATTTGTTTACTCCGGCAAAAGTGCACTGCGAGAACTTTCAAATGAGACATGGCAGTCTTTCAGTCTTCTTGAGCCGCGCAGATTGTCAGTGAGACTATGCTGACTCTAAGCAGATCTTCCAGCGGATGAAATCATACGTGCAATATCGTATTGCTCTGTGTTTGCATCTTGAAATTTATCTGACGACTTCGATGGTGATTATCAACGAAACCATTCGGCCAGACCTTATTGTTTTCATCGCCCTGTTTGCGGACTTGGCCACGGTCGCGGTTGCTTACGACAATGCGCACGTCGAACCTCGACCCGTGGAATGGCAACTAAAGAAGATTTGGGTTATCAGTGTGATTCTTGGTGGTCTGCTCGCCGCAGGTACTTGGATCCTTCGTGGCACCTTGTTCTTGACGAACGGTGGTGTGATTCAGAACTTCGGTTCCATTCAAGAAGTACTGTTCCTCGAAGTCGCTTTAACAGAAAACTGGCTTATCTTTGTGACCCGCGGCGGACGAACGTGGCCATCCTGGCAGTTGGTCCTTGCGATATTTGGTGTTGACGTTCTGGCGACCATCTTCTGTCTGTTTGGTTGGCTCTCCGGCAGCGGCGGAGGTGTCATGAAAACGACACCTGTAGACCAGTACAAAAATTCAGGTAACGGTTGGACGGATATTGTTACGGTGGTTGTGATATGGGCGTACTCTATTGGAGTCATAATCTTCATCGCGATCGTATATGTAGCTCTCAACAGCTTCCAATGGGTAAATGATCTGGGACGTCAAAACCGTAACAAAAAGGACACTCATATTGAGAACATCATCGGACATATCAGCAAGCTTGCTCGTAAGTCCATCTTCTCGGGGATCGTATATTCCCATAATAGAGCTAACGAATTGGGCTACAGTTGAACACGAGGCAGATCCGAAGACGGGCCGTGACAGGTACACCGTAGTTGAGAAGGCTGTAGAGGAGGAAGACCTGTAAAAGGCTACCGACAAGAGAGGCCAGCCAGACATCGATTATTGACACTAAAGTAATGGATATGGCAAGCCGATACTAGTTTCTGCTGTAGGAACCTCCGCATCAAGGTGCAGCAGATTTCAGATTGAACGCACGTACTTTTTCGTTCATAACTACCTATATAGTTCTCATCACCTGACATTAATAATTTATGAATGCGAACAGCTTCATTAATAATAGTTACGATATCGTGGTCGGTTTGCGTGATTAAATTGATGTTGTCGCTTGCAGGTTTACCTGTGAATGTGTAAAAGTGGAAGGCCTCAGCGGAAATCACAAAATGTTGGTGCCCAAGGCTTTAGCGAACCAGTTACATCATTTTAATGGATTCTCAACACTGCTTTCTGTTTCTATTATGATACAAGTAGCTATGATCTCCCTACTCTGTACATGTAGGTAAGTCATTGCTTAGGTTGTGAACAGGAAAGTAGAGCCGTATTTTAGGGGACTCTACTTCGTTTAGAATTTTACTTGCAAGCGGCGGGGTGCCTAGCTTGTCTCATAATCCGATTCCGAACCCGAAGCTTAAGGGTGCACCACTAATATACAGGGAGCTGGCGAGACCATACGACAAATAAGTGATACACTCTACACCCACCTTCTACGCCTAAATAGCTCAAATTAGTGATAAGTAGGGTGATTCTGTGCTAGAAAGGATGATGGATGTGATAAATACTGAGTGCCAATATACAGGCTTCTATAATAACAATGATAGTAACATTAGAATTGTTGTTTTTGAGTGAGAATTGCTGCAAGTACACCTTCAAGGTGATGGTCATGGTAGTAGGTGTAGAGTGTATCACTTATTTATCATGTAGCCTCGGCTGGTAGGGGCATTGAGGCTATAGAACATACTGCAACCGGTTCAAATGCGTATCTCGGAGTGTAACAGTCTAGCAAAGGATCCTGGCCTTCATTTTCCAACCTTATCTTCTTCCAAATTGACCGACAGCAATCCCTGTAATTTCTAATGGTGTTTTACGAGCCCAGAGTTGACGGCTTCGTGGCAAAGGGCTATCATGATGATTATTATTACTGGGTACGGATCCGCCTTGGGTCCGCCCCCAGCTTCACAATCAAAAAGAGACGAGGGTCGTCAGCGTAAAAATAAGTAACTATCACAATAACTACTACGTATTTCATCTGCGATTTTTAATACCGCACTAAACGGATCTTGCGTATCCTCAGCTATGGTAATACTCAGCTGCAAACCAGCACACCCGAGAACATCGGCAGTAATCGGCCACCCATCCACGTCGCCAGGTCTCTCGCTTTCGCTTTCGCTTTTTCACTACCAAGCCCGCTTCGACGTCTATCTTGGCATCGTGTGGAATCAACGAGGAATACTCGTAGGCCGAAGTATCCAGTTATGTAAGCATTTCAGGGTTGCCGATTCGCTTCATTCCCTGTTTCTCTCACTTGGCAATAAGTTGATTCTAACATACAATGTTGCCACCCAATTATTATAAGACAACTACTGCCTGCTTCTGTGTTGCTTCTACTGATACATATCAGGCCAACGTATAGTCCTGCTGCTGTCAAGCACTTGTATCCATACACACTCAGGCAAAGATGCCAAGAATCTCATTTGCAACATTATTCATCTTCTCCGCCGCGCTGTCCTATGCCCTCACCAAATTCGGTGATTCGGCCTATCTAGGTTCTTTCTTCCGAGTCTACCCTACATGCCTCTTAATATGGGCTCTTTATGTTTTCATCCTTTACCCTAACTTATTTTCGCCTCTGAGACACATCCCGACGGTAGACGCTACTTCATGGTGGAGCCGTCAATCCCTTCGCTTGTATACCGAACCTAGAGGAGTTCCTGAGAGCGACTGGTGCGTTTCCTCCCTTCTATGCAAGGTCGCCGTGCTACAGCCTGTTCGATTTGAGGTAGCTTGAGCTGACTGGGTTGTCTATTTATTGGCAGGGTTGATAAGATCCCACATCAACACCATGGACTTATTCGTTGCCGAACTCCTTTCAATACAGAGCGTATTATCGTGGCAGCTCCTGAAGCTCTAGCGGAGGTTCTCACCACGAAAAGCTATCACTTCAAAAAGCCTGAAACCATCGTGACCGCGCTTAAGCCAATTGCAGGCATGGGCCTTTTGTTAGCTGAAGGTGATCAACATAAAGCACAAAGAAAAACTCTATTGCCAGCTTTTGCCTTTCGGCATATCAAGGATTTACACAGACTGATGTGGGAGATTTCATCTCACGCCGTTGCATCCTGGACCCAAGAAGTCGTTACACAACAACCCTACACGGTAAATATCTACGACTGGGCGAGTAAGGTCACACTGGACATCATTTTTGTCGCCGGAATGGGGCAAGACATTGATTCTGTCCGCAACCAAGATAGTAATTACAGAACTCTGCGGCAAATATATAAGACGGTATTCACCCAGACGGGGCAAGACTCTCGTGAGTAATATCATTAACTATTTCCTTCTTATCCTGGTAACACAAGAGAGCAGAAAACCCCCTACTTATTAGAGTTTCTTGCTTTAGGGGTTTTGTATGCTCCTAAAATGGATACATGTTGCACTAGAAGAGTGATTACTGACTGCTTTTGCTGCAGTACTTTTCCTGCTTCGCGTATATGTACTTCCCGGCTGGCTCCTACCATATGTGCCCCTTAAAAGGAATAAGCAGCTCGGCAGGGCGGCGCAGACACTCCGTGACATATGCCGACAGCTGATTCGTCAAAAGAAGAGAGATCTTGAGAATGAGCTCGCAGATAAGACCGAAAAGGATATCTTAACCGTCGCCCTTTCTTATGGCGGTTTTACAGAAGACGAACTGATTGAGCAGTTGTTGACATTCTTAGCAGCTGGCCACGAGACAACTGCTACAGCTTTGACTTGGGCCATATATGTCCTCAGCAAGAATCCTGAAATGCAGATCAGGCTCCGCGAAGAGGTACGAGCCCACCTTCCCAATCCCTCATCTACGTCGCCCGGGGGCTTAGAAGACCTCGCCACACTTGTCGATGTCCATATGCCTTACCTCAATGCGGTCTGCCTTGAAGTGTTGCGTTACTTCGCCCCAGTACCAGTAACATTTCGCGAGGCGGCTAGGGACACATCAATCCGTGGCACATACATTCCAGCAGGCACGCAGATCGCCATATGCCCTCGTGCTACAAACCATGATGTATCACTCTGGGGTGACGATGCTAAGGTCTTCAACCCCGACCGATACCTGTCAAAGACGAAACAGGCATATACTGATCCCCTGACTGAGGACGGCGCGAGTGATAATTCCAGCAAACCAGGAAGTAGAAGTAATTATGCGACATTGACCTTTTTGCACGGCCCCAGGAGCTGCATCGGGCAATCGTTTTCGAGGGCTGAGCTGGCCATATTACTTGCGACGCTCATAGGGAGGTTCGAGTTTGCACTAGCAGACGAGACATTAAAGGATGAGAAAAAGCTTAAACTGAGGCGAGGGGCGACCAATCGGCCAGTGGAGGGCCTACAAGTGAAGGTCACACTTGTGGAGGGTTGGTGATCATGCACAGAGGAAGATATGTTCTGTGTTTCGCAAACCTAGACATCATCCTGTGTGACCACTCGTAGTGTGTGAGAATTACGCTCACTAGAGTAGCGACGAGTTTCAGTAATTAATCAATAATTAAGGCAGAGTATCACGACGTCGGAATTTCTCCGTTAAAATCACTGCATGTAATAGATATTTGCGTCAAGAAATATACTAAGCGAACAATATGTCTCATAAATTGTACTAGTTTAAGGTGAAGAGCTACTTTTTTTTTTTTTTTCTAAAAAAAATAAAAATAAAAAAGGGTGTCGCACTTTTTACCTCAAGGCAACGGCCCACATTCAGTGCAAGACCGACAAAAGCTAGTAGATGCACTGATAACTAACTAAAACAACAGCTTATGCTACTATTACTATTACTGCTGCATCTCTATATTACTGCGAAGGCATGCGATGAGATTTTGGGTAAGCGAAACTACTTAGGTGATGGTTCCCCCTTCTCGAAGTGCCGCGTTTAATGCTTCTACGTTTGGAAGAGATTTCCTGTCTTTGAAAACCTTATGGTTCCCGTTGTTCATAGGGGCGTACATATCTCCCTCTTTACACGAGATAACCCCAATCGTACCCAACGTCAAAGAACCAGCCGGTATTTATTTGCGTAGTCAGAATACCGAGGACGTTCTCAGTATCTATTGTTAGGCTGCTCTGCGACCTGAACTAGAGCTCGGTAATGGTCTTGTCACTTGGGTTATCCAAGAGCCCCAAAGCGGCCAGCCCCGCAAGGCTATTGCGGTGAAATAGTTCGCAAATCTTAGGAAAAGCTACTAAGACCATGCTGGTCCCCCTAAGACAGTTCCTTCTGAAAGCTCGTATGGGCAAAGGCCCTATTAAGCTACAAATAGAAGACATAACCAAGATTGAATTCGTAGCAAGCTCTTCTGCAGCCACCGGCGGGGTCCAGCAGAACTCCGAATTTCCTATAAAATAGGCCAAGACGTTATGTAAAGCCTTGCCTTCCGAACCTTGGAAGTCGGTGTAGAGGAGATAAATCTCAAATGTTATATAGGCGCCGTGGCGAATGAACAGTTCACCCAGCTCCTTGAGCATAACGTCAACGATGTCCGGCTTGTCCTCGGGCTGAGGAAGAGAGTTGCAGTTATGTGCCTAATCAACCTCAATGGCATGATTAAAGAGGGACGATGTATACACGTTACGAGAGTCAGAAAACTCCTTGAGAATGGGAGAGTGGTAGATACCGGGAATATCCAACCCTGTAGGAGTCTGGGTCATTACCTTTTTGGTGAACCAGCTAAATGCAAAAAGTTGATTTCTATGAAAGAGTAGTTGATAAAATTCCTTGCGTGTAAGTACTAATAATTAGTGAAGAGTCTGATGTTGACCATTTTAAGGGCTCATCTCGAGTCTTTTATATTTCCGCATTCCATATGATATTACATTACCTTTACACTAGCTTTCATCATTAACTCTAATCTTGATAAAGGTGCATTATTTTCTGTTGTCGTTAAAGCCGTACTGCTACCCAGCCGACACAAGTCTGTGATCAGCCATTGTTGATGGCCGTTTCTGCGGCCTAGACGGGTAAACGCTGAGAACCATGATAATCGTACTTGGTACCCAACTTAAAGATGTTATCTTGTTATTCTGCAGAAACTCGGCGTTTTGGCTGCCTAGCTGAAATTGGTGATCACTAATACAAATCATCTTTGTTGGTTTCTAGGAGTATTTCATTTGCGAAGCCAGATGTTCGCAGCCCACAGCATCAAGCAGACATTTATACAAGCCCGTGTCGCGACCCTCAATATATACTTGTTGTATTTATAAACAATCCTTTTTACGATCCAACTAGCTGCTACCACCCAACAACGCTATACCATAACAATGACCCAGAGCTCTTGGGCAGAAGAGATCATCGTTCGCTTCTTCGGCGGCCTATATTGCCCACATGAGCAGAATTTGATAGAATTAGTCTATCACTCGAGCATCGCCCCTGACCACAGTAAACGGATCTACGCGGTCATTTACCGCGGATGCACTGGGCCACAATGTGATCACATTATCTCCTTTCGGGACCCAGGCAACGAGCTTGGCGAGATGACTGTTAACTAACCAGGAAAGTCCATGGTCGCACCATGCCAAAATCAGTTCTACCGCGATAACGTAGAGGGGCGCGAGCTGCCGCTAGCCATCTATTCTACGCCTTACCTCCGGGATAAAATTCCGCCAAAGCACTTCCCTTTGAAGAGCTTCCGTCATCCGCCCCGCTGAGGCCTACGGTAAACGAGCTCATCGATGTCTTTCCAGTCTGTTCAATTGGGAGACCCGAGGGTCCTTCCGCATGATGCCCTTACAGAATCGGATATACTATTGGATAAAATTGAGGCCCGCATTAGAGTCATCGTGGACTGGTCTTGGGCAACAAGTAGACCCTTCAGGTTCTACACGGATATCCTACTGCACACCACGGGAATCAATGAGCTGAAGAGAGGCTGGGATGAATACTAGTGTAAAGCTCTGCCATATGAAACGTTCTGGGAGGAGTTCTGGATTATCACTGGAATCGAAGGAGAAGAAAACGGGAGCAGGACGCGGAGCCTTGCTGAGGCTGCTGAGAAGATTTCGGCGATTCTCAAGTTGCTGTTCCGCCGCAAGGACGCTGTACCATCTGAAGAAGGTTGTTCTAGCTGAAATGATGACCTCGGGATAAAAATCTAGAATAATTGACTGGCTTTTAAACCGTGTGCGCGTAAGATAGACAGATAGTTATTTTATATCAGAGGGGAGAGAGTTTCTCCTATTGAGAAATGCTAGATTGTAGCTGGAGGTTTTTTAAGCCATCTAGTTAGTCAACTAGCCAGTTATCCCACATGACCACCCGGCCATCTGTCGAGCAAACCAACTATTCCTAACTGTCCAACTATCAAAATAATCAGTCATTCTACTTGACTACCAAACCATTCATCCTAACTGGTTAAAACTACCAGTAGTCCAATAGCCAGTTACCCCATTTAGCACCAAAGCCATAGCTAAAGCCGAGTGGGCGACTACAGCCAATCAGACCTAGTCAAAATGGCCGGGTTCATAATTAGCCTATTTAGGCAAAACTAATCCATTCGGACGACTTAGCTTCCATTCTTTTTATACTTTGAGTTTTTAACTGCTTTCCATTTTATCATAACGTTAGGTTCCCTATGTACATTATTTCGTACCTTCATAGTATACGGAAAACCTCAGGCCAAGTTCTAATTTCCGAATTCAAGTCCAATATAGGTTTCGTCGGTCTTGCACTAAAGGAGCCTGCTCCAAGGCCCCTCTAAATTAAGTGTGACAATTTCTTTGCTCCCACTTTGTGTCTACTTGTATTCAGCGTGGCGAGACTGCATATGTATAAGTGTTAAATACATACTTTTATCACTATGCTATATATGCAGAAAAAGGATAGCGTTACCCGAGTCATTGACGCCTGCTGTGGGCTAGTGTACCTTAGGACAATGGTCAGTTGACCCACAACCCCTCTGTCCAACTCCAAGCTTAGCCTCATCCCACTCGGCCATCAACAACCGAATAAGCATGCACCCCTGGTGTGCCTATAGTTAGACGTGATATAACTAAAATCAATTCTCTAAGCTTTTGATCAGGGTAAATCTATCTTGTAAGACATGTAGAATCCTATACATAGTTTTGGTTATAGTGTGTACGGCAACTTACGCAGTACTTTTGTTTTCATCTATTGGACGATTTTCTATGTCTTTAGGCGTCATATCCAAGACCGCGCTTACAGCTAGCAGCCAAGCCTTCCCCCCAACACCCCTCCCCGAAAACTTGATTGTCGGATAGCGCCCTAGGAGGTGACAGAAAATAGTGATACAACCCAGCACTACCTATACCTGAATTACACATTTACTACCAGCTATCGTACGTTACTACTTTTTGGTGTCATATTTTAAATTAATTATTAAGTCACTATGTAAGTCATAGCGAATATGACTTTAAATTAACACTAAAATTATTGTTTTTAAGTGTGAATTGCTCGAGATATAACATACAAGGTAGTAGTATTACTGGCGCAAGATCGTATCAATAATTCTCTGTTACCACCTCGGCGCTGTCGACAACTTCTCGGAATGGCTAACAGGCAGGCATCAGATCAGGGCATATTTTGTGACTTGCACTGGTGTCACAAACACGCCTCGCTGCATCAAGGTTGTTCAGAAGAGTCGTCTATTAATACGTGTTCTACCTAGTAGCACACCTCCCACAAGCAAGTCTTGTTGACCCTCCATTACCGGTCAGGGCCACGTCACTAGGCTGGGAATTTCATACACTGTTAGCCGGGCACAATCTAAGCGTGCATTGATTGGAAGGGGATGGGAGGTCATCAAGTCGCTGGCCGAGCCTCTACTTGCCTTGCCTGGGTTTCATTTGCTTTCCTACCACCTTCTGTATGAGATAATCGCAAGATCAGGATGATCAGGCGTAGAACCCTCTTTTGTTTTTCAAGCCCTCAAAGGTCGCCCATGCCAGCACCGCACAGCCAAGCCGCTAGCTCGCTATTGAGTTGGTTTTTTTTAAAAAAAAAATAAGGACAGAGTTCGCGAGCAGTAGGGCTTCACTTCGGCTTCTTTACGACATCGAGCAGCATCCAAGCACCATCCGACTTCACATAATGCAACACGTTTGGGGCGTCGCATACGACGCTGATCTAAAGTAGTGCATATGTGTAAATGAATTCGATGCTACGCTATGTGAGAGACATTTTCGCAACCGGCTTCTAGAATTTTTACCGTCGGTACACCCCCATGAGACCTTTGCGATCTCATTCGCCAGCTCGTTTTTCCATGCCTGTGTAAACAACAGCCTGCAGATGAGATGTCAGCTCGATGGTCGGTGGCCAATTATAGGCACCCTACCCCCACATGGGGCCATGCAGCGTAGACAGCTTTTGGCCAATCAGTACCGCTCGGAGCCGCCTGCATAGCAGCCTTAACTCATAGAACAACGTTCCGGAGTCTTTCAAGCTTGTCAGTCATGCCCCACAACCATAATTTGTTCTAATATACACTAGTTGTAAGGCGCGCTAATGCAACGCCGTGCTTATGCATGCGACGCGGTGTTCATACGTACACGCTGTGGTGTTTGTAAACTGCATACCGAAGCTACTTCAGAGTAGACAACTGCAGCGGCCTGGGCTGGATCATCAACCTCTATAAAAGACGAACATCCGCTCCTTCCCTTCACTGGAACGTGGGATTTTCTCAGGACCATTTAGTTCTCTGTTCTGCCAAACGTGTTTTGTCAATGCTCCCTTCTCTTGGTTCGTTACCTTTCCCCCCTCCTCACTTGATCTCAATTTCTGGCTTTCTCACTTTCCCTAGTTCCATCCTTCGTAGGCATGATCTCCTAATCAGTTTCCAGTTTTTGTTATCGTCCATTGTTCATATCTTCCCAGATACCTTCCGCTCCGGCCCAATCGCTGATTTATGAACAATTCGATGTTCGGGGTAGTTCTGTCCTTCTCATCCGTCCCTTGAAGGTACCTTTCCTATTACCCGTTACTGTTCAGTCGTTCAAAATCTTCCACTTTCATCCATGGTCAGGTTCTTCAGAGGTAGTAGTCAACCTCAGCCGGCCCTATCGATGGTCTCTCTTTTCAACCAGCCAACTCATGACAAGTTGTGGCATGATGGCATTACCCCATGTTGCATCACGTGACCTAAATTCAACGTCGGTGCCGGCAAAACGAGAATCCGACATCCTGACGTCCCCCTACCTTAGTGCCTCGACTCTGTGCCGCAGCTCCGCATGACACAAGGCTCGCTAAGGTTCCTCGACCTCGACCTCGACCTCGAACTCGAATTTTCTGTCCGGGCTTAGTCTGGGAATAAGGATTTATGAATTAAGACGGAAAAGCTTCGTTCCCGTTTGAGAGGACGAGGTGGACGGCATAGGAATCATGCCATCTTTGCATCAAGGCCTAGTCACACCGCTCTTGCCAATGTGATCATGAGGACTGGGGCCTAAATATGCTGCATATGCGCGTGGCTAGGCATGATTGGTCAATACTAGCAACCATCATCCACCGGCATCTGTTTCCGAGGCCTAAAGACGTTATTCATTAACAACCCAGGCGTCAGCAGGGGGGCTTTTAAATCACGCGACGGCAGAAATGAACAGCGCGAGACATAGAAGCTTACCCGAAAGAGAATCTTCCAGGTTTTCGGGAGTGCTGCCTATTGATCTTGACCGCCTTTATGAGCCAGCAGGCTTCTTCTAGGGTCGCCTTTGGGCGCGGACCAGCAGCGTTAAAACGGCAACTCGACGTTTTATTGAGTGTTATACGCACTTGGAAGCAAGACGGTTGGAGAAAACGGAGGTACTAGGAAAGGTGCGATATCAGACTCCTTTGCTGCACCCATCTCGTCCGCCATGCATATCTCTTACGGCTCGGTTAGCTCTGATGAGAATTGCTGAATTACACAGAGTGAGATATTCTTATTGTAGCACAGGTAAGTTCCACAGTGAAGCATTGGCACTGTTTCCCACGATTTTTCCCCGTCTATGGGGACCGTACATATATTTCTCAACTTTGCTACCGTAAATCAACCTGAGTTGCACTCTACCACTGCCACCCGAATACGTCCAACGCTACAACGTAAGACTATATCGAGAGCATATTACCCCGAGTCGATACTAGCAGATTGACCATGTTTCCTTTCTTCATAAGTACCCTATCAATTCAATACTATCTTAACAAAAGTACTGGTGAACTGTCCTCGTATGCTACCTTTCCCCTCAATAGCGGCCGATCGCTATCTATTTACTCCAATTTATCATATTTCCTGCTACGTTCCACTTTGATAACTCTTCGACGTCTTTGATGTCCGTCTGTATTGATGATCCTGAGCCCCACGTAAAAGATGGTACCATGCAATCCACGGGGTTATTGATTTAGTACTGCTTCCCCGCCGTTTTATATTATATTGCCACCCGGAACACCACGCCTACCGGCTGCTACGGCCTCAACGGGCCTCAACATGGTGTTCCGTATGCTGTACGTATAACGTACCTACTTAATGAGGTGAAGGAGGCAATCAAGCAGTATGCAAGTCGACTAGTGGCTGTGCAGAATTCATCAGAACTGCAATCATGAAACTGTAATCTTGTATTGCTATTCGCGGCCTCAGGATCAGGCATCGAGATTTATTGTGTCTGAGGCCATTACCGGTCCGATAACCGTCATGTAGCTGAACGCGATGTAAGCCTTTGGGGCATTTTCTCTGAACAGTTACCTCAGGCCTAAGCGGCTTGCGGCTCTGCAGTCAAGGCAATTGTCGATTACTTAGGCCTGAGCGTCTTGGCGGCTTTACGCTCGAGGTGATACTAACCATTATCGCTACAATGCTTTATTATCTCGACTCTCCTCCAGTTCTGCATCAGTGTCTGCGACCCCAGATCCCCAATCACTTTCCCAAGTCAAGCAAGCACCTGGCCTGTAGCCTAACCTCTTTCTTGTCGTTGCCTCTATAAGAGCTAGTTGAAGCAGTCATGTCTTCTACGTCTAATGCCTCGGTGTATCACGGGTGAGTGCCAAGATTGATCGATCGCCGACGATATCGCCTGCAATCCTCGCGTGACTGCCGAAGGCTGACTTCGATAACCCTCGCTAGTGATAAATCGAAGAAGCAAGAGCACTATTATACTTCCTATCCGCCTACGACCCACCGCACCGATCAGCAAAGCCTTCAAACGTATCGTCTTTCGAACTATAACCGCGACTCCCACCGCCCACCAATGTCATCGCCTCACAGTGCAGCACACATCGAAGCGGCCCGTCGGGCGAAAGTCAGCCAAGAAACAAATGCGATATTATCTCGCTATTACAAGCGTTAAACTATATACGTGCTGTATCTAGAGAGAATAGTGCTTTTGAGGGGGATTGCAAGTACGTCGCAAAGATCCTAGTAATATCAATTCCACAACTAACGAGACCCAGTGATGAGACGATCCAGGTTCACGGCACCTAAACATCCATTTATACTGACGGGACGGGCCCGGCTGCGGGGTGCTGCTATTTTGAGACGAACGAGGGTGCCCCAATGTACATCATCCCTAGCCAGGCACGCCAGGCAACTAGACAGGCCATACCCTATAATACCTACCTCCACATATTTTACGAGCCACCATACTGCCACCCGCCACACTTGCATTCAGCGTGCCTAGCGCTGCAGAATAACGAACCCCTTCTACGTGTATACCCTTCAATAGTTCCCCGCTGGGTACTCTACAAAAGATATGGCCCAATAACAACTCACTATTTCTCACCACCACTACACATTGCACTGCACTGCCCTGTAATATAATGGGATGTTATACGGCCACAACGACAAGATATTGGGGTTTCTATCGAAGCTAGTGAGATGGGCTGGATGAAGGTCACAAGCCACCAGTGTCATTTTAGACTCAGTTCATAAGAAATTAATAATATTCTAATTTCCAGTACTCTTGACTAAAAGAAACAATTCGTGTGAATTAGAGCTAACGCAAGGCAATATCCTTCTCACGCATCATGTACTTCTAACCCATTATCTCATTAATTGACTAATAACAACTTATTCAAAGCGGATGGGAGGATATATGATGATAACCCTGGGGCCTCAGCTAGCCATGCTAGCTTAGTTACTCTTGCCGTGCTTTCTGTCGCCGTGGTGATGGCTATGATGATGATGAGTCTTCTCATCCTTGTGGGTTTCCTGCTTCTTCTTGTCCTGTTGAGTTTGACATGAAAGTTAGCTGGCTGCCTCGTACGCACTGTTTAACTAACTAATAAGAACTGAAGACTCACATCATTATTATTAACCCTTTTTGTCGTTATCCTTTTTATTATGTTTCATGTCGACTAGAGCACGCTCAGCCATGCCATTACTGGTAACGTCTCTCTTTCAATCCTAATCAGCCTCGAAAGAAGCTGTTAGTTGCTCTTCTAGTGCATCTTATCAGTATCAAACTCGCGATGTCCCAAGAGTCCCGGTCATAAGCAGCAACACTACCATGAGGGATTAGAGCAGCTAATACATGAGTGATGATGAGGGGAGCAGCGAGGAAGAGCTTAAAAACCATAACAACGGACTCAGAAAGGTGGATACGAATATCTTAAGACGAACAGTATTATATTCCTCACCTTCGATAGTAAATATTATAGTGATTCTCTTCGTTTTATGTAGACGAAAATCAGACGAATAGTAGGATGAGTTGGGTACCGTTAATCGATGTCTAAGCACTCCTAGTAATGAAGGGCAAAGCACAACAGGCTCGTACGACTTCAAAGCTCTTATAGATAGGACTATGGTAAAGCTGAGTATATTTATGCCAGGAGCCGATACTAGCTATGAGTATGGTCCTCCCCTGGGAGTTAAAGTTGTTTAGAGGAGGACTCGATGCAGTAAGGGAGACCGCTCAACGGGATGTCGAATCTTAGAATGCCGGCATCGCGTTGACATGCACTATTTTGAACCTCGAATGTAAAATGTCACTTGATTCAAACTTGATGTTCTGGGATATCGGCATATAAATCTAGGTTGGTTAAGTGGCTCACTGCTTGCACTTGGTACCTAACAGCTGCCTGAAAAATCTAGTCATCCGAACCTTAGTTGAACTTCGAAAACCATCTTCTCATGATAACTCATAACTATGGCTATCACAGCAGAAAAAAAAAAAAAAAAAAAAGACCACTGACACCTATTCAGTCTTGATTGAAGTAGTGCATTGGTTCAAAGTCATCGTGTTTCATTATCTCGAGGATGCAATCTAATACTTAGTAACGCTTATATAGACATAAGTTGCCGTGATCGTATATATCGTATCGAGCTTCAACGCTAGGACGGTAGCCATTTCAATCAAAGGTCAAACTTGAAAATCCTTATGTAAAGATTCGTGTCGTAACGATTCAATTTGCAATTTGGCCTGGGGATACACCTCTATCTCACTAGCTTTGACGCTCAGTTCTAAATCATCATCATTCACGGTCTCCTAACTAGCGCTTTTAGCAGCTAACTGTCAAATATAATGCATCTCTGCCAGTGCTTATAATAACCATCTTTTGCCGTAGTGGTACAATCTGACACTAACTCACACGTTCCATAAGATGGGAGTTTGCCTCTTTGTCTCTGAGATTGGTAGGCTTGGCAATGATCGATTATAATAGCACCATAATGACAGTTTGAAGAGGAAGAGGAGTATATTAAATCAAATCTTCTGAGTATCCACATACATTCAATTTTTGGCGACGTATCAACTTACTCTGTGATATTAAACTCATATACAACAGGTTACACGGCAAATAAGTAGCCATTATGGCTCTTGATCAAAATTGATAAAAATATAGTAGCGGCATCTAGGAAACACCAATAGTTCGCCTATATGAGTTGATCCATGTCTGTTACAGGAAAATAGCTTCTGGCATGGTCTTGTGATATTCATCAGACACCTTCATTGTCTGCTCGCCCTTCTATAGCCGCAAAGATGTCATTCCTCAGGAATGTAATCTCAATAGACGCAAAGTCATCTTCAACCCAATGAGAAACCTAGAATCCCACTATTGCTTTAATAAGGGTATTAGCACGGATATCGGTAAATCTCGTCGATATTTCTTTGGGAACAAGAGAGGAAGAATGCCTTATTAAGCGTGAGGGTAAATGCTCGTGTAAGCCTAAGGCTAAAGAGATTGATTGATTGATTAACTGTGTGTAACGCCAAAAGAGCGTGCTGCGGAGCAGTCGCTCAAGCTTCCTAAGGGGGTATGGAACGTGGTGTGCTACCTGATCTATGTACAAGCACACATCACTTGAGATCTCTAGGGCTAGCTATACATATCGAGACCGGGAAGCAGTCAAGTACAAACGCTAGATTAAACGGGTAGACGGATAGACGGATAGACGGGAGATGTTAACGTAGACATCCTAGTCTTCGAAATGTGGTAACACAAGGAGGGCTCTAAATTTAACGACAAGACAACAGAAAGTAAGTGCGGCCAAACCCGAACACATATCTCTCAGAGCTACTCTTGATACAACAATAGCGGTATTTCTTATGTTATGTTCCTGCCAATACAAGGAGTTCATCCTACAGGCCTAGCAAGACCTTGCTGAGGGTTAGAATGCTTGTCCACAGTATTGAGCATAACTCTTCTGTGAGTTTTGCGTGTGGCTCTAAAGGATGCATCGTATAATCTAGGTATGTACTACACATGAAGACGCATATGTCGGGTTGAAGCTTACATCGCCTTAGAATGATAAGCGTGTGTAACTCGTAGCGCAGCCCGGGGCTAAGACGAGCAAACTCGACGAACCTACGGGAATGATTCGCCGGTGCGTCCCAAGTTTGTCAACGGGAAGGCATTAATTTGAACAAGAGATTAAGCAGCAAGGATATTAACACCCTGCCCATTATTACGAAAGTGCCCCAATGCTACAATACAGATATATACATGACCAGAATAGAGGGTATCGTGGGTTTCGAACCTCATGCCTCTACCGCACTACCATTACCACAAGGGCATAAACACATTATATTTTCATCTCAGCTGATATCCGCATGTCTCACGTGATGATCTCCGCCCAGCACAAAGCACCCTCCGCCCTCGACCTGCGACGCCAGGTAGCAGATGCCCTCGGTCTCGATGCCGTACCAGCCGTCGTGCGTCCAGGTGGTGCCGACGACGTTGAAGGCCGGGAAGGTGATGCCCTGGCGGACGAGGTGGGCGCGCACGTAGAGGATGGTGGCGCCGACGCTGTCGACGTGTAGCAGGTCGTTGTCGTGGGTGTTCTCGATAAGCTCGGTGATGTAGACGCGGCGGGCGCTGAGCTGCTTGACGGCGGCGACCAGCTGGTCGTCCGCCACGGGGCCCATGATGTCGAGCGGCGAGGAGGAGTTCGTCGTTTGGTTCGTGCCGCTCGAGGCTGCTTGTTCCTCTTCTTCTTCTTCCTCTTCTTGTATCCGCCGGCTGAACGCCCACGCGTTCTTGTCGTAGTTGTGCGCGCGCGTCTGTGTGCACAGTGCCGTCATGATGCCCACGCCCTTGTGCTCGTCCGCGTGCCGCATCATCGTCTGCACGATCTCCTTGGACATCTCGACGATGTCGGCGTCCACCCACACGAGGTGCTGCTCGTCGCGCAGCGTGCGCAGCATCAGGTAGTTGCGCAGGCCCGCGATGTTGGCGCGGCGCTGCCGCTGCACGTGCGGCTTGTGCCGGTCCGCGTAGGAGATCTTGGGCCCCCGGTCCTCGCGGAAGTACAGCGCGATGCGGGCGAAGGGGAACTTCTCGGTGGCCTTTACGGCCTTGTCATACTCCTCGCGCGACGAGGTCATGAAGCCGAGCGTCACCTTGGTGAAATCCAGATCGGTAGAGACGAGCAGATCCAGGAAATCGTAAATATTCCGCCTCGTCGAGCGGTAGTCCTTGCTCCATGAATCTGCATCTTGGGCTAGCACTAAAATTAAGATTTCCGGGCTGCTGTTCTCGACAGTCTGGCGGTGGAAGAAGACCGTGCCATCGTGCAGTGTTTTCTCGAAGCTGTCTATCCTAAGCTCCGGGTCGACATCCTCCCAATGCTTGTAGCTGTGCGGACGGCCGACCAAGCACGTGGCCCAGGTCTTGCAGCTCCACGAGCGCCTCCGAAACTCGGTCGTGTAGAAGAGGAGTAGGGCGAAGAAGAAGGCGGCGATGATGGGACCCAGGCGAACGCCGCTGAACCTGTTGAACTTGTTGAGCCGGTTGAAGTTGCTGAACCTATTGAATGACTTCAGGTGCGCCATGACGCCATATCTAGCAGAGAAAAGAGCGCCGCCGTTGAACGAATGTGATACACGTGCTGCTGCTGGAAAAGTGAAAGAAAGGTTGGCACGAATGCCCACCCGCATCGATGGCGTTTGGTGTGGTCGAATATTGAAATACCGAGGGGCCGCTCCTCTTGGCAGCTGAGGGCCCCTGATACGACCCCTGAGGGTCTACATCGCCAAGATGTCAGGGGCCATCTAATCTCACCACTAAGAGCCGTCTGCGCACTTTGGCAAGGAAGGATTCGCTTCTTTTCAATACGATGCCGAAATATGATTTTGAGCGATGTAAGTACCGCAAGTCAAACAAAATCCCAGCGCTATCTCTCCTGATTAAAATTTACCCATGGATACTGATTCAGGGTCTTCATATCCCACAAAATGGTTTCTAATTATGGATCATGTTCGATCAAATAAACAAGGCGATCTAACGGTTCTAGAACAGATCTAGATCCTAGCAAGTCCTAGGCCTGTGTCTGCCCATGTAAAGTTGAAATTGCTCCAGAAAATTAAAAAGGGGCTTGCGACGAAGTAGGCTTAGGCAAGATGACATATGTAGGGCTGATAGCGGATATGCATATCTCAGGTGCATGGATGGATACAATATATACACCTTATTGGGCATTCAATAATGAGACTCACCATGATACTTTCGAGATAAGCATCTTTGATTTTCGCAGCGTGATGCATTTGTGATAGATTATACCCGGTAATTGAGAAGATTTATTGGGGATAAACCAATAGTGGAAGAGTTGCCGAGAACGCAGATTATACAATAGGAATGTATTACATTACAACGGGTATCTTTTCTAATTAAATCTTCCTGAAGACTGTATTATCCAAAGTTATAAGCATGGAGATCGTGAGCACAGACTTAAACCAATCGCCTTGATCATTCTAGAAAGGGAGCCCCTGTTCACACGGATATACCTCCTCCTCTGTCTCTTCCAAGGCATTAATAATCAACCGCCAAACGCTCTTGTCCCAAGCCAGACCGGCGTGCCCGACCTTGTCATCGGGACATGTAGTCTGAACAAAGACATTGTTCACCTCGGGCTCGTCGATGGTGCTAACATCGGGCGTCACGAGGGTGTCGGATTTGGACATAATGACCGTGATCTTGTTGCCCTCCTGCGCGATTTTCGGGGCCTTCGCAAAGTCGTCCGTGACCTTCCCGTCGGGCGCCAGCTGTTCGCACGCAGGACAGCCCACGAGATCGATCAGCGCTCCGACGAGGGCCCGCGTAGCCTCGCCGCCGATGTACCACAGGTCCGTGAAGCCGAAGTAGCGCGCGCCGTGGATGGCCGGGCCGAGCGCGACGAGGTGCTCGACGATGCCGGCGACGCCGGCCTGCGTCAGCGGCACGTAGATGGCCTGCACGCCGCCCTCGGAGTGCCCGACGATGTCCACCTTTGCGGCCCCCGTCTTGTCCTGGACCTCGCGCACGAAGGCCGCGATGTCCTGCGCCGATTGCGTCATGTCGCGCAGCCCGCCGATCCAGTCCGGCACCGCGTACGCGCCGTACGTCTGAGAAAACGTGCAGTACCCGCGGCCGTTGAGCTCATACTGTAGGAGGTTGAGGTCCACGTTGCGGTCTGCCGAGAGCCCGTGGAGCACCACCACCGGGTTGCGGGACGATTTGCACGCGAAGTCGTTGTCGGGGGCGCCATACAGTTTGCTGGAGCTCAGCGCGCTCGGGATGGAGGTGTTTATGTCGCGAATGTTCGTGCTATGGCTTGGGAGTGCCGAGGCTCCCATTGCCCAGGCGGCCAGGAGTGCATTCAGCTGCGTACCGATAGCCATGGCGTACTATGAACGTGACAGTGTTGTTGGTGAGGTAGGTGATGAGGATGACACTGAGGAAGAACCCTATGTCCCATCTCCCCTGGAGCCATGATTGCGGCTTATATGTTTCTGGTCCCTATGTCTGTCGTCATAAAGTTTCAAGGGGCCTCCCTTGCTAGTAGACCGCGAACAAGTCTGCTTTCGGCCATGCCGCGCTTAAGGTCGTACATCAATGCAAGGTACAGGAGTATTATGATCTATAAGAGACTGTGTTCTTCGGGGTGATAATCCCACCGCTGTCGTACAATGACCAGGAATTGAATTTTGTAACAAATCACAGTAGGAACTTTCAGGTTTCTCTAATCCTTTTCAGGTGATGGAGCAACAAGTCAGAAGAGCAGGTTTTTGCTGTCGCGTTTACTGTCCAATCATCGTCATAGCCTTAACCTAGTCACTTCCAAATTCATACCGTAGGCCGCCACACACCACCTCCATCATTTGGACGATGGCGATATCAGGAAGGAAGAGAGATTAGGGTTAAAATGCAAAAAAAATAGTTCTAATATTTCAAGCGATAGAGGAAAACTCATACGTGTGATCTTTTCGACGGCCTTGTCCATGTGATTAGACCATACTTCTATTTGGTGTACCACACAGTCACGAGCTTGCCTCTAGTGACTGAACACCTCGGAATGACTGACGAGGGTAGGCCTTAAGCCTTTTAGTTATTCCTGGCCAAGTTAAAGTTTTTGTAATGTAAAACATTTGCAGAATGATTTGATTAAAACACAAGAAAATGTGCGGAAACGAAGTTCGCACTACATCTGATATCATACGTGCGTAGTTGCTGGTAGTCACTTGACCATAGTGACCATAAAATCCAAGTGACTGCATTAGTTAAATAATACTATGATAGCATTATTCAAGCCCTCGTATGAGTATACTGATGGAAGCAACTCTAGAGAAACAGGCTACTAGACCAATGAAATACGCCGCCAGCGCCAAACATTCCATGCCTCAATAGAGTACATCTTATCAAACAAAATAACAAATACACGATCCCACAACAAAATGCTTTAGTACCCATACGTCTAAGACGAACCGTCTGAGTTAGTGACCTTGTCGATTAAACCATTGAGCTTATCTTTAACCCATTCATAGGTCTCATCATACGTTTCTTTGAAAGTGTCCCACCAAGAGCTGCCCTTGCTTTCGTCTTTATCGGGCTCTTTAGGTGTATCTGGCTGCTGTGGCTCTTCCGGCTCCTCCGGCTCCTCCGGCTTCTCTGGCTTCTCTGGCCGTGTTGGCCTCTTCGGTTCATCCTCAATTGGATTGACGCCTGCCGACGCGGTGGGTTGTTGTGTTGATGATGACGTTGCTATTGGAAGAATAGACATCAAGCCCGTCGCGACATCTTGACTCGTGGACGTCGGAACTGGATCTTCTGGTTGATCGAGCACTGTTTCATCGTCATGAAGACCGAGTACTTTGAGCGGTAGCCGAAGCGTTCCGTTGTTCGGCATTGGCTCCAAGCCAATTGAATCGCAAAGGATGTTATACACGTTGATATTTTCTATTCGTTATCAGCTTGAAAAGACCCTATCGTGACGTTCCTGACAGTATGACTTACGGAAAGTTTCGACCTTGCTATGCGGCTGATGAGGGAAAGCAGGCCCACGAGCTACAAAGATTGCCCGCATCAGAGGATGGTCGTGGTCATAGCCGTGCAATCCACGCGGGTGATACGTCACGTTGTTTGCCTTGGCTTCCTGGATATCAAACTCGGCTTTCTCTACGATTGCCCAGCCTGTCTTCGGAATGATCCAAAGAGGGGCAATACGATCATTATTACTGAAATGGTAGCGTTCTGGCATATCCTTGTCTTTGAGATAGACATCAAAGTTCGGGTTTGACTTTGCCTTCTCAGCTGCCTGTTTGTAAAGGACTTGTAGATCCTCTGGCCTTTTTGGGCGAATCCCGACTAAAGGCCACCCATCAATGTGCTCCACTTTCTTAATATCAACGAAGTCCTCGATCTGGACCATCCGGCTAACATCAGTGGTCGCCATTCCATGATCTGAAACGATGATAACATTGACGATATCAGTAAGGTTCCTCTGCTCAAGTCCGTGGAAGAGGTCGTCTAGCATGCCATCAACCTCGCTGATGGTGGTGCGAATTTCCGTACTGTTCGGTCCATAAAGGTGACCATCGGCATCCACATTAGGGACATAGGCTGCTATGATTTGTGGTCTCGACTGTTCAATATCAACTTCCGGGTCTTCTAACCCAGGCTTGTCAAGGAATTCTAGGATCCTGTCCACTTTCTTGGTCAATTTTTCGTCACCGTTATACTTATCAAGGAAGCTCGGTTCCATATGATGGATATGTGCTTCGCTGCCGGGCCACATGTGTACCGCTGTTCGGATACCTTGTAACTCTGCCGTAACCCAGAAGGGCTCACCTCCCCACCATTTGGGGTCCAGGCTTCGATCTGGATCGGTGTAGTAGAATTCAGCTCCCAGTGCCGGATCCCAGAAGGTGTTGCCAACCACGCCGTGGCTCTCAGGGTACAAGCCAGTAGCGAGAGTATAGTGATTCTAAGATGCACATTAAATTTCGGTAGAGAAATTTGGCGGTGAGATGCTTACAGGGAACGTGACAGATGGAAACGATGGAGTCATGTACAGTGGCGACACACCCTCCTTGATGAAAGCATTCAGCCTTGGTGTCAAGCCACGCGTCAGGAAGTCCGCCCGGAATCCATCGAGACTTATGATGAGGGTTGTTGGAGCAAAAAGCGCCGTACCATTGCTCTTGAGCTGGGTAGCCGTAGATCGCTTCTTATCTAACGACAATTTCCAAGCCAGAAGGACGAGGAACGCAAACGCAACAACGATGGTACTGTGTATTAAAATCCATTTCTTCCATCTACGCTTCTTCGCTGTCTTTGTGCCCGAAACATGTATTAGGTGTTGGCGATCGAGTTCGTCGCTATCTTCTCGGTCGCTGCTATCGCCTCTTGAACTACCATCTTTTATGGTGCCCCCTTCCATTTCATACATGAGTTCTCCGTCTTCTCCATCGCGTGCATCCCTAAGCAGCTGGTCTCTCCTCGCTTTGCGCCTATCCCGTCGGCTCTTCCTCTTTTCATCGTGCAAATCTTCGGTTGTGGAACTTGGCGAGTCATAGATCGCTGTGCCCGGGCGTGTTCGGCTGTATTGACGTAGCATATGGATCGGATTTGGCAGCACGAGGTTGCTACCTCGTCGTTGAAGGCTGCTCCCCCGTCGCTGGCGCTCTTGCTGCGCCCTCGAGTTAATTACTAATTGATCCATCTCGTCTTCTTCCATGAGCACCATGCGGTCTCGAGCACGGAGCTCCTGACTATTTCGCGCTGCGGCCAGGATCTCGTCATCTTCGCTATCGGTATCCTGATCGCTGCGGCTATGGAGAGACACGGCGTCATCGTCGTATGAAACAGGTGAGAGCAGAGAGCGGCCTCTTCCCACAGCAGTATCTAGTGGTTGGAGAGACATAACAGAAGATTAACGGGCGATTTACCCGCTCATTGTAAGATGTAAGATGGAATGAGGAAGACAAAACACAAAGCCAAAGATTGATTAATGGTCTACTTGCTGTTCCTTCTAGACATTCTAGTATAGGCATCTTAACTAAGCATTCTGGAGATGCTGCGCCGTCCCCGTTGCCGCAAGGGTCCCCAATACCTATCGATACGCAGCACAGCCATACTTGGTATAAGCCACACTCAAGCCAAGAGGGGCTCGGCCGTCACCAACCTTAGGTGGCTTTAAGAAGTTACGGCTGATAAGCTCCATGAGAAGGCACTTAGCAGGACATCTTCGGTTATTGAAACAAGAGCGTTGCTATGGGCCACCTTAGTTTTCTTATTAAGGCACCCTTTGAACCGATTCGGTCTGCCGACAAGTCTGACAGCCGCTGCAGCCTTAACAGCACTTGCTAGCCCTTTTTAACTAGCTAATAACACTAACATGCCGTCGGCTAAAATTTATAGTTTATTAAATAATTAAAAACAAACTAATTATTATAAACTATTAATAATTTAAAAAAGGAAATCGAAATTATTTTAAATATAATAAAAAAGTTATTTAAATTTAGTAAATCATAAATTTTTACTATATAATTTTTCAGCGTTGTTATCCGGGCACCTTCCGGGCCGTATTGGTCTGCCAAATTTATTAACAGCCGCTATCAGCTTTAACAGCTCATAACCAGCAGCCTTTAATTAGCTAATAACATTAATATACCGTTAAATAGCTTTTTATTCTTGTTTCAGGGTTATAAGGTCCATGTCACATGACATACTTCAGGCTTTTGTTGATCATGTGCATATATCCATTTCTACATTCTATTCAGCCAAGTAGCCAATTAGCCAACAAGCCTCTAGATCACCAAGTTCACCACCACCAAAATAGAGGTCTATTCACCAGCCTACCTATCCCTTCTTAACATAGTCTATTTTGAAAGCCCTTATCTAGATCAAGTATTCGCCCGCGTCACCGGCCACTGGCGAGCAAGATCCATCCCGAAGGAAGCCTTTGGCTTCTGGCTCCCCCTCCCAACAGTCAGGTCCAGATGGGAGGCTTCTGTATCAGGGATACCACCTAACCAACTGGTTCCGCCCAGCGGTGTTCTTTTCCCTTGGTCACCACTGGTATGAGTTACTAGCTAATCTAGCCACCCATCCGCGACTACAATTAAACCTATAATTGTTATGTTGGAAAAGACTTAAATACGTACACGGAGAAACGTATAAAGGAAGAACTGCCTAAAATAGCAAATATGTTCTAGATAACGCAACTGTTATACTTGCTAAAACCCACAAGAGCCCTGTCAGCAACTCAGCTACAGATGTAAACCGGACAGGGACTATGCACGTGACTACCAGCTTATTATGTAGTGCTAGGAACTCTGCGAGTCCTTGGGAGATGATCTAGACAATAACATCTTCCTTTCTAATAAACACACTGCATAAGCAATACCGCCTAGCATCTTCCACTGCCGACTATCCACCCTCCGTGACAGCGGCTTAAGAGACAACGGGAATAGGGACCTCCAACCCCCCAGCATTCCAGTCGCCCATTGCGGTGGCAACCACGGTCCCGTTGATTTCGTGGTGGATGGTGATCTTTTGCGCCTCTGGGTACTTCCAGGAAAATTCGTACGAGACAAACTGATTGGCGGGTGAATAGTTGCAGCCCCCGGTTTGTCCGTCGATGAAGGTACCCGTGACACACTATTTCAACATTAATACGGTTAATCTAATGTGAGCAGATGATAATTTTCTGTTGGATTTCCGGTGTTTTCTGTATAATTTGTGAAAAGTGAGGGGGAAATGAAGTACTCACTTCGACGTTGAACCCGTTAATCCCCGGCACGTAATTGTCTTGCGCAATCAACGAGAAATCGTAGCGGCAGCCAATAAGACCGCAGCCAGAGCTGTGAACTAGTAGGGAGATGGCACCGGGCTGTGTGCGTTTCGAGACGTTGGATTCGGTTGGTATGGCCGTGGCCAAGCTGGCGAGAGTTGCCACGGCGGCTGAGGAAATAGCTGCAAACTTCATGATGATTGGAATTTTCCTCCGGGCTATTTAGACGAGTGAGAGTGATGGGAGAATAAGACGACGAGCAAAAGAGAGGGCGATAAATCTGTAGTTTTATAACCAAATATTACGACAACAAGGGATCGATATAAAAAACAAGACTCACATATCTCTTGACAAAGCAAAAGCTAGCGTAGCCCTTGCTGCTTACTATGTACGGGTTCTTGAAAAAGATGCCAATCTTTAATCTCGGTCAAACTTACAGCTTTAAACCAGGACGGCTTAAAGATTAATTACACGATTATGCGTAAGTTCTGCATACGAGCCGACAACTTCAAATTATCGCCGATAAAACTTCGGGGTTAATGCTTATTTAGTGGGTATATGTAAAAGCTCAACCTTTGACAATGGTCATCTGACTACTCCCTAAATTTTGGTCGTAAGAAAATCTACTTCTCTAAGTGGGTATGTGGATCTATGCAGTAATTATCATGGCATAGGAGGTAGCAGCCAGCATACAAGGCAGCAAGGGTTCATCGGCAATAACCATCCTTATGTGTAACCGACACGCAGTAATCAGTTATTACTACGAAGAAAACATACAGTGGAAGTATTCTGCATCTAGATTGGTTATAGTACGACATATGCCTGTTTCATATAATGAATGAGCAAATGTACACCGGTGTCTCACGAAAACGGCGGCCGGTTTCTTTCGACGCGTCGCCTGCGTATTCTTGCACTTACAACATGCACCTTTCTATCAAGGTTTCCCTAGCAGGAAAGGGTGGTATGAAGAACTATTTCTTTAAGCAACACAGTCGTATCAAGAATCGTGTGTCTACATGCAAGGCGTGATGTTACAATGGCGAACAGGTGCATTGGCGAATCAGTCTTAAACTATCCAAGCCTCCACAGGGCTTCGGGGAGCTTTTATATATATAGGATCGCTGGATACACACAGTAGACAGCAGCCGTTATAATACGCCCTGGCACTGCTATTTCGCAAGAAGGGAACTCGGAGTTCCTTAACTACTTAGCTGATTGAGATTCAGTCAAGGCAACCGGTGGTGCTTGTCGGGTTCCTTGTCACAGCTACCTTCCAGGGTATATATATAAGCATTTGTACACATACATATATATAAACGAATATGTGTGTATACTCGTGTGTGTATGTGCCCGTGTTAGGGGCGGAGGGGCTCGGAATTTATGACATCGAGTCTTACCTCTGACTAATTACTATTAGCCTCATGGCCTTTCTAGCCTCTCTGTGAACAAACTACTGATAGTGCCTTGAAGCTTGCAGATACATAACGCAGTTACACCGTACTTGCGAAGAGTAGTAAAAGTACTTGATTGCTTTTTATTACCTGCAAATAGGCTTTTCCGAGAATATAAATAGCTGCTCGATATCGAGCTGTGGGCCAGCTACCTGCGTGTTCGGCAACACGGCCAAAGTAGAAAATACATCTCGCGATTAGAGAACAAAGTACTGCTTGATTAAGCTTCAGGTCGCAAAGACTAATGAACAAGTACATTATCATACATAGTAAACAGTGCGCCACAGCAGAAATTATAGTTTTCTATGGGCGAGTTTATGCCACTGAAAGATACGAACTACTATAAATGCGAAAGCAAAGATTATTCGGGTACCGTATTTTACTTGTTAATTAGAATAGGTTAGTAGTTTTTCTATTTTTCTTTTGAAGCTTTGCTCTCGTCACTCGAATAACTATGCCTAAATCTTGTCTGTTGAGTGCAATTACAGGCATAGCAGTTTCGCAAAAAGCAGTCGAACGAAGTTGGAAAGACTAGAGTTGATAAGACTGCACATGTACTTAACTGTGTAGCTAATATATCTTGAGAGCTATCATTAAACAATTAGACTAAAATAAAGAAATTGGTATATAAAATTGGCGAAATCTAATGGTGGTATCAATTCATTCTCGCCGTACGAAATATGTCTCTCTGCCGCCCAGACTATGATAAGATGCAGGATCGAGGATCAGAAAGATCGTCCTTCACGATGAACGGGTGTAACAGCGGACACTGGATCCGGCTCGGTATCGCTTCTTTCATTTTGCCATCCTGAACTGCCTAGCGTAGACACAAAAGGCGAATCGAGGTGGTCGTCGCCGCGTTCTCTCTCTTCACGTGAGGGTAAAGTCCCCACCGTGGACGCTTGGTCGGGCTCCGTTCTGTCTATTTCCCTACCACCAAGTTCGTGGTAGACTGGGGCCTGTTTGCTGCTTGGTGCTCTTGAATCCCCGTGTAACTGGTAGACTGGCGAGGTTTCGCCAGTGGGCCGCGTGGTTGGGGCTATTTGCGTGCCTTCGCCGTCTAGCTCCTGCTCACCCTGCTCGTCGACGGTACTCACAGCATTACTCACACCATTACTGTCGCCAGTACGCTCGGTGATTCCCGAGTCGGGGCTGGAGCCGACAGCTTCCGGTGAATAGTATTTTGTTGACCTTGTGGAGCGGTGGTTATGCACCGGGCCTGTAATGACCGCCATGTCAGGTTCTGGCTCGGGTGCTGCAAACTCCGCCTTTTTCCGTTGACGACGAATGATATAAACGATGGCTGCGATCAAGAGAAGAGCGCCAAGTACAGCCCCGATCACGATGCCGGCTATAGCGCCGCCACCGAGAGAAGAATTTTTCCCAGGTGTAGATGAGCATCCATTTGTACTCGAGGAACAAGAGTCCTTAGATGTAATAGTGACAATATTCTGCTCAGCACCTTCGACCCATGAACACGCCGATACGTTAAAAACGCCGCGTTCGTAGTCTGCGGTGAGATAACTATGACAACTGTTAATACTACAGAACAATAGGTCGGTGCCTTAGTTGCAGAATCTCCTTACGCTTCTTGTAGAAATGTCCGGCCCAACGTATATTGTGTTGAGTTGGCTGCACGCTTCAACGGGAAGTAGGAGCTATTTGTAGCTACTAACGGACTCTCTGCCATGAGATCGAAGGCGTTATAAGGGAGAACTATCCTCACAGCTTCTCCGCCCGAGTGCACATCAGACAGCCTAAAAGTCACCTCTGCACCTGAGTTGAGTAGGGCATTATGCTGAGTATCGTTTATTAAATACAACCCAGAGGCACTGTCGACGGTTAGCCCGAAGGCTTGCTCGAATGCGTCACATACGTCATCTGGAAGCCAGAGGTTCGGATCAGTCGAATCAATGAATATTTCGATGGCCTCAGAAAGGAGAGTGGCCTGGCTTGATCCGCTGTAACTTATCGACTGGAGAACAACAACTAAGTCGCGTGTAACGTCGCCTGCCATTGTAAAAGAAGCCGTGTTCTCATCGAATCGCGATGTGTCATACCCAGAAAGAATCAATTGGCCGTACACCTGCTTGAGACCTATTATGAAACACACGCAGCATTAGAGATGAATATTTATGAATTTCTCAGGCTATACCTACGGTATTTGGCGCCGGCCGTATAGCTCCAGCTCAAACTTGGGATAACGCCCTGGTCTTTAAGTGTCGTAAGGAACGAAGGCGATGAGAAATTGCCCAAAGAGCTGATATTCACTGGTTGGTTGTTAAGCCCGAATAGTCCCCTATGAGCATTTGTGATTTAGTTATTGTCCGCAGCAGTGAGAATTTAAGCAGTAGTATCATACAGATAGAAAGGGTCCGCGGTCTCAATGCCGGCGATGGTCTGATTGGCAAGGCTTGGACCGGTAAGTCCGAGACCAATAGTCTCCAAAGCAAATTCGGATCTTTGGTAATACCCCAGATTCGCCTCGAGACCAACGCCGTTTTCATTTATCCCATAAGTGCCCAAATCGTTCCAGCTCGAGGACTCATTGGCGTTGAATAAATTACCCCTAGAGACCGCACAATTTGCAGGCACTGTGCTAAATACCTTCGTTGAGCAGCCATAATCTGATAGCACAACAATTGACTCTGGAGAGGCTGTAGATACGATAACTCTGATGTCTTGTTCAGGGCTTCCAACTCGAATGTCGAAGGTGCTCCATGGTCCATCGTTGCCCTCGCTAGGTGTTCAGTCAGCAGACATTACCCAGGCATTCAAGGATCTGAGGCAGACTTACAAATATTCACTTGGAGGAATTACGATAGCTTTTGGGCTGTCGCCACCAGAAGAATGTGTGACGATGGCATCGCTATTACCTAATGCCCAACCCGCCCATGAAAACACAAGCGCTACCACTCCGGTGCTAGAGTACATCTTTACGGGAGACACAAAACGAAGAACCTGTGTTTGGGTCAGCAATTTGGATGATCAAATGCAATGAATGCACCTGTAGCGCCCCGGTAGGACTTTCACAAAGACTTGACAGGAGAAGACAATACGAACAGGCTAGCATAATTTCACAGGATCCTGCTCGTTGTAGAGCATCGCAATTCATGATCCAAAGCCATTAGTGCAGATGGGAAATTAAGGATTGGGATACGTGGTTGTTGCTTGAATGTCTATTTAGAATTATCCTGCCTTCCTAGCTAAGCCAGCCAACATCATAAGAAAACGGCCTGCACTATGGCTAGCCTGGCGCTGCAAGACTGCCCCTGTTGACGCGCAGCTTTAGCTCCGGATTGTAGTCGCATTGCCGATGTGACCATCGTCATAGGCAGTCTATAACCCCTGGGTCAGGACCAACATTGGCCAATCAAGTCCCATGTATACGAACAACTCACTCCCGGGGACCCTAGTATCCACAACGAACAGGTTTGTGTTCAATATGATGTTGCTTATAATGCTGGGCTTTGGCTCCCAAGCAACGCGATCACCGTTATGACAGCATTAACACGTAACAACCAGGCTCAGAGCTGGGACTAATGGTGGGAGTTGTGGCGAGAGCTCTTGTGTAATCTTATTGGCTATCCATTCCGGAAACTTCTGCGTTGGTCCTGCATTCAAGGCTTGCTTAGAATAAGCACATACTGCTTTAGCTACTATTTACCCCCAGATTGGTTGTCCCGAACAACCGCCTTGTGCCTAACAGTTATATCTCTATCACTCTTGCTGCAAGCTGTCTAAGACTTGTTATTCTATCGCTTACTGCTCAACCTCAATCGCGGTATTACACTCGTTGTGTCGCTCGTTCAAGTTCATACTCGTTGTTATCGCAATAATAGTAGTCATGTCGTCCATTTCTAGATTTTGGACACTGGTAGGGCTACTATATCTCAGTGCGAGGAATGTGTACGGCGGCGGTACGTAACTGTCCTCTACTGAGATCTATTGTTTGGTGGTGACTAACGTCGTGATAGCTGTTGTTCCCTATCACTACCCGTATTATAATACATCAAGCAGCAGTTCGACTGCTATATCTCTGCCTACTACGTCTTATGAGACTTGCTCGAGCAGTACCGTGGTTACTATTAGTGTGCCATCAACCGTCACCACATCTACATCGCCTATAGTTTACCCTACAATCACCCCAAGCACCACCACCACAATAACTATTAGTGCGCCGTCTAGTAGCACATCTACAACAACTATAGTTTACCCTACAATTGTTCCAAACACCACAATCACTACTGTTATCGTGCCAACAACCATTACCCCATCGCCGACGTATACCACTTATATTCCTCCACCTCCCACTGTGTTTGACTCATGCCCAACGACATGCAGCATGTAGGTGTCTTCGCTTACAAGGAAAACGTGACTATAATTTGTTAACTCTTTCTCCAGTGCTGCCGGGACAGTTCAGTTGTTCTTCTGGCCAACCAATAACGACTACTCGTACCCTGCCACATATGTCGATACGCCATTAGACTATACCTTGTATGTATATCCATCTTCTATTTTTTGCTCGTTTTCCTTCTGTAGTGAGAATCTCCGTCCACTAACACTAAGGTTAGTACGTCGCCATCGGTATATATAGTCATCAACACCATCTACGGCACCAATTCCCTCGGCAGGGTGGGCCCGTCCGGCACGAGCGAGATATTCGCTCTCAACCTGGACCAAGTTTCCACGATCGTCCCTGGGGAGCAAGTCACACGACAGCTCTCACTGAGCGATCTGGGCACCGACTGCCCTCAATCAGCAGACCCTTCGGTGATCGCAACGACGATACCCGACGGACGGTGTGACTTCAGCCTTGTGGCACCGGAGACTGTGAAACAGTGGGCTCTGCCGTGCAATGCCTGTGGCAGGCTTGGGCTGTTCGATCCGCCTTACGCCGTGCCGACTCTTACTGGGGGTCTGATTGAACCCACGACTACGGCAGTCGGAACTATTACTTTCGCTGTCACGCAGACTCCAGAGCCAGGTACCGGGGCTACCTCGGCTGTGGCGTCGGCGACGGGGACCACGACTGCTGTTGTTACTGAGACTACGGAAACTAGTGTTGCCGTGCCATCTACTAGTAGCTCAGCTGCCATGTCTTCATCAGTTATTTCTTCATCTGCGGCCCCATCAATCTCATCGACCCCATTGCCTTCCTCAGCCTCGTCGACCTCGGACCCGACTACTACGGCAGCAACCGCATCAGCGACAAAGGCAGCAGGTGCATGTGGAGCTGCATGTCTAATTCTGAGCCTTTTTGTATCGATTTGTATGTTGTAAGACGGAGATGCCTTTAAAACGAATATGATATCATTATAATCACGAAAATGAGCATATGGGGTACGAGAAATAAGCAAGGAAGGTGATACAACTGTGGTAATAAGATATCCAAGATGAAAGTTAATAGGAATGATCGAGGTTGAGCGTGAAAGTTCAATTCAAGGCAGATACACAATAAATAGACACAAGGTTAAAACAGCACTGTAATCACCAAATTAACTCTGTAGAATTAGTTTTTTTAGTTGCGTTGTATAAAATATCACAAGGTCTTAGAGCTTTCTTCTAGTTATAGCTCATCTCTTCGTGATGTTGATTTTATGTCATCCACTTCCATGGTGCCTTCTACTCATTATTAACTCACATCACCGGTAATAGATTCTCTAGAACTTAAATATCTTAGAAGCGACCTACCAACTAGGAAAAGGATTAATTATGTAAGTGTCTCGCTATAATGCCATTGTACTTCGAGCAGCTCTGAAGCCGATAGGAAGAAACTCAATTTTACTTTGATAGTGCCGCCCTCGCAAAGTCCCTCTATAACATCTCCCAGTGGAATCCCCCGGGGGCGCGGTTGGAAGACGGAGTATTCACGGACTTTAGCCTTCTATTATCAGGTACTAGGGCGGCATGAGACGGGCTGAGGACCTTGAAATTTAGAAACCGGATCAAGTGTGACGCTGTGGTTACGGTCGGCATATTTCGCGCCTGGTAAATTTATAAACGTTCAGCACCTTCTCAACTCCGGAAAGTACAACAGTGGTAAGTTAGCAGCTGCGCTGACTGATTTGAACCAACTGAGCTATCTTATCCCAATTTTAAATAACTAAGAGTGATAAATAAGTTAATACGAATATTCAGGATAATCGGAAAACTATCCTAGAGACACTAGATAAAAGTAGAGTAGCTATCTTGTCCAGTAATTGCAGCTGGTTGCACGAATTGCCATGATGGGTTACGCAACACTGAGAAAAAGTAAGAAAAGACTAACATCCCTTTCCCCTTATACCAAAAGTACTGGAATAATTAGTCTAAATGATATGTACGAAAAAAAAAGGTATGTGATAAGTCAGTAGTAGAAGAGGATATGCGCAGATGAACAGCTCTGTAATCATGACTTTTGGCCAGCGAAAGCTATCTTACAGCAGCTTAAGGCATCTCTCATCAAGAAGAGTGCATACTTATGAGTCTAACTGAAAACATAATATATTGATAAGGACATGCAGTGAATCAGACTAAAGTAGCCACGAAAAGACTTTAAGGACAAGCGAATGAAGCTTGTGATTCCAAAGTAGGATTGCACGCCACGGAGAAACAAAACCCGTCATAGTCTCCACTAACACATAGATCTGCATCACCAAGCCGTTGCCGATTCCATTCTTCTACGCCGCCATACCGGGAAGCGCCGTGAGCCCTACGTTATGTCAGCATCAGATCACTAATGTTAAGCAGGTTCCAAACATACAGCCATCAGTCTGTTCACCAACCATGTCCTTAACGGTGCACTTGTTGGCAGTAGACATAGCCTGCTTCGTGATGGAGCCGCAGCCATCATAGAAGCAATTGGACTTGTTCATGGCGCGCTGGAGTGCGTCTCCCCGCCAGCCGAACATGTAGTCGGCGTGCTATGCGCAACCAAGAGTCATTAGTTACTGTTCACGTTTAAGGTTTAAGGTTCAGGGCAGGTTGCGGGAGCGGAAGCGGGCGCGCCCGGGGCCTGTGACAAAAGGGGGTTGAAAGACTCCAAAATACGTACCGTGCCGTAGCCGCTGGTGCCCTCGAAGCTCCAGACAAAAGGGTTGGGCGCGCCTGAGGGCCACATGCTGTTGAACTTGGTGGTGTCCCAGACGGTCTCGTAGGTTACTTGTGGCATACGGACGGGGTGAGACGCCGGGCACGGCGGGGCGTTTGTGAAGCCGTCTTGCTTGATTGTGTTGTACATGTGAGATTGGTGATCAGGGCTGTCAAGGTTCTTGCCATCCCAGCATCTGGGTATTTCGTTAGAAGAAGCTTCTATATCAGCGCGACTGGGGAATACTAACGCGGGGAAGTGATGCACAGCGAAGATGCCGGCCGGGCAGGGCTTGGTTGGGAAGTCGACCATCTCTGGGCCTCTGTTGAGAAGGGTCGTCAGGCAGTTATAGCGCAGGCCGATGTGACCCTTCGCCTGATCAAGAGTGCTCGTTGTCGGGCTGCCGACAGTCATACGGAATCCCTGGAGAATGTTAGAGTGTCAAAAGCAATCGGGGTGTCTGACCTACTGGTGGGAATGCCGTGATATATTGATGCTGCAGATCGTCGGTAGTGAAATCATGCGGAGTGTAATATACCGTAATGCCACCGCTGGTTCCGCTAGCCAGAGCAGCATTGTTGATGACAGGCACACGGTGGTAAGAGCCGTTGGTCGGGTGCTTGAAGTACATCACAGCAGTCCAGTAGTTCGAGAAGTCCTCTGACATTTCGCAAGTAGTGCAAGTGGCCCTTGCGCCGACATCACCCGTCATTGTGGCATTGAAGGCATTGCCACCGACGATGTGGTGAACATGCGAAGAAGGGTTTTTGCCAGGCTCGACAACGGGGTCGAGACGTTGAATGGTCAATGATGAGCATCCAAAGCGCAGACCAGCCTGAACTGGCGCAATGAGCGCAAGGGCAGCGGAGAGCGACTTCATCTTGGCGATGGATGGGTCTCAGCGGTAGGAAGGTAAAGAGGTAGGCAAAGCAAGGGGTGCAGTCCAGTGCCTAGTCGACTCTTTTAAGTGCAATTCTATCGTATGGGTATCGCCACTTCTAGCCGCCAGCCAAGTCTATACAAGAAAAAATATATGCCATACATGCTTATTGAATAAAGTGCCAATGGATAGCTCATCCTAAATAAGGGGAAAGATGGCACATGGTTGACTACGTAGACAAATAAGCGCTCTTCTGCATTATTAAATCAGTTTTGCCGGTGACATGGTAGTCTAACTGGTGCACGCTATAGGCTGCACGGTTGTCACGACCTCAGTGCGGCAAATCCACAACGAAACGGTTGAGTTGCCGGTAAAGGTTCTTGCCCCATTCTATTAACGATGTTCGCATAGACAATGGCCGGTACAAGTGCCGTAATGCCAAGAGCGCCTCACAGGTTACAGAGTAGCTGGGGAAGGACTCAATTGTATGGGTAGATATCTACACTTACTAAATATAAGCACGGCAATGATGAGTTAATAAAGTGCCTTCATGTAAAACGTTTGATCTTATGAACAGAAAGGGATGTCTCTTGACGCTTCAGTTTGAGGGGAAGCTCTATCATCTTTGGAGGATGGTATTCATGTTGACTACTTCCATCATCATGCTACTTATAATGAGCCTGACATAAAGAATCAACAAGTATAATAGAGTGCTCCAAGAGTCCGCTTGAAGCTAACTTGCGAAGATGTTGCGCCTTTAGTCGATATTTTTAAAATAAAGTGCAGACAAGCCTTTTGCTGACCAGTATTCGCTTTGGGTTGAAGTAGTAACATGCTTCACCACAATTTGTATCACGACCACTTGATGCACTGTTTAAGTTTGGTGACAAATATCTTTAGCGCGGACATTGCTAAGCTGTGCTCGTGGTCGGCATTGAAGACGGCAAATATGTCGCTGTAGATAGGCTAGCTCGACGTTCAGTATTCACTGTGTCCATCATGAACTACTAAGTAAGCTTTTGTTTGGCTTACTATCTGCCGTCGATATTACGCATCCTGTGGATGGTTCAGCAAATTTGGTTGGCGCGACTTCTCTTCTTAGCGGTCGATGCTTAGGGCACCTCAAGTTCTTTGCCTGAGAGAAACCCAAGATTGAAGGACAAGCTGACAGCCTCTCATACGAGTTATAAAATACACATCATTTAGAACCGGATGAGTAGTGTACAAACTGCGAACTTTATGGAATAGAAATAAAGTAAGGATAATCCTACCAAAAGAACATACCAAAAACTAAGTAGTGAAGAGCCTTGCAGATATTTCTTTACTTTTACTGCTTTCATACATTCAAGCTCTGTTGGCTTAAACTTACCACATTTTTATAAAATATGCCATAGTAACTATTATTTTGAGTACTAGTAGTCACGTTGAAAGAAGCTCTAGATAATGATGAAGAAATTTTAATGATGTGATTTGCAACACAATCTTCTGCCACAAACTACGAGGAATGGGAGCATTCGGGATGATAAGAAACCGCGTGCCAACTACAAGAACCCATTCAGCTTTTGGGTTGGAATGATGTGATACTTGCAATTTATTTTGATTGGACTAAATTGTTATCTCGTGTTGTTTAAAATGGTGCACCTGCCTCAATTTAAACTTTCTTGATCAAGATAAGGGATTATAGGTTATCTGTTTTCCAGTAGGGGCCAGTCTCTCCAATACGGTAAGTTTCTGCTGCTTAGATAGCGGCTCCGGTGTGCTGATAGGTTTAAAAATGAGTGCATTCTATAATGGTGCTCAACATACTACACATCGGTGGCCGGGATTGCCATACGCTCATTACAACATCGTTCTATATTATTCTTTCACCGAGCAGATATAGCTCATCTATTCTCAATTAAAATCGAGACGTGTTCGTATTATTCTACAGTTTGCGCTTTGGCTTGGAAGGGTAAGTATTCTACCTCTTAAGGAGGTGCAACTCGTCAATAACTGAGCCGTCCTCGCCGTGAATGTACGACCACTTCACAGCGGTAGCGTTGATCACATTCAATTGTGCATAACCGTAGTGAAGGTAATCTAGAACGCTGGTGACGTTCGAGATGGTGGCATTACCCACAGTGCTATGCGACTCCAGGTTACCAGCAGCACCATTGATGAGATGGGTCATCGATTTGCCAGGGTTAGTGACATAAGTGTTGTTGTCAAGAATGGATGACTTGTCGATGATCTGGCCAGGAGCGATGGGGAAGGTTCGCTCGTACCAGTGAATGTGCCTAGGGGTTTGCGTCAATAAATACAACATTTTGAAATTGATCGACTGCTTGTTTATAGTTAATACTTACCCTGAGATATAGGCATCAACACCGGCTTCAATCATGATGTTCTCGAAAGCGTTACGCATGTAGGTCTGGTAAGAGGAGACCTCGGTCGAGTACATGGGACGGTGACTCATGACAAATACCCAAGGGGTCTTCTTGCGGTCAACGCTAGCCAAGTCCTTCTTCAGCCAGTTCACCTGTTCGTAAGCATCATTGGCCTTGTAGTTGTTACCGGTAATGTAGCCGAACGGGCCAGAATCGGTGGGGTAAGTGTCCGACTCGATAGGAACACCGGGCTTGCCCTTAGTGTCACGAATAAAAGGCCACTCGGGAGAGTAAGCATAGTCAGTCTCGCCGTTGAGCGAAACAAAGTGGGCCAGACCATAATCGAATGAGTACCAGAAGTTGCTGCGGCCGCCGTTCAAGCTGTCTCCTTTCATCTCGAAGCGGTATTGATAAGCCGTAAAGTTACTAGATATCTTATCAGTGGAGTGTCAACTGTATATACATAAGGGGTACGGACCGTTGAGTCACGGGGCAGGAATAGTAGGTGAGGAACTGAGAGGCGGGAGCAGTGGTGTTGGTCTGGTTGTTGTTCAAATAGGCGGTCAGCCAACCACCGTCATCGAACTCGGCACAAGCAGCCTCGTGATTTCCAGGAAGTACCTGGTAGGGAATGTACTGGGTAACACTATTGAGCCATTGCTGCCATAAATCCCAGTTACTTTCATAGATAACACTGATGTCACCACCTTGGGGAGTACCCTGGTTAGGGATCTCACCCTTGGGGAGCTCACCAGTCTGGTAGCCTGGGTCGATATCGCCAGGAGGAAGAGAGCTGTGACTACCATTGGAGCAAACATCCCAGTCCTCCGAACAAGGTAAAATACCATCATACCAGTCATCAGCATAGCTGATGTCACCACCATGCCAGGCGAAAGCAAGCTTGCCCGATTGCGCAGCAGAACTTAGCTGCTTGTGGGTGCCCTTGGCGTTGGTATAGCCCATATCGTTGAGAACACCAACTGTAAAGGAGCCACGCTCACCAGCTGCAAGCGAGGTCTTGAAACTCAAAACTTCAGAGGCCGTTGTGCCGTTTGAGGCAGCAATCCGGTAGTAGTAGGTAGTACCAGACCTTAGACCGGTGAGCTCAACATTGTGAAAATGCTCTGAACACTGGGTAATGATGGCGATCTCGGAGCATGGAGGCGTGCGAGCGTATGTTTTAGACAAGCCCTTAGCAGTCTTGCCAAGGGCGTGGCTGGTACCGTAGTGAACAGTCGGCTTCTCAGTGAGGCCAAACGGCGTTTGAAAGTGAATGTTGACGCCGTCCTTCAGATATGAGACTGATATGACGTTGATGTTATTGGTCGGATGCTTGGAAGACGGCCGCACTGCAGGAGGCTCGACGAGACGAGGGAAGCCCTTGCCGTTACCATTGATCGTGTTGTCGATCCAGTCACCGACGGGGACCGCGGGACCAGTATACGGGTAAGTAGTGTCAACGTCACGTTTGCCATCGGCCTTGCCCTTGGGTACAGCGGTAACAGGGGCCGCAAGAAGGATGGCGTTGGCCACGGCAGCTGTCAGCTTCATGGTGGTAGCGGGAGCGACGGCTCAATTGTCATTGGCTTCTCTTGAAGCTGCAGTCTGACCAAAGGCGCTGGAGGCAGATACTTGAACGCAAAGAGTAAAAGAGCTCGAGAGACAGGAGAGCTGTAGCATTCAGCAAGGCGGCCCACGCAAGATCAGATAAACCTCCGGACTACCTCACAGCTCGTCGCCTTAAATCACATTGTGCCACAGTCAGATTGATCTCATCTCCGGAAAAGGGTAGCAGGCCCTTATATTTGTTCGTTTGTCTGCACGATCTGAAGATCCGAGACTAGGGTCAATTGGTAATCAGCAAACCAACATGAAGCTGACTGGAGGCAGGACTATGGTTGGCCAGGCTCATCATTACCGACTGTCCGTAACCAGTTTGGCTTGGCGATGCTTGTTTTTACGGCTTGTGTATGAAGCCGGATTCCGACCCTCGTCGCTGCAACCTTTCTGCACTGACATCCATGTTTCGCCTTGGTTCGCCGTGGTTCGCCGTGGACGAGGCCCATTTCTAGCCTATGGCCGTTGAATGCAGCACATGCCACGCACGGGCGGGGACAGGGGTCTCGATTTGATAGAGGGCCTCTTCCAATCATGTGGGTGGTATTGAGCACGCGAGGTGCGTATTTCAACGGGCGACCGATGGTAGCTATGCTTACCTGCTTTATTGGGGATAGCTAGCCATTGCTGGATCGAACGGAAATATCGTTAGTTTGCACATTCGAAGCTTTTTTGCCACGCACTAGACTCTAGTAGTATCCCCCCATGCAAGCCATACCATCACCATCTGTTTCCATCATCCACCAGCACTGTCTCGACATGTTCGAGAAGACTAGCGAAGCACAAGTTGTCAGTATTTGAAACTAGAATTGAACATACTGATCAGCCGTCTTTTCCAACTGCTGTGTATATGAGTAAAGAGTCTTATTGTTAACGGCCACATAGCCAGGGATCTGTGCCAATCAAACTATTCCAACCATCCTCTAAATCAAAGAAGACCTTGCAGCTGTTGCTATCTCATGCACGTGCTTGAGATGTAGGATTCTCTTCTCGCGGGGTTTTCCTTCTCAATGGGCCTTGAGGATCGATGAGCAGCTGGCCCAAGAGCTCCCCTTAATTGAAGGCGACCTTAATTAGCGCTTTTTCGCCCGCGGCATTCTCGCTCATCGGGTTCCCACTCAGTCCCATCCTCAACGTGGCGTAGAATTGAATTTTATGAGGCTGGCTGCACGAACCTCCTTCTCTTTTAGTACCAAGGCTATACTGCACCATTCCTATGTACCCCAATCATAAGCTGTAGAAATAAGCGTGGCCAAGCCGGCTATTTACGATCGGTAACAATAACCCAAGCCAGCGGCAATAGTGCTTAGAGTCTAGCCATCACTACTTGTAAATGCATTATGCAGAGGTTCTTCAGCTGCCATGCGCGGGGCTAACAGAACTTCACCTCTTCTCCCAGGGCGATCTGTAGATTCGGATGCACATCGATGGAAACACTCGGTGCAGTTTGGGCGATGCATTATACTTGCTCCTTGAAGCTCAGCTTTCAGCCCTAGTGATGCGAGTAATTATGATTTTCTAGATGTGCTGTTTCCGGTGTTGTCGGTGTTTCTGGTCCCGGAGGACAAAGGTAAGTTCTTTAGTCTGGTACAAGCACATCATCTCCCCTACACCAGCAACCCTTCCAGGTCTTCATCTTGTGGCCCGTCATCCGAACTAACCACAACACCGTCATAAGTAAAGTAAGGTAAGTTTCTTTGCCCGTTATTCTTGCGGAGATTTTTTATTCCAATAGACCTATATCGTACTTTTTTTGCTACCATTGAAGTTGGTTTTGGTAATAGTAACAATACTGCTCAGAGTACACTCCGTGTTTTATTGTTCATTCTTATTAATCTGTAAGGCTTGGCTAGATCTGCGTATAGCACTTACGAACAGCAACAACTACTAGTATGACATACTTATTTTGAACGGACTAGCGCCACCTTAGCATGTATAGCGTGAGGATATTCGCAGAATAATTATGTGGCCATACTTGATGATAATGTATCTTGCACGATCCGTCATGTCTGTCATTAAACAATAACCTTGCACTGTCTGGTGACGTCTAATCTGATCTTTTCTCTCAAGAGTGTGAAGACTAGATAGTATACGATTCCATAGGCAAAGATAGCTAAACAGCAACACGTTTGTACTTGAAGCAGAGCCCTGAGTCAAACGTGGTATCCGCAATTTCGTGTTGTTACTATCGTGTACTGCGTCTTCACAAGGTGGGTCCGATTTGTGCACCTAATGAGTTAATCTGGGTATATCTACCAGGACGCCAATATTTTCATTGAGGAACTGGCTACCAAGATGGCAACCTAACAAATCTAAGTTAGTGGTTCTACAACTGAAAGTTATGAAGCCTTACAACAAGAAACATGACTGCTATGATTATTAGAAGCCATCTTACTTAACGCGCGAGTAATCATCCCACGGGCTTATTAGGCCGAACCATGTATTAGAATGCTTTTTTCAGTACGGTGCGTAATAGAATCAATCAAGAGGAAAAGGAAAAAGGAAGTCGCAACGGTTGTACAAAATCCCTTTGATCTTAGCAATTTCTGGTAAGACCGGTTGATCCAACTATCGTATAAACAGGAAGGGTGAGTATTGGCTGGGAATTAAGTCATAAAGCCTTGCTGTAATTATATCATAGAGGTACTCAGTGAGAGCTCCAGGACTCTTTTTGTCTCAAGTGGAGAATATTGTAGTGACGCTTACATAAAGAAACTTGAAATGATGATTAATAGTGCAAATTTGCAAAGTACTGCCGTTTCATAAATTCAACGTCGTCGAATATTAGCCCATTGGCAGACGTTAACTCTCTAAATAATAACGACCGGCAAGAGGACGTACGAGTTAACTTCGGCCCTTCATAAAGTCCAATTATGTCCTAAGTAGAGATTACTGCATCTAGAATAATAATCTGTATGGTATGCCATACCCTGGATGAAGGCATATTACGCTGCAATTTACTCAAAGGATATATCAGTTAGCATGTAACTGAAGCAACGTTTCCTTGATAGAGGAGGGGGTCCTAGAAATATATGGATGGGGGAGGAAAAAACAGCTTTCTGTTTCCAAGTTATGTTGTCTCCTGTCCTTACAACGCCCCTGTGAACGGCCTGACTCCTGACTGGTCTTGGGTCTATGTTCCTCGAGCTGTGAAGTGAAGTCTTTATGCTGAAAATTAGAGTTCTTTGTAGAGGCCATGCCGTTGACGAGTTACTCTAAATTACGAGCATGTTAAATCAAGCAAGGTCAATAGTTATAACTTAAAATTTGCTAGCGGTACAGAAAGAGTATTATACTGTGCTCACGATGTGGCGTTGACGTTGAGGTTTGTTTATATTCTCCTGTTGGATCACCAGTGACAGCCATACTAAAATCTGCAAAAAGTGGAACCTTTTGGCTTTCCGGAACGGGCCGCCTGTGGCTTCAAAATACTTCGCTAGTTTTGCGAGCTTGAGCCTCAACCCTTTTCAGAAGTTTAGCTTGCTCTTCTCCAGAGATGAGCACCTCCTCACAAGCGCACATCCCTAATCTAGCGGCCAGTCTGACCTCAGACTCCCTGGCCTTTTGATTGAAAGGGAACTCGTTGAGATTGACCACAGTGTGCAGCTAGATGGCGATGTTGAACGTCTTACCGCTGAGCGCCCCCGTGGAATTATCTTTAAAAGTGAGCAACATGTAATACTATGTGCCGATGAGGTATTTGTAAATCGTCTTGACGTAGAGCTAGTAGCGTTCTGACGGCACATCCAGCAACTTTGCCCTTTTAGTGCGGTGATCGAGACACTTGGAGTGTAGGGCAAACCGCACCCCTATGGGCTAAATAGTTGCAGTCAATTTACTTACATTATTAGCAGGGCTGCCGGCCGGGTCGTAAGGAGTGATAACCAGCAAACCAGCTGTTGAGGATTATGCAGCAACTGAATATTACTAACGATTTTCTGTATGAGATAGTAGTGGGTAATTATCGAGAAGTTGGGTTATTTACTTCAAACGGTAATCACTTCGTTACGATGCTAATGTTGACACTTGAAAACGATCAGGTTATGAAGAGTTCAGGGTTTATGAGCAATATTGCTTAACTTTACTGAATACTTACTACCACAAGGGGTTGTCACATCCTCGTTCTAGAGCTTTCATCGCTCGACAGCTCAGCCGAAGAGACTAGGTATCACGATGGTTTCCTGTCTGATAATTAAGATAGGCTACACTAAGGCTAGCTCGCAAGCCTACTTGTAGTATAATGCGGTAATTATGGCGTAGATGAAGTACTGGTACAATCAAGAAGGATTGGTCATCCGTCCTCTTGGGGTGATACATCATTAGACAGCGGATGTAAGTATATCCCCAATTATTATCCAGCACATGTACTGTAGTGCTCCAGCGCCGAGCCACGTCGTGGATCAGGGATAGCGCGAGCGGAATCGGAGTTACGGAGTTGCTTTGGGTATGGTCATATCAACTCTCTAAGTTGGGTCTTTCAAATAGGGGGCTGTCCTCCTAGACTAATCGGGGAATTTCGTTGCCCTTTTGGGTCCACTAGTGAGCTGGTGCACAAGGTAGCTCGCTAAGCTCGCTATCGCTTCTACTGTGCATGTGGGCTTCAACTGCACGACTCACTAACCGATAAATACTGTAGGTTTTACATCAGGGGAAGAGGTACCTAATATGCACCTGAGCCCCACCTGAGCTTGGCTGGAATAGTACTTCCAAACAACGGTATAAAAAGTAGGATAACTCTAATAAATTTGTGCATAAGATGTGCATAACTTGAGTTCATTTGAACGGTAACTACTTTAACAGTACGAAGTAGTTAACTGGACTTTCAATACGGAAACTGGCCGTTTGGGGCTTGTGGCTTGATAGACTCTGTTAAATTCAACCAGCTGCCTGCAAATAGCCATCGATGTCTGGAACTGGCTTACTGCGAGAAGGAGTTGGTAACTGGACTATTGCAATTGTTGCAACTCACTTTACGATGACTTCCTAGGAGTCATCCGGGCAACGGGGTTCTCGTAGGGGGTACTACCCCGCCAACACAGGCTAGGCTACCAGGGCTAAAGGCTGAAGGCCTCATCAGCTTATCTTATCTTCCGCACCATAGGCGTTCGTCCTTCTAGTGCTAAGTCCGAATCCCTGGTTCCTTGACCTAGAGTAACAACATGCCAATTGCGTAGTGAGTCAACACATCCGACCATAGGATCTAAAGAACTCGGGATCCTATCATAATATGCTCCTCGTAGATCAACACACTTGACAATTGACCGTAGATCTATTCGTACATCGTGTTTCTCTTGAGTCTGCAATCTTGTACCACTTTGTCTACCCCGCGCTCGCCGTGCCCAACTTACTTGACTCATTAGCACGACGCGATAGTTTTGTTCTATCCTATGTTGCACGGTCCAAGTCCAATATGGCGTCTCTTCAAGTTGCCTCGAAAGGCCCGGCCTCGCTCGTCTATTCATGTCTAGTACTCGCTGAATGTCTTCGACGGAACAACTTAGCCGATAACTTCCAAATCGACAGCCAGGAAGGCAAAAGTTTGAGTGAAAACTGCACTGTCAAGTTGACTCTGAGAGATGGCACCATTTTCAAGGACGCCGAAGTATTCAGGTACTTCGCTGAGCTTTCTAGTCGCATTGCTGGCTCACCTCAGCTCCCTCTTGTATGTCTATCTAGCACCCAAGTCATGCCCTCCTTGCTTCTCATTACAAACTAGCTCCAAGAATGGATCGCAAGAGTCGAAGCATTCGCCTCCCCGAATTTCCAAGCTTTTCGCCAAGCCCTCGAGGAATTCAATGCCCACCTTGTCCTACGGTCGTACGTTGTAGGCTATAGCTTGACCTTCCCCGACCTCTTGGCATGGGCAACTATTCGCGGGAACCATGTTGCGCTATCATCGATACGGAAAATGGAGAGCAATGTTGCGAGGTGGTACAATTTCGTCGAAGCGTCTACCCCGTGGGTCTCCGAAGCAATCAGCTCCGTTGCGGCTGCATCTTCTAAAGAGAAAGTGGCAGCCCGTGCCGCTGCTAGCGCTGCCGGTGCAAGCTACGACATAGACCTCCCCAATATTGCTGGTCCGTTGGTCACACGCTTCCCTCCCGAGCCATCAGGTTACCTTCACATTGGCCACGCCAAAGCTGCTCTTCTAAATGACTACTTCGCCCATCTGAGACCAGGAGGCAGTCTCCTATGTCGCTTCGATGACACAAACCCGTCGAAGGAGAAGATGGAATTCCAAGATGCTATCCTATTCAACCTCAAGCTCATGGATATCGCTCCCGATAAAATCACTTATTCTAGTGATTACTTTCAGCAAATGTACGATTACGCCGTCTAGCTGATCCGAGATGGAAAGGCATTTGCAGACGACTCGGAGCTTGGCAAGGGCGACGAAGATAGAAAGAATCGGCTCCCATCGAAACACCGCGATATGGGTATCGAAGAGACACTTGCTCGCTTCGAGAAAATGAAGACAGGCTCTGCTGAGGGCAGACGATGGGCCATCCGGGCGCGTATCGCCTATGACAGTCCCAACGGAACCCTTCGGGATCCCGTCATCTATCGTTGCAACCTCGAGCCACACCATCGCACCGGCACGCAATGGAAAATTTATCCAACATACGATTTCTGCGCTCCAATATTGGACTCCACCGAGGGTGTTACGATCGCCTTGCGTACTAACGAGTACCGTGACCGCAATGCTCAATACGAATGGATGCAAGATGCTCTTAGGCTCCGCAAAGTGCCCATATGGGACTTCTCCCGACTCAACTTCGTCCGCACGGTCCTGTCGAAGCGGAAGTTGACGCGTATCGTCGATGAAGGAAGGGTCTGGGGATGGGATGATCCTCGAATGCCAACGATTCGGGGTATCGTCAGGCGAGGTGTCGTTGTTCCGGCTCTGCGGGAGTTCATCCTCAAGCAAGGCCCCAGTCGCAATGTTCTGAACCTTCAATGGGGCACATTTTGGGCTACGAATCGGAAGTACATCGACCCTACTGCACCTCGTCACACAGCCATCATTGCTTCTGGGGCTGTTGCTTGTACCATCCGGGGGCAGCAAGGACCCGTGATTGAATCAAAGCCAAAACACGCAAAGAACCCCGAGCTTGGAACCAAGAAGGTGGTCTATTTTGCGACTATACTTCTAGAGCAGCCGGATGCCAAGTCTTTCGAGCAAGATGAGGAGATCACGCTGATAAATTGGGGCAACGCATTCGTCCGCGGCATCACCAAGGATGCCAACGACATCATCACAGGCCTTGACATCGAGCTTCATCTCCAAGGCGACGTAAAGAAGACGAGCAAGAAGATCACTTGGCTGGCAACTACCAGTGATAATCTTGTTCCCGTGGATCTCGTCTCTTTCGATTACTTGATCACCAAGGACAAGCTGGAGAAACAGGACGAGCTCGAGAAGTTCCTGACCCCTGTCACCGAGTTTCGTACTCAGGGCTTCGCTGATTGCAACGTGGCCCTACTAGCACAGGGCTCTATTATCCAGCTGGAGCGAAAGGGGTTTTATAAGCTTGATAGTGCTTATCAGGGCGAAGGATCTAGAGCTGTATTCTTCGAGATCCCCTCTAAGGGCTGAGTGCAACATAATACATACTTAGTCTCCTTATAGATACTATTTCATATGAAGAGGATGTGGCTGTGGTGTGGTTTTAAATTCCTAAACCTGATTGCCCAGCTTCCGCCGTAGAACATAATTGTTGCATGACTGTTGCATAAATATGGTGTTCCGGCACGTGGCTGAGCACAGCCTGAGCTGAGCCTGAGCAAACGCGGCGAATGCGCTAGGCCCTGTAACCGTTAACGCCAAGACCTTTCCATGCTTCGTACCTTTTTGAGTGGCTTTTACGCGTAAAGGGGATTGGCCCGCGGGGGCGGGGGTGCATTGCCTTACATGGAATCTAGGTACATAATAAGAAAAGGTTGAATACACTAATATCGGCAATGCGAAGTAGTCTCCCGCAACTAGACTACACGACAGATGTTCGATAAATTATCGTACATAGATTCTGCATCCCCAGTGTGACATCTCAAGAGCCGCCATCAAGAAGACCGAGCTGTACTTGATTCTGGAACTTTCACACTTGGGATTTAAAATTTGGAGTTTATCACCTGGGATCCTAATAGCGGTGGTAACCTCGGCATAAAAAGTTAGACTGATATGCAGCGCTTAAATTTTTCAATGTAGCATGAATTCTACCTAACGTTTAACCCCTCTTGATATATAGATATTATGAGGTAAAAGAAATTACGCACAATGAGTTGGCAATGAAAACGCATGATTCTCAGTTTTATATACTCTATATGCAGAGCACAAAGATACACGAAACTGTTTGTTCGCGTGGCGTCAGGCTTGAGCATGTAACGATTCATCCTCGTTCGTACGTGAAGCGAAAGCCTCATAAGCTTGGGTAATGAGTATTATGGAGTACATATGTTGCATAGCCCGCCATCGGCTGCATGCGCCGCCAAGCTGGTTGTCTATATCTTTTCAAGATGCATCACCTTCGCCGTAAATCAGATTCTTTCCATCTATGGAGAGATGCAGCGAATGTCTATGACACATAACAACCTTTCAGACCGTATATTCACAATCTAGAAGTGGCGTTCAATATTCTATAAGCTGATGGGATACGCGACTGCTCGAACGAGCCCCCATCGCGTGACTTGGATTGGGCTGGGCAGAGGTCCAATACGGGTTATTCTGCGGGGACTGTATAATCTGATAGGATCGCAGATCACGGCCCCTGCCGCATGCCCCTCTAACGGTGCATCTATCCAGGTAATACGAGCAGTAAGGCTCGTGTTGCTACCCGTTGGTGACGTCTCGCGTGTAATTACCGGTCTCACAATAAACATCATAGGCCAGCGGGACCAACCGGTGAAGATGCCTTCGTTGGCGTATAAGAAAGGTCAACACCGTTCACTACTCTGGACCTCATTGAGAGTTCTGTAGCAAACTAGAGCACTTGACCATATTCAATACTCAGAGCTTTACACGGACTGACGCACCAATCCGCAAAAATGAAGTTCCTTGCTACTATCATGGGCGCTGCCCTTGTCGCCACGGGTGTCTCTGCCCAGCAGGCCATTGTTAAGAACTCCTGCCAGTCGACTGTATACGTTCAGTCATTCCCGTATGACGGTAGCGCTGCGGGCCCCTTGACTACCGTCACGTCCGGGAACAATTTCACCGAGAACTTTCGTGCGAGTGGCTCTGTTCGTCGTCCGACATGTTATGTTATCAAGATGGAGTCAGCTGACCGCATATGTAGACCGTCAAAATCGCAACCACTAAGACCCTCACGAACCCGCTGTTCTTCGGCTACTCGTTCAGCTCGAACCCGGATTACGCCTACTGTGAGTAAATTCCCTAGCGCACCTTCACGCAATCTACGGCACCCAAGCTGACACATGTTTCTCTATAGACGAATTCAGCACGTAAGTTGTCCTAGGTCACTTATGCCATTCTATGGGTTACTAACGTTCCTATAGGGAGTTTGGTAACCCGTTTGCTAACTCGCACAACATCTTGACTCCGGGTGACGGCTGCATGGTGTTCGACTGTGCTGCTGGCCAAGCGAGCTGCTATAGTACGCCTGCTATGAAGAAGGTGTACGGCTGCCCGCAGCCTGTCGATCTAGAAGCCGAGCTCTGCGTCTAGGTTGAATAGATACCTAAATAATAGCCTATAATTGAGATGTTATTTTCACATGGACTGCAGGGGAGTAAAACAACCTGGTCGTGATATACTTGGCACCCCACACTGTGAGATACCCTTGATACCTTCACAGCCGACAGCCTGCCGCGGTTGACGGTACTTACAGCTAAAAGGCCCTTGTCAAAGCCCTTGTCGTAGCCTTGGTTAGCGAAAAAAAAAATTTAGCTAGGCTGTTGTTATTATCGTGCGGACCAAGCAATGAAATTTTAATATTCACTTCCTATTTACTACTTTATATGTACGCCTACATGCCGTTATGATATTCTTGCAGTATGGATGTAAATATTCGAAAATATGTTAAAGGGTGGTTCAGGGGGGAATCGATAGACATCGTTACATCGCGCCGACGTTCACGCAGATAAGTCTTAGGCACATTCGCACCCTCGTATACACCATTTGAGCCACTCAGCAGCCATCCCGTTTCCAGATTACCGAGTATCATTTAATTCAGCTCTCATAGCACGATATTGATTCGGCGTCAAGCTCAGCTCGCAGGATCTAGGTCGTGTGCGCACCATGGCTCCTTTTCCGTAAGTGGTTTTATACCCCGTGGAATCCGGTTCGATCAAGAGGTCTTTTCCACAGTTCAGTCACACTCGTTTATCATTTTCTTGAAATTTCTTACCAATTTCTATGCGATGACCTCCCTGCGGTGGTCAGTCGTGGCTGCGGCTCTTGTAGTCCAGGTATGGATCGTCGCCTCTGTGGGTCGATGTCATGACCTAATGAGATGCAGACGACCATGGCGAATATCATTCCAAGGGCTTTGATGATCCCAGAAGTTCTCAGCAAGAACTGGACTTATGTTGGCTGCTACGTGTGAGTGCTGGCTCTACGGCGCTCTCCTTAGGCACAGCTGATCATTTACGGATAGCGACGGCGTTAACGGCACGCGCGGCCTCAGCTTGGATGGTTACAACAACGCCGTCAATATGACGGTCGAAAGCTGTGTGCTCTTCTGCATGGACAGGGGCTACCCTATGGCCGGAACCGAATACGGAGATGAATGCTGTGAGTGACCGGACCCGTCTCTTCCGTCACAATCTTGGCATTCCCGGCTAACTCAATTTTCGGTAGACTGCGGTGAGACAATCAACGAAAACTTCTCCAAAGTTGACGATGCCCAATGTAGCATACCCTGTGCAGGCGACTCATCAGAACCCTGCGGCGCCGGTAACAGGCTGAGCGTTTACACCGGCCCAGCCGGGGAACCAACACCTCCTAGTCCGATTGACGGTTGGGCATATGAAGGTTGCTTCAGGTAGGTTAATGTACCTCAATTTTCCAACTGCCATTTAGGTACCTGACTTTTTGCAGCGAGGGCATCGGAGGGCGCACTCTCACGTACGGAGCCAACGTTCCAGGAGGCTCTGCTGCTAGTATGCTAGCCTATATCCCACATTCATACCGTGGCTTACATTAGTATAGTGACCAATGAGCTTTGCACTGCTGCTTGTGAAACCGCGGGCTACTCTCTAGCTGGGACCGAATATGCCGGCGAGTGCTACTGCGGAAACGTGTATGCAAACGCCGGGGCCCAGGTTCTGAATGGGTGCATTATGCCCTGCAGCGGCAACGCATCAGAAATATGCGGTGGTGCTAACAGACTGAATGTCTGGTCTCTCATCGGGTCAGGCTCAAATCCTACCCAGACTCTTCCCACAGGCCCTGCAGGTCCTACTTCTACCTCGCCGCCAGGAGGAAACTTGCCCGAGCTCCCCGGCGCGTGGGCTTACAGAGGATGCTATACCGAGGGTAGCAATGGTCGCGCATTCATCAATCAACAACCGGACAGCCAGAACCTCACAATTGAATCCTGCGTAGCCACCTGTATTGCCGCCAACTATAGCGTGGCCGGACTAGAATATGCATCTCAGTGCTTCTGCGACAACTTCCTTCGGAATGGCGCCAACTTAACAAGTGCAACAGACTGTAGCATGTCTTGCACAGGTGATGCCTCTGAGCGATGTGGTGCTGGCAACAGACTGTCTGTCTTTTCCAACGACACCATCGTGGTATACCAACCTCCCACTGCCTTGACCGAAAACCTCCCCGACTCCTGGGAGTACTACGGATGTGTTGTGTATGTTCAGACTATAGAGCCCATGGAGACTTGACTGGTGTTACGAGGAGCTAATTGCGACTATAGCGACGCCATCGCCGCACGCGTCCTACCGTACCTGAGCGAGGACGTGCAAAATGCCACAATTGAAGCCTGTATAGCTGGCTGTAGCCAGTTTGGTTACAACGCCGGGGGAGTCGAATATGGTTACCAATGCTGTGAGTGATTGAAACCTTGGGAACACTTTTCTGGGAGTGAGACTGATACGCAGGTACATCAAGTTTGCGGCGATATGACAGCAGTTACCAAGGCAGCGGAAACCGACTGCAACATTGCTTGCCCAGGCGATCCTTACCATCTCTGCGGTTAGTTCACAAGTACCTTGTTCACATGAACGATTGACTCACCTGTTGTTAGGTGGCGGCAATAGGATATCGTACTACCAATGGACCGGTGGACCCCTAACGACATGGTCATATGCCGAAGGTACCGCGGCAGGAAGTTATGATTTCCTCATGTCGGCACCACTTCTTCCCTTAATCAGCGTCGTTGGCATCAATGAGAAGGTCGTTTTCGTGGAAAAGCACGGTACGCAGGTTTACGACAACAGCAGCGGCTCATTCGAGTTCGATCCATCACTCGCGCCACAATATGGTACGGCATTCCGCGAACTTCAGCTTAAGACTGACGTCTTCTGCTCTGCGTCCCTAGTGCTGCCTGACAAAGCCGGACGCCAGTTGAACGTCGGTGGGTGGTCAGTTGACTCGTTGTACGGCGTCCGGCTCTTCACGCCCGAGCTAGGCCTGGGGAAGAACGGAACCCACGACTGGGAGGAGGATGTCACTCAACTAAAACTCTTAAATGCTCGTTGGTACCCGACCGCCATGGTACTGAGCAATGGGTCCATCCTCGTCATGGGTGGTGAGAACGGCTCCGACGGTCCTGTGGTCCCGACTTGTGAGATTCTACCTAGGCCTCCCGGAGTTACAAATGCAACCTACCTTGATTACCTAGATAATGTCGAAAAGGTCAACTCATACCCCTTCATGACGGTTCTGCCTTCGGGCGACATATTCTTCTCCCAGTACAATGAAGCTCGATTGATCTCACAGACCGACTTTAGTACGACAAGGATGCTCCCGCAGATGCCCGGTGCCGTGAACAATCCAGATTCTGGACGTAACTACCCCCTGCAAGGCACACTGAGTATCATGCCACAATTCGCCCCCTATACCGATCCGCTAACCGTTCTGATTTGTGGCGGCACAACTGACGGCGCTAATTTTGCATTGGATAACTGCATTTCCATGCAGCCAGAAGTTGAAGGTGCCCAGTGGACTATCGAGAGAATGGTGAGCACTTATTATACCTCCCTAACTCTCACCTAGCTTCCCTGCCATGTTGAAAGACTTTCTACTAATTCTGATTGTAGCCTTCGACCCGTGTCATGCCAAATATGGTCAACCTCCCTGACGGCCGCTACCTGATCCTCAACGGCGCAGTCAACGGCCGTGCAGGGTTCGGCCTGGCCCATAATGGAAACTATGCCGCCGTCTTGTACGACCCATCCAAGCCGGTCGGATCGCGGATGACACAGCTCGCTAACACGACCATCGCCCGACTGTACCACTCGGAGGCGGTCCTCATGAACGACGGCCGCGTGCTGGTGTCGGGCTCCGACCCGCAAGACCAGATCAACCCGGAAGAGTACCGGCTCGAGTACTTCTCGCCCGACTACATCTTGTCTGGCGCGCCTAAGCCTACGTTTACCATCGAGAACAAGGACTGGGCCTACGGCGAGACCGTGAACTTCACGCTGACATCCGACTTTACCGGCCCGGTCAGAGTGTCGCTCATCGCTGCCTTCGGCTCGACCCACGGCAACAGCATGGGTCAGCGGACCATCTTCCCAGCCTTCAGCTGCGCCGGCAGTGACTGTACGGTTACGGCACCGCCAAATTCCAAGGTCAGTCCGCCGGCCTGGTACCAGTTGTTTGTTCTGGACGGCCCGACGCCGAGCCATTCCGTCTGGGTCCGCGTCGGAGGCGATCCGGCTGAGCTTGGCAACTGGCCTAACCTGCCTGGTTTCACCTTCCCTGGCGTCTAAGCAGATGGCAAAGAACGTATGTAATTTTAGGAGGGCAGGTCGACTTGATTATTTACAAGTTAATCACCGATTATAATTAATTATTCATTCACATATCTTATTGTTAGTTCTTATATACATAATACGGAGAGACTTTCACCATAATAGTATAGCCTTTAGTTTCAAAGCCTTTATAATAGCTTATACTACTTATATATAAACTCAGCATTAACTGTCAGTGAAGTCTGACATTATCTCTACGATATCTTCAAAATGTCCTTCGTCTTGGCATTGCATAGTGGTCTACGGCAAGACTATTAACGCAGCACAAAATAAACATCGTGATATTATCGTCCTAATACACAGTACTCTTTCGATAACGGGACGTTTTCCTAACTTCTTCTGTGAATGTTTAGCTCATCAGCGATAAAGAAACCAGTTCTTAGCAGCGTCTTACAAAAACCAGTCAAAACAACTGAGTAGCTTTTTGAGATGATTGAAAAGTTAGTCCCTTTTAATACTAAACCATTTCTAACAATAATTGAATTTCAATGTAGCTGTCTTGAAAGCGCCGTTTACCAGTCTTCTTCTACTCTAATGTCGCTCTTCAGCAGTCTCAGTGAAATTCATGAGTAATTATCTATAGCGATCGTTTTGCTTCGTTCAGTGACTAGCCCATTATTAGGTTCTCGTTCACACAGACGTATTTACGCACACTACGAAGTCATTCACCACAGTTTTACTAAAAGCTCCGCAGACGCGCCCACAACAATGAGTTAGCCAGGGTGCCAACTGTGACTGCGTACCTACCATTATGTAAGAAAGTGACGACAGTGCCTGTTGGTAGCCGCCCAGCTATTTTCGTACGTATTAGACGTGACATGATCCGCAGCAGTGGTAACGACTAATACCTAAGCATTCTTAAGTTAGAGGTCTACTACGAAGAACAAATGATCCTAGCTACATATTGACCTTCTCGAGTCATGGCATTAGGTCACCAGAGACCAGGCTACTGTAATATATAGGTTAAACTTATAGCTGTAACCGGTGAATCTCATAGACACGAAGAAAGTGCTTTCAATATGCTTCCCGGGACTAACACCATACCATTTCACCAGAGAGTTTTAGAACAGCACATCTCTCTCCTTTTAACACATACGCAGGTATCTCATTGGGTCGTTGCCCCACGAGGCTGCAGGCGACTGAGGCTAATTTTCGAAAGGATGCATAAAAAGTCTCTGTTAGGGGGGATGATTAATGCTATAATTTGAATTCGGAAAGCCATGAACAAGTCAATAATCTATTTAAAGAAAAGTAAACGCTCAAATACTAAGGAAATCAGGTTTCATCCCCAAGGCAGGGATTCCTTACGATGAAACTATATACCATCAATAACACGATGTTGCGAGAGCAGAACGAAGGGGCAGACATCGGAGAGATGGACACATTCGCCGTAGGACTTTGCGAGAAATTACAGGTACGACATGAGGAGGAAATAGGCAGTATTAGCCGTTGCTAAGCTATTGCCTCTGTGCGGCACAGCAATGGTAGGCTGAGCCATATCTTAGCGTCTTTTAGAACGGATCATGGACATAGAGTACAGGGTTCAGCACCCTCTACAAGACCGGTACTGATAACAAAGTGGTAACTGAGCCTGCAGCTAATCAGTTTTCTATACTGTTCTCGCCCCTGCCGCAATATAAGAAGCATAGCGCCATGCGAAGGGGACACGGTGTGAAAGAGCATCTATCCTAAGAACTGGATGTAGTAACAGTCTAGAACCTGACCTCACACATAATGGCTGACAGACCCCTTTTATACGCCTACATCGGGGGATAGCAGCCTTATCACCGATCACCTAGTACATAGTCGAAAGTTTTAAAAGGGTACGAGAATCGATACGCGCAGAAGCCAGCAAAAAGTTTCCTAAGCGATGGGAAAGGCATGACCTCTAGAACTGCCTAAAGCATTATATCCTCGCTAATATTGGCGGGATTGAGAGATAAGAGCTGCATGGGACGTCATGCTTTGATTATCATCCATCGCAGGATCAATCTGCCTTGGGCTAGCTTCTCTTCAGCTGCTCTCAACGGAGTCATAATCTCGCTTGAGTGTGGGCCTTAATCGGTAGGGCTGAAACAAGGCTGCTGTCGGGATTGATCACTCCCTTTACAGCGATGCTGCCTAGAGACATCACATATAAAAGGCTTCTGTCTTTCATATTGAAAGATGCATGTTAGTTTATCAACCAAACTGACCAGGCAATCATACCAATAAGCCAAACAAACTCCCCTGGTGGGCGACAAAAGAGATAATGCTGCAACTTAAACAGGGTCTTGTTTGGGTGGCCGGGCTTCTGGTCTTAAGCCAAATTACACGCGCCGATTTGGCGAATAGGCAGAGCAACCGAATGCTTCGCTCAGCTATCAACTTTCCAGTTCCTCGTGGGTCGTCGAACACTACCACTTCTTCAACATCCGCATCCCACCACCCACACCCTACGGGAATCCCCTCTGGGCCAGACCCCGGAGAAGACTGCTACCGGCCCTCGCCTCTCGAGCAGAACCCGGACCTTGACCGGCTATGCCAGTGCTCGTACTACGACCCGGAGATGGCAGACGTCGGCGGCGTGCAGTGCTGGGTGACTTGCAACGCATACAAGCCTGAGCAGACTAAGATTGTGCCGCAGAACGACAAGTTCACTTCATGCATTAACGCTTGCGCGGGGTCTTTTGAGAAGGCAAAGCGCGCCGTCGATGCGGGTATAGACTTGTCAAAGAGACAAGATGACGAGTATTGGTTCTGCCACGGCATCAATTTCATCGAGGGCGAACTGTGCGAGTTCTTCGGCGATATTGGGGGCGAAACGTATACTCCATACGGAGCGAGCTGTTGGCTGTACCCTGGAATCGGGACTGGTTAAGCGGCTCAGTCACCAGAAGAGCCCATAGTTGGAGGCGATACTTTAGTTGCTTTCGATTCTGAACCCTGCTCAGATCAAAGTCGGTCTTAGAGAGAATGCCGGTTCCTATGTCTTGTATTCGTGTCCTTAGGACAATAGATTAGCTGATAATGAGTAGCTATCAATGAATCAGTTGCCAATAGACAGAGTGGCGTTGCTGGTCATCTCTGGGAACTACGTTCTACTTCGGTTTTTGTGTGGTATTATATCACATGCAAAGTACAAGACGTGAGCAAAGGTAAAAGAGTTCTTAGCTCAGGTGGCTACACCGATAGCTTCGTCTTGTGCAGCAATCAGTTACACACATGCGCCGATCCCGTCATTGCGAAAAATGATGAAAGTTAGCGGATGGCCTAAAAGTACGAAACAGATTAGAAAAAGTGAATGAATGAAATAAAAAGCCTCCTCTAATCGAAAACGTTTCAAATTGCCAATCCAAGAACCCTCACAGACTAAAGACTCGCGCCATGAAAATCAAGCATTCAGAAAATAGGACTTGGAGCTTCTAATGAAGTATCTTGCCCGCAGCGTTGACGTGGACATAGGTCATGACGTGCCCAGGCATGTCAATATTTACGATAGATTTCACAGCAGTTAAATACTTCTAGCCATTTCCAGTTATCATAAAGGCTTGCAGCATGATCTCGTTAATTTACATGACCAATAGTGGGTTTTGTAACTTTCGGAAGAGGCGTTGGTACGTGTATAAATAGGTTAAGGGCGATAAAGGGGAAATGGTCAACTAATTTGAGCCAGATTTCATTCGAGGCCCCAGTAATCCAGCGTAATACTATCGAATAAAGTCGCAAAGCTAACACCATTGAGAAGGATACTATTTCCGATAGTTCTGGTAGGAATAGTAATTATCTGTTAGTACCCAGCCTCTTGGGTCCTCCAATATATTAAGTCCCATCAAAGTTTAAAATCAACTTTTCAACATGAGCCCTTCCTCCTACTTCCTCCTACAACGAAAAGTTGAACTAAGAAATAACTGAGATATAGGAAAGTACGCATGATCTTCTTTCAATATATTATACCTGAGTGACTTAAACTGATCTAGTCTAAGTTGAAGACAATTACGATCACCTTCGATCATATCATTGACGGTAATCTCTTCGTTGAGTTGGACCCGTAGTGCTTCTTCATTTCGCGACAGCACTACGTAATGAAGTTTTTTATACTTTCCACTTAGGAAATCACTATAGAACTGTAAGGTTGACTTGGGAGTTGTGTGGGGTTTTTATCACCGCGATGGTATCGTAGGGTGACAAAAGAAAAGAAAACTCAGGTTCTGGTGTATTACTCAGACAAGAAGCATGTCTAATAAGAGTAGTGGGACGTATTACCATCTGATAGAATTATGAGACACGTCTTACCGAGGATAGACCGGAGAGATCTTAGACGAGATGAGGCAGCCGAAGATGGAAACCAGCATTATCACGCTGATGCGTAATTCATCTCAGCCTCAATACGGGGGCTGCCTAACTTGTAATGAGCTGAGTGGAGATTACAGGGTTAATTTAACATGATGCAAGACTTGGCGATTCTCAGCAGCATAATTAAGCCACTATCTAAGGGCTCTCCTGAATATGCTAATATAGCTCCTTTCAGCTGTTGACTACATCAAAGAAGGGCTATATAACATTGCATTTCTAAACGAATAATCTATAGATCCAACGATTTCTTACCTCGAAGGATTTGGTCTCTGAAGCTAAGTTCAACCGCTATGTTGTAATGGTTATGGGTGCAGAAGTGGGAGCGTTTTGGGCGTAAATAGAGTCTGTGGCTTGAAAGTTTACCCAGTTTTATATGTAGACTATTCGCTCGGATTCGCTATACCCCATGCTCAACCTATAATCCCACATGTTGCCCACGCGGCCGATGCCCGCAATGATGTTATAAGATAACCTGTATCTCAGGCAGCAGCATACAGGAAGAAGGCTAACAGGGATCGGGGCGCACTAACATTTGGCCTTTCTATGTGGCCCCCTGTCTTACACCAATTTCTATTCAATGACACCTTCCTACATTACATAACACAGCCACTACGTGAGCCAACCGTTTAATAACCCGAGGAATACGACGACAACTTCGAGCGATTTGGGTGACGGAGCATATATTGCGACGTTTAGATGCTGTAGCATTAGCAGCGTAGTTGTTGACTGTGGCCATATCCCTTTCAGCCTTAAAAATCTGCCTAGCGCAGGACTAGCCGGCCATTCGCCGTATTGTCTCCAATCGCAACCACGCCGCCTACGCGTGCATACCTATACACGCAAGCCAAAAACCACCCAAAGACTATTTAATACAGTTATTTCTTCTGATATTGAACACCATGTAAGCTAGTCAATCAGTTTAGTCAATTCAGTTCGGTTCAAACGTCGCTGACAACATGAGACCTACCACTTATTGGTCTGTTCTCTCCTTGCTGCTTGTCGTCGGCGATACCTCGCCGGCCAAGCTAGAGACACGCAGCGACAATGGATCAAGAGCATGCAAAGCCTTCCCTGGCACTGCCGCCGTAAGTGTCTTCTAACTAGACACATCTTTATTTCCCTAACATCTACATGTTGTTTCCTAGCCACGCAAACCAGGATGCATGTGGAAGCTGAGGGACTAATTGTCCGAAAATGACCAGCAAGTGACGAAATTTGTTCATCGAATGCTAACTCTGAGGATAGTGGCCATCTGAGAATGCTTGGGCCAAATTCAATCGGACTGCTGGGGGAAAGCTTATCAAACCAGGGCCTCCTCCGGGAGCTGTCTGCCATCCGGGAGAGCCCACCTACGACCCCGACCAGTGCGCCATCGTCACTGCAGCATGGACAACCTACGACTTCCACCAACGAGATCCCGTCTCCAATATGTGGCAGCAATACAATAATGACACCTGTTTGGTTGACCCAAATACTCCATGTAGTGCTGCAGGATATCCTGCCTATGTCGTGAATGCTACGACTGCGAAGGACGTCAAGCTCAGTTTAGATTTCGGTAGGCTCGCGAAGAAGACCTCAGTTCCTCGAGGTTCATTGCTAACATAGTACGAAAAACAGCACGCAAGCATAATGTCCGAGTTGTTGTCAAGAGCTCCGGTCATGATTACCAAGGTCGTTCACAAGCGCCAGGAGCTCTGTCTATTTGGGTTCACCACATGCAGGATCGCAAGACGCACGATTCATTTAAGCCTAAGGGCTGTAACTTCACGATCGAGACTACTGCGGTAACTGTGGGTGGCGGCGCTCAGCTTGGTACACTTTATGAGGAGCTGGACAAGATCAACCAGACTATAGTAGGAGGCGGTAGTAAAACCGTTAGTGTAGGTGGTTATATCACTGGTGGTGGTCATTCGATTCTCGCCCCGCACTACGGCATGGCAGCAGACCAAGTCTTGGAAGTGGAGGTGGTCACGCCAGAAGGTGATATTGTCCTTGCGAATGAATGTCAGAACGAGGACCTGTTCTGGGCCATGCGAGGTGTAAGTCGGACTTGGTGCTGCTTTGCACTTTTGTGATAACTAACAGATTCTTCAGGGAGGCGGTTCTACCTTTGGCATCATGACATCCGTTACATTAATTACATATCCAACACCGAAAATAGTCGGAGGGATTATTGCGATCTACAGTCTGGACCTCGACGCACCTTTTATTTGGGACATGGCCGGATACATTCTCTCGCAATTCCCATATCTTGACTCCAAGGGTGTATCTGGCTATTCGATCATCTCCCGCAACATAACTACCTCCGATGGTAATAATGGCACAATGAGTCTAGCCGGCCTAGGTGGAGAGTTCATTATCATCGACACACAAGACCCTAATGACATGCAGGCAATTTGGGACCCTATCATTGCCCATGCCAAAGCTACCTGGCCCACTGCGGCTGCTACTGTTGCCGTAGCGCCCTACCCATCATTTCAGTCTTTTTTCAGCATCTATTACGACCAGAATCCGGCGGGTTATGACCAATATATCGGCTCTCGCCTTATTGACGCTGATTCTCTAACCTCTAACAGCACAAAGGTTAGCGAAGCTTTCATGAATGCTCGGTCAACGGCGTATCTGGTGGCCGGTAAAGGAGTAAGGGATGCTAAGCCAAGAGGTGGAAGTACGGCTGTCACTCCTACTTGGAGAAAAGCAATCGTTCATGCTGGTACGTAATGCATTGACCCTACTCTTGCTTCATTCGAGCTAAATGTCATTTCCTACTAAGTTAATGGGAAAATATTCGCTCCTCTTAATGCTACAGCAAGAGCCGAAGCCCTGGCGGATGTCAACACCTTGACTGAGCCTCTACGTCAGCTTGCTCCTGATATGGGAGCTTACGTTAATGAAGTATGAGCACTGCTTTCAATACTCTCGTTTAAGACAATCGCTGACCATCTAAAGAACAACCCTGGCGAACCTGACTGGCAGCACACGTTCTGGGGCGAGAACTACGAACGCCTGCATCAAATCAAGCGAACGGTTGACCCGGACGATGTCCTTTGGTGCCACCCGTGTGTCGGCAATGAACGATGGGAGCAACAGGGCTACGAGCTTTGCCACGTTGGTGGAAAGATCGAGAAGTGACATATGCAGCAATAAAACATGAGCACGTAGTTTATTTAACGGCAACGCGTGTTAGGGGGTCGACTAGATCATCGATCATGTTCTATACACTTCAGTAAGTTCAGAATGTTTGAGCCTTGAAGCTCATTTAATATTGTGTAACTCCAACATCTGTCTGCGACTTAGCAGCTTTTTTCTTATCTCTCTAGTCTACTTCTTTCCGGGTAGCTTGTCAAGCACCGCGGGACTTCCTATGATCTCAAAATCCCAAGCTACGCGATCATCAATATCTACCACCAATTTGTATTTCGCAGGCCATATCGTTAAGGCACCGTCCTCATCGCTTCTCGCGACACTTCCAAGAGTGACGTTAAGCGTGCCAGTTGCAGTATCTCCAGGCTTAATGTCCTGCAGTCTTGTGAAAGCTACCAGACTCTTGTTAGGATATGGCGTAGGCCCATACTCGCCCTTCAGAAACGCGAGGACCACATAGTCGGATGTAACATTTCCAGTGTTTGTCACTAAGACTGGTACCGAAGCAAGTCGCAACAGGTCTGAGTGGTTTCCAGGAGCATCATTGCCAAGCATCAAATGCCCTGCCTTTAATCTTGTTGGGAGATCTCCAGCCAAGGAAGCATTGAAACTTGTGTAATGCAGCCCATGTCCAAATGGAAAGATTAGTGCCGTGGACAACCACTTGTAGGTGCGCCTAGATGTTCGTCAGCATATTGATACATCCACAAATTCTCGTTACCATCATAATTTAGGAATCTGAAAGCGCTAGGTGGGAATGAGCCTGTTATTCAACCTACCCTGGGTTTCCGCTTCATAGCTGCAAATTCATATTCGTCATCTGGACCTGATTAACATAATCACCGGGGTATTGCGTAACGGGCAATGTAGCAGCCGGTGCCTTGTCTCCAACCCGAACACTGACGACCGCTGTACCGCCGTCCTGGCCCGGATAGCCCGCCCAAAGCAGTGCGTTGACATTGCTTGCGGTTACAAGCGCAGAGCTGTCGACCATGGTGCCCATCTGCACGACAATAAAGGGCTTGTCGGCCGTCGCGGCCGCCAGCTGTTGAATCAGCGACAGCTGTACCCCTGGCCATGTAATTTGCTCTCGGACCTTTCCCTCCGCTTCGATGCTTGTGTCTATACCACCCACATAGACTGTCGCGTCCGCGCTCTTCGCCAGGTCCACAGCCACCGTGAACCCGGACGTAGATGTTGCCGTGAGCGTGGTGCCCTGAGCATTTGTGACATCAAACCCGGCTGCCTTGAATGCATTGACTACCGTCGATATGGTTTACGCAGTGCCATAGTAGTTCCCCTGCATCTGAGTCGTTGCAGTTGCCAGGGGTCCGACGACTGCTATGCGCTTCACAGCTGTCTTAGACAGTGGTAGTTTGCCTGTGCCGTTGTTCTTCAGTAGAACTAGTCCTTCCTGCGCCGCGCGCAGTGCTAACGCTTTTGCATCGGGGGCTGCGACGTCAGCCCAGGCCAGCTGTCGGTAGGCCTGTTTTGCAGGCAAATCGAACCACCCCAGACGTACCATGGAGGCGTATCACCGGATTAAAGAACGATCAAGCACAGCGTCGTTAAATAGCTTCGAGCTATACGCCGAGGGCAGGTTCTGCGGCCAAAATTGTCCGCAGTCGAGATCTGTGCCAGCGTTCAGCGATGCAGCGGCAGCAGCAGCAGCTGAGCCGCCATAGTGATGCTTAGTCCAGACATCCTCAAGGGCGTTGCAGTCGGCTGTGACCCAGCGGGTCTTCACTAGTAAAGCCATATGATTCACGTAAAACATTCTATGGCAGCCAAGGGTCTGCACATGTTAGAACACCATTGACGGCGTTATAACTGCACATGAAAGACTAGGCATTTACATCTCGGACGCAGGCGCGGAACGGCTGGAGAGAATAGTCCTGGAGATCCTGCATGGTTATCTTCGCATCAAATACATGCCGCGCATTGCTCTTCCAATTCTCTATATCGTAGCCCGCGTAATGCTTACACGTAGCGACAAGCTTGTAATACGGATCGGCCTTGAGCCCGCCCTGCAGTCCGGGAATGAGCTGCATCACGTATTGGGCCATATGATAGGGTCCTCAGAAGGGACCTCCTGGCCGCGTCCCCAGCGCGGATCCCGAAAGGGGTTGATACTCGGCGTTCAGAAATTTAGACCACTTCGCCCTGCATTGCTGAAGGCTCGCGCCTCCGTTGATGTCACGGAGGCAATCAGAGGTATGTCGAAGGCGGCACCCATCGTGATGGGCTGAGGGAACGATGTCGCGTAGCTGAAGTGGCCCGAGCTCGCGAATTGCACGCCGCGCGACGCCGTGAAGCGCTTCCTGCCACCATTCGTATGCCGGAAGGCCAATGCGCGAGACGCCTAGGGAGTTGTCCCACGAGTTTGAGATCTTCTCGTTTGTCGTGAACGCCACGACGAGCTAGACATACATCGTGTAAGCGCACGGGGACGACTACTTTCTTTGGAGCATCGGGTCGCTTTTTTACCGCTGTTGCTCGTGACCATGGGTCGAGCGTTGTGTTGCATACTTGGTTCGGTGCGAGCTTTCAGCGGCTGATTAGACAGACATACGCCCAACCTAATGACCTCTCGAAGACTCACCAACCCAGACTGGCAGTTTGGGAAATCCCGAGCGAATACGCTCAATGCGAGCAGCGCAACAGCGACAATGAACGATCTACATGTCATGTTTTTAGAATTAGAACACCTCTTCATCCTTCAGGGATATTTTGTGTCTAATTTGCGCTTATATACTAAGGAGAAACTGGTCTCCGTATCCTCTTATAGAAAGTGAAGCACGACATCCTGGAAGGAGTGGACGCGGGTTATATACGCAGCTAGCCCTAGAAGTTTGAAATAGTGTATGCTTGTAAATTTAGAGTAGGTAATCCATCATGGCTCATCCCCCTGGGGAGGCTTGAATGACTGCATTACAGCACGTTCGCCTGACGTTAAACAATACCAATCAATCAAGTGGTAGGTTCCTATTTAGATAGCAGCCAAACTGTATTCCATTTTCCAAGACACACTCAACATTCCGAGTTCACAAGAACGGCGCATTCCATCGTGTTTTAGGGCATCCTTGAACAATCTACGGATACATAATAAGAATAATGTCTAATGACAGATGCTTAAGGTAGTAGCAGCGATGAGTCTATAATATTTACCCTAAAGAGTTCTCATTGATACCTTCTTGGGCATGTATACGACTATAAAAGGCTAATGCTCAAGTCCACTTGTTGGAGTATTGCAGGTCTGAGTAAGAATATCTCGAGCATTAGATATTGTAAAAACTGAAATGCTTGTCGCCTGTAGTATCAACAACGTTGTGAAAATCATGTTTTCAGATTTATCTACTAAAGAAAGTGCAACTCAGATGTGGTTGTGGTGACCCGAAACAAAAGAAGGTCAAATTAGTCATGGCATCGGATGGTGTATATAATACTACTAGGCAGGAATTAGAAAAAGTAGTTATACGCCCATTGTTTGTAATCAACGAGCCAAACGTATAACCTAGCCAGGAGCATCTAGAGGCCACAGCTTTTCCTCCATAGTCACTCCCGCTGCACAACGATATTTTGCAGCATACCATCGTTATCATCATTCAGGGGTACATGTGTACTTCAGCATCTAAAAACACTTGGTCCTTAATAGTCCCATTAACCCCCCATATTAAGTAAAGATGTTTAGTAATTCCCAATGTTGAAACATCTGTCGGTTCTACTGGTGAGCCGATGCTGTTCACTGGAAAAGTTTACTAATGCACTCTATAACAGTATCGCCGATCCCTTCTCGAGTGGTTCCATGGTCGAGCAGTTCGAAGACAGCGGGTGCTTTCCGGAGTAGCATCTCTTCATAATCACGACCAACGACAAGGTTCAATATGATACTCGACCCCCGAACTTAGAACACCCTTCGAACCACTTATAAGGGATGCTAGTAGACAAATGTAATTTAGCTGTCGGTAGTCGTTTCTAACTAGTTAATGTGACCACCGCAGAATGCAGTAAAGTAAGCAGAGTAGTTCACAAAGTACTAATGCCTCTTGGTAACTTTTAAGCGGGCTTACTGCTCGCACCTCAAGCCTGTAATTATGTTTTAAAACTTGTAGCGTTCCCTATCTATCGTCATCCGAGTAAGACGATACTAAGTGCTGGTGTAATTCGACAAACATGTAACCGCTGGCGTTACGCTGAACCATATGCAGCCAAGTGTACTCCTTGTCAAATGTATTTGTGCCAAGACCCCTTAGGGTGGCCCTATCTAGCCTTTGGATACGTATGAGGGCCTTCCGGCCCTCGTCTGAGGGTTGGGCTGGTTAGGAATCAATGACTTTGAGCCCTAATCACCTACTTCTCAATAGCTAATAATTAGGCTTCTATTCGCTCTGTAGCCTATCCCCATGACACTCCTATTTAACTAAGTCGTTTGAAATTTCGACAGGTATAGTGCCCAGATCCTGAGTACTTCTTTCGTTAGTGAGTTCCTGTGGAGTTCGTGCTTCTACCCCTCGCTAGTTCACGCCGTGTTGATACAGCACATAGAAAGTGCAGTCACTGACATGAACTTCATGAAATGGTAGAATAGGCTGGTATACCACGTCAATCTTGAATCCTAACAAATTCGTTTCCGTATTGGGACCTAGGCAACCTATTGCCTTATAAAAAGAGGCCCCCGGCCAGGTAGCTGACCAGTTTAAGGTGTATACACCTAGATAACCTCTTGGGCACACTAAGCCTAGATAAGAAGCCAAAAAAATACCCGATTAGAAAGACGACCTCCTATAGAAACACAAGGAAAAAGTCCGACATAAAACCCCTCTTTTTGTTTGAGCAAGATTAAGCCGAGGGCATTCAAGCCCACACTGCAAAGATAGCAAACATGGCAAACACTACGGCCACCGTTGACTCGGGTCAATTTGAAAACAATGCCTTCTCCGACTTTGCGCCCCTTCTGACACTGTTCGGTGACGAAGTTACGAAACAATTCTTAGCAACGTCCATGAGCCTAGCGGACGATGTGCTACTGGCTGTTGCGCCCATCGGGGTCATAACAATCATCGTATCGGCTATTCGCACTAGTGGTCATCGCTTCATGAAATCATTGATAGGCAGGTATGTGACTTGATCCAATACACTCAAATTTTGCAACACCTGATCTAACTAAATTGCAGAGCGCGAGAGTCTCCCGACGATGAAGAACGAGAGCTTCTGTCTTCCACGTCTCGTAATGTCCGTGAAATATGGAACGGACGTCGGGTAATCAGACAAACAGGTCCTTGCGTAACGAAACCGTTCGTGTTTGACAAAAATTCGATCAAAGATTCCATAAGTGGCTTAGGCCGATTTAATCAACCATCCTGCCTCTGGCCTCTCGAGCCAGAATCTGTGAGCTACACTTCGTTCTTCCAGAGAACCCGCTTCGGAATACGTGAGAATTACGCCAGATGGTTTTTTCCCATATCAGAAACGATTTCTCCAAATCTGACGACTAATATCGATGGCGCTGTGCCGAGTCGATTCACCGTTATTTGTTTTGCTTGCTTGGCATTGTTGATACAGGCCTTAGTAATGGTCATTAACGCCTTGGTTTTTTACCGATGGAGATGGCTGAGAGCTGGTAAACTCGTTGCTCCTTATGGATATCCAGTCTGGGCAGCTGGGACAGTCAGTATTGCTTTGGGTAGCTGCATCTGTGGCTGGATCATCGAGAGTAATTGCTGGAAGATTAGTGTGTTGCCGGAAAATCCTGCGGATGACTTCAGCCGTGATGGGGAAGAGTTACAGTTTATATTGCTCCAGAAGAAAATTCCCGATTCGAGTATTCCAGCCTACAAGCTTGCCCCAATCCGGCGTGGAGGCCTGCTTAGACTGACCAGGCGCCGCTTCCCGCCTCTAGATAAGGATTTGGATCTCGGCGATCAACAGCGAAAGATATTACGAGAGATCGTCACGGCCATAGGGGTTATACTTGCCCTGGGAGGTTTCATCACACAGAATGTGGGAACCAGGGAACTTCATTGGTCTGCAGGTATTCTCCAGCTTGGCGCAACACTTATCAATACGGCCCTCCGTGCCTGGCTTCGCCGACGCGTTGGTGACCCGCCGATGACGGGAGATGATTCTGAAATCTACGAGTTAAAATGTGGATCCGAAGCCTGCGAACTTGCTGCCCAAATTACGAGCTACAGTTGCTCTCTACTAATAGCATCAAGAAATCATTATAGATATGATCCATCGATGGCTCGCGATGCCATCGAGGCTGCTGAAAAATCAGAAATGCTAGACGCGGAAAAAATAATTAGTTCAGTTCTTAAGACACAAGCTATTCTCGCGGACTGGGAAGCAGATGATCCTAGCGTTGTTGAGATAGCTACAGCCTGCGTCAGAGCAATGCACGAGATTGCTAGTCTAGTGAGCCTGGACAAGCACGATCCGATTTACTTAAGAAATCTTTTCTCCCTTTTCGATATAGTCCTTTTAGAACGTTCTGTGTCCAATAGCCCCTGGGTCGGCAAACTATATGAGGATTATATAATCGGGAAAGCTTCACTTGGTTTCCCATATGAAGATTCGGACATTGGGCAGATTCGGTTTTGTAAAGCGGTCATAAGTTTCACTCGTTACGCTCACCTCAACTCAGGATCAACTTTTGCCAACGGCAATTCCAAGATCCCTATCTATAGAATATTGGCGCATTGCAGTGGCACGGATGTTGAAGCGTATATGCTCTTACTCGAAGCTTGGACCGGCTTTGCGAACTTACAATATTATCACGTCGATGCCGAGCCCGACTACTCTAGTTGCGGCAATGGTTCGCAAAGTGTGGCTTTTGGCCTGCCTTTCAGTGCCTCACGCTATACGCCCTCCCCTGATTATGAACTGGCACTCTCTGGATGTCTAACTACTTCGTACGTCATCAAATATCTATTTAGGCTACACGGCGTTCTTCAAGTCATGTGATTCAAATGATGACCTAACGTATATATACAGGAGCTCACCATATGAGCCGGAATACGAAATTGTGAGGATACAGCACGAATCAAACGACTTTAATGAAGATTTAGTATGGAGTATCGCAAACGAACTGCTGTCCTCGTTCATGCTGAAGCTCACCCGACAATACGCACGCGAAGTCGCTACCTTGGTACAGAGCGATCCAGATAAAGCATGCAAGACATTATCAGACGTGTTAGTGAAATACGGAGTTTGCAAATCAGAAGCAGATGCCAGAGGTGCGATGATACCCGCTCTCATTGCGGGAGGTGTTCTATTTCGATGGCCTGTTGATTACGCCCGTTACACCCATCTCCGTGGGTCTGCTCTGGATCCGCGGCATGGTTTTCCACAGCCAGGAGATACCCAGAACGAAAACAATATCTTTCTCGCATGGCCGCCACGTGTAACCCCACCTAAGCAAAGACCGGCGGAGGAGACTACTTCAGAAAAACACGCGAAAGAAGGGGATGTACAAGAGTCTGGGCCGGAACCCTCAGCAGATGAAGAGTAGGCGCGTTCGTAACGGTTTGAGTACTGGACTAGATACTAAAAGGCGTCTATCAACCTAGCCTACTACGTTCAACACGGTTCCCGTCCAGGGCAAACAGATTATCGCGTACTCATGGCTTACGATTGCCAGACCCTCGCAATCAGTCTCATTCAGAGTTGTACGCAGTTGATTAGGCCTCGTTCCATCCCTATAGAGCCCTCGCCTCTCCAATAAGAGTAGTGGGGTGGGCATACACCCTTTTCAACGAAGATGGGCAACCTCCGGGATCGCTACCTCTTGTGTATCGGGCTTCGAGCGATCTTGCTCTTGTGGCCTCACGTGTTGGCTCACTGATTCTTAGGTTGGCGCCTCAGTTTTTGTCTGAGATGCAATCAATCTTCCCCCGGTTCCATGCGAGCCACTCTCATAACCACCAAAGCAAGAGACAATCTAGGTATATATATATCGGGCTATAAAATAACCTTTTTACTAAAAAATAATAAAAAGTGAATTGCTCAATTTCTAACTATTGTGGCTCGCCCTTAGTTTTGTCAAGTCGTTCCTATACCTTCGATGAACCTTTGCAATGCGGCATGTCTCGACATTAAAAGAAGTTCACAATTTCGGCCGAATTGGGGGCGGGGAAAAAGAGAAGAACATTGTTGCCGTTTCACTCTCATTTCACTTATTTTTATGTGAGCGTACGTGGAGCGTGTTGTTTCCAGCATCGCAGAAAATCGTGAACGGTAATGAAATTGACTCTGGACCATCCGCGCCTAATGGAGTGACCATCACCTCAGTGATGATATATAAGCTAAAATTGTGACCGCTTGATGCGCTCCTGTTGCTTCAAATGACTGTTCTCATCGTCAAGCTCCCCTGCTATGCCCGCCTCTGTGCTTCCATCCATCTTCTCTTATCACGCATTGCTATGACCATTTTAGCTATTACCGTGCCTGTCTTTGTGCCTCACCGCTGCCCATGCAATGACGAGAGAACAGTCACAAGGTAGAAGAGGTAGTTGTTACCCATCGACGTTGGTTTGAGAGGGTGGTAGCTAAGAGGACATTGTCGAGGCACCAGCCAATGGGTAGTAGAGGGAACCCGATGGTGAATGATAGATGTGGTTCAAAGCGAGGTTATCCTGCATCAACATAAGCAATATATTAAACTCAAAACCCTGAGATAAAGGTCGCAGATAGTCAAAGATGGCGACGGTCAAGATTCGTACACCTCCGCCGTTTTGGTACCTACCGGGCTCATCCGCCGTTAAGATTAGACAGATCGTATCTGAATTAAAAAGATTAAATGTCTTTATGGGTTATACGATGGAACAATATTATCCTTCATTGTTACTATCGTCGTGGCTTATTTCGATATTGCTTAATTCGGCCTATTTAACGAGTCTTCGTTTCTTTTGCTAGCCGGTGTTTCGTTGAAATCCGCGAAAACGTTAATTTAGAGTTTTTCTCCTGTAGAGCCTATTTAATACCTCTTATAGGCTGTAACTAGACCGTCTACGTAATCTTTGGTGAGAATATCGTCGTCCATAAGTCTCATACATCCTTATCTTTACACCGATCAATATTGGTCTCATAAAACTTATAATTATCTCTTTCGCATAGGATCTTATTTAATGTCCGCTCCCAGTAACTAATCAGTGAAAACTTAGTATTTATACGATTCTTCAACTTTGCCAATTGGCGAGGATGAAAAGACTACTATTATGGAATATTTACGATAACCCTATCCCTGTCCAGTACATATATCTAACAAGTAGACAAAAGCATGCTTGTATTAACACTTCTTAAATATCGTCATTCCTGCCACGATACTTGAATTGATAAATAGAGTGCTACCCCTGTGTCCGCTGCCCTTTGACATCAGCAGGTGTAGAATTAATTAGTCGCTCTTTTAGTAATTGAGGTTGGTACCATTGAGGTGAAGCTGCGTCAATGGCCATAGGCTGAGACATGTAATACATGAAGAAGATCTTAACATTATATGTTGCGTTCTACTGGCTTCAGGCTTACATGGATATAAACATGCAGTCGAACTTTTAGTATATTCTCACCTCAGGTGTCGAGCAAACACGCTGTTAAGGATTACTACGGGTTTTTGAATGATCATATTATGATGTGGTTTGCTCTTTCATGAGCGAGCCTGTACGGAGCCATCGATGATGCCGAGTCTACTACCAAGGTGCGACCTGGTAAGAGTAGCGCCCTCTAATCAGAGCGCTGATTGCCACGTAATGTCTGACATAAGTAGGCTTTGTGAGACTCATTATGTCGTGACTCACAGGTCCTACCAACTTGATAGTATCGGACTTAAAAGGTACTAGTACGTATTTCAATAGCAGGCTCTGTATCGCAGATAAGATGTGAGTGCAGCAAACTGCTGACTAGTACAGTTAACCACTTGCCTTGTTAGGAATGAATACTAATAAGACCGGCCAATCAGGGCTCTTCAATGACCTCCCCGCTGTATAAGGAAAAGTCCGGTGCCCGTCCCGAAAGCCCGTCACGAAGAGCGCCCACGCTAACCCACAAAATCAGGGGGCACTCATCTTCATCAGGGTGAGAATACGATGACTAAGTTTGGGGCTTGAAAATGCGACATGGTAGCAGTAAGATGGAAATATCCCGGCTGGGTTAGGCGGGTGGCTTATCGAATGAAGGCAACTCGTAGAGAACGGATACGGTACGTTTGTATAAAGGGTGGCGTGCGGGATTGGCAATGGAAGCCGAGGAGGCTTTAAGCACAACTGCGGCGCAGGCTGTTCAACCCTGGAAAGCAGGCCAAGGGCTAGCGTTGCCAATCAGAGCGCTATACAGGGGTTTCGGGCTTGGTATTGCTCTGCAGGATAAGCAACAGCAGATGAAGAACGACAAGGGGGATGAAATCAAATCCAATTTATGGTCTCACTTTTCCGCGCCAGTCTGGGTGTATTGCCTTGGCTCATTCTTTCAGCTGTCCCGTCCTACCTCTCTACAGTATGTCGCATGTTAATGGTAACTGGCCCGTGAGACACCAGGCATGTCGGGGCAAGGCAGAGTTTCTTTCTATTTTCTACTATCCCGTGCTTACATGAAGACGAGTTTCTGAAGAACTCATGCGTAGGGGCTATAGTACCATTCTAGAAGGCGGTCAGCTGAGCGGCGGCGGCCCGCTATTGGGCTTTTCCCCAGGCAAGCCAGGCCTTTGTCTCTCAGATCGACTCAATTCCCGTTTGGCGTTGCAACTCAGCCTGCATAGGAATCCTTCTGTCCCCAGCGACATGTCTCAAACTGGTATGCTGGTGGTGAATCGCGTAGTGTGCAAGGGTCACATAATTCGCTGGCCCCTCTTCGCCGATCTGGTCGCGCGTGTATGTAGGATCGTATGCAGAGCCCGCCTAGATGCCACATTAACCTGCCCACCCTGGTGCGCCCACGAGTCCGATGTGCGTCCCGATAGCATACCCATTGGTCCAATCTGGTCTGCAATGACGAGCCGTGTGCCTATTCTTGTCGACATCGTAAGCACCATCTGCTCAGATTGTGCGACTACTGTAGTCTACTGCACATCAAACTGTTTGTCGTGGGTTCAGATGGCCGCCCGTTACATTTCACCGAGAGAGGCTGTATAGGCTTAGCGAAACTGACGACATGGTTCTAGCCCTTGTCTTACCCTGTCTGTAATCTTATTCTCTATCTCTCTATCTCTCAGCAGCCATTTCCTTTCAAACCATTAGTCCTCCCCCTCAGTATACGCATGCACGACCCTTCGTAGCATTCGGTAGGCCATGGCGTCGACCCTCGGAGTCTGGTACGGATCGTGGGGCTACATAGCCGCTTTGTCCTTTCTTGCCGTCGTCGCCAGTCTCGCAGTTGCGCTGCGCTTTTGGTCAAGACGGATATCTGGTCTGGGGACACATGCGGACGACTGGCTGGCGCTGGTTACGCTGTTCGTCCACCACGGACTCAATGCGACGATCTACATTGCCTTCCTGGCGGACGGCCTCGGCTTCAATACACTGACCCTTTTACATAGCGACCCACGTGCTGCTGAAGAATTGCAAAAGGTGCGAACTTATAGTCTAAGCTATACTTCATATTTAAACTCACAGTTAGGCTACAGCTCACGTTCATTGGGACTATCTTATACGGCACTGGCTCGACTAGTATTCGGCTCGCCGTCATTATCTTCTACTTTCGCATATTCCCTACGCAGGCAGTAAGACGTGGTGGCTACGTACTTGGGTCGATATGCGTTGCCTGGTTTGTGGCCGTCGAGGCCCTCAATTTAGCAACGTGCACGCCTGTTGCATACACCTGGGACCGAACCATCAAGGGCGGCCACTGCATCAGTGCCCCGTCGGCCGTCATCATCATCGGCGCTATCAACGTCGTGATCGATGCGGTTACCGTGGGGTTGCCCATCCACGAGGTTTTCAAACTGCATCTGTCGAGACAGAAAAAGATCATCATCTTCAGTATCTTCCTTATAGGCGGAATGTACGTGAAAGACCTCCTCCTCCTCCCCCCACAATGCTTTGATGCATCAATCTTGTGTGAACAGTTTTGCTAACACCAACCATTCTTAGTGCCACGGCGGCTAGTCTTACGAGACTGGTGGCTATATCGCTATACCTTCGCATTGACGGAACTGACGGTACTGGTGGTAAGTATTTGAGATACTCGAGTTGACACCGGGCCGGGCTAACTAATACACCAGCAACGTCTGCTCTGCTGTCCGCGACGACAGGGTTCGAGATTTACATCGCGATTATCGGCGCCTGCGCCCCAACGCTTGTCCCAGTATACAAGAAACTCCGCGGCGCGCCGACCCCCAGTGACACGCCAGTCCCACGCCGATCGGGCTACACGACCAAGCCGTCGAAGAAACCATCGACTACATACGTCAAGGCAGAGTCGGACTCCGCAGCCAGCCGGACTCATCTGCGCGAGTCGGATGACGAGGAGCGACCCTTCAAGAGGCTGGATGACGTGCAGGTGCTCGTGCCGCCGAAGGAGCGAGAGACGTGTTGGACGGCCATCAGCAGCAAGGCCAGACCACAGTCGGCCCAGGATATACCGCTTGGAGGAATTCGGGTTCAGCGTGATGTGACATGGGGCTGAGGCACACTATATTTCATTTTCCGGGATATGAACATGCATCATACATAGGCGTTTGCAAGGCTGTAGCCTCGCTAGGAAATCGTTGAAATTTTCTTTAACACCTATCTTATACGTAGACTTGCTCGATATCTTAAGCGTGACAGGCAGAGCACTAGTATCAGGAGACATAAGTCTTATCGCGCTTTTTCGTAAAAGAGTGAAGAATAAAGCTCCAGAGGAAAAAGGTATAAGTAAGCTGGCTCTCTTTGTAGAGTTCCGTGCAAATAATCTATCTACCGATGGGCTACATTCTAACCCTATGTGGGCAGAAAACGTTTGATGTCATTTCATTTACACTTATTACACTCGGAAAATCTCGATACTCGCCTTCAAACGTGAGGCTTCCACTGCTCTTCGCACCATTCCCAGAGCTTCTTCGCGTAGCCGAGACCGCCTTCCTCCTCCGGGGCCATAGCTTTCAATATATCCTTACGCGTGATCTCGTTATCAGGTCTCCGCCTACCCCAGGGTATCACGTACGTTCCGTTGTGTTCTATTTTGAGCTCTGGCGAGAGCCCGGCATAAAGCTCGGTGTAAGCGCCGAAGACAGGCTCATGCAGCATGAAGGCGTTCAAAATGAAGTAAACCGGCGCCGGAGTGCCCTTGAACGAGCCTGCTCTGAGGTTCCCCGGGTTTATCGTCACGCTCAGGATCCCTTCCTCATTCCCATACCGCCGGGCAAACTCTCTTCCTAGGTACCACGTCGCGGCTTTTGACGCGCCGTAGTTGGTCACTCGGTCCTTGATGCCTTGGTCCAGCGCGCTGAAGTCGACACCGTTTTTTGGCGCGCCAGAGTCCATGAGCCCGCTCGCTAACCAGACTACCCGTGTCTGGCCGGCAGTAGAAGAGCTTGCTGCCGCTTTGAGTTGAGGCAGAAGCAGCTGTGTGAAGAGCAGCGTTGCGACACAGTGCACGCCCATGAAGGGTTCGAGGTCCTGCGCGGTGCGCTCCCCGAACTTCAGGACATTGGCGCCGATACCCGCGTTGTTCCACAGCACGTCGAGCTTGGATTCTTGCCTCGCGAAGCTCTCTGCTGCCGCCGTGACAGACTTGAGGTCAGCCAGGTCGAGATGTAAGAATTTCATCTCGCCCCTTCCTGCTGTACCCTCAGGTATACTATCATTAATTGTCTTGATGGCTGCATCTGCTTTATCCTATTTGCTAATGTTAAAATATGAGTGGGCCATGAAGGTGACCTAGGGATACCGCTACTGACCTTTGATCGCGATGCCATATAGATTTTCGCACCAGATGCGAACAGGATCTTGCATAACTCAAAGCCAATGCCGGTGTTTCCTCCCGTCACCATGAAGACACGACCTGCCTGTGAGCCCGCGGGTACATTGGCCTCCGTAAATGTGGGCTTCGGCGGCCATGTTTGCGTCTTGAAATTGCGAAAGTTCTCCATTGGTGAGTATCGTATGAGCTATCCACAGCGGTGCTCTAACAAGACGGTCGAGATGAGAATTTACTTGAACTGCTGAATCATTTATATTCGGGATGTCAGCAAATATCGGCAGCGGACTGCGGATGGCGCTTGCGGAATTGGTGCGGAGTGCCTAAATCAGTTAAGAAAGTCGACGTGTTGGGAGTCATTATAATTAAACGGACTAGACAAGGCCTGGGTTTAAATGGCAGCGCTCTGCAGTGATATTTAATTCGCCTATGGTTTTCTTTTAGTACCGTTAATGCGCCCCTAAATACAGTATTGTGTACTGTTGGTAGTAGGTAACGCCTGCAGATCTTACAGGCATTACTTGTACTATAACATGGCTGGGGGGACAAGGCTTACAGGTGACGACGCCCCATGACTTCGCACGCTCGACCGTTAGAGATGATGCAGTCATAGCCTGTGATTTATAAGCTTAAAATGCTATTGTACAGTACCACCAGAATGAGCCTCATATACAGGGAGCTCATATTTGCAGCAGTTGCTCCTTGAAGTGTACAGAAAATATGAAAATGTACATACGCAACATCTTCCGTTGGTTTTTTGCTTTCTTATCGGTACACTCTCCAAGACACCTCTATTTTTATGTAATAGCTAACAATTTATTTAATACCTAACAACACGGTTGGCCACCTTATATATTTTACTGTAGTTCTAATTCACCACCACTCTCACGCCCTTGCTACCAGGCCACGGCGCCGCTTTCAAGTACTCTGTGTGGAAGTCGACGTCTCTGCGCGTTGTTTCGAATAGTTCTAGCTCATGGCGGCGGAAAAGCGTAGCAAGTCCGATGAAGATTTCTGCGTATGCGAGATTGAGTCCCAAGCACATGCGCGTGCCCCGACCAAACGTCGTCAAGTAGTTAGTGAGAGGCTTGACGCCGTCAGGCCCCTTTGGATCTCCGAGCCAGCGCTCCGGCCGAAAAATACTTGGCTCTGGGAAGACTTGTGTGTTTGTGTGCATGTGATACTGATCCATACTGACTGGTGTCCCCGGCGGGATCGTCCACTGCTTGTATGTCATGGTGCCTGTGCGATCTATGCGAGGAAGTCTTTCGACACCCCCAAAAGCGATGCGTAATACTACAAGTTCATCTGTGCTTAGTAATTGACACCCTGCGATGAGGAAAATGAATACGGGATACCGTACCTTCTTTAGAGACGGCAGTTAGGTATGGAAGCTTTTCGAGCTCACCCAAAGGCAAGATGCATTGCGGATCAGGCATCGCCTCTTTTAGCTCGGCCTTCAGTCGCGATAACACAGATGGGTTATCGAGGATATGGAATGTGCCGATCGTCAGTGTCCAAGCTGTCGTCTCAAAGCCAGCCCCAACAAGTGACTGCGCCTCCTGAAGAAGACGCTTCGGACGCAGCTCATGTTGTGGAAGTTCTGATGCGATCATCTCAGAGAAGACTGTTTTGCGGCCAGCCTGTTTCGCCTCTTCGTTTCGACCTTCAAGGATATCGGCGATCTGTCGTTCCATCTCCCAGCGAAACTCGATGACGGGAATGAAAGGAGGGAACACACGCATCGCGAGCCAGTCCGGAAGATTGTTGATGATAGTCAACAGAAACCCAAAATGCAGCGTGATGTGACAGTAGACAGCCACGCTGTTAACTGCAATGGTGAACGGTGACCTGAAGTTTGGATGTTTATAAAAACCCATCGGCCTGGCGAACACGATATTCACGATCGCGTCTGCCGACAAGGCACTCCATACATCTTGGATGTTGATCGGCTTGCCCTTTCCCGCATATTCTTTTGAGAGCTTCTCCGAGATGCAATTCATGAGCGCTTGCACACTGGTGCTCTGGCCGCGGACCTTTGCCTTCGAGAAGAAAGGCGCTAGGGCAGCTCTGCGAATCTTGTGCTCTTCTGCCTTCACTGTGCTGAAAGTCGCCTCTGGAATGCTGAAGCGGTGCTGAAACCGCTCAAGTTTATCGTATGCCTTATTCGTGGAGTAGAGTACATCGTAGTACTCGGGATCATCAATATGTAGTTCATCTGGGTTGATTCGCACGATCGGGCCGTACTTCTCATGCATCCGCCGAATCTCAAATGGAAATTGCCCACCACCCTTCTTTACTAGATCAAAATACGCTTCATACCACCCTGTGAGAGCAGCGAGTTTGGGACCTGGGAACTTCGCTATAGGACTAAGGTATAGACGATAGATGGCAAGCCAGATACCGTAGCCAAGCCAGCATATTAGAGCCACAGCACCGAGTAATAGGAGAGTGTCGTGTCTAATTACCAGTCCCAAGACCGGCACGCTAAACTCAACCATTGCGAAAGAGATCGGTCGTGTCTCGAGATCATGCGTTTACTTGCTCCTGCAATGCCTATTGATCGCCTACATGCTCAACCTAGTACCAGATGTACTCCCGTATAAACTCGATCAGTCATCGATCATCTTTGCAGCTGCCTGAGATCCAGCACCAATAGGATATAGTATTATACGAGAATCCGTTATAGAAACAGGCGAAGCTGACTTATCTTACGCTTACATACTTGTACAGTGATTAGTGGCATGATGGCTCACCCTGCGAGCCTACTATAGTATAATATACGTGGCACACACAAGAGTGGGCTGAAAGCCACCAGGAAGGACTATGCATTAGCGTCCGGCAGTCTCACACTCTCTCTACCTTGTCTGCCGAGCGAGAAAACGCAATACCGGTGCACATTCCGTTATCTTGAAATAGTACCTTTCTTATGTAAACGTTCATCTCCGAGCACTTGGCATTCGGTCCTTCTCTTACTTTCCGACTTTCACGGCACTATCGGAAGGATTATTCACATGCCCGCCCCCAAAACGGAATCCTTCAACGGATTAAGACTACTCTTTTTCTTAGACCGAAGGCCGGTAAACGCCAAGGTTACAGGGATCATCCTACTGCTACTGTAACGTATACGGAGTAGTAAACTAAGCGCCTGCATTAGACTACTGCCTGCTCGATGAGCGAAGCAGTCAAGCTAATTAGGCGCATAAAGCCGAGGCAAATGGGGACAATACGGCGTACCGAGTACAGCAAAGAGGTTACACGGTAGGGCTAGTACATGTAAGGTGGGAAGTTTTGCCGACTCATCATAAGAAATTAATCACGCGGAAATGGATCTTACATACTGGTATGATCTAAATGTGAAATGTCAATATTATTGGTCTATGAGTAATTAAAAAAGCCTTGGTATCTAAACGCCACTAAGTAAACAAGTCTATCTCTCTACTAGTCTAATTGCGTTTGCCGCATCCAACCCGGCATAATCGCCCGTCTCCATCGACGGTCCAGTTCTCGCTGCCCACGGCTGTCACACCGTATAAAACGCCGTGGGGGTCATAGGTCTTCTTGACTTCTGTGAGCCTAGGATAATTGGCTCCGTAGAATACGCTCTGCCAGTCACTCTGGGCGAAATTCGCCTCGTTCATATACGCGTCAGCGCCCGGGGTAGCAGCCTCAAAAGCGGGTAGGATGCTCTGTACAAGCTCTTCCTGCTGCTCGAGGACCAAGTCCCAGGACTGCCCCCAACTCCAGACCGAGCCAATGATACACGTAGCCAGGGCACTTCGCCACGCAGGAGGCACGGCGTTGTCTGCTACTGGCCTTACGATGTGTGATGTGTTGACGTTGAGCGCAACACATGCCAGCGTAAAATTGCCGCTGGCCGTGACATCCTGGAAACCCTTGAGAACGCCCGCAGCGTTGCTAGCCATATTCTCCCGTGAGATGAAGCGATCTCCCGCTACTGGGCTGATGGGACTCACGGCCAAGATAGGTTCAAGTGAGCCCTCGTAGTATTCAGAATAACTTGGGCTTTCGGTCGTGTTAAAGGCAGTAGACTGTAGACTCAGTCCGACTGTTTCCAGCCCCGACATCAATGGACGTAGAAGATCCGTGACTCCGTCAGCGGTGCGGTTCGGTGCCGTGATCGTATAAAGGATAAAGGTATCCTTGCTGACCGAATACGAGAGGACGATGCCTTCTTGATCTACGAGAGCAGGCAAATGGTTGTGGAAGATTCCTACGGCATTCCAATACGCGTCTTCAGAGCCGGTAGAGGCAGCGCTGAAGAAGAAAGACGCGGAACCAACCGGGCCATCTTCAAATACTCTCGCCGTCATTGAGACGACGATCCCGTATGTGCCACCACCTCCACCGCTCAAAGCCCAGTACAACTCCGAGTTCTCATTCGGGGAAGCCGTCACCAGCTTGCCATCGGTTGTGATTACTTCCCACTCCAGGACATTATCGGCTCCCAGTCCGTACAAGCTGGCAAGTAGCCCATAGCCACCGCCTTGCGCGTAACCACCAGCCACGCCGACGGTGGGACACGAGCCCACAACGACGCGAAAACCGCTCTGAGCTGCGAATTGTACGGCCTCGATAATCTGAACACCGGCGCCAACTTTCAGTGCGGGGCCATGATAGTGATCAGAGCTATACTCGGGAACAAGTTCGATGTCTTTCAAGTTGTGAGTCCACAGCGATAAGGCACCTTTCCCAGTGCTTTTCCCCTGCAAGCTTAACCGAAAAGTTAGATGTAGCTACTATAAGTCAGGAGTGAGGCTGCATTGCAACTTACTCGTGGCCGGTATTCTTCACTACCAGTCGGACATTGCTTTCCCGTGCGAACGCTAGCCCTGCTTTTATGTCCTCAGAGCCCGAGACATTGATCGAGTAGCTGGCATAGTTGCCGAGTGTACACAGGCTGTCCTCTGCCTCAAAGGGGGTGCACGATTGGTTTTGGAACCATGGTGCTAAGAACTCGGCCGGCTGGGATGTTCTTCAAGGCGATATTAGTATCATCGTTACACTTTCGTCGGTAATACAGTGAATTCGACTCACTGTAGTTCCGCAACACCCCACTGCGTCCGCAGAGCCGCGCATGCTTCGTTCGAATAAGTCGGGTCGTGACAGACGTAGGCAATGGGCTCCGTGGCGATCAAGCGGCCATCTACTGTAGCATTGAGTTTATCCCATTCATTTTTGGTTGGCCAGTTGAAATCACCCGGTATAGGCTTACACGCCGCGGTCCGCGAATCGATGGCCAGGCCGGTCACCAGCGAGGCCAGTAGCCAGGTGCACGGTACAGCTGCAATTAATGCAGGCCTGCTGTGGTACAACATTGCTGATCGCGAGACGCAGTGCTATTGCAGCAAAAATTAAGAGCCTCCAAACATATCGACGTTTCTAAGATCGTCGCGAAGACGCGCCCACATATGAACGACTTATACCCGCCATGTCAAAATCTTTATCTTGTAGGAGCTGAAGAGGCATCAGGTCAGGACTCAGCCCAATTCGAATCCGTTTCCAACGGTGCACCAAGAATAGCATAGTCACGAGCCCGTAAACCGTTTTCCTCCAGAGTCGCAGGATTCGTGATGAGATCTGGGGCAGGCCAGTAAATCTGAGTACCGGCACGCTGACGAAAAAGGCCCAAGGCCTGGTCCATTGCAGGCAGCATTAGACATGCCAAGCTTTGCCAAGGTACGTTAGGACAACTGCCAGCCACCACCACTGATATCATTCTTGCAAGCGGCCGGTTACTTCCGAGCCAAGGATATCACTTCATTGTCTTCAGGAGAATCAGCAGCTTATGCTTATTACGGATTCCGTGCCTTGTCATGATAAGCAGCCCTAAGGATTACGTGGGCAAAGTATAGTGTAATGTAGCAGTAGCAATGCGCAGTAATGAGGCTATTTGGAACTAAGGTGACAATCTTCATCCCATATCCTTGTCATGCCTAAATCCTCCAACCTTTTTCTGTGCCGGCTCCCCTGCAAAACTCGGATTGGCGGTAAGCTAGTAAGATTTTAAATGCGACATCGCAATAGACTTGGTAGGCAGCGATGGCAGTGTGGACCTCTATCTTACATGTTTTGGGATACTGAATAAGCTACTTGGCCCGACGCGGGCCGCCTTTGGATGGGGAAATGAAAAGGACTTCACATATTGGGCTAAGATTCCGATGCATCTGCAAGACAAGGTTAGGCTGCCAGAGCTAAAGTTACATGCAGATACGCACTAACAAGCCCTATTCTAGTGTATGTAGAAAATATCGTCACATCATCTCTGCGGCGGATCAATCTAGCGTAGCCATTACCTATGCCCATGGTCGGTACTCACAAGCCCAGAACATCCCGGAGGTACTGGACCTGAGCGTCAAGCACTCGATCAAAGTCTTCACCGCTCAGAACATCCATGTGGCCTTTTCCCGAGACAAGTAGCATTTTCTTTGGCTCCTTCAGGACATCGTAGACATGAGACCTCTGCTTTTCAGCAGGAGACACCTGATCATTTTCAGGTATCACGATCATTGCAGGCGTTGGTGAGACACGCGGGATTAGGCCGAAAGGCTGAAAAGCTGCGATGTGATAGTAGCTGCTAAGAGTGGTGGGCAGCTCGAAGTTTGGCTGCATCTCCTTCGCACCCGCGATAAGGTTGAAGTTGTCAATGCTGAAACCGGCACCGAACCCTGCTGGGTTCTCTCCCGTCTCTGTCAGCATAGGGATGTAAACAGGCTTATTGCCAGCCACCTGCGACTCTCGGTCTCGCATAGATTGCGCAAGAACTCGAGCCCACTTGTCGTCTGGGAACTCCCAGATGGTCAGTGGGCAAATGGCAATGACAGCTTTAGCTCTCTTGTCTAATGCTGCCGCAACTAAGGCCACCATCCCACTGAAAGAGTAGCCCCAGAACACAATTTTTGACGAGTCAACAAGAGGATGGCGTTTCAGGAATGTTAAAGCATCATGGTAGTCTTCAACATTCCGCGATGGGTGAATGTCGTTACGCGGCAAGCCATCACTCTGACCTATTGAGCGAGGGTCGTAGCTCAAAGCCGTGAAGCCTGCTTGTTGGAAGTATTCGGCAATCTCCGCCACTATCATCTCTTTGGTGAAATTAAACTAGGCTGTGGTGAATATATGGTATTCAGACGAGGACGGGTATATAACGCACTCCAGGAGTTAATATGATAGCAGGTCCTCTTTGTGCTGCTAGATATAGACAACCACGCAGAGTTAACCCATCCACCGTCTTGAATTCAACGTCTTCACAATTCGCCATAATGACTTTGAGGCAGAAGTCGATGTGACTCCTGTGAGCATTCAGTTGTGATAAGTTCGACACTTTGTTTATGAAAATAGCGAAACCAGAGGTCAATAGCTCGTGGGGCAAGCACTATGAGAACAGGCCAAATTAAGACTGATAGTGCCTTATTTTCGGGACAGGCAGATTTTGACCAACAAGGATCAGCATCCTAGCCAAGAGATGTACGTGCTTACTTATGTTTCAGCTGCAATCCCGTCTGTCGGTAAAGGGACGAATCGCCCTGCAGATAGGCGAAAAGCTGCAGATTGCGCTAAGCCGACACCGCTAGAGGCACTACTAGTACTCCCGATACTATTCTCGTCTTTCTTACAGCACTCGAGTCCTGTTTTACATAGACGTAACTCTTACTGAGCGGGACCGAATAGCGTAAGGCGAAATCAGCCCTCATTGAGAAGTGAAAGCGTCCCACCATCCACTTAGATCATGACTAGTCCCACTGGGGTCGGCTTTGCATGTTCTCTTGGAACTCGTTGAGGTGATACTACTACCACAGGCATGATGGCGGTCTCATCAGGCACAAGCATCACGAGCTCTTGCTCAAGTGATGACGGGAATTCGCCCGACGCTGAAGCCCGCACAGGCGTGCCAGGTCGAGGCGGTGGCCGAACTCAAGTACCAGTCGCGATAGTTGGGATGGGCTGCCGCCTCCCCGGCCACAGCAACTCACCTACAGAGTTGTGGAATTTCCTGAAACAAGGCGGCATCGCAGCAAATGAGCCGCCAGCATCAAGATTTAGTCTGGCAGGTCATCATGATAAGCACAGACGACCACGAACCATGAAGAGTCCAGGTGGCATGTTCATGGAAGATGTCGACCCCGAAGTATTCGATGCACAATTCTTCAACATCAGTCGTACTGATGCTGTCGCAATGGACCCCCAGCAGAGACAGCTCCTTGAAGTTACGTATGAGTGTCTTGAAAACTCTGGGGTACCTCTCGAAGCAATAAGCGGGAAGAGCATTGGTTGCTTGGTTGGAACGAATATTGTTGGTAAGAACTGAAATCTTATCCTTAGTAATGAGAATGATTATTAAACTAACATCCTAGATTATGCCGCGATCCAAAATCGCGACCCAGAAGACCGTCCAGATTCCGCCACAATCGGAGTAGCATCTTCAATCCTAAGCAACAGGGTAAGCCATTTCCTTAACATCAACGGGCCAAGCATGACGATCGACACTGCGTGCTCGGCCAGTCTGGTGGCAGTTGATGTAGCATGTCGATATCTTGACAGCTACCAAGCAGACGGTATGCTCGTAGCTGGGGCCAATATCTGGCTCAGCCCCGAGCATAACCAGGAGACAGGCATGATGAGGATGACGCAGTCGGCATCTGGGAAATGCCACAGCTTTGACGCCAAGGCGGATGGCTATGTGAAAGCCGAGGGCATCAACTGCATCTATCTCAAGAGGTTGGATGACGCCGTGCGTGACGGTGACCCCATACGAGCCGTTCTCCGGGGTACAGCTACAAACAGCGCTGGTCGCACTCCCGGAATCGCCAGTCCTAGCCCGGTAGCGCAGGCCGCTGCTATTCGGGCGGCGTATAGAAACGCAGGAATTACTAACCTCAACGAAACTGCCTTTCTAGAATGCCACGGCACCGGCACCTTAGCCGGTGACCCCATCGAAGTCGAAGGGGCCGCGTCCGTATTTGCAGCCACACGCGAACAAGACTTGATTATCGGCTCTATCAAGAGCAATATCGGTCATTCAGAGGCAGCGGCAGGTCTATCTGGTCTGATCAAAGTAACACTTGCTGTCGAGAACGCCTTGATCCCAGGCAATCCCACATTCATTAATCCGAATCCTAAGATTGATTTTAAAACTTCACGAGTTCGCGCTACGAGGGCGCCTATAAAGTGGCCCAATAATATGGCGGCTCGTCGCGGGCTTCGTCGCGCAAGTGTTAACTCATTTGGTTTCGGCGGCGCCAATGCTCATGCTGTTGTTGAGAATTACCGTGATTCGCAGCATGTATCTTCGTATAGGAAGATCACTGCCGATTTCTTTGGCGACGATGTTGAAAGCGGCGATATCCAGTCAGTACCGACCATCCTTGCTTTTTCAGCGAACGATCAACAATCACTCAAGAAATACATAAATTCCCTCTCAGCACATCTGATAAATCCAAGCGTCTCCATCCGTGTGGGTGACTTGGCTTTCACGTTGTCTGAGCGGCGGAGCCGTCATTATTATCGAGCATTCACTGTTACGCATGCTTCCACCAGTGAAAATATAGAACTGGAAGATTCATCTCTAGTCCTAGGCAAGAAAGCTTCGTCTCCACCTCGAATAGGATTTGTCTTTACTGGACAGGGAGCCCAATGGCCACAGATGGGTCTAGATCTGACCAATACGCTCCCTCAGACCAGAGACTTCATTCATGGCTTAGATCAAGTCTTACAAAGTCTGCCCGATCCACCACAGTGGACGCTTTTAAATGAGCTGACCCAGAGTCGTACTGCCGAGATCCTTCGGCTGCCCGAGTTTTCGCAGCCACTCGTGACTGCTCTCCAGCTTGCTCTCCTTGCGGTTTTGGAAGAATGGGGGATACAACCTACATGCGTTGTTGGGCATTCATCGGGCGAGATTGCGGCAGCCTCAGCCGCAGGAATTATCACACCCGAAGAGGCCATCAAAATAGCCTACTATCGTGGAATGGCCGGGAAACGGGCTTCTGCCCCTGAGCCACTGGGGATGCTGGCTGTCGGCATTGGAGCCGATAAGGTTAACGAGTATATAGATGCCAAATGCAATCTCCAGGTTGCATGCTACAACAGTCCAAGCAGCTTAACTATATCAGGAACAGTCTCCTCCCTTGAAACGCTGCAGGAAAAATTGCAGGCTGATGGCCATTTCGCTAGAATGCTTCAAGTTGACCTGGCCTATCATTCAGACTATATGGCCGAAATCGGTACAGCCTATGAGAAAATGCTCCATAACAACTGTTCAGTGACCCGAGAATCTATAAACCATCGGGTGGCCATGTTCAGCACGGTCACGGGCAAGCAGGTGACCGGTCCTCTTGACGCCGACTACTGGCGACTTAACATGGTGTCCCCCGTGAAGTTCACACAGGTCATGTCAAAGCTTATGCAAGATCACCAAGGAGCGAATTTCCTGCTGGAGATCGGTCCAAGCGGCGCCCTTTCAGGACCAATTGCACAGATCAAGAAGAGCCTCCCAGGGGCTGCGGCTGATATACCATACACCTCGGCCTTGAAGCGTGGCGCTGGCTCACTTCTACCTCTATACAATGCAGCTGGGCAGCTGTACATTGCTGGTGGCTCCGTTGATCTCGCAAAGGTGAATCGATACAAAGATAACGCGGTCATCGTCGATCTACCGAATTATTCTTGGAATCACTCGACAAAATACTGGCATGAAACTCGAGCCAGCAAAGACTGGAGATTTAAGAAGTTCATAAATCATGATCTCCTTGGCTCTAAGGTGAACGGAACCAGTTGGCACGCCCCCATTTTCAAGAAGACTCTCAAATTAGCAGATCTCCCTTGGTTGAAGGACCATAAACTAGGATCCCAAGTGGTGTTCCCAGGAGCAGGTTACATTGCGATGGCTATCGAGGCGGTGTATCAGACCACTCTAATAACGGTGTGGAAGGAGGAAGCGGCAAGCAAGTATAGATATAGACTAAGGGATGTCAAGTTTTCGCGTGCTTTGGTTCTTGAAGAAGACACAGAAACTAGATATACTCTCGCGTTGACACCAGCGAGAGGTGGCCAGGGCACGGTACGATCATGGTATGAGTTCCGGGTCTGCTCACAACAAGATTTACTCGATGTTGAGCACAGTACCGGCCTTATCTGTATAGAAACAGATTATCAAGACGCGCCGATCCCAGGTGATGCTATAAGACCTCTAGAGCTCGCGTCTCCAGCTCAGGCATGGTACAAGGCGATGGCTGATTCGGGATACAATTATGGGCCGACCTTCAGGAAGCATTTGATGGTCGAGACAACAATGGGTAAGCGCCAGAGTCGGTCAACCGTAGAGCTAACACCACCATCTTCGACGTATGGCCAATCAGTGTACCCTATGCATCCCACTGTAATAGATGCCTGTTTTCATACCGGCGCGCCGGCAGTCTGGAAAGGCGATATACCCGCCGCTGGAGTAGTTCTTGTTCCAGCCGTACTCGGAAGCCTTGTCATTGAAGCACAGCAATTGCTTCCAAATGAAGGAATGGCACTGGCATCGGCATTTTTCCTGGGAATCGGCGACAAAGAAAACCCACGAAACTATGGGACAAACTGTTCGCTATACGACCCCAACACAGGCATTCTCCTTTTTGAGATGAAGGGGCTTACAACAGGTGCAATAGAGGCAAGAGAGGAGCGGGGCCCGGGACACAGCTTTACCCATGTCCACTGGGCCGCTGATATCTCCATGCTGCTGTCGTCAGAAGAAGGGAAAATGCGATCGTACCTGGGGCAGAGCAGTCAAACAACGAGGTTGCAGGGTATTCTGGACCTAGTTGCGCACAAGGACCCGAAGCTAAAGGTGTTGGAGCTGGCTCTCGATCCAGACGATGGCTCCTCCTCATGGCTACAAGGCACTGCCCATCCTATTAGAGCTGCCTCTTCTGCATATCATTTTGCATTGAGCGATCCAAATACATTAGTAAGAGCACGAGAGAGGCTTCTACCCAACGCTCCAAATACTGAGATCAGCTTGCTCGATCTCGCCGATTCTAACGCTATCGGCTCACCGTCATACTTTGATCTAGTCATTGTAAGAACGCCAAGTTCTAAATCTTCAAGCCACGAAGTCTATGAGGCCGTTATAGAGAAGGCACGAAATTCTATGCGGCCTAATAGTGTCCTCGTCGTAGTAGGACAAAAATTGAGTCTTGGGTTGCCAGGCAAGATATTCGACGTCGGCGAGAATATCCAGGTCTGCCAGCTAAGGCCAGACTCACCCTGTGTTGAGAAACTCGAGCGCTCAGCTATAGCCCACCTTAAGTTGATAAATCAATCGGCGTTCGACCATCAAGCGCTTACAGTAGAGGAGAAAATAGTGGAGTATCTGAAAGCTCAAGCATGGGACGTTCGGAAATGTTCTCATGCCCAAGAGGTCGGAACATCGCAAGTCGTGCTTATCACAGACGAGCTGTTCAAATCGGTAATGGAGCATCCCGACAACAGGCAGTGGGAAACCCTAAAGCACTTAGTTCAGAAGGAGTGCAGAATCCTTTGGGTCACTACAGGGGCGCAGCTTGACGTAACAGACCCCTCCAAGGCCGTTATACAGGGTTTCTTCCGCACCGTTCGTGCCGAAGAACGTTTACGTCTGATCACACTTGACGTTGAACGGCCGACTACAGCCATGGGCGCAATTTCATCTTGCCTACAGATCCTTGACCAGCCAGAAGTCAGAAAGGGCCAGGTTCAAGATACAGAATTTGTAGAGCGCAATGGTGTTATGTATATCGCTAGACTCCTTCCGGATAAGGCACTTACAGCTCTTCAGAGTGATGAAATAAGCGATCGAGCGACAGAAATAGTTGATCTTCATGAGAATCGGGCAATAGCGCGGCTGGGTGCTGAGCGTCTTGGTAATGTAGACTCTGTCCATTGGGCGGAAATTGCACCTGATCCCATACCATTGGAGGATGGCTGTGTCGAGGTTGAAGTATATGCGGCTGGTCTGAATTATAAGGATGTGGTTGTGACAATGGGAATCGTACCTGGTGACGAACGCATGCTAGGCGGCGAAGCAGCCGGCATTGTAACCAAAGTCTCTCCAAACGTGACGGGGTTAGAAGTCGGTCAGCGTGTGGTAGTCTTCAGCAGAGGCTGTTTTGCTAACAGAGTGCATACAACCCCTGGGCGAGTTCACCAAATCCCAGACTGGATGAGCTTTGAGGAAGCTGCAACGCTTTGCGCTGTTTACTTGACTAGTATTTACTCATTATTCGACCTAGCGAATATCGGACCAGGCAAGAAAGTGCTGATACATTCCGCTGCTGGTGGTGTTGGCATTGCTGCAATTCAATTGGCCCAGTACGCCGAAGCAGACGTAAGTATATAGGACTCATACAGCGGTCGAAAAGATATGGCTAATGTTCATTCCCGCAGATCTTTGTGACGGTAGGAACAGCGGAGAAAAGGCGATTCCTCCAAGATACGTTTGCGATCCAAGATGACCGTGTATTCAATTCCCGAAATGTAGATTTTGCAAGCCAAATTATGGCTGCTACCAGTGGTCAAGGCGTTGATATCGTGCTTAACTCGCTCACTGGCGATATGCTTGATGAGTCGTTCCGCATCCTGGCTGATGGCGGTACTATGATTGAAATTGGAAAGAAGGATATCTTGGACCGTAATAGCCTCTCTATGGAACCTTTCGATCGAAACATTTCTTTCAGATCTGTTGACATGTCCCACGAGAGGGCGCCAGACCACCTGGTATCCCGGTAAGTGCAGTTCTCAAAGTTCCTTGGCGTATTGGTCGATGGAGGATTCATGCTGACGAGTTGGAATCTGCCTTAAGACTTATGACCAGGTTATTCAAATTGATTGATAACGGTCATGTAAAACCTATTAACCCAATTCACCGATTCTCATTCAAAGATGCTCCATCAGCCATTCGACTCTTGCGTGCCGGTAAGCACATTGGCAAGATAGTACTCTCTGATGGTATAAATCCACGCATCAGCATACCGGTTAGTACCAACATACCAAAGCTTCAACAATCGAAAGGTGTATAACCTGACAGTATAATAGATCCGCCGTGCAGCAAAGGTTTTGGCATTGCGAAACGACGTCTGTTATTTGATTGTGGGTGGCTTGAGGGGTCTCTGTGGATCCCTTGCTATATACTTGGCCAAGAGTGGTGCAAGGCATTTGGCTGTTATATCTCGAAGTGGACATGACGATGAGAAATCTCGAGGAATCGTCAAGCATATCAATGCCATTGGTTCACATATAGACCTTCTCACGGCTGACATAACGCGTGCTGAAGAAGTTGAGGCTGCTTTTGTGAAGGTTTCCGCGCCTATTGCTGGTATTATTCAGGGGGCGATGGTCTTGCGCGTAAGTACCAGCTTCATCCTCAACATATAACGGACTGTGCCCATCTAACGTAGGCTGTTTCGAAGGACCGTCCTTTTGATTCAATGACCCTTCAGGAATATCATGAAGCCGTGGCCCCAAAAATACACGGAACGTGGAATCTGCACAACGTAGCCGCGAAACTCGGTCTCCAGCTCGAATTCTTCACGATGCTATCTAGCATTTCGGGTGTGGCAGGGACACGGGGTCAAGCCAATTATTCGGCAGCCAATGTGTTTTTAGATTCTTTTGCCGCTTACCGCCGGCAGCAAGGGTTGGCTGCATGCTCTGTCGATCTCGGCGTTATTGAAGACTCAGGGTTTGTTGCAGACAACGATGGCTTCAAAGAGAAGCACTTTGATTCACGTGTATATTTTGGGATCAACGATCGCCTTCTTCGAAAGATCCTGTACATCTCTATCCTTCAGCAAACGGAACCCACACCACTGAGCAGAGCGGCAGCATCACAGGTGATATCCGGTATCGTCGTGCCCCAGCCCGCCGACTCTCTGCTTGCACGCGATGCTCGCTTCTCGGCTCTGTTCACGCATGATGATGGTGCACTTTCAGGATTGCGAGAAGGAGGCGCATCAGGTGACTCAGAGGTGCAGGCCCTCCTTATATTGATGCGATCAAAGTCGGCCGATCATGCAACTCGATTATCTGCAATGATCAGTGTAGTGAACAATTGCTTTGTGCGCATGTTGCGCCTCGCGGAGCCCATGGACCCAGAGCGCCCGTTAGCAGTATACGGCATTGACTCTCTAGCAGCTGTAGAAGTGAGAAACTGGGTTCGTACCGAGCTCGGGGCCCTCGTGACAACCTTGGACATCATGAACGCCGCATCACTACGAGCGTTCTGTGAAAAGATCATTGCTAAGATCAGTGGGGACGCGAAATGAGTTGCCAATTGAACACGCGAATAGTAGAAGATAACAGAGTTCATGTCACATTGTCCGAACTGATGCGGCTTGATCCAGGTCTGTGCTCGAGCTTACATTATGTATGTATGTAGCTAGATTTGTTTCTGATATATTGCATATGATTTATCTTTTATAACGATCTATATCTAGTAGCCGTGACCTCATCAATCAACCTTGGTTCTGCAAAGTCTTTGGTGCATACTTTTTCTAGGCAGGCACATATATATATTATACCCGTTACTTCTTTTTTCTTTTGTTTCCTTTCCGTTAATTAGTTTTCTAGTCTTGCACTTGGGACTTCCTTACAACCGGCTAACCTGCTGTTATCAGGATCAACTCAATATAGATGGAAGCTTCCGGTCAGCAAGAGCAGAAACACATGCGTGGTTGGATAAAGGCCGCCATGCCAGGGCGAGGGTCTGATTTCCTAATGGGACCATGTGCTTAGGCTGGACAGTAAGTATCCCTGTAACTACAATAAACTTGGCGAATCTCGATATGCACTTGAGGTTCATTCTCGTGGAAGCTCATAGCCCTTCAGCTCTTGAGAGAATATAGATTATATATATCCCCGTATAAACGTCGTGATGTGACCCAGAATTGGTAGGAAAGATCTCACATTCCGATACCATAAAACCACATATAGAGCGCAAGCTTATGAGAATAGCTGCGTCATCACACTCGACTGACTGAAATATGCGAGCAACGGCCAGAACCAGAAGGAACTGCAAGAGCCCATATACTGCAAGTGCAATAGCGACGTACATATCAGGCAATTATATGATTAAGTTCAACTGCATTGAGGCAGTGAGATTTTGAGAAAGAGCGGAGATAAACATCCGATGCCATCAACAGCGTCATTGCTACCCCCGATTCACACCATAACTTCATCTAACAATCAACCTATCATCGATTCATTGAGATCATCAGTTGCCCAGATAATCAATCTTGAAGACATTCTAATATACGTGGCAGTAGTTGAATTGAACTCGAACCTCGAGTTCTGCACTTCTCACAGGTTAGCTAGCACCTTTCCACGTATAACCCTATAGATGTCTCGATCAACACTCATAAGGGTTCTCAGACTATTTCCAGTCGCCCCAAGAGTAACAAGAGCACCGACGCTCTACCAATCAGCCGCCAAGATGACTAGCAAGAGCATCAGTTCCGACACCATCTCCAATAGCACTGAGAAGGAGAAGGATTACGCTGGCGAGGAAGCCCCAGTTGCCGGTAAACCAGCGGCCGTGGCCCAGAGCCCCAAGGACTCTGTAAGTTGGTCCTCCGAGCCCTCTCTCTACATCCAAATCTGTTCTATCTCTGGGGGATTCGACTAAATGGTATGCTGTGTAGACGAACAATGTTCACAACGGCAAGCTTGATTCTACCACCATCTCGCGCATCACCGCTGCCGAAAAAGAGATCACAGGCCAAGGCAGACCCGTCAAGGGAGGCCCTACGGCACAGGCACAGAAACACGCCGGTGAGATCATCGGCAGCCAGAATCTTCATGACATTACCGAGGGTGAGAAAAAGATCACGGGCGGCGAGCGGGTCAAAGGAGGTCCGACAGCCACGGCTCAGAGCGAGCTTGGTAAGAGCCGCTCCTGATAAATTGATCAATGTTTAGATTGGGTGAACCAGGAAACCGATAGCTTAGGCGGCAGTCGCGTGCCCCTACTTTCACGTGTAGCGTAACATACTTGATGTGGCCTGAGGGTGAGGTTCTATCACAAAATAATCAGCTAGCCAGGTCAGTTGGAACGACAGAAGATGAACCGACCTTCAATCAAAGCCTATAACTCATCCCCAAAAAACCCTCATATATTTATTATACCCAATTAGTCCAATATTTTGAAGTTCACTACAAATCCGCAGACCGAGTTGTTAATTATTTACAATCGTGGTGTTTGTGACCAAAATTGCACTAGAGTACGACTGAGGAGATCCCATCGTATCATTGGCTCCGGTCCCATTCTTCAAATAGCAGAATCCCGCATGCTCCTTCACGAGAGTTACAGCAATGCAGTAGCCTCCTCCAACGCCTGCGTTGGCCCTGAGACCCGCTCGATATGCTTGGTTGTACTCGGCGCACACAGTGATACACTGTTCGAGTGTCGGCGTGAAGGTCCTCAAGATATCATGCGTGGAGTCCGATGTAGCGTGGTTAGTCCAACATTGCTCCCGAAATTGCTGCGGCTCTCCCCCTGAATCAAATGGTACAGGCAGACTGTCTGCTGCGTACGGGATATAAGACAGGTTGTTTATGCCCGGACATCCCCCGTCAGTCGGGGTGAGGGGATCAATCTCTGGTGTTGCCGATGGAGTTGCCGATGAAGCGGTTGGTGTCGCAGTGTTGCTGCTACTGCTACCACCGCTCCCATTGTTCCCACTACTTGGACTTTAGGTATCCCATCATTATCAGTTTTGCTCTTGAGATCCAGGATAACGTCTATCCTCACCTTGAAGAAGCTGGCTTAGAGCTGGATTTCTGTTGCGCGCTGAGACCACCGCCCACGCCGCCTCCGATTGCCGCTGCCAATATAACCACGAGTACCACTATCAACGTCCAGAAAATGGGTATTGTGAGACCTAATATCCTCCTCCTGTCTTTTTTTACAGTCTCAACCGCAGGCTCTCCACTCGCGTTCTCCGGCCCCCCTTTGCGCTCTTCCCCTGCGACATAGAGAGGGTTGCGCGTCGGTAAAGCCGACGATGAACTCGACGGGAGAGTGGGCGATAAAGTGTGTAGTCCAGTCTCTGGCGGAACCACCTCAAGGCCGGCCTGATTTTGCGGGAAGCCAGAGTCCCTTGAAAACTGATCGGCCATTGAGCCGACTTCTTTTTTACCTAAGCCCAAGGGATTGTCATATGAGTCCAACTGATGGAAATGCAGCGTTCAATCGCGTAGGCGAATCTAGGAAGATATAGGCTTTGGTTGCGCGAGAGAGTAACATGGATCATTACCATGGGCTGAAAAGTAGTGCAGTCCTAGTAATTTAGTACTAGTCTTTTGCGGCCGCCTCTAAGGAGATTATACACCCCACGACAGCTCCTTGTCTTAAACCGGAAACACAATGTCATTCACCTGTTTCGGCCGTATAACCGACACCACTCATGGCTTTGCTGCAGGTGCTGCACCTGCATGGCGTAGAACAAAATGCCACCCTTGACTACACCCATGAAACAAGATACAGAATTGGTCTTCCCTATTGGCCAGCGTTGCTACTGCGGTAATGAGAAGAAGCATGTACGCATCCTTCGGTGCAACGTCTCAAAATCCGCCCATATACTTTGCTAACTTGTTTCTACCAATTTCTGCCTGCTGTATGATTACGTAGGATAATACTGAATTGAGCGATACATAACTTGCTTACTTGTCTTCAAAGTACCTTATCATGGAGTTAAGGGATCTTGCTAAGTTTCGCGACCGTCCTAAGACTCAGAGGCCAATGCACCTCGTTCAGAGGATAGAGTGCTTACTAGCTCCATGAGTATTTAAAGAATGTAGCTCAAGACATCACTATATGCCGCCAATAGAAGACGAGATTATGAGAATGTCACACGTAGAGACAGATTGCTAAAAATTGCCAATCCCTATAGTCCAGTGAGCCCAGCCTCGACGAACGTGCTACACAAATTATGACAACAATAGAATAAACAAAACCTCCTGTAAGCTTATAGTTAAGCGTCCTCAAGCATATTGCGACCTGCGTCATACTTATAATTGGTCAGTCTCAGAGTTCGCAACCTTACACCATTCATCCAAAGGGCTCGGTTTGTGCCGACATAGGCACAGTTGCCCTCCCCATCGCTATGCATTCGCATAATATCTGCTTACTCAGTTGCTGTAGTGCTTTCGACCACAAAAGAAAAGTGCTATCAGTCCATCAGCTACCTCAACGGGTTTCTCGTAAGTTCAAGCATTTTCAATCTTGTAACCACGACCTAACATCGATCAGCTGTGAAAGCCCTGGGCACAGCCACTCGCAAATACGGCTAGGGGTATCACACAGCAGGTCGTGACAGCGTGGATAAAAATACATCACCTACACCAGAATCAGCATGCCCCTTGCCCCCAAGCGCTCATAACTAAAGTTTCATAAATCGTATCTAGCACCCGAAGCCCTCGATTCCGTGATATCGTACCTTACAGCCTTCTGACTCTCCCCGAAACTCTTTTTTCTTCTCTAGTGTGAGCCACAATGGAATCCGTAAGGGAAGAATCATCCTTCCTCACCATCCGTGCTGCGCTAGAACAGTCCATGTAGTACTCACCGAGGCTTCAGTCCAAACCCATGATATTTCATTAAGACTAATCGTATATAAATAGAAAAGAATAAAAAGAGCACAAGGGCCTCTGTACGCAGTCGTATATATTGCGAAGGGCGATATCAGGCCTTACACCCAGTGGGTTAATATTTTTGCTTCAAATCTATTATTGTCGCGTATAAATACCGTTGTTGCCTACTCGGCGATAACAGCGTCGTTTTTTCGTCACAATTATTCCTGCTCTGACTCAATAGGTTTATATGAACTATCCTACAGCATTTGCAGACTGGATGGCTTTATGCCTCACATCGAATTCACACAGCTAGCTCAGAAAGTAAACAGACGGACGAGATGATGATTTACAAGACGAATACAAACTGTAAGTTTTCTGGCGCTATAGAAACAGAAGCGGACATGACAGAAGCCAACATGCCGAATTGACTTTACTTTACTCTCACACTTTATCAAATACACGAAAAGCGTGAGCGAGTGATCTATCCATCCTCGATTAAGTGATAGTCTTACAGTTACTCTGAGTTATCTCCCCCAAAAGAATGTCTTCCTTGTAGGACCATGTAACCCTATAATTTTCTCACCATACTACCTCCCATCCTTGGACCCAATATGATAGAATCCAGTCGTCGTAGCCCAACAATTATGCCATGGCAGACTTAATCATTCTTATCTAATTATCAAAATTATTCGCAAACCGTACAGGCTCCCCAACTCCGGAAGCATTCTCTGACCTAAGAACCACATTGAAATCACAAAAAGACGCTGCCGTCGTCACTGCTCGCCAAACGTCGACGCCGGCTGCTGAGGAAAATATCTACCATTCTCTTGCTTCCCGTAGTTTGTAGGTTTGGGCCAAGAGTGCCGGCACCCTCGATGCCGTACAAATCCTCATCGCTAGCAGCTGCTGGAATTACATTCTCAGTTTTCGCAGATGCTACTCTATCAATTTTTTGTTGCGAGCCAGCTAGGCTGCCTGCTTTTCTAGGTTGTGGGTCAACTGCATCCAAGAGACTGCGGCCTTCTAGTGATATCAACCTATTTTTCGATTTTGGCTGTCGTGTGATAAGTTTTGTAGTCATATTTGTCATGTTTGCCTGTCCGGCAGACAGGCTTTCCGCAAGGTTGAGTGAAGGGACTCGCGACAATGGTTTCTCGCGAACCTCGTTAGACAGCCGCGTTGTAGTGCGTTTGGAGAAAGCATTGGAATGTTCTACTATGCTTGAAGCAGAGATACTAGTTGGTAAGGTCTTCACAGGGAGGATCTGAGAAGGTATAGTCATACTATGCTCCACTCCGGTATCGAATGGGGTCGTTTTGTCTTCTCCGTTATCTTGATGTGGCCCCGATGGATTGCTCACGTTCGCAGAAAGCATGCTATGTGGGTTGGGAATAGGGTCATCATCTTCGCCATTAATCTGTGCATTCTCCTGAATGTGCCCAGATGATCGAGCAGACGGAATGCTGTACTTGAAATCATCAGTATCCACATTTGTTGTTGACTCTTCAATTTTTGAAATGTTCGACGACAACCACATCTTCCACTCTACGGAACTCGAAGAAGAGGAAACGCGTTGCTTTGGCGGGACCGACGAATTTTGCTTATAACTCGGTGGATTGACAAAAATTGTGACATCTCCGTGCGCACTTGGAGGCCCTGGAAAGTCGTCTACAAGAGACTGAAAATTTCGTGTCCCGGTTGAATAGTCGTCAGTATTGGAAGAATATATACTCTCTGTGTAATACATCTTGATATCTGCATCCGACTCACAAGTGCTTGGACATCGCATCGGTAGATTTGATAACGAGCACATCCATGGGTTAGTTTCGGGTGATCGGATCGGGAGCTCATCGGGGGCTGTTCTCATCCTATCTTGTAATACACGTCGGTACGGGCTTTGCGTGCGAAAAAGGTGGCATGTTGGACTACCAAAGAATGCTGAACTGCGAGACGAAAGCGTTCTAGTAAGGGCAGGTTCTTCTTCAGTGGGAGGAGCCAAGAGGAATTTGTTAGCAGCATCATTAACAGTGCCATTAGACGAAACATCTTCTGTAGTCAAATCCGTGAAGGTGGAAATCAGAAGTCTCGGTCTCTCTTCGCTAGGTTCAATGTCTGCCGATGGAGAGGAACTTGAGATCTGAACAGTCGAATTCCATTTGTGTGTCATGAGTTCTCCGTCGTTGGCTTTGGTAGACACAGTGTCTGACTCAACATCCGAAACAACATGGCGTATCGTTGTAAATGTACCACAGCCTGGACGCCGAAGGCGAAGTGAACTTTTGCGCTGAGGTACCGACCCCGTTCTCACGAAATCATCAATACTGCGCTGCCTTTTTAGATCGCCAGCATGCGTTTGTTGTGTCTGGTCCATCCGCTTCATTAGCGCTGAATAAATTCTTCGGCCATCGACCGCTAAAGGTTGTGGTAGTAATAATTCTGGTAGAGATGTGACACTTTCATTGGATTGATTAGAAAGGGTGACAGTCGGCATTGATGATGAACAGACATGTGCACCATTTTCTTTGATGATCGATAATCGCTTCCTCTCCCGCTCATCACGATAGCTATTCACGGTGACTATGGTATTTGTGTCTGAGTTCGACCAGCTAGTGACGCGAGATCTTTCGTCTGATGCCTTCTGTTCACTTCTCAAACTCTCCATGCTACCCTGCCGAGAGCGAGGTTGTTGGTACGATGGAACAGTATGCAGAGACGGGACGCCAGAGGCAACATGTGATAGGGAACCTTGATCAATTGATGAGAGGGGAGCAAGTTCGTTGTCAAAACCATGCTCTAAACCATCTATGTCTGCAACATGCGACATTTGTGCCTCAATGTGCTGTGGAGGGAGTATCACCACATCGCTGTCAGCTTTGGTTAGACTGAACAAGTTTCTAAGCTTATGTTTGAATCCTTGGGAGACTTTTCGCGCCTTAGTTCGTAAGCTGTTCTCTTTTGAGTTTTCTCTGTAGGTCGAGATAGTGCTATTGCTTGTGTTTCGCATGCTTTTCCTGAAAGCTCTTTTATGGTTAGAAGGCTTGGAACGGAAGAATCTTGATGACTTTGCACAGAAATCCACTCCTGTCGTGTCCTGCTTGTCCATATACCCTCCCGTGGAAAGTACAGAAGTGGCGTGGTTGTCAATTTTGATAACAGGATTGAAGTTGCCACGGAAATCTTGCAAAATGCTCATCGACTTTGGCGCCTTCAGCCCCAAAGGTGGTACATTCTCGTTGTGTTGAAGTGGGAAGCCTGTGGGCAACGGGAGCTGGGTAGCTGATGCCGAAGACTTACTCAATTTCGGATGCTGGAGGCCTGCGTCAGCGGCTTTACTTGCAAACATGGATTTAGACTTGCGAAGCCGCCGAAACGACGAGGGCGCAGATGCTATGTCGTCTTCCGGTGTGTAATACTCGTTACATGTAAAGAGAGAATTGATGTAATCCCCTGCAGCCCCTTTTGCAGCAGACACCATCCCGGAAGCAGAGGCACTGCTCGGAGGGCGTGGTTCGACGTCAATCTCAGTGATCTGGAGCTTCGAAGAATATGGTATACTAGAGACCGTGAGGTCTTGAGTGGTTGTGCTACTGGGCGTCAATTGGTAGGGTCTCGATGGAACAAAGCGAATACTTTGCTGATTACGAAGAGGTGTCTCCCGTGTCCGTGATTGAGACCATGGATGGGATCCCAGTGTGCTGCTACCTGGACCATCGCAACGTGAAGGTGGCCACAAGGTCGAGTCAGTAGCAGACCGTTCCTTTGCTCTTGCGAATGCTTGTGTTGCTGCTACCTGGGCGTCACGTTCAGCTGTCTCAGGTAGGATGTGTTCTAACTGGACGCTTTTCACGGAAGTTGTAGATTTTCGACGATCTAGCCGTCGAGGGTTGGTACTGTTTCGCCTACGCATGGTGATATGCAATGTAGAGGTTACAGTAGTCTGGGAAACAACAAGTTGACGATAGCGGAGGTAGTCTAACAGCGCCGGAGATATAGTGTAATGACTGGCTGCATTGGCCTGAAGAGGTAGAGAGAAAGCCTGGTGGGTTGGACCTGATGGTATACAAACCAACTAACCAAAGCTGCTGCATACAACGCAAGACCTGCGGTAGTAGCGTTTATAGTGCTGAATGCAGATGGGATGTCGTATGCTGAGTTGAGCTGAAGCTGTGAAGTTCGAGTTCAAAGGGCCGGTAACAAACCAAGACTGAAGGTAGTAATCTGCTGTTACCACCAGGTAGGCGCTCGTCTTAGCCAGTCTGTATGTGCTTTCTCCTATTATACTTTCGTCTGGAAGGAAGTCGTGGTTGTGCCCAGCATTACTACTGAGATGTATATAAAAGTGTGGTTAGCATCAAGTTCTTAGCTTGCGAGCAACTGCACCTTTTAACGGATACACTCATTCTCATATACTTCTACAAAGTAGCAGATGTTATGTTATGCGGTACCCAGGCTTCTAACTTCCCGCATACACGGTGCCAATAGATCAGATATCTATACGGCAAGAAAAGGTTCTCGCGATCGGTCAAGTTGTTAGAGAAAATCGAATTGTTAGATCACGGGTGTGATAATAAAATACCGGCATTTATGCCATGACTAGAGACCTATGAATGCGTTACCAAGCCACCAATGAAACCGTGCCGAGTGTACAGTACAAAACAAAACAGAGCGGCCAAAATCAATGTCTACCGTATTCAACTAGCTCCCAGCCTGAAGTTGCTCCAAATAAGCTAGTATCCGTATGAGCTTGTGCTTTCAAGAGTCTGCCATTCTTATGCTACAGGCTTAAGCTCGGAGCTCTTCGAGAAACCCCCTAAGTTCTTGGTCGACAACATCATGGATCTTCTCAGATAACTTCTCAGCCTTATCAGAGAAGGTAGAGACACCCTTGACGATTTGACCAGAGACAATATTCAAGTCGTTCTTGATAGCTTTCTCGAGGTCCTCCAGAGTCACAGACGTCTCGGAGGTCTTCTGCGCGACATAACCACCCTGTTCAACAATCTTGGAGTAGTTCGAGTAGCCGCCGCCATTCCACGCAAGGAGGTTGGGGGTATCTGAGGGAATATCGGATAGAGCACCCTTAGTAGCAATACTGACCATGTTGGACTTTAGCTTCTCAGGGGTGATGTCGGCCATGCCGTACTCGGACTCCTTGCTGGGCTGGAGGGACAAGAAATAGGCAGTGAGACCACACAAGTGAGGCGAAGCCATGGAAGTGCCAGAGATGGTGTTAATAGCAGTCTTGCTTCCGATCCAGGTTGACTGAATGCTCAAGCCAGGACCGAAGATATCAACACACTTGCCCCAGTTGGAGAAGTAGGCACGGCTATCGTCTAGAGCGGAGGCGCCAACGGTCATGGCCTTCTCGGCAGCAGCCGGTGAGTATTTGCAAGCATCAGCATTATCGTTGCCGGCGGCGACAGCAAAGTGCAGACCAGCGGTGACAGCAGCGTTGACAGCTTGGTCTAGGGATGGCGACTTGCCACCGCCAAGAGACATGTTGGCAGTCGATCCCTTGAAGCCCTTTCGGTTGCCCTTCTTAGCCTTCTCAACCTGCTCCATGTGGGCTTCGGCGGCCCATTCAACGCCCTTCATGACGTCCGACATGGATCCAGATCCATTAGATCGAAGGACCTTCACAGCATAAACATGAGCTTTCTTGGCAACGCCGTACTTCTTGCCCGCAACGGTGCCAGAGCAATGAGTTCCGTGGCCATTACCATCTTCATCTTCATCGCCACTGGGAATGGTTTTGCCCCATTTGGCACGGCCCTCGAAGTCAACGTGCTCAATGTTGGTGCCAGTGTCAATAACGTAGACGTCAACACCCTCACCACCGTCAGCGGCATAAAGGTATTTGTTATAGGTGCCGAAGGAGAGGGAGTCGCGGTGAGAGATTCTGGCCAAGCCCCAAGGTGCGTTTTTCTCAAGATCTGGTTCGTCTTCCTTAAGGGCGTAAACGATTTGATCTTTCTCAATGTATTCAACCTGTGGAGGAATGGTTTTAGTAACTGTGCCCCCCATACCGGATATTGACTATGTGCAGGGGAAGGCGTCGAAAGGAAAGGATATCTATGAGAGAAATATTAGGCGTCAACTTACATCGGGATGCTTCCGAACCTCCTCGATAACGGCTTCATCAAAGTGACCGGTGTAGCCAAGGAAGCTTTGGCCGATCTTTAGGGTATGCTTGAGACCACTGAAAGTATCGGTAACAATGGGGATTTGGCTACGTTTCTTGAGCTCCGTGAGCTCTCCCTCACGGTCCCCATGGATCTTCTGAACCCATGAGTGGTGGTCGGAAGCGGAAGACTCGCTAACGTGATCCTTAAACTTGATGATGTAAGAGTTGGGTACCTCTTCGGCTGTTGATGAAGAGATGATAGGAGCAGCTCCATCGTGAATGGTTTCATAGCTGAAAGAAGGCGCTGCAGCCGCAGCATAGGCTAGCGAGAGAGCGACAAGGCCCCTCATGTTGGCTGGATGGCTCTATGAGCAATAGAAGCAAGCTTGGAAACAGTGAATGGTAAGTCTACCGGCGACTCAACGAGAATGAAAGAAAGGAAAGACCAAAGGATCAAAATATTGATGCTTTAGTAGATGAATGACGGCCAAGGGGAGTGTTGATTGATGGATGGGGATGATGGAGAGATGGGATGATGGAGAGGAGGGAGGTGAGAAGAAGAAGAGAAGAGGAAGAGAATGATGAAGCTTGCCGAGTGCTGATAAAGGGTGGCTTGCTGGAGTGACTGACTACGTACCCATTGACACTGACTCTACAGTACGTACCCACCGAGGCTGCCTTCCCCAGTCCCGAGCGGCTCAGGTGACGCACATAGCCCACTGATAAGAGAAAGGGCTGGCTAGGCTGGGAGGCCATGGGGAGGCACTGGGAACGGTGCAACCACGCAGCAACCTCTACCGACCGACTTGGGGTAAGCGCGCATAGCGGCTTAGTGGCGCTAGGCTAAGAAGAGCTTAGGTGGCTGACTCGGTGGATACTCGGTGGATCAGTGTGCTGCCTGACTGGCGAATTCGGCCACCTCTCCAGGTCCTTCGACTTATTCAAACGGTGGCGAGCTGTTAGATAACTGTCTGGTCAACCTTGTCTTGCTGGCTTGAAGCTTCAGCAAGAATGACTCAATGCTGGTAAATTTTCATCAAAAAGCCAACTCAAGCGACTCTCTAGGGAGTACTGAAGGTAAGAAAGGTGTTTTCATTTGGGCCAACAGTATTAGCCGACCTCTATCTAAGTATATACTGGTTGCATAGGCTTCTGATGTGAGCTATCCAGCACTCAGTCTCCAATCCCCAATCCCCAACCCCCAGTCCCGATATCGTCCCTGATAAGAAGATGAAGCTCCACCCTCCCGGCCTGCTGTCACGCACTACTCACCTGGAGATAAACATCCTTTGGACCCTGAAACTCTATTGCGAGGATGCCAGTATCCAGCAGGTATCAATGCAATTTTGTAAATGATTGAGCTTGTTACAATGATGTTCTAGTGTAGTGAGACTGTCTCTGCTGTACGTGTCGCGTGATGAAGGATGAATGGGTCAATGACACCATCGCACACCACAGCGTGCACCTTGAGCGCTGGAATACGTACCCCAGAGACCCCCACATCTGCGGATCCATCCGCATTAATTATTGTGGCCTCCCGTCTTTTGTCTCGTGGCTCAACTCTCCATGAGGATCACATTACGGATTTCCATGGCACTAACCACGAGAACTTCCAGATGACCATACCCCTGAGTATTATTTGGTACAAAAGTTGTTACACGTGCTAATCCGCCTTAGCCTCTAGTCCAATTTTGTGACTTGGGTATTGAATATCTGTATAGATCCTTATCTAACAAAATGCGTAAAATACCAAGCACATCTGTGTTATGTTACATTAGTAACTGCATACAATCGACATAACTTTGTGTTTGATTAAAGGCGGCTCGTTTTTCCTTTCAGATTACCTCTTCACTTGGACACTTTGTGTAATAACGGACAGACATTTATTAAAGTTTTATGAGCGCACTTTGCTTGTTGAAGTATTTGAATTGTATCTTCAGTTTTGTACGAGTTGCACGCTTCCATAAAAGCAGGCTGATGGATTATGCCTTTGGAGGTGGCCACATCTAAATCAGATGCAGCCTACTAGATCTATACTGAATCATAATGTTTAGTATAGTACTGCTTTCCAAAGCCTATTTAACAGCGCTAATCTCTTCATGTTTGACACTGGACTGGTCACTGTATAGCTACCTACTCTGTATAGACAAAGATGGCGAGGTTGAGAGCCTTTTAACCTCTTGCTGTGCCGGGCTAGCGACGCTAGCACACTGCAGCCTTGTTCACTCTTCATTCATATAACCACTCTGGCCTGCATTTCAGGTTCCGTTGTCATGCTACTATTTCGTTCTCAACGTAGGTAGTTGACCTAAATGTTGGTTCCTTTGGCACACAGGGCTTGTACAGGCATCTGTACCAACTAACCAACTAACCAAGTGCATGCGTTCAATGTCTGCCTTGAATGTTAACGGTAGGGGGTACTTAGGCATATTTTCCTACCATCTCTGGCGCACCTCTCGGCTTCTAGTCCTTAGTTTTAATTTAAAGCGTTACAACTTGCACACTTACTTGCTGACCTCGTGCATAGTTGTGGTCCAGCCTATTACTTGAAAATTTTGGAATTTGGTGTGGTAATATATGAGACAGATATGTAGCCATTTTACATACAAGTACTCCGTACACTGATTGTGGACTGCTTATGGGTGGCTCGTGCGGTGAAGCTATTTCTGGACACCGTAGGGGATACCGTATCTAGTTATCCAGATAGTGCATGCAACGCCCCTAGCAAGGCTACCGAGCTACCTGACCTATGTAGCTCGCCTGCCTTGCCCGCCAAGCTTAGCCCGGCAGGCTGACGCAGATACCATTGGCACAGCCATTGACATCGTTTCACTATTCACTCGTCTGGTCGAGTTTAGATACTCGTTGGTCGTTAGGAGTCATGCTTCCTCTCTTCCCATTACGATCATTCACAAGTTAATTGCTTGAATAAAGGGCTACCTACCTCTAGAAACTGCTAGCCTGTTACTCTTGTAGACACTGCTGTTTGCAGAAAACGCGACCTGTTCGTCTACCGTCCTCCGCCTCGCCTCTCTTTCGCGTGCCCCGATCTGCTCGCGCAACTCCGGCTCTTCGATGATCTGCCGTGCAAATAGCAGCCTAGACCCCGTCAGGGTACTGGCAGACCACGACTTTATAATATGAAAAAAGACCGGCCGTGTTTGTTAAGACTCTCAAAAACTTCTTGACCGCCGCCATGTCGGCTCGGAGTCGGTACCGATCCTCTACGTCTGCGTCCAACGCCTTGCCCGCGTCCAAAGCCACCGAAGTTCTTCAGCGACTCCTCGATGGCATTACTGCCTCCCTCACGTCAGCTGCGGAAAATGGATATCCGGACCCTCAGCGACTGGAGAACCAGGTCGGCCTAGTCAAACAGCATCTGTCCGCTGTATCCCCTCCGAGCTCTGTGCAAGATGATTTCAGACATCTACACGGGTTCCAGTGCTTGTTCAACGTCTTGCGGTCCTTCTCTGGCTTTTATAATCCACAGAGGCGTAGTGATACTGAGAAAGAGGCCTTCTTCGGCCTATTGGATGCACTACTTGGCACGTTCGCTGCAGCCTTTCGAGGCCATCCGGGCAATCGTCGCTATTTTCGCACACGAGTTGAAGGAGGTGGCTGGGAGGCTCTCGAGCAAATCATAGCAAGCATCGGTCTGGGGGGCACCGACTCGGATCTGTGGACAAGTTGCCAGCTGTTCGGAAAGCTCTTCGCCTTTGCACTGAATGATGCTGCTATAGACCGAGTATGTCGCGAAGCTGCTTATACTAATACAATCAGCGACACAGTGCCATCTTCCTCTAAAGCTGAGTACATACGCCTGGAACAAAGTAATGGCTTTAGCCCTGGGAAACATATGGCTTTGGTGGATGCTGCGATCACCAAGACAATCGTTTCTACTTCAACCTTGCATAGTCCCGAGGTAATTCGTACAGCTATGGATTTTTGGGAATCAATACCTCGAAATCTAAATGCTCCAGAAAATGTGGCATCTTTACTGGCACTGAAAGTCTTGCTGGCGATTGTCACAGCTTCAAGCGTCAACTTGTGTCAAGTACATGAAACTGGTGTACTGTCCCGGTTTCTGGTGCTGGCCTTTGATGAGAGCTCAGTGATCAACGATGCTGAACGAGAGCTTCTCCGATCCCTTTGTCGATCTCTGACATCTTTGGGAATGAACAAGCTCACAGATGCCCAACAGCTGTTTCTCAACCCCTCAGCTAGCTCTTCGGACTTTTGTTTGGATATGATCGATAAGCACGGCAACCCATCTTTCATCCAATTCGACTTATCCCTCCATGGCCATACGTCTATTGAATTACCTAGTTTAGGGCGGCCCTTTCCTCCTCAATCATCTGCTGGATATACATTCGCTGCTTGGGTTAAGATAGACAAATTTGATCCAGAATCCCATACCACTCTTTTTGGCATCTTCGACTCCACCCAGACCTGTTTCCTCCTCGCTTACCTCGAAAAAGACACCCAGAACTTCATATTGCAAACCTCGGTTACGTCTCAGCGTCCGAGCGTTCGATTTCGAAATTTGACTTTTCGGGAGGGTAAGTGGTATCATATCGCAATAGTGCACCGGCGCCCAAAGACGATGACAGCAAGTAAAGCGTCTTTGTACGTAGATGGGGAGTTCGTTGAGCAGATGCGCGCATCATATCCGGCGTTGCCGCCTCCATCGAATGGTAGCACGGAAAGCTTTGCTTCGTTCACCTCAAGCAGCCATAAGAATCTACCCATACAAGCCTTCCTTGGCACCCCGCGGGAACTCTCTACGCATCTGGGCGGTGGGTTAATTCAGTCTAAATGGTCCCTTGCCACTGCTCATTTATTTGATGATGTTTTGAGCGATGATTTTCTCGCCGTGCCTAGCCGGCTCGGCGTACACTACCAAGGGAATTTCCAAGACTGTCTTGGTGGGTTTCAGACTTATGCAGCATCAGCTGCTCTTGGACTCCGCAATGAACTTGTCAGCACAGGGAAGGAAGACTCTGATATTATGAAGGTCATCAGAGATAGAGCGAGCCATCTGATACCAGAGCAGCATATTCTTTTTAGTTTGATGCCATCATCGATCTTTCGGGAAAAGAAGCATTTCGGGGAGTCACAGCTATTTCGATCTCTGTCTCGCGGTCCTGCTCACACACTGGTTCAGATGGTACTCAAAAACGGTACTGGTATAGCTATTAATACCGCGATGCCGTCCATCAATGATGCTCTTCTTCGCTCAAACGGAGTAGCTATTCTGGCTGGTGATCCTATCGTCGTCACCCCGCAATTCTTTGACGACGCATTGTGGCGCCTTGCTGGCTTTACCCCCTTAGCCTTGAAACTGGTAGAGCGAGCTTCTTCAGCTGATGCTCTCGTTCGCGCGGTCGAGATGGTCTTTCGATGTATAAACTCTAGCTGGCGCAATAGCGAAGCTATGGAAAAGGACGGCGGTTACGCGATCCTCAGTATCCTCTTAAGAGTAAAGCTGGGTTTTATTGGACCTAGCAGCAGTACCGTGACGGAGAAGCTTACGCTCGAAGCCTCTCAGAAAGATAAGCTGTCCTTGCAGTTGCTCAGCCTCGTGCTTGGATTTGTAGGATATAATCATGATGATCCTTTGGAGTCTATTATCATTAACCCCCTCGCCTACCGGCTTCTCATAGTAGATTTCGATGGGTGGAGGAGATGTACTCCAATTGTACAAGAGCTCTACTATAAACAGTTTGTAACGTTTGCAGTTAAGAGCAAGTATCATCAGCACAATCACCGGAGGCTACTTCGAATGAGTGAGTTATTCATAATCTGTTTCTTGGATCGGGCTGACTTTGAATTCACTAGGAGTGGTAAAGAGACTCCTGGATGCTCTCAAGGCTGACCCTCTGCCTGAGAGTGTACTCCCTTACTTCCTTAATACCATTGAGCAGTTAGTAAGGTGCAGCTACAATACTGAAGTTCACCGTTCTCTAGCCTTATTCATAACCTACGCCTTTCACTCGCCAGCACGATCGCTTCCTCGGACTCCTAAAACGGCATCACTTATTGATCGTTCGAAAGGTAATGTTCTATTGCGACAACCTATAGAGAATAATGGGACAGCCGACGACATTGCGCGAACACTTACTAAAAGAGAAGTTGGAACACGCATTCTACATATGTACAGCCAACTACTATGCGAAAAGGGGAATCTCGCCATTATTCGCAAGTTTGCCAAAACGGTAACAAATAAGGTACTTGATGCCAGGCCAGTAAAAATTGATTCCAAGCTAATAATAGTCCAGTGGCTCTTATATCTTCTTACTGAAGATGACCCCGAAATTGTAGTATACGGATCCAAGATCATTGCACGGTTGCTCGTAACACATGGTCCGGCCTACATCAGTAAATTTTCGGGCAGAACTGGTGGGTTTTGCATCATGGCACACCGGCTTAAAAGATGGTGGGACATTCCCACAATATGGCCTATATGTTTCTGTATTCTTTTCGGATTTGACGTGGCTGAATTTGATTTCGACAAAGACCTCGATTTCTTTAGCCTTCTTGAAACCTTCGGATCCTGCAAGGTAGTCAACCCTGATGCGCTACCAATTATTACTTCTATGCTCCAACATGGCCTCAAAGATGTCTTGAAGAACCAAGAAGACCCAAGTTCACCACAGAGTGACCAAATCCCATCACGTCCGTTGACAGCTGCTCCGGGTTCATTAGGGACCAGGTCCCGAGCGCGGTCTATGTCACTTCAAAGAGAGCTGGAATCACGACGTAAGTTCTTCATGCCTCTCTCTTCTCACTTACTAAAAGTGAGCCAAAACCAGGTGCGCCTCAAACAGGCTTCGACCGAAACGCTGGCAACGCAGCCGTCCTTCAGGCTGTAACTCGGTTTCTGGCAGATCTTCATGACCGATCTCTTGATTTTCGTGATTTTGCCCTTTCCTCCGAATATGTAAGGCTGCTTCTGGCTACCTTGTACCCCGCTCTAGTCAGCATAGATCCGGTGAGCCCCGAGACAGAGCTGAATTCTCGCGATTCAGCCCTTACTTTCGAAGGTGTCGATGTCATCCTCCGCCCAGTGGGAACATCAACAGCAACGCCCGTCATCCGAACTTCTAGTACGACGGATGTAAAGGCGGTACGGCCTGGAGGGCTCCATGTCGGAACACAGCTACGTAAAGCATCATCTTTTGTGCTTCTAACATCTCCAAAACCATTGAAGCCGAGCCCGTCTCGTTTAAATCATGTTATATCTCCCAAGACGAAGGTGATTACGCAGAATATTGGTCATGGTGTGCTTGAGGGAATCCTTGAGCTTGTCATTGACGTTTTTGTGGATCAACTTCTCGCTCGGAAAGAGTTTCCGGGTTTCGGCCTCTTCCTCAAGGTTCCTCCCGGATTCCAAGAGCATCATGCTTACTTTGAATCTTACGTGCTCAATAGCACTATTGTTCATATTACTAGCATAATTAAGCTAGGTTGGAAAGCATTGACTGAACCCAGGATCCTTACAAACTTGTCAAGGTTCTGCCTTCATATGGTCGAGGCGATTTTCGAAGGGTGGTTCATAAACGGAACTGAGCCGATGCTTGACTTTGCTGGTCTGCTACTTGAACATCTCCAAAGACCTGATGTGGCGAAGCTGAAAACCATACGGCTTTGCAGTCAAGCAGTCTCTACGATCCGCAATTGTTTTCTTAAACTGGTTCTTTTAAGACTATCTGAAATGGATGACCCACAACCAAATAATACCGATGCCAATTCTTTCTTGGACAAGATACTTTATTGGCAGAATGTTGTTTTGGAATCGCTATCCATTGACGACGAGTATATGAAGCTGCTCTGGTACCAGCTCTACAACAAGCTCGTGGATACTAGGGAGGTTGTTCGGCTAGCTGCTGTGAACCTCTGGCGCATTATGCTCGTACAGAAGCCCGACGAGTCCGCCTCGCTCTTCCGGTTCATTATGACCTCAGATCAGTCGCAATTAGCAGCGGATTTTCAGAAGGTGACAGAACTAGACACGGATGCTTTTGTGACGTGGGTTGATCAGCACCGACCGTCCTTAGATTCGCTCTTTCTTGGAAATATTTCGCGAGTTTGGGAGGAATTCGTCGGAACTGAAAATCAACGTACCACCGAGACTGCTCGGTCACGGCTTACTAAGCGCAAAGAAGTGCTTAAGCGATGGCTTTCGGAGATGAAAGAGAGAGACAACATCCTTTTGCGACATGATATGGCAAATTTGGCATGGATGAAGTCCATCTACGCGTCGGAACATTTTAAACACCAGCGTGCGGCCCAAGATAAACATGATGATTACGCGTTCTTTTCGTCTGCATTCTCTAAAATGGAGCGGGACTTGACTCGACCAGGGGCAGTGCTTTACCAACCCAGTGTAACTAAATGGAAGCTCGACAGAACCGAGGGTCGGAACCGTATGCGCCTACGACTACTACCAGATTCATCGTCAACACATGAAACATATCAGCCGAAACGGCGAACGACAGATCAGCAGTCAGCTTCAGCATTACAGTCAAACTCACCTGTGCCTTCAACTAGAGCTAACCGCTCGATAAGTACAACTTCTTCGTCTACGGCCCAAGGTATAATTAGCGGCGACGGCGCTCACGATGAGGACAAACCGCCGACAGAGAATATACCTGATACCGAAGTTCAAGAACAAGCTGTTGTACCTGAAGATGACTTTGAGCTGATTGAAGATCCAAACGACCCTAACGAGGCCGATGATAGTTTCGAGGATAAGAATCGAAGAGTCATGAGGCGTCTGCAGCAAGGAGATGTCGTTCAGCAAGTGTATAATGTCTCTCGAATCATTGGACTCGAAGCTTGTGAAGGAATTTTACTTATCGGGAAAAATGCCCTTTACATTATGGATAACTTCTTCCAGTGTGCGGATGGAGAAATCGTAAATGTTTGGGAGGCTCCAGCTCAGGAGCGTGACCTGTTCTCGCAAATCATCACAGGCTCTAAGTCTAACGACCAGCAACCAGCGAACCATACCGCACAATCATCTCGCTTTTGGAAGTGGCATGATGTCATTAGTGTGTCTAAGCGTCGGTTCTTGTTTCGTGACGTTGCAATCGAAATATTCTTCACAGATGGTCGTAGTTATCTATTAACTGCCAAGAACTCAGCAACAAGGGACGAGGTCTTCTCCAGACTTGCTTCCAAAACGCCTCACACATCCGGGCCTAATTCACTACCGAACCCTGAAGATGCGTGGCGCTTAGAATCCTTGAAAATGTTTGAAGAGTCTCCACAGACGTTTGGCTCCAAGTTTGGTAACATTTTCAACTCTTCACCTTGGAATCCGATTATGCGCAGATGGCAAAGAGGCGAAATATCTAACTTCCATTACCTCATGCTTGTTAATACTATGGCAGGCCGCACCTTCAACGACCTGACTCAGTATCCCGTATTCCCTTGGATTTTGGCAGATTATACTAGTGACGATTTGAACCTGGAAGATCCTGCAACATTCCGTGACTTGTCCAAACCAATGGGCGCGCAGACTGCCCGACGGCAAGCTGATTATCGATCCAGGTACACAAGCCTTGCAGAAATTGGAGAGTCCCCATTCCACTACGGTACCCATTACTCATCGGCCATGATCGTGGCTTCTTACCTAATCCGGTTGCCACCATTTGTGCACTCGTATATTCTTCTACAAGGCGGTAACTTCGATCATGCTGACCGCCTGTTCTTCTCAGTCGAAGGATCATGGAAATCTGCCTCCCAGGAAAATGGCTCCGACGTTCGAGAGTTGATACCTGAATTCTTCTGTCTTCCAGAGTTCTTGACGAATGTCAATAGATATGACTTTGGTAACCGCCAAGGGGCCGGTGGCCGAGTCAACGATGTCCAGCTGCCACCATGGGCGAAAGGTGATCCCAAGATCTTCATCGCAAAACATCGCGAGGCTCTGGAGTCGCCGTACGTTAGTCAAAACCTTCACAATTGGATCGACCTAGTGTTCGGATGCAAACAACTGGGCGAAGCTGCAGTCGAAAACTTGAATGTATTTCACCACCTGTCGTATTACGGAGCAAAAGACCTTGACAATATTACGGACTCGGATGAGAGAAATGCAACTACAAGCATCATCCACAATTTTGGCCAAACACCTCATCAGGTTTTCACAAAGCCGCATCCTGCGAGAGAGAACACTTCATTTCCAGCTAAAAGGCTAGATACCTCATGCTATGCGTTGTCTAGGATCCCACACCCACTTCTTGAAAGTCGAGAGAGAGTGGCGTCTCTTATTTACTCACCCAAATTAGATCGCTTACTTTGCTCGTCCCCTTTCCGACTCAATTTGCCTCATTCTTATGACAAGTACCTTGAGTGGGGCTATGCCGACAATAGTGTGCGGTTCTTTTCCACTGAGAACAGAAAAAGTGCTGGGGTTAGTGAAAATCTGCACATTGGCCAAATCTCGTGCGTCGTTGTTGCAGACTCCAAGACTCTCATCACGGCTGGCGAGGATTGTGTAGTCTCTGTCTTTACTATTCACAGCTTACCGGGCAAGCCAGTGGAGCTTTTGCATAAATCGTCACTTTTTGGACACAAGACGCCGGTCACCACCATTGCCGTGTCCAAAGCATTCAGTACACTGGTCACCATCTCTGGGGATGGGCATGCCTTCCTTTGGGATCTCAATCGTCTTGAGTTTGTACGTAAGTTGCCGAGTAGCCGCTTTGTAGAGTGCGCATCCATCAACAATGTTTCCGGGGAGATCATGCTTTGCTCCGGTCCTAACGTAGCACTTTATACGCTCAATGGCGAATTGCTTCTGGACCAAAATGTGTGTATTGAGCACGATGATTATGTCTACTCTTGTGCATTCTACGAGGGGTCAGGAAACGAGTGGTTGGAGAGTTATCTCGTCTTTACAGGTCATAGGAGAGGCCGGGTGAATATCTGGAAATGCTCTATCAAGAACGGGAAATGGGTACTGGAGCTGGTGAGACGTCTTGACCACGTCGATGCTCGAAGCGAGACGGGGGCTAACACGGAAGCCGCCATCACGTGTATTACGCCGATGCCGCAGTTGGTTTATACTGGCGATGACGATGGAAGAGTCGTAAGTCGATCGTGAACTCGTCTTTTTATACCCGCTGCATGACAGCTAACATAGTACCAGTATGAGTGGACCTTGATCCATAGAGAAAGGTAGAGTCTTTCTCAGTATGGCAGGTCAGCTATCAAGTTTAAGGCACGCGCAAAAAGCGCAGGTACACGATAAAGGCGTTGGTCCACAGCCTGGGGGGGTAGCTGCTTTCTTGAACCATGATAGGCCACGCGTGAGGTTCACAGGATAAACCCACGGCCCGGAATGATTCCATCTCAGATAGATCATAGTTCGGCGCTTGGGGTATACAAAAACAAAAGGTTGATTTCTGATGCAATGGACAATCTCCTGTGGTTGTCCAGTGATGGTGATACACTGCCTGGCTAATCTCTCTAGTGAAGAGAGTATCAGACTACATGTGTTTTTAGCTTCTGCGTTCCTTCTGACCAGGTCGACCATCCCTTTATCCTACGTATAAAGGGCTCCCACTCGCCGCCCTGGTATCAGTCGCACTCGTCTTCTTCTTGAATTTCTTTCCATGTCCGCTTAATCATCGTATCCGCTTAGCTGCTTCCTCGGGCCCGTGGGAACTGTCCATCGCTATGTTAGCACTGGTTGCTCGTACCAATGGGGCGGTTACCAGGCGCAGCGATCGTACTCGGATATGTCATTGGAATGGGTGCTGCTCGCTCGTAGCCCAGTCTCTTCAGCGTGGGAGGCACGGTGAGGAGGATGACGGGGCCTGCACCACCAATCACGCACGAATAGAAGAAGGCTGGACGCTCGCGTGCCGCCCAGCGCCAGTATCGAAGGGGGCCGGCCCAGAATCGGGGTGTCGGGTTGGACATTGTTACGTAGGTAGGTGCCTGTGAAGGGTTAGATCAATGATGCTATATATCTGTATGCGTCGAAGCCGCACTTAATTGACCTTTTGTTGAGATCGAATTGGCTGGTTTGAGTTGACTTGATTTGTTCGGTGAACGGAGGTTCGTAAAGCGTCACTGGCTAAACGAAGAAGCTCTGAGGCTCTTTGGAGCTCCAATCCGTGTCTGGCCCGTTGACGGTGGTTTGACCTAACTAAACAGCTATGGGGTCCAGCTTGATGTGTAGGTGGCTCGTGCGATATCTGTCGGGTCGGAAGATTGCAGCTCCGACAAGGCAGATGGACAATTGGATTCCACCTGATTGCAGGTGGATTCCCGGCCCATTCACTGAGAGTTTAAATAGATCTAAAGCAGCTTTCCGCACTGTGCCGTCCCGCAACAGCTCCTCAGGTGGTCTTGGCAGGTACGGGCTACGTATGCCAGAGCTCCGACTTTCACCACCGTTCAACGCTGCTGGGAACTTTTGAGACAGCTTGCCAAATTGAAACCTATACACCACATGAGGTGAACGAGATACCCTGAAAGGCCACTCAACACTGCCCTCCAATAATTCCCATGCGCAGCTAACTAACTCGTGTTGCTGCACTCTGCTCTTCTTTTCCTCGTTCTCTCCTTTGCCAATTGATATCAGAGACGCCGCAAAGATGAGGTCACTGGTGTCGTTTCTCGTTCTCCTCCTCGTGGCCGCGGTCCAGGCGATCAGCTCCAGCGGCAATAGGCTGCTGGTTGTTCTCGAGGATGTCGCCGAAAAAGCTAACTATTCCAAGTTTTTAGGCGATTTGGAGGGTATGCGCGGGTCCCATTCAATCCAAATGCAAGCCACCTATGCTAATCACCTTGGTTACAGGACGCGGCTTTGATATTTCCTACGAAACTCCCAAGAGCGAGAATCTGAGCTTGTTTCACCTGGGCGAGAGGTCCTATGACCACATTGTGTTGATGCCCACTAAGTCCAAAGGTTTGTACCAGCCCCGCGAGGCTCGTTGCTCGCGATCCTGGCTAATGACCACAACCACAAATGTTTAGGTCTTGGTCCCAACCTGACACCCAACATTCTCCTACAATTCATCAATGCGGAAGGCAGCATTCTTCTCACTCTCTCCGGCTCCAACCCCGTACCTTCGACCCTTGTCTCCCTTCTTCTCGAGCTCGATATAGATCTCCCGGCAGATCGCCACGGCCTCGTCGTCGACCACTTCAACTACGATACTGCTTCTGCTTCTGAGAAACACGATGTACTGCTCTTGCCTAGCCCCGGACCCCTGCGGCCTGACTATAAGAGCTTTTTCAGCCTTTCTTCATCAGGAGCGGCAGGATCAGAGGGAGAGGTCATCGCATTCCCAAACGGAATGGGCCAGACCCTCGGCGAAGGCGCCCTCCTTGCGCCGATCCTCCGGGCTCCCGCCACATCTTACAGCTACAATCCGAAAGAAGAACCCGAAACTGTCGTCGACCTCTTCGCAAGCGGAGCGCAGCTCTCTCTCGTGAGTGCCCTGCAAGCCCGTAACTCAGCAAGATTCACTGTGGTGGGATCAGTCGATATGCTAAGCGACAAGTGGTTTGACGCCAAGGTGAAGAAAAACGGCGATAAGAATTCTGTCAAGACCGCCAATCGTGAATTTGCGAAGGCCGTGTCGGGATGGACGTTCAAGGAGACTGGTGTTCTACGGGTCAATTGGATTGAACACCACTTGAATGAAGAAGGCATGAGCAACGCGAGCAACCCCAAGATCTACCGTATCAAGAACGACGTAGTAAGTATTCTCTCTTTATTTCCATAGAAATGCAGCATTTGCTAACGTATGCAGACCTACTCTATTTCGATGTCTGAGTATTCGTGGGACAAGTATATCCCTTTCACAGTCCCAGAGAACGACGAAATGCAGCTGGAATTTAGCATGCTTTCCCCATTCTATCGGCTGAAGTTGAACCCCACTGTATCCTCGGAAGATAGCACCACGTACTCGGTGTCATTCAAACTGCCCGACCAACACGGCATCTTCAATTTCTTGGTCAATTACAAGAGACCATTCTTGAGCAACGTTTTTGAGAAGAATACTGTCTCGGTACGACACTTTGCCCACGACGAGTGGCCTCGTAGCTTCGTCATCAGTGGAGCGTGGCCGTGGATAGCGGGCATTGGAGTTACTGTCACGGGGTGGCTTGCTTTCTGTGCCATTTGGCTGTATAGTGCACCCGTAACAGCTGTGGAGAGCAAGAAGACGCGGTAGGGGATGTAGGCGTGGATGAAAGGCGAGAAGAATATGCACTTTGTTTGCAAGATCCACCCCCCAAAAGATAGAGGAGGAGTGCAGTTTGCGATGCTCTTACCTGTTTGTGATATACCTCTGTATACGTTAAAAAGACGGACCCGAGAACTCGACTGGCCTAGCTAGGAAATAGTGGTATATAATCCACCATGCCAGGCTAGATGACTAAATGAAGAAAGAATCAAACTTATACAATGACTTGCATTGAAGCTATGTGCGATGATGTGGTACCTCGATATGAATTGTCAATACTGCAATTGCGTGTTCTCAAAACGATACTTAAGGACAAATATATGGGGGGAAAGTCTCACTTCCATTCGTTCTAATTTAGTTTACATCTAAATCCGCCTAGGTTTTTGCAGCTACACCTACATCTAAACCAAAACATTTAGATAACTCATCTTTCCCAACAATAAATTCCCGTAACTCGTCTATTACGATATATCTCTTTAGGTAGCGTAGTACTTACGACCAGGGATCAACGGGGCAAGCAGATGACTGTGAAACACCTTCACTCTACTAGGACTTTAATTAGTGCAGCAGGGTCGCTGGGCTGTATGCACATGATTAATGACGATATATCACCTAGGTTCAGAGGTGGCAAAGATCAGTACCGGCTCTCGCATCACGCCATGTAGTACCCCCTAGGACTCGAGACTCGATGGGTGTAAACTCGCTATGGTCTGGAGGATTACCACGAAATGCTAAAGTATTTACGTTGTGTGCATAGTCAGGTTCTCCTGCTCTCTATAGCTACTACTGTATCATATCCTAACGAGATATAGTTGAGAATAGTGATCAAGGTGAGCTTCTCCTTCCATAACCGTATTTCTTTGACTATAATTTACGGTAATATGGTCGTAGATGAGAGGCTCTCTTTCCAAAAGGCTAGTAGAGCTGAACGCTAATGGCAATGGGAATCCGAATCCGCATATTTAAGTGTCTGACGATCTCCAATATGGCAATCTCTCTATCGAATATCTCGACAGACCCAGCGCGCGCGCGATGGAGACAACACCCACACTGAACGCTATGGAAGGCAGAGCCCCGTTTCTGTTCACTCTTTTAACCATGTCGATGACACCGCCTGCCAGGGAAGAGGCCCAGCCCCTGGCTGGTGCCAGTAGTACGCTTTACGGTATATGTAGGGCTATACTTAGCACCTCAAAGTTACTTATAGACGCAACCTTATGGGTCCAACGCCCTCTTGTAGAGTCACTGAAGCGCGTTGAACCCAAGCCAAAGGCGGACTCGGAGTCATCAAATGAGGGGGAAGGGAGGGAAGAGGAAGAGACGAAGACATCGAAGTTTCCAATTTAGAGACCTTATACCATCACCGATCTCTTCGCTCCCTTGCTTACTCAATCCTTAGTGGCTGCCTTTGGTGATCCCGCTTGTGGCAGGGGATGAAGGAAGATGGCAACAGAGAAGATGTTCGAGACCATGTTCGGCGACTTGTTTACAGTGGCTTCCATCCTAGTGCAGGCGTTCCACGACTGCGTAGCAAGTTCTGTGACTTGATCAAACTAGGAGGTATTAAAAGATTTTCATCAATCGTTGGGGAACTTGTGCTTCGCAGACAAGACTCAAAAGTTGAAGATACGACAGCGTGTAGTAGGAATTCTTGTAAGTTTAGCAGGGTGACGAAATCGGTGGTAGAGAGTCAAGAAGCTCCAGATGACAGGGTAGCTAAACAGGGCCAAAGCCTTCCGAGAACAACGACATACACTGGCTCGGAGAGATCCTTCTGTGTCACACGGAAATGGCTGGGTCAATGTGGAAAATTCCACCAATGCTCAAAACCGAGCGAGTGGTTGCCGACAAGATTAATTAGTGTGGGCAACCCAGATGGCTCACGCCCCTTCATCTACATGTCACAACGGAGAAAGACAGAAGCGCGCAGTACTTGACTTTGAATCACTGTTGGGTTAGCTTCAATAATTTCTGGCTCACGTGCTCCAACTTTGATCTCATGGCACAGGGATTCGCCGCTTCCTCATGGCATGGTTCGAGCTGGTGACTGACTACAGCGGACTACGCCTCACATACCAGTCAGACAAGCTTATCGCACTCGCCGGCGTCGCCCAGGCAATAGACCAATCGTTTGGCTTCGACTACTTTTACGGACTGTGGAACGACCCAGCCAACCCAGAATTCTTCCTGGGCCAGCTCCTCTAGTACACCATAGACCTAGAAAGAGATTCAGCGAGCAACAGCTTGAAGGTAGACCCCTATCGTTCAGTTGGACATCCTGTAATTACAAAGTTGACTATCCCATCACATTCCATGACCGTATTATCAATGATTCCCGCATAATCATGATGGATAAGTCCGGTTGGACGAGAATAGGGAAAGATCAGTGCCTCTCACCGCTGTATCGGCACAGATTTATTCTGTTCTCTGGATCCCGTGGTGAACGTGGCAACCCTTGAGACAGGGAAATCAAGTTTCGAGCTAAGGTCGGCGCGTTCATAAGCCCTAGCATCGGGGCGTCCAAACCAATTCTCTTGCGAGAGGGCCCAATGAAAGAAGTCGAAATCCGCCCGGACCCGCGAAAAGAAGGTAAAACGACTCTCAAAGGAAGCGATGGTTTTTTCCAGATGTAACCGCCTCCCCGTCATGTTTAACACTGTCTACTATTGCTCGACGGCGGAGGTCTTGGGACCGGCGCTGGTATGTGGCTGGCCTTGCGCTGTTCCCTGGGGACCGTAGTATAGGCATCGAAACTGAAGAAAAAGTGACCAAGGTCCCCTGTGATACTCACGTAGGGTATTTTGAGCATTCGTAGGTCACGGAACATGAACATTAGTATGATCATAGATATATGCAAATAATCGCGATTATGTAGTACAAAGAGTTAAAATTACCACCGGACTATACTTTAGCTTTCGCGGGAAGCGTCTAACGTACTTGTGTTTTATAACGACCGCAGCCTTGCCCTCGCTATCGCGTAACGTAACCGTCAGTACTCTATTCGCTAAGCAGTGGCTATTACGCCATAATTACCATTAATAATAAGGACGTCGACGTGTAGGATTACTGCGTCGTAAGTTAAATAGTTTACTATAGCCGTACTACTGAAGGTATCTAATTGCCGCTCAAAGCTTGCCCCTTTAATGTCTAGTACCGTGACTATGAAGGTATTGTTATGCCCGACAAAGCCTCTAAAGGTCGGGATAATAACGGCTTTAGGATTAATTATTAACGCACCCTGTGTAATAGCGATGATGTTTTATAGAAACACCCGGTCAATTTTTGATTTATTGCAAACCAAAATATAAAGTCGAGGAAAGATCGGTCTAGTTCGTTCTTTCCGTTGAATGGGCTTTTATACATTGTCTCTACGGCAGATCAGTTTTGCTTAAAGGTTTGGCGGCAGCATTTGGCGCCCCTTCTTCATGGATGGCGTTTCTAAGAACGTATCAACTTGCGCATGTCCGTGATGGTAAACCAAATAATAGTCACGGAACACACTTGCACATTTTATTACTCGGTACGCCCAAAGCAGCGCCATCGAGTGCCTTAAGGCAGACAAGATCTAAACTATTATAGTTATCGCGGTACTACTCCATGTCTTATTTTAAAGCGTCTAAGCCACTAAGCTCAACTATCGACCTTTAACAACAGGTTGTAGCACGCGTCAAAAACCGCGTCGCATGTCTTTTAGCATTATTTCCGCGAGAGTATAATCCGCTGGAATGGATTTGAAAAGCTTTTCAAGAGAAACGCTCGAAGAAAGGCTTAAGAGAAAAGTGATAAAGTAACTTCTAGCTTATTTTTCTTCTTATAGCGCGTTTGACTGAGAAGTGATTAGTTTAATCGTTGTAGTACTTTAGCTCCTCATCGTTTTCGACGTACTAGGCATTTCCGTTAATCCGGAACGAAGTCATGCACTTTTATATGCGGAAGAGTGAGTCTTTTAAACTTATCCGCCTATTAAGTATTTGCGTGGTTATCTATAATTTTACAACTGTGGTTGCTAGGGGTGAAGTTCCAACTGCGTCTATAATGCTAGAGAGAATTGACTGTGCTTTGCAACAGTGCATACTATGCCTCCTTTCTACAGTCCATATTCTTCCTCTTTGCGAGCCTTAACAGTGAGATCTGACTGCCTTAAAATTTTTCATCCACACCTTTTAGTCCCCCAAAACTACATAACTACCTGGTGAAAGAGGCTGGCTGGTAAAGAACTATTGGTTTTTATATACATGGGTTACCTGCATGTGTGGGGTTTTATTGGATTGTTTGACTGGGTGAAATCCGATCGGCATCTGCTTCTGCAAAACTAATACTATGTCTCATGGGTTAAGTGGCTTTTTAAGCATATCGCTAGCTGCAGGCTGAGAGGCTCAGCGGTGTTGCCGATTGGTAGGGGGTGCAGCTTTTCAGCTGTATGGCAATTAGCATACGTGTAGAGCTCGCATTTCTCTTGGCAAGCCTAAACCAAAATCCAAAGCCGAACGAGAATCGGGCGTACATTCTTAACAGCAATGCCGTTTGATTTGATTTAATTTGATAGTGGTTAACGTTACAATGGTACTGCGTGGCAGTGAGGCCAAACCTCCCGAAGGGGTATTAGACGTGGTGAGCAAGATACTAAATACAAATATCCTCCTATAAAGGAAGCTATCTCCATGAAGCATGACAATTTTTGGCTTGGTTATGACTCTGTGGATCTCTGGCAACCTTTTGGGTGCGCATAACCGTATTTATTATTCCTAGACACTATGATGGCAATGCCATTCAAAACTGCTATGTGACAGCCACTCTATAGGCTGCTGATATAATTAGCTATTTTGGTCATATATAGGCGATCTTTGGCCCCTTATATCGCTGGAGAGGCTCAGTAATCGACAACCTACCTATACATTTGGCCTTATACTACGCATCTACTATTTCGCTGTTATCGACCTTCTATCTATTTGTGGCCCTAAATCATCTGGCACTACCACCAAAATGAATCTTACGATCACCGTTCCCAGCGGGTCAAGCAATCATGGCAACCCGAATCTCCTGTGTACTCCCCCAAGCTGGTACGACTACATTCTATTTTACTTCATGAACTACGTTGCGCATGCTGCTACAGTCATAACCACACCAGGCCAAGGCAATTCGGAAACTATCTTTGTTGTACTTGCCGCACTCTTACTCCCTGGCAGCGGCATTACGCGCGCAATTGATGCTATAAGGCGACATTCCATATTAGAGTCTGACCCACTCAGACGGGCTGTTCGAGCAGGCGCCCTATGCATGGTTGTGAAGGCCGGAGTTGGTAACGAAGTGGGTTTTCACAGCCCTGAGTTTGGCCGAGTTGAAGTACGACGTTCGAGAGAAGACCAAATTGATCCGGAAGCCAATATTATTACCGAGCCCAAAGGCACAGACCTTCCCATAGAGGAAGGCAGTGCTGATGGCACATCTACCCCAAAACGTGGAGCCAGGAAGCGGGAAGAAAAGTGAGTCCAAACTAACACTCTGATGACAGGTACTCTGTTTAACTCCTAGTAGATGCTGGTGGAATCCCGAAAGTTTTCGCCTCGTTCCCGACGACGCCATTATTCACGGTCAATATCACCTTCCAAAAGGTTACAGTCTAGCCTTTGTACCACTTGACGCCGCCGCCCAACTTAAATCTCCTGATAAAGCGGTCCATAAGGCACTCTCTTCAGCCTACAACGCTCCAAAAATATTAATCAGCCTCGTGCAGACCATCTGGGCCATCATCACTCTCTACCGAGCGAGAGGCGATCAAATCCAGCAATATGGCTACGCCGCCTTTGGTCTGACCGTGACGCCTTACGGATTTATGTCAGTTCTGAATATCATCGGGTCCCTCCTCAACCAAGAGTATCCCGCTATATTTATAGTCCGGACCCCGCTGATGGAGGAAGCCGAGTCCGACGCAGAAGGAGGGTTCTTCGCGGCCGAAGTTCCCTTCGAGCCCGTTGAGGATCAGTCCCGCAGATCTTGCTTTTCGCTTTTCGAAGATGAAAATTTCGACTCACATATCTTAAGTTTTCTGAGCACTCTAATTGGCACTATTCCCCTGGCGATAATCGGAGGTCTCAGCAGATTTCAGACACACAGCAGCACCCCCCTTCAGCGAGGCTTTACCCTCTCTTGGCTGGTTCTAGGTATTGCGATAGGGCCAACGTTGCCATACATTTATACTTACTTCACTGCGCCGTTAATCCTTATACCATCGTTCAATAATACTGACGAACTATCAAGCAGCCATATGATACTAAGCCTCTCTATGGTACCACTTGTCTCTATGGTACTAAATATCTTTGAACGAAATTATGTATTCATACGACTTGGTTATTGTCTAGTATATGGTGTAGCGGCTATCGGTGGGATGGTCGTTGTTGGGCAAATGATCCGCGAATACGGGGTTTGTACGCTCCTTACTTAGCTGTTTCTTACCCGGGGTTTCAGATGGGATTTTGTCAAACCTTATGTTAACAGGTGTTTGAAAGTTTTTCTCCCCATTCATTTAAGTATGACAATTCATATTAATTAGGGAATGGGTATTCTATCCTCGGGTACAGAAAACTACCCTCGTCGTCGTCGTCGTCGCTAGGCGTTTGATTCATCATTGTCGAGATCAGCGAGGGAGGCTATATGATAGGACCCGTACTCCCATCTACAATTCCCTATGATACTACAAGTTTTTCAGCATTCAGCCGAGAAGCGGGCTTGGTATTCGTGTACCGGCTTACAAGAAGCAGCCCCCATCACTCCTCGGGCCTTTTTTCCTTGTTCAAGAGCTATGGGGACACGACCGTATCACACGTTTGAAATTTAAACCTCCTTTCTTAAGGTTGTAGACGAGGATTCCAAAGTTTCAACAAAGATAAACAATCAATTCAGCACGAGCGCTAATACTGGACTATATTGGCCGCAGATGCTGCTACTCGTGAACTTAAATTTGAAGAGATACCTTTCCCTGAATAAGATAACATTATGCATTTCTGTCCAAAGGGTCGAGCATTGGTCCACCTCGGTTTTGACCTGCGCTATTCTCAATTATTCACAGCGCATGGAACAGGCAATACTCTGTAATTATCGAGACCCGGTGATATTAAGCCGCACATAGACATTTATACTAGACAACACTTTTGCTCTACGACGTATCGATACTATAGATCAGGATTAAGCACCCTATCACTCCGATCTCTGCAAAATCCGTGCTGGACTTCGTGTCTTGGCACTGAACTTCAAGCATGTCGTCACCACACCGGAGCAGCCGAGCAAGCAGAGCCTTGTCATATTTTCGATCTACCGAGCATTGAAATTTTGAGTGCGTTGTTTTGGATATTCAGTCACTGGAAGCAGGCGGCATGGCTCATGAGTTTCTTGAATGAATCTCTAGCGATTGGGCGAAGTTAGCTCGCTCCAATTGTACAGAGGTCGCCTTCAAAAGTGACCACCCGCTTGCAAGATCTCTACGTGCCAAGATATACTTGCCAGTTGCAAAACGCCTTAAAAAACTAACATGGACTACATCGATAAGAAATACCGTATTACTATAACGGACTATATCTCTTTTACTATAGCCTCAAAAAACGTTATGTTAGTATAAGGACAGTGGTTATAATGCTTGGGTCGTATGTAAACAAGACCAGCGCTGAGTTAAAGATGATAACAGGTGTTAAAACACCTGTTGCAATACTGTGGATATACCAGCAAAGTGTAGTAGTCATCGGTGCCTTGATCAACAGTGCGCTCAGCGCCATATATATTAGGATGATCTTCTAGAACGTGTGTTCAGGTAGAAGTGCTCCCGGAGATCCTTAAATACCTGTGGGATCTCCGGATACAATATTTACCGATCCGCTGGACCCCTAGGGGTCCAGGATCACGAGGCTGAACTGCAAGGCTGCACCAAAGGGATCCACAATCCCGCGATAACACCTCATATTAATAAATCTACTTTTAAGTAATTATCTAGAAGATCTAAGCCAATTAGTCTGGGAATAAATTAACCCTACATAATAAGGTTTGACTTCTACACCGTTAGTCTTATTAATGGCTTAATGCCTTTAAGCAGCCTTGTAAAGCTTGAAATGGTCTGAAGAAGGTTCAGTTAATACTGAAAAGGCTTCAGTTAAGCTTTGCAATGCTATTTGAAGGCCCAATGTAGCTATCCTAAATCTAACAAAGCTACCCAGCATTCTTAATATTAAGATTTAGCTAATCATGTGTAGAGAAACTAAGGGGGTTGAGCTATTAGCGGACATGTGCTTAGCACCTGCCGTTTTAAATCTTGTAAATGAGGTGCGGAGAGTTCTACCTCCAATCCGATTTCATGTCTTGAATGCTAACTCGGGCGCATAAGATCCGTAGGCAGCACGTCGAAACTAAAAACTGCGTTGCCAGGCGTATCTTGATCAGAAGGGATTTCTACCTTGGTCTTATGTTGTATCACAACCCATCTTTTTCACCCAGTGCTACCTTAGCGGCACTAGCTGGGTGTGGTTATGATCCTAAGCCTAGTGCGCATTGATATCTGTAAGCAACTAGTGTCTAATTAAAGGTGATATGGGGGCCAAGGATTAGGGAGGAGGCAGTTAAGCGACGTCATTGAATGGAGATCTACGGCTGCTGCGCCGCAGTTATGCCGCAGGCAGTCAATATTTAGCAGTTGAGCGCTAATCGCTAAGCTGGTGGATGTTTCACCTTGTTCCTAATTGTTCAATACCTCGAGATGCGCTGTCCGTCCCTACTAAGATGGGAATATGTAGTATGATATGATGTCCAACGGGAATAGGGCCGTTCCCGGAATTGCAAAGATAGTGAGGTAGATTCCTGCGAGATCTCCCGACTCCAGGATTCAAATTTAACCTCATGGCTCCGCCACAACGCCTACCGGTACTTTACTGATAGGCGATCTTCCAACTTGGTATGTCATGACTAGAATGTAAATCATGATGTGTTGCTAATTACAACCCAACTTTGGGATATTCCCACTCAATCGCGAATAGATTTGCGGTGGGGCTGAGTCGTAGATCCAGGGAGATGTTTGCCAAACGACAACTCAATTACATGACCCGTATGTGCACTTCGGTTGAGGCGAAGGTCGTCCACGGCACGAGTGTTGAGTACTGCAATGACATACGCCAGAGTCAACTGCTCCGACGCGAGAAGCTAAAGGTATAAGTAGTCATATCCTTTTCCAAGCTTTCCAGTCTGCTGTATTAGCTCTAATTATGGACAAGAAGCACCGGCAACCAAATCACTTCAAATTTATCAAATCAATCAGGCTATCAATCTTTTTGGGACGACAGTGTTCCTACATCAATTATCTCTTCCCCAAATATTACTATGAAGCTATCTACATTTCTCCACTTGGCTGTTGCCGGACAGCTTGCAACTGCTCACGACGCTGACCTCGTGGCTTGAGATAGCTGCAGCGGCGCCGGTGAGTTGTTAGTCTATCGGAGTTCTGATCAGTTTGTCTGTGTCGGAAAGACGGTGTTCTGGACTGGTGTGGCCCTCACCTCCATCAGTGTGTCAACCGCCAGCGGAGCGGCGAGCCAGTTCGCGACATGGGTCGTAAACAAGTTCACCGGTGAACCCTCGACCACCGAGGGCAAACGAGATATGGCCGAGAAGCAGATCGAAAAATGGTCTGAGGATGAAGAGACTGTGACATATGGGTGGAAGCCGCCAACTCTCGCCGCTCGTGACGGCGCCAGCCCGCACATTCACAACATGACAGTCACTTACAGCAAGGGCACCGGCCGTATGACCCAGGCTGAGATGACCTTTGATGGGGAGCACGACCCCATCGACAAGCGCAGTCTTGCCAAGCGTGACTCCACACCCATTACTGTCACCTACTACGCTGTCAGCGGCCATGAGGAAACCAAGCTCGGGTACAACGACTTATACAACCTCTTCCACCAAATCTTCGTTGCATCTCCAGGTGGAGTTGGTTCCGAATGTGGTTATGCTGCTAACAGTGGCAGTTGGCATGGCGCTTTCAAGGCGACCGTTTCCGGCGCCTCAGACGCGGGTTCGTGCTATGCGGAGAGGCAATTTTGAACCCAGCCCAGACGCACGCCTTAGCTGAAAGTTTTGTTGGCCGCAGTGTGCGATAGCTGTGTTATATGTTCGATGGCTTGTTTGGAAAGCGAGTTTTTTTTTTTTTTTTTTACACGACGTGTCTGACTTCTTGTTTTATTTTGGCCTTACACTCTTGTCTATACACAGAATTAAAAGCTAGATAACAGGTCGCTCTCCTAATCGAGTGACATGCATAACTTTGTCTGCGAGGTCAATGCCTTTTGCCCTACTGATGGACGTAGCTAAGACATTCTATGTCATAACACTGTCCTAGAATGATTCGAAAGGGATTCTAAAAAGATCGAGTAGCGACGTGCACGTGTCCTCTACGGAGTACCCTTGGTTTAAGCTTGCTTGAACAGGACGAGGGTTTTTGTATCGTGCCTTTTTTCCTATAGGGAGTTGGCTTCCTAATCGGGTAATTTTTCGGCTTATTTAAGCCTAGTAAGATGCACAGGCCAGTGAAGTTCTAACCTGCTATGCATGTGAGGCAGCTAGGTGCACAGACCTTAAACCGAGGGCATCCTTCAAGCCCCATAGCCGGGGCCTCTTGTATACGAACTTTGACGAGCGAGCATAGACGATGGGAGAAAACCGAACGTCACGGGAAATCAAGGCGTTCATTATACGTGGATTGTCTTCTACTGTTTCGCTATTTAAGTTTGGTGATTAAGGGATATAAGGGATATATTGTTAAGGGTTTGATGAAAGTATAATTAGAATGTCAGGCTAGCGGTATAGATACCGGTAGTTATAGTTATGGTCTTGAACAGAGCGTCGACTTGTCGGGATCGCTAGTTGCTAATTAGTACGCATTTAAATAGAGAAGGAGATGATATATTAACTAGCTAGCGCCTAATAGGCCCCTATTATTCCAATCAGGGCTATGTCTCTTGGTCTGCCGCTCTGAAAACGTTCACAGCTGTCTAGTGTGGCGGATTCGCACATCTTGGTCCTCGATTGCATCGGGTTATTTCGTGGGATCTCCTCCCTCCTACTAGTTCCAAAGAATTATAGAATCTCACCCATCATAATCAGTACATGTAGGCTCTTTTTGTCCGTATTAAACTGGACAGTACAGCTGCAGCCCCCAGTTCGAAGCAGCAGCAATTCCTGTGGTATGATCGGGTCTGATTGTCCCTTGGTGAACATTTGTCTCCCTTACGACACGCCTAGCGATAATTACCATAGGTAGACAGTATTAAGCGAAACTATGGCGACTAGTAAGGTTGACTCCACATAAGCCATGCCGTCTTTCAGTCGCTGAGAGCATGCCTAGTTGAAGTGAGGCATTTCGTTGTTGGTTGTTGTTGGTTGTTGGTTGGTTTCTACCGCAAGGCTTAATTAGTGCTGGTCTCTTAGGATATATCTCCACGTAGCTCTAAGGTAGGCATGATTGGGGCTGATTTACATACTCTCCGTCTTCTAGCTATACAGTGTGTGTACAGACTGTGTAGTGCATGGTTACAACAGCTGTATTAACCTCTTGCCTCCCTTAATGTATTTAATGTTGACTAGTCTAAGGGAGTAGGCTATAAGGCGGGGGACCGAACCCACTCGTGCGCTTAGTGTAGTTGTTGGTTACCAAATACGAAAGTTCACAGCAGCACATTGAAAGCCATTGGGGGGCTAGTCTTTTCCTAGCTAATTCCGTTCGAAGATACTCAGAGGCTTATATACTGTCCAGCAGACCAGCACGTTCCTTCTGTCTTTGACAGTCCTACTGTTAACCTATTAGCCCCTCTCTGGATACAGCCTCTCCGTGGGCTTTTGCTGAACTATTGCCCTTTACTTAACGCTGCTTAACGCTGAAGCTGTCTGGCAATATGCAAAGAACAAGCGATCACTGGCGAAGTTTTGATAGCCTGGAACCAGACTCGGACCAATACAAGGGAATTCAGCTTCTCCTGTCCAAGGCCAACTTTGAATATTTGAAGACGCGTGGAATAGAGTCACGGAGGACGCATCAATCGGACTTGCATCTTCATATTGAGTACAGCGTCGATCTGATGCGTTTTTCGTCCGGTTTCAACCACGTGGTCTTCGAACTTGCATTTTCAGACGATATATATTGAATCGCTCGAATCCTTCATCAATCTCTCCAGGACAGTGACAGAACCACGCTTCTTAGCGAAATTGCTACAATGAAGATAGTCCACAAATACGCCACCATTCCGATTCCCCCGATTTTTGACTTCGAGACGTCCGCGGACCAGCCTTTTGGCTACCCATACGTTTTTATGGAATGCTTGCAGGGCCGCACCGTTTCTCTTGGCGTGGCAGAAAGTATACCTCGCGAGCATCATGCCAAAGTGGCTAAGCAGCTTGCAAATGTCTTCGCGGAACTCCAGAACCTGACTTTCAGCCGCATCGGGCGCCTTTGAACGGGAGAAAACACTGATGAGCCCGTCAAGATCATTCCCAAGGCCTGGCACGCCTCGCCCGGTCCTTTAGGGATGTCGCTCGAGTATTTCTACGACCAGAGGCAGGAAGTGAACCGGCAGACAATCGCTATGTACCCAAACGATCCGGACTGGCTGACGGCGTGTTGGGTGATGAAAACAGCTCTGGCCCACATTATCATCGAGGACAGAGTCCGAGGCCCATTTCCTTTGTGTCATCTCGACCTACACTACGGCAACATGCTTTTCGATGACGACTACAACCTGACGGGAATCATTGACTGGAGCAGTGCCCAGGCCGCCCCTCTAGAGCAGTTGTCAGTCTGTCCAGAGCTTGCCACTTTTCCGGCGCGGACGGACGAGGAGAATCGGCTTATTGTCGAGCTGAAGCAACTTGTCATAGAATCTTTGAAGGAACTCGAGCGATCTCAGCAAAAGAGACCGCCTCTAGACAATCCTAAGGAAACTGTGGCACTGAACACGCAGCTCACTTCCCTTTCCACCTACATGACTTTAAAGAGCGCTGAGATCACTTACCGTCAGCACATGACTTCGCCAAGAATAACTCTTTTTGCCTGCCGACATGTTATGAGGCTGATGTATGGAAATAGTATTTCATAGGACCTGTTGAAGGAGGTGTACGGCACAATGCCGCATTTCTAGGCGCTTTCTCTGCCCTCTCCCTCTTCCTCTTCATTATACGAAGTTGGTGATATGACTGTAACACTTTCATAGCTGAAGTTAATTAGGCGCGCAAAGTCAAGCACAAGAGCTAAGGCAGGAAAGCTGCGAGGGAGACAGGAGCCTGACTTACAAATCTCGCAATCAACTTTCAGCGCCAGCGCTTCATGTCATTTATTATTACTTTTATGTTAGGCCTTGTGCCCTGTTTCAAATTGTTCGTCTTGCGATTGCCCTTTTTAGTGACTCCAGGACACTTCAAAGCAGGCATCAGGCATATGTAATATACTAGGTTAAGCGCACAGTCACTCTATTCAGCCAACTTAAACACTCGGCGGTTATCCCGTTAGTGGGTCACTGATTCAGACCCTACATCAGGCTGTACAGTTAAAACAGTGTTGCAGCACACCACATTCAAGAACTGAAATCTCTGATTTCGTGCTAGTTGTTGTTGTTATTGTTCCATTTTACAAGCTGTTATTAGCGTACATCATATAACAAAGAGATGACTGTGTACTAACACTTATAACACGCAATTGTAGAAAGCCGCGGTAGTCTGATGATCTATGTGTGGATCTGGATGTGCTGTTGGTCGTCGTCAGCGGGGTTAGATTCCTAAGCCTCACTAACAAAGACTTAAGTCGATGTAACAGCAAAGCGCTAAAGGCTTATTTGCCAATCGAAAAGCGGGTTCTAAAATGCGCGGCGACTACACAACGTGAAACTGGAACAACTAACATACGCATACGATGGTCAGCGAATCTGCAATCTGAAGACTGACCGCAGTCGTAAGTAACTCACTAAAAGGCCGCGAACTCTGGCTCCAATGCCCTGCGCTGACAAAGGACGTTGGTTTCTCGTCTTGAGCCCTCACTTGGCCGCCCAACACGGCCGCTTGTGTCATGGGGGGTGGTCACAGAGGGGATAAAAGCCCATCAGCTGTTGGGAAGTAGGTGGGAAGGAGGCGTTTAGGGCTTAATTCCATTGATTCCTAGCCATCCCGAACCCTCAAAGAGGGCCGGGAGGCCTTATTATATATCTAAAGGCTCAATATGGCCACCCTGGAGGGTATTGGCACAAATGCACCTGACAGCTTGTGTCCCTAAGCATGATTCTGGGTTCCTTAACCTGATACACCAGCATCGGTACGCCCTGCCGTGAGGTTGATTTTCGAGTGGCCTGGGTTAAGCATGACTGAACTAAAATGCTCCTACTATTTATAACGACAGCGCTTGCAAATGATAGTCTGTGACCCTAACTATTCACAGTTGCTAGTCACTAATGAAAATGGCTTCGCCCTGAGCGAAATAAGATCGAATTCCCTTCATGATCAGGAGTTGAGACTGGAAGATCGGGTAGAAGTTGGTGTTGGCAACATGGACACCGACTTCCCGCTTTCCAAGGTCATTTTCAGAACACCAAACCCTTTACTGCGATAACCACTGTCTGCCCAGCCTCTACCATATTAGAGGTTTGATAACTCAACACGTGCTTTGCACAAGGTCAAGTTTGCTTAACACCCCCCCCGCCGCGGGCCTCGGACAAGGGACCCAAGGTGGCAGATCATAGATAAAGTGTTTTTACACACAAATGAAATATCTCTGGGCCGTTTCAATGAGCAGCCCGCTATGTCTACGGCTTAGTCGCGTTTTGAGCATGTGATTCCTCATGGGAATATCGTCAGGGAGGACATGACTATTCTCAGACCAGGCAGCGCCAGTTACCCAAATTACTAGGATGCTTGAATAAGCACCGGAGATCGTGTACCATGGAGATGGGACTGGTGACGCAGATATTTGACTTAGTTTATCGCATCTCGTCTGATGGGTCGAGACGGCAGGCCAATGCCCAAGCCCTGCTATCGACTTTTGGACCGCGTTTCAGTATCATTTTCTTTTGTATAACAGCTGTGTGGCATCTATTGATCAGCAGGCTCAAGTGGTGGTCTTGATAGGCAACGTTCTGCTCGATGATTGTTGGAGGGCTGATTTGCCTCCGAAATAGAAGTATTCTGGCGCTTGAAGCCCTCCTAAGATGAGTATAAGAAGGACAGACTCTCAATTGCATTTAAGCCAGAACAGATCATCATCTTCACACAACTGGAAACCAACTGTTACCAACCGTACGGAAATTCTTTGCAATCTTGAAATTAACTTCCTAGCTTCAAATATTTTCTCCATTCCTCACTAAAAATACTACAACCTACTCGACCATGTGTTCATTTTCGAACACCACCGAGCGAGGTACCGCCTATCACGACGACGCAGAGCCAGAGCCCTTGCCAAGATGCGCTGAATGCGGTGCGCAAGTAATAACCATATATCTCCGATGTAGCAACCAAAAATGCTATTTCTATGGAAAGCCGGCCCCACTATGGGAATAATTGTTTCTGGCGAGTTCCGTTCTACTTGCTCTCTAAAAATCTTCCTCATACTGACTACTGGAGCAGAGAGTGGTCGCAAATTCACCAGAATCTCTTTAGCTTGCATTGCTTGATGTGTGCAGAGCAAAGGCGAGAAACGTCTGGCATGACTTATGTATCAGTCCCTAGCCAGTAATCAAGGGTGGTGTGGTGATTGTGAGATGGACGCCGTATTTATTTTTCTTTTGTGTTTAGAAAGACCTTATGGGGCGGATACAGAGGTGTAAAAAGGGTTGTAGAAGTCCTCACCCGGGGTTCCTAATGAACGTCTACTCTTAAACTCGGTAGCTATTAACCTGGGCCTGACTGCGAACCTACCAGGACAGACGTCTGCGGCTCATTCTAAACGATGCGGCGATGAAAGCGGGGGTATACTTCAACTCAAAGCGGACCTGCAAGAACGGGCAGAGACTCTAGCGACTCAGATGGCGTCTCCTAAAACCGTGAGCATCCTGTCCCACTCACTCCCGCAGTATAAAATACAGTCGTTGGATGTTTTAAGCGGCAAGACTACAATTCTGAGTGATGATATGGCTTGGGGCGAGGATGGAGAGACCGTTGAGGAGGTTTCGGAGCCAGAATCTGAGATTCCAGATGATGACCCTTCGTTCTGGGATGATTGATGTAGTTCGAACACAGAATTTTAGCGCTGAGGTATCAGCCAATGCAGAGCGGCAACTCAACTTGATTCTATAAGAGCTTAGCTTCCTGAAGAAATAGTTCGGTGGGTTTGGATAGCTCGACAAGCGCCGTCAGTTGCATACATACATCTCAATAATTACCAATTACGAAGAAACTCGGAGCTTAAGGTACAATTGCGAAAGAACTACTAAAAAAGAGAAGAAAAACATGGTGCGACTTCGTTGTTCCTAGGACTAGAATCCCCAGTGAAAATTTCTTGAATAGATACTGGCAGGTCACCAGTTCCCTCCCATTCGAACCTTCATAACACCTCGTGCTGGTCTAAAGCATTTAAATGACGAACACTATTTTGACGCCCGACATAAGACTAAACCCCCTGGGCTGTCTGGATAGCCTGTCACCATCCGCATAATAGTAATGCGTTTTAGAGGCATCTAGTTGGTCTTCCATCTGTAGTACGTGGTCGAAGTCATCCTACCCCGTTATCGAGATCTGATTAGCTATATTTTTTATAAATGAAATAATATATATTAAAAACGTAACTTATCTATATAATAAGCTATTTGTCTTAGTATTATAGGTAGTCCCTTAGAGTATCTATAATTATGGCCGGTCGTTCTATAATATGTTGGCAATCAGTTATACTTAGAGGTTGGAGAGACAATTAGAAAGCAGGCTTGTTACAAGGCTTGTTACGCGGCCGTTACTAATACAGTATCTAAAACCCGGAACCACAGGACTTGGGTACAGAATCAGAGCTATAGCTCACCTTATCGATAACAACAACTACCCAAAGTCCATCGTCCGGGGACAAGTGAGGTCTACGTGCTTCTGCCAGAGTGGTATACGAGACTACAATCTTGCTCTCTGTGACAACCACGGGCAAGGATTAAGAATTACATCCTCTTAAATTTCAGGTTTCTATTCCGAGATCTTCTATTTCAGCCCTTCGCCCGCGCAAATTGCGACCTACACCCCCACCCGAAGAAGAAAACCAACCGGGACAAAAAGACCGCGAAAGAGGGAAAAAAAAACGAATTACATATAAAAAGAGGAAACTCGAAATGCCACCCGACACGCACCGCGCCGACGAGCGACGCTTCCTCGACGAGCGCGGCAGCAGCGCGTCGCTGGCGCCGAACGGGCTGAACCCGGCGACGATCATGGAGAAGGCGGTGCGGGAGCGGATCGTGGACAGCTACTTCTGGAAGGAGCAGTGCTTCGGGGTGAACGAGGCGGACGTGGTGGACCGGGTGGTGGCGCACGTGTCGTTCGTGGGGGGCACGTACGGCGACGCGCAGAAGCCGTCGCCCTTCCTGTGCCTGGCCTTCAAGCTGCTGCAGCTGGCGCCCGACGACGCCGTGCTGGACGCCTACCTCGCGCACGGCGGCGAGAGGTTCAAGTACCTGCGCGCGCTGGCCTGCTTCTACGTCCGCCTGACGCGCCGCGCCGAGCACGTGTACCGCCTGCTCGAGCCCTTCCTCGAGGACCGCCGCAAGCTGAGGCGCAAGGCGCGCTCGGGCACCAGCTTGACTTTCGTCGATCAGTTCGTGGATGATCTGCTCACCAAGGATCGCGTCTGCGCTACTACTCTGTGGCAGATGCCGAAGCGCGAGACCCTGGAGGATTTGGACCTCTTGGATCCTAGGACAAGTCCCTTGGGTGATATTGAGGATTTGCTGGCTGAAGAAGAAGAGGAGGTAGAAGAGGTGAATGGACACGACGACGAGGAGGCAGATGCGAGAAGTGATGGTGAGGAGGATGAGGGTGAGATCTCGGACGGGGGACACGGGAGGTCGTCTTCTGCTGCCTCGAGCGCAAGGGGTCGGCGCTCTACCAGAGAGCGAAGTCGCTCACGAGATGGAATGGATGTCGATCGAGAAAGGTGGTCTGACAGAGATGCTACTCGTTAAGCTGACAATTCTGACTTGTCGAGGCTCCTTGAGACTGGAACGATGCAAAGTTAAGACACCCTCGGGATACTACTACTACCTTGCGATCAGCAACACGAGAGAGGCTTTGACAGGTCCCACTTATGGCTTCATCAATCATAACTTCATACATAGGAGTATCGAATACGCGAATGGTAGGGCTACAATTCCAAAGCAAAAGGCACATGGTAAGGACAATCTTCTATCAGGTCTTGGTTCTTCAGGCTGCGAGCATGACTAATAATCTACATCAGGACGACTAGTCGTACCATGGAATCTATATATGATACAAGTCTCCTTCAAAATAACAGTAAACCTTCGAGACGAAAGGGTGGACATTATTGGATTATGAAGTTCAGACGCTGCTAGTATTACTTTGTGAGATATGACCCAGGAGTCTATCGGCAATCGAAAGAACGCGCGCGTCATCCCAGTACTGTCCGATAAGCTGCAAGCCGCCAAAACTGAGCAGCCTTTGCTCTTCACTATTCGGGTCGACGGGGATATCCATGGGAATACTGATTGCAGGAAGACCGGCAAGACTTGCTGGGACTGTGAAGACGTCGTTCATGTAGGAATCAAGCGGCGTCTGGTGGTGGACTTGTTCAAGAAGGGGCGGTGTGGTTGGGGCGGTCGGACACACAAGGAAGTCGACCTGTACGGGACCTAGCTTGTTGTCTAGTCCAATTGACTCGTCCATTTCGCTGAGAGAGAAATGTTGCTCATCAAGAAGGGGATTCTCCAATTTGAAGACCCTGTCAAAGTCTGTTCGGACAAGTTGGCGGACCTTCTGCGCCTGGATAAAATAGTTGTCTATAGCCTCAGAACTCAGAGTATATGAGCCCAAGAGTATGCGCCGCTTGACCTCGCTCCCAAATCCTGATCCCCGTGTCCTCGCATATAAAACACCATCTAGTGCATCACTAGGCCCCTGGGTATCTCGCTTGCCATACCGAATGCCGTCGTACTTGGAGAGGTTGGAAGCCGCTTCGGCAGGGGCTATTACATAATATGCTGATAGAGCTTCCTTTGTCGAAGGAAGCGAAATGGGAACAACACGGCCGCCCAGTCTCTGTATTGTAATAAGAGCCTGAAGCCAACCCTGCTGTATACGCGAGTCGAGCTCCTCGATATTGTATTCTAGGGGAAGTCCGAAAGTCAAGCCCTTGAATGTCTCGGGGAGGTGTTCCGCTGAAGCATATGCTTCCCTCTCTGCCGTACATCTCGTGCGCACGCTACTCGGAATGGAGGTGGGATCTCTTGGGTCATGCTCCTTGTAGAGACCGAGACCAATGATAGCCTCACGAATAGGCCGCACAGTCTTCGCCAGCAATCCCACCGTATCCAGGGAATTGGCATATGGAATTACACCCCAGCGCGAGAGCATACCGTATGAGGGTTTGAAGCCGACTGTCCCTGTATAAGCCGCCGGCATGCGCACGGAACCGCCTGTATCTGTCCCGAGCGCGATATCTGCCCTCCCCTCCTTGACGGCCACGGCACTACCGCCCGAACTGCCTCCTGCAGAGTACTTCTCGAGTGGATGTGCGTTGTGCACGGATTCGAAGGCGGACGTCGTTGAGTGTGTGCCCATGCCAAACTCATCCATTCCCGTCTTCTCTAGCACATCCATATCCCGGTTTCGGAGCTGTGTCACGATGGTCGCGTCAAAGGGGATCTCGGTCCCAGCTAGGATATTTGATGCGCATGTTGTCGGGAATCCTTGCGCAGCAATGTTGTCCTTGACCACGAGGCGAGGCTTAGGGATGGCTGTTAATAATTGTTATTAGCATTTAGGCTGCAAGATTAACATGATCTAGGAAGAAGCGTACCGTCATGCTCCGATCTGTGTCCGGGCCTTCTCGTTACAGCCTCTTCGTGTAGGGACCGCGTAAAATAGCTTGGCACACGATAAGTCCGCCATCGTGTCACTGCCACCCTATGGGCGGTTCTGATATGGGTATGCCTAACATGTGTAGACATGTGACCCAATTGTCGCTTCGTGAAAGTGTTGGAGTTCTGATCCTATCGCATTTTCAGATGGTTCAAGACCTTGGAGACAAGATAACAGGTCGAATGTCAAAGCTCGGGCCATCTTTAGGGTAGGTGACGCTCCTTAAGCTTTATCGGCGGCGCCGTACCTCTTATCGGTCTGCAGATCACTAAACACGCGCAGGCGGTTCTAGACTAGTCTATATGGGTACTGATCCGGTGGATTCGGGTAGTACTCATAGACCTAATAAATTTAAAACCCTTGTCCTTCGGTCATAGCAGTTGCTGTGCTTGGATCTGTACCTACCCTTTATCTAGATTTCTTATTGGGACATCCTTTGGCCCGATATGGCCTACTAGCAAGTCTGGCAGCCGCCACAGCCCTGACAGCCCCTGACTGGCCAAAACACCAACATGCCGCTGGATAGATTTTATTAGTTTTTGACGCTTTTAGACCAGATTTGACATATCTGCCACCTTTATGATTAATCCGAATTAATTAACGTAAACTCAAGCTATTTCTAAGCTTCTGATCGGTCGAAAAACTTTGGTAGTTCAGGCTTAAAAAATTGGCTGTCAATGGTAAAAGGTGTTGGCTGCAAGTGTTGATAGTTGCATAAGCCGGCCGCTCCTTCCTCTGCCTCCGTCAAGTTTGAACAATGCTATTCCATGATTTTCCACCTTTAAAAAAACATGAAGCTTCCCCGTCTGCTTCTGATTTTTTGGCACACCATCTTCGCATTCGCATAACATGGCTGCAATCCCGTCAGATAAAGCCCCAAAACCGGGTCTAAACATTTACGGATGTGCATCTGTGAACCCCGTCAAAGTGACCATTGCAGCCTAGGAACTCAAGTAAAATGCCCGTTGTCTTTCCCCATTGCAACCCCTCGCAAATATGATTCAAACTAACAGCATTCCGTATGAGGATTCCATACAACTACATCAATCTGGACAGGAGCTCAGGCGAGCTCGGTGCTGAATGGTACACCTCTATCAATCCGAATGGTCGCGTTCCCGCCATCGTTCATATCAAAGAGGATGGTACCTCTGTGACCGTATTTGAAAGTGCTGCTTGTCTGCTCTACATCGCCAGCGAGTTCGATAAGGAGCACGAGATCTCTTACCCTTTCGGAACGCCTGAATACTGGTCACAGCTGTCTTGGGTACGTTAGCCACCTGATCACCCTCTTGACTAAGTAGTTATTATTAATCTCCCATACCCAGCTCTCATGGCAAATAGCTAGCTACGGTCCATCAATGGGTCAAGCAGCCTTTTTCAACAGGTACGCAACCGAACCTGTGCCGTACGGGTCCTGGCGCTACACGTCCGAGGCTCGACGACTTCATCACGTTCTAGATAAACAACTGGTACGTCCCGTCTCACCAAGGTTCCCTTTATTACATCCCAAGCAAACGAAATCAAAAATACCGATAATGGGACTGACTTTGGTGGGCTCATATAGTCGTCGTCCCCATTTGTCGCCAGGGATCGCATGACAGTTGCCGATTTTGCCGATTTCATTTTCGCCCATTCCGCAAAGTGGTGCGGTGTTGACATTAGTAAATATCCCAATGTGAAGGCTTGGCACGGTAAGCTTGCTCAGCGCCCGGCCTTCCAGAAAGCTTTGCAGGTCCCCGTGCCTTACCAGTTCAGTGATGAGGCAGTATCCAATCCAGACGCTCAGGACTTCTACAAAGCAATCCGCAAATACGGGAGTCAGGGAATCAAGCAGGCGCATAACCAGTGGAGTGGAGATGTGGTACCTGTGCCTTCTGATCATGCCAACTACTAGAGTCCTTGGTCTTGGTACAGGAGTTGATGTTCAGGACTCAAGCCATAATATGGCTTTACTGGGGCAGGCCTTGGTACAAATTATCGAAAGACTGCTCAAGACTTTCTCCTAATCAGCTACAAGCCCAAAATTATAACTAACATACGAAAAACATGTATCGCTTATATATAATTAAAGAGAGGAACAACGTATTTAAACTCTTTTTAAAAGACTACTAAGGTTCAAAAAGAAGATATATGCCGGATATATAGGGTTGAAGAGACGACCGTATATTCAGTTCTCGCCTGTAAAAAGTACAAGGCAGAGAGAAACACAATAAGAAGCAAAAGTTAGAAAACCACGATCGCTTCTTTTCTAGGTGCTTTTCGGTACGACTTTAGGAAAGGAAGCCTTCCTAGACTTCCTTCAAGCTACTAAAGCATGCACAAGAAAGTAGTCGCTTTCTAACCATTCAAACCTATAAAAGTCAAAATGATCATAAAAACGAATATTCTAAAAAGACGGAAGATCGGACGAAGCGGGGGATAGTGATATTAGAAGACTTTCTATATACGTAGTTTCAATTCAGGTACCACGCCTTAACCCGCAGAGCTCCATGCGTATAATGACGGAAATCGAATATTATACTTAAGTAGGTAGAGAACTTAAGGCAGTTTACGTATAAGCAACAGAGTATAATAGAAGCGGTTGTGTCGCAGCACTTATATTACTAATAGAAAGGCTCTTCATTAGCCGAGCTACAGCGTTGCCAGTATCGCTCCACGTAGTCTGTCATTTGAGGTGACCACTGGATTGTCTGTAACTATCTTACCTGCTTTGTTCGACTTTAGCTACTTTGTTTGTGGAGCGACTTCCTAAGCAGTCGCTCGTACGAATCGTCCTGTAATGGGTCGTCCTGTAATGGGTCGTCCTGTAACGGATACTGAAATTCGTTTTGTAATAACGATTCAGTCTGAAGAGTCTCGAAACTACATGTATACGGTAAACAGTCTTCGTTTTCGTGCAACAGGTACCGTGAGATATGCATTGGAAGTTATGCAAGTTTTTGTGAATGATATCGGGCCATGAAAAGTGGATCCTGCAATGGCCCGGCTCCAGCTCTGGCTTAGGTAATGTGCAGTGACGCAAAGGGCTTGGCATATGTAGGTACCTGCATCTAGCCCATCAACTCCAGTCGCGAAGATGACTTGACAACTCACTAAGGTTAACCTTAGTCGCTGCCTGATTTCCGTCCTTTTAACCTATATTATCACTACTACTCTTCTCTCTAATGGGACAATATACTAGTCGTACTCGGGGCGAATCCAATAAGCATGATGCGTAAGGCCGCGGTTGTCGCAGTCTCCCTGGCGACTGTCGCGAATGGAGCTCAGCCAGGAGCTCCAGCACCAGTTCCTGCTCCCATGCGAGACCTGGAATGGGGCCAGATCAACTTCATACACACCACAGATATTCATGGTTGGTTTGGTGGACATCTGCAAGAGTATGCTGGAATCCCGATTAACATAGACCGATCCGTTACTAATAATTGCGACAGGGTCCAGTACTCGGCCGACTGGGGCGACTATGTTTCTTTTACCGAACACATGCGAAAGAAGGCGGATGAAAAGGGGGTGGACTTATTGGTCATAGACACCGGCGACCGTATCGAGGGGAATGGGCTTTACGATGGCTCTGATCCGAAAGGGAAATACATCAGCGATATACTCCGGCAGCAAACCATAGACGTTTTATGCACTGGAAACCACGAGTTATACCACGAGGACAGCGTCGCTCGCGAACACAACATAACCGTACCGTCCTTTAAGAAATCATACGTCGCTTCGAACCTTAACTACATAGAGCCCCAAACGGGGAACCAGATACCGCAAGCGCAGCGTTACATTAAGTTTAAGACGAAAAACCAGGAGTACAGCGTTGTTGCGTTTGGGTTCCTCTTCGACTTCGATCGTAATGCGAACAATAGCGTGGTCCAACCTGTTGAAGAGGCCATGAAGGAAGAGTGGTTTCAGAAAGCCATCCGGGAGAAGCCCGACTTGTTCGTGGTGATCGGCCACGTGGGGCTCCGGATGAAAGAATTTGAGCAGATCTTCAAAGTGATCAGGGAGGAGAACTGGTACACGCCCATTGCCTTCCTTGGCGGTCATGCGCATGTGCGAGATGCGAGGAAGTTCGACGACAAGGCCGTCGCAATTGCTAGTGGTCGCTACTTCGAAACGATCGGGTGGATGTCCGTCGACGGCATCAAAAAAAAGAGCAAAGACACTGTTTCCACCGAGGCTAGTGTTACCTTTAGGAGGCGCTACATTGATAACAATCTCCTAGGACTACAGTATCACGCTGGACTGGATGAGGCCAGTTTCCCTACAGATCATGGTCGCAATGTTAGCAAGATGATTACGGATGCACGAAAAGCACTCGACCTCGATCATAGGATTGGCTGCTCTCCCAGGGATTTGTGGATGACCCGAGCGAAATACCCTAGCGACTCGAGCATCTTCACGTGGCTTGAGAATGAAGTGCTCCCTAATGCCATTGTTAAGCAGGAACGGGCCGACAAACCAAGGCTGATCATCTTAAATACCGGCGCCATACGCTTTGACATCTTCGAGGGCGCCTTCACAAAAGATTCAACATTTCTAATTTCTCCCTTTACGAGTACATTCAACTATATTCCCGATATCCCATACGACGTAGCCAAGAAAGTGTTACAGCTACTCAATAACGGAGGGCAGGTCTTCAAATCTGGCCTTGACACCAAGTACCTAACAACCCCTGAGCAAATGGCTCCTAGTCCTTACCTTGGCAAAGAGTCGGCGCAAGTAGCTGTGCATTCACGGCCGAAATTTTTGAATGCAGGAGATCAGCGGCCTCTAGTTGCAGATGGTGACGACGGTGACGAACCTGAGCTCATCGGAGGCTACACGACGAAAGACGACCTCGGCGAGGATGGCGATGATGCCGTGCACTCACCCATCACATTCTACGCCGTCCCAAACTGCATCCAGTCACAGGGGGCATTCCCAGAGAAAGCAGACCCTGACAAGGTGGATCTTGTCTTTGTTGACTATGTCCAACCATGGATTATCCCGGCCCTGAAGTTTAGCGGTGGTGATTATGATACAGATAATGTGAAAGAATATCTTGATAAGACGCTTACGGATGTCATTGCTGGCTGGGTTAAGGAGCATTGGCAGGGTGACTGCTAAGGCTGAGGGATTATGAATGTATTAGCGATTGCCTCGCGATCTTGTACTGGATTAGACATGGGTCGGTTGCTTTTTCACGATTTTAGATACATGGCAATTGGAGCACGGACATGGCATCGGCTGCCTCGGTACATATTGGAATTTGGTGTATTGGGTATATGGTATGAGTCGAACCAATGACTGCCGGGATTTAACCCTGGACATAATACCTCATAACGTCGTCGGATGGCTGCTATACGTCCCGATGCCTAGTTGGGACACTTGTTCATCACCGTTGTATGCACTATTATGCTACTTATAAGAGCAGTTTATCCCGCCACGGTCTGTAAGAAACTCGGCCTATAGTTATGCTGCTCTCCAAGAGTCTGTAATCCTTCGACCACGAGTCAAAAGCGGGCTCACTTTGTATGCGCGGTAGTTCGTATACCAGGCCGGACGAATTCGCCGTGCCGTCGATTACTAGCTCCACGGATGTTCAACCTCAGGTGGAGCTCTGAGCCCTCGACGGAGCGAGGAAAATATAGCTTAGGTGCAGGTTTGACCATTTCGATTGGCCTATGGTGAGCGAGAGCCGACCAACCATATGAACAGCCTGTATCTTCGTCAGCCGGTAAAGGGACGCAGCTAGCGCACCAGAGCAATGTACTCATTCTCCGAGCACCACCAGGGTCTCAACCTGGCGCTGCCCTCTTACCCATCCATTTCTCCCCAGGCGGAGTGGTTTCAGTCTGGCCTAAGATGACTGGCGCTAGCTAGCATTGCATAGCCATGGGAGAGTGTCATTGCGGCTGGGCGTTATGCCTCGTATTTCTTGAAGCGTTCATGGCAGATATACCATGTAGCACTGCAGAGTGAAATGTTCATACGTCAGGTGGCTACTGGATCTGATCGAGAAGCTTTCGACGTCTCCTCTCCATGAGCTCTTGTTGAACCTCCTCGGGCGTCGGCAATTCCCACGCATGCCCATCACCCCCATCACCCGGCAGGGGCTCCCAGTCCGGTGGCGGCTTCGCGGCTGCAGCATTTCCCTTGCCCGCTTGGTTGAGCAGCACCTCGAACGCTTCTTTTTCCTTCGCAGCCTCGTACGCCAGAAGCGCGTCGTCCTCTTCGTCGGGTGCATAGCCGTAGTACTTGGCATCGACGTTTTTCCGCAGGTCGTCTCGGGCCTCGAGGGGTTTCTCGTCCTGCGCCTTCGCCTGCCGCGCGGCCTCGAACAGCTCCTTCACGCCCGGCAGCTCCCTCGCGCGGCCAAAGTACCTATACCCCTTCCCCCCCCCCGCGCCGGGTATCTCGCGGCCGGTCTCGTCGTAGATCTTGCCCGCGCTGCGCATGTAGTTGGGCCCGCCGAGGTTGCGGATCTGGACCTCCCACATGTGCTTCTCGCGCATGAGCTTGTTGATCTCGTCGTTGAGGTCGCGCACCTGGTAGTCGCTGAGCGCCGAGTCCTGGATCTTGGACACCTTGCGCGAGATCTCCTTGAGCACCTGGCCGCGCCACTTCTCGCACGCCGGGATCGAGTCCACCTCGGTGATGACGCGCGGCCGCCGTGTCCGCCCCGCGTCGATGATGCCCAGGTCGGCTGCCTGCGCCTCCCGGAAGCGGAAGAGCATCGACTGGGCTTTCTCGGAATTGCGCGCCTGGGGAAGGAAAGGGTGGGTTAGCTAGCTGTAGGGTCTTTGCAGAAGGGCACAGCGGGTATTTATTCACAAACTTACCATGTTGACTGATTTTTCTTATTGAATCGTGTTCTTCGCAGAAGAGCTACTCGACAAGCAAGGGCAAAATATTCTGCACAAGAAGGGTCTCTGGCAGTGGATGGTGTACTATGTACATACAGGTTGGGCGTCGGGAGAGGAAAAGTTCTAGCCAAAGCCCTTCAGCCTCGCTACCTGAAAAGTGGGGTGGCGTTAGCTGCCCAAAGCCAATCGCGTGTGCTAACGCGCTGCCCCGGAATTCTACCTACAGGCACTGTACTGCGCGTTTCGCCGAGCCTCCTTGCTCTACTCGACCTTTCTTTCTTTCTCCTTTGCACAAACGATCCTAATCAACACTTCGTTACTCTCAGAAGCTTCAGTCTGTCAGCATGACAATATCGCATCAAGACTGTCAACTACGATGTTCTATTGACATTCTGTAAAAGCAAAGCCACACCACTCAAGATGACAACCAGAGTCAATAGCCCAACCAGACATATTTCATGCTAAGTGCCCAGCACTGATCCGCGTTACCATATGGTGGGGTGAACGTATATCGCGACCTTATTTCTTCAGTCACTCTCTTTTTTCGGACCCCCAGATGGTGGCTTCGTTTTGCGTGCTTTGCTTTGTGTTAAACTGCACTCGGAACGGTCACTATCTTTGAGTCCAGGCCCAGAATCGCGACCCGGCGGCGAGGTTTTTCAACAGTTCGCCGTGGCCGTGATAGCTGTGTGTCAACCATCTTGTGGCAGCCTCGCTTTGTTTCTTTAAACTGCGACTTGCTGTGAGACCTTGGAGACGTTACGCCTTGTTTTGTTTTATACTGTGTATACGTCAAAGAGGAACAGGTGAAAGTGAAGAGCTTTGTTTCTTTAAAATGCTCTTCTACCCAACCAGTGATACGGACACCTTGATTGTTAGTTCCAGGCGCCCCCATACATCGCGCAACGACTACGAAGTCAACAATCACGATCACGGCGCAAAAGCGATTCAAATCAAGCTAAGTAGTCATCCATCATACCCAGGGTAGTCGAGCTTGCTCCTATTCTCTGCAACAACCGGATCCGGGTCACGAGGTTCTTTAAACTGCGTAGGATCTTGATTCCCAGGTCCAGATACACGCGCCTCGTTTCTTCAAACTGCGCGGATACCTGGGGACCCTCTGTCATGCACATTGTCCCTCATTACGAAAATCGCAATACAGAATATACTAATCTACACTACACCATGGTTTTCTTTACCAAACGGTGGGGTGGACTGGGCAGCATGGTAACTCGATGCGACTTGTCTGCGCCCGACCACAGTTCTCCCTAACCAAGAGTCTCAATACTCTAGATTTCACAATATCACAGCAACTTGAATCAGTTTAAATCAGTCGAAATGTCCATGCGTTAATAAGCACAACAGATATCCAGCAGTCTTGCTCCCTAGACCAAGACGCATCACTTACTACTTGGAGTCAACCTCTAAACAACACTGGGGCCTCCCCACAAGCTATCGCTGCATACCCAGCATCAAATTAGATTGTCTTGCTTGAACATCAAGTACTGCTACCTATTTGGCCTCTATCATTCTATTCCAGCTGGTAATGTTGCAGCCTTGCAATGATGAGAATCTCAAGAGCTTGTTGGAGCCGACCATCCTCGGATGTTCGGCGCATGACAAGAAACCAAAGAACAGAGATCAGAGCAAGGTGGGTCACAGTGTGATCTCAATGCAATATAGCCTTGGTTATGGGCTCCTGCAATCGCGACACCATTCTGCTGGTTCTGCAGCACCAGTAGGCTTTCATGCCAGCCACAGTAATGACGACAACTTAGCACATCTAGAGAATGCACCGTTTTCGTTGCATTTGATGAATTTTATATAATAGTTTTCAATCGGAGCTCGTGGTATGGTGCTTGCAGAGCCCGTTGGTCGAGTGATCAGTGGTTCTTCCAGGCTGCTGCCCTACTTTTTTGTGCTGCTTGCGTCAAGCTACAGTACCCAACAAGACGCCCGGTGATGACCAAGTGTATCCAAAAAGCCAAATTTGCAGGCAGCCTGAACGATCTCATGACCGGCCCTCGCGCCGCGCTAGAGTAAGGGAATGGTTGTCAATGAGAACCTGAGAGCTAATCTGAGGGCATATCTTGTTCGGTATTTATATTTTGGTATTCAGAAAAGAGGTAGTGCCTCTTCTTGATTTATTCCTATTTTTGACAACTTTCCTTCGTTGTGGCATATCATTTATTATCAAGAAACTATCAACACAAAGAAACTCTTTGCGTGGAAACCTTGCTGGCTTACCTCGGTGGTATGTCAGTCAACACCACGAGGGAAAGTTCGTCCACCCACCTAATGCAAAACCAGCTGTATACAGATGTATAAATCACTGTACGGTGCGTTATGCCTTCCCCTATCTACTACTCTGGTTTCCTATTTTGGAAATTCCTAATCCAACATTGAAACAGCAATTCTTATCATAGATGTCGTTGGGCTTCGATTCATATGATAAACGTTACGTTGTCCTTCTCGTCGGTATCTTTCTAAGAGAAATAGGAGTTAGGAAGGGGAAGATAGTCTATATCAACAACTTATATCATCAATATTCGTGCTACATTTTCTACATTATCTTTACTCTCTATTAATGAAGAGCCGGGCCATCTCCGACTCGCCTTTTCTATCCCTCGTCAACCCTTCAGCCTTCTAGCTGGCAATATCATGTATTTCGGAACAGTTCCCTCGTGTAAGGCCATTATTGTAGCCGTAGATAGTATTAGTAAGAATCATCACGCACAAAACGAATGGCCATGTCAATCTTTCTCAACGCCAAACTTAAAGCTATGTCACTACATATAAGGCAGTTTCTTTTGTCTATTGGGGATTGTCGGTTATTTCACCCACGCAAGAATGCCAATTCCTTGATCATAAGGTATTGAGGTGCTTCCTGCGAATACAGATTGCCTCTTCACTATAGCTTTTGTCCTCTACGCATATTTGTCATGGTATGAGATGCCTGGAGTGGTGGTTGACTCATAGAACTAAGGAATTAATATCGTCGAGACATATCTCTCTTCCATCTCTCTCTCATCTACAGATACTTTATGAAATGTTCAGCAGCCACTTCATTCAAGTACACTGTGTCTCAATTTCATCATGGGCGCTTCTGAGGTAGTGCTCACCATCTAAGCCGAAAACTTCCCGAAGGCAAAGGTAAGCTTCGCAATAATGTTTAGACAGTATGTGAGCATCATTAAAGTTGTGGTGATCATTATTATCAGAACATCAGGATATGCCTTTGTGCTGACACCGTAAGGCTGGACCAGCTGTTAATCACAGTTAACCAATCTAGCTTCGTCGATGCATGAATTCATATAAAATGCAAAACAACAAAAGTCTTGCAATCAAGCTCACAAATAGGTGAGAAATCCGTAAATATGTTCAGTACCAGCAGATATCTAGTCGAGCATCTTCAACCCTCCATGTGTAAATGTGAATGTGTAAAGTGAAGCGGGGCTGGCACTTGGATTTAGAGCAGCGCATGGTGGCTTGGGAGTACGAAGAGGGGTGGGGTGCCAAAAAGGCCGCCCAGACACTCTATTTCGTTCCTCTACCGACCTCAGTGAACACACACTCTAAATAGGTACCCAATTCATCGCTAATTTGGGATAATAAATGACTATATGCGAGTATTGCCAGATTTCTTTGGCTTGGGGTGCCTTGTGTGAAGAAGATGGAAGATCGTCCGCATTGACATTCTCGCGCCCTTCAAGGCTCGGGAATAATCTCACAATCAATCACCACCCCAATCTGCAGTCTCTTTTAGACTCTTCAGCTAAGTGCCAGGTTTGTAAATACTTATGCTCAATCCTGCCTGGTTCAAACGTTAGCCAAGCCGCATTTCTAGAGTCATACAAAGGTTGGTCGGTCAAGCTTGCGAAGACCAGGGTTACAACAGCTCTCACGACTTGTCTCCATCTCGAATTATGGGAATCAGATGGAACGGGCTTTACAAGCTCCTTCATATTCAGTGGGCCTTCAAAATGGTATTTCAGCCCAATAGTAGGGGTCTGTAACACATCAAGTCAGTAGTACCCGGCATGTGTCATTCCGAACTTTCTTCACCTCGAGCAGAATATCAAGTTTATTCTACTATGTACATTCTCATGCTAATGGTTCTCAATTATTCAGACCAGCTAGCAGAACGAGCCATTTGGAGTGACAAAACTTCAACCTTATATGAGAGAGCTCAGATAATTGAGCAATGGCTTCAAAGTTGTATCAAAGAACACTCAGCCTGTTCCAATCAGCTTCAGCGAATCCTACCCGCGCGATTTCTAGACCTGGGATCTGGAGGTAATGATTCAATAACACTTGTGTTCTCGAGTCAGATTGAGGATGTCCTACGTCCAGTTCGTTACGTTGCTCTCAGCCATTGCTGGGGCTCGGTAAGCAAGAGTGTTTTTCGAACGACGAATGCGAATCATGCGGAGAACATGAGAAATATTCCGCTAAGCGCCCTACCAAAAACGTTCAAGGATGCTATTGCGGTTACAAGGGCTCTTGGTGTGAGATTCATTTGGATCGACTCACTGTGTATTGTGCAGGATGATGAGAAGGACTGGGGTACCGAGGCCGTGAAGATGGCGCATATATACGAAGGCAGCTATTTTACTATTGCTGCCACATCGGCTCAAAACGGAGATGGAGGACTTTTCCTCAACACAATGCTTCCAGCGGTTACGGTCGCAAAGAGGAATTGGAAGGTCGCGTCGGACGTTAATGAAGAGCCGGCATGTTTAGTTCGTTATCCTGTAGCCTCGCTAGGAACTCTTTGGCACTCACCGCTCAGCAGGAGGGCGTGGGTAGTACAGGAGCAGATTTTGTCTACGCGATTGGTTCATTTCACGGAACACCAAATGTACTATCAATGCCGATTCGGGATCGAGTCTGAGGATGGTACTATCAAAGCACCTGGTTTCCCGAGCTTTCGGAAAGATGCAAGAACTGACGAAGGAGATATTACACTAATGGGCAGTAGGGACCTGAGTACGCCAATCCGAGCTATCAACACATGGTGGTCGTGGGTTACAGAGTACACCTCTCGTTCTCTTACATTCGACCGTGACAGAATAGTTGCTTTCGCCGGAATCGTTAACGACTTTGGAGGCAAAATCAAAAGTGCTCCCGTACTTGGACTATGGAAAGAAACTCTGTGGTACGACCTTTGTTGGCAGTTAGAGCATGAACCTGCAAGAACTGCTGACGATTGTCATATCATGACCAAGTATGAGAACATCTCTGACCTCAAGAAGCTAGCTAATATATCAATATCAAGAATCCCAACATGGTCATGGTTATCGATTAAACCAGCAATGAAGGTTGTTCCTGCAACCGGACTAGACGAGCAGAAATGGGCTGAACTAGAAAACAAATTAAGATTAGAACACTTCTCTGTCAAATGGGAAGGGGTTCCACACGCATCGCAGATCGAAATGTCAAATCTCATCGTCACCGGGGCTCTGCAGTCTCTCGGTTTCACATTACCCTGTCCAAGGGGGGCTCTTAAAGCCCGACTAGATTTTGAAGCCCCTTGGGATGATTTTCTCTCGTTCACAATTATTCTTGATCATTTAGCAGCCCAGAATATAGACAAGGACATGTATTTACTCCTTCTGTTCTCGACAACGATCTATGAGTATTTTATATTGGTTCATAGGAGAAGCGGAAACCCGGATACATTTGAACGGGTTGGGGCCGGACATGTTCATCGGCCAAGAGGACGTTCTGGGTTTTTCAGCAAAGCGCCATGGACACAGCTCTCGCTACAGTAGGGAAAGAAAGTACATATCTAATCTTAAGCTTGGTCTCAATAAACTCAATAAGTGATTTTGTTAACTGATCTTGAGTTCTTGTGTTATAGAAGATGAGTGGTCTACTACAGGAGAAATTCAAAAGCTAGGCAAATATGGTTTTGATCACTTTCCCGTGAACTTTCGAAACATAGTACATATCTTCAAGAAACTTTCATATTTTCATTACAGCACATCAAATTCCCCACGACACAACACGTATACACTCTCAGTTCCTCCTTTGACCCTCGTGAGAATTTATAGGGCATATAACTCTGAAACTCAAAGCCCGCCCCTGAGCTGTCTTTTCAAACTTCTCTCTTGAATCACGAAACATTTGGAAGACAAGCGAATCAGGCCTAGAAAGAGCCGCCTTACGTCGTCCTCACGTCGCTTCCCCACATTTCGCTTATATAGTTACAACTAACTTCATTATTGTTGGAGATATTCAACGTCATGTTACATAAGGAAGTATTGTATAATATGGCATTGGCATCTCGTGCATATAAGCAGGTCTTCACCTCCTCTTAGGCAGACATATACACGGAATCTCGCACTCATATGCCCACTACTTTACTAATTATCCCTTCGCTACCTGGAAGGTGTTTCCCTCCAGAGAAGAGTGAATCCTAGCACTTACGTAGCATTGCTGGAATGAATCAGCAGTACGTCGCTGTGACTGGGTAGTCAGGATGAATCTTTATAAGTTTGCAGTATGCATTGAATCACTCAATGTGAAGTAAAAAAAATTACTAGTGAATGTATTTTCTCGGGTATATCTAAAGAAACTATTCACATGGAGGAATGTGAGAGAACACTTCGATGGGGTTAATCATAAATGTTATGATTAGCTAGTTATTTATTTCGGTGAGGACGTAATGATCCATAGGAGTTCAGTCATTCGCCACCGATGCCACGAAGCCAATTACTGGAAGGCTATAAGCTCACAAAATTTGGGTGTGGTATGGAATAAGCTAGAGAAAACATCATAATTCGGTTTCTGGGCCCTTATACCAAAACATCATTTAAATTACTGCGACTATTAATGAAGTTGTGCAAGAGACGCGAGCAGGTTGAAGCTGGACCCCCACTGTGGGGATTGGGCTGGTGCGATCGCCAAGCCTGGGAAAATCTCCGAAGGTTGCTGTGTCAACTGGACTTGGAGACAAACCAGGGAATTAGACCATCGAATTCATGTCATTCATGCAAAGCCAGGCACTTAAAGTTGAGGCTTTCTGTACTCAGAAAGCTAGAGTTATTCCTTTTCTTTCATTGCGATATTTAGCGCTTATATATATTTATCGCATATGTTCCTGAAATTTACCACCACTTAGCTGAAGACAATGCTATTGACATCCTCCCAAGTATCGGTGTTGATCACGTCGGGAATAGGTGCGGGAAGACCCCTCCTTTGCGAGATCTCGTTTCCAGTAATCTGAACCTTAGATCTAATCAGAAGTCTCTCTATCATATAGTTGTTCTATGCACATTTGCGTTGTTTCTCAGCGGCTACACTATTCAGCAGCGCACGTTACGCGACCTACGATCAGCGATCAGACCCGCGGTCGTTACACGGCCGAAACCCAAAGTCATTACGGCGGATACCCTGAAAAAGATAAAGACAGCTATTAGGCTTGAAGATGGGACAAGGGTAGAGATAGTAGACCAAATGGCAGAATTAGGCAACGCGCCCGAGGATCAAGAGGGGGAGATCATCGAGGTGCGGCCGACAATACCAGAGGTCGAAGAGCAGGCGCAAAAGCCAATAGCGGCGCCACCCCCGAAAGATGAAGACGATAACGACGATGCATCGGCTTTGAAGATCGAGAGGCAAGAGGCCTCTTGGGACGGTGTGCAAGAAGGTGGGAAGCCCCTCAGCCGCGCCGAGAGGAGGAGACGGATCAAGGCGGAGATCCAACGACTTTCGCAGGCTGATAAGCCGGTGTACTACCAACGGCGGCTGTGGTAACGATCTGGCTTCGCTGGGATTAATGCTGGTTACCCCAGTAGGAAAAGCCTAAAATGGTTTCTTTGTCTGGTTGATCCATGGATTTGATGACGGGCTGATGCGTGTAAGATTACCGGTGAGACTGAGCTCACCTCACTTTGTGGAAAGGAAGAGAGGCGCATAGTGGAAATAGGGCTGGCATATATATGGACATCTCAGGAGCAAGCTGGCAGTTGCTTTGGACTTGGGTTCTGATTACGGTTGTTGCATAATAGGACATACGGGGACATGAATCTTGTATATTTTAGGATATGGTACGAAGCCAGTCATGATGAGAGGATACAACCACAGCGAGACAAGAGAGCTCTACACGGAGTCATGGCGACCCTAGTTGTGATATAACTAGTGCGTAGACGTTGTAAGCTGAGGCATTTTGCTAACAAATTGTTGCGCTCCAGTATATCTTATCGATCGCGAAAGGACGTGGAAGATCGAAAATCATTTTAACATTTATAGTACTGTGGAGGCAAGGCTGAGGCTATGTCATAATTTGACGAGACCTGGTGGAGTTGTGTTGGTCTCACGCGCAGATTATGATGAAGTCAACTATTTCGGTAGGCACTTGAATCTCTAAATTCCACGTTTGCCATGCGGGTTTTTACAAAGGTGCGTTATCGGTTTTCGTACTTCGTAGTTGGCTATCCGGAAAGTCTGGAAGTAAACGGAGAGAACGGAGTTCCACCGAGGGGGCTGGACTGAACAGTAAGATTAATCCTAGCACCTTCTCACTCTGGCCGTCACTACAGCTCCTGCAACCTTTTTTCTCATAGCTGTAATTGAGAACTGTCGCTTCGCAGCGATGAATGTGCAATTCACGACTGTTGCTGTTCCGTAGATAACCTCCTCTTGCTGGTCCGCGGAATGCTCAACAATGATTTCAGGGAAAGACCCGGCGTCGCGGAGACAGAAGCCGGTAATCGTGGGCACATTTCCCACGCACTGAGCTGAGTTGGTCGCTCACGATGACAAGTTTCTGAGTGGGCCTTACATGCACCGCTAGTTTTAAGTGAACCAGCTATGCAGGTCCCAGTTGGACCTGTGAGGGAACCATGCGATGCGGATCGCCATGCGTCATTTTGACATACCCGAAGCCAAGTGATTGGGGGTTCACTTCGCGATACTGAAACATAGTGGCCGAAACCTCCCGGGCTGACCATACCTCTTATATACAACGTCGACGAATCTGTAGTTACCGGTGTAGTAATAGAGTTGAATTGTTGATGTGTTATTGGGTAGGAAGTAATAAGTACACGATTAAACTGATAAGACACGTATGATAAGCTATAATACATGTATGATTTTGTGTTCTCGAAACCCCGCTGTGCCGCATTATCCACCTGCTCCCGATAAACCCCGCTTTTAGGTCCCGATAACCAGCCATAGCTCCAGATCGGCCACATCCTCGAGCCCTTCTCCAACTCCAACTTTCTCCTCCTTCGGCCCAGAGGCCAAGATAATTCACCCGGCTCTGCTAAGGTACTTAGTTATCCACTCCATGGTCTTTGCAGTCGATCACTGCCAGGACGGACGGATGTCTGCTTGTGACGTGCCCTGTTACCTACCCTTTTACCTTGCTTCGAGTAAGGCACCCAAGGTTATGTGTGGTCTCTTGACGGCTACGATAGGCGACCACCAGACAAAAAGAAAGGCGCGCTTCGCCAGCTGGATGCTGTCAGCCGAGCCCAGACCTCGCCCAGACCTTGTTTGCCTATGAAAATGCCAAGCCGGAGTCCTCGTCTAGCCAAGACCTATAGCCCATAGGTACCTCTCCTCTTGCTGCATGTTGACTTGTCTATTCTCTAAATAGCATGCCATGGGCATGAGAGTCGGTTAAGTCCCATTCTACTCCCAGGCTGGTGGGATGGTGGCTGGTCTCCTCTTCCTGTGTTTATCTAGCTCGTGTGCCTGTCCTTCTGTCCTATCCTGTCTCCCCCCCACCATTACACTGAGAACCATCACACCCTCTTCTCCTCTAGTATACACCTACTTTGCTGCAACTCTCACGTGGACACTTTCTGCCTCTCCAAATATTCGAGAATCAGCCTTTTATCTCATCGAGAGTCCCGTCCTCACAAACCTAGTGTGATCTGGTGTGTTACGTGAAGTTCAACGTGACACTGCCGCCTGTGAATCAACTGATTCCCGACATGCAAGTTGGTTGTTGGCATTGGAGAAGGTTAAAACCGGTGCAGCGCTGAACCTTATCGATTTCCTATAACTCATTCCGACCTCTGCCTCCGGGAGTTGAGCTCAAAACAACGTTCAAGCTAGTTCGGCTGGAACCTGGGGTCCTATACTTACGTCCTGTAGTTGCTTTCGACTCGAGATTGTGTTTGCATCATCCGCTCGCCAGATTGCCTACCGAGGTTTCCTGGCAGCATTTACGTCTCTATTCCCGTCGTAGGGTGCGATTCATATAGACGAGTACATATTCCCCTCTGCCAGAGACTTAAGCTGTTGAAAAGGGCATGTCAAACCTGGATATTGCACCAGACAGCCTTACACCCTAACCAAGCACGAATAGCACGCACCTACTAGCTGCTAATATATCATCCACGATGGCTACTGAAACAATGGTCTACCACGGCCCGAGCCGCATTGAGCGACTGAGCCCAGAGGATTTTGAGACGGCTTCTATTCGTTCTGCCGCTCCGTCTTACAGTGAGCTACCTTGTCACGCTCACAGATCAGCTCACAAGACCGATCAAACTAATAGGGTTATACTTCCAGTTTCAGAAGCTCCGTCCTATCACACTCTCCCGCCAAGTGAAGCGGTACCAGCATACACGCCGCCGTCCTCTACATCGACGACCACGTCGTCATCTCAGCCTTCCATAACACCTCGGCAGTCCTCGCCTATGCTGCCTCTTACACCAGTTGCTCCGAGATCAACCTTCACGCCGGGTGCAGGGCTGCCTCCGATTCCTCGCCGAGCCGAGGCGTCTTCAACCCCCTCACTGTCACAGTTTCGTATACCATCATGGTCGTCCATGAGCAATGGTAACCCGCAGGCAAGACACTACCAAAGCGTAGCAAATCGGCGTGTAGCGGCAGCCTCGGCGACTCCCTCGGCGTCTTCTGTCGAGGGCGCGTTACGAGCAGCACTGAGCCGTATCAATGCTGCTAATGCGGATGGGGCCGAGGAAGACGGTCGAGTTCGACCTCTCGAGGACCCGTATCTTGTCGGCGAGGAGGCGGCAGCCCGGGCCCGTCGTGAGCGGCTGGCACGCAAGCATGGGGACGAAATTTTAATCCGAGAAGATCGGCGGTGGGATTGGTGGCATGGTGAGCTAGATCTTCCCGTCCTTGCCCTTTCTCCCTATTCTTTTCATTCTTCCTATGAGAACAAGGAGGAAGAGAATTACTGACTCGAAGTGATTCGCATTCTGTAGCCCAAATGCGAGACGTCGACGAGCGCGAGCGCAGCTGGAACGCTTTCCGCTCGAATATCGAGAATGGAAGCCGCCGGAAATTCGCACGCCGCTTTGGCCGATGAAAATACCGCAACACAAACTATGTAGTACCGCAATTTCTCAACCACAAATCATCAACGCGCAACCAGCCTTGGCAAATAGCATTGTATCTTCTCTTCTCCTCGCTCCCTTCTCAACCCCGCCATCTCTTCTACTTTTATCTTTGGCATTGGGCGGCTTCTAGTTTCTAGGCGTCTGATTTGTGTTTGTCTCCGAACTCATATAGATTGGAGTATGGGGGATATTCCTTATTATTGATGAGTTTTATGAGATCATGGTTCCCGGGAGCAAGAAAGTAGATACGCTTCTTTTCCACTCCTTTTGAGGGCTTCAATAGCTACCGTCAGCATTTGCCACTTAGATAGTATACAAATACACGAAGAAAGAATTTTGATAATGCGTTGTTCGACAGTCTGTTAATTCGAAGTAGATTTATAAAATTTACGGCTAGATATACTAGAACGTTGAATTACTGCCGCCGAGCGGAGTCGTCAAGCGGGTCAAGTTTATCGTATCGGCTTGCTAGTACGAATAGCTATCATAAGCAGCCCTTTATTTCTACAGTATCCCCATGTAACGCCGTCGAAAATGCAGGATAGCTATTGATTACACTCTTTTGGCCCGGCCTGAACTCACTAGTAGTTACCTAGCTTTGGTTCTTTCTTTCATATGAACATGATGTAATAGGTGGGGACTCGACATGCTGTAGTGGTCAAAGCAAGCGAGTCAGTTATCCAATCAACCTCTGCTCTGCGTGTTGAGGATGAGCGCGACAATAAGACTGCAATAAGCCGTTAGCGGTTGCAGATATAGCAGCATTTCCATAGCCGAATGAGCGAAACATACCCATAAAGACCCAATACTTCGCCGAAAATTAGAATCAGCACCATGCCAACGAATACTCTTGACTGCTCCATGTATGCTCGAACACCTTTGTCACCGACAACACCGATGCAGTATCCGGCCGCGAGACCCGTCATGCCGACTGATATTCCGCAGCCTAGATGCATGAAGCCACTATCATCACCCTTGATTAGCAGAATGTCTTTCTTCGCAGTTCTTGTGATACTAAACGAGAATGTGTGACCCATCCAGGCATGGCTTCGGAGACCGAGAAAGAGTGCAAAGCTGATTAGACGAGCGGATAGGCAACATACTTGAACAAACTATACACGTTCCCCTCCTTATTCGGCGGCCGCATATCCTCAGCGATCAGGACGGCAATGACGAGCGAGTAGACGGCGATGATACCAGACATGACGACGGGAATTAGGCACTGCATTCTCCCCCACAAAAGTTAGCCTGCTGCTCCGAGCGTGAAATCATCCCTCCAGAGGTTCAATATGGACCACGAACCTTCATGATCAAGTCCGGCCGGAACGTCCCCACACCTGCAATGCCTATTCCAGATTTTGCCGTGCCGTATGCTGCTCCGATACCTGTCGGTTGTTCTTAGCACGTTCGTTTGTGTAGATCGTTTAGTAATGTTAGACAGCGAGCGAGCGCGCATGTGCGTAGTTGCAATGAGGAATTAGGGAGGAGGGTTTTCGTACTGCCGAATATCATAGCTGCTGCAATACCAGCCTAAATAGAACTAACTATCAGTGTTTTTGTTTAGAGCATTTGCCTATTGCAAAAGGGACACAAGTCTTACCATGCCGATGAAAGGCGCGAACTTAGGCGCAAGCTCCGACTCCGACGCCATCCTGCTTATGAGAACCTGTCGTGCAAGCAAACTAGTAATGAGAAAGACGACCCTAGGAAACAGCTTGGCGATTGTGGCTCGCCTATTATGTTGGCGTCGGTGGTCGTTCGTTTGGTGGGATGATGATATTGAAGCTTCGGAGGTTGCCTACTCGTTATTAGCTGGCGGATGGCTTGGATAGATCAGAGGTAGACTAAAGCTAAAGCCACTTGCCTTGCAGGGATTGAAAGCAGGAGCTGCTTCGGCAAGTTCACGTGATCGCAGTTATGTAAGCTAGTTAGGTTGGTTTGGTTTTGGGAATCAAGTTGATGATAAAAGCACTGCGAATATTCCACCTCAAATGCCTCTTTACATCAAGCTGGAGTATTACAGTAGTCTTTAATTATGATCGCTTTGTTTCATTCGTACACGTTATGAAGCTCTAACGAGGTAGCATAATCTTTGGTTTCTGCGTCTTACTGCTACAGTTTCTCATTCTGGTGAATAAATCCATGCTATCTATTGCTGGCTAACATGCATTTTGCAATGTATACATATTGACCAGCTTGGTTAGTTACTTTGTAGAGACGTGTTTGGAATCCCAATTCAAAGTGCATGAGTTTACATCTCTACCAATTGAACCACTTCGCTTCTAGTTATTTGACCGCCTTGTACACACCTCAAGCGCTTCTCCGCGGATCTATCATTCTTCACGGCACCAATTGGCGTAACTAATGCAACGCTGGTCATTTAGTCTGACTAACGCGACAAGTAATGAATACCAATCGAAATTACCAGGTGCAATACCACTGGATATCACCGAGGTCCAGCGTATCGTCAAATATCCTTCATTCGAATTATGAAGTTTGGCTGATTTTAGGCTTACCAGTGATGTTAAGCTGAATCCATATTAGGACATATCAGATGGGACCCGGTTTGGTGTTTTGGTTATAAATCTTGTGGTGAAGACCGCATGACACGAGTCTTGCAACGTTCATACCCTGGAGTGGAAAAAGTTTCTCAAGTTGAACTGGGTACTTCGACGTTTAGACGGAAGCTTCCCATGACCGCGCTAAAGCAACTACATTCCGCAATTTACGAACGTCTTCAAATCTCGCTATTCAACTCCCCTTGGATGCCTCTTTCAAAGGGCTGTTCTGACCTGTTGACCTGTCTAGAAGCAGGGTATCACCCTGCGTACGGAGTTTTCAAGAGAGTCAACATCCATCAACGGGGCGATCCTACAATAGATAGGGGTTGGTGGCCTCCAGAGTGCAAACAAATTCGTGATAGGTAATCTCAGCCTCTTTTCTGTTAGCGGCTCCTCCTGTTCTCGTTATGCCATTGAATAGGGCTCTGGATCGTTAGACGTGTGGTCTTCCGTGTGGTGATGTAGAGCTGGCCGGTATTCATGATACTGATTTATATATCTCATTTCATAAGCTAGATCTTGTTAAGAGGTCGAGAAGATTTAGATTAGCAATGCTCCTTCGGCAGAAACTATCCACTGTCAAACAAGGTTGACGATACCCGCCGATCCACCGAAGAGTAGCTATCTTCATCAGTGTGACTTTCCAAGAAAATCAAACGAGCACTAAGAGTATAAACTGTGAAGGCGAGTTTCATATAACGTATCTGGAAGATGTACTTGGCGTTTTGTAATTACAAGTGAGGTATCTCCTAAAATTCTACTTTCACAGGCGCTAGAGAGCGAAGGCCAAGGAAGCTAAAAGTACAGTCAAAGCACTAATAATGCCCGCTAAAGGTCGTCGCAGTGTCAGACGAGGACAGCTCTGAGCACTCAAGTGGCCTCAATAAACTGCTAATTTACTGCACAACCAATATCACCTGCCATTTGGTCGGCTCAGTGCTAATCAAAGCATGTCGGGGAGGTATCTTTAGGTACTGTACCATTCCCACTTCAATTATACCAGATACTACTGTTGTACATCGTGCCCTTTTTTTTTTTTTTTTTTTAGTGTATGTACCGAAATGCCTAGAATCCCTGGTGTATGTACATACGAATAACGCTAGTCCCATCTTGACGTGAAATCTATCCATCCTCCATCCATTCATCTATCCCAGGTACCTATCGACGTATCGACGTACCGACGTACCCCTTCCGACAAACTGTCGAAACTGCTTCCTCGTTATTTCCCGTCTGCGCCCCAACTATCTCTGCTGCATCACCATTCCTCACCTCGCCGCTTCTCCAAGTCGGCTTTGCTCACGATTTCGATTCCAGAAGGTGCCTCAGTCGGGAATCCCGGGAGGGGAGAACCCATACTAACCCGAGGGAGCAAGTGAGAGGAGAAGGAGGAATTGAGAGATAACCGACCAGCCCAGTCCAAGCATCTGATTATTGCTCGCTCGCTCGCACACTTTCACCGTCGCCACGACGGTTAGCCCGTCCGGTTGTGCGCCTAGACAACTGCCTTCATCATCGCTATACTATCAACAGAGCCGCCAGTCTTTGTCTAGGTTTGCGGCCGCCTAGGCTTCGCACGAGTAAGTCGGTCTTGTCCCTCTGATATCCCCTGATCGACCCGACCAATCCGTGTGTGGGTTGGAACCGCGGATGGTGTGTAATGTGTTGTGCAACGCTGTCCTGTGTATCCCCTGCCCCTATGTCAAAATGGCACGCCATAGCTTCATTGCTCTGACCACCTGAGAAGCTGCGTCACTAACCACCGCATTAACTCCATGACAGGGCGGCAACATGGCTGAATATCAGTACGACCAACGCCGATACGGTCCGCCGCCCGGCAATCAACGAGATGCCGCCTTCTCCAACATCTTCGGAGCCCATCCGCCTCCTGGCCGCACAGGCACGTTACCTGCCTCCTCGACGCACTCGATGCCGCAGAGCGAAAGGACGCACACTATGTCTTCCGTGTCTTCCATGTCCAGCCACCCATCTGATATGCAACGGCGAGCACCTCCAAGACCCCAACGCTCTGGCGGGTACGAAGAATCTGTAGCCCCTCGAACTCGAACCATGGATGCAAGCATGGCCAATGGGTACTATCAGAGTCAACGGAATCCCTCGGGAGGATATCCTGCGCAGATGCGAGATCCGTATACGCGACCATCACCAGGGCCGAACCAAAGACCATATCCTGGCCCTCCACCTCAAGGTCCGCCTCGGCACGATCCAAGAGGGCCACCGCCTCTGCAGGGCTACCCTCCCCGAAATCCTGGTCCCAGGCTTCATCAAGGAGGTCCTCAGCCAGGAGCTGCTCTTCGGGATGACCCTTATCGTTCCCAATCTCTCGCTAACATTCCCCGCCAGCCGACATACCAGCCTCCGCCTAACTCTTACCAAACACCTCAGCAGAGCTTTCGACATGCTCCAAATTCGAATCCTAATCCTATGTCACGGACTACAGCGCAAGGCCGAATTGTGCCCGAACGTCATGACGACCGGTCCATGTCCATGACTGGCTACCCACCAGAGCGTGATGCACACCAGACGATGAGCGGTCGTGTTATTCCGAATCGGATGAGAGCGCCCTCAAATGAAATGCCGGCTACAAATGGAAACACGCCGGTAAATGGGTTCAATGGATATTCCACTCCAGGTACCGCTACGCGAACGATGAGTATGGCATCCTCGATCACAGTTGGTGACCATGGCCGTACCATGTCGATGGCAAGTACAATCGTACCCGAAACTTCTGAGCAAGCCCGGCAGCAGCTTGCCCACCGGACATCACTCGCAAAGTCGGTCGACAGTGAACGGCCCCCAACTGCAAAAATTCGATCACCCATAGTCTACCCTGCTCTACTATCTCGAGTTGCCGAATGCTTCCGCCAAAAGATTATTACCGGAGAACGAACCAAGAACGAGTTGACATACAAGAACGCTTTCAGTGGCTCTGAAGCCGTGGATGTGCTCTCGTATATCATTAGGACAACCGATAGGAATCTAGCTTTGCTATTGGGTCGAGCGCTTGATGCGCAGAAGTTCTTCCACGATGTTACATACGAACACCGCTTACGAGACTCGACATCGGAGATGTATCAGTTTAGGGAAACCCTTATGGATGAGCCTGAGGATAAGCCCCTTGTCAACGGTGTATTTGTTCTGCTCTCTGAATGTTATTCACCCACTTGCACAAGAGATCAGTTATGTTACTCCATTGCCTGTCCACGAAGACTGGAACAGGTATCTCGCCTCAATCTAAAACCACAGGTGGGCCTAAAGAAAGATCAAGATGCGACGCTGAACGACGACATCGACCAGACCGACGAACAGAAGCTCTGGATCAATACCGTGCCTAAGGAGATCGCTGAGAGTGTTGATGATAGGGAAAAGAAACGACAAGAAGTCATATCTGAAATATGCTATACCGAGAGGGATTTCGTCAAGGACTTGGAATATCTTCGAGACTTCTGGATTCTGCCTCTCCGATCGAAGGGATCACCTATACCCGCTCAGAAAAGAGAGGCTACTGTCCAAAAAATCTTCAGCAATGTCATTGACCACCCCAGCATCCACTCAGTGAGCTCCAGATTTGCCAGAGCGCTAACGGAGCGGCAACAAAGACATCCCGTCGTCAAGAACCTTGGTGACATTTTCTTGGAGATTGTGCCTCAGTTTGAACCATTTATATTGTACGGTTCCAAGCAATTGGAAGCCAAATTCGAATTCGAGAACGAGCGATCTAGTAACTCGTATTTTTCCAAGTTTGTCGATGAGATCGAGCGGAGAAAAGAATCGAGAAAGCTAGAACTGAACGGTTATCTTACAAAACCGACTACCCGGTTGGCGCGTTACCCTCTGCTGCTGGAAAACGTTTTGAAATATACCGAAGATGGAAACCCAGACAAGGAAGATATTCCAAAGGTCTTGCAGATGATCAGAGACCTTCTAAGCCGAGTCAATGCTGAATCCGGTAAAGCTGAGAACCGGTTTAATCTCCGTCGTCTACATGAACAGCTACGATTCCGGCCTGCCGACCGTGTTGACCTGAAACTCACGGAAGACGGCCGTGAGCTGGTTTTCAAAACTCAGTTCAAGAAAACGCCAACAGATCCTCTTGACATTACAGCCTTCTTATTCGACCACGCGGTTTTGCTTGTGAGGATCAAACAAGTCGGCAAGACAGAAGAAGTGAAGGCGTATCGAAGAGTATGTTTTGCAGTAGCAGCTTCTGTTTTCGTACCTGTTCAAGATATTAGACTAATTACCATTTGTTCTAGCCTATCCCCTTAGAGCTGCTATCCATCAAAGAGATGGAAGAGGTCATCCCTCAATCTGGAGTGAAACGGGCCTCGTCAAACCTACCCTTCCGAGGAAAGGACTCGGATAAGAAGACATCGGAGGGCTGGCCGATTACTTTCCGTCATCTAGGCAAGAACTATTACGAACAAGTGTTATATGCCTCAAACCAGGCTGCCCGACAGAAGTGGCTCGAATTCATCGATGCCGCCCAGCAACGACTTCGAGTCAGAGCTGATTTCTTCAACGTCAACACTCTGTCTACGAATTTCTTCCAAGCAGGCAATCTAGTCAATGCCGTCACGCCATATGGTGAGTATTGGTGAGCAGTCTTTAAACATGTCCTTGCACTAATATTAATCCAGATGGTGGCCGTAAGCTGATCTATGCAACCGATCATGGCATCTACGTCTCAGACCGGAAGGCCAAAGACCAACCGCCCAGGCGTGTCATTGAGGCACAACATGTCACACAAATAGACGTGTTAGAAGAATATGGCCTTCTACTGGTATTGTCTAATAAATCACTCCAATCCTATTCTCTTGCGGCCCTGGATCCAAACGAGCCAGCACTCGCAAAACGTCCGAAGAAGATTCAGAGCAACTGCAACTTCTTCAAGACAGGTATCTGCCTGGGTAGGCATTTGGTGTGTTGCGTGAAATCGAGCGCACTCTCGACCACGATCAAAGTTTACGAACCCAACGACTCTATGAGCAAGGGCAAGAAACAGAAAGGATTCGGCAAGATGTTCAACGCTGGTCAGGATGAGCTTAAGGCGTTCAAAGAGTTCTACATCCCGACCGAATCATCATCTGTGCACTTCCTCAAGAGTAAACTTTGCGTGGCATGTGCTAGAGGCTTCGAGGTTGTCTCGCTAGAAACGCTAGAAACACAATCACTACTGGACCAGGCCGATACATCGCTGGACTTCGTTGCTAGGAAAGAAGGCGTCAAGCCCATCCATATCGAGCGTCTCAATGGCGAGTTCCTCCTGAACTACACCGACTTCTCCTTCTTTGTCAACCGAAATGGTTGGAGGGCGAGACCAGAATGGCGAATCGACTGGGAAGGGACACCACAGGCTTTCGCTCTGTCTTATCCCTGGATTCTGGCGTTCGAGCCAAATTTTATCGAGCTTAGGAATATCGAGAACGGGGCTATACATATTGTTCCACATAAAAACATCAGAATGCTTCACAGTAGTACACATGAGGTGAGTCTTACACGTGTGTATTTACTATACCCGAATACTTACTTGTTACATAGATCTTATTTGCATACGAAGATGAGGCTGGTCAAGATGTGGTTGCTGCCATTGATTTCTGGAAGAGCAATCGAAAGTCTGAGATGCCAGCTCTACAGTGATCGTAACCCGACTTTGTTTCTGGTTAAATCGAAAGACTGGTTGCCTTCGGGAACCGTCATACGCAAGCTTGAATTGGCCTTGAGTTTTGAGCCTTAGGCTCGAAAACGATATCTTGTAGGACCAGGGATACTGGATAAGCATGCAACCTCAGTAGTAGGGCGCATTTTCTTGGTTGTCAACCTCACTGGCATACTTTTCATCTCTCAGAATTGCGTGTCAAGGACTATTCGATTCTTCTTAAGAACTTCGTCGTCTTCAACAGCGAGAGTACATAATTTTAGCGCTCATAACCACCCAGATGGATTTTTCCGCCCTTGTCTCATTGAATTGAGACCGTTATGGGCGCCATTATTTCCCTAGGATGGAGCTAGGTTGTGATCAGAAGACACCATTCGAGCGAGCATATCGTAGAGGGAGCAATAGGGAGAGTTGGTACCGCAGCTGGCTGTGCGCAGAAGAGTCGAACGCAGAAGAAGAGGGGTACTGCAGGGAAGGGAGTAGTCGCGGAATCCCCTAGACTTGTATTGAATCTGCTACTACCGTAATTAAAGAGAACCCTAAAGCGTTAAACTCGAAACAAAGCGCACCTCTATACTAATTCCCGTCCCCTACGTATCAATAACCCGGTCGAGTCCTATGTAAGCTTAATAACTTTGCTCTCTGGAGTATTCTTGTCTTGGACCCAGTAGCTTTGTCGAAGGCTAACGGAACGTGAATATGGTGTGGCTGGTTATACTGTACAGGATCCCGATAAGGCAACATAATCTACTAGACTTGCTAAGGGTAGCGTAGTTACTATACAGGTAGTGGCCTCGTTATTCTGTATATACTGCCTCTACCTATTATGAGGTAAACAGTGGCAGTTCTTTGAAGGCCTTGTGACGAGCTGCAATCCTCGTTAGCTAGAGTCAGCCCTTTAGTTGACACGCCCTCGCTACGTGTCTTTCTACTAGATCTCAATTTTTTTAAGCGAACTTGACACATCTCCAACTTGGTGAATCTGAGTTCATATTTGGTGTTCGTCTGGACAATTTTAAAGACAGGCTCATAGTCACCAGAGACCAGTTTTGACCACTTGCCCAGAGGCACCAAGATAAACTTGGCACTACGAGGCAGTGCTCTATCTCTTTTATATATATATTATATTTTTCTGGTGGCGTTACAGTTGCAATCCGTGTCATGTTCTTCCTCGACATCAGGCTCTGATGATGTGTGCTCGTCATCCAAGTCGATCGGGGATTCCGCGGGCGAAAACTCGTCGCTGCTTCTGGCGTCTCTATCAGCCGGCTAAACTGGGAGGAGGGGTTCTACGAAAGCCTTTCCGCCTTCCATCATGGCGTCTAGGTAGGTACTATCATTCTAGCTATCTATTTTCAGTCTGGTGCATTCTGCTCGTAGGCTCAACATATATTTTGGATGGGGAAAGATTAATATTGGTTCGGTGCTGTCGCTTAAGGAATTGCCGTTTGTTTCATCGCGGCAAGTTCTCTAATTAAAGTAGTTTTAATTGTCTGTCGTCTATATTGGGAGGTGAAAGAGAGAGAAAAGCAAATTGGGCGTAATGAACTCGTTCTATGCCGTCATTTTTGTCAACCTGTATAGCGTTGCTAGCAAGCGAACTGTAATTGGAGCTGAACCAGGTTATCGGTAGTCTTAAAAAATTGAACAGGCCGGCCTGAAGCGTATGAGACTGTAGTCTGCCATGCAATTTGAAAGCTGAGAGAAGTTTGATGTCAGGTGTTGCTCATATTTGGTTCTTGAGCAATCGAGTTGAATTACTATTCCCATCCGTATGTGGCGTACTGGATAACTTGACCTTGCTTTCGAGCATACTTTACAACGAATTGCATTATACCCTGAGATCCAAATCTAGAATTGCTCGTCTCTGTCTGTGCTATGCGGAGTAGAGTTCGATGAGAGTTTGGTTGCTTGGCCTCGTTCTGGTAGAGGCTGCCGCTGAGGGAAAGAGTGTCACCACCATACGAGTTGTCGCCGGATGTTAAGCGCAAACCAGGACCCTCCCCTTGCGGCGGTTTAATACTCAGAGGCGCTGCAGTAGCCATGGTGGCTCCTGTTGAATTCTGGTCGCTCCAAGTGCTTAGCAAGGGCTATAGATATTGACATAGAAACAATCACTACTAGGTACTTACCTTGAAGAGGTACTCAGGCCTGTAGCTAAAGCACTCCTTTAACATGTAACTACCCATTTGTACCTGCGTAGGTTTAGACCGGTGTGTAATATATTTGAACTACAGATGTAACGCTACTTGTATGTAAAATAGGTGTGTGTGTTTAGATGTGATATTTACTTAGCCAAGGTAAGGTAGAGAGCTACAGTAGGTCTATTTAGCTTGTAGGCAACTACCTATGTATGAGTCGCCAGACGATCCCAGCGGTTATATCAAGCTTTGGGAGCGGCCGCGTCCATCGTAGCCAAACACGGTGAACTGGGATTGCGGGATTGCTCCTTGAAGAGCACTAGTAGCAAGATTCTAATAAGTTTCACCCAGATTAGGGGGTCCCGGCATATCGGCTAAGCTATACCAGAAATAGGCAGGATTATAGTAACCTTTGCTGAGAAGAAATTGCAAGATAAGTTTTGCTTTTTATCTAAGTGGTTTGTAATCATTTTACTAATGCAGTATGCGGGCAAGACGGGATGATGAAGTTCTACTTGATATGTATCGCCTATGGCTCCGATAACGTGCTGTTGGATTTCAGTTTTCCAAGAATTGTGAGACGTGTAGAACATCAATTTCGTGGTCACCATATCATAATTGCCCATCGAAAAAGTTCACATGCCGTCCTTTTTACTTAATCTCTGATCTACTAGAAGCCAACTGGAAAGGCTTACCGCCTTGGCATTTTCTCTTCCTACGGCAGCTTAATGGGCACAACATCTCCTGAAATTCAAACGAATGAAAGTGGCAAAGCTAGCCTCGTCTCAAAAATCAAGGAACCCGCATCGAACCGACGTTTAGAGAATGTACTTAGTTCCTCTGTAAATGCAACATCGAGATGACTCTGGGTTGCGATAACCTTATAATTAACCTCGCGCGATATACTCACCGACTTGTAGGTAGTAGGGGATGCATCAAACGACAGTGGGAAAGTCAAATAGAGTGGGGATATCTTAGGCATCCCTTACGTCTGCGTGCTACATTATGCGTAGTATAGCTTTGGCTAGACTATTATCTTTGGCTTTCCAATCGTCTCTATCTGCAAGCGCACAATGTAGGGTAGGTCCAACTTTATTTACTTTTAGGTGGGTTTGGTTTGTTGTTAGCGAAACTTACGTGAAAAATTGGAATGGCAGAAGTGTTTCCTAGTATTACCTGAAGATGTGTATCGAAGACTTTTACGTATACTTGCTGTGTTGGGCTATAAGTATGTCGTTTCACTGTTCGAGAGAGAGAACCTATATACTCCAGCACGCAAAAGCATATATGTTTTAGTGGACAATGCGACCTTGACGACAGGCGAGTTACACTGTGCCGATCGATCCGTTCGACATTCCAGCATCCAGAAAACTGGGAATAGAGGAGGTCTATGAACAAACCTTACTCACTGGTTCCTAATTCTTGGAACATTATTCGTACTCTTTCTGAATCGATCGCCCAGACAATTGGCACACCAGAGGCTATTTTTTTTATTTGGTACTGCAGGGTTCTCATCATCCATTACATACTGAGAAGAATATTAGATATGACGCAATTTTAGGGTCTCCCAAGTCCTCTTACTCTGCTTTTGAGTTTCCGACCGCCGTTACGGCGGTGCGTACCTTATTTTAATCTAAGAAGGAGCGTGTATTGCGCGATCGGGTCAGATAAAATTCTGCCATATGATTCTGAATACTCACCCCCAACATGATTTAATACTACCTGATTTTTCGCAATATGTTACCTGGTTGGCTTATAGAGCAGATGTGCAAAAGAGATACAAAGCAAGGGAGAGCGATTACCGGGATTGGCAGCCTTTCAAAGATACTGAGATCTGCAGATAATGAGGGGAAGGAACTGTGTTCTCCCCGTAAGATCCGAGGTGGGCTTAGAGCCAATAGTAGGTGTTGAGTAGGTATACATAGCTTGAAGCTTGGTGTCCTCTTGATGAGCTCGAAGTTTCATAAGATAGCTCTTACACTCCCGGTTTCTCCTATCAAGGAATAGCTCTACCATAACGTTGATATCCGACTAAAACACCGAGAAAACCATCTAAAATATTCCTTCTATTCTATAAGGTGATTAATCGAGGAGCTGTTATGATTGCTTCTATTTACCGCTAAAGATAATGCTCAGGCTCGAAGCAGAATAATCTTGTTGAAATTTAGCTTCTCTCTGAGCCTACTTGAGTGAAGATCTGGCTACTTTAGCCAGGGAAACCTCGTAATTCTCCTCGCCCTAAGAACTTATGAGACTTGAGACGATACGAAGCGCATCATTGAGCAGACAAGCGCACCAAAAGCATCAACATCACACATTTAATATACGGCTAGGATGTATTGCTACTGCGCTAATTTTTATGTGAGTAATCAACACCTTTTAGTTGTCTGTTGCGCACATACAGCGGCCACTTCGGGCCTCCTTACGGGACATGTACATACGTGTATATATTCCAAAGAGTATTCCACGCTGACCTGTTAAATAAAAGGGTGCCCTTAACTGCCACAACAAAGTGACGAATTTCGGGGACCGGTGTAACCTGTGCACGGTATGTATCTTCATTTTCTCACGTCTTGTTCATAAAATTTCCTCGCTCAGCCTTGAAACCTCCACCCCATCCGCCGGCCATATTTCTTTGCTTTGGTCAATCGATAACATATCATTACTAAGTTTTTACTTTCACACATACTGACTAGATGGCAAGGTGACGAACGAAGGTACATCCGCCGACTACGAGCGAAAGTTTTGCCATATGTCGACATCCAATGCCGACAACGGCCCAAACGGACTTCATGATAGGAGTAACTGTATCGGCAACATCCCCGGCAGCGGCACCAGGTCTCTTCGACATGCTTCGGACGACGAGGGCAGCAGCAGGGAGGGACAGCGGCGGGGGCGGTCAAGGGGGCGTAGACTCTCGACTACTCAATATTTTTCTGTCCTTACTGCAGTAGGGGCCAACGGCAGCGACAAAAAAACCAAGAAATTAAGAACTCTGAGCTTAGGACCGGAAAATCCAATTACAACTGAAATTGAGAATGAGTGAAAGCGAAGACATGACAATTGAGACGCGTTAGAGAGTTATTGAGAATTGCAGTTTGGAGGACAAACAATCCAACTAGATTGGACGAGTATATTGAAAGGCGGACAAAACCGTATAATTTGTTGGTATCTCTTATAGTCATTTCGATTCCCAAAATTATAAGGGCTCCCGAAGCTGCTTATTGAAACTTCTCGGTGATCATATAATTCGGAAATCGCCAAGCAGATGGTGGTTACGCCTAACTGAATCCGGGTTATTAACTCTACGGTACAAAGGAGTACACTATAAACGAAGGTGATATATTAAAAGCGAGTTCATGTTTACATTTACAATATAACATTTATATTGTATTAATTAATAAACAAACTGTTAAAAATAAATATGTATTTGTTAGCTTGATACTGGAGGCCCCCCAGCCTGGGGCTAGAGAATACGCTTAGTTTAAGGCTTATGCACCGCACCACCACATACATAGTGAATCTGTATTAGGCACAATAGGAAATAAAATTACCAGATTAGGAACTAACCTCCTATAGAAAAAGGACGACATAAAACCTGCTCCTTGTTCAAGCAAGCTTGAATCAAGGACATACATGAAGTTGAAAGTTAGGCCCGTCGATAAGAACATGCCCTTTTAAACAGCATTTAAGGGGTAGAACTAAAAATATGATGGTGTTTAGAGGGAACAAACCGTATGAATTAGCTAGGGTATAGCCTTAAGACCGTACACAGCAATAAGGGGTTGCCTACAGTAAGAAATAAAGATACCATAGAACGTCGTGAGTCGAAAATATTGAAAAAGTGCAGGGCATCAGCTAACCGGGCCGATCGTACTTATGCAGCCCTTCGATCACGTAATGCTTGGGCCGTAAAGAACGTTACAAATCTCGCCGATGGCCAAGCGGTGCAGTGCAATTCCTTGCCTGTGTGAACAGCTCTTCCATCGCCAGGTGGAAAGAACAACGGCCTTATTTCTATGGTCAGAGTGTCTATGTCAGAGTAAAAGAGATTTCAAAAACCTTTTGGTGCTGTGCTAATAACTAATATGTTCTGATAGCGCATTACGATACTGATTCGGGGTTATGAAGTCTAACTACACCACGTGACACGTATGGGGATTGTGTTAACCCCTTATTTAAGACAAGCTTAAACCGAGTAAGTAAGAGGCTTTTTTTGTCGTGGTTTTACCTATTGGGGGTGCTTTCCTAATCTGGTAAGTTTTTTGGCCTATTTGGACCTAGCGTGGTGCAAGGTTCAGGTTAATTGCGGTTCACTACAAGATCGCCTTCCATACATTCTATTTTATAACACTCGAAGCTTTACGCCGCAGCTAACCTCTCAGCCACCCTCCATAACTACATTCTATTTTATAGCACTCGAAGCTTTACGCCTCGGCCAGCCCCCCTCAGTCACTCTATTCAGTTTAACGAGCAGTACTGATATGCGTCGATTTCTCGGTTCTCAGTTTCCTAGACACCATACAATAGGGAAAGATTACCACGGAACTCTTGATCACTAGTTTGATTTATTACTTCAATATGACGTGGACGCGTCGCGCTCGAGCTTCTCGTCATATGCAAGCCCGCGGGAGCATCGCACCCCGTTCGTTCTATTCCTCCGAGACGTGGGAACAGTTTTCACAAAACCTGGTGCAGGTTAAGAACGACGATGATGAAGCCCGCCTTCAGGAGCTCAATCATCGGAAAGCCAAGTCGCTATGGACCCAAGCTGATGCACAGGCATTCAACGACATTCACTTGCGAATCGAAGAACGCCAGGACGCAGCGCGAGCGCCGTTTCAGATGGAAATCGAGAGTCGTTATCATGAACTCAACTTTACACCACTTCTGCCGCCACTGCCCAAGCCTAGTGCGTGGCTTGACTTCAACCGTCCGCGTCATTATGCGGTGACCGAAGTGCGTCCATTTCTCATAGCATGCGAGCAAGGCTCAATCAACGAGGTTATGCAATGGGCCACAGAAAAGGGAGAAACTCTACAGCATATTGGGCTGCAAGATGGCTTGGCCTGTGCCGCGGAGAATAATCAAGTAGAGATTGTCCGCTACCTGTTACAGGAGAAACTCGCTTCTCTCGACGCATCTGTTGTACAAGGAGCCTGCTCGAATCGGTCCTTGCCGCTATTTGAGATTTGCATCCAGCACGGGTACCATCCCAACCAGCAGGTTCCGAGCAGAGGAGGCCACTTTGGCGTTGCATTGCATCACTGCATTGACAACGAGGATATCACTCGTTTTCTTCTTGAGCACGGTGCAGATCCAGACCTGGCTCCATTTCAGGACACTAGGAGAATGCCATGGGACTACCGGGCCACACCTCCCATGGATCGGGAATGTGGGTTAGCCCTAGATCGTGCTGTAAAGGAAGGAAGTCTTGAGGTTGTTTCTATGCTTCTAGACTATGGCGCCAATATAAACTTCGCTCGCCCACTGCACAGCCTAATAGACCGCCGTTGGCAGGGAAAGCCTTACGTCGAGAATGACTGGCGTCCACTATTGGAACTTCTTTTGCAGCACGGTGTTAATGTCAACGCGAATACGAGATACCGCGGGACGCCTGTGCTCTGTGCTGTTTCGCACAAGATGTGGGACATCGCCAAGTTATTACTGGAGCACGGCGCAGACCCCAGAGTTAAGAACCGTATCCAGGGCGGCGATGCCTTTGCGATGGCTGCCAAGCGTGCTGGCGTCGCTTGGGAGCCGGCAGAAGCTTTTGATGAATATTTAGGTCATCTCACCAATACATCGTCTACATCTTGCACAGGGGATACAGTATCTCCTCCCAACGAGGTACTACAGAATCCGTTGGTCGGGATTTAAAGAGAGTTAATGATAAGGAAGCTAAAGTGAGATGCTAGACATAAATATTAGCAGCTTAAAATTGGTGATGCAGGGCTCTGGCAAGGTATGGCCATATGCGATGTATATTGGTGTGAGGGAAGGCTATCCAGAGCCCAGCACTGAAGTGGGCCAGCCCACCACCATCCAAGGTTAGGTTTTTAGAAGACCACAATCTCCCAACTATGGGCCCAGAGCACTTTAAGGATCAACGTGTTAAGTTTATTCAATATTTTTATATGGATTACAGTATTCGTAAGCTTCCTAAACAAATGGATTTCTCGGTAGTCATTTCAGCTTTGCGAAGGTGAGTCGGTCAAGCCTTTAGACGAAAGTCTCCGATGGCATTGTTGGAAATATTTTGAAACCTTAATGTTATGGCACGTCTGCGCTACAGGCAGCATGAGTCTAATTGGTTACACAAGTGCCTGTCCTACACCATCCTAGTCTTCGATGGCTTATTCCCGAGAAATCACCAATATGGAAATCCCTTTGGGGAGGTTGAGTGGACAGATGAGCTCATAAATATCTATTAAAAACCATAGGAAAGTCTTTATGAGAATAGAAGCCCTAGTAACTCACACCACCACTTATTTGTTCTGCTATTGAGTCGCATTATCGAGGGCCTAGAGCTGTTCGATAGAATCACTCTGGTTATGGGCATCAGTTCCGACTTTGATAAAGACCAAGGGAAACGCGTTCGAGTGGGAAATGATAAGCTGGGTGACAAAGTCAACCATTATGTCCTGCTGATACGACGAGCGAATGCCAAGGATTCTATTTATAGAAGATTCGACCTCGGTGTCTTGCTTGCTTCTCATATTCTATACTGTGGGCGAGGCTGTGTGTATTGGATGAAAACGATAGGTAATTGATCTCTTTCTGACCATACCTGCTCGCTTTTAGAGCCTATACTTATGCAGAATTGGTTTCAAAACGCCGGTCACGTAGGACCAATTGGAAGCTGGGATAGATTACCAAACAACTAACCTTACGCCTTTATATCTAACAGCAGATGGCTAGTATGGCTAGTGTCTTTCAATCCTTTGTTGTTATTTCACACTATGACAGTATAAATTTTTTATGTCCTAAGCAAAACTACCCCTTCACGGACCACCCCTTCACGGACCATCCCAATTTGCCCCACAAACGCGTCTATGGCCCAGCCACCTCTATTTAAACACTTCCCAATTCCTCTCCCAATTTTTATCTCTTCTTCTTCTTTTCATATTCATCATTTTCTTCTTTTTTTCCTCTTTATTACCATGTCTTTATATAATACCCAAATGCGGGCGCAGGCCGCGGTACGCGACGTTAAACTCGGAATGCCTGTTCGCAAGTCGTTTTGCAAATGGGATGCCAACCGCTTAAACCTTATCCGCCGTTTCAGCGGCGTCCCTATTAGAGAAGAGTATAATAATGACCGGCAAGCCTTATTAAAGGCCTAAGAAGGTATGTTAATACGCTGGGCTATTGGGCAGTCTTGGTTGGGCTTTGCGCCGCCGATGAATAGGTTTAGGGGAATGGCCTAGCGAATGTTGAATGCTTTTGGGACTTCCTAAGCTTTGGGATTACATTGGCATATTCGTTTTTTTGCCAGAAATCCCGAAATAAGGTCCGCAAGGAGCAAGATTATCGACTATAAGCGAGTTAACGGCGCTACGGTTAAAAATATTAACATATTTTTTGACAGACTTGAAGTAGATGAACTTTTTCACATCTTTTCCGATTACTACTACAATATTGATGAAATGGGCATTGGCTAAAGTGTTGGGGAAGACTATTGGGTGGTTTGTGAGGCTAGCAACTACTAGGCACTTAAGAAAAGCGTTATAAAAGGTGAATGGATTACTGCTTTGGAGTGTGTGGGCTTTAACGGAGTGGCCTTCCCGCCAGTCGTTATTTTTAAGGGGGCTGAGGTCTAAAGTCAATGGTTCCCTAGCTATAACCGCGGCCTTTGGGAAGACTGGCGCTTTAAAGCATTACCCAAAGGGTGGACCAGCATGGCTATCGCGTTAGATTGGCTAGAAGACGTATTTATTCCCTATGTTCGGGCCGTTTACGGCAATAGATGGGTCGTTTTAATTTGTGACGGCCACGATTTACATATTAACGAAGACTTTTTATGGTTTTGCATGGTTAACAAGATATAGCTGGTTTTTTATAAACTACACTGCAGTTATGTATTATAGGTTTTAGATGTTGGAGTTTTTGGGTTGTTGAAAAAAAGGCTTAGATACTACTTTAAGGAGTGTTCTAACGGCCTGTTAAGCTTTAAACTTACTAAAAAAAACATAATAAAGGCATATTGCTTGGCTCGGGATGATGTATTAAATTTTGAAGTTATTGAAAATGCTTGGAGAACGTCTGGGATCTATCCGCGGGATCGATCCAAGGCGTTATTTTCGAAATATATTATGTTAGAGGATGAAGGGGTGGCTCGGCCGGTCACCAAGGCAAAGGAAGTGCCGGCAAGGGATGTAACACCTGACTTTTGGCCGGATATAGCCCCAACACCTATCAAAACGCCCGTTACTGGCCAAGGGTTGCAGAATACTACTCGAGAGTTGGCCATTTCCGACCTTTCGTTCAGAAACCTATCTCAACGGCTGTTGACCCGGAAGACTAGCAAGGCTTTAGACCGCCAGGCCAGCAAAATCGCCCACCTTGAGTCCCAGGTCCAATACCTTCAGGCCAGACTTGACAAAAAGGTTAAGAAGCCTCGTAAGCAGGTAAAACCACCGCCAAACTAGAATTTTGTGAGGATGACCCATGTACGCCGGGAAAAGCGCAAGCTCAGAAGAAGGGTCTAATATGAAGACGAGGCCAGTGACTGTGACGTGCCAATAGGGCCTCGCAGCCCTATTGTGGTCTCGAGCGATGAAGATTCAGAAGCAGAAGAGTGTATTATCGTTGAAAATGGCATTTAACAGCTTATTTATCACGTTTTTGGCCAGGAAATGGGATTCAATTGAAAAGTGGTGATTGATGGGATAGGTGGTCCGTGAAGGGGTAGTTTTGCTTATTTAGCTCTCACTAGTAAAGCATGGACAACACCCATGAGAGCAAAATTTGCATCATACTTAGGCCATCTTAAAGGCGTTCAATTTAATAAGCCGCTTACTCTCTTTAAAATTTTGGTTTAAATTTATTATAGTGATACCACATTATACATAGCCAAAGTTATATTGCGGATATTTCAATAGATGTCTTATGCAGATTGTTCCATTAGAAGGAAGTGCTTCAAGAAGCCTGCTTAACGCCCTGGTTTGGCACCTTTAAGCACGCCTACTTATAGATCAATGTTCTAGCAAAAAGGAAGGACAATCACCCTCCATATGACGCAGTGCTAAATCTGCCCTCTATAATTCTGACACCGCCGCAAGCCAGCCAAGCTACAACAAGCAGACCAATCATGACCAGGCCAAGTCCGAGTCAACTTAAGAAGTTATTTGAGCAAAAATGGCGAGCAGTTATGCAATACTGAGCATTGATTTTTTTTATCATAACACTAACTACAATATAGCGGTGTAGGGAGAGACTGAGGTCAGTTTCGATTCAAGTTCGCGTTTGGAAAAGCACAACAGATCAGCCGCAAATATAGCTCAAGCTTCAGCTAGGACTCCCTCCGGGATCTCAAGCTGAGTCTTTCCATCAACTGCATCCTTGACGACGGACCACTGAGCAGGAGAGAAGAAGACTTTGGAGTCATCCTTGGCACTCTGGATAGTGCGGGAGCCATCAACAAGGTCCTTGACAACGGCCCATTGCGCAGGGCTAAAGAACACCTAATCCCGTTACCTGTTAGTAGAAATATTATCGAGCCACCGTCAACTAATTCATACCTTACTCTCCTCTTTAACGTTGTTTTGGACCTCAGTCCGACCTTCGACCATGTCCTTGACGACTGACCACTGGGCAGGAGAGAAAAACACCTTCGAGTCATCCTTAGCCATTTGAATTGTCTTTCGACCTTCTACAATGTCCCTCACAGTGCCCCACTGCTCAGCAGAGAACCCGTTGTTCTCAACGCTTTCGTTCTGAGCCATGACGTCGATAATGTTCTTGGCAGAAGCCCACTGAGCAGCTGTGAAAGTGGCCATTTTGTTGGACTGTTATATTGTTAATGGAAGGTGAAAAGTTGTTTATTTGAAGAGTGCTGTTGATGTTGATGACATTTTTGGTCGTATATATGCGGTTGATGTCGGGTTAATATAGACTCTGGTGAGCCCCTGACCCAGGTTGAATTCCCCTTTAATGGTAAGTCAACACCTTGAGGCTACATTATTAAGCTCGGTCTGGCCATACCGGAAAATAAGCCGAAGCGCACTGACTAGATATTCTATCAAGCAGATTCAATTTGAGACTCCTAGTAGACATGTATCCAAACCAGGATCGGACATGATGTGGTCAGCTGGAGGTTACGACGCGAAGTAAGCACCGTACATAACGCTAAGAGGACAAGTGAGGGGATACAATTCAATTGTATCAATAACCATTGTTTAATGACGTCCGAGAAGCGCCGGTATAGAGGTGCTGTAATGATCTTACAGATTTTGGCCGAGCTAATGTATGTTATAGGCTATGTTTATAGTCCATGATTGGTGGATTGAGCGTCAAGAACAACACCGCAACTTGAGAGAAAGTTGCCTACGAGTTTACCCGCATACTTCCAAGGAATTACCTGCAGCTATCAAGCCCAAAGAGGTAATGTGGAGTGAGTCTTATCGTGCTACAGTTGACTACACCGCTTATTAATTCAACGTCTGAAAAGCCATTAATAAGCAGATTAGGTGACAACGCGAGCCTCTATCATGTGCATCGTATAACGGTCAACAATACGCGAGCCTAATATCAGCAAGATCATGCGTATCCCACTTTCAGGGCCTTTAGAGGCGGCCATTATCGTCCGCAATATACGTCAGCATCGAGTGATAGTGTCAGCACCAGGCCACTAGCTTTCTCAAGCATGGTATTAGGGCAGATGCCCCCAGCACTAGTTGCTGCAAGATAACAGTTCAAAGAACCTCTGCTTCTCGGATATTTGATTGCTGAATTACGGCCAGTCGGCTCACAAATCATTCTTGAATCTTACCAAGATATTTCCAAACATCAAAATGACAGACAATATCGAGCTACTCCAGATGCGTCGCGCTCCAGTAACTGAGTCAGAGCGTAAGTGTTTCGATGGTATAAATTCGCTATCATACTAAAACTCTAGAGTCAAATACTCCGAGAGCTATGTTGTAGATCTTAACCATGATGATGGGCACGAGGGTACCCAACGTCTAGTGGAGACTATAAAGCGCGCCGCCACGACCGGCATATTCCACATAATTAATCATGGTATCCCAATGGACTTGGTGAGGCTTAGCATTTTACCGGGTCTTGTACTGTAGTATTGACAGTTCTCTATCTTAGATCGAACTCCAGAAGGATGTTGCATACACTTATTTCGCGACTACCTCTCTGGACCAGAAGGACAAAGACACAACAAAGAATGACAGCGGTGTATTTGAAGGCTACAAGCTCAGAACCCCAGAAGAGTATATCCTTAATGCCTGAAAGCGGTTTGACTGGTTACTAATATTGCTCGTAGGAAGGAAGGCGGGTTAACTCCTACCATTGAGGAGTACAACTATGACTTCTACGCGACCGGAAAAGTTAGTCGTCCACCGGTCATGGAGAAATACGAGGCGGAGATGTCAACGATTTATAAAGTCAGTTAGCACCGAATACAACAAAAAGGACTGTGTTGATTTGTGTATGCCTGACAGTATTACCACGATGTCTTAATTCCTCAAATTATGCGACTCCTCTCCTTGACCTGCGACAAGGAGCCGGATCACTTCTACAAGATGCATGATTCCAGCCGCCCCAACTCAGAGATTGGACACTATCTACGATACCGTGAGTTACCCCGGTAAGTTTTGTGTAGAAAAGGCGACTAAACCTAGCACAGACACCAACTGGATAAGAGACAACGACAAGAAGCGCGCTTCCTATGCCGGTCACACTGACATTGGCTCGGTGACATTTCTCTACTGCAACCCAGTCGCCTGTCTTCAAGTCTATACACCCCAAGGATGGCGCTATATCGAGTATATCCCAGGCAGTTTCATCGTGAACATAGGTGACTGTCTAGAGTCGCTCACAGGTGGCAAATTCCCAGCGGCGCTTCATCGATGTGAGTGAATATCGCACATCTCGGACGCAGCGAGCAATCAATTAACCCTCAAATAAACAGTGGTCAAATTCCAACCGGATCAAGAAGACTACGAGCGCATGGCTCTGGTCTACTTTGTCCACCCACACGATGACATCATCCGCGAACACTTCCGCCTCGAACAAGAACGCCGGCAGTCGCTCCGGGGAACCAACATGAGTAAGCAATACCAAGAGTCGTTTCCTTTCTGTTCCAGCGACTTGCACGAGCAGAGAGATCTCCTGTCCGAACTAATTTTTTTTTTTTTTTTTTTGTCTTGGGCGTTGTGAAAGCTCTCCCACCCCCTACATATTTCATCCAAAGGACTATTAACTAAGTCTCTTCGTTGTAGTGTCCGGACAGGAAGTCAACCGGCTAATCATGGCACTGTCGGCGGATAACGAGGACCCATACGCCAAGATCATCGACGAGGAGGTCTTCCTGCGCGCCAAGTCCGGCAGCCTCGTCCCGGCGCCCGAGCAGTTGACGTTCGACTACGACAGCAGGACGATCCGCCGCACAGCCGACGCCGACGACAACTTCACGGGCGTCCTGGCAGGCTCGACAGCCAGCGATGGCGCAAGCTCGCAGTTCTCCGAGGAGCAATGGCGTCTCATTCAGAGCCTCGCTCAGGAGATCGCCAAGTCCAAAGTCCAGTTTAGCGAGGCCGATTGGATGGATGCGATGAAGATTGTCAATGGACAGGCGCTGAAGCAGCAAACGACTGGCTCGAGCGATGTTGGTGTTTTGAGCCAGCCACAGCTCAACGTCTTGACTCAGGCCCTAAATCAGACCAAGGCCTATTGATTTAAGGGCACGACGCATGGTTCAAAAACTGCCTATATCCTAGAAAGACATTTCAGTCACATAGTCTCAGTAAGATCTACAGTAGTCTCTATAAAGTACTCTGTCAAATAGTAGACAATCTCGCAATTCTAGTGTTAGGTGGACAAATCCATTCCCATTACAAGGGACAGCGATAGGGAGCAAGTATCTTCTATACTGCCTTACTGCTATTAGTGCGAAACCGCAAACATCCACTGCAAAACTCGAGATTAAGCTACGAGTTTAGACCGCCGGAGCTTCATATCAGAATTTGCTAGTGAAGTTATACTAGTCACTCCAGAAGTTGGATGTCTAATTCGCAGAGCCAACATATCATGCGAATACTGATGCGCAGTGTTTGCGAATTATCCTATCCGAGCTAATCTAGAGTTCAATGGCATTATTGTCGGTTGCTTTTGTGACAGTGACCCTGAAGAGTGTTCGTATCAAGCTTTTTGGATATATATATCAGGGCCCTCGGGCACTCATAAGGGCTTCGGACGCCTAGAATCAATGCTTTGTTGAGCCCTTAACGGACTATCTAACAGATGGGGGCCTTCTATTTACTTAGAGACCAAACCCAATGATAATTATTGGTCATAATTATGATTGTCATTGCACCGGACCGATAGTATTAGAGTCCAAGCTGTGCGCTTACGTGAAAGGGAAACAGTTAGAAAGGATCGCAGTGTAGATTCTCAATTACGGGGATAGAGTTACTAGTCTTAGACAAATACGAGATCGATGCGCTGAAAATCTTCGGAAGCGCCTAGCATTGCTAGCGGAACAAAGGCATGTTTCCGATTACTGGCTGAAACATTATGCTAGGATTAATGACCAGTAGTAGCAGCTGACATAGAAGACTCTCGTAATGAGAAGCAATTCGTTAAATGAGGCTGCTACTGTCCGTGCTACACGTGGACCGAATGATGCTCATCATGGCCCGCATTCCGGAATAAATTGGAGACATTCCGGTCCACAGCGGCACAACACGTTTAGATGTTGAAAAAAAGGCTCGGAAGACAGCACCTGCATCCTGCAAGATTAAGCACGGTAGCTAGCGATTAAGATGCTTATGTTTATACGTTGGTACTTTCTCCAACAACTCAATTGGCAGAATCAATGAGCGAAAGCCGACAATTAAGAACAGAAAAAATGTCTATGCAATTGGTATCATGCAGCTATGCAGTCAAGGCTATATTGTACATAGCAAGCCTCCATCCTATCCCCCCATTTCTTCCTTCATATTACATCCAATTGGTATCACAGGGGTATCGAATAGGTTTAGTAAAGAGTCAATGAGAATTCCACTTCTCGGTGTTCAATGAATGACGCTGGGTTGGGCGCGTGCGCAGGATGCAAGTCATTTATTTCTTGCCGTTGATATGCCAGTCGAAGATCTTGCTAAAGACCTCCTTGCCGGTGCCCTCGATGGTATCACCGTGGCAAGGAATGAGAGTGTTCCACTCCCAGCCGTTGATGCGCTTGACACTCTCATTGAAGCCGGCCCGGTTCTTGTTGCCGTTGCTGATGGCGTACCATAACAGACGCTTGTGGCCCTTGGCTGGGCCCGCCGTGCTGTTGAGCGAGTAGAATATCTTCTTTAGAATACCGCCGCCCTTCTTCTCGGCTTCTGGTACCTTAGAGTACTGCTCAGTGGGAGGCAGGTTGAACATCAAGTCAGCCTCGATCAACACCTTCTCCGGCTTGTAGAAAAGCACGATTTCTTTGTTGGGGTGAGCATCCACCATCTCGACTTCGAAATCAACAGCGAACTCGTCGCTGATGGCAGCCGAGTGCGCATTGCTCTCGTCGTAGAGGAAGTCGAATTCCTCCTTGCCGATCATCGGGTCGGTCGATGCTTTCCGTCGCTCGGGAAGACCCTTAGGCCCGATGAGCTTAGCAGCCGGGTACTCTGTCTTCCACTGAGTTATGAAGATGTGGTGCTCCAAGTCGCCTGCGATTATGTAGCCAACGTTGCCACCCATCTCAACAATCTTGGCCTTGACCTCATCAGTCAACGCAACGGGGGAAAAGACAGCGAGAGCGCCAGAGGTCAGTTTGACTGTCGCGCTCTTGTTAGTGACCATATAGGAAACTGAGCACAGGCGGGCAGCTTCTGCTTACTGATGGTAGCACGACCGCCAATGGGGATCTTCTCAAATCGCAAGAAGGGCACCGAGACGGTGACAACATTCGGGGTGACATTGCGAATCACCTGAACCGAGGAAGGGTTCTTGGGGATGAGCTTTTCAGACATGGTGATGGTACGCCGGTAAGTGCGAGGAAAGACGAGAGCGGATGTATTTGGTCTGGGTAAGTTTCGCGCTGGCACGGTATAGCTCCTAGCTGTCGTTCTATGGAGGAGAAACGGGAGTCGGGAGGCGGCCCAAGGACAGCTTAAGAATGATTTCGAGGTGACAAAGGAATGCTTATGGGTTGAGGCAAGCGCCAATGACGAAAGCCCGTTCGGTAGATTGGGCATTTCAGTCAGAAGGCCCTAGCACTTTGTGATAAGCGGGTGCTGACAATAGCTGTAGCCCGAAATGAAATTTGTCTAATTTGGAATATTTACAAGGGCGCCGAGGCTGATGGAACAGTTATGCATGTGGGCTGCAGGACAGGCAGATTACGCGGTAACAATCGTTATCTCTGCGCATTTCGCAAGCACGCATGTGTAGGTAGGTAGGTAGGTCGAATGCTTACAGTACGTCTGGCGCATTAATTTCAGTCTAACTCCTACGCTCTCGGCGTTAAGGCGGGTCGAGGACAATGTGATGGTAGGAGAAGATAGGGATGTATTGGATAAGATAATAAAGCAAGGATTACAATTATTTTTTTTGTTAGGGAAAGTCGATACTGCGTAAGCCGTTTCATGACATCATGCAATATTGCTATATATTGGCGGGCCATGAGTGGACGAGCTGAGGAATTGGCACCCGAAGGGGAATATCCTAACGATTACTTAGCTAGGCCTGTTAGGGACGCTAAACAGTCCGATTCGCCACTTCTACTGTAACAGTGGGTGCATTAGGGCGGATTCACGCTAGGGAGGCCTGTGTCAAGGGGTTCTCAGGTACTTACGCAGACTGTAACAGTCAAGGTCGTCCAAGCTAGGAGAGCTGTTCTTACTAGTCTTGTCTTGGCTGTCATGCTGGGTGCGACAGTGAGAGAACTCCTATAGCTTCATGAAATACCGTCGCAACGACCCCTATGTAAAATAAGCCTTCCCCACCGAAGCGGTCGTTGCCCCAATGCATTGGCCACGCGAGATGGCGCCTGCGATTTGGTAGCTTTCCTCGAAACAGCCTGGCCTGTCTGGGTATTTGGAATGTGATCCGTATTTCGCCCTTACATTCACTTCCTCTTTTTGTCATAATCTGGTCGTCGAATCTTTTTCTGCCATTTGCGCGACATAACTCCTTTTTGTCACAGCTAGACGCTGACAACTTAGGCTCGCGGTCAGGATTTGCGATCTGGAAATCAAATATTACAACGAAATTTTCCCTCGGCGGGAATAGAGGGTACAAGTAAATCTAAACCACAACGCCCCTGACATATACGATTGCGCTACTATTGAGGTTTGGGGTATTCTTTTTGCGATGACAAAGCAGTTGAATAATAAATGCAAATACTACAAGCATTTATGATAACATTAAAAATATGGGTCCACTCCAATGATACAATTATTCATGTTATACACTCGTATCTTGAGCACCATCAAGAGCTACCGTTCTCAAGTGCTCGTATCCTTTGCTCTCTATGTCAACGGTTATGTACAGTTAGCTTTTCTAACAACTCGACCAAATTCCCTCACGCGGCTCTTGCAGTCTCAGGATTCTTCAAGTGTGGACGCCAAGAAGCCAAACATTTCCCGTGGGTGACTGCGCAAGCCACTGCTTGCTTGCGTGCTTGCCCCTAAATCAACGTGATGAAAATGGTTGGATGTCAATGGATGAGTGATGATATTCACTGGTAGCCTGCAGTTCGCTGCCCGGCAAACTCCGACTGACCCGGCGGACCCGGCGGTAACACAAGAGCCGAGATCCTCAACCTATTACTAGTCTTTCCCACGGAATACCCACCGGCCCATGACCAGCGCTATGGTGGCATGCCAGAAATACTCGAAGCGCGGCCAACTCAGGCAGATAGAAGGCTGGTCGCTGACGACCATCCACAAGGCCCGAGTAGGTGCATTGGCCTTCCGCCACGCGGCATGCTGGCTGCCTTCGGCGATAATGAAGATCACCATCATAATTGCGAGAGAAAACATGATCCAGCCGCGCCACGCTATCGCAAAGTTGCCGAACGGGAGATTTCCGAGACCGGCCTTAACGGAAGACACCACACGGCCGAGGCGGCCGTCTACGCCACCACGGCGTCTTCCATCATTACCAGCGCCGCCATTACCAGCACCGGCGCCTTCACCTGCATTTGCACGTCGTCGGTCCCTATCGCGCTGCTGCGCTGCAGTGGCGCTACGAATCATTTCCCGCAGGAGATCGCGCTCGACGGTCAACGTCTGAACGAGGACCTTGTACTTGTCAATCTCACGGCGCGCGGCGGTGATCTGGCGGTTCATCTGCGTGAACGTCTGGCCCTCGGGGTCAAGCGCGCGGCTCATGTGTTCAATACGCCCCACGATATCTCGCTGTGCTTTATCGAAGACTGCGATCTGCTCGTGTAGCGCCGCCTGCGTCCTGTCTGCCTGTCTCCTCATGTCATTGATGATGGTGTCTCTGGTGGCGATTGTGTCCTGGAGTGTCTTGACTTCCGCCTCGAGGCGCGTGTGCTCTTGCTGGCAGTCTGCAAGCTGCTTAAGCGCTTTATCGAGGTCTTCGGCGGCCTGTGCATTGTTGCCCTCGGAACCGGGACTAGAACTAGAACTAGAATCTGAGCCGGAGCCATCATCAGCTTCGCGGCGCAGTTTGGTGAGCTCGAGCTGCATCTTGTCGAAGTCTTCGATCGACTGGCCCGTTAAGCCCAAGAACCGTGCAATTATTTCTTTGGCCCGTGCGATCATATCACTGTCGTCGGCCGCTGCCCGGTTATTTTTCTCGTTATTCTCCTTACATTCTCTGAGTAGTTCCTCGAGCTCTTGGTTCCGCTTAATGAGAGCCTCAATCTGCCCTTGGAGGCCTTTGATGACAGCCTCTAGTGCTGCGTTGTCGCCTGACTTTCCTTGACTACGCTTCTTGCATTCATCCAGCTCCTTTTGAGCATCGCTGATGAGCTGCCGGAGGCTATTCATGAGCTTTTTGATGCTCTCTTCCACTCTGTCAGTCTGTATAATTATTTCTTCTCCGGTGAGATCTCGGTATTCATTTGCCATGTTCTGGGCTACTGCGAGCAACTTTTCTTGGAATTTCTGTGCATCCTCCCGAGCGTTTCGGAAGTCACGCTCTGTACCTTGCAGTCTATACGAAAGTTGTACACTGTCTCTCGACTTCTGATTAGCTTCAGCGCGCAAGTGGTCGACTCGCTCTCGGAGGCGCTCGCGCTCTTTAACAGCCTCCTCGTAACGCGTTTTCCACAGATTGTGCTGCTCCTGGATTTTGTTGAACTCATCTCTATCCACCTTTTCTCTACACACTCTCTCGCAATTCTCGAGCTGTTCCTGAGCTGTATGGAGTTGCGTGGATAGGATCCCATACTCGTTGTCCTTCGCGGTGAGTTTAGATCGTAACTGCTCAAGCGCCTTTTCGGATTCTTCCTTGCTAGATGTGAGTTCATTCTCGTGATTCTTGACGAGCATCCTGGTATGATCAAGCTGCGTCTGAAGCCGGCCGGTTAGCGCCCGTTCTTTTTCCAAACTTTCTTCGAGTCCCCTTGCTCGGGCTCGCTCTGCTTCTAAGTTGGTAGAAAGCGCCTTTGTCTCTTTCTCCTTCTGCTCTATCCGAGGGTCAGGGAACGTCTGAACTCCGCTGCTCGTCTTGGGCCTGCTGCTTAAGTCTGTTATCTTGGTCTGCTGCTCTCGCTCAATCTGCTCCAGCTTAGTCACTCTTTTCAACAGATCGACCTTGTCAGCTTTAAGCTGCCGTGTCTCTGCATTTGCTGTGCTTAGCTGCTTCTCTAGGTCTTGGACCCGACTCTTGTGCTTCGTGATCTCAGTTTTATGGCTGTTAGCTTCATCCTCGAGCGCGTTGATCTTGCTTTGCAACTCCTTGATCGTGGCTGCGTGCTTCTCCTTCGACTTATTACTGCTATTCTCTTTGTCTTCATTGGCCTCTTGCAAACGCTTCAACGCTGTCTCTAGACTTGCTTTATCGAGCTCTAGCGCGTTAACCGTATCTTGAAGAGTTTGGACCTGGGTAGCGCGATCGCTCTTGAGCTGTTCACTCTCGGTGGCCAAAATGTCTCTCTCTTGTCGGACATTCTTAAGTTGCTGCTTCTGCGCAGCGAGCTCTTGTACCACTTGCTCGTGATCAACACGTGGTATGTAATCCGATCCAATTGTCGCTTGCAGCTGTTGGTACCTCTCTTTTTCTTTCTCGAGCAAGCCTGAGACCGGTCTGCTACTGGCTCCTGACTGGCTAACTCCGTTGCCCGACTCCGAGCCATTGGTCTCTGTATCTGATGCGTCTCCATTGAAATCGGAACCTAACTCATCAAAGGCAGTTTTTCCCTGTGACGTATTTATGGTAGTGGGTGATTTCCGTCTCAGGTTTTCGAGTTCCTCAGTGGCGTCAGCAAGTTTAACCTCTAGGTCCTTAACATCCTTCTGTAGTGTGCCATTTGACTTCTGGGCCCGCTGCAACTCTGGTTTGACTCGACTCAGTTCCTCTTGAAGCTCCAGATTCACTCTTCTGAGCCGGGACATCTCTTGCAACCCGTCTGCAAGATTTTTCTCGGCCGTTTCCCTCCTCTGTATCATATCATTAATTTGACTTTTGTAACCATTACGTTCGTGCAGGATATCATCTCGGTCTCTCTTTTGAGATGCTAATTCTGAGTCCCGTTCTGCGATCGTCTCCTTTAAATTCTCGAACGTCTCATGAAGTCCATTTATCTCCCAGTCTTTGTTTTGAGACACATGTTCTACTTCTGCTTTTTGCCTCTCGGCTTCTTTCCGCGCTTCTATTAGCTTCTCTTTCTCTGCCTCGAATTTCACTTGCGCCGCGTCCATTTCGCGCCAATGTTGGGCTCTCTCCTCCCTTAAGGAGGCAACCTCCCTGCTCACATCCTCAAGCTTCCTTTCCTTTTCTTCCTGAATCTTCTTTTGCAGGTCTTTAATTTGGTTCTCAAATGCATAGCGTAAATCTTGGTTTTCCTGGAGGCTCCTGCTATATAAGGAGTTCACACCGTGATACGTGGTGTTATACCCTCTTAGGCGGTTTGTAAGTGGCCCCAAAACCTGATCAACAGTAGCTTGACTGAGGCCATCTTTAAGAGATCCGTCCTTCTCCACTAGCCGCTCTTTCAGCTCCACCCATATTTCGTCCGCGGCCGTCCGCGGGTCCAGTAAATTGTCGTTTGCTGCCATGTCGTCCGGCTAGCGTGCGCGGATTGACTCGTCGTGGAATGTATGTTTAAGCCAATTATTCGAATACATGGCAGTCCGTCTCTGGAGGAAGCACTTTTGTTCGCCTGTTTATACAAAGAGTTGATGGTGCTAGCTCTGCGTTCGGATCAACCGTCGAAATTTTCTTTGTTCGTCGCGCAGCATAACGCAGCTCCAAAGTTCGCGTCAAAGACGAGAAGGACCGCGGAGGTGGCTTTCCTTTCAAAGAATTAATAAAACCACTGTCTTCCCGAATCCGAATTCTTCTAGCTGCAAGCGGTAAGGTATCGCGCGTTGGCGACTTTCAGGCGCTTTCTTTTGGCGCTGATCAGCGGTGGCTCTTTTGGCAGAACCCGAAGTTGTTCGTTAGTTGTGTATTCGAAAGGCATGTTGTCCTGAATACTTTCCCCCAGAGTATGATGCTCCTGACCCATATTAGTGTTTTGAGTTTCTGGGCTTGATTGTGGGGAAAGGCAAAGTCTGGTGTAAACAAAATCCGTGCTTTCAATCACCTGGGGTCAAGCTACCGTCCCAACCATTGTCTGCTACATTCTATATGTATTACAATTAATGAAATATATTCATAAAACCCCGGCCATGTGGATGGGCGTAGGTCTTGCCATGATTCCTATCGTAATACTGTAGAAGGCTCGCTAAGATAATCTCATTTCTCTAGCCTTCAAAACCCGCGTTTTGAGTTGGTAAGGTTGTGGTACAATCATCCAGCTGCACACGACATCGATGGCCTACCATTTCGGTCTGTTCGCAATGACGATATTTAGCAGCGAGAAAGCGTAATCCACTAACCATGTTGCTTAATATAAAAACTTCCCAGGTTTTCATAAGTAGAATGACTACTTTCAACTATTGGTATAATTAAATGCTAAAATCGAGTAGTAGAATCAATCATCGTTGCCTTCTGTTAACACGCTAGAAAATCCTCACCACTGCGGGTCCCTGCAACAGGTATTAAACCTAAGAAAGTTCATTTTACTTTTGCAGGAAGCCAGTAAGAAAAGCATAGACGTGCTTGAGGCCAAATGATCTGATATACAGGTTTATAACTGTTTAAATGCTCATAAAAACATAAGCAATCCATGGGGATGGTCCGCAGAGAACGAACCGTAAACTTGTTAAGCTATTACATAAGTTTGTATCTCTGGACTCTCACAAAGAATAAGTATAAAGGACATGCCTAGGATAATAAACGATACGATCAACTACATGTGTGAGGAATATGCATACAAGTAACTAAGATATTATTTTCCAAGCCCCACAATATTGGCCCGATTGCTGTTCAAGCCGCGAGCGAGGCTAAAAAAGCAGTGCTCTTATTGCAATACTGTGGATATGCCAGCAAAATATAGTAGTCATCGGTGCTTTAATCAACAGTGCGCTTAGCGCTATATATATTAAAATAATCTTTTAAAACGTATAATCAGGTAAAAATGTTCCCGGAGATCCTTAAATACCTGTGTAATCTCCGGATATAATATTTACCGATCCGCTGGACCCCTAGGGGTCCAGGATCACGAGGCTGAACTGCAAGGCTGCACCAAAGGGATCCACAATCCCGCGATAGCTCCCTTGCCTAAGCTTTGACCGAAGTCTGCTGCTTCGGAAACGAAAATTATTGGCTAAGACTGGAGCACTTGGTTATGTGTCATTTGGAGGCGTTTCAATTTCCTTATGTTTCGTCACCTCAACAAAGTCAACCGAGTCAAGTTAATAATGAATACGCAGTGATAAAAAACACAATAGAAGAGACCATCACAAGATAGTAACCGAACAATTAATAATATTAGGGTAGTTGTTAGAATATCGAGGTCATAGCTAGTTCTTGACTAACGTTACCCGTCTCTTTAATGTGAGCTTACGAATACAATGACTATGCATATTCAGACCAGCGTTTGATATATATTTATAAAATGTATTATTTTCAAATAGTTGTACTACTATATTAAAATAGTGGCTACTTGCGTTACACGCCACACTCGCTTAATACCCGCTAGTCAGATCGAATAATTATTTGGGTATATAGTTTCGGTCTCTGGCATCACCAGGGACCATCTTATTGATAAACTGGATTCTGTCGTTGAAAAGGTCAACGAGGTCCACGTAATCCTAAATCTATCAAACCCCCCCAAATGTGCGCAACTTGTGCATAATCACGGGTCAAGGGGCACACTACGTGTCGATAGGCGCAAGTTTATATCGCCATTCCACATTGTCCAGGCGCATATTTGAATCGCTTGACTCAGCTCTCAATGTTCTCCGCTGGGTGCGGCATGGTCACTCGCAAATGAACTGCTACGTACAAATGATCCTATGCATACTTTGTTTGCCAAAATCCAGCAGCCCCTTTGCCCCGCCCTCTAGATAGCTTTAGTGGATTTACTTGGAGAATGTGGTATATCAAGCCATTATGCCACGTCAATCATAAATTCGTACAGTCCATTTCCAGCTAGCCTGCTACAGACTATGTCGAATCGATGATCTTCCGCCACTCCCTGTAAGCAAACCCACCGCCAGGCGTCTGCTCAAGCGCCACCACCGAGCTTGGGCTCCCGCTGTACTCTGCAAAGAGTTCGTCTATGCTTCCAGCCGGGTCTGACGTCTTGCTGCGCTCGAATCGGTCCGCCACCAGCCCGGCGATGCTCAGCCGCGCCTGCACGTCTCGCACGCTGCCCCCCGACGTCGTCAGCGCGCCGTACGTCAGAGCGATGCCCAGCAGCACGAACGCCAGGTTGGCGGCGATGAGCGCGAACAGCGGCGCCATGGGCAGCCGGGTCACGAGGATCTCGGAGCGCTCCTGCACGGCCAGCGCCGGCGCGAGCTGGACCGACTGCGCGCCCAGGCCCAGCGCGGCCTTGCTGTACGACAGGGCGTACTGGTCCGCCAGGTCCTGCTCGCTGGTCGCGGTGGTCACGGCGATCAGCGCCGCCGTCTGCAGGTTGGACTCGGCCACGCCCGACGCCTGGATGGGCACCTGCCACGCGTTGGCGACGGACGCGTTGCTCGGCTTCGCCACGAATCGCGTCACCGTGCCGTTCATGGAGTCGTACTCAATGTCGTACATCTCCACGCTGCACGAGAGCAGAAACGCCGCGCCACCGTGGACTGGCGTTACTATCTCGCTGGAGTTCGTGAGCGCTGGGTTCTCCACCGCTTGGAACCCGGCACCTACGGCGTGGTAGTACGGGTTCTGGACACCGTAGCCTGTTATGTTGGATGCCATGGCGGCGTCGGCGAAGTATGCGGGTAGCCAGAGATCGCTTTGCAGGTCTCCATGGAACGCGCTGGTGCATTGGAAGGGTGTCGATGCACCGCTGTCGGCCACGAGGTTGCACTGCCGGCCGGCTTGTTTGCATTGAGTCTTCATGCCGAACGTGGTTGCCGAGTAGTCATGGCCTGCGGTGTCCTTCGATAAGGGAATGCCGAGGTATGTGTACGTAGAGTCCGGACCGTTGTTGTATACAGCGATGGTATCAGAGACATTGTTGAGGACTGTTAAAGCCTTAATAGGGTCAAATAGGAATATGCCTGTTACAGATGTGCGAAGGCTGCACTCGGTAGGGTGTACGATAGCAGAGTTGTTGGATCCTAGGCAACCCGGTACTAGATTCAGGCTGTAATTTGCAATGTTGGTGACAGGGGTGACGTTCACGAATGATACGGTGGATGTCGTGATGTGAAGCCACGTATCGGCCAAGAAGACGATGAGCCTATGGTAAGCGTGTTAGAAACGGGCGTATACATGGTTTTAGGCGATTCTAGCTTCTGCACGAGGGACTAAACGCACGATAACGTGGTGATAACGACGGTGGCAAATGCACTTTCCGTTAGCAGGGTAGATTGAAACTGTCTTTGCTTTCTCCAACCGACCAGATATCTCATCCAATTGTATAATGCACCCCAGCCTCCGCCACTCATGAACTTCAGCGACAATGCGAATTGAAAGGGTGTCGGCAGAGTTGGCTTCTGTTCTCGTATGTCGAGCCAGTAATGCCTTGCAAGAGGATATGACGCCAGGGTCATAAGAAAGCTCAGCAGTAGAGGACCAAGGCTGCTTGACCAGGACGAGATGAAGATCAATACCGTGGCACTCAGATTCACGTAGTAGACGCCGGGTTCATCGCTGGTCGCTGGTGATTGGAGTCTCTCGTCGATGTTGGCGGAATGCTTGACTCGATAACTGTAGACCAGGCCTAGGAGAACGGCGCTGAAAGTAAGCATAGGAATTGTAGAGATCGCGAAAGCCGTCCATATATCGATCAGCCGTCCTGACATTCGTGGAAGATGGTCGTCGGCCACACTCTGCGCTTCTCGACTCTGCGTCCCAGACGCGTTGCCATCGTCGACATTTCCTTTGTTGATCTTCCGATACGTTGACATCGCATATCCTCCTCGCTCCGCAATAGGAAGCTAGATTTCGACAATATGTACCATACAGGACAAAGGGCTATAGCTGATGGGTAAGGCGATCGTCTAGTCTTATATGATACGCATGGTGATATACGATATGTATGGAGCTCAAGCCGCGTTCAGTGTATTTTTAGACGTGCGAAGGCAAACATCGAGAACACATTGGTTGGAAGGCCGCCGAAGACGGGTGAGTCGCTAGCCGGGGCCTCTTTCTATATACGAATACTGCACTAGCCCAACAAATCCTCCGCAAGCGATGCCATCTTCGAAAGAGGCTCACTATAGCTCACATTTCGTTATCGACAAATTCCGGCCCCCAATTGCAAGGTTCTGTTTTACCTAATTGGAGGCTTCTCTCCGCTTAGCTTATAGACGGTCCGTATGCCAGAACACCAATTCGTCGAGTTAATGCGGTACGTGTGTGGCGTTAATGCAAGTACTGCTTACATACACCCCTGAGCTGAAAAAGAAGGAGTCTCTGGGCTAGGACTATAACGGCAATAGGGGGATCTCCGACGAATCAGGAGACAACGTAAGCCGACGGTTTCAATTCTCAAGCCGGGGGCATCAGTCTAGACGGGCTCAGAACTTGCTTGATATACGTTTCAGGCGACAAACCCATGGCTCCCAAAACCACTAAGAGACCAAAATTAGAAAGATAAAAGACACTATAGTAATTTCTCAATGGCTCAGTCAAGCTACTCCGCCGTCGATATTATCAAAAGGACTTGTTCCTTGGCCAGCTGCTTAACTCGACTACTCCATTGTGTGCATTAAGGAGCTGGCCACCGAACGCCCAGGCCTTAGGTACGTCCACAACTTGTTCATGCCAACGCCAGTGTCGAATACTTCTCCCCAATGGCTTTGACAGATGGCTGGGTGCCGCTTCAAACCCCCTTTGTTTTCGCCCCTGCTATAGAACCGGATTTGGCGCCACTGCCGACCGCGCGCCACTCGCAGTCCTCCCCTCAGAAGCGCCAACTCATTGATCAGACCAGTCTGACATCAGTTTGCGGTTACATAGGTGGAAATGAATGTATGTTCGCTATGTCGCATAAAGAGGGAAGCTAGCTGATTATTGTGCGTACTGTAGCAAGTCCCGTCACCTGCGCCAGCGGCGCGTATTGTGGTTTTCAAACGGCCCTGAACGTTCTCGGCTGTTGTGCAAGCTTCCACACGACGTCTTCAACACAGGTCGTTCTTGATTCATGTAATTACCACATCGCTTGCGTTGATGCCGACGACGTCAGCGAGGGAGGCTGTGATGATGCATGTATGTCGAATGATGTGATTCTTAAATGGTGTGTACCCTTCTTATTTCTCTCTTTGACCGACATTAATATCCATGCAGTACAGGCTCAGCCTCATGGTGCAACACCTATTCCTACTCACACTGGGGCATCAACAGCTATGCATGTGGAGACTTGGACTTCTTCCATATCGAAACGAGCTTCACCAGTTCTGGTCAGATCCTAACGACCACCCCTCCGCCTTGGGTTACGGGAACCTACACCGGCCTGCCATTTGAAACTGTAGGCGCCGAGCCGACCACGTTGAGAGTGGCCGCTCCTCCAGTACTCCAGAATGAGAGTGAATTGGGACCCTATGTTGGCGAAATAACCGCCACTGTAGTCGGGGCCACTTTTGGTGCTGTCCTGATTCTCATGCTGGCCCTGCTGCTCTGCCTCCGCAAACGCACGAAACCGCCTGGAGCCGTTAGGTTCATAACAAATCAGGATGTGTACGGACGACAGCTTGAGCCAACCGCGTCAGATAGACTCGTGCCGCACTATGTTGATGACGAAACACGTTCCTGAGCAAGTTTGCCATCTGATGACAAAAACCGAGAAATTTCCAAATAAGGAATAGATTGATAGATCTAGATAATCTTTTTGTTCAATTATGGATGCAAAGAGCAGGGGGGCGCATGGTATAGCAAGGCCTAAGTAGTGATGAATTAGGGAAGGAAGTGAAAGAGTTGACCTTTTCTTTGCACTACTTCACCTTACAATTAATATATTGTAATATATATAGCTCCTGGGTAACGCCAAGCACTCGCCGTGACATCGGGTTAATTTTTAGCACCACCTAGGGGATCCCTGGGGCTGGCTTTGATTACACACCCTCTAGACTTATCTGCTTCTAGAAATATGTTACTTAGGGTTAGGATAGGGTTGTATCTCTATCGTAGCCCAAATCGCTGTACAAGTCGTTACTGTAAGCTGCTTTGATGATTATAGTAGGAATTTTAACAATGATATATTATCCTGCCTAATTCCTCTTTGCTCTCAAGAAAAGAAAAAAAGAAAGAAAGGGAGAGGGGGGGAGTGGGATTAAGTATAAGGATGTTTTGGGGGGGGTTATTATGTTTTTTTTTTTTTTTTTGGTGAAGTCCAAAGCATTGGCAGCTACCTCAGTAAACGAACCGCTTGTGAAATAGAAAATCGTATATCACAAAATGACGATATCCTACTAAATAGAGGGATTGCTGGGGACCGGTTGCGTCACAACAATATCACAGCTAACGGACGATATTACAGACCCTTCAGGGTGCCAATGAATATGTGATAATATAGTTACATAGCATGATCTTTCAACCTAACCGTCGAGGGAAAGTTAAACTACTTAGACGAGCAATAAACTATTTAGTATAGAGAAGACTTCCGTTTCGGATAATTACACAGCAACTAGATAGACTATATAATTGCTATCAATTATACTTAATTCCGACGAATAGCACACTACCAACCACATGCTCTTACGCCACAAGTACAGGAGTTGTCCCACTATCATCCGTTGAGCAGTCTTTCTAAAATTCATCCCGTGTATTAGGAATAGACACACCTTGTTGTGCTCTAATATTTCTCTTGTAATTAGTTTTACTTATAGAAATTAAGAATAAGGTAAAGGCGAACATCTTCATGCTAATCCTGCTAGAAAGAGTAATTTATCGATCAAGGGATTCAACAGGCCGAAGGAAGCCTCACTACGCGTATACACACTCCAATCTGCTGCTTACACCCCGTTGTCCTGTATTCAGCTTCCGCCAAGCCTTTCGCGTCATCATGATGGATTAATCAACCCCGCTTTAGGCTTCCACCGAAAGTCTTCCTATGCCCGTACCTTTTATTCTGGGTTTTTAAGTTCTTAAAAGTGAATTGTTTATCTAGTTTACTGTATTAGTGATTCACCTTATTTCCGTTATTACTCCAACTAAATTACCCGCCAGCTCGGAACTCCTGGCTCGGATAATTCAAAATGAAGGCCTACAAACTACTTCCTTCTCTCCTTATCCCCGGCTCCTTGTCTTCCGCCTACGCGCCTGACTACAACCTTCAGGAACCTCTTATTCAGCCCCCACATCGCCAAACCCCGGATTCCCGCCGTGTTGTCATCCGCGAGTCGTCTCAGTCGGTATCCGGCTCGTACCCACTCTACGACCTCCTCTCCATCGCCACACAGTCTGGAAGTATCTCTGTATCCGTGACGCCGCACTCCGCCCCCTCCGAAGACCCATCTCACCCCGCATCGCTCGAGCTTACGTCGAAGTCCGGCAGCGTGCATGCGACTCTTTCACATGCATTCGCCGGGGATGATGCTTCATTTCTGCCATGGGCCGCTCGTCCCGGCATCCCCGCTCGAGATTATGTCACCTCTGTGAGCGCGCACTCCGGGTCGATCTCAGGGACCTTCCCGCTCGGTATAGACACGTGGCTTCAGTCCCGCTCCGGTGGCCTCGGCGGCATAGAGCTGGTCGTGATGCCGGTGAGCACGCCCGGGTCGCGGAAGCTGGAAACCGTGTCACACGGCGGTATGCAGAGTATACGGATCGTCGACGGCGGCTTTTGGGCTGCGATGGAGGAGCCGTGGTGGGAAGGGATGGTGTCGAGACATGAGAGCCACAGCGGGTCGATTAACGTGGAGTACCCGAACAGCTGGGAGGGGACAATCGAGGTTGAAACTGGAAGTGGAAGCGCGAGCGTTACTGGACGAGGAGTGGAGATTATTAGGGAAGAGCAAGGGAGAATCCTCGCGCGGAAGGGCAAAGGGAACGGAGGGAAGGTAGTTGTTAGAGCTGGGAGTGGAAGCGTGAATTTGAGGTTTGGATGAAGGGTTTTAATATTAGCTATAGCGTAAACGAACAGAGATATTCAGTCGGCGCAGAGCTGTTGAAATTGCTGAGCTGGGTTTGGGTCAACTACGTTGTATCACTCCCGTGATATTTTCAGTAATTGTAGACGGTCTGTCATAAGGCGCGGCGATAACAGGGATAGTATTCTGACTTAACATAGACTTGATCTTATTATAATTACTTGCAATAGCTAGTTTTCCTATTTAAGTAAATTAAAGATACGCAATTGCATGTGTTTTATTTCTATTTACAGACTTTTACTTGGTACTATAAAGCAGAAGGTTACTTGGACCTTAGTCATCCTCCAAAGCGGAATACTATAACAGGCTATTGTAAGACGCCAGTCGCTAAGTCGCTTCAACACGTTTCCGTATTAAGAATTTATAAGCTATATTAGAGGGCTTTACAGCTACATGTACAACTAAGACTCCTTTATCAATACTGGTTACTTTTGATACTTTCGATGATCACTTTATCGTTTTTTAAGGCTAATAAGAAACTCGTTATTTAGCATTATTCCTAATGTGACGGCTAAAGAATTATTTAGTATGACCGTGCTAGCCACCGCCCACGGGCTAATTAACGAAGGCCAGCTCATTAGGAGCAATGCGAACTACATCACCTAGAGTAAGAGCGGTATTTCTTCCGTCGCTAGGATCATGCATTCACCATACAATAATTACTAAACGCATCTTCAACCACCCATGCCCACCGCTAGGCTCGTCTATGACGGATTTTTTTAAATTCTGGATATCTGTGATGCTCCACCGAACTTAAAATGTAAGAACCTTAATGAGTGAACACAGACAATGGTAGAACACGGGATGATGAGGGGATGAACGCGTCTCTTGTTCGTGGATGCTGATCGTTTGGTATTCTGACTGTTCGGGGCTAGGCGTTAGGGGTGAAAGAATGGAGTTGGAACTGAGGTATGGGATATGTGGCGAACGCTGAGAAAATCAGTTTTTGTTTTTGAAGATGCGTAGGTCGGCGGCACGCAAAACGCGAAACGAGTCGACTAGCCCTGAATAACCATCCCGCAATTAGTACGTCATGTCATCGTAATCTCGTCTTCAAAGACAACAAACACGTTCTATTAATTTTTCTTCTTACTGAGACACAATAATCTTGCGCCGTCTGCCTCATTCGATAATCAAGACATATCAAGCATCAAGCAGCAAAATATCTGAACAGACACAATGGCTCTTGCTCGCGATGTCCGTAGCTCCATGGTCATGCTATTATTCTTCTCACTAACTAGATCATAGGTTGATCCAGAAGAGCTCGTGGCGCGCCTCCACGATGCTCATCTCACTGAGGGCGGCCAGGAACTGCGCAAACTGATGACTACCTCACATCTCACGCCCTATAACACCAAGTACGCGAGTGAGGCTAACGTGCCAAAATATGAGCTTCCCAAGGAGGGCGCACCAGCCGACACAGTCTACCAACTCGTTCGAGATGAGCTAGACCTAGACGGCAGGCCGAACCTGAACCTCGCCAGGTAAGGCGCTGCCACCCGCTGATCATATGTGACTCTTCTAACGACCTTAGCTTTGTGAGCACTTATATGGAGCCTAATGCGAATCAGCTCATGACGGAGAATCTAAATAAAAATCTCGCGGACCACGACGAATACCCGGCAATGGTAGCCATCCACGAGCGCTGCGTTAGCATACTAGCTCATCTCTGGGGAGCTATCAAGGGTGAGCAGGCCGTGGGATCCGTCACTACTGGATCCTCAGAGGGTGTCCTTCTCGGTGGCTTGGCAATGAAGCGTCGCTGGCAAGAGTATCGGAAATCGAAGGGTCTCGATACCTTACACCCAAATATTATCATGGGTGCCAACGCGCAGGTGGCATTGGAGAAGTTCGCGCGCTACTTTGATGTCGAGGCGCGCATCTTGCCGGTATCCAAGGAAAGCAAACATCGACTAGATCCTAAACTCGTTAAGGAGAATGTTGACGGGAATACAATTGGCGTCTTCGTCATCATGGGGAGCACTTACACGGGCCATTACGAACCCGTGGAAGAAATCTCCAAGATTCTCGACGAATACCAAGAGCGAACTGGTCTTGATATCCCGATCCACGTTGACGCAGCGGGTGGAGGCTTCGTTGCTCCTTTCGCTTGCGCTGAAGCTGGGGGCCCGAGATGGTATTAGATGTATGAAGATCATACAATGGCACCTTTGATACTAATTGTAACTGTAGGAACTTCCAACTTCCCCGTGTTAAATCCATCAACACATCCGGTCATAAGTACGGACTTGTGTATCCAGGTGTAGGTTGGGTCATTTGGCGCGACGAGTCCTATCTACCAAAGCACTTAATCTTCGAGCTGCATTACCTGTACGTAATTCCTGAGAACTCCAGATTATTCATATGGCAAGTTTCAGAAGCAAGAGCAACTCATACATGGAAATTACTGATGATCGCTCTCTTCAAGGGGCGGCACCGAAAAGTCGTTCACACTTAACTTCTCCCGTCCTGGTGCTCAAACCACCGTGCAGTATTACAATCTGATCCACCTCGGCTTCAACGGCTACCGCGAGATCATAGAGAACTGCCTGACCAACGCCCGTCTGCTTTCCAAGAGCTTGGAGGCCACGGGCTGGTACACCTGCGTCTCGGAGATCCACAAGCGAAAGCCAGCCACGGCGCGCAGCGTCATCGCGGGCAAGACATCAGCCAACTACGAAGCCGGACTGCCCGTCGTCGCGTTCCGGCTCTCGGATGACTTCAAGGGGAAGTTCTCTCACATCAAGCAGGAGTCGGTCGCGCTGCTCATGCGCGCGCGCCAGTGGATAATACCCAACTATGCGCTGCCGCCGGGCGAGGACAAGACGGAGATCTTGCGCGTCGTCGTGCGCGAGAGCATGACCTTCGACCTCGTAGACCGCCTGATCTCGGACTTGGTTTCTGTGACGCAGACGTTGATAGACAGTGATGAGGTCGACCTCTCAGTGCTCCAATTTAGAAGTGCGGGCTCGGCGGGAGCGCAGCATGACTCGAAGCAGCCGACGGAGAAGGGCATCTCCAAACGAATGGAGGGAGGCATCCACCGGACTGTTTGCTAAGTCTGTATTGACTTGATTGCCTGGAACAGCAATAACTCTGTCAATCATTTCGCGCCCTTGCATTTTTTCGACATCTACCGAACATGAGCCCATGAAGGCCGCATTCTTCTTGGAGGATCCAAACTGTTGCCAAGGATACAATACAGTAATGTGTTGAGGACATGGAATGATGAAAATCGCCGGTTAGGAAAAAGCACATCGCTAGTCTCTGCTCCGGATAATACCACGATAGGCCGGTAGAATAGGCTGCATGGTATATGACAATCTTAATTCTTTCATTAATGTAGCAAACTATCTCATAGTTGTAGCGTCGTCTATTAAGAGCTAGCTCCAAATGATGATGTATCTTCAATTATCCCCTACGTTCAAGACAAACACCCTTAGCCGAATGTTGTCCCCCCGTTGGTGCATGCATAGTCGCACCGAATCGTAACATCACTGCCGAGCATTAATGAACTGATGGAGCAAACACAACATGTACCTGAAATTGTGCTGCAGTGCGACTGTGAGGGATTGTGATTCATGTTGACTGCATGTCCACATTTTGTTTACACATCTCTACTGCCCTTCGGATAAAGTGAACCTATTTCATGAGGTGGCATTCTAGCATGTAGCTCCGTGTGCTTCGTCATCTAGATAAGTAGCGACGCTGTGCTGTACAGCAGAAGCGAGACTACTATACTTTCTCTGCTCAGTTTGACGACTGCGCTTCTTAACGAGAGCACGCCGCTTTGCCACTCATAAACTTGGAAATATCACTTAAATCGTAGAAGCTATCCTCGTATTAGTCTCACAGACTCATCATCCCAGACCTGCAACTCCATATATCAACCAAACGTCGGCCTAGAATAAGGATGAAAGTAACAAGACGGTCCCATTGAAGGACTCCAATGTCCACTCCTTCGTATCCTAGGGTATCAGACCGCTGATGCATTCTTAGCTCTCCCTCGTCATCCTCATTTCAGCGGCCTCCGCGCAGGCTGCGTTCATGTCAGCCTCCAACAGTACTACCACAAGTACCACAAGCACCACCTCAACCAGCTCTACTACACTCATTAGCAGTACCACTTCGAGCACAACCACAACCACAACCACAACCTCATCCTCGTCCTCGTCCACGCCCACGTCAACAGGTATTGTAATGAAATGCGGAGGAAGCATGCACGATCTCTGCTCCAGCGTCTGTTTCTGCTCCGAGGATTTGATGAATTGCCATGCGGACCCGTCATCGCGCTGTTACCAGATGTGTCGTTGCGTGAAGCCAGTGGGAAATAGTTAAGAAGAGTCTGACCTCATCCATAGATGACAGACACCGGATGATATTAGGGATGACAAATAAGAGAGGAAAGGGTCGGCAATTGAAGCGTTTTGTAAAGATACCCGAACGAGCTTCTTGTCAGTCTAGAGAGGGGTTCAACGTGTATTATCGCGGCAGATGACCAATGGGGCATAGTATGAAAAGTTGACTCGAAATCGGCATTTCCTATTTGTAGGGTATTTTTTACACTACATCTCGTAGTACACTAGAAATTCTCAAGTCCCTGTAAAAGTGGCATAAATCGCCACGATAGAAATACTACGCTTATACACTCGCGAATAGAGGACTCCTAGTGCCTTGCTAGACCTGAACTAGCACCACCTGACTTCTTTCGCAACGATGGGCTACTTCCCCAGGTCCCAGCCGACTTCCGCAGCCGGTTTCCGAGGCTGATTCTAGCCGCCGACAAAGGTTGAGTACGGTCGGGATCAAGTGGCTTTCCCTGGCCGTCTGCAAGAGGCAGGTGTGCACTGCTGGCGACAGCTTCCCAGTCGTTTTTGTCAGTTATACTCTGCTTTTCGTGGGATTTAATTTCATCTTTATCCTCTGATGGTTTGCGAACTTTACCCTGTCGCAATGCACCCATCATGGCAGCGATAGTTTCGATTTGACCTTCGCTTGCTTCTTTGACGCATTCACATTCATCGCCAGCCGGGCACTCTGTCTCGTCAGCTGAATGCCATTCATTTAGACACGCATCGTGAATAGCGCAGCCGCAAGCTAGACAAGGCGGATATAGTGCATCGATAGGCTCCCTGCAGAATACGCAGAGGAGCTGGGTCTGTGGGTGTTTGCAACGCTCACAGGTGCCAACACCTCCACCAACCATTGCATGGTTTTCCGTTGAGCGAATGGGATCTAGATGAATCTCGTGTATCCGGCAAATACCGCGAATATCAATGCCGCGTCCGGAAGCGATCAAAGCCTGTAACTGTTCCTTCTTGCCCATCGCTATCGGGGGGTTGACGTTGGCATGCGTTTGTGAGGCGTTGCTCAAGTTATCAGTACTGTGGTATGAACTGTAGAAGCCTTCCAGACCAGCATTCCCGAATGATGTAGAATATGTAGTTGAAGGTTTGTCCTTGAGGACATTGAACTTCATGATCTCTAGACGAGCTAAGGGCTGTTCCCACATCTGCAACATTTCGGCGTAAGCATGGCGGTAGCTTGCATAAGTTTCGTTGCGGGACGGTTCTAAGAATGGCACAGCTAACCATCCATCATCATCGAATATAGTCTGATCCTCCATTTCCGTGGAGATTCCGTAGCATACTAGAGGTTGGGCCTCATCCCTTCGGGAGTCATCATCAGAAATGGAGTTGCGAGCCGTCATTGATGGTTCAGATGTTGGGCCCATTAGAGTTGAGCCACCCCAGGTGATGTTGGACGGGGTAAGGTTAGTGAGGAAATTATCTCCTGGGCTAATACGTTTGCGGCCCGGGGGGGAAGTCGATGCAACACTGGCAAAGGGCCTCGGAAAGTTAGCTAGGCTAGACGTCAATGTCGTGTTAGCTCGGCGTAAGAGTCTGTTTTCAGGCGAGGTTGACAAGCTTTGAGTTGGGTCCCCTTCAGAAAGATGGTCTTTCGGCGTTCTGGTTGGGGGCGTTTCACCACAAGAGTAAGATGTCGACTCTGGTTCGCCTAGCCACTGATCATCCGACCCAAGGGAGCCGACAATATGGATTGGTGTATGTATTGTCTTTGGCGTAGAGACTGTCGAATTGACCTGGCTTTTGTAGTTTGCATGTGAAGCATGCCACAGTGATGCGTCGGGAGGGAAATAGTCTAGTGAAAATGATGGTGCCTTCATAGGAAGCGGCGTTTCGGGTTGAGGGAGTTGTGATTCCGCATATGCAATGCCATCTTCAGCCGTCGTCTCGCTAAATATGCATGATAGCATAGCGAGCATTTGTATGTCAGCAAGCTGCTCAAAATAGTCGAAGAGATCGCTAATTAAGCCCTTGGCGAGAGGATGATAACCCCATTTGACACGTCCTGTGAGGGCTGTATTATCTGTGTCGCCGTGGGAAGCTGATTTGTTGCTGCTAAAACGTGCAATTGCGTCCTTGGCGATGACGAGGATCGTATCTCTTTGTTTCCCGTACTCAAGAAGCTCTAAAGGGATGTCTTTTCGGAGTAGCAATGCAGCATATTGCCAGACATCTACCAGGTCGTGTCGGCCATACTTCTGGGCTACCTTAGCGTTGTGCTTACACACATCGTCTCCATCCCCAAAGATGAGATATTCATGAGCCAATTCTCGTTTAGAAGGTAAGTCTCCAGCAATATTATGTATCGACACAATGTTTTTGGGTTTTCCGGGGCGTCGCCTGCTCGCGGCAGTACCAGTACCAGTACCAATGCCAGTACCTCCGCCACTCGAGTGCATGGAATAAGTGCCACCAATAGACTTTCTGAATTGACGGCCTGGCAAATACCACATATTGATCTTATGTAAATATGTAGTTTCAGAGTCACTCGAACTTGAAGAATCGTCGGATGCCTCCGAATCGTATTGATCTTCTGTTACTGAGGTCTCATCATTCATACTTCTGTGCCTTGGGGGAGTTGAATCTTGTTGCAGACGGCCAAAGCCGGCAAAGGTTGGCTCGCCTCTCGGTCGTTCTCTATATCCGTCAGTGGGAGTAAAGAGAACACGGGCCTTCTCTTCCTTAGTAGGAAAGAAACAAACTAGTCGTCCATCGTTTGAAAATCGACCGCCGCACAAGCGCAGGTCGGTTGGGACTGTTGGTCGACTAATCGGCCCCAGAGTTGCATCAAGCTCGACGCTGGCAGTAAGCTCCTGAGACATACTAGCCGAACCACCGGCTGGAATATCATTGTCTTCTTCTTCGCTTGAACTCTCATCTTCTATTCCGCTAAAGTCATCATCTAAGTCCTTGACGTTTTTGAAGAATGTATCGCTATTGGAGAGATCGATTTCCCCAAGTAAATAACTGAATGCTACATCGAGGCAGTTTTGATGCTTCTTCGAGAACTGACTGGCCAGTTGGTTCACTTCCTGATCAAGTTTTTTGTATGTTTGATCAGCCATCAACGCAGTTTTCTCAATTAAGAATCGCGGTGCTCTGGCTTTCGGGTACCTTGTAGGGATGTCAACTTTAATTTTCATGTAAATCGTGTCGCCATCCGCACCCCAAGGTCCTTTCAAGGATGCCTTGAGAGTAAGCGAGTCCATGTCAACATTGTCCCATTTCACGTTGGGCAATTGCTGATTGATGCGGATGAGTTCTTCTTGCAATGTCTCAGGCTCGCCCCAGTGCTCGTTGTGGAAGCTCGGGCCAAACATTGTAGAATCCTTCGAGTCTTTTCTTTGAGGAGTCGCTATGGCGGAGGGTTTTCTCTTGTTCATAGTTATACCCTTCATCCATCCAAGCTGATCCAGATGCCGTTCAGTGCCCTTCACTGCTGTGGGTTTCGCCTTCATCGACTGTCCTTTCCAAGTGGACCCCTTGTTGGATCTTGGATGGTAGGCTGACATAGTCTGCATTCCCAACGTTAAGGTACTGCGCCTGTATTGACTTCCTCCGCTACCAGGGCGAGGATCACTCATAGTCGCAGTTCTTCTCTCTCTATTTGGATGATCGTCAATCGCCCGATACGTTTTGTACGCCGCTCCCTTTCGAGTAATGGGGATTTTACGTGCTGGGCCGCCTTTGATATAGCCGGTAGATTCAAGAATATGTGATTCTGCTTTGTGTAAACGAAGCTCATTGTCTTCACCCCATGAGACGAGTTGAAATTCTCGCTGGTCTACTCCATCGACAACGCCTCCACGAGTCCTCCAGAGAAATTCTTTCACTTTGTGGCTTCCATGACCAGGAAATACCGTAATCGGGTCTACTGTATCGTCCAAAACTTCACCTTCCTTGTGACGTATGTCGTATAGATACAGGTTTCCAGGGTCGTTCTGGGGCATGGCGAGGAGTCCCCATCCGAAAGGCGTATGACGTGCTCGCCATACGGGGAACTCTGTTCTGATAATTCTTTCCGGTTCGTCTGAGATAGCGTAGTCCCAAAGTTTGATGCTCTTGTCCAAAGAGCAAGTCGCCACTTTTGTTGACTCTGTGCGGTTCCAGTCCAAGCCGTATATCTTTGAAGTATGTGCACTGATAGATTTTAGGGGCGCGGAGGGATTTCTTTCATCCCATATGTGAAGCCACCGATCATGGGAGGATGCCAAAATGTTTGGATCTTGACGGTTGTACTTAACCTGTGTCGCGCCAGCGAACCAGTCACAAAAGGTCAAAACGGGCTGTTTCGGTTTTCGTAGGTCCCAAGAATGCACATAGCCATCTACAGCGCAAGTAGCAAGAATATCAGGGTGGTGAGCGGAGAAATTGATATCCGTGATGGCTCTGCTGTGACCCTGGAGAGAGTGCTCAATCGCGCCACTGGCAGAGTCTTCTCTTAGGTTCAAATTCCATACCAAGCAGCGATGGTTCGCGGTAGAGGCCACCCAGTAGTCTCGTGCCGCAAAAGGTGACCATTGGACATCTACTACGAGCCAGGGTAATCCATGGCTACTCAGCCTTCGGGGTGGACTGAAGGGAGAGTCTAGATCAATGATGGCAAGTCCATCTGGCCTGCGTGGGTTGTCAGCACAGAGCTCCTATTCCTGGGAAATTTATCACTTACGATGCCAGAGCAATATCGCGACCACAGGGCGATATTGTAGCTGATCCTACCAATCCATCAACGTGAATAGTCACGTCGACATCGAAAGTTTCGCTGTCATAGGCCGACTTGATGGTTTTGCTCTTCTTTGGTACGTCCGACTGGTGATCGAAAGTCGAAGGCATAGTGTAGAATACGCGGCTATGGCAGTCGAGTGCCTTTGCTCACGACATATATTGTCTACGAGTACGACGCATTGCGCCTCACTACTGCCCTTGATGGGTGGGCTAGTGAAGGGCTCGCATCTCAAGCGGTGCCTAGGAGCTTGTTTCATTAAAATAATTCGAGTTATTCGGAAGTGCACCGTTTAATTAGCATTGTATGCATTGAGGGGCTTGATCTTGCGTCATGTTATAATGAATTATGATACATATAGGTAAGCGTAAGTAGGTATGTAGTCGATGAAGTGGATGATGGATGAAGCTTTGATGTGAGCTGCAGGGGCCTTCATGCCGCGCCTCACATGGTCCCTGTAGGTAGGGAGGTTAACCTAGACTGGACGCTGCATGTGGCTCTATGCTGTGGCATAGCTGACCCAGGGCATGCTTAGCAGGTACGGAGATACACATCATCGATAAGGGAGAGAATCTGTACCCAGGCCCGCCGGCCCACCATTAGGTAGCGGGGCATTGCACGCTCAGCTTGAGCACACAGAGGCGATGCATGTAGCACAGCAGCCCACCTTATCGCTGCCCGCTACTATTGAGAGATTGATAATGCCCGTGCCCAGGGTGTCGTTCATGCTACGAATCGCAGACCAACTATTCCCCCCCAAGTTCCTAAAACTTCATAAAATCTCATGAGCTTATAGAACCGTACTTCACTCTGGCCTTCCTAAATTATACGTCTTTGACATCCGTGTAAAAGACGTTACTGCACCCCTCCACTGGTTATCAGCGTATCTAAAAAACGTACCCCTCCTTTGTTTAGATACTCTTGGAATTATTTCCTCAGATATATCTTCCAACTTGTTTGCGGCCTTATTTGTAAGCTACAACGCCATACTTGTCTAAACCGTTACTGGCAAACCCGCGATATCGGTTTTCACTTTTTACTGGCGAGCCATTCCTCATAAATCAGCAGCACCGACGTGGTGATTCTCCTACGAACGACGCAAAGATGGCGTTGCCAAAGCGCATCGTGAAGGAGACCGAGCGCCTGATGACCGAGCCGTACGTAAACCACGATTCAGAGCGCCGACTTGGCCCCGCTATTCTGACCCTATCTCCAGTGTTCCTGGCATCAGTGCAGTTCCCCATGAGGACAACCTCCGCTACTTCGACGTCGAGATCCACGGACCGTCGGGATCGCCATATGAAGGCAAGCTAACCAAAGCCCAACTCACATTTGTCAGTTAGAAATTAGCCCTAACATATAGCAAACAGGTGGAATCTTCAAGCTTGAGCTGTTCTTAACAGACGACTATCCTATGGTCCCGCCAAAGATCCGCTTCCTAACCAAGATCTATCATCCGAACGTCGACAAGCTGGGCCGTATCTGCCTAGATGTTCTCAAGAGTAAGTGTCCAGCCCCTTCTTATCTCAATAGTACTAGTAGTAGCACTGCCTCGAATCTTCTGACCCACTCTCTCGCATAGACAACTGGTCGCCTGCACTCCAGATCCGCACGATCCTGCTATCGATCCAAGCACTGCTAGGCGCGCCGAATCCAGACGACCCGCTAGCCGCCGATGTCGCCAAGAGCTGGAAGGAGGACGAGAGCAAGGCCATCGCTACGGCCAAGGAGTGGACTAAGACATATGCCGCACCGGCCCCGAAATAGAACAAAAGGCTCTGGGGGCTGAGAAGAGGATATTCTCCCGTCGCCCATGATGAGAATGCATTCATGTTTACGTGCCTCGTTGCCTCCTCGACTTTGGAGTCTAAGGTAGTTTTGGAGTACATGACATGAATCAGCGGAAAGGAAACACAAGAGACGATGAGATCGTTGAGAGCATTTCCGAATATCACAGATCGAGCGTGAACGAGCGGCGGATAAATACACAACAATGCAATCGGAGGGCAAACTGCCCTAGGTGTTGGAGGCTTTGCTTTTCCTTTTTTTTTTTTTCTTTTTTTTGTGGTTACGATCTCGATGGTGTTTTGGGATCCCAGCGGGTTTACAGGAGGTTAGGAGCATTTTCGTCCCCCTTCGTGATGCAGTGGCATCCCAACAGACAGACCAGCAGAGAAAGATGCCGTAGAGGAATGAGATCCTCCATATTAGTACCCCAGAAAATGGATACTAGTCATGCCTACGGCACCATAAGTCTCGACATTGTGAACTCTTTTATGCCTTAAATACTTTGACAGTATCATTCCTTTGGCGACATGTGTATGTGATGATTGTACACAATGATTGTACAGATTATCCCCAGGTAGGTCGTCGCGATGTTGACGAAGTATTCGATATTGAATCTCATTCGACACCAAGGCATCATGTCTCCCTAAACACAAAGACCCCCTTCCCAGCTCTGAAACCTTCCAAAGTCCCCTGCACGGCCATTTTAAGGGTATTCTCCTCGGTCTCCCAGCTCCAGGGGATATCGACAACCGGCGTATCCTCAAACTTGCCCTCTCTTACTAAGTCTAAAATCTCGTTGACAGTCCTCGCCTTGGCGGCCGCATCACGGTCCGCCCACCGGCTCAGCCAGAACCCAACGAACCGTATGTCCTTGAAGATGAGTAGGCCCGTGGGCAGTGCCACGGGCTGCCGCGCCATGCCGCCGTACGTGACCATGGTGCCGCCGGTGCCGAGGGTCTTGGCGATGGTCTGCGCGGACTTGCCGCCGACGCAGTTGAGGCCGAGGCGGATGCCCTCGCGCGCGCCGCGCGTCCACTCGGCGACGCGGTCCTTGAACTCGCGGGCCAGGAACTCGTCCTCGGTGACGACGTGCGTGGCACCCAGGCGCGTCAGCTCGTCCTTGAGGCTCTGGGTGTCGGCGGGGTCCGGGCGCGCGCGCACGACGTTGATGCTGCGGTACCCCCACAGACGGCCGAGCTGGATGGCGGCGCGGCCGACGCCGCTGTTGGCGCCGTTCTGGACGAACCAGTCGCCCTCGCGCAGGGGCGGGTCCGCGTAGTCGCGCAGCATGCGGTACGCCGAGCACGGGTTGACGCTGACGGTGCCGGCCTGCACGGGGGTCAGGCCCGTCCTGTCCACCTTGATGAGCGCGTTGGGGGGCGCGACGGCGTGCGTGCGCCAGGTGCCGAAGCCGGTCTTGGCCGGGATCACCCAGTCGCCCTTCTGCAGGTCCGAGGAAGAGGAAGAGGACGGGGACGATGCGACCTCGAACACGCCCTCGTTGCCCGGTATCACGGACGGCTCGGACGTTCCGATCAAAGAGCTGAAGCTCGGTTTTGCGCCGTACGTCCCCTGAATCGTGTTTACATCCGCTGGGTTGATGGATGCGGCGAGGGTGCGCAAGAGGACGGACGAGGAGGGGAGGCTAGGTGAGATAGAGTGTGTGTGTAATCTGTGCGTTTGCGAATGGCTATGTTAGCAATCTCTCTCCTTCTCTCTAAAACCCCCCTGCAAGTCAGAAAACGTTGACAGAGACAATAGCGCAAGAGTAGAGGTAGAAGCTCACTTCAGAACGTCTTTCGGCTCACCATATTGGCTGAATACGAGGGCTTTCGCCTGGGTGTATCCGTATGGCCCCGATTTTCGGCGCACCGACGTTAACGTTGTGCTTCTCGACGGTGCGGCTTGGCCGCAACACCGCGCGGAAGACGGTCGGAGCGATGTGCAGACCAGCGAGCCCGCGACTCTGAGAGTTGCCATGCTGTGGTTAAATGAATGAAATTAGAATCCGCGTGGGGTCCCCTTCTCTCATCCGTCAGTTCTTGTTTTCGCCCTGCTGGTGTGGCAGTAGCATCCAGTTTATGATCCGGGTTTCAGCATGTGTGTGTGAAGCTTGCGAAGTATATGTGCGAAGAACTACCTAGACCAAGTCTTGATAGATAAGACTATTTAGCTAATCTGGAGAGACGTCATCAATAACGGGCATGGGCTCCACCTGATAGCTTCGCCCTAGCTTCCAATGCCTACCTACAACTGGCCTCCGTGATTGGCCAAGAAGCCAATTTCTAGGTTCAAGCTCTGCCAACACTGAATAATTGTAGCTGTCGTGAAAACGGTGTTTGATAACGTCAATCATATACTCCAACCTTAGTACACCAATTAGAAAGCTTCGCATGAGTTCGGATCTCTTGGCCTCACAATGCTTGGCTTACCTATGATGTGTAGGAGATAAATGGGTGGTTAGGTGTAGTTGTATGAACGGGGGTAGTTTCGATACCAGTGCGTGGCCACTGAGGCAACCTCACTTTAAGGACGTTATATGTGTGTCTCACTAATGATCCATGGTCCCATCATAGTTCTAATTACCCACCTACAGCTATGTCGACAGCAGAAGATATCTGTCTTACGCGGCCCAGGTGGGAATGCTCCATTACATCATATATGTTTCACAGCACTCCGAGGAAGATAAGGAACATAAGAGTTGAGCCGCACAGGTTTGCACACAACAGCAACATCGAAGAGTTTACTTAACAGTCATGCTCCTGACATCAAAAGAAGAGGGGCTCTATTCTGTGATAATTGATGGCAGAACTGGCAACCTTCTTTCTTTCACTTAAATGTTCTTCCTGTCGTGATCCATAAGCACATAGCCATAGAAACCGACAGTCGATCCAATAATGGTCCGTTTCCTGTCCTACTCGATCCTATTCATTCGCAAAATTGACTCGCTTTCAAACCGCCTCCAGCCACTAAGCATCCGAGCTCCGAGTTCTCGCCTACTTTAGCGAAAAGCAACTGAAGAATACATCTCAAGATGAGGGTTGTGAATACAAATGCTAGTAGTAATGACCCCTCGCCAATTCAAATAGGCCTGCCCCGTAGTAAATGCTGCCGAGACGTACGCACTGGGCAGCTTCAAACGATGAAAATAAAATTAAGGAAAGAAATGACAAGAAAATGCGACGTAGCATGTCGATGAATGAGTTCATGAAATAATCTGGGTATCTTCTTTCCCCTCCAAACATTTTCAGACAGACTTTCTTAACAGAGTACCGCCACATTACAGGCCTTATAACAGCTCGTTGTTGGGGATTAGAGCGGCATAGTTGATGAGGCCCAGAATAAAGGACCCAAAAGATATGCAATAAGAAGCTGAGTACTATAGTCGTGTTCATGAGCCCTTCCCAATGCCCTTGAAGAGATCTTCGCCTAGCTGTGTGTCGATCTTGGTCTCCAAGGCGCTCAATTCGGGGATCATCGGTGGCGGAGGACCGGCTGGTTTCTTTACCTCCTCAAATTGATGTGTATCCCTCTTGTCATCGCTTGGATTGTCGTGTGATCGTAATCTCCGAAACCAGCCGCTGCTGCGCTTGGCCTTCCTTCCTTCAGCTGTGACACTCGCCGTACGGCTCGGAGGCCGGGACGTGTCTTGACCGGTAATGGATCCTTGTTCATTGTAAGCACCATTCAATAATGTCCTGCTAATCAAGCGCCGGAGGCTACCGCGACTCGATGGCGCAGGCGACGCGGGAACCTCCTCTGCTGGACGTTTGACGCCGACATTGGTTGTGATAGTGATGTCGGATTTGTTGGGGGAAGTACCGTATCCATAGCTAGCACCATTTGCTTCTTCCTTCTTTGGCACCTCCTCTGCTTTCTCCTTTTTGAGTGGCACCTTGGGTTGTGTTGGAGCCTCCTCCTTAGGCGACGGGAGGGGCGGCGGGATATTGGTTCCGTCAGTCAACGAGCCAAACTTGAAGTCCAGGGCGGGAAGCTCGAAGCGTTTCGACTTCGGCGCGGCTTGCGCAGAAGCTGCACCGTTACTGGGGGTCATTGCAGGCATGGCGAAGCTTGAATATGATCGAAACAGGGATGCTTCTGGCCAGACAGTCTTGCGGGCGCGTCTTGTCGCCGGCAATTCTGGAATTTTGATATGGCTGTTAAAATAGAGTCAGTCGGGAAGGACGGCTTAATTGAATGGTTCAACACTATCTTGATGTAGAAAATTATAAGAAAGATTTATGTTACGGACAGTAACGCTTGATCAGGTATTCGAAGCAGAGTACCGTATTTGTTGAATACCGCTCTTCGAGGTGGGACCGACAGCCAATAAGGAAGATATGGGGCGTTGTTGGCTTTGGTGACTCTGTATGCAATGGAATAGAGAAAACAGTGAACCTCTCTAAGCAGAATCGACTATCGAGGCTAGGCAGGCAGGCAAAGGGGTCGTATGGCCCGAGCAACTAGTTGGGCAAAGGCAAAGGTAAGTTAAAGTTGGGGAGATAGAAGATGGCACCTGGGGTTTCTGTCTGGGGCGGAGACCGAAATGCAGAAACGTAGAAACGCAGAAATGCAGGGCCAGGGCCAGGGTCTATTGAAAAGAGTAGGCTGGGCTGGGCCAAGCCGGGACTCCGTTTTTCATCTGCAGTGCGTGCTACCCTTGTAAGTTCTCGCAAAGATGATATGCCTGCCTACCGAGCCTACTATAAGATAGTCTGCGCAGCCCGCGACACAACGGTTGGTTGGAGGCGCTGTTTGACAACTTGACAAGCAGGAGGAATGACGACAATCGACCTATCAACCCGAATCATTCGTCATAAACAGCTTCTCAACGCGAAACAAAACAACTTATAGAACGCAGGAGGGAGTGTAGGAATACGGTCGGTGCAATCAAGATAAGCAACCGTATAGGTAATTTAGCAATTTGTAATTATAACAAAGATGCTTTTCCAATCTGGTCTCTGGATTCTGGATTCTGGAGTCTGGAGTACAATTATGTACTTGTGAACTTGTGAAAAGAGAGGGGATGATCTTCAGAAGGGAAAGGTCCGTGTGTAGGTCGGTCCGGTGGATATGGCTCAAGAAGGAAATGCTCGTTCCTGGTTCGCCGGTTCTGGAAGCTTTTTAAAAGTAGCCGTGCCCACCCGGATCCACTATAGCTCAGTAGCTCCAGCTGAGGTTGAGCTAACAGTCCGTACTGCCATTCACATGATTGCCTGTCATAATGAACCATCTTGTAAGCCACATCTGCAAGTCATTAACCTTAGCACTATGCCACCACCGGCACATTGTACGTATTGAATTGGTACAAAGTAGTCAATGAGACGATGGTGATCGATTTCAAAACCTTGCGGCTTCCGCCACATTATATACGATAAGTCCATTCCACCAACTCATGCCTCTAAAAGGCTCCTTACAGAACACCCCTTAACGCATAAGCTATCCCAGAACAACACGCCGTCCAACGCCGCCCAACGCCGCCTAACGCCGTCTCAGTCTAGACATCAAATGCCAGTATTCTGCGGCCGTCAACAAAGAGAACGCTTTTTATCTAAAGGCCTGCACAAAGTCATGGAGTCTGTCTATAACAACCGGCATGATACCGTTAAGGGAATCCTCTAAGATTCGATCAAGATGTCTAATGGCATCTTCTTCGCTCAGCTCGAGGTGGAAGCGTTCCTTAACCTTGAACACCGCCTTATCTGGCTCGGCTTTGATATCTGGGATGTTGGCATGCACCATGAGGCTGAATAGATTCAGGATCAGATTGGACGACTTTCGCAGCGCCGCAAACGCGAGGAAGCAGTATTGTTTGAATTGCATGTACACCTCGCTGGGCGGGTTGGCGCCACCCATGGCATCCGCCATTTCTTTGCTCAGCTTGACCGCTGGCGCGAACGGTTTCGGGTCACGGCCCAAGATAAAGCCAAAATCGGCATGGAAGAAATGTCCGTCTGGTGCAAGAAGCAGGTTTTCTAGATGCCGATCGCCGACACCCAGGATGTATGTGATAACACAGTAGCCCGCGCAGGACTTCGTGAACGTATCAAGCGTTTCCTTCCGAACTCCTAAATATGCTCGGTCGTCTGGATTATGTTGGCGCAGGTAGGCAAGAGCGGGGTTCGCATGGAACTTAGACGTGATGGCCGAAAATGTTTGCGAGGGTACGAATTGAGAGGCACCAGCCGTTGTGCTTGTCGCCAGGATCTTGTACGGCGAGAGTTTGAGGTCCAAATTCTCCTTCTGCAGTAGCTGATCCATGAGCATGATAATCTGTATGACCAACTGGTCTTGACGCAGATCGTCGCCAGTTTTGAAGATAATAGGGTATTTGCTGCCTGAAATCGTTTTGAAAGTCACCATGATAGGCGACAAAGACGATTTGAAGACTCGTGTTTCTTCCGGAACAACTCCGACAATCATCACCGACGGGTCCAGCGGCATGGGTATTGGGGGGTCAATCGTTAAGATTTCATTCTTTGAGTCGGCCAAGAAGGACTTGGCGTGCTCGAGTTTTCGTGGGTAGGAGTCTCGAGAAGCCTGGATATCAGCAGAGATCTTGGATAACACTGCGATAAGCTCGGCCTGTCTCCTAATTGTAACCCTTGTCTCTTTACCTCCAGGGCGAGTTTCTAACTCCTTCATAAAATCATATTGCACTTTTGCGTACATAGTGCGCACTTCCTCGCCCTGATCGTTGCTTTTGTCGTCATACTCAACGCCAAGGTACCAATAAAAGTAGTTTCCCAAAGTGAAGTTTTCAACTGCTCGAGATATCAGGAAATTCGCCAGCGACGATGCCCGCATGGTAGCCTGGTTTAAATCTGTGGAGATATGTTCAAATTTGAGAGCTTGAACAAGCTGTAGGAGATAAAGAAGCAGCTCATCATCGTCAGCTTTTCTCAATCGGTCAACAGCATACGCTCTAACAGCGCGATTGTCAAAAGTTGGCCCGAGTAACTCAAGAGCATCGTCTACATCAATATCCGTCCATTTTCCGAGGACCTGAATAGCCTGCTTGGACTCGCTCTGGTCTTGCCAGTTGACAGATTTAACAAACTTTGTTAGAGCACGCTTGTCTTTGGAAAGATGATACCGGAACTTCCACACGAGATCCTTTTCTTCAGGCGACAGCATATGAGTCGGAGAGTACGACATTATCATATTAAGCTCGTCACGAACTTTAGCGTTTGGCTTCAAATCCTTGTCTAGTATTCCATGACGGTGTTGACTTCTCACAAGGCGCCTATGTTTACTCTCGGCGGGGTTATCCTTTGCTCCAACCTCGGGGTCGTAGATTCGTACGATACGGTCGCGTCCTTCAGGCGCGTTTATCCCGGGCCCATAAGAAACTTCTGGGGGAGGTTTCAAAATAATATTTGACTGAGAAGCTGAAAGATGTTGAAAGGACGAAATTGGCGGTGGCGCGTATTCATGGTCCGCAAAAACCACTGGGAAATCAAAACGAGGCAGTTCAATGTTGAGAGTAAACTTAGACGGGCCAGGTCTCGGAGGCAGCCCGTCTTCCAGCTCGGCTCCAACATTTTTTTGTTCGTCCTCAGCATTTGTATTTGAAGCCGGCTGACGTTTGATCGATTTGATCGAGTTTCTAGCAGCTTTCAGGCCACGTTTCTCAGTCCCACGGTATACCAATTGATCAAGCCACTCGACTCTGGGAATTTCATTCATTTCATGTTTCTTGAATAGTTTCTCCATGCGCTCAAGCTCCTCTGCTTCTCTATCCACTGCAGTGGCTTCATTTTTCTTTATACCATCCCTTGATTTCATGGGGTTTGAGGGTGTGGTGGTATTATCATTGCCATCCGCCTGTTTGTGTCGATGGACTATACACTTCTGTCGTCCTTTTTGCAACTGGTTATCCCTATCAAACAGTGGCAAGGTGGTTCCACCGAATGGAATAGCATGTCCTTGGGCTTGACTGCCGCCGATTGGTGACAGATCCCATATCGTGATCGCAAGGTACGAATTTAGCGGGAGAGATTTATAGGGTATCGGTATGGTAAGCCATTCGTTCCACCTGTGACAAGTTAGCATATGCCTTCCAGCCCATTGGCCTCACATCTGGTAAACAGTCTCACCTTCGCTCATTTCGGAATGGTTTGTATGATGTTTGTACTGGTACAGTTAGGGGCTTTGATCCAGCCCAGACTTGGGCAGTGACGTAGAGGTCAGAGTGTGGGCTAATGAAACTTGAAGTCAGGATCTCGCCCGTGTCGCAAAAGAAACGCGACGTGGTATATACATACCTTGTGTTGGAGCCAATATGTCGAAGTTCAGGCCGTTTCAGAAGGGTTGAGAATAGATATGGAGCTTCATCGCCTTCCAGGTTTATACTATGTTGCGCCAGTGGTCAGTAACAATCACGGATTGCATGACGGAGAGCGTCCGTTAGATCAACTAACTCACATGCGAATGCTGACAGGATAATCAAGCGATTCGGATGTCCCAAACGAAAAAGGCTCCATTCTCGGCTTTCAGAGCCCATAAAATCTTGCAGAAATCAAGGGCCAGGGCATGTTACAGTGTTCTTAGTAGTAAATCGCATCAGGGCGACTATTAGGAAGGGCACGCAGCACGAGAAAGGCTTCCGTCATATGAGCACTCAGCTGTCCAAAAGCGGTCACAGGCGCTGTCTTAGAGCTAGCTTGAGCGCACTTATCGTTATCTTATCTTACGCTACCTAGATTATAGGTAGTTACTCTAACCCCGCTCCGTGCAACTATCAGAAGTTTGCAAACTCAGAGTGTAGTCGCTAACCAGCCACGAATGGTCCCTCTAAGCCACAAAGGCGGGGGATCCGAAGCATTCAATTTAGTATCAGCGGTGCCCGTCGCGTCTGCCAGGCGATAAGACGCGCTGCCTCACTCAGCCAACACTTTATCGGTAACATCAATACTGTGCTCATCGCTTGGATGAGCCAACGCTTTACTCAAACTTCCAAACTTATCCATACCTGGGTGTCATTAGTAGAATACACCATCTCAACTCTCCAGAAAACTTTGCATCGTCATTTTGTCCTGTCATGTCGTCACGAGCCTCTTCGCAAGAGGCAGAAAGTCCTGGCTCCTCGCCCATTAGGGGCTCTCAACAAAGTACTCTAGTCATGAGGGACAGAGATAGAACTACCAATGGCACATCCAAAAGAAAGAGAACCTTGACTAATGGAGCTGGCCCATCGACCTCCCGGCGTCGCACACGTGATCCTGAAATAGTCACAGATGATGACGAGTCCGATCAGTACGACCCCGATCAGCCCATAGAAGAGAAACGCAAACTACAGCGGAACTATCGAGATCTTCTGCGTGCATTGCATGAGAATCCAGACGAACTTTCCAACCCAAAGTCCATGTTTCTACATGAGACATTGACCGGAGCTAATGAACTTTCACGCCATGTCAAACAGACCGGTGAAGCCATTATCGACTCAAAACTACTCGTTGCTGTGGCCGATGCTTCGTACCGGAGGACGGCGCGTCTAGTTAATGGGAATATTTCGCAAGGAATTGATGTAGACGAGTTCGTCTCTAAATGTATTAGTTACATGAGACTTGGTGCGGGTATTGCCGAAGACGATGCACCAGAACTTACTGCTACCCAACAACAACGAAGACAGCCTGCAAGGGGAAATGCAGACGATTCAGACGAAGACGAAATTGGGGATGAGGGCGATATGATGAACTGGGAGCATTTAGGCCGCTTCGCTTGTCTCCCAAATATTCAACGACCAGCAGTGCCCGGCTTTCTTCTCGGGCCGCTCTCCGTCGAAAAGAAAGTGCGGAAAGTAGTGAAGCGCAGCGCGCCTTTCAGAGCTGATAACCTGAGAGAGACGAGGCCGGAAGTACTAAATGCCGAAGACGTTCAGCGGTCTGAAAAGAATGACCTTACAGCAATCTGTGCGAAGATCCTCCGACGACTACAGGAATTTCAGGATGAGGCTCAAACAAAAGTGGAGGCTGCTTTCAACAATTATGGAGATGATGAAGCACAGAAACTAATGAACAAGTATGGCTTAAGAGATACCGGTGGCATTGACCTGCTAAAGTTTGTGGTAAATCCAAAATCATTCGGACAGACCGTGGAAAACATATTCTACGTCAGCTTCTTGATACGAGACGGAGCGGTCCAAATCGAGTTTGACGAAAGTGGACTACCTACACTGCGTAAGTATTAATTTCCACATAGAAATATTTCTACTTCTGACATCCGCTAGAACCCGTATCTGGTCAGGAAACTGGTGCAGCGAAGCATGATGCCCAAAAGCACCAGGCCGTACTATCCATCGACATGCAGACATGGAGAGATATCATTGATGCGTTCAAGATTACCGAATCAATAATTGAGCATCGCAAAGAACATAACACACAGGGCCCAGGAGCTCGAAGCTGGTACAGCTAATGCGATAGCCGATCAATCGGTTCGCACCATCTAAACTACCTTTTCGGCACCTGTTGAAGGATTTGCAATTGCGATCCTTGTGTGTAGTTACGAATAGCAACTTCAAAAGGCGCTGCGCTGTACAATAATTATGTCTAGATATCCATGCGAGCGCGAAGCTCATGTCACATTAGCAAAATAGCTTATCATGATTGATGATTGATTCATGTTGATTTATTCATTACGCATTAGCACGACTTCCTCGATTAGCAGTGGTTTTGGTGAACCAGAAACAATTTAACACTACCCTTTTCATCTTTCGATACACCGTAATGCTAAATACAACAAGCCATATAGATCAAAGTCAACAATACCGAATTCTATTACGCAAACCGAAAGACTCTAAGAAGGGGGACTCCAATACTCTGTTTCGGTATTTTCAGTATGAGCGGTACTTGAGCGTGGCTCACGAGCGAATTTACAAACATTGACAGTCGCGTCTTAGAGTATGCCGAATTGGCAGTCGTTCAAAGCCCCCTCATGACTTAGGATGTTGTTTATGGCCTTTATCGTTCTTCCAATTCAGCCCTAAACTTCGGGATTACGTCAATCCTATTACTCGTATAAAATGCGCAGTATTAAGCGGTATATTTCTGGTTATGCCACGCCAGTCTTTCAGCTAATCTCGTCTTCCGGATCTAGGACTTAGAACGACATATATTCTGTCGAGGATGGTTCATCTTTGAGTGGTAGATGGGTCAACAGTATGTCGCTTGAGAGATGCAGTATAAAGATAAAGATAAGAGCAGAGTATCTTAATCTTCATGCTCATTGAAGATACGTGAAGGCTACACAACATGTAGGTACTATACAAGGCAGTACACAATATCCATGTATATAAGCGCTTTCTCCCGCGTCTTTCATCTTAGATAGAATACCATCATATCCAATAAGACTTATCCTGTAATAGGATGCTTCTTACTAATAAGAAGCTATTAAGGTGGGTATCTGAAGCCTAGGCGCTGAGCAATGCATAGTCATTCTATAATGGCAATGCCGCCGCGGCGATGGGGGCGCGAGCGGTCGGCTTTCGCCCACTTTTCCTGCCAGTACGACTGTGGCTATAACGAGAACGGTGGGTGTGGTCATGCTTGCGCCACTCTAGTCGGGCCGCCGCTTGGTGGCCGGTATTAAAGAACGGGCGGGCTGTCTACAACAGTCTCGTAGGGGTCCAGCCCGTATCTTCACTTTTGGTTTGTGTGATGAACGGCCACTAGAAAGGACGCCCTGCTGGGCGCCATGTACAAGGCAAACATGATGTTGTCCCATAGTTTTTGTCTTCATGAGACTCTTTTACAAGAGGATAGTAAGTCGATCTTCGGGATGACAGCGTAACTGAAGCTGCGTTTCATGGTGAAAATTGAATCGGGAGAAAATCTGGCCCATTCACATTTGCAAGCGCTGGTCATGGTATTCGACGAGCCATCAACTTGCTTGGAAAATAAAGGAGAAATTGTAGGGATGAACGGAAAATTTGCTAAAGGAACATAGCAGACAATTACGAGTGGGCATCCCGAAGTTGAACTGTCCCCAACTAAGAGGATGATAGTCGGCCCACAGGATATACTCACCAACTATCCCATAGGATACTGTTTGTTCCACAAGAAAACACCAACTGAGAAACAGTGGAAGCTGGAAGTCTTTTGGCACCAATGTGAAGCAAGCGGTAATGAGTGGGGGACTGCCGGAGAAGGAAAAGCGTACTATATTACCAAGTCGGCGAAATGCAATAGTCTCTCCAGCGCGCCGTATCAGCCTCTCTGAAGGTATCAATAGTGCCTTCTACTCCCTGTGGCCCAACAGACCAAATGCCTTCGTCAACAAGCTTGCGCCAATGGTCCAACAAACGTTCCAGGCGCTGAGGGCGGTAGTAATCGCCGCCGAAAGGCTTGTATCCATGCTGGAACAGCTCGGCCACGCTCCCTCTTTCGACGGGCGACTCGTCGCTCCTCCGCGCGCCCGCACTCGCCTCCCCGACGTCGCCCTTTAAGCCGTACGGCAGCAACAGCCGAAACCCTTCCTCGGCGTTGTCGTAAACATTCCTCTCAACTGACTCACTGTAGACACCGGCAGGGACCCGGGACGGCACAGGCGAGTCGGCAGACCATGCGCGGAAGCCATTACAAAATGGACTTGAATATCCCGACAGGTCGGCCTCATGCTCAGCTCTTGCGGTGGGGAAGAGGCATACCGGCGGTACGGCCTGGGGGGCACGCGGCAGTCTGGTAAAGGGCTGCGCTGCGGCAAACCCAGGCGCGTCTGCGGGGGGTAGGAGGAGGCCTGGAGCGATGCAGCGGAACTGAGGGCGGCGGGCACGGGTCAGAAAGGCGCGCGCGAAACAACGTTCGGGTACCGAGGCCGCGTCCAGAGCGGCGGGCGCGAGCAGTGGTTCCGTTTCGACCGAATTGGTGGTGGTACCTGGTGGTGGCAACGGCAGCAGCAACACGCGCGCCTCGATGGCGTCGCACAACCGATCCCACGCGCAGACGCAAGCGGCAACCTGGGCCTCGCTGTAGGGCCGCCACTCCCAGGGCCCAATCTTTTCGCTGCCGAACAAGGCCGGCGCGTCCCTGGGTGAGGCCACAACCTTGCCGAGACGAACGAGATGGATCCAGTTAGAGAGGACAGTCTCGAGCGGATGCCAAAGCGCCGGGTGTGCCTGGACGGGCAGCGCAAAGCCATAATCGTCCATGTGCATGAAGACGGCAGCGCGATGGCAGCCTTGGTGGTAGAACAGGCCGGCACCAGATCCCCCGCCCTGGCCTATGTTGGGGAAGTACAAGCACACTAAGCTGTCTGCCGGTTCGTCGAACAAGTCGGCCGTCTGATTGTCGAAAAGGCCATCCGGGTGGGAGAGTCCGGAGGCCCAGAAGAAGAAGGGCGCGGGCTCGGGAGCACCAGCAGGAGGTAGCAAGGCTGTGGCGAGGAAGGCCGCCAGAGAGGAGTCGAGCCGTGGACGGAGACCCTCGGCTACAGCACCGTGGGTGGTGAAATAGGTGTTGTTGTTGCCATGCAGACTGGCTGGTGCACGGCCTTCAGCAACCCAGGCATAATGCACGAGGTAGTTGTGGAGAGCTGCGCATCGTGCGTGGTCCATCCCTACCAAGTCGACGCGCGCTGGATTGTCGGCTGTAACAAGCAGGCCGTCCACGTTGGGGAGTTGTGAAGCATCCATCATTTACATAGACTATTTCTGTTATTGTGAATGTAAATTCAGACCGACCGCAAGCAAAAGAAATTTAAAGAGGAGCATTTAACCTGTTACAGCTGGAAAGTACCTTAAGCCCGTGTTCGTGATATTGTTATTAGTGTTTCTGGTCCCAGAGGAAGCGGGACTGATTCTTCAATCTGCTACATGTTCCTTTCTAAACCCCACAATTTCATCACTCTCAAAAGTTAGACAATTAAAGTGAATCTATATATAGTTGACACGTACGTTAACCTATAGAGGAAAAAAAACATTCGAGCCTTTCCAAAGTAATGTTTATATGTAAACATTTACTGTTCCTTATCATATTTAGCTCCAAATCAAGAAGACATCGCATTAACCGATTCATTCATTTTCAGCTTTGGAAGTATCAAGACAACAGTAATACATTTGCTTTCTATTACTAGAACTTGATAATTTAGCTTGGCTCTAATCACCATACCATATTCACACAACCATAATGCTACTCATACAGACAACTCACAGAGATGTCTTATGCCTCCAAATTCTTACAACAGACTCAGAACTATAGTACCAAGCATAGAAAAGACCGCCGTCCCATACTCAAGGAAAACAACAACGCCAGCATTCGGCTTGGAGCTAGGCGATGGCGCAATAGCAGAAGCCGAGATATTAACACTAGTAGTTCCATCAGCCGCCTTGCTAAAGTTTCCAACCAACGTCTGGTCCGCGACCGCAGCCGGACGAAGAGACTCATATGCTGCGCAGGTGTTGTTCGGTGCGAGCCGACAATCTGGCGCCGTGCAGATCGCCTGGAGCTGGAGGTCGGTCTGTGGGACAGCGCCGGCCGGCTGCGAACACCGTAGGTTAAATGTGCTTTGAAGAGATGCGTTCACACCTTGGGCATCCGCTGCGCTGAAGCCGAATGATTTTAGACCTAGCACGGCTTGCTGGACGAAGAAGCCCATTTCGGCTTCATTTAGGTATTGGTATCTAAGTCACACAGGGAGAGATGAGATCAGTCGCTGTTATGATTGATGTGAACATGCAATTGTTGGAGGAGCAACTCACTTGTGGACTTCGTACATCGACGACCGCCCCTTGTACGTAGGTAATTCCGGTGATCCCAGATGTGAACAGCCCAGAAAAGTCCCGAAGTACGAGTAGACGTGTGTGAAGAACTTGCTATGAGCAGAAAAGAGTCAGTATGTGGTCTTACTCTACTTGCGACTTCAGATGAAGTAACGAATGAAGGACCAGCAGCAGGAATGCCTACTATTGCGACGAAGTTATATTCCCATTCCCAGGCTTGCTTTGACGAGCAGCATCCAAACCTCCGTCATCCAACCAATTTACGGCCTCCCCCTGTCCGGTGCCGGTGTTCGAAGATTTTAGGGCGCCAGTGAAGTATACGCTGAGGTCAACGTATTGTCCGTCATACATCGTCGGAGTCAACGCGCCTATGAAGTCAGGCACAGAGACCGTGTTGTACTCGGAGTATGGGCCGAGCAGTGCCGAGTGTAGGACTAGCGTCATCAATAGTTGCTGGTTTGTTGCTGTATTGTTGCCAATGGTCTTCTGAGTATAGAAGTCACAGGGCGTCGTTGTGTTGGGTCTTTCTTGGGCGCTGGCCAGGCTCGCCTGGCTTAGCAACACAGGAAGAAGTAAGAAAGAGAGTTCAAGTAGCTGCATCTTGAGTCTGACTATGTGCATCTTGACAGTTTGCCTTCCGGTACTGGTGTCTGAATCAAGGGCAACTAATTAATTGATTCTGCTGTCTTAAAGCCTGGCTTTTATAAGTTTACTCCCTCTTCAGCATTACAAGCCCCCAAATATGATATAATATCATGATACTTTATTAATCGTGCACGAAGTCCCAAAAGGGAAACTGAATACGAGATTATCAACACATCGGTAGGCTGTCTTATGTGACCACTAACTAAGTGCCTCATCCGCTACTTCTCCATGCTTTGTGCAAGAGGCGGGCCCTTCTACTTACGCTGCTTCATCCTTTTTGGCTTCTAACGTTTAATTACAGTTAAGTATCTGTCTCGATGACCCCATGTCCTAACCATCAATCCTGCTCATTGCTCAGCTCGTGCAATCTAACCTTTTCGGGGTAGCTCCGATGCTGACTGCGCTTTAGCCCAGCATGAGCCCAGATCAAGGGGAATCCAATGGCCTGAAATGCAGCTTCACGTGCTTGATGCTTCCTGTGCTTGTACAAATGCAACCGTCTAGGTAATCGGAGGCGGAGCAGTTCAATGAAACTCCTCATCTTGCAGTGCTCTTGGCACAGCCAAAAGTACACTCGGGGACTTCTCAAATTATGTGATAGGACTTCAAGTAGGGGTATGCAACTTCGTGACGCCCCCAACTATCCAATGTAATCTCAGCCGTATTACTTTGGCGTATATTTACCAATTACAAGTTAGGCTATTTAGCCGAATGAAGAAGACCAACGTGGAAGCCTAGGGAGTGCGCATCGTTTACGAATCTTTCCGATTAGACCTCAATGTCTGTAGGACACTTGAATGGTTACTACTCAAAAGAAGGATAATGCAGTGGTTCCAAGACCAGACTTCTCAATGACTTATGCACATTGTATCAAATAGTTAACTATAGACTCAGCTCTATGTCCAACTTAAACCAAACTTAAGCCATTAATCAAGTAGGAAGTACTATGCGCTACTAGTTCTTACTAACAATTATAGGTTGCTAGTTTATAGCTGAATGGGCAACTAAGCAGAGGCTTCCACAGCCCTATGTGAAATTCGAAATCCATTTTCCGCATAAACCTAGGGCTCCAAATGGGGTGGCCAATCATAATTACGGATTAGATACCGCGAAACTCTTAGCTCCGCCACCGTATGATTGATTGTCTCAAATGATATCTCGTAGGCTAAAGAGAGAGAAAAGAAAAGAGTTCTCGCGGCTCGTGCGGTTGCAACCAAATTGACGAGAGACCTGTATACTGTTGTCGGCCTAAGCTGTCACGGGGCGATTTTGCGGTTTTATTTAACCGTATTTCGAGATGAGTATGACCTTATATTACTGTTTCTGACAAGGACAGAAACGCCAAAAGCTAAACTTGAACCTATAAACAACAAGGTGACCCAGATTATCAAGGAATCATGCGGTTCTATCAATAATTATCTAATTTGAAAGTTAGAACAAGCAGAGAAGACTATTTATTAGTTGAACAGATTTGTATATGCACAATATTTCGAATGTTTGAAAAGCTACGAATTAAAATATATATATATAAAGGAGGGATTTTAAACGACAGATTGAGCGCAGTTGTCGTCATCTACGCTCTTTACGCAATACACTTTATGTCATGGAATCACGGCCCTTTAATCAAGTGAGCCCCCGTTATTCAGAGTAAATACAAGAAGTAGTTAAGTTTTTAGCATATCCCCTTTAGTGGTGCGACTACACTGCACATTTGTAATTACTATGCATCGCAACGAAATAGCCGACGCAACGATGACACCATCGACTAGAGCGCTATCGCGCCAATGGACTCTCACCCGGGATGTTCGGTGGTTGCATTGGAATAGGCGCAGGTTTCTTCTCGAACCGTTGCTTCTGGAGCTTTCTGGTTTTATGCAAAACTCAAGACGCCGTAATCCACATGCCAGCAATAAAAAGAATATGCCGTTATCAGCTAGATTGTATCTGCCTACCTAAGATCGGGACGATTTGTCGAGCTTCTTCTTCACGCAAGGCAACCACTGGTCGTACAATATACGTGCTATCTAGGCTGGTGAGATGCCTGCTGATGGGCCAAGCAGGAATTAATACTCATAATGCACAGTCTTCCGACTTCACTTACACCACAGATGGATTGTGGGGTCAGCTCGCATGTGGATTTTAGGGCAATGAATAACCTTTGGATAATATACATATCAAGACTAATGATAGCTGGCGCGAGCGGCATGAATAGTGTTTATATTAGGTAGAAAGTAATTATCTAGCAAGGGTCTTAGCCCTTACATGTGTTGCTCAAGCCTTTCGGTTCACCTAGATGCATTGCCTGAGACCACGTTTTGATTACTAGCAGTTTTAAATAATTTTTTGTCACAAAGACACTAGTAAATGCTCCAAGCATAGGTACACATATATTTCGAAACCAGGTCATTCTTTTGACTAGTATAAGCTCTCCGTGCAGATCTTATCCTAAGCGGCCCTTAAAATAGGTTGGATTAGCTCAACCACAGCTGGCTGCTCCAACCGTCCTTGGGCTGATGAACCCTCCTACTAAACACGAGAACATCTCAAGATTCGCCGGCATCAGAATTCAGTAAAGAAACGAAAATACTCATGACGTAACAGCCAGGTTCTAGTGAACGAGGCAGCATAGTAATGAGTCTGTTAGTGCCAAGCATGCTTCTCTCACTCTGTCTGCGCGGGTGTTGTGGGAGGTGTAGTCTTCAAAGTAACCAAAACCCCGTCGTTACTAGTTTCATTGCTTGTTGTGTTCCATTGGAGAGACCAAACGTTGTCAGTGTCAGTGGGGATTGCATACCACTGAGATTCCAGTCCGACCTCGTCGCTCTCGTGAAGGACGACCTGGCCATAAAAGATGAACCCAGTGGAAGATACATTGCTTGGTGGCGTTGAGTTGGTGAACCCAACTGTGTCAGATGAGGATCCGGAGCTCGGGACATAAAAGGTGGTGTTAGACCAAGAAGGCGTCGTGGTCAAACCAGTGGTATTGGGACTTCCCATAAGGGAGTTATCCGTACCGACCGTGACTTTCTACTCGTTAGTGACTAGAAACAAGAGAGTGGCTAATATCGTGCTAATAGTAATAACGTACAGATTACAACCGCTGAGTCTGTGTTATTCAGCTGCGAGCCATCGCCCACGTAGGCCGTTTCTGTGAAAAAGTTAAAAGGGTCCCGAACTCAAGGCTCTCAGAGTTCTCTTACTGCCGTCCGAGAATAGAGGGAAGCCGCCGATACCGGTGCCATAGGCAAAAAGGCTGAATGATGCGGGCGGCGCACGCTTCACGGCGTGTGGCGACGCAGTGGAAACCGCTGGCAACACAAAGAGTGAAAAGTAGGATGGAATATGCATTTTAAGATGAGTGATCAGTAAGTTCTGATACGAATTCGTTGAGCGAGTGCAATGGTGCTTAGTATATGCAGTGATAGTAGCAGCAGGCAGGATAATGTAGTCGAGAGAGAGCGGTGAACTCCGTGTATTATTCCGCCTTTCAACCATATGTAACATGAAGAAGCACTCAACTTATACAGGATGCATCGCTACTAGGTGCCGCTAGAAAGTGCGGTAGGTTCATAGCCTCACGAACCTAAGCCCCAATCGTCGAGCACATACGTAAGACTTCTTGGGAACAGAAGTATTGCATCGTGACGCCCTCAGCCCCATGTGCGATAAATGTTGAAGTGATGATGCGGCCTCTCGCCGGGTTGTGGGGGAACCCCATTGCCAGTTCCTGACTGGGATGACAGCTAAGTTAAGGAGAACCCTGCGGCTTAACGGACACTCGGATAAGTTTCGCAAGCTTCCAGGGGTTATATTACACACTATTGACCGATAGGGCTGGTACCAACACCGACAGCCCGATAGTGTAATGCAGGGCAATGCTTGTTTCAGTCATTATCGGGGATCCAGGGCCATGGGGCCTTTGCTGAAGCGTCCCACAAAAATGCTGTTTTCGTCGAATCCACGAAGCTATCATGACCGCAGGTGGGCGCGCAATTGCATACTTGAGTACCCATGCAAGGCACTCCCGGCAGATCGACAACTGCAATTTAAGGGTCCCGGTCACAAGGCCAGTTCCATTTTTAGAAGAAACACGACAATTAAATAATCCCGTTTCGATAGCAAAGCAAGTTAGATTGTCGGTACGTGGGAATAGTTTCATGCAAACCCATCACTACTACGTTGCCCGCTGAGCCACGGATGGACTCTTCAGAATAACGCATCATCTGCGCCTGAAGGTCTATGCAAGAGGATCCGCCCGTGGTGGTCACTCTTCGCTGCGATCAGAACACCAATATCCTGGGGCATGTCTGAAAGTTGTGGGACACTTCATATGGTAAGCTAGCCATGTACTATGCACTCGCCAGCTTGATTTTTAACATCGACGTTACCAAAATATGATCAAAGACAATGTCTACCAAAAGTCTACTATATTCAATAAGACACGCGTGTCCAGTATCTCGCAATAATAGATCAAGGATCAATACAACTATTGCAAAATAATAACTTAATATTATGAGTGAACTGTGTAAATTAACTTGTTTAAACGTTATACTCGAAATAAGTAAGATTTTACAAATTGATAAAATTCAAATGTGCTTACAGGGAAACGTTAATAATTTAGTTGATTTTGCTGATTTAGTCTGGCATTACCTGTCCCAGAATATAGATATCTCCTCTGATTTTGCGGCTCTCTGAGCACGATGAACAGGGACACCACGAGTGGGCCCTCTAGTACGCGTAAACATCGCCGAGAGAAAGAAGAGCGTCGTCATGAGAGCGTAGGCCGGCTGTGCAAGCGATTCTATTCCCAATAGAGCCATGCTAGTGCGAGCTTTAGGGGCACTATCATGATGCCGGGTGAGGCGGCAGCTGCTCTGTAAACCCTTATTTATATGATGTTCGCATTCATGCTGAGGGATTACGTTTTGAAGCAGAATCATATCAACACTCTTATCTCTGGTCTGGTCCAAAGTCATACTCTTCTGAACATACTCTCCAAGCGGTCTACTACCACTAGAGATCAATCATCACAACCATGCTCTCTCGACTGCCCGCTTTAGTTGCGCCTTCGTTTCTGGCTGGTCTAGCCATAGCCTCACCCTTCTCTCCATCAGCAGATCTAAAGCCTCGAGCCTCATGCTCAGGCAATACGGCACTGACTCGGTCTGAGTGGTGTGACTACTCTATCGACACCGATTACACATCGGAAGTCCCTGATACCGGAGTGACGAGAGAATATTGGTTCGAGTTGACCGATGTCACTGTTGCCCCAGATGGTGTTTCTCGCTCGGCCATGGCTGTCAATGTAAGCCATACCAACTTCTGTCATCCTTTCAAACCCTTTTACATGAGGAGCCCAATATTTCTTCAACTGATGGCTCATGCCCCTACTGATATTTCAAATTTCAGGGCTCTATACCTGGACCTACAATCTTCGCTGACTGGGGTGACACTGTGGTCGTACATGTCACCAACTCCTTAACAACTTCTAATAACGGTACCTGTCAGTAACAGTTTTGTTTCTCTCTCTAACCTCAACAATTGTTACCATGCGTAAAATCTTTCCAGAAAGGTTTCACTTGAAAATATCTAGAACAAGCACGTTGCTAACGTCGCCGTGAATAGCTATTCATTTTCACGGGATTCGTCAGAATTACACAAATCAGAACGATGGCGTTAGCTCCATAACTCAGTGTCCTACAGCTCCGGGTGAATCAATCACTTACACGTGGCGCGCGGAGCAATACGGCAGCACGTGGTATCACTCACACTTCGCTTTACAAGCTTGGGAGGGTGTTGCCGGCGGCATAGTCATCAATGGCCCTGCGACTGCCAACTACGATGAAGACCTTGGAATAATCATGCTATCGGACTGGGATCACTCGACAGTCGATCAGCTATACACTGAGGCCGAAACCTCTGGCCCGCCAACACTAGACACTGGGCTCATCAACGGCACTAATGTCTACGACGATGGCGGTTCCAGGTTCAATGTGTCCTTCACTTCCGGAACATCGTACCGCATGAGACTTGTCAACGGTGCTGTTGATTCTCACTTCAAGTTTTCCATCGACAATCACACGATGATGGTCATTGCCTCTGATCTTGTTCCCATTGAACCCTATAATGCGACCGTACTCAACATCGGCATGGGTAAGCTACCGACGCTTTGATGGCGATAGTATGACATGTTACTGATAATCATTGTGAAAGGCCAACGGTATGATATCGTAGTAACGGCAGACCAGTAAGTTTCCTTAAAACGACCTTGTATGTTTCTTCTACGCAACTTGCTAACTCATGTCGCAATAGAGCTTCGGTGGCAGATGACTTCTGGATCAGGGCAATCCCGCAGGCAGCTTGCTCTGAGAACGATAACTCTGACGACATCAAAGGCATTGTTACGTATGCCGACTCACCCTCAACCCCAACAACCAGTGGATGGGACTATACTGACGGTTGCGATGATGAAACGGACAACATTGTGCCCTATATCTCCAAGACAGTAGGAGATGCCGAATACGACACTAGTGAAGAGGCTTCCGTTACACTGACTAATAGTCTTTTCAAGTGGACATTAAACAGTACGTCTATGGTTGTTGACTGGGAAAATCCTACTCTCTCTCAAGTAGTGGACGGTGAGACGACTTTTGAGACCGATAATGGCGTCATTGAGCTTCCAGACGCAAATGTATGGGTATACATGGCCATCGATACTACCTTAACTGTCCCTCACCCGTAAGTATTGGGAAACGTTTCAAGATATGTATAAACGGACTGTTTGATTAACCTGGCTTTCGAAAGGATCCATCTACACGGGCATGACTTTTATATTCTAGCCCAAGGCACTGGTACCTATTCAAGCGACATCACTCTGAATACAGCCAATCCGCCTCGACGAGATACTGCCATGTTACCGTCAGGGGGCTATCTAGTGATCGCATTTGAAACTGACAATCCCGGGGCTTGGCTCATGCATGTAAGTCAAGCTCTTGTCTTTTAACCCGACTACTCCGTTGCCCGGTATTAAGTTTGCCTGTTGTTGAATATCGCAAAACACCTCTATACCTGGAAATTAGCTTACAATATGTCTACAGTGTCACATCGGATGGCATACGAGCGAGGGGTTTGCGCTACAGTTCATCGAGAGATACGACGAGATAGCAGCATTGGTAGACTCGGATTCTCTGACAAGCACTTGCGACGCCTGGAGTACTTTCCAGGGCTCTAACAGCATTACCCAAGATGATTCTGGAATTTGAGCATCTGGGAGACTGCTGCATCTCCCACTTATCGTAACCATTGTGCTCATAGCGTTCCCATTCAAATTCCACGCGGGGGATCTTTAGTGGAGGTTCCGCCAAGTCCCTAGACTACTTGCTGAAAGCTTTGGACAAAGTCTCCCCACTTTAACTATAAGGGCACAAGCACAGATTAGTCGTTCCAACTTCGGGTTTGGCTATGAATGAGGCTCGCCATTATGCTGAAGCCACAGAGACCAAGAATGGGAAAACGATGTAACTAACTACCTCGTTGTGGCGGCCAAGAAGTGAGGCGGACGAACTCATCGCTTCCCATTGACCTTCCTAGCATGATCATCTACAGCCTATTGAAGATGACCGTACTTTCCCACAGGAGCATATTTCTTTTTTCAAATTGTATTATACAGACATAGTTCTCATTACTGATAATATATAGCTCTGGACGAGCGGTTTTGCCTTCATGTTAATTGTGGAACTGTCGGCGTACCGAAAGGGTATCATCTCGGCCTACGTACTTTGTGCCCATTCACGGTGCCGACCCGCTCTCGCGGGTTATGCTAAAAAATGCAGTGCAAAAGACCCGCCCCCGCGGGTTACGCTAACAATGCAGTGCCAAACCCCCCATCTCCGAGCATGCCGGTTTCTGTTGCAGAGCCCCATAAAATTTAGCACCCTTGTCCTTCAAGGACCAATAGCCATATCACTTTGCTGTTTAGCTTCTATCTATATCATAGAAAGGCGGCCTAGCAACCCGTTGCCAGCTGTCACGGCCCGCTAACATCCAATTAAATAAAATAGTGACTGAGCAATTATACATGATAAACCCCCTAATATTTCCGTTGTCACTTGTCGAAAGCACATAACGATTATTAGCCGGCGTTCCCCTGAGTGAGCCGCCGCATACACACTCGTAAAGCAGCAACCAAAACCAATAGAAAAAGATGCAGCTTGCTCAAAAAGGGCACCTAGCAAGACAAGGCTACAACAGTACGCAGCAAGTATTTTTGTACTGCATTCAAACTATACCTAGTACAACAGGGACAGTAGCAAAGACTGAACATAACACTTCTCGAGTGCACTGACCCTGTATGTTACCTTCCGAAAACCTTAGCCGCTGTGGGCTCCGTCATCTTTCGAATTAGGCCTTGTTTCAAGCTTGGCGGATACTTTAGAGAGGACTATAGATGCCCTCCGTACGGGCGAGAGAAGTCTGGCGCCACTTGTATCTTTATCTTTACCTGTTCCTGCCTATAAGCTGCCGTCGTGGTTGGCGGTGAATGGATCACGGGTGGATGGAGTGAAAGGGCCCCCTCCTCGCCGAAGACGTAGAGCTCGCTGTTGCTTAGATCAATAGCGCACACAGGCAGTACATAGAAAGATATATTAGACACCTGAGACAAACTAAGCTCTAAGAAAACCGAAAGTGTCGTGGTATACATAAGCAGTGATATTTAAAGAGAGCTGCGAGTGCCGATATATTGCTTTGGCTTAGACACGAGATGATTAGAGATCATCCTCGAATGCGAATTGATTCACTTCTGTGCCCTCTGTCTGCAACACACTCTCTCTTGTGGCGCTGGCTCGACCTATCGTGGATGAGCCATCTGCCAAGATAATCTCAGATCGAGTTTTAGAGACCATAGAACCTTCACACTCCAAACCTCGTATTCACTCAGCAAGGTCCCGTTTACTCGCTAGCACTTGCTCAACGAGGGCACATAGTTTCTGAGTGCAGCTCTATGCTTCGTCCAAGGATTTGCTAGCCGTAAGTTAGGTGACGCCGTCAAAGAAACAGGTGGCGCAGGGCTGATACCATTGTATAATAGTTAAAATCAGCGTTAGTGACGACTTATAGCTCTGTAATCTCTAGACGAGCGAATTAAGCTTATCCTCTTGCCTTAACCACTTAACATGATCAAACGTCCACATTTCCTCGCTAATATTTAGACTCGTAAGGATGAACTGGAGCTCCGAGTACGTCGTCACGCATCCTGTCAATGTTGTAAGTGATTGATCTAGAAGGATAAGGTCTCCTCTTTCTGAGGCCGTTTCTGTACGACCCCTGACGAAATCCTGGAAGTGGCCCAGCGCGGCTGAGATGTCTGTCACCTCCCACATAATGCTTCGCGCAAGTGCTGGGGAGTTTTTGCATTTTTCAATATGAGGAACTTGGTTCGAGAGCACGTGCTAACTTATCACAGCGGATCGTGCATTCAAGCCAACAGATACATGTAGGTTGATTAGCGTGGCTGCAGGCAGGTGACTAACACCCACCGGATCTGCAATGGGTAACTAGCCAACAAACAAAAGAGAGGCAGAACCAACAGACAAGCAGGGCTACTGGCATGTACAGAATGAGTCGTTGTACAGATGCCAGAGGAATTGTCCAGCTTTTTTCTAAGGTAACAACTCTATTGCACGTCACGTCATGATGGGTTGCGATTAGACTTTTTGTAAACGAACGCGCCTAACACATATTGACAAAGCCTTTGCAGATTTTATACACTCTATTGTAATACTATGACCGACCAATACTTGATAACTTGATTTACAACGCTCAAGTAACATAGGGGACCAAAGTGGCGAGAGTGGGACGGACTCCTGCTGGCATTTATTGATCAACTACTCTATTGTCTGGGTGCTAAAGACTAAGCGCGCGTGCTGTTGGAGCCGTGTGCGATATGTGCAGCAGCCACTTCTGTGGAATTCACATGTCCCGGGATTTCCATAAGTGCAACACCGGGGCAAGAGCCGCCCAGACATATACAATGATGTAATTTTTTGCTAATTGCGGTTCTATTTGTAGGAGCTAGATGATGCAGCTTACAACGAGCTCGTTGCCGCTGAAATTGGCCGCCTTCGGGCTCAAATCAACGAGAAGGCCGTCTGCGAACTTGCGTCCAGTTTGAATGGTGGAAAATCATGCGTCGTCGAGTATCCCTCGAAAGTTGTCGGGCTAGGCGCTCTGACGGGGTGTGCAAACTACCATGTTCGCATCCGCTTCGGTGATGGATCCCCGTCGTGGCTCATGCGAGTGCCGCGTGTTTCGGGCTTTGCTGTCGGGTTCCCCGTTTCTCTCGCAGAGTACCTGATCCGGAGCGAGTATGTGACGTTAAAATTCCTGGAAATCACTGCAGTACCAGCACCGCGGGCCTTCTCATTCGGCATCCCGTCTCAAGGTACCGATTATGGTGTCGGGGTCTGTTTTCTTCTGATGGAGGGGTTATCGGGCAAGCCATGGGATGGTAAGGGAGACACTACGAAGGTTTGAAAGCGTCTGGCCAAGATCTATGCCGAGTTGGAGAGATATCCATTTACCAAGGCGGGATCTTTGTATGTTGAATCTCCTGATGAGTTTCCATGGGTCTCTGCTACGGTCAGTGATAGATTTGCCCGTCTTGACCCCTACGGACCATTTATGACTTCAGCGGCATATTAAAGTGCCTGGGCCGAGCAGTATCTGGCGTTGATTGCGAACGGTCAGCTATATTCCCAATTTCCTGTCAAAGCCTATTTGGTGTACCGCTTTCTTCAAGATAACGTGTCCCAGTTGTCCGATCCCGAAGACAAGTTCTTTTTGAAGCATATCGACGACAAGGGTGATCACTTGATGGTGGATGAAGACCTAGACTTGATCGGCATCATCGACTGGCAGATGGCGCGTGTCGTTCCGCGACGAGAGGCATTTGCGCTATCCCTTGTATCTGCTGATATGGGAGCCTTTTACAATGGTGACGTTTTGCTTGGTACAAAAGACATCGCACTGGATGACGCATTGCGCGATAGGCGCCCTAAGCTAGCAAAGGATGCAGGTGATCAAAAGGTGAGGAGGTTCTTTTGGGGCATGGGGCTCGAGCCCAAGTGGACCTATGCGTTACCCTTGGCTAGTGCCATCCTCAAGGTGTTTGGGGTTGAATAAGGCTGGGATGAGTGGAAGGAGTTAGCAATAAAGCGTTATGCGAGCGATCCACGTCTAAAGGCTCTTGTGGAAGAGGCTTCTGGCATAAGCCAGGTATCGCTTTTGCCTATCTAAGCAAATTTTGGGCGTAATAACTACAGCAAAAACTTGAATCACCAGTTATCTTGATTTTGAAGGGTTAAGGCCACATAAAGAATTTCGTCCTGTATTGATGCGTGTCACAGAACGTAACTATCCTACTGTAACCCGGGTCCGCAGGGCTATATCGACGATCGACAGAGATAATTGCAGGGTCAGTGAGGATGTAGTCGTCTCCATCAATGCCACTCTGGACGTCGCAAAATACTACCTGTCCTGCGGAATTATGAAAGCTGAAATGGGGAGCGATCGCACCCCACGGCTTGTATTTCTTGTCTCTATTAACCCATCCACTGTTAGAATTGAGCTTCTCGAATTTGGGACCGTATGGCTCAACCAAATACAGCTTGTCGTGCCTCAACCAGCTACTTGGTTTATTCAAACTAATGCGACAACTAGCCACTCCTTCACGCCAGAGTTCGTCGATGATCCGCTGGGTTTGCTCTACAACTCTCACTTATTCATCGAAAAACCAGATTTCAAACTTGAGCGCTGGGTCTTTGAAGGTTCTGGCGACGCATCTTTGCCCCTTTCTCTCGCCCTCGCTATATTTCCCGTGATAAGCATCCTGGAAGGAACCTGAAGCCTATATCTTCTTGTTGTCAATATCGGCTTCACAGGAATATTTCCTTCTGGAGTTTGCAGCTATATGTCGGATATCGTGATTACATGAAAATTCCTGCCGAATTATTAGCGTTGTAAGATGGTGAAAGAGAACAAGGATGTTACATATATAGATAGGAGATCTTTGGATCAACTAATAACACAGGCTGGGAAGAAAAGAATTTGATGTACGTATTAATGAAGGACTCGACACCTTTGGGACTATACTTTCGATATAATTATAAACGTACTCAGCTCGGTTGACTGGGCTAGGTCAACGATACGACCATGCCAATCATAGAGGTTACACAAGGCTTCTAGAGAACAGTGTCTTTCATTGTAATGAGATGAAGGGACAAGGATTCTATTCAACAAAGAAATTCAGACACTTCTTTAGCAGGGACTACTCAGTATCTAATTCTGATTACCTCAGACTTGGACTTCGCAAGCTCGGCGCTTATGATAGAATGTGACTATTGAGGAACTATGCTACGCAAAAAAGATCGGAATGTGTGTACCACGACTGGGCTGGCGCGACTAGCGGTCGGATTTGGTATCTATGTCGCAATCGTTCTATTTACGGTACGCTTGTCAAAAAGATTCGTGCTACATTCAGACACACGAACGAGATTACCCTTGGAACGCCCATGGAGATGGAGTATCTCAGCGCCAGTCATAACCGTTTTGGCTGAGTTGGTATGACTGCATCAGCCAATGATTATTGATAAAGTAATGTGTATAAAAGGTCTTTTCAAAGCCGTTTGGAGGATTGAGATCTCGTTTTTGGTATACATCTATCTGACTATTGAAGTATTGAAATCACAGCACCCAGCACCATCCGTCGTCAAGCAAATTGACAATCTCCCATCATGTCACATCCTTTTGGTTATGGCTACGCGTAGGTCAGTATATTAACATTCGACGCGAGTTTGATTTTTACCTTTCTTCATGCGATAAACTAACGTGCAGTAGTGAGTAAATAATATGTCAGAAATCATGAAAAATGGGCTATGGGCTGACATGGGACATTTCCAACTTGTAGCGGAAACGCACAACAGCAACAACAACCTCAGCAACAGGGGCGGCCTCAACAGCCACGGTCAGTATGAAAATATCGCATGCCATTAATTCTTCTGCCTTCTTGATACATGCTAACTTTGCTCTAGTAAGTAAATGACACATATTTGCGAAAAGAATACTGACACGGGATATTTTCGGCTTTGAGAGGTCCTACCACAATCTCAGCTTCGACGATGGCAACAGTCTACATTCCAGCAACAGCCCCGGCAATTACCCCAGCAATTCCAAGCACCCCAGCAATACCCCCAGCAATTCCAAGCTCCCCAGCAGCAGCAACAGCGCCAACAATACCCCCAACAGCACTGGCAACCTCAAGCACCACAGCAGGCTAAGTTCACCGGGATAACGTATTATCAGCCCGAAACCGGTCGTTATGGCTCCCAACCGGCCCCGCAACAACAGGGCGTACAATACCAAGAAATTCCGGTACAGTATCGGAACGATCCGTCGCGCCCTCATCCGTTTTTTAACTACATGGGCCGAGAGTCCACCCACACTATTGATAGCTATGTCTCACAACGACGTACATGATTCTCTGACATATTCGTCAAATCTGTCTCCTAGACAGAGGGTTTATGAGCATAGGGTGCAATTCTTTGTTCAGAAAGGCTATCTGTGGTTCCTAGAGAATAATGGTATATGAGTTCTCGCTGAAAAAGTTTGACGGGAGTGGATTGTAATAATGATACTATTAGTACTTAGAATTTATATCATCCATAGCTCGAGTTGTTCAATGAAGCAATGATTCGCAAATACTCAGTCAAGCGAGGATATTTTTCTAGCACGCTCCTATAATTTAGTGATAAGTCCGCAAGACAATTCATCATTGCAAGGGCCGTCTTCTTTGTGAGTGTCTGCTTCCTCTTCACATCTGCCTCTCTTGCCAAAGTCGTTATCGGGGTCGTCTTATTCACGAGCATCTTCTTCACCAGCGCCCCCGTCGCTTGCACACATCTCTTCCGTGTGTTCCTTCGCTTCTAGACTCCCAAGCTCCAATACACTAGACTGTCAAGATCAAGGCAACAACGATGTTGAGTCGGCGCTTGTCACTTGTAATTTATTGACGCTAACACCCAGAAGCATCCAAAAGGTATTGTCTGGCGTCAATATCTTGAGCAGTTGTCTGTCTGCTGTAATCCTACAATCAAGAATACACTGGGACTGGGTCTTAGCACGCATGCTACTGCGTCCCGGAATGACTCTTTCCCACGCATATGTAGTAATGTCAGTTTCAAGTCTGCGAACCCTCGTGGTAATGTGTAGCAATGGGCTATTAGATACCTAGCCATGTGGATCTAAGCCTTCAACTATGATTGAAGGGGTGATAGTAGAGCACTGCTGTTATACTCTAGGTAAACCAGAATAATCCACCGTGTCATTCGCATCGCCAAAGTCTAGTCACGTCTTCATCATCTAGAAGACCTTGGAAGACGGTCTCATTGCCGGAAACAGCAGGCAAACGGTCCGTTGGCTGTGTGAGTAGTCTCCCCGAGTATCGTGTTACGATACTGTCATAACAATGTCCATACATTGACTCCGTAGGTGGCGCTAGCTAGATACTACCATTTAAGGTGCGAAATTAGCGAGATTGAATGCTATCCACTGCCCGTTCCCGAGATGTTCCAGCTATTTTAGGGTTAAACAAGTGGCGTTTTACCCATGCATGCCAGGTCGTAGTTAAGGCCTGCCTTTTAAGTGAGTGGTAGACTAAAGCTTCGAGTTATTAGATATAGAAATTTAAAGCCAAATGCTAACTGGTGTTAAAAAGGAACAAAAGCGAGCTTATAAAATATAACTAGTGGTGCTTAAAGAATCCATTGTTGTTCGAAATCTTTCAACGGGCTTAAGAAAGATTTTTGGTCCTTGCATTAGCTTTAAGTCGGCTATTGACTCACATTGTGTTACCTTCGCTAAAGAGGCTGAAAGATAAGCCAATAATATTTGTCATATATAATTATCATCGATACATTAGGAGATGACTCATACTGGCTAAGTTTCAAAACATCCTGCTATACAGAATGAAAGTCCTAATACAACTGTAAAACCTAAAATTAGCAAAGGACCAAGCAGAATGATATGCACCTCTAGACTCGTGAGCGTTGTACATTTAAGTGACAATAATCAGCAGAAGTCTGTAATTTTACGACAGCCGGTACAGGACAAGTCTCGGCCGAGCGACGTGAAGCCCAGCGCTTGCTTTCATCACCTAACCAGGAATGGCCGCCCATACGGAAAGGGAGGTAGATGGTACCTGAGACCATCACCAGGAGGCGGAGGGCAACAACGAGGACAGGGACAGGGATCCGAAGTATGCCGCCGTTCTATTCTTATCATAGTGCCCTGCCTTGCCTCATAAGGATGAGGTGGCATACGGGTACTGTGATCTAGTGGAGGAGGCCCGTAGCTCGGTGGTCTATCAGACATGTCTCGGGGTCACATCTAACGCACCTTGCAGTATGACGTGCATGTCCTCAATCACATAAAAACGCCATTACTAGATTACAAAATATCCCATTTTAAGGGGTTCTATATCATGTGAACAGCCATGAAATCTTGGACTCGATAAGATGAAGAGGAATGGCTCTACATCATCTTGCGGCATAAAGTAGCGACTGTAGCAGACAGTACCGGTGTTGTGACTGGCTCTACTCGTCGTGGAACACACTTGAGGCACGTCCTGCACTATGAATTGCTTTCCGATATTATGGTTGAACCAGTCACACGGCGGTGCAGCCTCAAGCTGTGGTCTGATCGCCAATAATCACCTTCTCGTATGTATGTCGATCTCTACTTTGGTCGCGAAAGGACGTAACAAGGATATGAAGATGTCATCGGCTTCATCCTAGCTTTCTACAGCCGGAGCTCGCTAGCGCATCATCTAACAGACCTCCACAGCACAGAAATAAAGAATAAGAGGCCTAACAGCTTATGAAATGGCTCTGCGGAAGAGTTGGTGGTCAAGACCTGAAATCATACTCGGACAGGCTGAGGTCACACACTCAATATCTACCAGATCCTCTGCTGGGTAAAAACTAACGTTATAAAAGTGAGGCGCCAAGGGAAAATATATAATAGTCTAATCACATATTAACTTATTTTCTTAAATTAAGTGAATAATTATGACTGTGATGCCCGAGTTGTCAAAAAGATAACGACCGCAGCCATTATTGATTAACACAAACTAGTAAAGCAGCTGGTAGAAAGGAGACATAAGATTGTCATTGTGGCTACTGCCAGCTATCATAGTATCGTCTTAGTGGGCCGTCTACAGCGAGAACAACTTGCATCGTAGATTCAGATCAGGCTTAATTTTGCGCTCCATCTTCGAGCTGTTAGAACGGTGTAATGCCATTAGATATATATTAGACAGATAATAGTCCTCATTAGAGCAGTCACTACTGTACTCCTAGAAGGCATGTCTTTCACATTGCCATCGATACTTCGGTTTGCCGCGTGTCTAAAGTACTCAGTGACTCCGGTCCTCTTTCTTAGTGTCTTCAGGTCGCACTTCGTCACGCAACCTCCTCTCCTCCAGCCCGATGGGTTCTGCATCGTGTGCAAGTATCTAAGATGGTAGGCGCACGCTATCAGGGTTGCGTATATTGTAATTGAATACGATGTCGGTAATTAATCCATGGCGACGAAGATGATCCAAGAAATAGTAATCGGGCTGTATATCATGGACTGTTTTCCTTTCTGATACAAGATGTTCACGAATATGTGCCATCCGATGTTCGAAATTCATCCGGCGGTCGCCCACTTTTACAGCCTCGAGGATAAAATCATCGCAAAACCAACAGCAGACTTTTTTCGGAAGGCGATTTTTAAGGTGTTCATGAATGATGTGATTTACTCAGTCCTCCATATCTTCAAAATTAAATACAAAGTCGCAGCTATGATATCCAACGAACTCACATACACCCACTGGACAGATGAATTCGTGCCACTTGCAATTTCCCCCCAAACTCACCATCTTTACAATTATATATCATAGCCAAACCTATATCTAAAAATTAGAAAAAAGTACAAAATAAAACATTACTTCTTATATTTATAAGGAATTGTCTTTATTTATCTTTAGTTGTAGATATAGTAGGTTTATTTAATTGTATCTGTCCGGTGGGTGTAGCAACGCGGGTAACTTCACAGCGGAACTGTATGGGCGGGTAAAGCTTTTGAACATTGACAAATCTTGTTCTTCGCGGTTCAAATCCTCTTGCTCCGAGACGAATAAGAAGCGGTCAAATTCTAATGGTGAACAATTATTACGCCGACTTAGAAGTGATATGACGTTCTCATCAATTGCCAGTGTCTCATCCGTACCGAATACCTGCCTTCCACACATGGGACTAGCAGGATATCAGCAAAGATATTTAGTAGGGATTAAAAATTTACCATGTCTTCCATCCTGTGGTCCTAGTCTACGCTCCCGTACAAGAAGCCGCAGCGCAACGTTCTGTCTCCATTTTCCCCAATTGTGTATATTCTATAGATCCGGGTACCTTTAGCACGGCTGACATCATCACGCGAGATCCAAGGCCAATTAAATTGCGCCAGTTCCTGTTGCTTAGGATTTGATTGTTTGCCATGCTTTGAAGCAGATAGCGTCGTTAGTCCACCAAGGAAATTCCTTTAAATTATTCATTTATAAATACTTGTAGTACCTATGCGCAGTATAAGTATTATTAACAGGAATACAGCAAGCAACTCACTTTAAAATTCTGGAAGAACTCATATGGAAGGATACGGGGAGCGCCCCCCATTGCATCGAAGAAGGTGATGTTATATTTCGCGACGAGGGTTGGCACCATCTGTTTAGAGGGCTGCATGAACGAAGAAAGAAAGAGACTAGATACAGGTTAGATTCAAAAGTAGAAAAGAAGAGTATGGATTTTACAAAAAGTTTCTCAGCAACTGGCCTAGAGCGACGAGTACAAGATAATAGCTACCTGCCACGTCAGCAAACGCACCACTTTCGTCTACCATTAAACTAACGCTTCTTTTAGTGAATCCTTGGTTTCTAGAACAGTTCTTCCTGTCCTATAATTCTCGGAAAATGTTTGGTTACTACCGATAAGACCAGCTTGATCAGGTTCTACCAGGGTATTATCGTGTGGGACACTGGACAGCTTGCTATGAGCTTGAGTAGTTAAGCAGCTTTCGAGTCGCTTCTGAATGTCGCGAGAGTCTTCAAGGCTTTGCTTTAATTGATCTATGCCCGCTAAGACCTTTTCTTGCAGCTCCAGACTAGGCCTTGCTGGTAGTATTAGGTCCCGCTCCCGAACCAACTCCTTTCGTAAAATGTCTATGAGTTCCGGGCTAATAGTCGTATGAAGCGTCGAACCGAATATAGTCGGCAGCCTCTCCTGGGTTGTGAACACAACATCACTGTATACGTATCAGCTTGGTGCAGGCAATTCCCAACTTTACAAGAATCACATACAGCGTGAGCTTATGCATGAGCGTTTCGAGTATGTGTAAGCGTGACGCAATGCGCTCCCTTAATAACAGGGCTTTCTTAGAGACAGAGAAATGCCACCGGGCCTTTTGTGGAATATATTGAAGATGGCCTACTTTCGCATTGGCGCCTAAGCCCCTGTCGAATTTGGCGATAATTTGGAGAAAATCTTCAATGTGCCTCTTCACAAAATCTACTTCATGTTGTATGTCGTTAGCGTGGGTAGGATATGTAGCCAGTGCTGTGAGAGTTTTCAAAGACTCGAGTACTCGGTTCAGGTCTTTCAAGAAAGAAACAGCCTCGCGGTACTCGGCGGCAGCCCCATGACAGCTATCTAGAGCCTGGTAAAGATTGTAGACCACCTTGATGGCCGCAGCTATGTCGCCAGCAGACCAACCGAACGACATTTCTTATTGTCGGTAGCAACGTACCACTTCAAACGTCACAAGCATCGCAAATTAGGGGAATATCGGATCCAAATAATGACAAAAAGAAAGCAGATGTGAGTGTTGGACGAAAGGTCCTTAGATAATTAGAGATAATTGCTGTATGGAGGTGATGGTTGAGAATAAACTAATGCCCAGTTCGAATATGCGACGCAAACCCTGCCCTTGAACGCTCTGTAAATGACTCGGATTGTGCCTCGCTAAGTGCCAAACATTGTGGTATCAGTGGCGTCTGCAGGTCGGCCCAACCCAAAGACTGTATGGGTGCTTCGCCCCTGCTAAGCCCTCCTCACTTGCTCACCTAAAGAACCAGCCTCAATACACAAATTGATACTCATATTCGATATACTGCTTCAGCTATGTATTATATGGGAATGTGATGCAGGGCTCTGGCAAGGCATGGCCAATATGTGATGTATTGGTGTGTGAGAAGGCTAATTATCCAGGGCCTGGCACTAGAAGTAAGCTAACAGCCTACAGGTAGGTTCCTACGAGATAAAAGTACAGTATAGTATACGTTAAAGTGACTTTAAAGATTATAAATATTGAAAGACTAGATTTCCTAAATGATTTCTCCCCTGCTGCTTCGCGGCGTGTGTTGATGAGACGGAAGATGATATCTTCATCTCTGAAAATTAGGTGAATCGGGGCTTTCTTTAATGGCTATTTTAAACGTACTTCACTTGGAAGACTGACTATCCGAATGTAAATTTAACACGAGGCGCTTTCTTAGTCAAGGCACCGATAATTAACTACTTTGCATACGTTCATCCTCTTCTCTACAATAAGTAAAGATGAGCCTTGACGATAAGCACAAATTTATATCTCGCATTTCTAGATGTGTGCGTTTTATTCATTTGTCCATAAATATACTAACCGAAGTCAAATATATAGGGAGGTAGAGACAAACTTAAACCATTCATCCACTTTTGCTCAGTGTTAATTACTCACTATATAGTCCGACTCTCTCATCGGCCCTCTTGATTGTGTCTACTAACCTCCGTGGTCGTTTTGCACAGATACTGAATTTCGTATATTCACTCCAGTTAACATATCAGGTGTGGACACGACAATCTACTACGCCTCGATCTGGTCGGCATGTTATTTATACTCTCCCATCCGCTTTAAAGCATTAGTGGGATAACCAAAGAAGCGGCAAGCAAACTGTTATATTATTATAAGTCACTGCTGCGTCCTCTGTGTAAGCGGCGGATCCAAAGTTGCAAGCGTCGTACAGCTAGACTAAGCGGCTCTCGGCGGTTGTGCGGTCGTGCGGTGGTAGGGTCGTAAGGTCGTAGTGTCGCGGGGTCGCGGGGGCTCATGGCCCCCGAAGGAGGGGTGGCTAAACTCGCCGAGCTCCAATGAAGAGCATCCCTTGAACGGGCAACGCAAGCAAGGCGTTTACCTGAAGGGACTCATGACGCGGACACATTCAGAAGTGCGAGCACATATTTGGTTGGACAGACAATAAATGTCTGGTATGAAGGCTCAAATTGAATAGTTTCCCAACTTCTCCCTTGATTTATAGGCCGGTGAGAATCACTCCGGTTGAAACTCAGTTACTCAATAATCAAAGCACTCATACACCCCAAAGACCTGCTGCCGACGTGACGTCAGTGGTGGTTCGAGACTCAGCTCGCATTTGGACGGGGAGCTTACGTTTCCGATCCTCCCGACTACGAGCTTTCAAGTTTGAAGTCATACTTCTTCCTCATTGTCTCTCCATTCAACATCAATCGGGCCTTGGAGCTACTTGTCAGTAAGACATATCAACATTGACCCTTGAAAATGCGATACACGACTTTCCTACCACTTGCGGCGGTCGTCGCCAAAGCCATCGTCATCCCTGACGAGGCGATGGCCCAGCAATTAGTTCTCGATGTCGAGAAAACGGTTTCGGGATTATGGGAAGGTTTATGGTCAACAGCTGAGGAGACCCTGAGTGCCATCGGCGAGGGCACACACAAGCTTCTCGACAACCTATCCGAGTTTGACATCCTTGACTCGCTCCTCGACACCGATTCTGATGTCGACGACACCAATGATATGTTCGACATCAGCCGGCCGGGCTACCACGGTAAAACGAACCTGACGATGTACCAGGCGATCAAAGCGTCCAATTTTACACGCAAGTTTGCGGCGATCATCGACGACATCCCGGACCTCGTAGACATGCTTAACAGCACCAAGTCAAACGTTACAGTCTTCGTCCCCATCGACAAGGCCTTCGAGAAGATCCCTGAGCACGATCACAAACCGTCCAAAGAGTTCGTTCAGAAGGTCATGGAGTATCATATCCTACCAGGCTACTACCCTGCTGGCCGGGTGCTAGGTCATCATACATTGCCTACAGCTCTCAAAAGTGCCGAGTTAGGCGGACGACCTCAGAGGTTGAGGGTCAGCGTCGGCTTGTTCGGACTCAAGATGAACTTTTACAGCAAGGTTGTCATGTCGAACTTTGTATGTGTTACCTTCTTTTCTCTAGTGCCTGTTTTCCGTTACGCTGAGTTGCCATTCAAAGCCCTCTATAGATATACAAAGCTAACAGCGCACGACAGTTCGCCGCGAATGGTGTTGCTCACGGCGTCAACAGTATTCTAGTGCCTCCACCACCTGCCGGACGAATTCTCTCGCTACTGCCCTCCAAATTCTCAACGCTGCTGTTAGCGGTCGAGAAGACAGGGCTGGCGCATTTAGGCCATGAGCATGGTAGACACGGCAAACACGACGATACAACACATAAACAAAAGACGGGCCTCACTCTCTTCGCGCCCACCAACCTCGCCTTCCGCAAACTCGGCCCTGCCGCCAACGCCTTCTTATTCAACACGGAGAAGGGCCTCGGCTACCTGCGCGCACTGCTCAAGTACCATGTCGTCGTGAACGAGACGCTGTACTCCGATGCTTACTACGGGCTGAAGGGACACTCTGAGGACCTAACGTCAGTTCTACAGTTAGACGATAACCTCGAGCAGGATGGTGTTAAGGGTGGCAAACACAACGGTCACTTCCACATCGACCTCCCCACGGCGCTCGGCGATAAGAGCCTGTCGATAGACATCGCCCGTTGGTACGGCTTCATCAATATGCGCATCAATGGACATATCGATGTTGCTATCCAAGATGGCATTGCACAAGATGGCGTCTTACAGGTTCTGAATTCGGTGCTCATTCCGCCGCGTGAACCTAAGCGCGATGGCGCGTGGACTGAGGATGAGCACGGCTGGATTTCGGTCGAGGAGCTTGTTGAAAGGTTACAGCCCTATGTTGAGGAAGAGCGTATCGGTGGTGAGAAGATGAGCATCGATATTGGCAAGGAACAGTTGTGGAGTGAATTGTAGGCTTGGAGCTGCAAGGAGAATTGATGACTTGAAAATAAAATAGTCTCAAAAACGGACAATGTGGATTTGGGAATTGGAATTGATGAGCAACACAAGATGACTTCATGATATTTAAACCGACACAAAAACCAAGTTGTATGAAAAGATAGTAAGATACGGAGTTTTCATGTTTCTTTGGATTCGTACCGTATTATGACCTCGTAAGATTATCATAAAATTCCCTCATACCGATTCAACCGTGCTCTCTGCTCTAGTTAGCCGCTTTCTTTCGCCTTTGACCAGGACCAACATCATCGTTTTCTGGTATTTGATCGGCGCAAACCCTCCCAGATCATGAAACCATAGATTTCGCCTTGTAGTAATGCCCACTGCCCACAGTTCTTATTAAAGTCCTATGAAGTATGTAATGAAATCATTAGCACGAGAGCAAAAGAACAACAAGCACGTCATATGCAGATAGCTAGGGGGGTAAAGTAGAGCCTCTCACCTCATTTCTAAGATATTCGTCCGTCCTGTTATGCTTCATATGCCATGTGCCTAGTTCTAAGTTGCTACGCGCAAGGAACTCTTCTACAAGTATCAACAGTTTGGTTCTTGACATCGCTTATTGGATATACTCATCTAATGTGCTTGTGACATTGTACACCTAGCTCATCTTCATTATACTCGTACACCATCTATCTAGTGGGAAGTTATGAGCCGCTCATTCCCAGTTCTCTATTACACCCGCAGATGACTATTAGTCTGCCGCAAGCCTTTTATCCCTTATCAAACTCTACGGCCCCCGAATCCAGCAGCAAGTCGGATAGGTCCTCTATCCACGTTACTATTCGCAGCAGTAAACGAGTTCACGACCCTGACACCGTCCCGCACGTCAACAGCGCCCCAGCGCTGCTCCCGGTTCGTGCGCGGCGGCGGGAGGCGTATCTCTTCCCCCCTCTCGCCCCTGGCGGCCTCCTCGTTTTTGAAACCCTTCTTTTGTTTTTCGTCTTTCGAGCACCCTTTCTCCGAGCCCGCATCCCAGTCCCAGAAACCGAGCTCGTCAAGCAGCACCTCGACGACCCACGCATACCTCACGTCGTCCGAGCTCGCGCCCAGCGCGACCGCGGCCTCGGCGTCGCCTCGCAGCCGCGGGACCTGCGTGCACAAGAGGTGGAGGTCCAGAAACTGCGCGAACGTGGCGCCGAACGCGGGCTTGTTCCGGCGGGTCAGGTGCGCTGCTGCGGAGCCGTAGCCATAGCCCTGATTGTTCGTGTGTGAGTGGCTCGTACCGTAAAGCGATGGCCCCGGGTTGAAGATGGAGCGAAGGGTGGGATCAAGGGGTCTATGCTGCTTCTTTGCTTCCGCCGCGTTTAAGTTATCTCGCCCCGATCCGGGTTCTGGATCTACGGGTACTGGGGGATGATGTGCGCCTGTATGAGAGCCTGACGTGTGAGTATCTGCGGACATAGTGAATGGTAAAGTTGTGGTGTTAAGTAATATTATCAAAGAACCCGAGGATCGCGCTAGATACCGCAGATGCGAGATTAGTGGTTGAAGGGTTGTGTGCGCGGCTGTCTTATCACGGTGCGTGAAGAGTGTCGTTAGGAGAGAAGAGAAATGCGTTACGAGGATGATATCTGGGATGGGCAGGGGAGGATCTTCAGTGAATCTAGATGGAGGCCAACCTATTCGAAGGGAACTTGGGTCTTGCCTTTCATCCAGGCTTGTAGTAGTATGTGAGAGGTTAGATGGCCCTGATTCAGCTAGAGGAGATGGGTCATGAGATGCAGATAGAGATTCAAGAACAGCCGCGGCCGGAGGAGGCGACACAGCTGGCGATGAAGAGAATTCTTCTTCATCTTCACTGTCGAGTATCTCGAGCTTTTGGATCCGCGGTTGTGGTTCCGGACCGATTCGTAATGGTGGTAATTCTGTGACCGGACCTGGCGAAGAAGGCACAAACTTTTGTAAATGCTGAGTAGGTAGGGGATCCGTGCGGCCATCTTGTGCTTGCTCTTCAAAGCGTTCTGTTGCATCTTGCCCATCTCTGTGTTCATTTGACTCGCTTCTCACTTCATCTTCGCCCTTAGCTATGATTTCCCCTCGGTCACTTCCTTCCGTAGCTTGAATACTTGCCGTATCCTTATAAGTACCGTCGCTTGGATTGGCCTGTGCCTTAGCTTGCGCCTCCAACTCATGAAGTACTTCCCACAGTCCTTCAACATCGAAAACACGTGAGATCGAGATAGCTTCGAGACACTGCCTCACCTCGGTTTCGACGCTAAGATTTCTAGAGCCAGACCTGGCTTGTACCTGAGCGCGAATGACATCATGCAACATGGGAAGGATTGCCGTTGCTGGGACGGTGGTAATGATTGCTGCCTTTGGTCTGGCATGTGTATGAGACGGAGCTATACTTCCGTTGAGGGCGAGCTGGGCAATAAGCTCACGGGCTACAGTTTGTAAACCGAGCTGAAACTTTTCGTTAGTGGTAGTAACAACAAGACTAGTGATAAGAGGGAAGCAGCAGATAGCATTTGAAGAGAAGCAATAGCAAACGCACGCGTGTAAGGTATCATGAGAACCCCTAGTTCAGAGTAACAGATATGCTACCGTTCCGAACTATACCGCTACGCTACAAAGAGTATCGCCTCACACTCTAAAGCTTGCATTAATTCGTCTACCACTCCGAAGTCGACAGCCTCATCCACTTCTTCTTTGCCAATACAGATGAAATATACAATAAAATCCGAATGCTACCGCCATGATGAAAGAGCAAGTGCAAAGAAAAACAAGCGACTCACCAACATTCCAAAATCTATATCTTCGGCACTAACTCCCACCACACACCCACGCTCAAACCCACCACCCAATAACACAACATCGTCTATCTCAGCACAGCCCGTCGGTATATCCCCCCGCCGACGAAGGCCCTCTCGACGCCTGACCTCCCTCCCAAAGAGCGTGATGCCTGAGATGGGTGCGATTTTGAACGGCGGCTTTATGGTGGGTGGATTGCTATCCATCGCTCCCTTTCCGGTCCGTCGCGGGGCCTCGGGGCAAGAGTTGATGAGTTGTTGAATGGAAGAATGAATGGCGTGGTATCATGCGAATGAAGTGAGGGAGCCGGCTGAGATAAGATCTGAATGAAAAGCCCTCAGCGTGAATTAAAGGGAGGTGATGGGTACCGCACACAGGTAGATAGGGCCTTTATATCATCAGCCCGGCCTTGAACTGTGAAATATTGTAGACAAACGCCAAAAATACCTATTCTTTAAAAACACCCACTTATAGTCCGTTCGACTTACATAAGGGCATGTTCATAGACGCTGATTGGAGTGTGTAGTCAGCATCCAATGCTACAAGAGGGCGGATAGGAAGTGAGATAGGTGATATCGGTACGCGGACGACGATGGGCTAGCCGTACTTCAGTGACGCAATCCCGCGTATTAGCAGTTCAAGCACATGAACTCGTCTCCGCCAAAGTAGACAATTAGTAGGCAGGTTTTAAGCTTAGACACCGGGCCCTTTACAGGTTGTTGACCTTTTGGCGTCAACCAAGGTCCGTCGAGGATGAACGAACTGCAAAGATGCGATGAATCCTACACGTCAGGTGTTGAAAAGTGGAGAATTATTATAATTTGGCGATACTGACTTTGAGGTTTTTAAACCTCGCTCATACTACACCTGCAATGGGTTTGGAGTGGTTTCTAGCCGTTTAGATCAACGAAAAACCTTATCATATGTATTTGAAATTGCAATCATTGATGAAATCAATATATTGTTACCATCAATCTGCAGTGATTCTCTAAAGCGACTATTAAGCAATTGGCTGCCATCGTATCAGTGCCTTCAAGATTCTATATCGCAGCAAACCATCTCTTGGCTGCATGAAGCTGCCTCTATTCATACAACACAGCTTTAATTAATCCTAATGGGACAATCTGAGGCAACGAATGAGTGTCAATGAAGCTAACTTCCCGTCTTGTGCTTTTCTGGACTTTCTAAGGCTGCAGCTCACGTCCATCACCATGTTCGTCACTGTTTCCTCCGAGTAGAAACTGGCGAAAACGGCCGGTTATAGTAGGGCCAGCATACCAAACCATAACATCACACGCATTCCAACAATACTGATCCATCCGTAATACATGAACAGAGAAAATCTGAATGATTCACAGTACGCATGGCAATATTATTTGTCAAGCTCGAATGATACCCGCCATGGCACGATCCCTTACAGCTCACATTGCCGTGCCGGCAGTATAGGTGGGAGGTACGTCTTTAACCGGAGGCTCAGGGCGCTGTCGCCGACCACCCTTCAAGCTCTTCACTCGTGAAAGAAAACCTCCACCTGCCTGCTTCGATTGTGCGTCGGGACCGTCCATCGTGGCGTCGGTCGTGGCTCGACGTTCAAGACTGCCGCCAGGCACAGGGGGGGAATTGAGAGGAACTACATCACTGTCCTTGCGTTGGATAGTTATCTGTTCCTCTGCTTTGTCGAACTCGGCGAAAAAGGGGTTTCTCTCAGTCGCACTGGTTCCAGTTTGTTGGCTGGGTCTAGGGGTGTAGTAGCCTTCAGGGCTAGTGACTCGACCCGACTCATAGTCTCTTGGTCCGCGCTTGATACTCTTGAAACGCTGCACTACAGACTTCTTCCTTCCTATCCCGGACTCCGCAGCTTCTTGAGCCGTCTCGTTTTGGTGCTGAACGATAGCGGTGCGGGCAGCTGGTGTGCCTTCTAGGAATGTCGAGCTTCCAAGACCAAGAGTCTCTTCGCCATATTCAAACTCAGCTCGCTGCTTCGGATCAAACAGCCCAATCTCATCCTTCCTGGGTTTGGCGATATCCCTAGTACCGGCATACATCGATGAGGCATCATGAGGTTCTTGGCCCATGAAGAGCTTGTGATCTGGTCGCTTGTTAATGGGGCCTGCGCCTCCGATAGTGTTGTTTGCCGAATCCTTAGCAAAAGCCTGCATAGGTGCGCGCCGACTACCTTTGCGATTCCGATGGGGGTTGCAAGCATCAAATGGACCATCGTGGTGAAACACTGAAACAAAGGTAGGTTAGTCATGTGCTTTCATCAAGCGAAACAAGCTTGCTTACATCCAGTGCCGTAGATGCTCGTGGCATCTAGCTGGTCAATAATGTCGAGCTTTTTGGGCCGAGTCTTGCCATCACGGTGGCGCCTCTCTCTGTCCCTCTGTCTCATCTCGCGGGCTCTTCTCTCTTCGTCGGTTATATGTTTCTCCATGATAGAGGAGTCGCTATTGCGACGTAGACGTGGCTCATTGCGTCGCTGGGGAGAGCCAGACTCAAGCTTGCTTCCATTTGGCGCAGCTTGCGGTTTGCGTCCCTTTAGCGCTTCTTCTTGCGACCGGGTAGGCCGATGGGATCCTGAAGGGTGACCACGCCCTCGAGGAGGAGCATTTTCACCACGAAAGCCGCGGGGAGGTCGATTGGCAGAAAGCTGCGCTTTCTTACCTGCATCATTGTTGATGTCAAGATTATCCTAATGCACTAGGGTTAATAGCCATCACGCATAACACGATCGGTGTGTACAGCATGGTTTATTGCTTACAAAGAGCTCCTCGGCGGTGGGCGATCGAGCACCCTTCGATTGTGAATGTGCCATCTTTTCAGGTGAGGTGACGATTTGAGATGCGGACGAATTGAAAGATGGATCAAGGAAGGGATTTCTCGAGGTCGGTCGGGGAGGCGGATCCTCAAAAGGCGAACGAGGAGGCAGAGGAGAGAAATCGTTGGGCGAGGCAGCGCGATTGCGGAAGGGGTTGTTGGACGAGAGATTGAGCGCCAAGCTGGCAGGTTGACCATTCGTAGCAGGCTGTCTGGATGGCTGGCCTATGCATAGCAAACAGAAGAATGTTAGCGGCTGATTGCAGGTGATAATGATGATGGTACCAGGCAATGTGAAACATCAACCACTACAAATGAAACAGAGAACTGGACCGGTTAAGTGGACCATCGATTGCTCAGCCCTCTCAGGTTCTCAGGCGGACATCACCCTTCAATCAAGGACAAAAGAAACCGGTTATGCGTCGAGGTGAAGGGGGGTTAGCATCAATATAATAAAGGGGCTCCCGTCTTGTTTTTCTGTTCAGGTGTTTTCAGGCGGTGTATTGCTTCTTACCTAGGCCGAGTAGATCGCCCTCCATAGTCGGTATGGTGGTCAAACCTGCTTCCTTCTCCGACCACGTATTTTCTGCCTTCGTGGTGCGACGCTGCTGTTCCCAATGTCGCAGTCTGTTGGCTTATCTGTGGACTGCCGTAGGGATGGCTGACGAATGAACGGCTGGGTGAAATCAATTTGAATCCTTGTTTCGCCCTAGCCGACGGCGATCCAGATGCTATGGGATCTAATTAATAGTTGGTCTGTCGGTTATAGAAGTGGATTATACTGCGCGGCCAAATGAATTCGATCCGGCGGCAAGTATCGCGGTCGGAGAGTTGTTGTTGTTATTCTTGTTGAGGAGGTCAATAACTGATTGATGGTCGGGGGTCGTTGGTGTACTAGTTAAGCTTGGCTCGCCGTAGGGATGGACAGGTGATCCTTAGTTGGCTTATTAAACTGGGAAAAGCTGTGGTGCGTGGTGTGCGTCGTCTCTGGCGGGCGGGTTTTCCGATCCCGTGCTGTGGCGACCGATGACGTCCGCCGCTAGGATAGGGATCGAGTGATGATGCTCAATGTGTTTGCCGACACAGTATATTCAGGCAGTTGATTAGATATGCAGGCGGATGCGATGGCACGCAGGTGAAGAATCGCGCTGCAATCCAAATCAATAAGTTAGGAAATGCTGCGACCCACGCTTGAGCGGTGTCGGTAAGTCTAGGATCGAGTTAGAAGGAAGAGGAGTGTTGGTTGAGTGGTTGAAAGATTTAGTGAGCGAAAGGATGAATGAATGGTTGGTTGATTGGTGATGGTACGAAGTACTGTGCAAAATGGTCTGAGGTGATTCGGATTGCTGATAAATGCAAGGGACCTACGGTACCGGTCCGAGGTACAATGGAGTCCCAAAAGGAATAAGAAAGGATTAGGTAGGTAGATCAGGAATGCGCGTAAAGGTTGGTAGGCACAGGTAGGTTTATTCAGGCGTTGTTCGGGCGTGTGCAGTGAAATAAACAAGATATGCAGAGAGGCAACATTGCGCGCGGTGCAGTGCTGTGCAGCAATACACTGGAGGGTACGTACCGCCTATAGTTAGGTGGCGGGAAGGCTGCTGTGTCAAAGTTAAAATCGCCTGATTAAATAGGTACATAAGTATAGGTAGTCCGTGGTCTGGACCACTACTCCGTACTTAGAAAGGTAAGGTAGTATAAAACTGGATTATCTTGGTGCTGCTCATTGGTGTTTCTTTTTCCCCAGCCCTGCATTCCGTCTTTTGCTGTTTTCTTTGCTTGTGCCCGTCACTCCCGTGCAACTTTTTCCTCTCTTCCATCCATGCTTCTTTCTTCATCCCAACTCGGAACAGATGATCTTCACCCCAAATGGGCGCCAAATGGGGCTTGATGGAACTGGACCCCTATTTATGAAAGCAAATACGGGAATAGCGTGATTAAATAGATTCCACGGGCCCGGCGTGGGCTGGGAAGCCACCCTAGCTCACCAGACTTGTCTTTGTGTCTCATGACTGGTCCATATCCAAGTGGTACTTCCTAATTCAGCTTGGTTGCATGAGGCTAGTGAAAGGGGTCAGGGGGAAAAAGGGTTTTATGGGCCATGCTATAGAGAACCGGCATAACAGCGGGGAAGCCTGAATTACCGCATAGTATGTACAGGTACGGTATCCCTAACTCTCCCTCTCCCTTTCTTTACCACCATCCAATCGTCATCATTGTTACCATTCTCGTCGTTATTGTAGCCGAGCAGTTTGGTCGTCCATGTGGGTTTACATGAGCAAATTGTACATCAACAGTCAGTCGTAGTCAAGAAAAAAGAATTACCCAATCCCCTAGCATTGGGGGAGAAGTTCAGATGAAGATAATTACAAGACTTTCTGTGTACTATGCTGTAGGTATAAGCACTAACCTATATACCTGGATGTATGTAGTCTAGATGTTCATTGAACTAAAGATATCATACTACCTGTGCATAGGATGAGACAAAAAACATGCAGCTGAAGACATCGACTACAATTTTATCACTATGGTTCCATTAAGCGGTGGTGAATGATGGGCTCCGAGCTACATACAGCTACTACCATATACACGCTCATACATACATCTCAACATTGTAAGCATCAGTAAATAGACTTGTTGTGCCAACTAGGAAATGGCTATTGATTTCATGAGTAGAAATCAAATATCTCGCTTGTTCAAACTTTATATGAAATACAAATTGAGATCTTACAATAGAATAGATAGTACTTTAGGGTATGCTAGCAACATTTGGGTATAAGTTTCGAGTCCATCCGGCATTGCATCTCAAATATTCACCGCTTCCGCCTTGGCAGGATTGCTGCTGCAGAGCCCAGAATCATCGCAATTTTCGCGGGAAGCGAAACTAGTAATCCACCGCCTAGGCAATGAGATTATTGGACAGTACAGGAGGGATTATTTTTCTTTTGGATGTGGCCGTTGGTAATGCGAGCTTCTCGATCACGGTCGATCGGGCGACAAATACAATTGGGCTTGGGCAGCTCAGCAGCCTCTAACTATCCACATGTAGGTGCGCAGCTCGCTCTAAATGCAATAAGGGTGCTGAAATTCAAAGAGCTAGGAATCCAAGGGCCAGCACTAAACCATCGCGGCCGACTGACCCTACACGTGTAGAATAGGTAACCTTAATCAAACCCTATGCTAGCCTACATAATAAGCGAAAGAGTAATAATCATTTGGGGAGTAAGGTTGAGCCTTTAGCCAAGTTAAGCATAGCAATTGAAAGAGAAGGGATGTCAACTTCCGTTTTCGGCCACCGCAACATGGTTCGCAAATGAATTCGATCAAGGGCACCCTCCTTGTCACATTGCATCATTAATTCAGGAGTTTATCATGGAGCCTTCAAGCTGATTCACGTTGAATTATCTGCCAAGGCTGAACCGACGGAATCATTCCATTTCCCAATCATATATTCAGCAGAGCCATAATTAAGCCAAAGGCTTTGGCGGTGTAATTCCAATTACCTATCTCACGCTCTCCTTTTCAAGATCGTCTTATCCGAGGCAAAACACACCATAACCACCTACGAACAGACAGTCCAGTTCCCATAGCTCGCACATATAACTGCTTTTACTTGGTACGTAATATGGTTGGTGCCCCTTCTCATTGTATGTACGAGGTAGGAGAAGTCATAATGGTCGGGACGCGACATTATGACGTTCACACAAGGGCCCGATCCTGCCGATCCAGCAGTTCGTGCTAAAGTGGGGTCACTCGTCCCCTATTCATACCTAGCTCACCTAGAAATACAGCGCGAACTTAATGTAGCTTTAGACTAAGTATTGTTTGCGCATATCCATCTTTTGTAACGACGTCAGTACCTGCATGCATAGTATTAACTGGCATTTACTTACCAGCTTAAATCCGAACACACGTATACCAGTCTAAGTTTTATACCGGTACTTTACTCTGTTTGAGGTCAGCTCTGTCTGTTTGCTTGCACACCTCTGATCTGAGTTTCGCTACTCTTGAAGATAGCTGTGCCATGAAGTTTCTAGACGGGCTCATGATATAACTTGGAAGATTTGGTCAGCCAGTGTGATATTTTTAAACTTGAATTATTGCCCTCCTGTGAACATGAATCAGGGGCTACTACTCATAGACTCAGCTTGCATTAATCTAGGTATGTGCATATTCAAGGCCGCAGGATACTACTGCGCAAGATCAGAACCTCTCTACCTTATCTCGAATTGACGTAAGTATACTCCATGCTACAATCAGGAATATGACCTCGACACCTACATGACATCAGGATACATTCCAAGCCATTACATGTTAGGCTTACTTTTAATAACCCTAATAATACTCATAGCTTAAGTATGGAAAGGTTCGAGATGACTGCAGCCACGTAAAAATAGGCGTGTGATTGTCCGTTACATATGATGCGGACTGACACGGAGATGAGCCGTCCCGAGCACTATGATACTACGTAGGTGCTTCAGATGATGAAGGCGGATTACGAAATCTTGTAGTGTGGGATAGGAAAACGACACAGTCATCATTACTTAGGCGACTTATAAACATCTACTAGGTAAATTTCTTCTCCTCACAACTTCGCAGTTAGTACATCTGTAAACCCTCAGCGTTATGTCGCAAGTAAATTTGGTGACAATGACTATCGGTCTCTAGTATCACGGTCTCAGTCCAAGCGATGAGGATTAGAACACGGTCTCATGTTTGGAAATTCTCTTCAACTCCCCTGCCGAAAGTATGAGAAAGGCCTAGCGAGCGAAGCGAAAAGTTATCCGCTAAATGCACAGTCGCACACAGAATGCTCATATTTCTCGCTGTATCTCATATTATAGTCGTATCGCTATTAAACTCACTTTGCTACTGAGAGAACAATATTCAGCCCGGTTGCATTCAAGCCTTACTCACAACCCAGTTGGAAAGCCCCTCGAGGTAATAGTGTGTCTTTGTCTTGGACGACGGTCCTTGCGATACTGAAATCTAAACAGCAACACCCAAGTTGTGAAAGATGACCAGGGTACTCCTTGATGGGAAGTCATGAGGCCGTCATAGGACGACGCGTGAGTAAAGGCAGAACCAGATAGGGCCATATAGGAGTATTTCTATTTTACTATTATAGCTTGTGAAGTATTCTAATGTTTATTGTCGACGAGTAGCCTTTATCATCAAGGGTGGCTTTTGCCAGGTAATGAAAGTCTTCTGGCGGATCCAGTCCTGGCACTCAGGCAACAATTCGATGTCGTAATGATAGAGGATCTTAGTGAGAAGAAGTCGCAACTCGAGCATGGCGAGATTCTTGCCGATACAATTCCTCGGGCCCCAACCGAAAGGTTCGTACACCTCTCGCCGATCCTTAGCCCACCTGGGGCTGTCCTTCTTGATCCACCGCTCCGGCGCGAACCGTGTCGGTTCGGAAAAGTTAGACGGATGCTGGTATGCGGCGTAGCTGCTGATGGTGACGGAGATGCCCTCCGGGAGGTAGTCGCCAAGGACATCGGCGCCGCCCTCGGGCACAATACGGGTAATTCCGGCACCGCCTGGGGTATAGAGGCGCAGACCTTCTTGGATGACGGCGTTAAGATACTCCATCTCCATGAGCGGGCCAAGAGTAATCTCGTCCGTGTGCTTAAACGTAGTGCAAATCTCTTTAACAAGCGTATCGTAGATAGAACGATTGCGGCACAGATACCAAATCAGACCGCTAGTAGCGCCAGCCGTCGTGTCGGTGCCGGCAACCATAAAGGCCGCAGCATTCGTTTGCATCTCGGCACGGGTGAGGCCCTTGCCGTCCTCGTTATGTCGCAGCACGAAATTCCAAAAGTCAGGTTTGTCACAGTCCGTCCATGCCAACCGCTTGTCGACCAGGTCCGAGGCAAACTTCTGATGTTCCGCGCTTCTTGCCTCGATCTTAGGAGCCATCCACGCCGATAGCAGCGGACCGAAGAAGGGAATCGATGGCAACACGCCACGGAAACAGACGAACTTGAGGCCCTTGAAGATGATGCTTACCCATGGACTGTATTCCATAGACTCGAGCATATGCAGTGACTCGCCGAAAGAAAGCTCGGCCATGATGTCAAATGTGGTAAAGTTGAGGACGTCTAGGATGTTGACCTTGCCGTCAGGGCCCTTACTTACTTCGCTGATCTTTTCTACCATCTGGTCGCAGTACTTGACTAGCAGCGGCTCCTGGGCTCGGAGGGCCGTGGTACTGAAGCCGTGAGTAAAGAGCCGGCGCATTCGTCGATGGTCGTCGTAGGGTGCTGTCACCATTGTCCACGCACCGTTGACTTTGGTACCGGCGAAGGAAACGTCCTTGAGCATCTCCTTCTTGCCGGGCCTCCCCAGAATATCCTTATACGACTGTGGCTGAACGTACGATAGTTCATTGGGGGCTATGCGCACAGTCTCTCCGTACTTGTTATGTAGCTCTGGAGCATGAAACCCCATCGTACCCTTCACAAGGGCGAGCTTATAAGGGAATGCAGTGGCCCTCCATAGCAAAGGTCCAGGATATTTTCGTAAAGGATGAAAGAAGAGATTATAAACTACTTCGCTGACAACCTATATACATGATGAATTAGTTTTCACGTCTTGATTTCTCGGTTTATGATATACTCTTGGATTACCTTCATCAAGCCAAGCCCAATAAGGGCCAATAAAGTCTGCGATATCGTAAACGATCCCATTTGTATAGGAGTTCGAAGGTCTACTTGGGCGAGAGCGAAGAAATTGACCAAGCAGAGAGAGATGAGCAAAATATATACAAACTGTGGGATACAATTATCACTAAGTATGCTTACACTTGGTGTATCTCATTCATTGACACCAAACCATTCCCCCTTCTCCATATAATCAGTAATCTAATACTTATTGGGTTGAAACAAGGACCCTGTATTTCAAATATCTGGTTAGCTCAAATTAATTAAGCTGCACTAGAAGCAACAGCAACACTAACATGGAGTAGCAACTCTTTCGTGGAATATAGCTAGGCACAGTAATTTGTCACTGCAGCTAGCAGTACCGGCTCGTTCCGTCCACAAGGAACCATTATACACGTGTAGTCTTACTGAAGTTCTCTGAATTTTTGATCAGACGACAGGTCTAGGGCTAAGGTCAGAAACGGCGCCGGTGTCAACGGCTTTGGCGGCTAACGAACGTCTCCCCTAAAGAGTGGGTTTATGAAATAAAAGAAGCCCCGCAGACCCGCGAGATGCCAGCGCCTTGCGTCATCGCGCCATTCTACATCTCCGGGGCCTTGAATGTTAGTGCAAAACTTTGATAAGGGCTTTTAGTATTAGCGTTGTATAACCCTAATAAGTAGTCATACACATCAATCAGTATAGTATCCAGGCTATCTATTATGTTTCTTGGGCTATCAATCACCCCTTTTGGCTATTCGGAGCTCTTAAGAAGCAGAGCCGCCGGAGGTTTGTATAGGCTGGCTATTAGTATACTGAGACGGTTACACCTAATAGTTGCCAAAGATGCTAAGTTCATAGGCCATTAAATAGAATAAGTGGCCTACTATACTAATTAATATGTAACAGTACCTTTTGAGGTTGTTCATCGCCAATACTAAAGCCCTTGTCGAAAGTTTCGCACTAATATTTAAGATCTCGGTAGAGGTGTAAGCCTGCCGCTCGTACCGCTATCCTTACTAATCAGTATGCAATACCGTGCAATGTATCAATACATGCAGGTTAGCGCGCATACGCGTCAGTAGTCAGACTCTTACATTACTGAGTTATCAGACTTAAGAAGATCCAAAGCTATCCTACAACAACCCATCAAGCTACGGCTCCGAGGCCCCAAGGCTCCAGACTACCCGAAATAAGCCTGAGACTGTCACGGTGGTTTACTGTTAATGCAGTTGTGCTAAATTCAGTCTTACATGACAGCTTTTAGCCTAATCTAAATACATGATTAGTTACATGTAAATTAGATCTGTTTTCTCTTATAACAATCTTAAAATTGGTATAATAAAAGACAGCTTTCTGGTAGAGCAGATCAGAGCAGAAGAGGGAGATACATCGCATTGTACATATTGCTAGTAAGACCATATGTTCTTCTCTCCACACGCCGTTCCTTCGACATACCAAATTCTGGTTATTTATCGAGCAGTAAGCCTGAATTAGCCTTATAGACTAAGTAAACCTCCACCTATGTAGTTCATATGCTAGCTCAGCATAGAACTCTAGTACAGGAGCCTGCATAAATATTTAACTACATTTATTAGTTATCTGCAGATCTTTACTATATTGGTTGCGAAAACTACCCTATCGCGCCTACTAATACCCTACGTACAAGTAAGTGAGGCACTTTATATATGTAGCGCAACAATACTGCGAACAGTACTGGAGAAATTTCACATCCTAACCACTGGCAATGTGAGTCGATATGAACGTAAGAAAGGCAGTAATGTGCCATTATGAACATGGTTTCGGGGTATTCTATTTCACGGAAGACAATATAGCCGCGTAGTAGCACAGGGATTTCAGGGATATGACTTGCAATGCCGGATGATCAGATCAATATGCAGCCCACCACATCATCACTAATCGTGCGACCGGTATTGCTTAGATTTTGATCTCATTCTTCATTGCCATCAACAAATCTCCAGATATTCTGGTTACAGCGCGTCAGTCAATCCCTCACTTAATGAGAATCCAGTCTTCGCAAGCTAGATGGACTGTCTCCAGACGAAGAGTCTTTGTCATACTGCTGGGATGTGAGATGGCGCTAAAGACAGTCACTGTAAGCGAGCAGTAGCGTCATGTATCAAGACTCCACGATTAACACCTGGGGAACACGCTTGGCGCTGGCCGGATGTGGATACGCCAATGCCGTTTCTACGACTTGAATGCCGCAGATTTTCCCGATAAGTACGGTCTGGGAAAGAATCAGTCAATAATCTTGCTACTCAAGTGTGCAGCGTGATTATATATCGGGGCGAATCAACAATATCTTTGGGAAGATCGATTTTGCATTGAACAAGACGATATAGAGCGGGAGAAAAACCAAATTGAGGCTGTAGGAGTGCTATACGATACTGCTTTTCTCGCATTCGTTGAATTTGCTGATGGCCCTATGCTGGGTCTGTCCGTACATCAAAACTCGATTATCTTCCAGAGGATGTGACGGCCTTCGCAGCTCTTTGGAACTTAGCGGAGCACATCATTTTTCAGTAGTGGCCACCTGCCATGACTAAGAGCGCGAAACCAGCCAACCCCGGAAAAGCCTACAGTTGAAGCCTGCGCGCTCGCCACGGAGAGACTGTATGGGAAGTCTTCAACAGTAGCAGTGCTCGTTTAACATTAATAGCGCTCAAACGTGATATAGGGCGCCACTGCGACAACGCATCAGCGCGTACATCATCCCCACTAACGAGGGCATCCTCGTCGGTAAAACTATGGCCTTGATTCTGGAGTAGTGGTAGACATGTCCCATATCCCGAAAGAATGCTTTATCGTCTCTCTTGACGTATGCTCTTCGAAGCGATGTATTGCAGTGGGATAAGTGAGAGCAGCCCGCACTATCGCTTCACCACCCCTATGAGTTGTGTCTTCTTGCGACGGTAATGAAAGTGAGAGATGGCTCTTCCCGTCACTTGGCTCTCCGAGTCGTAAATGTTGATAAGTGGGTGAAACTTTAGCCACAGCAGAGGAGAGTGGTTCCAGCCTAATCATTACTACACCATAGACGAGAGGGCAATGGCCGTCGAGGTACACCACCCCGCATCAGTGATATCATCTGCTGTGTGTAGAGCCTCATTTGAACAAACCCGTCATGTTGCAGTCGAGACACGGCGTAAGTGTATTTCGTGTGCAGGGACGGCCCTAGGGACTTATGAGTGCCTGCGGTGACGTGAGCGTGGATGCTACGGATCCTCGTATTCTCTTCATCCTTCACGTGTTGTGGCCACATTGCAAATACCCCTAAGTTATCAAGCAGTCGTATAACCGCCACATTGGGAGCATCTTGGTCTGGAATGGCGTTACGAAAGCCTTCGCGAGTGATCTCCCAAGTCTGATCTGGAGATATACGGGCACCGGCTCGCAGAAGCCAGAACAATTTCTGAACTGCGCCCTCGTCCCAAGGGCCGGTTAGAAGTTCATCTGGTATCCGAGTGTCCCTGTGGACTTCAATGAAAGTAGAATCAGCCTCCCTGTCGAAAGACAAAACCGCTTCAGGGCAGGTTTCCTGTTCGAAAAGGCGGAAGGCATTATAATCGTGATAAAAGTAATATCTAGCTTCTTTAATATGACTGAAACCAACCGTATTGCTGGTGCTGGTATGAAAGTCAGAGAGATCCGGAGTGCGCCATAGTGGGATGTGTTCAAAAGGCAAGTCCTTGGCGTGTCGTTGAACCCAAATATCCCAACAATCAAGGATCGTATCAATCGTCGCCCATGAACACTCCAACAGAGCACTCTGGAGGAAGTTAGCTGAAATCTGACTCACGAGGGCAGAAAGCGAACCTGAAATTCAGGGTTCCCGCCAAACCGGGCTGCATCGTCTTCCCAGTCGGCGTAACTGTGGACCACTGGACGGGTAGTCGATCGGCTTTTGCTATGCACACATCCAAACCAAACCTCCCACGTTGGCCCAAACGCGCAAAGAAAGGTTTCACGTAGGGTGGAAGTTCCGGAGAGCAGACGCCCAAGAAGGGGACTGGCTCGTGGTAGGTTGACGTTCTCGCTCAGCCAGAAAATACGCTCAAGGACTTCAAGAGGTATGGATCTTTCAATGGTAGAGGGTTGTGAACGACGAGACTTGCGTCGTTTCTCTCGGCTCTTACGCTTATCTCGGTCCTTACTTTTGGAGTCTTTCGTGGGGAGATCAGCGACGGATTTCCCTTTGCCGCCTCGTTTGCCGCGTACCTTGATCGGTGTCAATTCCATTGTTGCTGTTGAGCATTCGTTCACTTAAGTTATATCTCCTGGTTCAACCACCACCTCCCGCTGGGTGAAGTCATCCGTCCCTGGTTCGAGCCGAGAGTTGCATTAAGACAGGATCAGAATCACGGGGTGGTTGAATGGATGTGCTCAACAGAAGCACTCCAAAGCAAGTGAAAAACTTATAACACTCCTAGTATCGCGTGAAAATCCACCTGCAATTTCAGTACCTTGAACAGCCTCAAAGGACCTGGTTGTTGGACAACATGAAATACCACCACCGGTAGTAATGGTTAAGAGCACTAACCTACTCAGTATCTTGTATTATTGTTTAATTGTTTGATTGCTCAATGACGTAGGTAGTCAATGTTCCAGAAGACAAAAAGACTAACATTGAATGCTTCCATTATTGTGGTACGTACCGAACTCTCAGGCTACGCGCTACGGTATGTATGTACGTACCCTTAAGGTATGTTTACTAGACTAACTCCTGTGAATTATAGTAGATATGAGCTACTAGGTACGTCTAGTTTAAGGTAGACTATAGAGTAAGGATAAACCAATAATCGAGAGGACGACCCCCACTTCTTATCGCACCTGGCACTGTCAGGCGCGCTAATGGTCTTTGTCCAGCTGCCAAGATCCCGGTCGCCGTTGATACGTGCCATATCGCCGACATTTTTTCACTGGATACATGTAGTGCATTATCGACTTCCAAAGGTTCGATGACGATGCCCAGTAGCTTCAAAGGTGTTATCTTTTCTATGGAAACCATGGACAGAACCTCGCTCAGTACACAGCAATAGCACACTCTTCTCAGATATCTTCAGATGGCGTCGCCTCGACTGCCTGTGCCTTCTGTCAGGCTGCTTCGTTTCTTGCGCCATCAAACAGAAAGCCTAGGCTTCTTCCATCCCAGTCACGATGTCTCTGTCTCGGTACGACCAGCTGCCCACAAAGTGCAATGTGCGACCCGGCACCAAGTAGCCTCATTACATGCAGGCGTACTCGACTTTGAATCGCTAGTACCAGCGCGGAATCCTCGAGCCCTTCGAATCAAACATGTACCTTATGCGAGTTTTGCCTTGCAATGCCGGCATGGCTCTTCTGATCGCCGACCAACGCCCTGCAGACCAGCATGGCAAGAATGGCTATGGGGGCTTGGTACGAAAAGAACAGCGCAGCCCCTGGAACCCGACGATCTCCCCGAGGTCGACGGCGAAGGGGGCAACAACTCCATGTTCAACACCCGCCGCCAACTCAGTCAGAAGGCCGCTTCAGAGCCTAGACTGCGGTGCACTGAGGTCGATGAGAATGGGGAGGTTATATTAGTGGACAGCGAGTTTAAAAAGAGCGAGCTTATAGCAAAGGTATACCGACTCCTAGACTGCACAATTTCTGATAGAATGGCTAAGACGGCGTAGTTCGGTCTCCAACCTCGCGACCTGCGCAAGATCGACTCGTCCAATCTACCGCACATCCTCGTCCGTCCAACTTCGATCTTGCTTAATTTGCTCCATCTCAAAGTTCTCATCAAACATAATCGAGTGCTTCTATTCGATGTGTATGGCACCAAAGCGTCATATCCCCAGTCTGCCTTCATGTATGACCTACAGGGGAAGCTGCAGCAGAAAACGCCATCGACAAACGGTGGGCTACCCTACGAGTTCCGTGCGCTCGAGGCCGTCCTACAGTCTGTGACGCAAGAGCTAGAGGCCGACTTCGAGGCCGTGCGGGACCCTGTCATCCGTATTCTGGGCGAGCTAGAGGACGATATCGACCGACACAAGTTGCGCGTTCTTCTCATTCTTTCAAAGCGAGTCAGCACCTTTGAGCAGAAAGCGAAGCTTGTCCGCGACGCTATCGACGAGCTTCTCGAAGCAGACGATGACCTGGCAGCCATGTACTTGACAGAGAAGACCCACGACATCTCACGTGAGCTCAATGATCATACGGAAGTTGAGATGTTACTGGAATCGTACCATAAGCTGTGCGATGAAATCGTCCAGGAAGCACAGAACTTGGTGTCCTCAATACGTAACACCGAGGAAATGTGAGCCTCAGTTTAGCAGCATCTTTTAGTGTCCCAGCCTACTAACTGGCATGTTCTAGCATCCGCGCAATTTTGGACGCCAACCGCAATTCTCTCATGCTGCTGGAGCTCAAATTTAGTGTCGGCACGCTGGGTCTCGCCATGGGCACGTTTATCGCGGGTCTGTACGGCGCGAACCTGGAGAACTTCATCGAAGAGACGAACTGGGGCTTTGGCGCCGTCACGGGCGTCTCGATAATCATGTCGCTCCTGGTGTGCAAATATGGCCTCTCCAAGCTGCAAAATCTGCAGCGCATCAAGATGCAAGGCGGGCCGCCCCGTGGCCAGGACAGAAATTACCATTGGTTCCACGACGATGGCCACGTTGGTCTGCTCGATCCTCGTAATCGCGAGAAATTGCGGCGCCTACAGATGTCCAAGGCTGACGAAAAGAAAGGCCCCAAGAAGAATTGGTGGTAAAATAACCCCAGGGGCGTTTTTCTTAGCCTTAATGTCTATGTCATAAGTGGAATCTTTCTAGATCGGGGTAGGTATTCATTGGACCTTTATAGATGTAGGACTGGCATAAGGCCCGGGATATTTGCAGACTATGTAACAAAAGCTGTGTGTACCTTATAATGACTTTCTACTTAGCACGTATTATTCTCACCTTCAAGCGTTCTTTCCGGAAGAACAGGAAGTAGTGTATATACCCATGATAGAGCTGGAAATATTTCCCCGTTCTTCTACTCTACTCTACTAAAGTTGGTGGTGCTGTTATAACATGCCAGTCAATTCAGTACCAGGAGACTACGGTTAGAGTACATATAGAAGTGGTCTAAAAAAAAAACTTCTCGCATTCTCGTCGTCATACTACCCGAATAAGCCTTTGCTTAAACACTAAGTAATGCTCTCTCTGTTCCATAGGAATAGGAGAACCTGTGAGGTGAACCCATAGCGTCAGCCGGTTGGTGACTCTAGTATGAGAAAAGAATGGACGCCAAAATTGCGACCTAGCCATATCAGCAAGTATAAACCCCAGCAATCGATATCATTCAGCTTGTATGTCTAGCTAAACCATCATTTATTACCTTTACTATGACAAAGTGATATGACGCTTCAAGTGTTATTTCCCTCTCTAAAGCTCTTGATCACTCTCGTTGCCAATGTCGAACAACCCGGAATATCCAATCCAAAACAGATCATACAGTCCTCGAAACTAAGCTCCTGGCTGGGGTCTTTTCTGCCAATGACGATAATTGTTACCTCGTTGAGCCAGTCTCGCACAACCCCAGCCTACTACAGGACCATCTATCATCGGAACGCAAATTTACACAAGATCGCTAAAGATTTGTGGATACACAACCATATTTTCATTGTAAACTATCTATAATGGTAAGGGGTGTTCTTAGGGTCAGTACGTTTGCCTTGTCTTTCCGTTAATTTTTTCCTCCAGTTCACGGGTATCCCCAATTACATCGTGACTTTGATCCGTGTTTTTATTACATGGATGTTCATCATGTAGTATTTTGCCACAGTTCTCAGAATAATTCGATGTGAGTCGTTATATAAAGCCGTGAGAAGTGGCAATATTCTATGAAAGAGAGAAACAGTCAACTAAGTTTGAATAAGGTCCAATAGACTTAGGGGTCTCCAATGCTCAATCATTCAACTTGTGCAATATCACGCTGCCAGACAAGATAGTCCCCTTGTTGTAGGAGTCTAGTTCCTGTAAGGATATTAGTCGACGCAAATTTGTACAGTGGCAGTACGCTTGCTCTTTGTCGGGAAACCGTACTATATTGGAAAGCATTGCTAAATTGGTTGTTTTAGGGATGAGCAGTTTCGTGCTCGCATAATGCACGGCCGTGTACCTAAGACGACTAATTTAACGATCGATGACAAGAGCTTGGACCCTGTTCGAGATATGCGTTGATTTCGATACCCTGCCATTTTTTTGTAGTATGGGTCCTTTGTATTGAAGTTAGGATCTGGATAAGAGGTGTTGAACTGGTCGCTTGTGTTGTAGCTTTTGCACATCTCGACTCATAAAACTAGCAACAGAGGGTTTCATAAGGATCAGGAATACAGGTTTGGTAGCGGGGGTGAACATATGTGTGGTTTTACGAGTCGATATATCTTGTTACCGAACCCACATGGGAGCACGGCTGGGTATTCGTATGACCCGATACTTTCTCGTTATACAAATCAATAAATAGACTCTTATCATCAGACTCACGGGATTCTGCCCTTGCCACCATGGCGTCGAAATTCATTTAACATATGCAGCAGAGTAAAAGAAAGTCCATAATATCTTCTAGCACTACGCTATATATTCTGACAACTTCTTAGGTAGAGCAGAGCGCTGGATAAGGCTGATAGCTATTATCCATTGGCCATGGCGGTGGCTTAGAATAATATCTATATTTTTGTCAACACCCGTGTGTTCTTGTTCAATTAATGTCTCTCTTATTTAACTTAGGGGGCATGTTGAAACTTTCTGAGGTTTCTAAAGAAACATAACTGGAAATTTTATTTCCAAGGCTCAATTTGTAGCTGCTAAGTCCGATGCTTAATACTAGCAAACGAGCTTCATAGCGCCTCGCATTCGTAGTAAAAAGTGTTGATCAGCTATACTTCTTCGTTTCGACGATATTTACGTGAGAAGAGGCTGACAACATAACGGAAAATGGAATGGATGATTACAATAACATCAACAACATAATCCCACAGGAGAAGCTTTGGTAAAATCAATAAAATACCAGAACATCCTCTATTCATCCAGCTCTCTGAAGAAATTGTATTGCTCTCACGACCACGCGGAAAGCCAAGTCCACCGCTTTTACTATCACACGGGGCGCTGTCATATCCACCGCCGGCGACAAGCATCTAGTCATTCTCCTTCATACGGAAGGTGTGTTGGAATAAAGCGCTGCAGTGCCTTGGAGCATGTCCGTGAGCCATTACTACGGATTGCGTAGGGCAGCATCGACGGCGAGAAGTCATAGTTCTGACTCAATTCTATCAATAGTACTACTCAGCTTAACAGTTACTGCTGCTCAGACTGCTGCCCAGACTGCTGACCAAAAAGAGCCGTTGAGTTTTAGATCACGCGACGGAGTAGCGTTATGGTAAGATGAAAAAAATGTTCAGGTTACAGTGTCAACTCTCGTCTCCCAATTTCGTTGCTCTCCTTCGTTGTAGATAGTTGCCCATATGGTAACATAGCTAAATCTAGGATTGTGGGTTCTCTTTGAGTTATCTAAGATTAGCTTGGTGAGTATAATAATAATATTGAAATACCGGTGATGACTCTAGATTTCCTAAGCAAGACAACAGTATCGTCGCGTAGGGGCTTTCGCAATGTTGCTCTGCTTAGGAGCGGCGACATGGTCACCTAGTCATTGCTTACTCAGCCAGTATGCTGACCCTTATTATAGTTAAGCTATGTGACTTTAACGTTGTGCTGAAAGTGGGAGTATTTAGGTGACTCAGCATCATCGTGGCGATAATTGAAATAACTTTTGAGTTTCTCGTAACCTGTAACGTGGGCAGATCATAGGCAGAACAGGAGACTTCTAAGATTGAGTTTCACGTGTCCTGTTTTGCTCACATAAATGGCGCCATTGTGTGGCATTTTTCTACGATCGAAACCTAGCCTGCAAGGATGTGACTCAGGACTAGATTATCACGAGTCTATTGACAAAATAGCGACAGCAGCAGCGTGAGTGCTAGCTATCGAGCTCAACTCGTAGCTTTTGAGCAATAAAATCGTGAATTCTGTTCCAAGATCGCGTCTAGTTCGATCTGGTCAGATCCATCGAGTTTGTCGTTCCCCAGTCGCATGATCTGGAGCTGTAGACGTAGTAGCGCCACGGTCACGCGCTTCGCCTCAGCTTATGGAACGGACCACGCAGAATTTTCCCGAATCCGAGCATAAGCTGCGGTATCCTCTGTAAGCCGTTCATACGGCGTTTACGCTTCTGCTCCCTGTCTTATTGTATCTTTGTCCAAGTTGTGTCCGCTTACGGCGTAGTGGTCTACTCAGCTGGGTAAGGTAAAGGAGTGGAGAGGGAGGTGGAGAGACTGTCAGTCGACTAAGCATGCGACCACAGCAGGCAGCGAACCTACGACAGCCGAGATTCATTGCCGCTATCGTCATAAACTTCGCCATCTCATACGCAGCGTTAGTTAGTCAGTTAATCAGTTCGTGAACCAGTCGATCTAGCCGTGCCTATCCGATAATTCCTACTTGATAGGCATGTTGGAGTCGTCATATGGTCTCGTGGTGTGTTCGAGTCTTCTTGTCAAACTTCGACACGGCGGCAAGAACCACTTTTGACACATAATTCGGCTTCACATTCATAGATCAAGGACTTAGAGAGAGACTTGACGACGTCCACGCGCTGCGTACTCCGCCACCTCCCGCCAAGTCCGAAGACCCCTGGCCCAGCTATACTTGACCTAACTCTCTTATCTCGAAATGTACCGGCATATTCTGTATATGTTAGGTTATGATGTTGTCTCGGCATTGAGGAATACGGCGTGACAGATGTGACGGGCGTAATAACAGCTAACGCCGCGGCTAGCTTATGTTGTTAGTCACCCAATAGGGCCAGCCATGAAAGATCCAACTCAGCTTCATAGCTAGAAGGTACAGTCCACGTGTATCTTGGGTAGGCAACTAACTCCCTGCTCAGCATCGACAGCCAGGGAGAAAAGCTCGTGATTCGGATCCCCGTACAGGACAAATGAAGCGATAAGCGCCTAGCAGCCACAGACAGTCAGCCTTACCTCTCTCAGAGGATTGGATCTAGGACCAAGGTTCGTAGCCGGGCAGGCGGCAGGCAGCATAGCCGGGCGACTGACTCCTATCCTACCAACCGGCCTAGAGGCTGAGAAGCCATGTTTTCCTCGTGATAAGCCCCGCGATGAAACTCGGGAGTGATACAACGCAATGACACACTCGGAAATCGCCAAATATAAGGCAGAATAAGGGCTCTTCCTTTAATTACTTGTAAATATTGCTATGTTTCACGAGTAAAGGATGACTGATGAATGCAAGGCTACCAGACCCCGCGCCCGCAAGAGGCAGGCTCTTGGGGGCCGCGGAGGGCATTTTCGACCATATCACAAACTGGGCGCATGGGATATTACAAAAAGGCAATTTTGCATATAGTCAGGCCAATCGGCATCCAGGTTATTCCCCTCTCGGCACTCAGCAGGCTAGTGGACCAGTAGATAGTAGATGATGTGCACAATTATTCCACGTTTGGTAGGCTTGGCTGAAGGGAATTCCGAAACGTTGCTGCCTAGCCCACGAGCTCTCACGACACATGGCCCCAGATCGACGGCGTGCAAGTAAGCAATTGTGCAGGGTGTTAATGGCAGGATTCCGGCACTTTGTCGGCCGGGCCTGTGTGGAATGCTTCTAGAATACGTTATCAAGTGAGACCATTTGAACGACGTAGCAGCGTGGTTGTTGCGGCACAGACACGGTGGCGGCCGAATGCGGTGCTCCTTCATATAATTAAGTAATTCATGATCTGATATGTCTTGTGAATTTAAGATTGGCGAATGAAGGAGTAAAGAGACGAAGAGCCGAGAAGCTGCTTCTCTGCCTACCTTTGCAGACAGCCTACAGGCGTATGCATGCCTGCTTGTGTGGTTTAACGGTCTGCTGGGCTTTGCCATCGAGTAAACATTTACACTCTCTTAGTACCTAAGGGGGAGGAGATGAAAAGGCCTACAGCCTCACTTGTCGGATCATAGCCAAAACAGCCCTAGAAAGTGGCGCTAGCGGCGAATAATCCCAGGTGAAAGTTGAGATAGTCCGTAATACAAATACTGTACAGTTATGCAAAATCAGCGATGTAGCTTTTCCACCAACACGGCTAGCAAGATCACCGATATGAAGTTTGATAATTACGGCCCGCCTAGCAGAAAGATGGGAAATTCGAAATACGGTCCGAGACTCCCGAGCATCAAAGCTAAGGTCAGCACTGCTTGGTAATGATGATGATAGTGCTATTATTCGGCCTTTCGCCATCCCCGTTGACTAAGTAGGTAGCTTGGTGTAATTACCAGACCACACTACCCGGTATCCTCTCCTCATATTCGGAAATAATGTATGCCGACGGTGGCCTAGTTGGCGGCCTTCAGAGCTAACCTAGCTGTCGGGCAATTGGGTATGGAGTGACGATGCGATTGATTGATAGGTATTCGACGTATTGAGATGATACTTCAGGGTCATGGGGCGTCATGAGGGGCCGTGAACGGCGGCGTTTTTGCGACGCGCAATTTCAGGTACCCGACGATGGCAGTGTTCATTCTTCACCCCGCAAAAAGCGACTGAGCCACTCTCAGTTCGTGTCGTCAACGGTCTTACATCGTAATGTCGAACACAACGCGCGGCGGGAACGAATGAGGAGGTCTCGTATTGGCAAACTAGTGACTGTTCGACTGAGACGCCGGTATGGCAAAGCTCAAGTCGACATAATGACGCCAGAACTTGATTGACTTCTTGTTGCTCAGAGGCCACCAGCCTGCAAATACAGCGGCACAAAGTAGTTTAAACTGCGTTCCGAGAATGTCACTTCACAAACACATCTGGCAGGGTTTGATTGTCCAAGTCAAGATGAATGTCTCGGACTCGCCACATTTGCAACACCCATTGCAGCATCCAGAGATCCCTCTAACTCGTCGTCAATTGTCACGGTTCCGTTGCATTCTTGGCCTAAGTGTATAGCTCCCTCAGTCCAACCCAGTGTTAGGTTCTTGAGACAATCTTGAACATTTCCTGAACGTAAAGGTTAAAGATCAACCACACTATCGGCTGAAGATACGACGGTGCGGATACGGATTTACCAGCTGGCATTATTACTCATGCTGATTCTATCGTGCCGTTGTCATTGGCAGGGGGGCGAAGCCCTCTAAACGTTCAAGCGTTTCCTTGGCGATTCGAAGTATACCTGCGCCAACACACACTCATGCAATCATGGGTTCTGCAAACCAATGTCCTCCCAGTTTCGTGGCCCATTTCTCGGTTTACGGAAACAGGAAGCACTTTGCGCTGAACAGAGAAGAAACGAGAGGATGGCCCGTATCGAGTAGTTCGAAGCGTGAGGGTATTTATTCGTGTCGTCGAACGTTTAATTCAGCACGAAAATCTTATCGTTCTTTGGTCGGGCCGCTACACAGCTACATTACCACAGACAACTGCTCTAGAACCCGTCAAATTCCGGAATAAAATATATATTGTTCATAGTGCTTTTCGACCACAACGTGTCTGCCAGTGTCTCCCAGTATCTCTCAGCTCATGCAGAGCTTGAGAGCCCAATTTCGAGGTCTTTTGCATCGGATGACCGGGTGAATGCGGAGCTCTGAGTGCACGGCATCACCAGCGTGAATCTAGTACGCCGTACTTACAGTTATGAATGACAGATTGAAAACTGCGCGGTAAATGCAGACACCACAAGGAGCCGCTGCCAACGGTGCCACCTCTTTGGGATTTTTTTTTTTCTTCTCAGCCGACCAAGACTGTATGTGCCTAGATCGATCCTAGGCGCTTATTGCTCGCTGAGCGGCGAATTTTGGGTGACAACCTTGTTGGTAGCACCAGCAACTTGAACCTAGTTTCGATAAGCGACGGTCACCTTCAGACCTCAGCTGTGTCACACCAAAGATTGGCGAGGCCTCGTGAGAAGTTGATGTGAACACTTGTTAATATCATGCTATGGATGATTGAGTAAGCTAATAAGAGCGGATATCACTCCGATCTCGCGCCATCACAAGATAGGGATGAACTGAAGGAATGATTTGGCAGTAGGATGGCTGGATGGCACCAACCAGCTAGTGAGCTGAAAGTTGAGTCATCGTCATTTGGGTTGCAACCCGCAGGCCAAACCCGCGACCTCATTGGCTGTATTAAGGACGTCGTAGGAAAAGGCTAAACGAGTTGCCGACAAAAGAATATGAATCCTGTGATGCACCGTCATTTGCGGGCGTAAGTGGGTTGGACTTGGGCCACAGCGGCTTCATCCAACTTGCCTGTCCGCCTGATGTGGCTTGGGCCATGTTCACAGACTGACCTCCGAGCGTTTTTGCAATAACTAATAGACAATACGATGTATGCCTTATGACGATTATAGTGATGGTGTCGGAATGATCATCTCGTTGCCCAGAGAAATAGAAAATGAGAGGCAGGGCGGTGTGTTACACTGCTTCACAGGATGGAGGGAGCCAGAGCCAACCTCCGAGCATGTTCACTTTCGAGATTCCGTAGTTTGGCCCTCATACATTGGCTTGCATGGTGAGGAGATGGCGGCCATGATGTCTGAAGGCCTGCATCTGTACCCATGTCGGCTTGGGGAAGAAGCTCGAGCCTTTTCTTTTCCCAGCAACGAATGAGCCCAGGTGATAGCTTACATCCACAGAGTCGTTTGCTCATACTCCTTCTCCCACCCTCAAATGGAGAAGAGCGAGCAATTGCTGCAAACTTGTCACGGAAGAAGTTTTACTGACATCCCTTGTAGGTATGATCGCCTTTGGGTCGTGTCACTTCGATAACCTCTGAGGATCCCGGAGATTTTGCAGTGGAACTCAGGGACGCGATTTGGCAGCGCATCGAGAGGGAAGTCAGCCTACAACTTCCACTTTAGCATTAGCTGGCGAGGCTCCGACTGGATGTGTGAGTAACTGTACAACGCAAAGAATTGTGAGCAGGCTCATGGAATTTGTGACAAGTATCCTGTCAATTAGCGATGACATAATGCCGGACTATGCCTCCCTCTTGTCCGATGAACGGAAGGATAGCGGCAGGACCTCAGGGCCTCAGGGCTGTCAGGCTATACTGCCACGATGGTAGATTGATACTGCCACCTCCACAACCAAGTATAGCCCTCTTAGACTGCCCAAGGTAGATAGCGAGGCGAAGTCATATCAAATTTAGAAACAACTATGCACAAAGATGCGGATAGATATCAAGGCTACTGATTACGTGCATTTGTGACAATGCAAGCGAGAATGGCCAGAGCTAGCGTTTCAATACCATTTTCGAAACGTTGATCGGACTGAGAAGTGTTAAGTGTAATTACAATAGTAGCGCCTCCTCTATACCGCCCCCTCCTTATCCGGCTATTCCCCTCCAATATACTTAGATACCATGTGAAGGGAATTCCGAAGGGAACTTGAAGAGGAAAGCAATATAGGGAATGACTGTGGCCCCCAATACTAGGAATACCCGAGAACTCGTATTCATAACCATTCGTACAAGAGTAAATCTTGGTGAATCTCTCTTTCGAGGTCAGACTCGTGACATCAGACGTCCTAATGAGAACAATGCCGCTAAAAGTTTTTCTAGAAGGATTGATGTAGCCTAGAGCAATACAGTCCCCGGCAAATAGGAGTGTCCAGATTGTAGAGCACGGAAAGTATGCAATGTAGTGTTGCGAATAAGATGCCAGAAACGCCTGTCTATCAGTACGCCAATATTAACTGTCATCCCCCCGTGGATTTGTGACAGCAACAAATGCACGTGGCTAGCAGCAGGTTGGATGGTTCTTCTCTCCCTGATCACAATGATTTGGTCTGTCGAGCGAACATAGGTGTGTTGCATGCATTTTATACAATCTTGCCTCTTCCAGCTGAACCGTAGCACGATGCAAGAGACGAAAGAGTGAATATCACTCTGGAGGACAGCCGTGATGACTCCTCACCTTGTGGCTCCCGTCATTCATCATCAAATTGTGATTTCCCTGGTCGCAGCGGGCTGGGGCTTCCAGCCATTGTGCTGCAAGTCTTGCAGCCACGCTAAGCCATGTATGATAGCACTAACCCAGAAGTTGAATGCGTTGCTGCAGCGGTGGTTACCCACACCTTTCTCTTTCTGCAGGTTGCTTGGCTTAGCGGGTCTGGCACAGGCCAATAAGCGCGAGACTTGATGAAGCACTAAGCTCTTTGTGAATCATCTCGCAATAAGACTACCCTCTTGTGTTTAATCTGCCACACCCATCTCCACCAGTTATAGGTCTCTTCTGGCCAATGATACTCTCTTTTTTTGTAAGGTGTCCCTCTGCAGTGGATAGCGTGAGACTATGGACACGCCATCCATGTAATTCATCCCTTCCATGCTCATTTCGTGCTGGCTGTCTGGAGTAATGAAGCATGCAGTGTCTTGAAAAGGCTGGCCTTGACTGGTTCAAATGTTACAGGCGCTGGAGACACATACAGCACACACACACTCACTCGCGAACAGATGGACATACATCCATCCTCCCCTGACCGTCTCTCTCTTGGCCCCAGTGCAGCCGGACGTCTCAAGTATTCAAAACTCCTCTGTACCCCAAGCAGCTACCGAGTCCCCCTGTTTTCCCTCTCTTCCATCGAACAAAGCTGTCGCAATGTTCGGTTATAGCATTTGAAGAACGAAAACAGGAAGCGACTTCTCGAAAGTCTGCTCGAGTGCAATCTGTTTACCAGAGCACTCTTTTCGACTTCTTACTGTGTCCTCTCCATCTGCAACAAACCACCGTTTCTCGGTCTCTTTGTCTGTGTTCGCAGTGGCATTCACTTGTACTCTTGCGCACGCACCGAAAGACTCATACCTCTTACCGCTTACACACCACCGACACCACTCACTGTCGCCAATTCCCAACGGCTTTCCTTTCCCCTGATGACCGGATTTCATTAGACAATTTCGACAAAAATAAACGCCCAGGCCGTGTTACTCAAAATTAACAAGCGAAAAGAAAGAGAAAAAAAAAATACCTCTTTGTGTTCTAGTTTTCCAATTTTTTTTTCTTCACGGATGATTCACTCTCCTCTCAATCCTTTTTTTGCATTACTCACTTGCCACCGACGTTGAAACAGGCGGATCCATCGATTCACTTCCAGGCTCCCACAGTCGTCACGGATCCTGATCTGTGTCTTTGTCTGCTTTGTTGTGCCACTTGGAGTCATCTGTCCGTTGGCACCCAGCCCCAGTCTAGGCCCCTCTCCTCTCTTAATTAGCCACCTAGCCACCTAGACCACCATTTCGAGGTCCCCTGCCTAGCGCCATCTCAGGCTTCAGCAGAGCTTAGGCCACCTGTACTACCACTACAACCTAAAGCGTCCCACTATCGCGTCCGCTGCGGTAATGCCCCGACAGCCTTCGCCACCTAATCATCAGAGAAGAGTCATCGACCAGGCGTGCCCAGCGCCCAAAGGCTACCACAACTACTAAGGCCACTACCAACCGGCCACCCTGCCACATCCGTCCGTCTTCGGTTGCCCCTTTGCCTTCCACGCGACTCATCCCACCCCAACACCATTCAAGTTATATCTCCGCTCCATACTGGTTACCTATTATTCGCCATTCGCCTCGAGTACCTTTCTTAAAAGGCGTCCATCCCACCTATTCACCCGCATGTGTACTCCGTCGGTAGAAAGTGGTTGCAGCCCCGTACCTTGCATAATCTCGTCCTTGCACCTCTGATTCTAACCACACCTACTGCGATACGGCTACCCTCGACCGCGTCCCGTCCGATTTACAAGTTCTCGATCGTAATCGCTTTTTGTAACCACCCACCGTACATCTCCTCTCCTCCGTGACCTACAAGGTAGTGTAGCAGTCAGCTTGATGGAAATCTAGCTACTGCACCTACCTTCACATCACTATTTGTTTCCTCCGTCGAAACAAAACTCACACAATGCTGCTTGCGATATCGAAACTCTCCACTCCAGTCGTCCGTCCTGCTCTGTCTTCCGGTTTGATCGTTCGTGAAACCCTGGTGCTAGACGCTTGTATCTAGATACCTACTTCTTTCGAATACTCGCAACTCAACAACAGTGTCATATGTCGCTGTTGTAGGGAGGCTACTTTTGTCGATAGATTTCACGATTTTACCCACGGTATAACGATCTAATTGGTTGACTCTGCTTGACGGGCGACTGGAGGTTTAAACATCTAACCTCTTCCCCTACCGCCCTCAAGATGATTTGCAGCGAATATGAGTCGCTGAACTTCAAACCCTTCGAAGCTGGTCCCTACAACTCTTCCTTGGCGTCATCTGCTTCGTCTTCCTCCACCTCTGTATGGTCCGAAGCATCATCTCAAACCTCCGACAACACATCTATTTCCGCCACATCAGACTCATCAGAGAAATGCGGCTCTTACCATCACTCCCAACGACCTGGTCTTTGCCAGGTTGAGGTTCCGCTGGAACTTCGCCGAAATCCACGACGGACCAGTAATAGTGCGACAACCAGGAATGGCCCTCCTCCCCTTCCTCGCCAAAGCGATCGAAAGGTCAACTTCGTCGATAATCTTGTTGGTAAGCCTCAGAACGATTTATTCCGTAACCCGTGACGCGCGCTCAACCATTCTAGATTCGTCAACCCAAATTGTCGAAGCCATCTGGCCTCTAGCCTCTGTCTTTCATCGACAGGAACTGGGTCACAAAGCCGTGCTGCCGCTTCGCACCTTTATCCAGGAGACATTGCGTCGGTCTCGTACTAGTTACTCAACCCTACAAGTCGCTTTGTATTACTTAATTCTTATCAAGCCACACGTTCCTAACCATGACTTCACTATGGAGCAACCCGATGATATTCATGCCATCCGGGCACTCCAGTGTGGCCGTCGCATGTTCCTAGCCGCACTAATCTTAGCATCTAAGTACCTTCAGGACCGTAACTACTCGGCACGGGCTTGGAGTAAGATCTCTGGACTTGCAACGCAAGAGATAAACCAGAATGAAATGGCTTTTTTGAGTGCTGTCAGATGGAAACTGCATATTACTGATGCGGTATTCAAACGCTGGACCGAGATTATACTTAAGCATACTCCATCGCAGCCGCCATCTCCGGGATCGGCATGCTTTCAGATATCCGATAAGCTGTGCCAAGATTGGAAGAAGTTAATCCTACAACTTAACCCAGATCTGGATAATATCGAAGATTTGATTTCTGTAAATCCAGCTCAGCGACGAGTACTGGCGTCTTTGCCCGAGTCGCCAAGCTCTTCGCCTTCGACCCCTCGGGTTCGATCTACCCTCATAACAGAAGCAACTGATGCAATGCTCACCCCTAAGAATATATCCACTCCAACAGTGATGGAGCCTGCACCGGCTGCTGTACATACACCTGGCCGACTTGCTCCTGCTCTTGGCTTACTTCCCACTCCGCGCTTGACTCCCCAGTCGGCTGGATTCTGCACACCTGCCGTGACCGCTGCTACCTCTCTGCTTGGCGGGAGGTGCTCCATGAGTTTCGCCATGGCCCAGGCCGCTCAAGTATCTGCATCTCAAAATCTGGATAGGTGGCCCGGATCCATCAACACATCCCCTCGAAGTTACATGTTGGCACGTCGTCCGTCACTAGCCAATTCTACTTCAACAGCATCTTCACCGGAATCGATGATCTCAGATTCGTCACGTACATCATCACGCTCATCCTCAATCTCATCAGCATCGTCGTTGGCTAGCGCGCCGTCCATCAAATTAGATGTTCAGGCGCGATGCCGAAACGCGAAGCTGTATGGTGAGAGGTATAGCTTGAAACCGACCATTGCTTCGGTTCCAGAAGATTACGGAGAGAATTGCATCACATCTTCACCTGAATCCTACACCGGCACGGTGGGTAAGGATTTGTACCAGATGTCATTGGAAACACCCTTGACTCGGCGAGATTGTGAAATGGAGGATGCTGCAGATGCGGCACGCGCCTTGCAAGAACTTCATAATTATCACCATACGAACATTCAGCTACGTTCGACTACGCGACTTGGCTTAAAGCGAAGTCGGCGGATGTCGACCGACACTTGCCTGCAAGAGAATGTGCGTGAAATGTTGAATGGTCATTATTACACGTATGTTGAGGGGGAATGGCAGGACGGAATGGTGAACGGCCGAGTGACTGCTGATACTGACGTTCGTCAAACGCCTGTTCATACCTCGCACGATGGATGCAGAAAGCGGCTTTGCTGCGCAACCGAGGCTGCTATGCGCCCCTACGTTATCCCCTCGATCCACCCTGCGGTTGGGGGATCTGGTGGACCAGGCATGTGGGAAGGTATCTTGAACTAAGATTCCAAACACCCACGGCTACTTCTAGAACTACGAAAAACCGAGTCCTTGTGAAATATTCAACTGTTTCCTTTGTTTTGGGGGAACTGCATTGAAATCGGCTTATGATACCACCTTGGAAGCACACCTTGTTTATAGACAACCTCAAAGGGGTAGTCCCAGGAGACGTTCAAAAAGCGTGTTAGCCAACATGCATGCATTTCCAGGATTATGGCATTATGGAAGGGTTGATGGAAGGACAGTTGCTGTTTGTGTACGATGAACTGAAAGCTATGCTTGGCTTTGTATGGTGTTCAGGGGTAATTATATGTGTTGTAGGGAAGGAGAGAGAACGTTACGGGTAGGTAATATTACCAACATGGCCCACACCTTCGCAAACAGGTGTACTGGCGATGGCTGGAATGCCTGCGGCCAAATTGCATCAACTCGGCGTTTTTGTCATTCCACTTGAATATCTGCGACACAGCAGATTTATCAACCGATCGATATTGGCACTGTTGAAATACAAGTGCCATTTCTCTTAAGTTGGTAACTGCACATGCACAGAGTCAAATGGAAATGAGAGGGTCTGGCCTACAAGGTTTTGGCGCACCAAAAGCATCTAGCACACAGCTAAAGAAAAAGTTTAGATGACTTCTAAGAGAGATCCAGAACACAACCTCGCAGATAGTTCCCAAATCTGAAACCCGCTTTGAGCTGGACGATTGCGGCCATGTCTAGAGTCCCCGACCGGGATCCTGGCCACCCCCCCTTCCTTGGCCACTTATTAATAACATTAATAACAAAACAACAAAAATAGTTAAAAATAAAAGGTTTTAAGATTTATATATTGTTTATTTTATAAATTATTAATTTTATGTAATTTTATCAATAAATGCTATTTTTAATAGTTTTATTTAAATTTTTATAAATATTATAAAATATATAAATTATTTAATATTAATAGTATTATAAAATAAAAAGCTATATTATTTATAGTTTTAAATAATATTTAAGTTATATATAATAATGTTAAAATATAAAAGCAAATTACTTAAATATTTATAAATTTATAAAATAAAAAGTTTTAAAAAGTTTTATAGTTTTTATAAATTAAATATATATATAATTAAGTGCAAAACTAGCTTTAAATCTTAATATTATAAGTATTTAATAAGTAGCATTATATAAATATTTAAACTGCTTATTTTTAACTATTTTTGTTGTTTTGTTATTAACGTTATTAATAAGTGGCCAAAGAAGGGGGGGTGGCCAGGATCCCGGTCGGGGACTCTACCTACTACGGGAAAGCCTGGCCTGCTATGACATACGTATTCTCGTGTTCCTCGATTTTGCCTACGAATCATGCTCGATGTTGTTTTGAGAATTGAAGTGGATATCGAATGTTTGTGCGATCATCGAACCATTGGCCGATAAACATTCTATAGGTCGCTCGCTCACCGACAAGGGCATGTTAAAGTGAATGGGCATGTGAATTCGTGAATTGCTGACCTTAGTTCAGGCGGACTATCGGTCGGCAGGTGAGTCATGGTGAGAAGTTTGAACATCCGGCCCCTTATCCAATTAAATTGTTGGAATGGGAACAGTCTAATCCCTGTCTCTAGACAACAGCTAGGTTTGCTCCTTTAGGCAACCTCTGGCGCCAAGGACAAGAACTTCATCAAGCTTTCCCAGCTTGAACCCAGACGATGGATATTGGCGTATTCTCCACGCCACCAATAGTCCCTCTGTATATATATATATATATATATATGCGACCGCGCTACTGCGATTAGGACAATGTGATTATGTCCCCCAACGTGAAAGTAGTAACACTAAATCAGGGACTAGGCTAGGTACACAAATAATGCTGTGGAAATGCACGGCGTGAATTTTGGCCGGGGTTTTGTTGTATTTTCAGCGGTACTGGTCACGATGGTAACTTCCATGCTGTGAGTTACTTTTAATCTTGCCCCCTCTCTCATCTTGATCATTCACGAAGTTTCTAGTTTAAGTAATCGCTACGGTCTGGGGCGATAACCTCTATTGCACACCAGATCTGTATTCGTCCCGTACTTTTGAAACCTATGGCACTCTGTTGTCAGCAACGCAAGTCAATAGGTGAGTACCGATGAAGGGGAGGGGTTTTTTTTTCTCCCTCACGTGCAGTTATTTGCCACAGTGGAATATTTCTTCCTCATCCGGTGGGAGGAACACGTCAAGGGGTGTGATGCCTATACTTTTGCGTTCTTCGACGACCTCGTCGAATGGAGCTAAAAATAGGTGAGTAAGCAACTATATCGCGGAAGAGCGGATACAAATCGGTTCAAATGAGTTTGTAAGGAATAACCCGTCAAATTATTGGAAAGAGAAAAAACGGCATGTGTGTGCTCACTCTCGTCTCTCTACTACGAGTCAATTCTACGATCCTGTACTCTACTCTCCTTTCACTAAGCGGAATAAGCAAGTTGCTTGTTCCAAGTCACAGCTGCCCCCCTTGATGACAGAGCACTAAGTATATTCCATAACGAGGGACCTTCTTGGTACAGCCATGCTTGCTATCTAGTGACAGGGTCGAGTTCATCTCAGGAGTTTGGATCGAGGTGGGGAGATGACATGTTAGGTTGATGTCTAGTACATCTCTATGTCTAGACTTAGCAGGACGGCTGCGTCACAGTTTGGTATACACAGGCAGGCAGGTACGTACGTACTCACAAGACAGGCCTTTGCACAATATGAGTCAACAACTCCCAGAAGTTGCACCCTGACAAGAGATTCCATTTCACTGGTGAAACCAACAATACATGTGCCCGTTACAGGCCCGCCTAGAAGTTAAAACTAGCCATCTTCACCGGCGTTCTCGAAGCATAATGGGAACATGGGGATTACTAAACATACCTACTGAGATACCTTAACAGATAATTCATAGCTTCTACCCCAAATTGCTTGATGCCTTCGATTGATTTAAAGTGCGAATCTGATCTCATGGAGTCCGAACTATGGTTCGGCTGAGTTCCTCGAGGGTGGCCATTGAGAGATCTAGCAAGACTCAACTTGGCAGAGAAAGTTGACGCCAAAATATACTGCTTACGCGCCCCTTGTCTAACGTGTCTACCTGAACCTCGTCCGCGAGTTCTCGTACGAATATCTCGACTTGGCTGACATATCTACCTATGGCCCTCTACATACCTATCAACAAGTCCCCTTGTGTCTGATCTGATTCTGTCGGTCTACTTGAACGAGTTCATTCATCCCGAGATATTGAACGTCTGGATCTTTGTAGAGTACCCATTGACTACAGTAGGGCAATTCTCATCTATGTGAGACTTGACACTGATGGCATTTGTGCTCTTGCGAGACGATGTAGATGACATTTATTGGATCTAAAAGGGCTGCGCAATATTCCATGACAAACTAGGAACGCAAACATAGAAACAGAGGGACAGCGACGACAATCACCACTGACTCTGCGAGAAGTCTGCTTCCAAAGGGCGGGTACTAGGGGCATCTATAGCCCTACAGTTTCCGCTTTAAATATTGCTACAACAAGATGAAATGATGAGCACATTCGTATGTCTGTTCAGTCTAATAATCTGTTCTTTCCCGGCACCGGTGCAGCGCCAATCAGACTTTGGTGAGGATTGAGGAGCCGAAAAGTTTTGAGGGTAGCAATCCAAACGGCTACCGACGTATGGGGGGTACTCGCCTTACATGTAAACGGTATGTTACGTCTTCTAATATGCGATTAAGCGCCGGCAGCCGATGAGTCAAGCGAGCCTGAGAATAAAGAGAAATATTTAAATTTTTCAAGAGGTGAGGATCGAAATATCTAGAGGAGAGCTAAGCGGATTGGAGTGGTCCGGAGGTGCCGTCGAAGTGATTCCTATCGCTTCTACACTGAGAGATATCTCTATTCTCTCAGCAGGCTTAATTTTCATTCGAATGAGGACTACATGCTCTAGAGGAAGAATACCTAGATGAGACCGAGCCGGAAGAGAGGGTGACGACCGGTAGATTCGGGTGGACAAACTGGAAACGGGGGGATATGGGTAACTAGGGCGTTTCCTATCGCTCCCCGGCAAAGAAGAACAGAATTACAATGATTAACTCAGATGTGTCTATCGACCCTGGTATTGATGATCCGAGCCTGTGTGTTTCATATCACCTCATTGGTCAATAAAAGCCGTGGACTGCGGACGGGGTAAGAGTCATTCGGTGACATGGACGGGTCACACAACATACTCATAATAATACCAAAGAAGCAATGCATGCAGTATTACATTTTTATCGAATCTCGCCTAAAAAGCCTCCCGTACATATTTCAGCTTCCCTCTTGGTTACCAGCTCGGCTTAAACTTTCATTTCCTGCTATGCCTATACCCCTACCTACAAACTCCTATCGCGAATTTACACTGTCACTGTCGCGGCATAGATAGAGTCCACGCGAAGGTATTGTGTCATTCCTCCCGTGCTAGAAGTCTCCTATAACGCTTGCCCGCTTCTATCTGCCACACCTTATGTCGGGATCGCAGCACGGTCTTCCTCTTATGATCCTACCTTCTTACGACATCAGTCACTCGATCCACAACTACCTAAACCCTCATTCCCAGTGGACATCAGACTGGGGCACAAAGCCGTTCCGCACCCGACACCTCCGCTCGCCTGGACTAGCACGCAAAGCAGACACGCGCTCCAAGCCGTTGCATACCGGCGGGAGGTAAGTAAAATTAATTTCAATCTCGTGCTTCCAGCCGAGTCTCACCGCCGCTTCTCCGCCAACGAAACCAGGTAGTCAGAGCTGAGTCCCCGTCCCCCTTGAGTAGCTTTATCACCTATATAGTAGCTCATATTTCCCTACACAGAGATGTAGAATAGACCTAAAAGTTAGAATAATCACCTCCTTCTATACCTAAGTGAATACGGGAATATTGATGAAGTGAGCACAGTGATAGCCCAATAGCGACACACCTAACTACGTATTTACACCACATTGAACATCGAGACTGCATATGAACGTGTTAAGTACCCCAGCTCCTCCAATACGGATATATGTTATGTATAATTGCAGCGTCCATACTGTATTATTATTATCACAAGACGTTCTTCTTCTCAAAGCAGAATATGGTGTCATCCTAACGCTGCATCACCAGGCAAAAGAGATGAGTCAGAGTAGGAAGCCTGCTTCCTTGGTACTAGAGGGGTTGATACTGTCATTGAGTCTTCTAGTTGCCCTGATACTGGCATTCAACCAAGGGGTGTTGCTGCCCATACAGTCTGTTCTCTACAAAAGAAATCTGATCATGTCGACATTATTGACAATAATTCTCACTAGAAGTCTCACAAGGAATTAACTAGAAACATCCCTATGAGTAAGGGGAAAAACCCAGCAGATAGAGACAACGCATCGATTTTTCTACCGTTCTTGCAGGAGATTACCCGAGTCAATCTCTCTACTCAATGGCTAACTAACCTCCCATCAGATGACCAGCCATGAGTGAGCAGAACAGTGACCTGTACGGCGTCTCCTTACGACCAAAAATAATTCAGGAGACAGGAAAAGATGTCAACAGAGATGTCGTCGCAGTGGCGAGGATCTCAAATGTTGGATCAAGTCCACGCCCAGCGTCGTTGTAAAAAGCTGTCGCCCTCGTAGAAAGAGACTGGTCGAAGAAATGACCATGGAGATGAAAGGGAGTGCTGTAACCATGACACACATAAGCCTTATCTCCAAACTCACGACACTTCACCACTGGCCGCTCGCTCCACCAGATCCACCCCAGCCATCACCACCGCCGGTAGATGCTCCCCATCCATCAGCGGCACCGCCGCCGCCGCCACCATTACCGTTGGTACCAACAACATCATCTCCAGCACCCCAACCATCACCACCACCACCACCACTGGCGCCAGTAGCATCACCGTCAGCGCCCCAAGAGTCACCACCCCCATTGCCAGCGTTACCGCTATTGACGCCCCAGGCATCACCATCCTCACCGGGATCTTCTTCGTCACTACCATACTCGAACTTGAATTTAGAGACGTCAGTGTCCTCGGGCTTGTACTGCTCGAGGAAATCTGGCACTTCCTGACCGGTCTCCATAAGCGTCATGGTCAAGAGCTTGGCAATGGGCTCGTCTCGCTCAGTATAGAACGACGTAGCTAGACCGTGATGGCCGATGCGTCCAGTGCGACCTATCTTCTGTTAGTTGAGGGATATAAGTATAGTAGTAAGGCAAAGTTACCAATACGATGGATATACTCATGAATACCACCATGGTCCATGCTCGGAAGATCAAAATTGATGACATGCGCCACGTTGCGAACATCAATGCCGCGAGCACTGATCCCAGTGGCAATGAGCAGTGGAGCTTTACCTTTGCGGAACGCTCTCATTGCATCCTCACGCTCTCGCTGGGTACGATCGGCATGCATCGAAGTGCAAGGCAAATCCTTATTGAAGAGGAAATCGTCGAGCTCATCTGCCATTCTCTTGCTGTTGACGAAAATAATAGTGCGCTCAGGGCTCAGAGAGTATAGAAGGTCGAGCAGCGCTTGTTTCTTCATGAACGGATCCACAAAGATGACATCTTGTTTAATATTCTCATGGCTGCTTCCAATGCGGCCGACTCGAATACGGACATAGTTCTCAGCAAGGTGTGTCTTGGCCAGCTTTCGAACGGCAGCAGGGAAAGTGGCCGAAAAAAGCATATATTTGATGTTGCCCTCCTCCTGCTCTGTTATTGAGGTTAGTTATATTTCAAGGTTCACGATTTGTTGTGCCTACCTCCACCCGAGAGGATTTTGTCGAGCTCCTCTTGCCAGTCAACGTCAAGCATCTCGTCAGCCTCGTCAATAACCATGTACTTGACCCGTCGAAGGGACAAGACATGACCCCGTTCCATCATGTCGATGAGCCGACCAGGGGTGGCAATCAAAATATCACATCCTCGTTGAAGGCTGTCGATCTGAACCCTCAAAGGAGCACCACCATAGATGGCACAGGGACGAAGCATCGTGCGATAACAGAATTTGCGAGCTTCATTGAAAATCTGGACCGCCAACTCACGAGCTGGGCAAATTATAACCACTAGAGGCTCAGCACGGACACGAGGAGCCTGACCGCTGTCAAGATCCTGGGGAAGTGGACGAGGCGCAGCGAGCTTCTTTGCCTTGCCCATGAGGTGACTGAGAATGGGAATCAGGTAGGCTGCAGTTTTGCCGGAACCTTGGTGAAAGTGGATCAGTAACTGTTGCTGTTTTTCATAGGCAGAAATAAGAAATCCTGCCACTTACCGGTCTGGGCGACAGCAAGTAGATCATATCCCATCTTGATGGCAGGAATACAATATCTCTGAATCGGGGTTGGGGTTTTGTAGCCTACCAACTCAATGTTCTTGAGCATAGCCGGGTGCAAGCCAGCGTCCTTGTACAGGCGAATAGGCTCAATACGCTTCATGCCCTCTTGGGTCACGGTGATATTGTCAATCCTGAACAAGTTTAGTGAACATGTCCGTTAAGAACTGGGAAAACAAACTTACTTGCTGAAGTCAATGCCCCGAGGATCACGTTCACCGGGTTTGCCAAAGAGAATCATCTCAAGGTCTGGATGTTCAGGACCGAGCTCTCCCTCCTCGCCATCCCACTCATAGACTCTAGCGCTGCTGTCCCACTCGACGTTATCATTGTTCTCATCGTAGTTGTTCTCAATTTTTTCTCCCCAGTTTGCCGTAGGAGTCGGGCGATGCTCAGTAGCCGTGCTGGCAGCTTGAGTACCGTTACCGTTACTCTGCGACTTATCAGGCAATGCAGCCTTCATCTCACTAGTATCATCCCAGCCAGACATGTTGAAGGTACCTGTTAAGGCTGATCAAATGACTGCTTGAAGCTATGCGTAGAATTTCGTCAGGTGACTAAGCAGGGCCTCAAATTAGCATTGACGGATGACAAAGTATATAAAAGCACCCGCAGCCGAAATAGAGAGGCTCTCGGTAGAGGAAGACGAGGATGAAGGACACGGAGATGAAGGAGTGACCTATATGCAGGGAAGGAAGGAAGGTGACATCGAATGGAATTAACAGCGAAAATTGCTGCTGGCCAACCCACAACTGTCGATTCCCGTGGATGGAAGATGTTACATGTGTGACACTCAACAAACTAAGATTTGATTGTCCAGTAGTATAAGTTCGCTATGAGATGAAAATAGTTTACTTACCTGCTCTTGTCGTTTGCTCTGAATAGACCAGAGCCTAGTCTATGCTAACGTCGGCTTGAATGCAGAAGTTAGGTCAGGTCGGGGAAGTTTGGTTGACATGCGATGGTAGGTGCGGAGAGATAGCAGCATACGTACCTTTTGTGGCGGCAAGTTCACAAGGCCGTCGTTTTGCCGAATGCTAATAGTGGCAGGTTAGTCTAGAACGAGGCTGAGCAAATATGAGAGTGGTGACTTAGTTGGGAGAAGCGGCTGTGTATAGGTGTGGAAAACATTTTGGGGTGAGAGATGTGAAAATGGGATGGATGCAAATGAAGCTGAAATATTTTTGTTAGGATCTATGAGGCTCACTTAGAGGATGTTAAATCAAATTGAGAAGCTGGGAGGAGACTGAATATGAGAGAGATGAACTAGATGAAGATAGATGATAAGACAGGAGGTGGAAGAACGATAAGGGAAAGTTGTTGAGGCATTGAGGATTGTAGGTTGTAACTTTGTACCCGGACCACAAGTATGCTAGAAATTGGGCGTGTCAGCTTTGTAGACGCGTGTTGCTTGGGGTACGAACGAGATATCGTGAAAGAAGGATGTAGCGGAAGGTGAAACAAATTGATAAGGACGTGAAGAAACAAAAGGCCTTATACACACAAGTAAAGGCTGGCTCGTCACCAAAAACCAAGCCTAGTATTCACTTAGCTATTAACCAAACAATCGTTTAGTGAATAATTCAGACTAGAGAGCAGGTAGGTGGGCATAAAAAGAAGACCAGAGACATCAGTGTATCAAAAGTATGACGAAGAATATCAATACGTACCCTTCGTATCTTTTTTGGCAGATATCCCTTTGCAGTAGCAGTATCACCAGGTTTGATCTCAAAAGCCTCATGCTTTATGAGAAAAAGGTATGAAAGAAAGTATATGATAGAAAAAAGGGTAGGTGGAAAGAGTAGGTAGGTTGACAGGTTGAGAAGGTGTTGCAATAGATGGTCCGAGCGCGGTATATTGGGAAGTTGCTTAGTACTCAGATCGCCGGGTAACCAAGCTGCAGCAAAGAATTTACCTGAAAGACTGGCACTAAAGCTTACCTAGACCTTAAGGTATTGTAGGTACGTACCTGCACCGTGCTGTTGGGAAGGAAGAATCTTAGTTTTGGGAGTTTTTTTTTTTTTGGGGGGGGGCGGCAGTCCGATGTAGAAGGCAAGTTTCTTAGCGATATCTTTCTATTTGATCGACAGTCGGTTAAGATTAGAAGTTACAAGGAACCAGTACGATTATAGCCCTGGTATTGTGAACTCACTGGAGTATACCTACCTTAAGGCAGGTAAGGTGTTGAAACCTTTGAATAATTACAAAGCGTTTTATCATATCCAGATCTCTGTATCTTAGAAGTGATATATATCTCAGCCGTATAACGGCTTCTTTACCTTAAAAAGGAGATTACTTTTATCTACCTTTTAGGGGTTCGAGAATGAACAGCCTACAGCACTACAAGCCAGTTAAGATTGGATAAAGCGTAAGAGAAAGACATAAAGAGCGGGAACTGGTAGTAGTAATGAGACTTCAGAAGTCTTGAGACATTTCTCTAGAATTGCTAGATAAATATAACTGGGTAGATTTGAGGATCCTGTTTAGTTGTAACATGTACCTGAGACCAGTACCTTTACATAATATACCCAGCCCAAACTTCCTCATCATCATCAACAACTCGTAAAGCACGCTCATGATCGCCCATGCCCTCCTTAAGTGTCTGGTCAAGTACAGCCGCTGCACGCCCGGCAGTACCTCCTTCTTTTTTAGCCATGTCAACACCGGCCTCCACAGCGTCCATAAATCGCTTCATAAAAATTTCCCGTCTATCTTCACGATTGCGATAAATCTCGCCCTCTTCATCTCTAGGAGGCTTGAAGAGCCCTAAATACCCAAAGGGGTCTGGGGTCTGGGGTACTATGCTAATGGCACGGACCCAATCATTAGGCGTCCAGGGGTTAGGCACCTCGGGCTTGAAGCCAAACTCCAATAACTTAGCTAGCACTATCATCTGCCGTGGAAACGACTGCCCGAACCTCTTGGATCCAAACGTAGTACGAGGAGCCGAGGTCCATCCTCCCTTTGTCTCGAGCGATGGGGTAGTAGTGATGGTCCATCCCAGCACCGACACGAAGTCCTTGAGAGGCTTGACCCAACAACCAGGACTTGCGACTACGTCTTCGCCCACAGCGTCCAACAGCCACTCCATGTAGTTAAGCCCATCGTCTTTGATGTCTTGCGACAAGTGTGTCATAGTGCCCCGGATGTAGAGCATGGCCCTTTCGATGTGCGGGCGGATCTCACTGGCTGGGAGCTGTCGGAGCAGCTTCAGGAGTTGACTGCGAACAGGCCCAGACGAATCCGACATCAATGGTAGGAGCTTATGCAGCAGCGTGGAAGTTCCCACAGGGTTTGTCGGTGGGCTCATCGACAACTGTCCGGTGAGATAAGACAGCGCATCCCGGCGTTGGCTGTCAGTGCGTGAGCTCGCGAGGGAGAGATGATGCTTAAATCGCTCTACCACATCAGGCGCGGTCTCAGAGAGCTGCTGTTGCAGGACGATAGCTAAGCGATGAGAATTTAGTTGACAGTTTAAGCTGGACAGGCTACACTATCATTGCTATCTTACATTTTGATTTGAAGCTGGTGTCGGTGAAGTTAGAGGCTTTAGGCCTGGCCTTGCCGACCTTCAGCTTAGGCTTCTGGAAGTCCTTCTTCTTTTCCTTCTTCTTTTTATTGCTGGAACCCATCTTGACTCGGTCATTGAGGCGATAAAGACTCGTAAACGGAGCAAGCTTTGGGAAACAGTCACACGCCCTGCATATAGGCACATGGCTTTACTGCTGAGGGACGACGCGCGATTGATAGCTAACTTTTTGGCGGTGCTTTCGGGCAGAATTAGAGGCGGTGTCCTGCTGTGGCGCTAGCACTCTCGGCACTGTACCTTACCACTCGCCCAGGTCTAACAGGGAACAAGCACCAGGCACCAGATGGCTGCCATTCCTCTCCCGAACCACTTGTGGCTGAAGCATCACATCGCAGGTCTCAGTGAAACCCCGCCAACCCCATTTCGCGTCTTCTTTGTGTTATATCCCTTAGGATCAATTACTTCATTTGACAAGGGTCTGCTTTGGAAATCTTCACAATAGCGCTTGAATTGACAGAGTATGGCCGAGAAAGGTTTAGTACGTATAAGCTTAATCTATAGCATCATCAAGTGTGCTGACAGCCAGCAAGAGTTCAGTCAATATCGAGTCGATGGAGGAAGCCTTACACCGGCTTTCTAAAAAACCTGGTGTGAAAGCCTGGCTGATGCTTGACCGCACCAATGGCGCAGTCCTGAAGACAAATGGCCAGATTGCGGCGATCCGGCCTGCGAAGTCGTCCTCCAATTCCAACAATAACGGCGTCTCTTCCTCATTGCCCACGCCCACCGCCGGGTCTTTTTCGAGCGATGTTAACAACCCTACGAACAATGAAACCCAAGCCGCACAAGAGCTAGCAAGCATGGTGTGGAGCTTTCTCAGCACGGCGGGGAGCTTAGTGAGTGAAATAGATACCGAGGTATGCATTCTTCTACATATGACTGATCGTACCTGGCGTGTTTACGTAGTGACGACGGGAGTAGAGCACTTGCTAATCACATATTGCTGTATTTAGGACGAGTTGAAGCTGCTAAGGCTACGTACCAAGAAGCAAGAATTTGTCATCGTGCCCGAACCGAAATACCTGCTTGTGGTCATCCATGATACACCACCCGCCTGAACCTCTGCCTGCTGAATGGTTCCATACGGAGGTTTAGGTTGTGACGCTGTTTGATGGGCCCACCAATAAGGTACCCTTTGGTGTTAATGAATACATGGTTTATTGGTGCCCTGCTAGGTATTTCTGACGCATGTTACTTATTGGCATGGGGAGGCGTTCTGGAGAAAATGATACCCCAAGACGGAGAGAATAGGAAGTTTCATTATTCTAGCACAACCATCCTCAATGTGATACTCCAACACTCATCTTTACTGAATTTGGCTACAAACTCCGTCCTGAACCATGGATGTTTTGGGCACTAGCGCTGATGATGACATTGTAGCGTATCGACGCCTGCATCGTGGCGTTTCGGCAGGGTGGAAAGGGTGGAGGTAAGAACGAGACGCGATTTGGAGAGAGGAAGCCTGGTGCTTGCAAAGTAACTAAACTGAGCTCAGTTACCCTGCTAGCCATCGCATGAGCATGGGTTAATTGCTCAACAGCATTGCTCAACAGCGCTCCCGCGTGAGAGCATGGTTGGCGAATCGAAGCGTTGGGGTCGATATGCAGCCCTAGATGATTGCAAATCCAACTCTTTCTCTCACCAGGCGGCAATAGCTTACAAGGTAGATGTGCAGTTCCCCCAGAAGATGACTCTATACCCCCTCCCGAGCCATCCGTCGTCAGCTACTCCACCGTTCCGAGCATGCGGTGTGAATGAGGGTGTGCGAATAGCTGGGCCCTGGCTTGAACAGAACTGCGAGGGAAGTATACGCGAGCATGGTGTTGACAAGGTGCTTCTCTATTTAGAGGGTTACAGGCGGCCTCGGTCATGGGGGAAGGGCTCGCGAGAGCAACCTTCTTCCAAGACCATCACTATTATTGTACGCAATAAGAGATCGACACTTTCGCAAGGTTGAATGAATCCATGTCAAGCCTGCTTGGGCGTCCAATTACTTTATGTTCTGAGCAATTATTGGCCGTCTAGAACATTCACAAGAGCGCGATGTGACCCCAAAGATTCCTTCATAAAACAGCCAGCCAGCCAGCCAAGTAGCCAGCCCTAAGGTATGCAGGTTGAGCAATGCATGTCTGCTGCAGTTAGTTCAGCCAGCTTCCTAGTTCATGCCTATAGCAGATTGCCAGTAGGGTGCAGTATAGCTTCGGTATTCGGCCTTATTATATTTCACTTAATCGTGATACTAGGTTGTTAAGCACACGTTTCTGAAGGGGAAGTACTAGCCCTTCATGCTCATATTAGCGACCTAAGACAACCGAATACCATCAACAATGCCAAGCCCTTTGTTGGACTATCACGCAGGAATAATTGTCGATAACGTAGGCAGAGAAGTCTTGCTAGAGCACTGCGACGTGCAAACACAATGGCTGTTACCCAGAAGTTTTAGAAGCGATGCGGCTGTTGCGTTTCTTCATCCGGCCGGCATCGCGAGCAGGAACCTTTGCTATCGAGGAGATGGCAAGGGGGCGTTACATCGAGGCTCCGCGGTTCCGTCGGAATGATGAGCAAAGTTACCGGCATCGCGGTTTTGGCCCAAGCCGGGCCCGGCCAAGTAGAAGTGCATGGTAGTATCTACTGCCGAATGCGGGTGTGCCACGCGCAGCTGGGATACGGGAGGAGAAGGTGGTCAACGTTACTGGGCTGAGACCCTGGCCGGCGATCGCCAAGCGCAGACGAAGTGTCGCTGATACGACACTATACCACGCTTGCCACGTAGATGCTCCCTAGAGTTTTCGGGCCATCAGCCGCAAGATATCTACCAATGCAGTGGTCCTCTGGGTCGTATCGAGCGGCGAGCGAGGCTTGCGGCCCATTAGTACCAGCTCCAATGGCCTGTCTGTCGTCAGCGAACCTGAAACAACCCTCCCTCTCCACCGAATCTATGCTCATGAAACTCAGGGTGGCTTCTCCATTTATGCCCGCAATAGGTGAGTTGGTCCCAGACCGCTTTTTCACACAAGCTGACGGCCGAGACTGTACTATTCTGCGCGCTGCAAGGCTCAAGGTACTGAGCACGCAAACGCGCGAACTTGTTAGACATACTTGGTTGATTGGAAGGGACTCCAGAGGAATGACATGTGTCTCAGTCCTGATTCCTTCGGCTCATTTGGTGTATTAGCTATAGTCATGAGATAAGAGTCGCGGTGTAGTCAGCAGGACAGGAGCGCAGGATAAGGGAACTTCCTTAGACTTCTTCGAGAAGTAGATTGACCCCACAAAAGATCTAACCTAGACGATCTGAACATGAAGATCACTTTTACGAGATCCTCGCGTGTTTCAGTATATTGCAGGGGCCTGGCGGCAAAATTGGCTTTCAGCCTATCGCCAAGTAGATGAGGATTGAGAATGGGAAACCCAATCTAGGAGCAGCGTCTGCCTAGCGTGACGCCCATGCGCCAAAGCCGTCGAGATGCTTGCGTTTGATGATAGAATGAAGTCTAGTGTAAAGAAAAAGTGCCTCCCGGAGATTTGCAAGGGTCGAAAATAGCAGCAATACTTGCGTGCCGTGATACCAACTGGCATAGTAAAGATCCATACTTCAGCCCTGGCCCCAGCACGGAAGGCTGCGTTATGCAATCAAGAGACGGGCCCACGGGCACGTAGGCAGCCATCCATCGCGACAACATGTCCCCATCTCCCGTGTTGAATATCGTGGCGTTCCACTGTGCCTATCGGCTGCGACATCCACAAAGGCGGCGTCGATCTACAGTGCATCTACACAGTGGATCAGTTGAGGGTGTCTTAGTAAAGCCAGTTACATTGTAAAAGAGTCGTGACTTGGAAAATAAATAGATTGAGATGACGGATCTTGCCGTTCGTTCTGTATATAGTCAAGATAACACGCACCATCGTGAAGCAATTGAAAAATGTCAAACGGCCACTAGTTTAGTGCCGCCCTTAGCATCTAATAGCGTCTAACGGTCACTTGTTTCTAATTGGTCAGAAACCATGTTTGGATGCGTTATACACCTGTACCGTACGCATAGCTGCTAGAGCTACTAGAGCTACTAGGTATAGTACATACTGTAGTTAAGGGTAGTCCGAACAGGTATTTTGAGTTAATTGTTACTTGGCAGTTGGTACTAGGTAAATTTCAGGGAATCGGGCCCGAACCAGATTGACACCCCCGAGATATAGATAATTTCTGTAGACGTCTCCAATGACGATTCAGGGATTGGTGGAAGTTTGTTCGAGACGAGACCAGGAGTATGCTGGTTATTGTCTTCCTTCTTCGTCATCCATGCTGCGGACATGCAGTAGCCGCAGGCCACTTGGCCGATAACTAGGCTTGCTCAGCATGAAAAGAGACTGCGATGATGCAAACCTAAATCAGATGTAGAAATACCGAGAGATCTAGCAGCTACACGCAATCTGGTCTTGCTTTTGAAAGCTAGCTCTCCTGCTGGCTGGCCAGCGTAATTGTGAGACAATGGCCAGGAAAATCGGGTGTATAAGGTGGGCAGAGGGATATGGAAATGTAGCATATGAACTTGCCTTCAACATAACATCCCCTGTTCGCGGATTGCTTCCTTGCCTGCCTCCTTGTGGCACGATCTGGACTGACACCGCAAGACGGTGCAGCCGTCATCTTGGTTATTTCGGTACATGATGATATGATTAATTAACTTGTCCAAATTCTCCTTTGGCAGATTGAGGTCTTACACGTGCTTGCGGCTCACTTGAATTTCGACGTCGCTGCCACCACCTATTCAAGCTTAACTGTTTCTCTCATACAGAGTCTAACCTTAGTCACTTCACTCTATATTGTCGTCGGCACACTTTGACTTGAAAATAGTTCTACTTCAATATCGACGACCACCTCGATGCAACTTTCGTACCGCATTTCTCTCGATGCCATTGACGAAAGACGGCTAGCGCAAGACGCTGTTCTCAAGATGCCGTCGCTGACATCACTGAGACGCTCCGCACGCGGCTTGAGAAAGGACGTTCGAGAACCAGGAGAAGGAGAAAGAGAAGAAAGTTGCGGTGGAGGCACTGCTCCGGCGTCCGGGTGTGATGATGCTCGCGACAACCCTCGGCAAAGTTCGTCGAAGCGAACTTTTCTTCGAGCCTTGATTATCACCACGAAGGTGAAACTAGGATCACGCCGAGCCACTGGGACGGACAATGACAACAACGGCATTGGCAACGATCGTCAGGATTCGATCAGGGCAAATAGCAGCACGGTAAGTGCGTGAAGCTCGCACGAACACGAGCCAGACCAGAATTTGGATGGGCGTGATGAGATCTGGTATTCCCCCACACTCTGTTTCCCCAGACCCAGACCCTATTGACATATTTCCTAATTCAATCCGGCATTGTCGGATGCAAGTACATCCACCTGTCCGCCGACTGGGGACTATGCAGGTTCAGCATCTGAACAGCTGCCACCACTCTCAGTCCCCATAACCCCCCAGCTGTCATCCCGGTGCTCTCGCTCTTTCATTAATTCTCACTCGTGAACTGTTCCTGCATGACCAATCTCACTTTCCACCTGCTACCGCAGTCTTTTTTTTTCCTTCGCTGGCGTTCGTACGTCTTGCGGCGCACCGACTTCGCAGGCAGACAGTCTGTGCCACATTTGAATCAATTGAATTGGCACGAAACGTATACTGATACCACCCCGTCCAAGCAGGTCTCATCCACATCCCCGTCGTCCGAGACACCACAGTTGCCTCAGTCACCACAGTCACCCCGGTCGACCATTAACTCTAACAAGCCGTTGCCGTCCCCGCCTACTCTGGGCACAGTCGACAAAGCTGATGGCAGGCCCCGGCGCCCGGTTCTCAGGCTGAATCGTATCATGGCTAACTTGACCGAGGCCGAGATTGACAAGCTGTTCTCCGGGGCTCCGCAGTTCTTCGCTCGGTCTCAAGGTCACGGCTCCGGAGCACCCCACCCGTCTATAGCCTTTCCCTTGAACGAGGAGCTGACCATCCGAGATCTCACGGACCACACCCCAATTGAAGACCTCGCTTGGGGCTGTGTAACAGCCATTCCCCGCCTCATCAAGCGTGACCCACTGTCTGCTTCCTCGCCCACGGGCAAGACACGGCCCCACTTCAATTCACGATGCCGGGAGCGGCCCGGTATGTTGAGCATGCAAGGCCTCGAGAAAGGCACCATAGGCTACCAAGCTGCGCTGGAGCTCTCCGTTGCCGATGCTCTGCAGGAAGAGCAGTATGGCTTTGACAGCATAGGGTCTAAGGCCACCGTCATCATTGAGCAGCGACAGCGGCTCATAACCGCAAAGGACGGTTTACGCCACCTGGATGACGCAAGCATCATGGAGCAGCTTCTCAAGGTGGAAGAAAGACATCACTCAGGTCAAGCCTCGTGGCGAAACAAATCTCATGAACTGTACAATGACCTGTTCCGAAAAGTATTGCATCCGCCAAGCAAGGTCATCAATTCCAAGGACCCTTATGGCCTAGCAGTACAGATACATGCCCTTGTCAAGGTTTTGGCGGCGTCCAACGCCTGGATTGATTTCTCGCGCGTGGAATGGCGCATTCGTCTCGGGCAAATCTTATGGGGATTCCCTCTCGATGATGAGTTGTCTGATGGCTCTTCAATCAACGACGGTAACGATGCTCAAGATCGAAGCGAAGAGCGATATTGGTTATTACTGCAAATTCTCCTGGCTTGCGAACTTCTTATTCGGCTTGATGCCATCACGGAGGGCGAAGATGCTGTTACCGACAAGCTGAACCAATCTGATGTTCACAGGTTCGAGAAGGAGGCCAACACTTCAGTGAGATGGTCGCTTATCCTTGCACGATCATGGCTAGAGAATATCACAATCACAAAAAGCAGTGCGATCCCTTCAGAGCCATCTACACCAAAGGGCTGGCTAACGACTTTGACAAATAAAATGAACCTCAAGCATGAACATATGCATGGGGCTCACTATACTGATCACACTCAATACCGCCATAATGCTACTGCTGACCACCTATACGCGATCAAGGGGAGGTACCCTGAAAGACAAGTCGCGGGCTTGCTACATTTTGCTCGAAAGCTACAGTGGCCGGATTTGGAAGTATCAGCGACCAGAGTATCTAAAAATGCGAGGGCCTTGGGCGAGGAGACCCCCATCAATACACCGGTGCCAACAAGCGACACGCGGCGCTCATCCTACTTTGGTAGCGATCGAGCCTCTGTGGATATTAGAAAGCAACCTGTCAGGAGACGTAAAATTGAAGCTGCCCTGCATGCATCTGGCTGGCTGTCTAGATCCTACATTTCCGGCCTTGTATTGCCAGGAGAAGGGCTGTCTCACTTTTTGATGTCGACTTTACTTGAAAATGACAACGAGGCCATCGCGAAATTAGGCCCGATGGCTAATTTGTGTGGAGGCTTTGTGTATAATGCGAAAAGCTTCTGGAGTACGGCCTGTATCGTTGGTCGTGTACTAGCAGCAGGCAGGGGTTCTGCCGAATGCATGGGCTGGATATCGAGTGATATAATCCCTCAGGGATTTGGCGATGGCTGGCTTAACATCACAGTAGGAGATATTCGTGGTAAGTTCAAACATTATAGTCTTGTCGGCTTGAGTAATCTAAGCTAACGCACTCAGACGATATGGCCAAAACCGGAAAGAAAGCTCGCATATGGGGGAAAGCTTCGATCGAACGAGAGTCAAAAGTCTTGGGCGACGCCGATCCGTCAGATGTACTCCCAGCCGACTTCATCATTCCTCATGAGGCTACGTATCCGAACCGACCGCCGTCCAACATTCGCATCGAGCTTAAATCACTAAACCTTGTTGCTCCAATTGAGAGCGGCCGCACACCATCCTCTCTTGACGAGCAATCAACGCCATTCTCCGAATCAAAAACGTCTCCTGAAATCCAGACATATCCAGCTTTTGTGGCCTTTTCCATGTCTCATGATGCCACTGAGCTTAATGTAGATTTCAATTTTTCCCTTGCGAATGATGTTTATTTCGTTACAGCGCATCCATGCGTTGCTTCCAGCTATGTCAAGTACTTGAAGTCGCCCTCGAGCCCTACCATACAGCAAATTGACGTGGCCGGTCACGACTTCAATGGCAAACCCTCAAGCCCAGCACACATTACAGGTGAGCTTGCAGCCTGATCTAGGCCCATAGAGTAATTATTAACTAAAACTCATAGGGCATCCTCTTCACCGATTCTACAGGTATACTTCCATCCACCTAACGGACCTCCTAAGTCGGCCCACCTCTATAACCCTCGAAGACCTCTTGAAAAGTACTCCCTCCCACGAAAGGTCAAACAGCATGTCGAGAACGCCGGTCGTGAACAGACCACCACGTGTACTAGTGATCGACTGTATAACTGGCTTTGCTCCGCCCCGCTCACCGGATATGCCGTCTCTCTCCCGAATGTCATCCCTCTCGTCCTCTTTCGGGCTAGAGCCTACGAATACCCCTCCGGCCCAATTCCCTAGTACCCCGGAACTTGAGCGTCGCCCTAGCACAGCGCGCTCGAGTGCCAGCAGGTTCGAACGCGTTGATCCGCCGCCGATCACAACACCGGAGGCTAAGATGCGGCTTGGGACGCGAAGACGACAATTTGGATCCGACCTGGAGATTCTCGTGCGCGCCTTCTGCGCCGAGAGAGGCTGGAATGCCATCATCAGCCGCCGTAGAAGGAGCTGCTTAGCGTGCGCTATCCGCGAGGCCGGCGCATTAGGATGGAGGGTTGTCATCCGCGTTGATTGAAGCTGAAACAAATCTTCTTTACGAGGATACATACGTGCAACAAGCGACCAGCGGTATAGTCGACAGACTACCATTATATATATATATATATTCTCGAGAACGACAAACATCTACATATTGTCGTTTGAGGAAATTTCCTACCAGTTACGACGACCATGAAATAACAGCGTCAACATTTGCGGTGTGAGGGAAACTGACAACGGCAAAAGATGGCTGTATATAAGTATGCGTAGAGCTCTACTCAATTGTACATAGCACGAGATACCCGACCCAGGAACAGGAGGAACAACAGTACCACTTAGAACCTTTTCTAAACGCAGACAGTTTAGGTCATGTTGTTTGCTCATTAGTAAAGTTAGGACTTCTTTGCGAAAGATCACGGCTTCCATTTCTCGAGTATTCACGGTGTGTTTGTGGAATGACGTGTGCTGTCCTACATCTAGGCGATCATCTTTTCGTTGGCCAAACACTACTGCCCCTTTACCGGCGCCGACTGATCAGTTGTTAGTCACAGAATCGGTCACGAGGAAAGGTATACATACATTGCTAGAACTTGAGACTAGCCCCTTGAAAGCTCTTCAAAGAACATCACTTCGTAAAATATTGTGTACGCAACGAAGTGTAAGCTCGACCGGTGTCTGGCCACCAACCGGAAGGAGATACCTAGATCTGACGCAGCAGACAACAAGATACTCCAACGAGCTACCGTATGTTTTGCTGTGTTGTAGCCTGACTAACGGCGGCAGTCCCATCCATTCAACTGACTCGTACTGCTCAAGGCGGCGAGGGCGATGAAACACTGATCTGAGATGCTGTCCCTGTCCCTATCCCTGTGGCCGCGGAAGAGCCGCATGCACAGTGTCAAGGTGCGTGCCGGTTTGGTCAGACCAGCCCTATCGGTCCGAGGGCAGGCAAGCACTTGAATGCTTCTACACAGTAACGTTGTTGGATTTCGATTATAGGGGGTCCGCACGTCCTCCACTTCCTCCTCCTCCTACTCCTTTGATCGCAGACTACCGATGCCTGCTAACGACACGCCCTCGGCGGCGCGGCGCGGCGCGGCGCGATCAACACGCAAGTATCTACTACATAGGTGGTATACACAGTAGAGAGGGAGGAGCCATGACACATATATCTATTTTTGGGAACACGGAGCCGAGCGAAGAAAAAAAAAAAGACGGCAGGTTGTCACATGGTCGGCCTCGCCTTTCTATCTCACACTATCACTTTCTCTTTGTCACTTATCTCCTTTTCCTACTTATGGCGGGCTCTGTGCCTGCCGGAATCCAAATTACGAAGGCATGAGTAACCATCAAATTTTTTTTCTCTCATCATGAGATCTAAAAGATCCAACACGCAGGCCAATGTTTGCTCATTCGTTTGTTTTGTTTGTGTGCGCCGCCGACGACGCCCGCATCACGCCGCCCGCATCATGCCACCCCACGGAATATCTGCGCGGCGAGAGAGATAATTATAGCACTAACTACAAAGCAAAAAAAAAAGACTTAACAGTCAACAGCAAATCAACGCGGGAAACCCACCAACAGCTCGAGAGATCATTGCCTGTCCCGAAGCGAAAAGGAATTGTATGGCTCGCCGCGTGCAGAAGCACATGTATGTAGTAGGTTATGCATAAGGGAGGTGTGGGAAGAGGAGGACCATGTTACAGGACTTGCGGTGAAGGTAGAGTACTATGTAGAAAAACCTTGTTTAAGCAGCGCGGAAAGGAGGAAACCAAAAGAAAAAGGCAAAAGAAAATAAAACCACGTGGTGGCATAACGCCCGAAGGATTTAAGCCAGTCGGGGCGTTATACGCCTCAAGGAGGGCCAACAACCAATATACGTAGGGCGAGCGAGCAGCAAGGAAACGCCATGTCCGTTGCCTTTCATGCAGCACGGAATATTTGCGCCGTACCGCGAATGCATGACAGCAAACGAGTTTTCTGCCTTTTTGTTGGGTTTTTTCCTTCCTTTCCTCTGCCTTCGTATACTACCGCGTAGCTCTCTCAAGGCCCGGTTACTCAGAAACTAGACCGGCAGGGCGATTTTCGTATAACGACTTTGGCGAAAGCGTTGCCGAGATTGCGCTCTAGTTTACTGCAAGGTACTTTCAGTCGTTTTGATGTTCGCAAGCAAAGTTCCCCACAGCAGGATTCTCTATATATACGGTACTCTCCGCATTACTAATGTTCCTAAGTGCCCTACAGAGTAAACAGGGAAGGATTATTTTGGCATGCATGCTATGGTATGAGAGGAACTCCAAATGCAGATTGATATGTCGGTACATGCATTAGGCAATCTGTCAAGAGATCTATCACTGCAGGAAAGATGATCTAGGTGGCGTCGCGCTGTCAGAAGTTCTAGAAGGAATATGGAAGGGGATTGATTAGGTGACGAAGGAAGAAAACCGAGCCAAGAGGAATCGAGAGAGGGATTAGATGGTTAGGGTTGCAGCTGACGGTTGAGGCTGATCTAACAGATCATTACGCGCCCTGTCCTTGCACTAGCACTAACAGCCTCATTATTCAGCTCTGACCACTTTACATTCGGTAATCTCATTTTATTTGTCTGTTTGCCAATTGTTAGTTACCTGAAGGATTTTGCATGATTCCACGTAGATGTGGTGAGAGCTAGAGGGATAGGGGCCGGACAATTCCTAAGTCTCTTTTCACGAAGCCGAGATTCATTGGGCTCGTTTCACCCGTCATGGTCATTACCTTGGGTATCGTTGTTTGCTAGCTCTCGGTGTGTCCCGGTGTGAGCATATCCTCGGTCCTGATTTGCCGAAATTGGTAATCGACAAACACCTAGAAGTGGATCCTGCTCGACTACGGCGAGGTCATAGACAAATACACGAGATCATTTCTTTACCTTGGGAATGTCATTTTTGGGGAAAGGTCCGTTCTATGTTCGTCCTCGGTAGTATTCTTACCTGCCCAGTCTTACATACGTCCACGGCTTGCATGTGCATACCCGCCGGTCGCTCCGCTGCTTTTCATAAGGCTGAAATGACAGCTCGGAAAAGCAGATTGAGTGATCTCTATACCGTCGATGTTGAAATAATAATCAGAGATTTTGTGAAAATGTTCACTTTTTTCTTTGCTCACTGGCACTAGTATGTTGCCCTTATGAATGGATCTACATGTACGTACTCAGCAAAGGAGCCCTCTCTATGGGTAACTTGTCAAATTCCCAAGGCAGATTACTAAGGACGAATCGCGTCCTGAAATGGACTAATTAGTGTAGAAGGGGGCAGGAGGGATCATCCCTACATGGCCATCAAATCTCGTTTCAGCCTCTACGCGCAGTGTATGCATACCTGAAGCAGCGGAGCTCCCAAGCTTCTAGCGTGTTTTCTAGAAACTTTCTAGAAACCTTCCAGAAGTAGCACAAGATCGTGTGAATGGAAGCTCAATCTTACACACTGTATCTGGGGTTCTAATGAGGATCCTGCCTACCTGTCAAATTCGAGATCCCGTGCCGGACTGTCAAACCCTGGGACCGGCAGTCATAGTGCTTTTGCCTTTGTTCCGAGCGTCTGCTCATGCGTGGTGTTTTCTCGCTAGTGTTAAAAATATCATCGCTAGACTGTGTAATACGCATAAGGCCGTGGCAGAGCGGAAGAGCATGGACAGACAACATAAGCTGGGGATCGCTTCTCACCTCCCCGAGAAGTAGCTGAGTATACTGTAGCCAGCATGAATGTCAGCCAACGTCGGCGATCGCTGTGGATCCGCCTTCTATTCCGTCTAGTGTTTCTAGAAGGTCGTCCGTTCGTAATATTCCCTGCATCCTGTCCGATGACTGCGGTTCCCGGTTTTGTCGTATAGAGGTTCTCAAGATTCTTACCGTAGAACACCGCAATTCGGATGCGGTTGGTTCTAGGGATCGCTATCCCAGTCACTTTCCCATTCAAGCCAATACCTCTGCTGGATGAGACGAAGAGTGTCTTCGCTCGTATGTGAAACGCTCCAAGCTATCTTCTTATGTCATCGTTTTGAGTTCGTGGGCCTTTTTGGAATCTATGGACCTGTGCCGCATCCACTGCCTGCTCAAGATGGGTCAGCTCGGTGTCGCCTTGTGTCCGCTTTCGCATACTAGGCTGTTTCAATCCTTTCGTTCCAGGTGGCCGACAGTTGCTCCGAAAGTTCCAGGTTGATCTGACAGTAGGGTGAGACGAAGAAAGAAGGCGTAGGATATGTGAAGCTCTGAGCATAGCCAGCATTGGGTTGATAATATGAGGCAATAAGGTTAGTACTGAGAGTGAGGTGAAATTTATTATTAGGCCCATGCCAGCCCCTGGTTTGCCGCACCTGGTCGCGGAAGACCGATCGGAGCCAGGCTCGTCCGTATGCTAGCCTATAGAGAAGGTCAGCGATTAGCATGATGACGACATTTTCTTTTTTTCTTTTTGGTTTCGCAGTGCGAACGATTACCGATAGATGGTTTGAAGAGATCAGGCACTCACTGGAATCCAAAGGTGGAAATGCTAGAGAGGCGTGACAATAATAGATAGCGTTTTATTCCCCCCTACAAATTTCCTTCTATATGTTGTAATACAATAGCGTAAATGCTTACCTATATAGACGTAGCGAGGTAGATCAGTATGCATGGGCCCGTGTGCATGAAGGGTGTATGGATGTGCAGGCGATATGTATGTACGCTATTGATCTACCGGGGCCAAGGTATTGATTTTTTCGGCTCCAATAGCAGCATAGCCAAAGACACTACCACATGCAGGCATAACCGATGATCGCAGAAATCAAGGGACTACGATCAGACCTTGTGGTTCGTGCTACTTAATGTAGTTGGTGATGCAGAGGGTAACTAGTGATCAGCGAGCATTGTTCCACGATCTCAATCTAATGTGCCATTGCGTAAGTGAGACAGCGTCCCGCTTAGAATGCTGGAATGTTGGCATCAGGGCAAGCCATCGAAGCATGCACAGGATGCATCTAGAATACAACGCTCGCACGTTTTTCTACGTGGTAGCAGCAGCAGCATCACGCAACATCGCGCACTGCACGTATGCGGCGCAGCAGCTCAATCCAGGTAAAAGTACAATATCGACTTGCTGATGGAGACCCGAGGGCTCGCATGATATTCCCTCGGCGAATGTGGATGATTAGCTGCCACAAGTGCCACAGGTAATAGTCCGCGAGGAAGACAGTTGCCTATTGGTCTTACTCGGACCTTGAAACCGCGTATGACGAACAGCAAGCAAAAAAGAAATGCTGTTTCGCGTTCTTCCGACAACGTCCACGTATATTCGCATTGTCCTTCATATTTCCGTTGCACTTAGACTAGTAAATGGCCATAGGAGAATGCTCAGTAAGCAATTAGGATTATGTATATGCATGCCCAGCTTGCCCGTATCCAGCCGGCTAAAGCAATTCTAATGATACACGAACCTGTCCTAGTGGGTTCCATATACAAGCGGTGGCGCGAGATAGAGTAAAAAAATGGTAGGGATGCTGTGCAGCTTGTAGCTGTACGAGGGAATCGCTAAATGTAAAATCAAAATGAGCCCTTACACATATTCATCGTACAGTGATCGCTTATTCAAGTCCACAACCCACATTCACACGTCCACACATCCACACACTTCGCTATCATCCCCCAGCCTGGCTCCGGATACGGCCGCTATTCGCGGTGATGAGGGCCGACGAAAAGTGTACCGCATAAGTAAGATTCCAATAAGGTGCCACCGATTCTGGACTTGGCGAACTGTGTGGCACGAGCAACCTTTGCCGTCTTCGTCGTTGGTAACCAACCAGCTGCACGGGGGCGGCACGAGCTGAACCCAATTCAGCCAGTCGCTCCCCGACTGGCAAAACGTTTCATGCATCGGGGCCCTCTTTTCCCCTGACATGGCTTGCTGGCTCGCTGACAATTTATTAGAAACTCGGGAGTGACAGGTCGATAGATAAGTGCGGTCAGACATGACTTGGTAGGGATGCACCAGTCAGTTGCACCGAAACTCGCGAACAAGCCAGCAAGTGAGTGGATGTGTGAGTGAGTGAGCGAGTCCAGCCAGTATAGAAGTCGGCAAACTCGTGATGCTACATCAATGCCTTCCCCCGATCCCTGGCCCGCAAAGCCCTGCCGAGCAACGTCGTCGAAACTCTTGTCGCATGTGGGAATGATTCCCGACGGGCTGAGGTGGGGAAGAGGGGAGGGAGTCAAGGGAATAGGTAGGGGATGAATTCTGATCGGCAAAGCTGACCAGATGCGGAAGCCCATGGCGGTTGGCAGCCATAGCCTGGAGCGACCTCAGACTTGACACACACGTGCGGACAATGGAGGATTTTCCGTCGTGCGCAAACGCAAACGCAATCGTTACTGGTTTGGTTTGCATGAAGCGTCCACCTCATATCCCTCCCTCCCTTTCTCCAGTTCTGCCACCAAATCCTACTATAGCGTCGTCGTATCTTTCAGTGTCCACTGCCACGAGGTCGATTCTTCAACATCTTCCACTTTGCAAGCCTGGTCTTGTACATCTTGGCACTGTAATAGAAAGAACTTTGTCAGTTTTTTTTCCCCCTTACTTCAATACGTTTCGGGACCGAAACCCCTCTCAGGAAGCCCATAGTTTCCATTACTCACCATCCCCTCACTTCGATGCAATTTGATATGTATGCGGGGAAGGGCTGGCACGAGGGAATAGTGCAGTGCCAAATTTAGAAATTTACTGAAAGGGCACACATACGTAGCGCGGAACCCATATTGGGACTCCATGATCACGACCACGTCTTTGAGTGGTCTTTTCTCGTCCAGGTACAGGCGCCGAATCGTTTCTTGGTGCGCGTCCCAGTCCTCAGGCGTTGCCCAGTCCGGATGTCTTGAGTAATCATCTTGCGCATCAGTAATGCACAGATTGTCAATAGACATGGCGTGTGATGGCATCTTTGTGTCGAGTTGCTCGATATGGTGGTTGGCAACTGATCAAAGTAGAGGCGTTCTTTGGCTACCCAGCTTGGCTGACAACAGCAATGATAGTGAAGGCAACGATAATAAGGATTTTCCTTATGCAAAAATAAGGTTATAAGGTTATGAGGTAGGCCCAAGTTGGGTTGTTTTCTTATTGCTCTCTGGCTCTGCGCGGTGATATAACAGTGGTGATGATTTCCCCTGAAAGCGTACGAGTGCCGAGAGCACAGCTGCTCAGCCCATATATACTATTTCTCATGAAGCTTTCTAATCATCGTGCCGTGTTATTATTGACTTATCAAAGCCCTGACCACAACACAACAAAGCACAGCCGAAAGAACCTTGCATAAGATAGTTACTTGTACATAGAAATTCGTCGGGCCTGATAAAACGACCCCTATGCCAGTCTAGTTAGTGTTAAGCGTGGGATTCTGCCAAGCCAGTCATAGCTGACTGCGCTGTTGCACTAAAGAGGACAAGCAACCTCAGCTGCAAAATACCGTGGCGGCCACGATGCTACAGGGTTGATGAGACTTCGGCAGCATGGGGCCCAATCCTTCCTTAAGCATGCAGTTTGCATTATACTTCAGACCCGTATCCACGTTTTCGGCACGCGCAATAACAGTAGGGCATTCAGCTAGGGCGCGCGGGCATTATAGTAGACCAACATGCAAGGGTGGTCATACATACAGGATCGCCGACTCTTTTCGTGCTACTAGTGGATAAGCCACCACCAGTGACGACTTTTGTGCGCGAGCGCAACAACAAATTCGTGTCAAGGGTTACCAGAAACGGATTTGTCAATATCACCAATCGTGGTAGCATCCACACCCATCCAGGGAAAACGATGTAAATGGTCGCCCTGTAATAGGATATTGATGTTATGGATAAGGCGAAAGACGGCTGAATAGCTCATAAGCATCTCAAATGGCCGTGTCGAGTGTGTATCACTCCCCTGGCTAGGCCGATGAACATCCAAACAGACGTGTCATACAACTTCGTTGCAAGAGCCTCTCTAAGGCTCGGACCTAGCGACCAGAGGGTCGCCTTCCCTTCAACCTTCTCCCGAACCACCCGTGAGTAGCCATATGATAATGCGCCACTCATCCCTTCTGTAAATAAACAGACCGGATGTTCTCCCTTCAGGACTAAGAGCGAGCGCAAGAGGATTGTTCCCACAACTAGCCTCGCGTGAGAAGCGTCAGCTGAACTCGTCAATGCGGCGAAGGAGAAATACACCCTAGTCACTCACTTATTCGCAAAATACTGTAGGTATACGCGGTTCGTAGTCGTATTGACTAATACCACCGCTCTTCCAACTCTTGTCGTTCCAAAGCTCCTGCAATGAATGCATGCAAGCATATCCACCCCATTTGGCAATCTGGGTTACTCGAGTACTCGCGTGACCGACGAAGAGGATTTGTCTCATGTGTGTTATTCTTAGTTGGTCATCGCTAGAAGCCACGTGGACGAGGATCAAGCCCCCCTTCCCACACCAACAGGGAATTTCTAGGCGAGTTTCAAAGGGCTGAACGCTTGTTAGCTCAGGTTTTCCCATCACCTCCGATCTAGTTGATAGCTACCCTTGCAGCCTGTTGACAGATACTAGCACACTCTGAAACCTTAACGGTCTTACTGTTATAGTGAGGCGAATACAGACACTACACAAGTCGGACGAGCTTTGTTAATCATTCCATCGTATACCCTTCCAATGACGCAAGTCAACATGACGAGTCAGAAGTTCATCTATAGTAACCAACGCAGGGGTTCCCAATAGGCTGACATCCAATGCTACACCATAAGACGTCGAGGCTGCTATACTGGCTTACTTCACTGGGATTAGAAATCGACGACAAGCGGCTTCCGTGCTTTGGAGGGATTTGTGGTCATTGACCAGTGAGAAGTTTGAGAACTATACACCACTTCATTTTCCTTTTCAAAGGAGTATACACCGCCTTTCCAAAGGAATATTCAGGCTCTGATCGATAATTATGCTATCCGCCCACGACATAGGAGATGCAAATTAAGCACCCTACACTATCAACTCCTGAATGTAACTCAGTCAGGCCCTCACCCACGTGGAAATAACCTCACAGATTGTGACTGCATCTCGCTATATATATCAGCCCCCAGGCAGTTCGGTGACCGATCAATAGGCCCAAGACTTCCGAATAGGACTAGAACCGCCGAACCTCGGCTTCAGTAGGCGCATTGCTGGTCTTTCATGCGGCCTTGATACTCCTGGTGCCAGTAGTATCTGCAACGATAAAAGATGATATGTTTTTGGCCCCTGCTATAGTATGATGCTCTGAAGATCCGTGGCCCAGCGTTGCAGTTGGTCACCAGCAAGAAGGCCCTGCTACCGATGCCAACTCATACCGTAAGAATATGGCCGTCAGACAGAGGCATGGGTCGTGACCTGGGCGACGTTGCATAATCTTGTTGGTCATTGTAGAATATCCGTGGACTCCACGAGGCTGCTGTTCTTCTTCTCGAAAAAGTGTCGAAAAAAGCTTGGGGTCGGTTCTAGATGTAACAGTAGCAAGGCCGTCTAATCGCGCGACCCAGCACCGCCATGATAGGAAGCCGACAGAGCCGAGGACACAAAAAACAAACAAACATACAAAGATAGAAGCAGCGGCCCTAGTCCGACGCCTTGTCGCGCGGCCGAAGCCCATGGTGAACAACTCATCAATGTGGCCGCAAAAGTTCGCCTCTACTACCACCATACCAGCTACACGCCAGCTCATTGTGTCGCAGAGAGGTCGCACTACCTCGATGCAGAAACAACACACGCATACGACTGTAGCATGCGGCGCAATTAGCTTTGACCTGTGTTCCTGTGGTCCCTGAAACCCGCAAGTTGTTTGTTTTCTCTGGAGCTTTACAGGAAAGGTAGGTGGTGTTGAACAGTGCCGAGGTAACAGAGCGTTGTTTTGTGAAGGATTCTGCCGCTACTATGTCTGCGGAGGCGAACCTAATCTAAACACAAGGATCCGTCAGTTGACCGTCAATAATCTGCGCTATATGTTTTGGCGCTTCCGTTTATGCCCATACGAGACGATTCCACGCACTCGGTATGCCATTAGCCTAAATTAGACTGTCTTGACAAATAACGACGATAACTTAACTCGAGTTAGGTTGGGCGTCCGGGGGTACTGTGAGTTTATTGTGTTAGTTAATCATTGCTAAATCAGGTGGGAGGAGACGCATAAGTCTTTCTCTAAGTATGGGACCGTGTCTCCTCTTCCATCTACTTCCCCTCACGTAAGTTCTGGAGACATCGCTTTCGGCGGTTATTCCATTGTCGTTATCGTTTCCCGAAGATGGCGGTATGGGTTGCTGATTCTCAAATTCGAGTTGGTTACTATAGAAAGATTTATTCTAAATTCGTCCTTTGTTTAACACTGTGTGTAAAAGATTCTGACTAATAGCCTACGAAGACCATCAACGGAGGATCGAGGCTATTCTAATCAGTTGCGGCCAAGTCCACTCCAAGGAGTATCTTGTTTTCTCTTGGTCTCTGCTACTGCCTTCTTCCCTTTCGAATCTCCCAGAGGATGAATCCAGCTCGCCATGCATGACCCAAATGAAGCCTTTGCTACAGAAAGGCGGCAGATTATGTAAGATAAACCAATCTATTCTTAGATTTTAACCTTTATTAACGTTGTTAAACATAGAGTAACCATACAACTTATATGATTACATCTCCTGAAAGAAATGAAAACCCATGTCGAAGTCAAAGCCATATAGTAACTACGACAATATATCTGGGACATTCTCATTAAGAAGGTATTATTTCAGTATTTTAAGATATGGTGGTGGACCGTACTACACAATTAACAACAGGGTAAACAACTATGCATTCACGATGTCTAAAGGCATCCGTCCGTGCTACGAGACTTCCCTTTTTTCTCCATATCCAAACCATATTATTATAGTACACCTGTAAAGATGCGAGCTATATTTCGATACTTTCCGCTATTATACCAGAAGACAACCTAAAGTATAACGACCTGGAACGTTGACCTCGGAGGTTCAACAAATCTACGATTACAAAGCGTAGCACCTCGGAGATAAGTACGTGTATTTATCAGAGAACCCTTCACAATGCGTTCACCCTAGGTTTAGATCTTTTGAAGGCCGGATTCAAGCTTTGTGTGGTAACTTCTACGACTACCTATTCCTCTAAACCTACGTCTTTTCTAGCCTAGTTAACATAGAAATAGCCTATCAAGATATAAAGACTAAATAGTATAATGAGGGATAGAAAGTTGTTTCTATTCATCTGCGATCCGATAACGATGAACATCTTAAAATCCGAGATCCTGCCCTGGGCACCCAGCAGAAAACCTAAAAAGTGACTATCCTACGGTGACTGTCTTAATACAGGATAGATAACATTAGTAGTATATAGATATCGGCAAGGCAATAGTAATTGTCCCAAAGTAGCTACTTGTTCGTAGATAGATTCGTGTTGGCACATACCCGTCACCAAACCGAATTCACTCCCAACCTATCCTATCCATCTCATCTATACCGATAGACCATAACCACCCATATTAGCTGCAACGCACGCCATTAATAATAATGTAGTGCTGAATTTCTACACACTGGTCTATCACAAAGATACACTATTATATATAAGCTAAAGAGTAAAGTAGTCTGCATCTCAAAAACACGTCAGCCTCGATAGGTTGAGCCGCTTTGCGTAATTTACAGCGAGGTCATCTGCATATTTACGCCCAGTATTTAGTTCAATGGACACCACTATAGAGACCAAAGCCTTATCATCCTGGTAGAGATAGAATATTTCATCAGCGTGCAAGCTTCAGGCCTAGGAAGCAATACTTTAGTTTAGCACTTATTTTGTAAAATCTTGACATAGTTAGTACGGCAAGGCGTGATGAACCTGCGGGTTTCTTAGGTCATTGGTATCTACATTAAAGTCTGGAACAAAAACTAAAATAAAACTCAAAACAGTTTCGGTTTGGTTCAGTAATAGTGTGACAGTCTCTTTGCATGCCCACGCCTTAAAATATGGATATATGATGTTCAATTCTTTTGTTTCATACCGTGCAGGAATGCAGGAAGACAGAGCAACGTGGCAATTGAATCTGTGGATACCTGCGTACGTTACACCCTTTGCCTGTCCTCTCCTGTCGTATCTGCTATTACGACCTCAACCGTTTCATCCTTTCAATCATACTTTCACTCTCACTCAATGCTAAACCCTTGACCGGTACTTAATTATTTATGCATACTCGCTTTCATCTTATCATTTCCCCCGCCATTCCTACCCTTACAATCCTTTCGTCCGTTTCCCATGTAGACACTCTACAACTTGCTAGCCGGCGCAGCATTGCCTGTGGCCGTGATCTCATTATATAGTAGCGTCGTAATAAAGTCGGCATAATCCTCGCCCGTGATCTGTGACGCAAAATACTGGCTCGCAAGCGCGAACTTGTTCCCCGGAGGTGCCTTTGCCGAAAGTTGATCCGTCTGCTCTTTCAGTAATTTGAGCGCGTATGACTTGTCCACATGCTTGCCCTCTGCAGTCGTCACATTATGTCGCACCCATTGCCACAGCTGCGAGCGTGATACTTCGGCTGTTGCTGCGTCTTCCCTGTTTCGTTGACGGATGTGTTAATAAGTTGTGTGCATGTGGGTGACTTGGTAATAAGGTAGGGTGATGCCAGGATACTTTTAAAACAAAGGAGTGAAAGAGTCGAAAGGAAGAGATAGATTCAAGTTGACATACATCAAGTAGTTAATGGGCACGCAGCCGACACCCCTGATCCACGCCTCCATGTATCCGAGACCAATATTCAGGTTCTTACGGATGCCGTCCTCAGTGATGTTACCCGGCACATTCATGTTGAGCAAGTCGCGGGGGCCGATCTTGACGTCCTCGCGTCGCACGAATAGCTGGTTCGGCGTCGGCATGTGCTCGTTGAAGATGTCGCTCGCGATCTTGGCGAGAGCTGGGTGAGCCACCCATGTTCTACAGATGGGTGTTTCCCGTCAGTATCCCAGTTCGTACATGGCACGATATCGTGCGATTTACGTAGCAGAGGGGGAGAAAAAGGGGTGATCACCGGGAGATGGGACATACCCGTCATGGCCCGCGCGAACTTCTCGCAGCTTATCCGCACGCACACCCTCCATCGCCTTGTCATTTGCGGCCTTGTCGTCCTTGATGGGAATCTGCGCTGCCATGCCGCCCATGGCATGCACGCCGCGCTTGTGGCAAGTCTGGATGAGGAGCTTGACGTAGGCGTCCATGAAGGGGACGGTCATGGTAACAGCGCTGCGGTCCGGGAGGACGAAGTTGGGGTTCTGGCGGAACTTCTTGATCGTGCTGAAGATGTAATCCCAGCGGCCGCAGTTCAGCCCAGAGCTGTGGTCGCGCAACTCGTAGATGATCTCATCCATCTCGAAAGCCGCCAAGATCGTCTCGATCAGAACCGTGCCTCGAATCGTACCACGCGGCATCCCGATGTAGTCCTGCGCGAGGTTGAAGACGTCGTTCCACAGCCGCGCCTCGAGGTGCGACTCCATCTTCGGTAGGTAGAAATACGGACCGTACCCCTGACGCTGGTACTCGAAAGCATTGTGGAAGAAGTATAGACCGAAATCAAATAGCGACCCTGAGATAGGTTCTCCGTCTACTGTAACGTGTCGTTCCTCTAGGTGCCATCCTCGTGGCCGTACTATCAGAGTTGGTAGCTTGCGGTCCTTCCGTAGCTTGTATTCTTTTGGTCCTTGCTTGAAGTCCACTTGGAGTCGTACCGCATCGTATAGATTCACCTGCCCATTGATCATATTGTCCCATGTCGGGGCACTGGAGTCTAGGGAACTTGTTAGTTGCCGTGTCATAGCTTTTCGAAGTATGTCGCAACCAACTACCATACGCTCCAATTTTTCCCTCGCCGCTGCATATTCTCGGCTCCAACACACGTACACTAGCTCTTCTACGATCACAGAGCAAGCACTACACTCCCACTACTCTCTTCCAACCAATGGAACAAATAAATCATAAAAACAAACACAAAAATAACGTACCCTCAAAGTCCGCCATGTATGTCCAGACATCCGAGTTCAAGGCATTGACGACCATCTTGCGGTCGGTCGGGCCCGTGATCTCGACGCGGCGGTCGATGAGGCCTGGGGCGGGCGGCGCGCCCTTCCAGGTCGGGTTCTCGCGGATGTGGCGGGTCTCCGGCAGGAAGTCCGGCAGAGAGCCGCGGTCGATCTCGGCCTGGCGCAACACGCGGCGCTCTAGCAGCTTTTTGCGCGTCACGTTGAAGGACCGGTGCAGGAGCGCCAGGAACGCCAGCGCCTGCGGGGTTAGGATCTTCTTGTGCTCGGCGCCTACGGCCCCCGAGACCGCGACCCCTTGCAGGATGGCGTCGGTGCTGGCCATTGTTGGAAGGCTGTTTATTCCTGTGTATTGATAGAGGTTATAGGGATGTGTATAGACCGCGCGTGCGCGTATATGAGTATAGAGTGATAAGTGTAAGAGAAGCCAAAACGCTCAGTGAAGCATTCGTTCACTACACAATTCTAAGATTATGTGGTATTGGAATAGGCGAGTTCTGCTACGACTAGCTAGCGCGGCACCTATGATGCGTATAAGTCAGATGTTGGAGTAACAGTTACCGAGGATGTTGTAAGTGGTAGTCAGGGGTTGTAAGGGTGTATGTACTTGAGCTACGCCAGTCAAGCTAAGGGAATTAACTTGGAGACAAACTTCAATGGTTAGAAGAAGAGGGGTACAAGATAACTATATACCTCGGACTACGTATTCACACCTTCTAGCCAGGATGCCGAGTTCAGGTAAGGTGAATGTAGGTAGTTTCCGATCACGAAAATGACGAGGACGAAGTGAGACAATGATACTATGCTTAGTTTCTAACGTCGCTCGGCTTCCTAGAAGGGAGCTAGGGCGAAAGGACCGGGGTATAGCTAGACCTCTTGAGAATGGTTAACTATGCGTAGTTATGATGTATGTTGGGGCCGAGAGCTGACATGAACTCCAATAGGTTGTAGGTGTGAGTACGGTTGAGTTTAAGCTCGGCGATAGGAGTAGGCTGGTTTCGGGTAGAAGGATGGTAGCTGAGTGGTTGTCGAGGAGTGGTGTAGCCGGTGGTAAGCCAGGGAGAAATGGATGAAGCTTGTGAAAGTGTGGAGAAATTGTTCACCTTCAGAGAATAGTATATAATCTTATAGTAGGTACTATAATACTGGTACGCAAGATGTAATACAACTATATATATGCACGGATCAATGGGGATATAAAATCAAAATGGTGCCGGAGCCGGATCACAATTGGAAGGGTCAGTTTCTCTGTGGTCCTTACAAGATAGAGCGGCGATGAAGCTATGTCGTTAATTACTGGAAGTAGTGATAAGAGATCGTGTCTCTGTGGGGTGCCGAAGCTTCTCCCATCACATGTAAGTTGGTTGGCTGGAATGGAGAGCTGCCCCTCTAAACGATTCGCCGCAGGGCACTATTACGTCGTTGGCTACAAGGGTAGGGAGCTTCTCCCGTACCTGTGTGAGTGACGCAGCTGCAGCGCAGCATATCCCAGAGTCCCTTAATAATTATAGTATTCCCGGGACGCCTTAAGAGAATACCATATTATACGGTAATTATAGAAAACATCATGCATCTATGTAATATTCTTTTGTAGAAATGGTACGCGTGGGGTTGTGAACCATAGAAGCAGCCACCTACAAATCCAGGAGTTCCTATCACCACCCAGTCACTTATACACCACTATCAGCGTCAAGCACATAGAGCGATACCGCAACATCTCCGAAGCACCGAGCAAGATCCTAAACCTACATAATAGCTTTGGGTACTCAGATTTGCCAAGGTTGCTTAGCACAACGTATTTCCAATTGCTAGAATCATAGAATTGATCTGATAACGAATTGAGCATGAGTCTTAGCTGAACCGAGCCGAGGTCGGATGCTATGGTGCTCCAGCAAACCGGCGGTCCGCGTCTTGCCAGCAAATCGACATTGCCGACACTTTCCGAAATCCGCCGAGTAGCCGATTATATTTGTAGTGTGACATGATAACAGAACGATGTCGCCATACAATAGATCCCATCTCTCCAAGTTATCGAACTTGCTCACAAGAATACTTTTAAGACAATAATCCATTGCTGAATTATCTACCTATTAGTTTGCAAAGCGGCCCATTCCCTCGATCTTCACAGTTGCAGATCGTTCACCTCCCCAAATTTGCCTATTTCGTCGAACTGCACTCCACAATATTTCTATCTGTCTATCTGCTGCTTCACTACAGAAAGACGTGGAAACATAGATCCAACGTCATTCATTCAAGAAGCACCGGATAGTCCAATAGACTCATCATCTAGTGACACATCCCCTCTTTCTTCTTTGCTCACACATTATTTTTTGTACTCACTAAGCACTCGCATTTCCACCATCCCTGAATAGATGAGGAAATACACACGAAAAACAGACAAAATGCGCAACCCGCTGTAATGACCGGACAAGGGAAATCCATTAAGAGGAATAAGAAAAAAAGCTTCTTGCATGAGCTTAGGTTGTTTGAACATCGTGGTGAGGCGTGTTTAGTCACTTCATAGTCTTTCCCACTTAATGAGTGCTCCAAATGTCGGGCGAGAGGAGAGAATTCTCATGGCACCTTCTCTCTCCTTCAAGAATTAAGCGTCTTGATCATCATCTTGATTTTTCGCTTCTCGACGACGAGTAGATTTCGTACGCTAAAGACTGAATTCATCGTATCAACAACTTTGTGGAAGCTGCTGGCAGCTCCACGCTCTTGCGTGAAGCGAGCAATGCACAGCTGGCTACGCTTACCATGTTCTATCACCGTCATGATCTCAGCAGCGAAGGAAACTTCTTTCAGGTTGAGGTCTAGCGCACACATCATTAGTACCAAGTGTCTCGTGTCTTGTGATAGAGCCAGTGACGGCATTACTTACAGTTCTTCTGGCCCACTCGTGCGAAGACAATGTTCCTCTTCTTATCCACTTGCACGTCACGAATGCCGTACTTGCGCCACTCTTTGAGCAAGATGACTATTTCCTGTCGCGCTCGACGACGAGAAATTGAGAAGCAAAGATGTTTGGTGGCTGGCTTTACACGGAACAACCGGGAGAGCCAATTCTGGTGCGGCTCGATATTGCGCGCTTCGGCATCATTTCTCCATTTTCTGTTGTAGGATGGCCGACCTGGATGATTGAACATGCGACCCGGCTCTGGACTTGGTGAATCATCCATATCGGACTCTGCGAATATTATCAGTTTGAGTCAATGTATCGCACACAATGCTACTCACCTGCAAGCGACATTTGCATTTGAGGCTGATCTTTAACATTGCGCCAGAAAGCAAGGTTAAAGCTTTTCTTCTTGGCAGGAGGAATAGCCGGACCCGTTGAAGAGTTCGTGGAAGTATATGTGAGGCGGTCGGTATGACTCGAAGTAGATTCTCCCTTCCCATTGAACACATCATCTTTGTCTTTAGACCCACGCTTAAACCATGACGATTTCTTCTTGATGGTAGCCGAGCTTGTAAGATCTTCAGGTTGGACGGATTGACTATCTGGAGAAGCGCTTGTGATTTCGTCATGCATATATTGCTGACGAAGACTAAGCTCCTGTTTGGATTGGGGGTAAGCTGTAATGCCTCGACGCATCTGCTTGCGAATGTTAAGAGGCTCGATTGTTTCAACTTCCGCAAATGGCTTATCTGATGGTGAATTGACGAGGCGTATGGTGTTCTCCTGTTGGGCGAGGAACTCTAGGCCAGTGTGATCATCCATCTGTACTAAATGGTCTTTTGTATACCCAGCTGGGGCAGACACAACCCGAGGTTTGTCACCATCATCGGCTCCACTTCCTTCCCTCGATTTCTCATGAATAGATGGCAGAGGAATTTTGTCTATTCCCCACTGAGTACTAAACTGCGAGTAAATTGGGGCTGAAACGATTCTGCGGCTTTGTCCATCCTCGCCTACTGAGTTTCTTCCCGAAGCAAGATAGTTCAAGTGAGACATACCGCGATTATCATGGGCAGGTGCTTCACTATGCTCGACAGTTTGTCGTTCAGCTCTCTTCTTTGCAATCATGATTTCATGCATGGCTGAGTCCGTGAGAGGTGGTGCCGGCGGCAAAGGCCGACGATCCCAGGGATGAGTGACGGGAGTTGGAGTGGCTAATGTTGTGGATAATGTTGCTGTGTCATCTAGACCCGAGTGCTCATATGAATCGTCTAGATATGATTCTGGACTAAGCATAGAGCTGTTGAAGGCCTCGTCACAGTCTTTCGCGATGCTGTGACTAAACTCACGCATTTCCTCATTCCACTGCAAGCCGTCATTCTGTACATGAGATACGTTTGCCATAGATTGAGTACCTGCTCGACTTCTTCCGTTTGAGCTTTTGGATAACTTGGTATTTCTATAAGAGCCTGGCGGAGATGTGTAGTCCCGACTGTACGTTGTATCATCTCCAGCAATGCTAGCCGAGGTACGTGCGGCTTCGCGCTGGCTCCCAGACAGGGTTTGAATGTGAGAAAAATTGACTCCCCTCTTGCGTCTGGAAGCTGGTCTCGTATATGGAGTACTCTCGTTACTTTGAATCGAACTCAAAGAGCGTTGCGAAGCACGCACGGCTGAAGGGCCTATAATACGTCGGCCACCCCTTCCTGGTCTTGAGTGAGTAGATGTGCTTCTAAACGAGCTGCTTCGGGCATGATGCGAAGTTGAAGAGCGACTCGACTCTTTGGCTGAGCTGCCATTGCGATGGACTATAATTTTTGCATGACTGGCATGAACATCCTCAATAATTCTTGAAGATTTGTAAGGGTCATAGCTCTGGATTGTCGTGCCTCCATCGGTAACACTATCCGCCGCCTCGATACTTGGGTTGGTTGTAACAGTAGAGATCACTGTAAACCGTGAGGGTGTTCTTCCGAATCTAGAAGGAAATTCCGCTGTGGTAAACTTCCTCTTCCAGTTGGTCGGGCGTAAATGGTGATAGTCACTAGGAGAGTAAGTCAAATCCATATCATAATTCTCTAGTCTCTTTTCTCTGTAGCTGAGGAGCAACCAATAGAAAAGTTTCTGATCATTGGGCCTGTAACACAGTCAGTTTCGTCAAGCTGGGGCCGCAGAATAGGACAAGGTAAAGACTTACTCTGTATTCATTACCTGCATGGCAATTTGTTTCTCAGAGAAGGTGTGCCAAATGGACTTCAACTGTCGCAATATCTGCACATCAAGCTCTTCCGATGGCACAGGCTTGCGCTTGTCTTCCACACGAGAGTTGAGTACTTTACCTCCGTCGTTCAGATCATCCAAGTCGTCATATTTCCTTACTAGGGGGTGTTGCCATATCTTTCGAATCGGGATTCGCTTCAATGGGTCGACTGTTAGCATTTTCGAGATTAGGTCGCGAGCATCCCTGCTGAGACATTCCGGTAAGACATAGTTGCCCTTCGAAGCTTTGGCAAGGAGTCGAGGCACATCACCCTCAGGATCATCGAAGGGAAGTCGGCCCGCAAGAGTTGCATACAAAATACAACCCAGGCTCCAGATGTCTACTTTATCAACTTGATATCTCAATCGGTTAACCAATTCGGGAGCGGCATAATGGGGGCTACCACATGATGTTTTCAAGGCGTGAGTGGGGCTTTGCTGGATTGCTGCCATGCCGAAGTCGCCTATTTTCACAATCCCATTGGATTGCATGAGGATATTCTCTGGTTTGAGATCTCGGTGGCAGATGTTGAAGGAGTGGACGTATTCTAAGGCACTGAGTATCTGACGAAAATAGCCCATCATCTCGAACTCCGGCAACCGGCCGCATTGGTTGATGTATGAGAATAAGTCACCACCATCCATGTACTCGAGAACGAGATAACTAGGTAAACGTTAGGAGATGACAGGGCAGTTGAGTTTCGAGGCTTACATCTCAGCACGGTTTTCCCAAATATCATGTAATTTGACAATGTGAGGGTGGTCAATAAGCTTTAATATGGCAACCTCACGTTCAATGGATAAGGGCATTTGCCTCTGCGAGGTAAACTCGTCGCGGGTGCGATCCCACTTGTCTAGTTCTGCCATGCTTCCAGCCTGAGTCAACTGGGTCATGTTCTTCGCGAGAATCTTAACGGCCACATTATCTTGTGTGGTACGATGTCTGGCTAAGCGGACACGGGCGGCCGAGCCTTTGCCTAAAGTCCTACCCAGCTGCCATGGTCCGATATGAACCTTTCTGTTGCCGCTTGATGCGCCGCTCGAGTTCGAGATCTGAGAGAAACGCTTGTCTTCGCAGGAATCGTCAAAAGCAGAAGTCACAGTACGGAGGCCCGAGGTGGCTCTCGTATTGGCGTGGCCAGAAGTGCCAGGAGCTTTCACTTTAGAGACGAGGCTACTGGAGGTCGAGGCTGTGCGTCCCTGGGCAGTCATGCTGGTTGGATGAGCGCGCAATGGATTCGGTTCGGGATGTGGCGGCCGACCACGCTTCCCAGAGTTCCGGGATGAAGCATTGATGACACGATCAGTCGCGTCTCCCAAAGGAGCGCGGCGCATGTGAGACATAGAACCCCACGATCAGCCAGGTCCGGGGATCATAGATAGATGGTTACCATAGCATATCCGTGCTGATCTCAACGTAATCAGGTCGACTCGCTTCACTAATGAAATGACGTAGAACAAGTAAGACTAGGAAAGGGAAAGAAACCGGGAAACGGCGTGTGGTTCCCACTGCGAGTGCAACTGGTACTTGTTAAGCGAGCGAAGGGGAGAGTGTTATGGCTATAGACTGAAGAGTTATAGAAAGGTAGGTTGTACAGGATGCGCGGTAGAGAGAGAGGTATGCATAACACGGGCTGACGCAGAGTTGGTGGCAGCGTGGCACGTCCAGGAAAGGAGAAAGTGATAGCTTGAGGGACACCGAAGGACAAGTTGTCTTAAGGTGGGTTGTGTTAGCAGGTGGGAGTCCGGAATTCCATATCGAGAGGAATGCGATGTTGATAGTACTGCATACCTGTGGAGGGATACTATAGGTTCGATGAGGTGTAGAACTTACATTACCTGAAGTGACCTGAGATTGGTAAAGTCAACAACCACTATAGGCACCTACCATATCTTTGAAGATCCCTAAGGCACTGGCAATGATTGGATTATGTCACTTGCAGCATAGAGAGTTACCTCTGAAGACAGTTGGCAGTTTCCACGAGTCCAGTCTGATCGCTATTGTGTATGCACCTTCTTTGCATATGTGAAAGTAAACAAAACGAAATCCCGGACGCACTATAGGTGATTTAAACAACAAAAACATTGTCTACAGACATATCATAATAAATTGAACAAAATGCACTCTTGGGTATTGAAAATAACCGCTTGCCTTGCATGTGAAAGCATTGATAAAACCCCTAGACACATCATCAGTGGCCATCGAGACACGAAGCTATCGTGGTAATCAAAAGGAGCGACCAGCTCACGTGGGTAGATAGTTATTGTGATGGAACTGAATACATATCTTAGTAGACTGAATACACTACCTACATAATCATCAGCGATCGAGTGAACATAGTAGAGGTAGACCATTTCGAGCCATAGATATAGGATCCTTCAGGCAAGAGGAAACGCCAGCACTTTTCTATGCTGGAGGTGAAAGCTTACAGATTACATTAGCTCCAGTCATCGTGCATGCATATGCAGGTCTAGGCTATCATGGATATATGCATATTACCCACTTCGTAGCTCCAGTCTCTTATTCAGTCCCTTCTAAACGCAAAATATCCCTTTCCGTGCGTGCTGGTTTGTACTATGTAGAAATGTTTAAGTGCTTCCCCACCCAACGCGTCTTATAGAGGAAATCCAGTCGAACCGCGTCACGCCATGTACCACCATAGACAACTTCAGATAGCAAGCACCAGCATCTAGGCTTGGCGCCTTGGGTCTGCCTTGTGCATAGAACCACGTAAGGATCATTTCTCATGCCATATCTGGCACAATTATATATCTTTTTTTCTTTCTTTCTATTACACCGCATGCCTTGTACTCTTACTGATGCCCCCACTCATTTATTCTCCAGCAACTGTCACTACTCACATGATCACGCGCTGAACCACCACTACTTTCGCGATGCCGTCGCTTGAACCCCGCCGACGGTCGAGGGCTATCTACGAAAATGGCAACGATCCCGAACCATCGCCGTCGGCATCAGACTCATCGAAACGGCGGAAACATGTTGCGAACGGCCATGCGTCTGACCAAGAAGATATGAGCGATGATTCTCCTCTTCCCCCCAGCCGCAGAGTCAATGGTCATGCCTCCGCAAACGGCCATACTCCCGCTCCAGGCGAATTTCACCCGGGTGCCATAGTCCGAGTCCGAGTTGACAACTTTGTCACATATGAGCATGCCGAGTTTCTCCCAGGTCCCAACTTGAACATGGTCATCGGCCCCAATGGAACTGGTAAAAGCTCCCTGGTCTGCGCCATATGCCTCGGGTTAGGATATCACCCAAAACATCTTGGGCGTGCTAGCCATGTAGGCGAGTTCGTGAAGCATGGGGAGGAAAGCGCCACGATTGAGATCGAACTGCAGAAGCGACCGAACGAGCGAGCGAACCACCTTATTCGCGTCCAGATCAACCGAGAAGACAATGGGAGGAAGTGGTGGCTGAACGGTAGAGAGAGCACCTACAAGGCCATACAAGAGTTAACACGGAACCTACGAATCCAAATCGATAACCTGTGTCAATTCTTGCCGCAAGACAAGGTCGCCGAATTTGCCGGTTTAACTCCCACCCGTCTTCTCGAAGAGACCTTACGTGCGGCCGCTCCGGAAGAGATTCTCAATTGGCAATCCCAGCTCAAGAGCCTCCATAAAGACCATAAGGAGATGAAAGATCAGGTTGAGAATTGTTCTGAAACTCTGAAAAGCCTCGAGTCTCGCCAACAAGGACTCCAGGCCGATGTCGACAGGCTGCACGAACGAGAAGCCATTCAGAAGAAAGTTGAAGATCTCCAGAATGCGCGTGCTGTCGCTGAGTATAACGACAAACGCCTGAGATACAACGATGCAAGACAACGACAGAAGAATGCAAAAAAGAAGCTGGAAGAATTAGAGCGTGCCTGCGGACCGGCATTGGAGGCCGTGAACCAAAAGCAGAGATATCGGGAACAAATTGAACCTGTTATAAACGAGCGAAAGAAGGCACTTCGCGATGCTGAGGCAGCAGGAGAGCAGATGCTGCGAAATATTGAAGTTTACGATGAGAAAATTAAACACGAACAAGATCAGATAGAAGCCGAAAATGGGTCAATCCGGGCTAAAAAGGCCCAGATTATGAAAACACGTGGGGAAATCACGAATCTAGAAGCCAAGCTAAAGGACAAACCTCCCGAGTTTGTCCCTGCTGAATGGAACGCCAAGATTGTGAGTTTTCCTTCCTTCTTCGTAATGCTTTGTTTCAATATTGATCTGGTACTTTTCTCTCTAGCGACAAAAGGAGAGTGTTCGGCAAGAAATCGAAGCAGAAAGGCGTGAGCTTGACGGCCGATTCGAAGAACTCAAGGGACTGAATACCATCAAAAAGAAAGCCTTGAGTAGTTTAGACCAAGAGCACGAGAATCTCAACTCGCAGCAGGGAAAGAAATTAGCACAGTTGAAAAATATACACCCAGATGCCGCCAAAGGCTGGGAGTGGCTTCAGGAAAACCAAGACAAGTTCGAGAAAGAAGTCTTCGGGCCCCCAATGCTCACTTGCTCCATCACAGATAAAAATTACTCAGATCAGATCCAATCGTTGCTTGCCCGGGATGACTTCTGTTGTTTCATTTCGCAGACGCCTGGCGATCACAAAAAACTTAGCAACCAGTTTTATGGCAATATGGGTATCTCTGTGACTATCAGGACCTGCAGTAGCGACTTCTCTTCCTTTCGACCTGCTATTCCTCGAGACCGGATCCGCGAACTTGGTCTCGATGCGTATGCAATTGACTATTTGGAAGGTCCGGATCCTGTCTTGGCAATGCTGTGCGCAGAGAAAAAACTTCACGTTTCCGGTGTGGCTCTGCGGGATATTAGCAATAACCAGTATGAGCAGCTGATGGCTGCTGATAGAATACCGAGTTGGGCGGCTGGCAAGCGAATGTATCGTGTTGCAAGACGCAGAGAGTATGGCCCTAGTGCTACGTCGACCACCACTAGGACCATTTCATCGGGTCGCTTCTGGACAGATCAACCTATTGACGAGACCGTGCGAGTAGACATCGAAAGACGGATACGCGAGGTCCAAGCGGACATGAGTTCACTGAAACAGCAAGGCTCAGAAATTAAACAGAAGCTGAGTGGTCTAGATGAGCGTGAGAAAGAAGTTCGGCAGGAAGTCGTAAGTTTCATATCTGTTAGCTGTATACGTGGAAACTAAACGGGGTTTTAGGACATTTTGAAGCAACAGAAAAACGAATTGCAGAAAGTTGCTACCCAGTACGCAACCCTTGGGGACAAGATTGGTGAGTTGTTACTGACACCTATCTGGAAACCTACAAGTACCAACTGACATGTTCTAGCTGTTCTCAATCAAAGACTAGAAAATTCCCAGAAAGATATGCTAGAGACAAGGATACGGATCTTGGAATGTAGTACTCGATCAGATGAGCTCATACTTGAAAGAGCACGATCTGTTCTCCAACATAAAGGACTTCTTTCAGGTATCCGTGATGCTCACCAAGCCTTACTAGAGGCTCAGATCCACCTTATCGAAGCCAAGTCAGATGTCAAAGGGCTTGAAGAACGCAACTCAGAAATCAAGAAGCGCCTCGACAGTGAAAAGGATGAGATCGCGAATGCGAAAGCAGAGGCTGACCGGCTCAAAGAGGAAGCACAAATGGCCAGACAGAAGGTTGCAGAAGCCGTCTCGGACGACGCAGACCGACTACCGTACTTGAACGAGCTTGCCGCCGGAAAGACTGTGGAGGACTTGGATAATGAAATAGGTGCTGAGCAAAGCAAACTTGAATACGTCCACGCTGTCGACCCGATGGTGTTGCGACAGTTCCAGAAACGCGCACAAGAAATTCAGAATCTAACGCGACAGAAAGAAGAGCTCACTAAAACGTTCGACTCATTGTCGAACAAGATTAGTGACCTAAGACAGAAATGGGAGCCTCGCGTTGACGCACTGATCACTAAAATCAATGATGCGTTTGCCTACAACTTCGAGCAAATTAATTGCGCTGGCCAGGTGGATATTCATAAAGACGAGGAGGACTTCGAACAGTGGGCTATCGAGATCAAAGTGAAATTCCGGTAAGCACCCCATCTCCACCTTGTGTTGTTCTTAAGATTTTTCAACACTCCCTCCCCATTTACATGATGGAAGATCCGCGTTAACCACTCAAATATATGTAGACAAAACGAGACGCTCCAACAACTAAACCAGCACCGGCAGTCAGGCGGCGAGCGGGCCGTATCCACCATCTTCTACCTGATGGCGCTGCAGTCAATGGCGCAGGCGCCCTTCCGCGTTGTCGACGAGATCAACCAGGGCATGGACCCACGCAACGAGCGCATGGTGCACGAGCGCATGGTTGAAATCGCCTGCCGCGAGCACACCTCCCAGTACTTCCTCATCACACCCAAGCTGCTCACGGGTCTTCGCTACGACGAGCGCATGCGCGTCCTTTGCATCGCTTCCGGCGAGCATATGCCTGCCGAGGGCCGCAAGCTCGACTTTGGAAAACTTGTGAGGATCCAGAGGACTATCGGCGCAGCTGCGTAGACTTACTATCCATTATTTTGCTGTAAGGTATTTAATCAGGTCAGGGCCGTGATCTAGACATAGAGTTTCATTGGGCTACGGCTAAATGAATAAGTAGAGGGATCTTGAAGTTCGTTGCTACTCGTTCTACTGTGCATGTTCTACTCAACGGCCAAGGGAACGGGGAAAGGGTCGGTACAAATGCGAGGACCCCGTATTGCTGGTGGGAGTTGGGTGGGTGACATTCGAGCTCCATTGTATACCCTATGTAAGGGATAGGAAGTAAAAGATTCTCGCGTATCTAGCGAGCACGATGGCTTAGGCGTAAATGCATGTGCATAAAGCGAATATACTTGTCAAACATCAGCCAGTCTGTCATCACGCCTGCTGGGGTATACTGCTGGTTTTGATTTTGATTTTGATTATTGTTATCTACACGGGCACGCTTGTCCATGCCCATCTTCTCTAAGTCTATATGCCTGGGATATTGACTTATAGCTCCGTAAGTCTCAGCCAAGCCGGCCACTTACATATTCCTCAAGATATCCACAACAGCCCAGAACTTGTCGGTAAGGCTGAGCGCGTATCCCACGCCGACAACGCCCCTCGTGAACCTCCACCCCTTCTCCTGGCTCGCGATGGGATATCTGGCCGGGCCCGGAATCGCGGTCCGAATGCCCCAGGCGCCCCAGCGGTCTTCGCAGACACTCTTGACATTACATAGCCCCCTGAGTCCCTCCTCGCCCGCGAAGCGTCCGTATCCCGATCCGCCGACGCCGCCAAAGGGCAGCTGGATAGCGTAGTACACTGCGAAATCATTGACGGCGACGCCGCCGGCGCGCACGCCTCGCACGATATCCCGGAGCGCGGGGTCGGAGTCGGAGCCGTAGACCGAAGAGCCGAGCCCGAAGGCCGGGGCGTTGGCCAGAGACAAGACGTCGGCGGCGCTGGACGAGGGCGCACGCATAAGCGTCATGATCGGGCCGAAGCACTCCTCGTTAGCGATGGCCATGTCGGGCGTCACGTCCACGAGAAGCGTGGGGGCGAAGTAGAAACCCTGCGGGTGATCCGGGTGGACGTATCGCTTTCCGCCGGCCAGCAGTCTCGCGCCGGCCTCGACGGCGTCGGCGACGAGATTTTCCAGACGCGTAAACGAGGCGTTCGACACCATGGCGCCGACGTCTTTGTCGAGACCCATGCGCAGGGCGCGCACGCGGGGCGTCAGCATCTCGACGAGCCTGTCGTAGACCTTGGGGGTCGCGATGATGCGCTCGATGCCGATGCAGTTCTGACCCGAGGCCTGGAACGTGCCGCGTAGCAGGATGTCCGCGATACGCGGCAGGTCGCGCGCCGCGGAGTCGAGAATCATCGCTGCGTCCTTGCCGCCCAGCTCGGCGACCACAGGCGTCAGACTACGCGCCGCGCTCGCGGCTACATGGTGGCACACAGGTCGGCTGCCGATGAAGGTGACGTGCGCGATGTCGGGATGGCTGGTTAGGTGACCTGCAGTCTGCGGCCAGCAGACCACGCTCTGGATCAGGGCAGGGTCGTGGCCGTGTGCTATTAACGCGCCCCTCGCGATGCTGGTGTAGTATGCGGCGCTCCAGCACGTCTGCTCGCTGACTTTGACCACCACGCCGTTGCCCGCGAAGATGGAGCTGATTATAGGCCCTATCAGGTTGTGGAAAGGGTAGTTCCAACTGACGAGTGCTGCTACAACACCCAGGGGTTCATAATGCACTGTGCCCTTTTTGTAGGATAACAACAGATTCGTCGGCCGTCGAGAGGGCCGTAAAGCCTTCTCACCGTGCTTGATCGTCCATTGCAGTTTTTCGGCTGTCACCATGATCTCGCCCAGCTGCGCGTCGATCATGGTCTTGCCCGAGTCCAGCGAGCTGACCTTGCAAATCTGTTCTTGGTTGTCGAGGACGTGCTGTAGCATCGAACGCAGTACTCTCCGCCGCTCGGCGAAGCTCGTCTTTGCCCATTTTTCCTGTGCGGCGGCTGCTTGTGCGATGGCTCGGTCGAGGCCCGCGGGAGTCGAGGGGTTCACGAAGCCTAGGAACTGGCCGGTGGACGGCGCGTAGCATTGAATCGCCGTTGTCCCAGATACTTTAATATTTGGATTCTCGAGTATATTGGTCTCTTCGGGCAGTTTGGGCGGAGGGATGGCATATCGAAGGGGCTTTTCTTCCGAGCCGAGGAGGGTGAAGAGAAGCAGTAAGCCGCCGAGAACTACACCTACGACAGGCAGGGGTACAGTTGCGAAACTGAAGTCGTTGATCCTGTTGAATACGTCGTCCAAGGTCAGGAATAAGCCATCATTGGAGAAATACATCAAGCACATACGGGAATTGTCGCAAGTGTATAGTCAACTGCGTGAACCACTTCTCCAGGTCTTCAACGACCGCCATTGTGATATTCTGGGGCGGCAACTGGCGACGCACGATGGTGATTCCTGGAGCAAGTTCACGTCAATTAGGCTGATTCAGAGGCACCAATTGTCACCGTGTCAGTCGGACAAACAGTCTGCTCATCGAGACCATGATCACGGCCCAAAGGAGCGCTCAATGGCACAATATTGTGATAACTTCCCCAGCGCCATCGACCATCATTTCTATTTCTAGAGCTCGACATTCAGGGTCTTGTGGCTGGTGGCTTGAGAATTGCCCGATGGGGCAGGTGTGGCTAGGTCGCTTAGTCAACTTAGAAGGTAGGTAGGTAGGATTTCCATATCATCATCCATCTATCTATCCGCGTCCCTGTCGTCGATGACTTCTTCAAGCTGTCAATTTCACATCGTGTCATGCTCAAGGCTCAACTCTCTTTTCTCCTCGCCGCCTGAGATGGGCGGGTGGAGGGGTTCCCGGGTCCGGGCAATAAGATGACGAATACCCTCAGGAGAAGTGCCTATTTACCTTCCGGTAGTGAAGCCGCTTCCCATAGTCGTTACACGTTTCGAAGTTTCAACAGTAGAAAAAGGATGTAATGGAGGTCCTTATCCCTCACTGTCGAGATATCTAGTGATCGAACTCTGTTATGCGACACACAACGCCGAGCAGTGCAGGGATACCGCAAGTATGATGCTATTAGGGTGCCAAGACTGTGCACTATTGCCGACCAGGAAGTTCAGAGCCTTGAGGCCACTGCCTGTTATCACTTACAGTATCGAAACACCAGGACTACAACTAAAGTCTACAAGGTAAAAGTACAAGAGGTGTACGAGAGAGCCAGGCTAGGCTCCCTGCTATAGAACTATATACTTAGAGCTAACACGTTGCCCGGCTGCTGGACTAGAATCTCGGAAGACATATTTGAGCAAGAGTTAAGTTTCATCGACCGATTTTTTGGGGCACCCAAGGCAAAGGAAGGGAGTATCTGCGCATTCGACGTTACTATATCCACGGATTTTACTTATTATGACCCCTCTACCTCTTCTTGCAAACACTCCTCCCCAGAAACCTTGATCCGAGAAGCATGGATAGCGCTCCGTAACTACCTATCAGTCCTCACGGTCTGGTTAAGCCCATCTCGGACGAAGGAAGTGTATGGAGCCTTACAGCGCAGCGAGGATGTCACAACCTGGGCTGACGCAACGCCCGCCGTACATGAGCAGGAGACACTCGCTGAAGTGTACGAGGCGATCCGCAAGGTGCCGTCCCTCACGCCACACTACTTCACACGCCAGACCAATACCACCAAGCACAAAGTCCTATTCCAAGCCGGTTACCCGGGCCATCGGTACCCCTGTATTCGAGCCTGGGGGTCACGGACCGGTATGTGCAACATACATACGGAGAGGTTAGCAGCAAGGGGCCCTGGCGGTAGTCCGAGGGAAACGGTTTATAGAGATGATGGAAGAGAAACGGAAAAGAGGAAAGGAGTTAGAGGTGACGAAGGAGCACATCGAAATTAGGAAAAAACAGTGAAGTGGGAGTCGTTCAAACTGAGAATGAAAATAACATGCTCTCGAGCTCTTGTTGAAGTAGGCGACGATCTGTAACACGGTCTGGCTCATACGTAACTATGTCCTGTAATATTTTATGTTTCGTGGAAAGGCCGCATTCAGCTCAGCATATGTGGGAATGGAGCGTCGTATTCGTATGCCGAGCTAGAAAAGATGATTTTGCTACGAGAAAACATACTACTTATGGGCTTACGTATCATTAGTGTATAAGAGACCGCCAGTTTTTGGACCAAGAACCTCTTAGGGGCTTTCCAAAATCTCGGTTTAAGATCACCAATCATCAAAAGTTCATCTAAAATCTTTAATTAAGTCTTCAGATACTCTTTCTACTTCTGATCCCCGCTGGATTAGCTATTTACTCCATTGAACTCCTTCACTTCGCTACATGCTCTTTTATTTGTCCTCTCTGGACGTATATACATAGGTAGCGGAGCCAGGATAAAAGTCATCTTCAACACCCATCCATGCGATAAATGCCGTTGCTCTCCAGTGCTGACAAAGACTGTTAATTCTTTCACGCTGAACGCCGTATTCTCCCACTTTCCCATAAAACTGAAAGACACGAAATGAGAAACTACTTGTGGGAGGGGCCATGGCCGGTAAAATGGAAATTTCCTGAGTAGGAAGGAGTCATCAAATAATAAGTGGGAGGGCTGTGTTAGAACAAGAAAGCCTAGAATTCCCAACAAGGTACAGAGGTCCAAAATTTTAGGACTTCACTCATCGCCTCGTACAGTGGCCGCGCCTATACTATGCACCAAAAAAAAACGCCAACGCCAAGTCCTAGAAACCAGTTGACGATGCGTCCAAGAGCGCACGCGCCGTAATTGGAAGTGCGGCAAACCACTCATGCCTGTAAGTGTCGTAGATTGTCCCGTTGCAGATCGTAGAGCGCCGAGAGCGCAAGATATCATTGAAATGGAAATAATGAATGGGAGGGTAATAATAACAGCCAGCCTCAAATGCGGAAAACACATGTCGGCCAAAAGCATACACGCTATTCGTGTTCTCGAATATGGTTGTTGTGGTCCTTATGGAAAGCAAAGGGTGACTTGAATGACTTCCCACGGGTTCGTCGTCGAATTCGTGTCACCAGCCCATTTCCCTGGAGTTCGGGCGACCCAGAACGAGTAGACTCATAACGACTCAACATAGCAGCGCTTGTGAATTCGTTTGTTTGTTCAAAGCTGGGCCGGACTCGATCCATAGACGCTCGCATCCGATCGTACGATGGACGCACGCGATCTATGGACTGCCGAACTGGCACATCCGGAATGTCCGCAGGTTGGTTGACAGGAACCTCCATTGACAGGTCATGTCGAGTATAGTTTGTTCCGTCGCTTCCCCTTTGACTACGAGTGTTATGCCCGGCTATGGATGTTGCCGCAATAGATGGTGGATAAATTGGCCGAAGATCTTCATCCACGCTCTGTTGCGGTTGGTGTTGGTGTTTTCGCCGTGAAGAGCTAGAAGCGCTGGATAGGCTCGTTTTCGCATCGCCATGCTCGTCTCTGTTCTCTTCCTTGAGAAGATTATCGAGCTTACCCTGTGTGACTTGTTCTCGAATGATATCCACATCATGTGGCCAAAATACTTTCTGAAGAGCTTTGCTAGCATATCGTGGTGCTATACAGATAAGAGGAGTAAGCACCAAGACAACCCAGAATGACAGTTCGCCATATATCTGCGGTGCTGCTCCATAGAAGGTACCGGCGAATGTTGATGATGTGTAAACACCTGTCCAGAAGAATATGATGAGATCACTGAGGACGACAATTAGGACAGTGAGCCAATCCCAACTATAGGTATTGATTAAAATGAAGAGGTTGATTGTGATGACGGCTGGGTGAGCGATGTAAGCACCCAATCGGTAACGCTCAGTCACGTCCATGCCACTACCAGTAATACTTGAGGTATTGTAAACAACTAGGTACGGAATGAAGAATGTTATGATGCTTTGGTAGAAGCCATCAACCATATACGTCCTATAAATAGTCAGTATAATCTAAGGAAAAAAATAATACCGACAAATGCTCACCAGAACTTTAGCTGTGTCCATTCCAAGCGCTCTATACCACGTTGATATAGCTGCGGAACAGCGAGCGAAACAGAATCCGAAACATCTTGGTCTAGAACTCCAATAACGATAGGAGGAAGCGATGTGAAGATAAGGTTGAACAATATAATGTATGTGTACTCGAAAAGGTAAGTGATATCGAAGTTGCAAAAGATTTGGAACCAGAAAATCGTAAAAGTCCAGATCATGTTTTTGTAGAAGAAATTGGCGATGGCTTCAGCCAGTCTTCGGTATGACCATCGACCATGCACCAAAATCAAACGCTGGAGGAAGCGGAATTGGCCAATGGCGTAATCGGCGGACATGACAGCTTGACGACCTTCAACACCGGCAATGCCGACACCAACATCTGCCTCTTGAATCATGGCAACATCATTAGCACCGTCTCCGATGGATAGGGTCATGACATCCAAGCCAGTCTTAACCATTGATACAACCGCGGCTTTTTGGGCAGGGCTAACACGACAGCAGAGGACTGAAGCGCACTGTTTGCATAAAAGCAAAAATTTTTGTCGTAGGCTCTCATCAAGGACCCATTTTAGTGTAAAGCCATCGACAATCAGAGCATGTGTAGGTGCTGGAGGCTCATGACTCTTGCGCGCGTGGGCAAGATCTTCGTCACTACCTGTTAGGCCGAAATAATCAAGTCTCTCCATGATTTCTTTGTCGAGTTGACTGATGAACTCCTCATTAGGCGTATTACCAGTCTCATCTTCAATCACTTTAAGATGTATGAGCTCCATGTCGTTATTCAGCAGGTTACAAGAGAAGCCAATATTGATGGCGGTTTCAACTTTATCGCCCGTGAGCACCCAAAGCTTAATACCAGCTTTCCCAAGCAATTCAATGGTGTCAGGCACACCATCTTGAAGTCGGTCTTCAATAGCGGTCCCTCCAAGCAGGGTGAGGTTTTGTTCAATTTTGTCCGCGACTTCTTCGAGCTTCTCTTCTCTGTCCTGTATAGCAGAAGCGGCTTTGTCGTGCTCTTTACGCCATTCAAGATATTCTTGCTCGGTAAGTATACGTTGGGCTATGCAAAGCGTGCGTAGACCTTCCCGAGCAAACATTTCGAGGTGTTCGGCTGTAATCTTACGAAGCTCTGCCTGCTCTCCTCGTTTGAGACGTGAGTAAATGATGCTGTCAGCACCTTTACAGAATAAAATGATACGCCCATCAGGCATTTTGATGATGGCGCTCATTCGTTTTCGGCTTGAGTTGAATTCGATAGTGTTGAGAATAGTATAATGTATCTCCTCGCCCATAACATTCAATTTGATGCCTTGAGACGTGGAACCAAGAACGGTAAAGCCCATATCGCGCGCCGTTGCAACAAGAGCCGCTTCGTCTGGGGATTGAGCTTTGAATTCAATCTTTGGATTCTCACCAGGGACATGTTCCGCGATGACGGTATGGCAGAGAGCAAGAGCTAACATGAAATGAGCGTTTGCCTCTTTCTGTTCGTCCCCAGCCTCCCCTCTCAGATCGTCGACAAAGTCGGGTGCAATGAACGTCATCTCGTCATCATGCAAATAAGGATTATCATGAATCATCCTTAACCCTTGAAGGGCTCGGGTTTTCCCAGCGGCAATCTGCTCCCTTGCTTTAGCAGCTTCTTTGACCACATCGATGCCCAAACGCTTTCGCATGCCAGCCTGTGCTTCTGTATAAGCCTCTCCATATGGCTGTCCATTGATAGTTGCCTTTTTGAACTCCATCACGTTCTGCGTAAGAGTGCCTGTTTTGTCCGAGAAGATATACTCGATCTGGCCAAGGTCGTCAGATATGTTCCATGACTTGGGAACACAAGGGTAATCGATCGGTTCGTAATACATCTCCACGTCGCTATATATGAAAATGGCTTGAAGCGTACGCACGATCTCGAGGGAGATATACAGAGAGATCGGAATCAAGTTCTGAAAGACAATCAGAGCAGCAAAGAACGTGATGAAACCAGTCATTGCAGGAGTTCCACCGATTGCGCCATAGTCAAACCATGATAGTGAAGCATCAGTTTTAGACCAAGCTACACCGTTGGCAATAGCACATAGTAGGCATATAACAAAAAGAATACCGAAGTTGAGGAGCACATTGAAGTTCAGCTCACGAGCAACGCGTGCTCGCTTGCTAGGCGTTACACCCGCGTTCATCATGATTTTAGTATCGTGACCTGTGAAGACGACGATTCCCAAAACCCAATCGGTATTTCTCAAATTGCAGCCTCTGAGAAGTAGGTTATCGATTGTAATAGGTTCCGACATATCTTTAGAGCCGATTCCTGGGAAGTCTTGTTGCCATTTGATGGCGCCATTGTACTTGTAAAGATTGGCTTGTGGCGGCTCACTCTCGATCAAGAATTGAGCCCGCTCACAGTCTCTTGCATGCTTGAGAGTTCGTCCACAACGGAGGGCTTGACGGACTTTGAGGTTAGTCTCCCCATCCAGATTCTTGGTCTCCACATAGCAAGCTCCGTCGTTATCGGATGTTGCTAGAACGATGACATCCGCGGGTAGCTCATCATCGTTATAAAGTCGAACGAAGTCGCCAACCTGGAGGCTCTTCCACGCATCTTTGTGGAACCTTGCTTGGCCACTGACCTCAAGCTCATGGTGAATTAAGTCGCCTTTCTCACGTGCGAGAGCATCAGTTTCCACGATATTTCCAGCCATGTCGCCTTGTTGCGGCAATGGCGAGCTTACTGGCGTCATTTGTATATCTTCGTATGCTGAAGCCGTAGACTTTCGATGTCCGTCGGCCTTGGTCTCTATAGAGGCGCGGGGGTCGGACGAGTTCTTTAGTATACCCCCCGACTCGGCATCTTTCTTCCATAAACCCTGAATAGCATGCCAGCAGAGAGCTGTGAACCTTGAAGTAGCCTTTTTGGTCTTCCTCCACGTTGACACATTGTCCTCAGCAACATTGATGTTATTCCATCCGACAAGGCGATGCACAGCGGCGTTGTTTAGCTCGTTGTCGAGAATCGTCCGACGGTAGTCTTCAATAGCATCTTTAATGGCCGTAACGGTAATGATAAAAATCAGAGGAATGGCGTTAACCCCTGGATTGACTCCTCCAAAAATGGGGAAAAACTAGAATCACAGATTGGCACAGGATTACAGGATACAAGGGGGGTGATTGACTTACCACTAGAATATCGTTGAAGAGGAAGAAGATATTGGCGATGTTGTGGAATTGAAACCAGATGTTCTTGGGTACGAAAGATAATGGTGTATACTTGGCCGTCCGGATCTTATTTCTTGCGTATGTCTGGGTGGGGTTCCCTTCTTCGTCCTTCATGTTTTCTGGCAAAGGCAAATTGAAAAACAAGGTCCTGCTCTCGCCCTCCTCCTCAGACGTTGTTGTACTGTTCGCATCGGTCTGGTCAATTTCCTCCTCTTGCAGAATACCATCTTCTCTTTGGCCACGGCGTTGACTGCCGCTTGATTGACTAGACCCCCCTGATCGTCGTTTCTTTTCCATTGAATCGCTTGTCTTGTGTATCCTATCCATGATGGATATCCGCTTAAGGCCGCTACTCTTGACAGTGAGCTTCCGGGTGGCCCACCTTGACCGCGTGGGCGCAGCATTCTGCTGGCCATTTCCACCGTCTTTCGGCATGTTTGGGTGTGTTTCGGGCAGCGCCCGTCAATCACAACTCTCCTCGCCAGACTCGCCTTCCCGTCGCGTAATTTCCCTGCTTATGAGGCTGAGGCTGGCGGTCGGCGATTGGATGAAAACAAGGTTGTTGCGGATGTATTCGGAATCGCGAGGGCGATTGAAAACAATTGTTAGCTTTGCTCAGTCATACATAAACAACCTTTGAAGTGGTTATAATAAGCCGTTGACGAATGAAGTTATCGTGGGCTTTGCCCAGCGAGTGGAAAGGGGGGCAAGGAGTCGTCGTTGTGTGTTGATGACAGCGAGACAAGCTGGACAGAATTGGAAAGGGAACAGAGGAAAGTTTAGATTGATTCGCTAGCTGGGCTACTGTACACGGTAGGTGACAGTGTCGGATGGGCCGGGGGGTTTATTAGCACTAACAAATAGTGGGATTCTGTGTACTGTAAGCATGGTCCTAATCATTACAGCATTGCAACACTGGGTCGTACTGTACCGCCCCTATAAGATGCACCTATGGCGACCTTGTGTACCGTCTCTGGTGTCGACGGAATAGAAATGAGGCTTCATGTAGCAACGCAATGAGAAGCAAAGGCCTTTCCTCCTGCTTATGGACACCTGCACAGTGCGCTCACTATATGGCACGCTGATTCAAGAAGCATCAGCGCGGCACAGGCTCAAGTGCGAAAAGATGGTAGTGAATCCAAAAGCATTGATCTTGTTATATGCAACGCATACATCATACAGCATCTCTCATTAATCCGGCTACACTGCACTGCCTCAAATTGGTCGAAAGTCAGCCACCCCTTTCCCTTTGAGTCTTTAATCTTATGTATACCAATCACAGTGAGCTGGCGTGCAATGCAAAAACCCAACACCTTGAATTGGAAATCCACCAGTCCTATCACTAGTCTAGTCAAAATCACTAATGCGCACAAAGTAGCTCATTTGTAAGCAGCAGCCTCTCGCTCTCTCTCCCTCGAACTGACCAAGCTTAGTAGATACGGTGCTAACTATAGACTACAATGCTCGGACTGGACCCTGTGCCACCATCCATCCAGCTGCCTTCGGTCTGTTAAAAAATCTTTGTAAGTGCGTAATTTTCGTGTCTCAATAATGGTAGTTAAATATGGAACGTAGCCGTCGGTACTTACCTGCCTTAGGTACTTTGTTTATTCTGGACTGTGTGCATCCATAGAAATGCCCCTGGCTACATAGAGTTGGTCTTCCCGCTAGACTCTTTCTTCAAGGTCTCTATCCGTAGTACAATAAGGGCCTTCCTCTGCTATCTTAACTGTACTCCTAGCACTGAAGACATAATAACCAGATATATTCGCTATCGGTATGCTCCTACCCAATTATACAGATCTTAGGTTATACCTAGTTACTTGAACTAGAGCATACTCTATCGTCATGCCGCTTCTTCAGTGACCTATGAGTGTCGGTCTTAAGAATTCAAACTAAGACAATTCAAGTGCCTTGATGCGAAAGCTTACCCCCACCCAGTCGATCTCATTCTCACTTGCTCCCCCTAGTCGGGATGGGCATGTAATGGTTGACCATTGCCCGCCTTGCCGACATCCTTCGATGCAATGCTGTAAAAGATAACAGAAATCCATCAAATGGCGATCATAAAATAGATTTACAGCTGTATGTTCAATCTCCTTGACTTTTCTGTCGCCTACCTATCATACAGAGCCCCATGGAGAATCTGTAATGCATGTATAATACTGATCCCCTGGAGACTAGTACTGCGCTAGGAACTCGTCTCTCGGAAAGTTAGAACCGAATTAGTCGCGTTTGCTCCATGATAAGCTTTATTACTTCCTATACAGCGCGACTAGTTAGTATTCAGTGGGGTGGCCCGTATCGCCGGCGCCACCAGGGACCCCTAACGATACTCGAAAACATCGAATGGACTGAACAAAGATGCTAACGTATATATGTGCAGAGACGCCCGTGTACGCCAGTGCGTGAAGCATCCAGCCACTCCCGAAGCCCGAGCAGGAGAGCCTGTCTGCATGTCTCTTCCCTCCTACACCATTGACACACTACACGTCATTATGGCAGTGTCGGGTATCGCGCCCTCGAACTCCCTCCTGCACAGGTACTCAAGACTAAAGATACAGCTATTATACCATGACGATGTCAAAACGCGATAAAAATGCGAGGAAGGTCCAAGTAATAGGAAATCGCTCTGTTACCATGTTGGGCTCCGATATAGGGTGCACATCTTGGATCCTAGCATTCCATGAGCTACGCCAGATTAATGACAAATAAGGCTGGCATCACACCTGCGACGGCGAACAGCCACCCTCCTTTTTGAGACATGAAGACTGGGCAGGAGTTATGCAGGCTGCGGATGATCGATCCTTCACCAACATGAAGTACTGTAGGGTAATGTCTCAGTACGACACCAAAAGGAGAAAGAACCTCATTATGTGCCGGGTCTACTACGTACAAGGCAGCCGATGTTACAGCAGTAATCAGTAGGTCAACATACAATGCAAGCCTCCGTACAGCTTGTAAAGGGGGGCAAGGCAAGCTGCGGGGGTCACGGGATTCCGTACTTGAGCTACCCGGGCTCGGGTTTCTCCTTAAACCCGACGGAATTGAGCACGCTGCAGGTATAGGTACCTTACCCACTGCCCTGTGCAGCAGGCACATTGTGCGACCGGATACCTGAAGATAGGTAGAGTTACGAATTGTTGCCGAAGGAACCTGTCTTCGCTCTCGTCATGAGACAAACGTGTTGAAAGAAGAATGGAGATTATTGTTCAGTTTCGGTGTTCCCATCTCCTTTTCTACTTTAATATTGTATTCATGTACAGTAAAAGACTTCGTACGGACAAATATAGCTAGCCTTAACTATTAGCTACTTATACGTAGGTATATCACATGTAATTATAATGTCTAGAGTGCAGAAGAACTTAGGGCGACGCCACAGCCGCCTAATACTAGAATTGTGACATCTTGCTTTCTTTCCAATGGAAGGAAAGTCTCCGGTCCAGTTATGAACTTAAGAAGATCTAGGAACTGATCTGAAGAAAAATAACCAGAGCCGAGAACCTGGAAATGTGCTGCAAAGCCACTGGATTGGGTTGTTTCACCTCAACGTCCCGCGTTTCCAGGCCAGCTTACAACTTATTATTATAAGAAGGCGAGATGTCCAACACGTACTTCCGACGTCAGCCCCTGCGGATGCCCCCTTAAAACAGCGACCTATCGAATCTCTTCCCGGGCTAACCCCCCTGGCTTCTTTATGCTTGCTTCCTTGCATAGTACTTTTAGAAAGTATCTATGGGAGCAGTAAATGACATGGCGTTTCTCTTAAAGACGTCCATGGCCAATTTCCCATCAGTACGCGGGATACTTCTGAAAGCACGTATACTTCCCAAGTAATTAGCAAGGTGTGTATTGAGTTGTATATTTACTTCAGTGGATATGTGTCTACCGGATAAAACCAGACATTCGTTCACCTTCTATATACCGGGACTATAGTCATACAGCACAAGCTCGGATTAAGCGGTGATCTGTCGCAATCAGAACTAGAACACTGCAGCCATAAAGTACCATTTTACGAGGCCGAAATCTTACAGTAAAAGGGATAGCATCTGTAAGAAATCGGCCGAGCCAGCTGGACTTGAAGAAGTTACATATGTGCGGCTATCTAGTAGTACACATTCGATTAGGCAACTTAGGCTCGTCAGGTTCACGTTGGTACAGTTGGTCCCAAGGGGTCAGCCGGCCTAGCATATTACTTACTGCCTGGCTACACCCTGTAGCGATCGCTTACAGTGATGCAGCCAATCAGTATTCGAGAGCATCCAAGTGTGCACCGATCCACCTCAGTTAATCTGGAGCTAACCGTGCCTTAACCAGTTCTAAAACTGTAAATCTGCCAGGTCAGGTACCCCACGTGAAAGTTTCCCCATCCCGTCACACTCGTATTCCTAGAATTAGCATTTTAATGCAAAACGCGTGGATACACGCCATATCGCGTTTATACAGCGAGTAAAGAACACGAAGATGCCAAGCATCCAGCTCTGAGAAGGCACGGTCCGGTAGACCCATATGCTTCTCGACCTCGAGTCTCATAGTTCAAGGCGTCACGTGATCTTAGAGCAACGCAGTCAAGCCATTACTAACCGCGCAACCCATCCGCTTCTGCACCCGTTAGCAAGGTTCTACATACCATCTACGCATGTCAATGCCAATCTAAAGCACTAGCATGTCACCTGGTCAGCAAAAAACGAGTCCACGAAAGAATGGAGACATTAGAGGTTTCTTCAGGCCTGCTGCTCCGTCTGGCTCTCAAACTTGGGAACAGCTAGCCTCGTCACCACTATTAATGCCAAATATATCCTCATCTCCGAGAACCCCACCAAAATCAGTACCACGGGTGTTCAATCGCAGTGAGGTGATCAAAGGCTCAGATGACTCAGAGGATGACTCGGATAATTCACTAGGTTCTATTACAGACATCCTTGGTCACAGGCCTAGTCCTGCCGCTCACCAACGGGACGCCAACGTGCTATCAACGCCTCAGGCCAAAAGAATAGCGTCAGGTGTTCATCGATCACCTCTGACACTACAGCCGAAGAGACACAAGTTTGACCTAAAAGCTCTCATTAATCACTCTCGGGAGATTGAACGGACTGAGGAAAGCGTGAAGAAAGCCGATGCTTTGATTGCCCAAGGAGACAGAAGTAATGATGCGTCAGAAGATTCGGACGCACAAAATGATCCAAAGCGATTTGAGGAGGCTGCTTGCAAGCTACTCATTGGTGGAGGTGATGAAGATGGCGACGAGGGAAAGGGCGAGAAGCTTCGAAGAGCTTTAAAGCGTGCTCAAGTCGACAAAAGATCGTCCCACAAGCATTGCCTCTTTTTCAGTCAGGAGGAGCCCCTTTCCAAGCCAGTAAAACATCCATTTCCACGCAAAACGGCAGTTGGTCGTTGGAAGTGTCTCTCGCAACCGGACTCCAGACGTCAGGCCTTCATCATGGGCTTGCCTTATACATTCATAAGTAAAGGAGAAACTCTCCCAGACGAGTTGTTCCTATGGCTTTTGGACGAGACGTGTACAGAACAAGACGCCGAGTTGCGGAGGCAGTACATTAACCTTGCAGGGATCTGCGAGGACAATACAAGCCGTCTGGTCAACGACAAGCAATTGTACGCTATGCTTGAGCGGATAGGAGGACCAAAGTACGCTCGAGAACATAGTAAATTCAAGAGCACGACAGAGGTTCGACACGAATATCTCGAGCGAGATTGGACAGCGCTGGTGGCATTTTTACAATTATTAGAACGAATAGCACCAAATCTGCAGACATCAGCAGCTATCAGCGCGGTGCAGCTTCTCCTGCGTATGAGTCTTGACCCTGTAGTCGCTACCATAGTACGCGAACACCACATGGGCGCAATGAAAATGTTGGTCTCAAGGCTAGCCAAGCCAAGAGCACAGTGGAATACAGCAGTATGTATTTTGTTCTCGTCTTTATCTTCGCGTCTCATCCAAACAACCATGGCTGACAATAGGAACAGTGTGAGGCTATCTGTTCGTACGTATACGAAAATGTAGACGAGATCGAGCTTAAGATCATTCCCACCTTGTTCATACCAAGCTCGACCACGCATCTGGTCGATCTTCGACGACGCATGGCTGCCGAGTCTTTGTTCCAAAGACCTGGACTAGGTGGTAAACCTATCAATGAATTTCTAAGCTTTGAGAAAATCCGCAATCGTATCTACGAAGATGACTTCAAACCTGTGCATAAAGCCGATTTCGAACAGCTTAGGGCGCTTACGACACTCCTTGATATCGTCATCGACAATGCAGATTTCATACGCCCTTGCACCCAAACCATTAAGAACAACACCCCAAAAACAGCCACGTCTGCATCTCCAAGCCAAATAACTTGTACAAGCAGCAATACAAATAGTGACACAGCACAATTAACTAAATCTGGAGAAAGCTTGCATGCAGAAACAAAAGCAGATCTGGAGCACAAATTTAACGCTGAAGTAGACATAATAGCGGCCCGCATCAAAGAGATACACGACAACACTCGTGATAAACCTGAGCGAAAGAATGTGAAGCTAAGTCTCCTAAGCTTAGAAAAGCGTCTTAAGTACGCGGTACGCACACAGCCACCACCCAAGAAAGAGATTTTCGCGTCTGAGGGGACGGCGGCGTACTTGACCGACGCGAATGTGCCAAAGCAGCGGGACTTCATGCGTCATTGGGCACTCAAGAAAAAGGCAGAGAAGGAAAGACAGGAAACAGACGTACTTGAAGATGCTGAGTTGGCGACCAATGGGCAACATGTTGGGATGAATGTTAGAGTTGCTGTGGGATAGTAAAGAACAGCCGTTGGCTTAGTTGCTTCTTTTACCGGAATGGCAGATCATGTCAAAAGGAACGCATGAAGGAGCCGGGAAAGACAAGCTAGGTACGTGAACGCTGGATTAATGGTAACATCGTGCCTGCAGTGGGCCTAGGACCTCCGTCTCTTATGATACAACCGTCTAACAAGTACGAGTGAAAAAGGCATGATAAGTCTGCTTTCTCCAGTATGCTTATCTCGAGCCAATGCTGAACAAGCATTTACTGAACTCAAATCAAACTTGCATGCGAGGAGCATCATGTCTTCTTTCTTTTCCTTCAATAAGCAATTATTCGATGCTTCTGTGATGTATCTTTCTGCCACCCTAATCTTTACAGAACCCCTAAACCCCTTAACCCACACTAAAGCCCCGGCAAGCCCGCAGTTACGCTTTGAATATGTAGTATGATGGCTGGGGAGTGGCGGTCGAAGGCGGAGGTCAGGAAGACCACGATTCGAAATGGGATTTCAGTAGAGTAGGTTCCTCAGTCGAAGAACTTGCGATTGGGGTTCGGTCCAAACAATGCCTTCCGCACAGCCGGCAGGGCGCTGGACTGCAGTAGCCGCAGGCGCTCCTCGAACGTGTTGTTGATCTCAATTTTGCCGCTGCCGCCCACAATCATGACACCGCCCGAACTATACGACGAGATATCATTAACGGATTATGCCCTCAGGGTATAAGTGTGATGATTGGAATTACACAGCAAAAAGAAATACACTAGGCTTTGAACAGGTGGGAGGACATGGACAACAAATACAAACTCACCTTCCGTCTGGCAGCGGGTCCTCCTCATCAAGCTTAACCTTGGAGCTCTGGCCCGTCTCTTTCTTATACTCCGCCTCGGCCTCCTTCGCGGCCTCCTTTACAATCTCGCTATCTCCCTTGCGTGCCTTGACCACGACCTCGTCCTCGGACAGCGCGTACATTCCCTCGAGAAGCAGGCCCTTCAGAACGGTCTTGTACTTGCTCACGTCCTTGGAAGCGTCGACGAGCTTCTTGGACGCCTGCTCGAAGATGTCATCCAGCAGCTCCTGGCGCGCACCCAACACCCGCAGTCGTGTCTTGTTGGCGACCGTCGACCGTGCGATCTGCTGCGCCATGGAGGCTTGTTTGAACTTCTTGGCGTACGCCGCGTCGATTGCGTCGGTCTCTTCACGCACCAACTTCGCCTTCTCGATGCTGAACTCCTCGTTCGCTTTGATTTCGATCTCGTGTGCCTTCTCGATCGCCTCTTGCTTGATGAAGGCCGTCATCTTGCGCAGCTCCTGTCCGACCTGGTGTACCCATAGTGTTAGCGGTTTGCTACGGGGTTCCTCATGGATGGTGGATGCAGCCATGCTTGTTGAGGAGGCGGGGAGAAGCAGTTTACCTGGTCGTCAGACAGAGCGTGGACTTGCGACATCTTGAAGTACGGGGGCCAAGGCTCGGAGGGGAAGGGGGTATAGAGAGGTCGAGGTCTACGTGTTTGAGCAATAAGCTTGTACGGCTCAAACCACAAGGGATAATCGAGGCAACGCAGTAGCTAGAGGATGTCTTCAAAGGTCGAATTGCAGTGGAGATGGTCGTGGTGGTGGTAATAGCTTGGAGCTCTAACCTTAGGCAGTCGGCTGATAGGTGACGCAGCTGCGCAAGCCACAGCTGATTTATTGAGAGGTGCTAGATTCCGAACAGCGAAGCCCTCTGTTTATGGCTTAAGCATCTCATGTTGCCTAACTGAAAGTAAGCACCGCCACACTCCACCCTGGGGTCCCACCTCTAGGCCTAATTGTACTGGCGTGCACCTTTGTCTCAACTGCAAGCTGCAGACAGGCGGGTGGTCCCCTGCGGAATGACTTGGTTTGATCAGTGGACAGAGGCACTTGATAGTAGGCAGCGTTCCAAGCCCAACCGCGATTTGTACCTCGAAGTCACAACACGGAAACTTCGTCATTGAATGCCGATCAGCTGCTGCTATGTGTGTCTGATCTTTCTCCTGTCGACTAACCAACAATCCATTAATTCTTTATCCTTTCAGTCTATATAGGTAACCGTTTTCTTCTTCACGATTAGATATCCCAATTTATAACTCGTTAACTCTATCACAACCTACCCGGTATAGTGGCAGACTCCAATCCCCTTTGTCTATCTACTTTGTACCGTGTTGGGAACCCTACAGTGCTAGCCTAGCCAGGATACGCCCGCCCTCTGCATATTCATATGTAGTAGGTTGCACGACGTCAAACTCCACACCCCCCGGATCCCTGGTGGGCATCCTGGGCATCCTCAATTGTACCGGTATACCTTACATCCCGAACTGCACCAGCTATTGCCACTGCCGACTTTGTATATGCACAACCTAAGCGCGAGTCAACACCCATTGCCTGTATTGCGCGTACTGTCGTGCTATTCACTCCGACCTCTCCCAGCCCGTTCGGCATCGCACCTCCATCCTGCGAAATTTCTGAACCGCGAGCAATCCAACACCGCCAGTACCGTTTATTGGAGAAGTCCACCAGCCCAACGCAGCCCATGCGCTGCCGACGAGGCACTCTGTCATCTACTATATCTACCAGATGACCATTGACCTGAGTGCGACGCCATGGGGCTGTTCGGCGATGTGTCACCGGCGGGCACACTCGCGGTGAGCCATCTCCATACCTACCGATGGTTTACCTGTGGTAGCCGCTGACATTCGCATTCCTGACAGATTGGCATTATAGTTGGTTTGATTTCCACAAGTGTCCAGTCCCTTGGCCTAACCCTACAGCGAAAGTCGCATATGCTCGAGGATGAGAAGGGGCCTCATGAAATACAGAGACCACCATATCGGAGACGGCGGTGGCAGCTAGGGATGGGCATGTTCGTCGTATCCAATGTGCTAGGGAGCTCGATACAGATCTCTACGTTACCCTTGCCAGTCCTTTCCACATTGCAAGCCGCCGGCTTGGTGTTCAACTCGATATGCGCGACCCTGATATTAGGTGAACCCTTCACGAAGTGGTCGTTTTGGGGGACAGCACTCGTGACAGCAGGAGCCGCGCTGATAGCCATCTTTGGTGCCATTCCTTCGCCAGCGCATAGCCTGCGAGAACTCCTGGGCCTACTAGGAAGATGGCAGTTTATTGTGTGGATGTCACTACAAGCCGTAGTCGTCATCAGCATCGCTGCGTCCATCGAACTCGTAAATCACTTTACGAACATCTCACAGAACCCAAAGTTCCGGCTTGCAAGAGGCCTCACGTATGGGTGCATCAGCGGCATTCTCTCTGCACATTCACTCCTTTTCGCCAAATCGGCCGTCGAGTTAATTCTTAGAACAATCGCCGATAGTGACAACCAGTTTGTACATTGGCAATCGTGGATACTAGTTCTGGGACTGGTTGTCCTCGCCCTTAGCCAGTTGTATTATCTCCATCGTGGCTTAAAGCTCATCTCAACATCAGTTTTATACCCCCTCGTGTTTTGTATTTACAACATCATTGCAATCCTAGACGGCTTGATCTATTTCCGGCAGACGGACCTAATACCACCCTTACACGGCGGGCTCATTGCTCTCGGCACCGCCATACTCTTATCAGGCGTCTTGGCCTTATCCTGGCGCCTCAATGACGAACAACACTCCCCAGGCGTCGGTCAGTCGTCATTAACACCAGGTCTCGGACTTGTAGAAGATACAGAAGGCGAAGAAGAATCTGCCATAGATTCTGACTTCCTCAGCGAGGATGGGGAGGGGGTGATGCCGACATATGATACTTTTACGCAAAACGGAGAAACGACGCCCCTCTTACCGGGCCGGAAACCAAGCCATCGTTGGCATGAGCGAACGGAAATCTGGGACGAGCTAGAAGACCAGCAGTATTCTAGACCTACACTAGGTAGGCAAAGATCGAGCACCATGCCAACGGGCCGCACGCTAAGTGAAGGCACCCCGCTACTAGCTGGACAACGAATAATATCAGGAGAGTCTAGCGTATCCTTAAACACTACAGGAGCTCGCCATAGTGGAGAGAATCCGCGGAGGGCATTCCGTCGCCGGCGGAAATCAACAGGTTTCCCTGGTTTTGCAGCTCGGAAACACGACCGCCGGAAGAATTCAACCGTTCGCGTTCAGGATGCGCTCGGCGGAATATTGAAGCTGAAGTGGTGGCGGCAGCGAGGAGACAATAACCATACGGACATTGCGGTCGCGAGTCCAACAGGTAGCAGTAGTGGGCAACCATGGATAGGCAGTGGTCCGAGTCGGAGACCGCAAACGGGTCAAGATGAACCAGAAGGGCAGATGAGTCCTCAGACGAAAGCAAGCCCTGATCCACCTGAGGATGATGGAGGTAGTAGGCCAAGAGGCGATGATGCGGTTTGAGACGAATAGATATCATTTGGAAGTTCATTGGCATTGCAATCTGTATCAGGCTAATAGAATATTGTGGAAGCTGTGATCAGAACCACGAAAGCGTAGTGTGATACACGCACACGCACGCACACACATACACGCATGGGCTGGATAGCCTGGGCTCTGGCTCCTTGGGTCAGCTCCAATAAGATTAAATGAATCAGTATCTTCATCTACGTTTGAGCCTTCTACTGAAATAAATGCAGAAGCAAGATAATTCGTGACGTATAAAGGATATCCACATATTCCATTTCAACTTAACCCCTGTAGATACCGACTCGCTCATAGCTGATTCGCTAATGATTGAAATTCAAGTGATGTATGACAAGAGACTAAAAAATAGCATGTTGAAATTCAAAGCCTGGAGAGAGTGGTTGACGTTGAACACTAAGGCTCTGTTATCTATCCTATATTCACCAGCCCTAAGCGCTAGATTCCCTGGGTGCTGTAAAGAGCATCTGAGCCTGTATTCTATGTATACTAGCCAGCACCTGACTTCAATACTTCGTGTAGATCGAAGCTGAGCGCCCATAAATGTTCGGTCTGGTTGATAGACCACAAATACCAGGCAAGCTGTAGACGTGAACATCGGCTGTTCTATCAATACAGGTTTCTGACGTGTAACTTCAAGCCAGTGTAAGAGTTCCCACATACGAGTGACCCAGGCCCCCCTATTGTACAAATTTCACTAGATAGCTCACGCCTTAAGTGCGCCTGTTATGTATCTTACCCGGAGAGGCAATTCGTGACCTCCGCGGCGGCATTACTTACGGGGGATTGAAATTTACGTACTTGATGAAATCATCGTTGACGACGCCTCCTCTTTCATCTTCGCTGGAAGAAATCTGGCCTTATTCTTATCGCAAGCGTGCCTCGTAAATAGAGAAACTGATCATGTGGGGATCGATGCCGTCTGCGTTGGTCCAAGAAGACTTAACAGAACGCGGCGCTGAGGTGCTGCACGGGGGAAACATGTATCGAAACAATTATGAGTGGTGACATTTCAGGTAATGATGAAGGAGATCGCGATGGTGATCCAGGCTATTGGTTCGGTTATGGGTTCAGAAGTGTAATGGGCGGAAGAAGGGCTACCCATAACGAAGCGTAAGACACTGAGGATTCGCAAGCAACAGTGTACGACGTGGTGACCAGCCATACATTTTACCAGACGGGTGAATGCTCACTGTTCTTCAACCTGTCACGGAAGCTTTTCCGTTCATTTGCGAGTGCTTACACAGGCATCACGTTCAATAAAGCCAATGAAACTACCTGGGAGGAAAGCAGGCCTGCGGAAGTCATTACTATAACATGATTACATCTTACGCCACGTCACGAACGTGACCATCATTCGATACACTCATAGGGAGATAATCACCAAGCACTTGGACAATGACCAAAGATTAACAACTTTTAATTAACCCAACGAGACAATGAAACCAGTTTTAGAAATGCCAGCTGCAGGCTTGATTACATACGGCCTGATGCTTTGTCTATATATGGTCTATATTCGTTGTTGCGGGGAGAGTGACCTTAAGTATTGAAATAACAAACCACCTGTCCAACAAACCCGCCCGGTTGGTGCATTTGAAAAGCACAGTCATAGAAGGACCAGCCGCCTGGGCAATTTATTATCGGTTATAAGTCTGGCGGCTCGCCGAAAGAGCTTGATTCGAATCCAAGGCTGGGTAAGTGTTTTCGATTTTATTATTATTATTATTATTATTATTCTAAGTCTATATCATATTTTATTAGTATTGCTATAACTGCAACCAACTAATTTAGCATTCAGCTTCAATCAGGCTAGTAATTTGTAACATTTTATATCATGACCTATAGAAGTAGTCCTTTTTCTAATCCTCAACCTACACCATGGCCATGACCTTGTCTAGGCGCAGCCAAGACATTTTCGGGACACCGCTGATCATATATAAACATCGTTGATCTGAGAGGGTGTTGAAGGAAATTTCTTTAATTGTAGGCTATGCTAGAATGCATATTGAAGTAGCTGAGGTTATGACTTACGTAGCATATAACTGGCTTCGGGTGGCAGAGCTGTAGACATTGTTGAAGTACTTGTAGTATTGATAGTAATAAAACTGGTGTCGATTTATACAACGCTCGCTGAAGTGCTCGTTTATTTTCATGTTTCGAGTGCATTGATTGATTGATCTCTACCTCAACGGCCATGTCTACCAGATCTATACATCACAATGTTATAAAGGAGTCAGTAATCATATCAGATCTGGTTACTCAGGTATCCATCTACGCTGTTTCGGAGTCCAGAATCTGAGACACAGCTTTTTTCATGCATTTAGTTTGTTATTTAGCTCTTGGTAAAAAATTCCAGCTTGGCAAACAGCTTACCGATGAAAATAGAATAGGAACATTAAGTAACAGGTAAATTTCGCCAGGATTTCACAGATGAAGCGGTAATGCTCTGAATCACGCGAGGAGAGATCTATGGTGTGCAACTGTTGGGGAATCTAGAGATTTTCAGCCTTAGTAGATTGGTTAACTTAGACTGGTACTACTCCTTAGGTGGCTACTTTACCTGTCTAAACCCAGCTTGTCTATCTCAATTAGACTCGTCGGCGTACGTGAGTTAGTAGGAACCGAATGCTGCTAAGTCGTAGAAGTAACTGACAACATAGGAAGGCACTGCCTACATGAATCGTTAGGAAACGCACCAAAAGCCTATGATCATTCCTAATTTAGCTGTTTTGACTTTTCTACGCGAAGTTGGTTCTCTGTCATCTGCTTGTAATCTTGCTTTAGAGCCTCTCATAGGCCAGTTAGGTCTGACACCAGCTGAGATACTTACACATAAAGCTCAGTCGACAACTGTAAAGACATATTTTGAAGAGTATTGCATCACATACAAGCAGGCAGACTCAAATTATGTTGTGCTGGGCATAACTGACTCCTTCTTGTGTACTGTTCTGCCATGTTCTTCTATACACAAATACTATACCATAGGCGACAACGCCATCAACAGCAGAGAGTGCGTCTACTTATACGAGTCCATCTCATCCAGGGGTACCTGAATCCCCATGCAGAGAAATCAAGATTTCGTGTTAGGAATTATCTATGGGATGGTCTATAATTTTATTTTTCTGTGTTTTGCTTCAATAATCGCCTGACCACAGCTTTCTACGAAACCGCGTAAACAGTATCTAATTGTGACAAAATGATTAAATCCGAGTAGTCGAACATTCAATATTCGCATGTCACAACAATGTGGAATTGCAATCTTTGTCTTATAGGTCTATTGGTCGTCCCCAACGAACCCTAGAAGCTACGGACCCTATCTGCCTTCTTCGACTGAGACCACGAGCCTGCCATCCCAAAGAATCACAAACCTGGATGGATATAGGCTTCATGGGACATCCCGAATCTGCAAGGCCAAGTGAACTGTATCCCTGCCATATGCGAAAGGAAATCCCCAGCCTATTTATTGTGATGAATTTCATACTTTTACAGAAACGTTCGCAATTCACAAGAGTCACGCTTGAGGAAAATCCATTTCCCCAACCACCCTAAGTCACAATTGCAGGGAAGTTGTCATCCATGACCAGTAATTACTGGCAGCCATGGCAATACATTGACTGTTGCCAATGATGAGCATAGTGGATGTTTAGGATGCCATATAAGTACTAGCATCGATACCATCCTTAGGGAATTCACTGGGACAATATTAGTCATATATGAACGATAAAGATAGAGGACAAGTGCTTACGGTAGCGCAACCTCGAAGCGCTTCTCGATTGACTTGAGCACTTCCTGGTCTTGGTCGCTGCTCACGAATGAGATTGCGAGACCTTTGGTACCGAAACGGCCAGCACGACCAACGCGGTGGAGGTAGGAATCGGCGTCAGCGGGCAGATCGTAATTGATTGCTAGGTTGATACGCTCGATATCAATACCACGTCCGAAGACATCAGTGGCAACACAGATGCGCTTGTTGAACTCCTTGAACTCCTTGTAGCGTTTGATACTATTTGATATTAGCCTTGATCTGGTAGTCTTCAAAATATACACTTACCGCTCCTCTTGGCTGACACCAGAATGAACCGAAATGGATGGGAAGTTGCATTCGCGAAGCAACTTATCAAGCTCTGTGGCACGTATGGTGCTCTTGACGAAGATGATGACCTGGTTGAACTGAAGATCGTCGAGAAGTTCATTGAGTTTTCGATTTTTCTCACGCTCCTCTAGCTTGATGTAATATTGCTGCAGACCGTGCAATGTCAACTTGGTGTCTTCGTCAACGTAATGCTCCGTGGGATTCTGCATGAACTTGCGGCAGATCGGCTTAATCTCGTCAGAGAGCGTAGCACTGAACATCATGACCTGCTTTTGGGTCGGAGTTGATCGGAAGATGTCCTGAACATCACGGCGCATGTCTTGTTGGGTTAGTTTAGCACCGGAGTGAAAATAGGGAGTATAAAAAAGCTTACCGATAGCATCAAGCATCTTGTCACACTCGTCCAGAACGAAAATTCGGACGCTTCCAAGGCGGAGGTACTTGTCGCGGATGAGAGCATTGAGACGGCCGGGGGTGCCGACAATAATGTGAGGGTGTGTATCCTTATTCTTGAGGACCTCCGCATCTTTCTGAATGGGTGTACCACCATAGAACACACCAGTTTTGATGTCGGGCATATACTTGCTGAAGCGATTGTACTCGTTGCGAATCTGGAAGGCCAACTCACGGGTGTGGCACATAACTAGCACTGAGCATTCGCCAGCAACAGGCTCAACTTGCTGGAGCGTGGTCAGGACGAAAACGGCGGTCTTTCCGAGACCAGATTTGGCTTGGCAAATGATATCACCACCAAGAAGCGCCTGGGGGATACAGGTCTGCTGAACTGTAGGTATCGATCGATGTTAGACAAGGCTTTCCCAAGACGAGTGTAAGAACGCAAGGTGAAGGAGGCAGGGGTTCGGTAAGGGGATTCGACAAGGTCCGTCCGCCGTCGTCGCGTCGCTCGTTATAACCGCTGGTAACTATCTCGAACCTATATTTCCCAACCTTGCAGGATCTCGACATGGGCATCCGTAGATGGCGAGAAATGGTGTATAGAGATACGCCACCACGTTCCTGACGCATCAACAGCTCGTGGCCAGGGATGACCATTAGTCGTTGACAAAGGGTTATGAGTATTGAATGCTTTCGCAAAACACGTCATATGCCTTGGGCGCGAATGGCTACTGGGAGCCAGCGAGACTGTGGCAGAATAGACACGAGTCTTCAGGTTGGTACAATCTCTTCTTTGCCATAAAAGTCTTTCCAAAATCATGTGTTGGCGATCGCAGCCGATGGAATGATCTTGCTATCGGAACGCCGACTTTGATTCCACCCAACAACCCTTGTATATTGTTTCCACTTGCGACTTGTTTGACAGACGGTACGGACGCTTGAAGGAGGGATAGGTGATATTTGCTTGAAGTTGGGACGTGTAAGATGTAGACTAACCCTCCGAAGGATGTTCGAATCCGCAATCGGCAATGGCCCGAAGAAGCTCAGGCTTCAGTAGAAAGTCGCGAAATCCAGTGGAGTGAATGCCGACATAGGAACCTTTCTTATCGACGTTATTTCCAGAAGCGGTAGCATCTGTCTTCTTGCCGTTGGTGGGAGCGGCATCGTTGGTTGCCAGTTCCTCATCTGAGTAATCGATCAGATCTTCCTCGGCAGACATGATGACGAAGTTGCTGGAGATGCGAGGCCTAGAGCCTTATGGGATATGGGCGCAAGTGAGGCGCAAGGAGGTTGTTTGGAAAGGATTCAGAGTATAAGAGCGCCGTACGATCAAATAAATGATGGCAGGCGGTGGTGGTCGGAAATGGTTGATGGCGACGAAAAGAAGGCTACGCGACTGTCTGGAGAAGGGAGAATGGAGAGAAGGAGGTGGTGGACGCGGCGATGGTGGAGGAAAGGCTGGAGATGGGCCAGAAGAAGAAATCAACGTGCACTGACCTGGACGGGGGCTTGGCAGCCCAAAAATGTGCTCTGCGCCTCATCACGCTAGACTAGATTGAGACTGGCGCCAGCCTGTAAGGCTGTGCAAAACAATGCACGCCACGGTTAAGGTGTGTAAAATGTCGAGTCATAGTATCATAAACTGTTATGCTCCAAAAGAAGCTGCATTCTGCCTAGCTAACATATGCACTCCAACTCCCCACTGTCACCAACTGCAAGACTCCATTCCCAGCATCGTCGTTGTTTACAACCTTACAATCCATGCTTCCCTCATTATTCCAACAAGTTTGTGACCTGACACGAGTACCCTTGTCAACAACGTTCAAACAAGCAAATTCTTCCCATTCATTATTCGAAACCTGGTTCGAGGATGGCGAAATCAAAGGCGCATGGATCTGTGCCAAACAAACACTTATATTCGCGCCTTTCCTACTTGTACCAAGCAGCCACATACCTAGGATCACAGGCTGGGTGGGAGAACGACCAAAAGTCGGAGCATTGTGCGCCAGATCAGATCACGGGCAGTCATGGGAGCTCAGACGCACGAAACCCTGCTGCTGACCAGCTCCGGCTAACACTTGCCCGACATTTACTGACTGATCTCCGAGCTACGTCTCTCAAAAGCCAAATTCGCGTGTCTCCTAGCATAAAGCATACTATCTGCAAGTTCTGCGACGCGCTGCTCGTTGAGGGTGAAACGAGAACCTCGGTCGTTGAAAATAAGAGCAAGGGCGGCAAGAAACCGTGGGCTGATGTCCTAGTCGTGAAATGTAATACATGCGGTGGCGCCAAACGCTTTCCTGTACAAGCTCCTCGCCAAAAACGGCGGCCACAACGCAGACCAGATTCTAAGGATATGTCAAAGGACGCCACGGAGAGGCTTGACAATGTCGAGCAGAATATGGATCATCCTATGAAACATGGCTGAGTGACGTGGGATTCTAGCTTGTTGGCGTTACAAAGTCCTACCTAAAGTAGTATGGTACGTATACACCGGGGGCAGTGCTGTTTGATAGGCTTGCTTTTCGCGCAAAGCCCATGAAGCATAGGCCTGATAAGGCGCTTCAAGCAAGCGACCGGGGAGAGGACCGAGCCGCAGCACCAGTCCAGGGCCAGTGAAAATCATTATAATTGGTGAGGAGTTGTGATGCCTCGTACATTAATACTAAGACTAAACGTCTAGAACAAAGTAAGTCCTAGTCAGGCATCGTCAGCAGAATTTCGAACTGATTTTTCCAGCTTATATTTATAATCGATATCAAGTATTCGCTGCTGCAAGAACTTAGTCTATACAGCTGCACCTTCCAAGCGTCAGTTCTTTGATCTTCATGATCCCATATCTGGATACTCAGCACCATGGCTTTCTTCTGACTCAAGATCGAGTATTATCCTCCGTTCCTTGAGACAACGATCCCGAATATTTTCTGAAACCCTTGATCTTTTCTTTTTTTTTACTCTGGTAAAGAGTAATAAGGGTCACATTGCAGAAATCACGCACGCCTCCGAATCTCAATTAGGTTATAAGCATTGATTAAAGCTGAGGATTCAGATGCTAAATTTATCTGAAAGTCTCAGCTGAATTTTGCAGAAGGATCAGGCACATGCTATATTCAGTCTACAAGAATCTGTCTGCAGCAACATGGCTTCTTGTATCGAGATCCGGGTAACCCCAGCTTTGGAGGTTGGACAGCAGCTGCTAGGAGGACACATATAACTGTATCCTTGGAATAGCGGTTGAACGCAAAATGTTCCGGGGCCTAGCTACTATCTACCAGCATCAAAGGCTGTACCTGCCTAGTAGCTTTTCCGGCATTACATACTTCGGATGCTTCGTTTGGCACTGATAGATTCATAAGACACTTCATGCTGCCCTATTAAAGATCGTTTGTGGTGGAGTTATTTGGAGGTATCTACGTTATGTCACACGCACCTGCAATCTCCAATGCAGTGAGGTCCTAGGGCACAGGTTCGACACCTTTACACAAATTTATAGACATTCTGAGCCATTTATTAGAAAGAGTACTAGTGTTCATCATCTCGCTTCCTTTCGTGCGTTAGGGGGGTTGAATAAGGGGCTACCACGAAAGGAAACCTTACTGTCGCGCATCGGATCACTCACAAAGGCGATGCTCGACTCCCCCCCTCCCCGACTAGGCCTGCCCTTCACAAAAACAGTAATAACAGTCGTTACGCATAATGTCATTCAAGTTAAAACATTGTATCTATCATGTATACAACCTCAACTTTCCACTATCTGAGTAGTGTCCTCGTGAACGAAGGCTCAAATGCTTCAATCCTGTACACATATATCATATCCATACGTAGAGGTTATTATCAATATCTTGATAGGAGCACTGATATCTACTAACAGTAACGGGGTATTGTTATTCTTTCCGTTACTACTTTCCCTGCTTTCGTTACCTATTGGCCTGTAATATGCGCTGTCTTTACATACCATTACTCTGTGTCCGCCTCTCGGGCTTTCGCGGCTTACTGCTTGCTAACAAACCTCCCCCCTTTCCCAATGATATACGGCTTCTATTTCTCTTTGAACGTGAATCACACCATTAGCCGGATCTGATCTTGGTGCGCCTTCTACCGGCTTAAACGCGCACTCGGCAGTTATCTTATTCTCCGATCTTGGGGACAGTATAACGGAATTATCCTCAGCAATGATCTGGTCCCGACTGTCGTATAACTCGTTGTACAGCCCAGGCCGTCGATTCGAGCACGAACCGCCAACTGTTTCCAGCCGTTCGCTCTTCGACCCTGTATCCGAGCTGCTCGGCGCAGTCTTCACTACACCTAGTTTGCTCAGGATAGGCTTAACATAGGCGTTGAACAGCGGCCCTAGCGTTGGTATGCATGCAGCCATGATCCCTAGCCACACCTCAAGCGAACTGATCAGTCCGACTTGGCAGAGAGTCCTGGTCCAGTCGGGCGAGCTTCTTGTTTGGATCGTCACGACCAATCTCCATATCATAACGGCGACGGTACTATGAAATAAGGAGAATCAACGTCTCGAAACGGAGTATACGTAGAGATTCCTTGCATCAACTTACACAATTCCTATACTGAACATAGCAGTTACTGTGGCTTTATCGCGGACCGACATTCTCAGTCGCCAGAGCACTGGTAATGGTAGGACCAGAATAGCAACGTCAAGGATCAGATTGACAATTATAGTCGCATTGTCGCCGATGGCTGGATCTCGACACCGCGTATGTGGTCCCAGAAGCCATAGCTGAGAAATGGGTATACAGTTGGTCAGGTAGAGGGGGATGAATGATATAAGGTACAGAATAACTAAAGTCATGAGACCGTAACACCATCGCCTGAATACTGCGGTGATATAGATTCGTCTGTAAAGCCAGAGCACAGAAAGTTTCACGAAGGTAGTAGCCATGAGGTAGGTAAGTTCGCTAGCCAACAAAAGCTATGCGACATCCGACGAATCAGTCTCATATACGGCGCCTCGGGCCCCATATGCGTACCTTGACCTGGATAACGAGTTGAGTCTCATCAAGTTCCCATATATGCATCCCTAGCCCGTTGAAGGTGGCCCAGGCTGCTACGCTCGCCAAACCAACGCTGTTCGCCTGGTAAGACGTTAACGGAGTCACTCCTGGGTGGTTTCTTAGGCTTCACAATACTTACAAAAGATAGTACCACGAATAAATCGTCCGCATATAACTTCCGCCTTGAGCGACGCGCAGCCCAGAACCGTAGTGTTAAAAAGACGAGACATAGCACTGCAAAGACAGAATCGGTGACAAAGAGTTCACGGCCACAGGTGCTTATATGCGCTAACGCAAACGCCATTTTGAATTAATCCAAGAGAACAGACAAGCTTCGCTAATACGCCGTTGACGAAACCGAGATGTTGTAGCGTAACTAGATGCACTCTGAATCCTAAATCTTAGCAGAGGCTGTAGATGTTTTGAGCGTACCATAAAGGCCAAGTAGAGCATATAGACGTGGACGCATGAGCGAGTTAGAGAGACAGTGTTCCGTAAATCTTCTTTGTAATGTACTTCTTTCAATTATATCTCCTTTCAGTTACATGAGCAACACCATCTGTTAGGGTACGGGGCTTTCATTTATTTTTGTAACGTTGAACCTATACAAGTGTTATACGATAAGGAGGCAATATAGCCCACGCTGATACGATAACTACTTATCACTCCTTCGATCTTCACAATTTCTGTACAATTCTGACTAGAAAGCAACCAACCGAGCTGCAGGATTGGCGGTGCTGAATTGTTTGACTCCTTACACTAGTCAAGGTGGTTTCCAGGACGTCATCTATGGTGGCGGCGAAATTCTAAGATAGAGCGTATCGTTGGTCTTAATACTATCTTACTAACTCATTAACCGAATGTTTCTGTTCTTAGGTATGAACCGTCTTTGTTAACATCTTTGTCCGGATCTTTCGAACCCTTCTACAGTAGAACTAGACCAAGGGACATATGTCTTCACACATCTCAAAAGTGCAAACTTTGACCAAGGATACTTAAATCTGTCCTGTCTTCTCTACATCCAATTTAAATTTACGATCTGAACTAAATTTGTAATGCAATTTAATAATATTGACTAGTAGAGCACTGTCTGCTAGATGTGCGCATGAACGATTGATGCTCTGGATCTCTTGCAATATTTGAGAAGGACTTGTTTGCTGAATATACGATGTTCCCTAGCTAATTTATATAACTTTCCGGCTTTAGGAAGCTTATAAGTGCGAATCTTCCGTAACTGTGCATAGCGTGCTCACATGACGTTCATCGTGCGGCTCTAGGAGCTGCCGAGATACCGGAATGGTAGCTCAGTGGTAGAGCAGCGGACTGCAGTTCCGAAGGTCGCGGGTTCAATTCCCACTCGTTCCTCGCATTACATTTTTGCCTACCTAGGCAAGTGGTTAAACTACCTAACCTGAACTAAGCCCAATACCATGTATCGTTTAGCATGGTGGGCGACGAGCCAATGAGAACTGCGCATTGCTTTTTGTACTTTGAACTCGAACAACACCTTACGCTTAACTCTGTATAAGCGATACGACAATTGCGCAAATAGCAAGTGCTTAATAATATAAATGATCGCTTTTTTTTTCCCCCAATATCTAACGCATTTAATGACTAATTATACGCTTACTAGCGTTTAAACACCTAGCTTCTTATAGTATAAGGCATATTAAAAAAGAAATAAAAAGAGATTATTTATATACTTGTCTTAAAGGTTCGAAACGGTAGATACACAACTCCGTTAGTGCCGGACCTTTTGATACCCTCGGTAGGTATTGGGACCTTTGAAATAGGAACTTCATTGGACTTTACATAGCGCTGAATAACAACTGCCCAAGCAATACGCTACTAAATACTTGATTTGATATGATCTTATCTTGTAAACATTTGATTCTTGAGAACGTAATATTTTACCAGTTCCCGAGGGAGGCTTCTGCAATCTCCTTGGGTGCCTCTTTCACGTTCAAGGCCCGACCTGCTCGCCTAACACACGCTATGATGGAACTTTGAGGTCTAGTAAGGCCAAGGTCATAGTGAGTCTTAAGTGCTTGTATTTTAATTATATGAGGCGATCGATTACTCTCGCGATCTCGAAATGTAGCCGCTGCCTCTTATAGGTCGTCTCTAGGTTTAGATGGAATAAATTAAAATACTTTTAATCTCAATTAGCCCAGCTTTCGCATCTGTCATGATTGAACATAGATTTTCGACGCCCTCGGTTTAAGCTTGTTTTTTTCGTTTGTCTGTTTGTTTTCACATTTACCGCCAGTGGGATGCAGCGTAACAGATCATCTTCGAGCCTCCTATTGGACGTTAGGGCATGCTAAGCTAAGAGTTTCCCATTTAATAGTTCTAGTCCGTAGACGCTGGCTAAAAGGTTTTGAGTTGCATCCTCAAAAAGAATCGACTAGGGCCTGATTCGAACAGACGCTCCCGAAGGAAATAGATCACATAATTCGAGTCTATCGCGTTAACCACTCCGCCACCTAGCCAGTTGTTTAAGCTTACTTGAGCAGGGTCAGGAAATTTAAGTCGTACTCTTCTCTATGAGAGATCGATTATTACCCAATCCGGTAACTAATTTGCTTATTTAGGACTAGATATAGCTTAGTAGACTATCGAGACCAAATCCTCAATCCATGTGGGGCCAGCCTTCTAAGCCGTCGAGCCAGATCTATCCGACTGGTCACCCCCATTCGACTGGCTATACCTATCTAGCTGTCCACCCGGACCCCCAGCCAGCAACATTATATAGCCGAATAGGTGGCTAGGGGACCAGGGGGGATGGCTGGCTATTTGGTTAGCTAGATAGCTAGCCTAGCGGCTAGTTGGGATAGCCAGATAAGATCATGGATTTGACAGTACGGTGATTGCGATAGTAACACCGATACTAACCCAGACGCCCCAAGATATGCCACTCCTTGTTGCTGAGGATGGAGGGGATTTGTTGGGATTATCAGTATCAAGTCCGTTACATATAAGCTGACCGATCAGTCCCTGGCTTTGCTGGAAAGCCAAGTGCGAGCAGTTAAAGTCGTCATTCGACGCCTCGATCGTAATTGACTGCTTCACAAATTTTAGAGACGGGAAGATATTGCCAAGTGAAGATCTGTGTTCTGTTTAGCAATGAAGCCTTCACATGGCCGAATGAAGGGTGCTTCTTACGTGTCCATTCTCCCTTTGAGTTGGATTGAATCCGCAAACTCAAGGTTTCGAAAATCACCAGGCAAGAGACTCTCGCCGTTATTTTGCATTGTTAGATTCCCAACGCTAGTAAGCGCTGAGAATATAAAAGTACTGTTGCTACTATCGTATATCAACAGTTGTTTGCCCACCGTCGTCAACGTCGACAGTGGTAGAGTTGCATTAGACCAATCCTGAATAGCAAAATTGCCACCAACAGATTGTATACCCCAGACATAGCCTGTTAGATCTTCGTCATCATCGTTGATTTTGTGCTGAGCCGTAAGGTTGCTTCCAACTTGGAGTGGCTGGGATGCTATGCTAGGAACGTTGAAACTTGTAAACGTTGCGTTATTGCCAATATAAGACAATTCAGAAACGGCCAAGCCCCCATTGTCGATCTCTAGGTCTTCGACGAATTTCAGCGTGGAAGAAAAGAGAGTACTATTCTGAAGTTGCAATATGCTCAATCGCGTGATATCGCGCAATGTACTTTTTCTGGTATTGACCTGCTTCCAATTACTAGTCCCATTACCGTACACATCGATTTGTATAGTGGATAATTGAATTTGTTGCCTGGTTGTCAAAGCGATAGATCGTACAGTACCGTTGCGTGGATCGACTTGAATGGGTAAAACTATGGATCCGTCGTAGAAATCTTCGACATACAAGTCATTGACAATATCGGTTGCGTTCAGGTTCAAATGCAGAGAGTCTAAAGAATTGGTTTGAGGATTGGTGATAGAAATATTGTTTACTAAGAGCCCGGGTGGAAAGACTAGCTGCGTGGTAGGAGAGATGATGTTGATGAAAACATCATTGCCTGTACACTGCTCCAAGCCAGTAGCGCTGGCATCAATGTCTTGTTGGGTTGAGATTTTGAAACCCTGGGGACATGAATATGGATCTAACTTGATAGAGTTCAGATTAGTATTGGAGTTTTGTCGTTTTCGTGGAGGTTCTTCTGATCATACTCATGATGGGCTAGTCCTTTCTTTAGCCTTAATAACTGGCTTGTTGGTCTTTATGAAGGAAAGAAGTTGGGGTTTAGAAAACTAGAATTCGCCATTTGGTCTCAAGAAAGGGAGTGGCTTTAGCAGCATATCAAACTCTAGTCGACCTGCGCCGGAGCCGGAAACTGCATCACAATATGAGTCTTTGTTGTGGTTGCTTAACAGGTCCGCCTTACGAGTGATACGCCGTATTACTGCGTAATGTCAGCCATGACCTATCTAGTGGGTACTAGCTGAAGTGGGTTGTGACTATGCGGGATCATCCTGTATTTGGGCAGCAGGATTTCAACTCCGAAAATCCGGGACCTGCATTGGGGGGCAATCTCCGATGGCTCTGATAGGACCATATACATAGATACAAAGGTCCATACCTTAATTAGCCCTCAACTAAGTATGTTGTCATATGACATAAAATTGTCTGGACACTCTCTAGAGACAACGACATGAGCTTTCATAATATTAGTATTTTCTGGCTTTATACTGCCTATGAAATTGGCATATACTCTATATTCAAGACCCGTACTATTCTCCAATCATGTTCGCTACGGGGGCGACTTTCAAAGAAATTCTTCAACGTGGTTGCCTACTCGGGGCATGGCCGATTCCTAGAGCAACTCGCAGTTGGGGATCGTCACTTTCGGAAAACCACTACCAAAAGCTGTGTATAGACTCAATTAGCCTTTCTGTTGAAGAACACTGTCCTGTCGTGGAAAAGAAACGTTGAACGTTCCTCGCTCATCAGCCACAACGCTCGAGTCGCATGCACATGCCAAGATACGGCAGACAATCGCCATGGTGGTAGCACTTGACGACTTTAAAGCAAGCCCAGCGTTTAGAGGCTGCAGAAAGAACAGCGAAGACGGGTTGTTGGCGTTGGCGTTGTCTATGGATGCGAATATAAAATCCAAAAAGGACTGGGCCACAGGGTTACCTGACGGTGTTGCCCAGGAATGATTTCCACGCCTTGAGCCGCTCTGCCAGAGCTGGTGCATTATTGATGCCGAGATGTTTTGTAACGCAGAGCAGCCAAGACAGAGAGTCCATGCGGTACCTTCAGCCGGATACATCGTAGAGCGCGTAGCGATTCAGAAACGCGCTGAGCTCAAAGTAGTTAGCGAATGGCTCATTCTCATGAGGCGAGTCTCCATGGACGACCGTACCTGGTTGAGCATGATCCTTCTGGTGCGTACCAGGCCGTTTATCCTATCTAGCATGCGTAACTCGGTGTCCGAGAGGTTTCCGTTGAGCGTCTCACAGACGATATCGTGGTTGACTTCGGACCACGCGTGCATCAGGAGAGTCCTATCTGGATTTCGATCATCGCGGAGTCGTAACGCCGCCGCTCGGACGGGAGGCTGTCGGCACCGAGTTCGACGCGCAGGTACGTGGTGCAGTACCTAGAAAAACTAGTTGTCGTTCTCAGGCGAGCCCACTTTGCTAATCTTCTTTATAACCAGCAGCTTGGGGAGGAGCTTCACCACCTGAGCCTCTTGGATCGGAAAGTAAAAGACGACCCGCAAGCCTAAGAGGCCCACCAGGCCCTTGCAGATATCTTTGGGTGTCTTTGTATTGCGTTTCCGGCAACCTGCTTTGATCTTCTCGGCCAGATGGCCGGGGCGCTCCACCCGCGACGTGACAATGGCCGCCGAAGCCGCTGTTAGCTAACACTTTGCGACATCTCTCCTCGGCTTTAGAAGCCAAGAGCGTATAGAAGTCCAGATCCTGTTCGTAACTCTCAACAAAGTCGTTTATGAGGGTAGACGCCATTTGACACTCGCGTATAATGTTCAAAATGTACCTTGAGCGGTTTTCAAGAAAGACGACAAGCTGGTGGTTCTATTGGGAAGCTTGGAACTGAATGTTCATCATCTGTATGTAGAATTTCTTAATTTGTTACTTAAACCTAGGATGATTATTAGGGATAGGGTTCGAGAAATGCAGCTGAAGCTCTATGAGCTCATGAGGCAGTAACCTGGCATTTGCATTGTCAAGACTGCATTGGGTTTATCTGCCTTCGCGGTCTAGGTGTTCATCTATGTCTCTTCCTTGAAGAACCACTTGTAGATCTAGTGCGAGACCTTTATGAATACGTCCTATGACGGCCCCTGATAACAGCAAATCTTGACAGCACACCAAATGCCTTTGTCCATTCTGTGATTGGCAGTGCCTGTCTCCAGCGTAGGAGAGATTGTGTTTTATTACTTCTTCACTGAGACCTGATCTGCTTCAGGTAATGAGGTATCTTCTCATTACTAACCCTCCAAGAGGTAGTTATAAATACTAAACTTTATCCACATTCATCTTTGACTTGGCTGCTGAGGTTGAGACTGGTCCTTGACAGACTCCTCACCTAGTACTTTGCTTGCTGCCATGAATCTGTACAACGCAACAAGGTTAGCCTCCATCTTCAGCAAGGAAATCGTTAAATCCTTGACATAGGTTGATAGGTAAGTAAAGCAAAGTAGCGTAGCACTCCCCAGCTTGTATGTTGCTCATTAGTCTTGGGAGACGGAAGGGAGAGTCGTAGGAGAAAGGTGATGCTCACAGTCCTCCGTGCCAGCTTCCTAGTCCCCTCATGGCTCCAGCCTGGACACTTGTCATGCGTAAGAGGTTCTCCGTGTCAGCAAGATTGGCCGAGAGCTGCGCTAATTGCGAATGCAGGTGTGTCTGTATCCACACATCATCATTAGCCAATATACTTTTCTCTCTGTAGGTATGGGATATAGTACTGGCGAACTCTCGCTCCTGTTTCCCGCTCTATTCACAGACGAATAGATACACCAGAGACGAAAAAAATATATATGTAAATCGATCTAAGTCAACTTACCAATTGCCTCGCCTTAACCACACCACCCGCCCCTTGCGGCGCCATAGATGGTCTCGTCGTACCACCGCTGCCGCCCATCGTGAGCGTGCGATCTGTGTTGCCGCCCCGACTTGTCATGTCTGTTTTATGTCCTCCTTTTCACACTTTCCTTTGACGCACGTTCTCTTCGTGCGTCGGGTGATATTTCGCAGACCGTCGGAAACAGGGGTAGGCAAGGCGACCCAGACGATAATAAATTAATTTTCGTTCCGCAGAAGAGGGGCGATAGGTTGCCCCCTGAATCAGTATGAGGAGGAGCGAAGGAATGTGGTTCGGCGGTATTGTGTGTCTCGATCTCGTTTGTTTCGTGTTCAGCACCTATCCGATGAATGTCGAGTCTCGGAAATTGCTGGCCTTGGTTTCCCCCAGCTTCCGGGTTTACAAAGTCTTCACTTTCCGCCGTGGTCCGGAAACCCACCGGACCGCCCTAAATATCCATAAGCTCCCTCAGGGTGTCCCCTCAGCTGTAAGTTTCAGTCTTATAACGCAACCAGGACTCTCTATGTACACAGGCTATCGTTTGTCCTCTTTTCTCGCTCTTGGTATGTCTCCAAATGTGCGCGAAGGCCACTTTTTCGGCCTGTTATTCGTACAAGACCAATTCTCCTGACGTCTCAGACTGCCAAAAGCTTACGAATGTAATGCAGCGCGTCGTGTGGTTTGATATTTCGGCGTTGCACGAGAAGGCAGAAGGAAGAGCGTGCCGTGTCACAGCAGACGGCAGGCGGCTTGAAATGCCCGTGTCCACGTCTTCTCGATCTCCCGTAAAGACAATCGGGTCCTAGGAGGAATAGCAGTAGATCTGGAACACAGCCCGAAAGGCACGAGTAGACGAGTGCTTATGTCGTGCTACACTGGTTCTTGCCCGAGAAGGAGGAGAGGCGATAATCCGGCAAGAATTCTAGGGGAGACAAATTCAGATCGGAAGACGTCAGGAGTCTCTGTGAAGTAAAGTGCTTAAAGAAGTCGCCGTGATGTAAGGTAAGTTAGGTATCTAAGGCCTGTGGAGAACGCTGGAGCTGTACTTGACAGTACCCCGCTATCACTAGCCCCAGCACATCGAATTGAGTTACGGTGTGTTTTAACCCCACCCCATGGCCCAAGCTCTAATTCCAACCGTTTGAACAAGAGGGGAAACATTAGGCTAGATGAGCCCACAATGTGGCGTATGCATAGCATCATCACCTTATTCCCATCGCATCCTGCTTGAACCGTTACAGGTAGGCGTTACGCCTCTTCCAAAGTGCCATGCCTAAGGATTTTCTCATAACAATAGTAACATTAGCAGACTATTCTCGGCTAACTTGATGTTGCGGTGCTAATACTAGTTAAAAACCACAACCTGGTAAGCAAACGCCTCAGAGCGAGGAGCTTTATTCATGGTAGCCATATAGAACCGAGTCATGATAATTTACGCATTGAGTTTCTTAAAAACCTTGGCACTTTTAATTTCACTTGAACCTCCAAATTGCGTGTTCCTCTGGTGGTAGAACTGCGATGGGAAAATCTTGCAATAGCATGATACTTCCTACACTCAACCGGCATATGTGGAAGGCAGGATATCCTGTTGGGAGCAAGCTGACAATTATGCTTCCAGATTTCATCAAATTTAGGCCAGGGACTTATGTTTTAATCATCGCGATTTATGCTTTGTATTTTCATTCATCTCACGGACAGTCTGGCTCTGAATTAGTAGCCCTGCCGTCGGCTGAGCGCAGCGTCCTTTGCATCCTTCCTTCTTCAATTGCCCCTACTCGCATATGTTCGTTTACTGTCTCGCAAGTCTTCTAATCTTCCTCCACTATGAAGGCGCTCGCTGCGCTTCACCTCTTGACATGCCACTTTCACAATAGTAAATGTCCAGCGAACACGTGACAAAGAGAAGCAAAGGAAAAGAATGCTCTTCCTGTAGGGTGAGCTTCGTCATTAAGATATCAATAATTATCTTCTCCCCTAGCCCCTGCTTGCGAAGGTTCCAGATAGCACACCGGCAACCAACACCATGGGCTATCGCCCTCGCTGTGCAGCAGCCAGTCCAGATCTATTTCGTAATCGCGTGTGTTCTCAGCAGTTCGGCCGCCCACCACCACCCATCATTGGGCAAGATTCAAATCTACCATGATGCAAGGCCACGCCAACTAGGAACCAAAACCCCCCTGAGAACTATGACTGTTTTATACACATCCCTTGTGTCTTCCTAATCAGCCGCTCGTTATGTTCCTCCTTTAGTATCGCGCGAAATCTAGATCTGATGTATACAAGACCGAATCTGAAATTTAGACGTGCTCGAGGACAAATTCGGCCACGGGTCGGTATACAATGGTCTGATGATCGCAGGATGGGGTGGAATTTCGGATTTAGGAGGAGAGCGGCACAAAGGAGATCAATTATATGCGTTTCGAATGAAAAGAGAGCCCGCATCCCAATGCAATATTACCAGAAATGAATAACCACTGCCTCGTCGTATCAAGATGCCTATGTACGTGAACCTCGCCGGTCGAATATAATTAATGTGTGCGTCGTAAAGGTGGTAATCCAAACTTAATCCCTCTAAACCGGTATGAATGCGCCGTCATCCGAATGGCTCAAAAACTCGGGATTTGTTGTGGCCTTCCGTACAACCATGGCTGCCCAGACATATACCCGGCCGCCTAATCAAGTCTTCGTCCACCACTCCTACTTTTGATCCTCGGTAGCCTGATCCGTGCCACCGCGCTTGCTTCACTCAGGTGTTTTTATAGCCACTAGCGAGTTCCTAAAGGAGGGCGCGGCCCTAGGCTGCTCTGGCTACTATGGGCTGAAGGTTCCGAGCCTAGGTTGGTTGAGTCACCACTCCCCGCGCTGGCGCTCGCACTACCGGTCAGACTTCGTACGGGTTTGACGTTGGGTGGTTGGAGAGTGCTCACCCCGACTCGCTGTTCAACTTGCTGTGGCGCTACTGTATTTCCATGGCCGGGAGGATGCCTAGGAATAGGCTGCTGCATCCCATTAGGAGGAGAGGGCCGTCCGTTTCCCCCTCGAATAGACGGCGTGTATGGATTTCCAGGCGACTGACTAGCACGTCGTGGGTATGCACCATTCATACTGGGGCCATTTTGTAGTTCCTGTAAGTGCGACGCTGTCAAAGAGTTTGTTCTTGATCCTGCGTGAATCTCTCCCCGGTCGACATTACCGTATCGGTTAGACGAGTAGCTCATCATGGGATCGTCTAGTATGTTGTCATGAAGATTAGGGATGGAGTTAATTATTTGACTTGAGCGATTTCTGCCAAACCCAGGTCGCCACCGACCGCCTCGAGAGGATATGCCGTTTTCGCGTCCAGTAAGGTGGCCTGCCCGGACCTCACCTTGATTGGGGGGCGGTTTTGAGCGGTTCTTCCTGGAAGTGACGCTCATCATGTCGAAGTTGTCAGTGTCAACCGTGGGACCCATGGTGCCCGCGCTAGTATCGAAGTAATCATCCTCTTCGTCTTCATCATCGTACATACCGGCACCATTTCGCACGGGAGGAGCACGCCTCCGTGGTGCTGGCGCTCCTCCGCCGTAGCCGCCGCGACGCATGCGCATCTCCTGCTCCTTTATGGCCAACTCACGTTGACGCAGTTGAAGTTCCCTCTCACGAAGGGCAATATCTGACATCTCCCCCGGATAGCCACCGCCACCGCCATCCGCATCGTCATAGACCACTAAGTGACTGAACTCACCCAGATCGTTCTCTTCAAATGAGCCACGTTTGGCAATTTGTCTGGGGGGGTGGAAACCATTCGGCGCTCCATTCATCGAGGGACGATGTCCATTCGGTGGCCCACCATTCACAGGTGGGCGACGCATACCAGGCGGTGGTACAGCGAAGTTCGATGAAGTTCTTGGTCGAGGTCGAGGCATTCCATTTCCATTAGGCATGGGGCGTGGAGGACCACCTGATGACATACGTGGCATTGGTGATGGAACAGACGGCGAACCAGGTGCCGGGGGGAGTCCGTTGATCTCCTTCGGTCTGGACTGGTTTACAATATTCAAGTTGTGAAAAATTGCGTAAAGAGTTTCGATGCGAGGCAATTTAACTCCCGACTTCTGTGCCAATTTGATAGGAGACCCGAGGAATGTCTCTACTTCCATTGGCCGTCTCGCGACGTAGTCCTGCCACATGATGCTAGTGGTCTCTGAAGGTTTGCTTTGATCTTTAATCGTCTTCTCCTTGAAGTCGGCACTAAGAGCACATCCCTCAGAATCCGCTAGAGCTATGAGTTCATCAATGACATCTGAAACCAATTGTCGGACACCCGGTTTTTCCAATAGCGCGGTATGCGACGGGGTTTCAAAGATGACACTGGCAGGATGAAATGCAATAGGCCTAAAACGTTAGCAAAGAAGCGGTTGAACAAGGTCGTTGCTGAACTTACCCTATAACGCGTTCAAACTGCTGCTGCCGGATATTTCGAGAGACCTTACAGTCAACTTGACCTGTACTCAGGGTCATTGCGAGAGCCTGAGCCATATCTTCTTGTATTGCCACAGGAATGTTGTTATTTTTGTTCGCTGGTCCAACCCAGATCTCAGTTGAACCAACGTGTTCGAATTCGCTCGTTCCTAATTGGGAGATTTCGGCGTTGGAGACAAGGGACAGCACAACATTGGTTGGAAACCTCTCCTCGATTGCGGCCTCTACACCCAGAGTGTGTGTAGTGTTGACTAAGATGCAAGTGTGCTGCGGTGTGACGACAGCATCGATGACTGAAGCAATATCGTAGACGTCGGGTAGAGCTTTGATACAAAGAATGACATAATCAAATGCGCCGCCTTTGTGTTGCGCAGCCTCTTCTGGTGTTCGAACCACTATCCATCGTGTAGCCTTCGTTAGGTGCGTCCCTTAGGAAGATTAGAGAGGGTGTTGAAAACATACCGTGCCGAGGTTTGAACCGCTCATTACCAAACGATGCAGATCTGTTAAGAACTATGTCAGATAACCCTGCCAGTCAGAGGAATTTGCTTTAAACCCTACTTGAAAGATATGCCATATTGATGGACGTTCTCAAAGCCCGACTTCCACACAAGCGTTACATCGCAAGCGTTTGTAGCCTGCAATCTCCAGGACAGAAAAGCAGAAACAGCATTACCTCCAACTGTACACACTTGCATTAGCTCAAAATCATCCATGGCAGCTCTTCATACAAAGAGCGTGTCGGATATATGGCCGACGGTCGTTGATCCCTCTCGGAAGAGAGCAAAGTAAACGAGAGTGGATTAGGAAGACATCAAGACCGGCTATATGCCGAAAGTTCCAACGGTGGCACCGAAGGGGGCGGCTAGAGGCTCTCTTAAAAGAATAGATCATGGGATAGGGGACGACATAAATAAAGAAGCACGCACCGGAAAGGATCTTCAGGCGAGGCGCTACGGGTGCCATGATGGGGGACCGAATGAGGACTAGTGGTCAGAGCACCGAGATGGGTTGTGTCTCTCTGTCGACGTGATGGGTGGATGAGCACGATGCGTCGGAAAGAGCCAATGTAGCCAAGGTCAAGCCTTGTCCGAGCGTGCGGCCCACAGTCACGACGCGGTTGCAACGCCTCCCAATGGTTGTCTCAAGTCCCTGAAAACCAGTTTCCAGAGTTCCTCTGTACAATCTTTTCCCTTTTCGTAGAGGCTGAGGAATTGCCAGTCGGAAAAGAAAGGACGGATGCAGATCGGGTTTACTGTTGGGCGTAGCAGCGGCCTACCCACAGCGGCCGTTGGAATGTAGGCGGAGGCGAAGGCGAGAGTGGTGATTGGATCAGTGCGAGGACTGACGCTGGGGGATGGTGGGTTACACCTGCGAGGTTAAGATAGCGACGTATGTATGGACAGACAGATTCTGATAACAGCCTTAACGCCTACAACAGCAACAACAACTGCAACTACAACGACCGTCAACAATAATGCTGCAAAGCGCCGGCTATCAAAATTGTAAACGAGCGGAAGTGGCTAGGAGACAAGGTCGAGCGAGGGGGGTCAAAGCCAAAGTGAGGAGCCGGTCGGGTTAGGGCGTAGGCAAACAGCTAGATAGCTCGGTCGATGGTCTGGCGTATGCGTCGGAATTACGAACTAGCGATGGGTGGCTGATGGATTGTCTCTCGCGATAGGCGAAGAGAGGAGGACAAAAAAAGAATAACGAATGGACACAACGACTCGATGGGGGGGTTGGCGGGCCTTGTGGAGAGGTGGCATACAACGGTCGGAGGACAGCGGAGAGAGATGCTGTGCGAGGCCGTTGGTTAGCGACGAGGAGAGAAAAAAAAAGACGAGTATGGATGTGAAAGAAAGAAAAGAAGCAGGCCAGTGTCTGGTAGGTAAGGCAGTGTAGGATACATACCAAGCTACGGTGGAAGATCCGGAAAATCAGACATATAGGCGGACCATCACAGGGCTCCCATATACACACACCAGTCTTTGAGTGCGCGGATGGAGAGGAAGCTTGGAGGGCGCTCGGTACCTGACTGTACTGTATTTTAGCGGCAGTTGGGTAGCGTGGGATGATGCTATGATGGAGTGGTTGCAGCCGGTGGGTGTGGTTATTGCTGCGTACTGCGTATCTGGGCAGTGCAAGTACTAAGAATGAGAGGTGGGTTTTTAAGACGCATACTGTACGAAGTACAAGTACTGTAGCAGAGCAATAGCGAGAGCTAAGAAGGGCAGCTACGTAGCCTGAGTCAACCACCAACCAGGACTCTTCAGGGCCCCATTAGGCAGCCTTTCTGAGAATGAGACCGTAACAGTACAATCCCGGATGTGGGTCAGCAGGCGAATTACAGGGCTTTAGAATCAGTGTCGAGATCGTGCACACTGTACAAACGTATACGAAATTTGGCAGGGGATAGTACCAGCTGGCTTTTTTCCTTTATCCCCCCTGGTCTTACCGTTTTATATCTGGCTTTTGAGATGCAACGGCTCTGCCGCAGGGCGGCAGCAGGGGTGAATAAATGCACCCTTGACGAGCAACAGAACAAAGAATTTACTATCACACGAGAAGACTGCACTATGGCAAGGGAAAGGAATCATGCGATTTGGCGATTCACCAAACAGCAACCGAGCGAGTTCATGTTGACAGCGGCAACTATTGGAGATGAAGTGATGGCCGAGAGATCTATTCAGAGCCCATCAGGAAAGAGAGGTACATGTAGTTCAAGGTATGCAGTCAGGGTGAGTGTCATCAGCACTGTACGTGTGCGTGTATGATTTGCAAGGACGAAATACTACATTGTGCCAAGTAATAAGCTACAAGTACAGCCGATGAAAGACGGTCAAAGAGGATCGGAAGGGAGACAATGTACCACCACTGATGCAATGTAGATTACAGCACTTTCACTACCCACCGGTGGGGCTACCTGTGCCTCTAGGCAGCGCACTAGCATGTCTGTCATGAGCTAAATATACATACTCTGCACCTTTTACACTTAGAGGATTGAAGGGGCACGGGTGCCTACGCAATTTCTTTAACTGAAGCCTCATCAAGCGCATCCCTATATTTCTTCTTCTTGTCCAGTAAAAGTTAATATTACCTTCGGTTACTTGGGTACAGTTGTAAGCTCTCACTGCAAGTAGTCTATACTACAGTTACGAACCTTTTTGGCATATCTGTCCCCCTGACGGAGGCGCTGTATCAGTATTTGGGTAGTTTGTTAAATTAAAAAATAAATAAATAAAAATGTTAGTTCCCGGTATTCTAAAGAGGCATTTGTGACGCTTGTCACCTATCTATACACATAGGCGAGTAGATAATAGTCTTAGACCTGTTTCATATGAGGGGGCAAGGTGTACAAGCTTTTAGGAATCGTAAATTGCCGATATATGGCGGTCAATCCTCAAAGCTGAGGTTGTGAGCCCATATATAGACAGTGTCAGAGCACGTATAGCCGTGCTCGCGCACCATAAAGGCAGCTCGTTACTATAGTCACAAACCACTAGCTCTATGCTAGCCATAACCAGTAGACCATTTGCAGTATTAACCAGAAGACTTTGCAGAACCTTAAATTATCATGAAACCAATGCATTTTGTTCAGATTATCAAGTGGTACGGTATGCCGGGTTTAAGCCGAATTGGAATATAAAAAAAAAGATTCCTCGGAACTCTCCTATGTGGTTGAAGAGTAATCGCTGGGGTAGTGTAACTCACATTGTGCAACGAGATGCAAAAAAGCGCGCTGGCTGCAGCTGCTCTAATATATCTTCTGATTGGTTATTCGCGAGCCCATGTATTTTGGGCAAAACCCATATCTGAGAGTGTGCTAGACTTCCTAACAGCATCTAAACGTGACGTGTTCCATGCCTGATTACGAATCTGGGCTCGTGGCTGTGCGAGTTCATCCGTTGTGATCCCATCCCTTATTCAGACGAAAGACGAGTCTGTACTAGATACACAGTGCAGACATGGTATGTTTCTCCAAGTATGCACCTGTTTCGCCTGATCTTCGATGCCATAAGCCCCTGAGCACCCACATGTATAATAGATGACGTTGTGTGTGTTGAGCGAAGCTAGTAGTAGAAAAGTGCTTGCAGCGCTTCATACTCGACCACCACATAACTTACACTGTGAGTATTGCACTGCTCCCCGGCGAATGTGTTCCTGATATTAAGGAGTCGCATACTGATAGTCGCTTCAAGGTATGCCTTTTGAACATTGCTTGTTCTGCAGTGTCTGCTCAGTCTAAGTCGTGGAATAATAGAGTCATGATCACAACCAGCTCAATAAAACCCCCCCTCGTTCCTCGACTCTCCACTCGCGAGGGTCTAGACGTGTTCTAGCAGGAGAGCTTGGGATGACCCTTTTATCTACATCCACGGGACGCCGGAAGTAGATGCATGATAAAATGCAATACGAGAGGTCGACAGGGCACTGCGATGTGGGACGACAGATTTGACAGGCTGAGGACGAGTGAAAAACAACCAATCCACATTGAGCGAACTCTCTGTCACGACCATAGAAAGTTTCTTCGTGTCTGCATTCAAATTGAGCTTCTCAGTTCCTTCTGGGGGCACCACCTGGTGCGTGGGCTTGCACGGAGTTCTAGATTTTCGATTCATGATAACTACAGTATTTCATACACCGTCCTACTAGACTTGCATCTGTTCTAGATGCCCTTTACTACTAGTACCCATGATAGAAAGAGCCCCGGAACCCTTTCCAGAGAGACAGCAGCTCAATAATGTCTTTAACCACGTCGTTCGTCCCGTTTAACAAATAAGTTCGTATACGTAGCAGCTTTCAAGCAATACACTACCTTGGAGACCCTGGATGACGGTCTACCGAGCGTGTTAACTTAATTCGCTGAATACAAAAGTTTCAGCACGTATTCGGAGTTAAACGGCAACGCTGATGGAACTGTGACATCAAATAAGTGCTTGAAGTCCTGGCATGCGACCATTGTACACGAGCTCATTGACGTTAAGGACTTTTGCTTATGGTTTCTAATCAATCCATGACTCCGCACTTGTAACGTAGATTGGCGGCCGTGTTACTATGAAGGATCTATTTCGCAGATTGTAAGTTGGCATGTGTACTATAGAAAAGTAGTGAATATAGCCTTGATTGCATAATACAATATACCTACCATCCGCGCGTAGGATTCGTAGTTTAGAATGTCTAGTTAGCAGGGAGTGATCCGGAAGGCCGGAAGATAAGATGCAAGGAGCAGGGATATCGACGAGAGAAAAACTTGGAAAAGGAAATTAACGAACTGGCGTAGCATCCAAGGTCCACAGAAATCCACGTCGCCCCCCCGCGCACATGTACAGTATCTCTTGCTTGCGGATGTGTGGGTGAATATCGCTGAGGCATGGTCGTTGATTTGTCTACTTGTAGGCGGTGACATTACCTGTTCCTGAAATTGTGCAGATCTAGCAACCAATACAATGTCAAGACGGCTAATAATAAGCTGCATTGATTGATGGCCAGCAGATAGACCATGACTGGTGTGTCTTTAATTACGAAACATACCTGCCGGTACTTACACAGTCCAAAAAATGATCTTTTTTTTATCCCACTTGACTCGAAATGGTTTAACAAGTCATATCGACCAGGCTTGGCGGTCATTAGTTGACTAGATTAGGAATGGGTGAACCACGGCCATTAGGGTAAGGTAGCTTGTAGTGCCAAGCCACCAGATTAGACGATGACGTAGATCTTATCGAGATGCTCTTGGGTTCCATTAAATGTTTGTTGTTGATTAACAGGGCACTGAACAAGGCAGAGGATGGCCCCTTTCGCACCAGACACCCTAAGACAGTACACGATAGTACGATATTGTTCTGGAAAAATTAGGTGCGCATACTAATAGCTAAACAACAATAGCCCCTAAGCGCTCTTCCGGAGGCCGGCAGCTTCTTGTTAAAGGCGACTAGATTCCGCCAGTTTTTAGGCCTAAATTCCAATTGCCATGCGCTCACTAAACGCGCCTTGGTAATGTGCCTCAAGTACATAAGTTTATCATACTACTTGTTAGCACCTTATAAATACTACAACATATTACCCAAAGTAGATTAGGTACACATCAGTACGATGGAGAATTATGCTGTATACTCGAATTTAGCAAGTCGACGCGAAAGAGAAAAAGTGTACTAGGCTACATAGTGTAAATAATTCTCTTATTGTCAAGACTACTATCGTCAACCTTCTCCACGTATAAACATAGTTCTGTAGCAATCAGGAGTCAATTATTACCTTACAATGGTCAATACCTACCCCGCTTTGTGCTTCTACTCTGGCTTCTGCATCGTGAATGGTGAACCAATGCCTCCACTTGTCAGGCATTAGATAGGTATTGAACTAGGTACCAGTAGAGGGTTTGCCAATACTTTGAGTAATTGAAGAGTTGTGATTCGCTATGGTTGCACCAAGAGCACATCAACTTGGCCATCTACGATATTCGCACAAAGTGGCAAAACGGGGCTTATGAACCAACCGAGCCTCTACCAAAGCCTGGGTAAGCCAATGCTATACTAAACTTAGCCCCTTATGTCATCAGGGAATGCACTTTGGAATGGAATTCATGATGCATATTATGATTCCCATCTTTTAGCATTAGTCTTTCACATCGCTAGGCTTTGCCCAATTTTGGAAGTACCGCACACAGTTGCACTCGGCACTATTCCTCCTTCTCTATGCCCGTTGTATGAGATTATCGGCTGCGTTCAAGTCGATGCTAGTCCAGTTCCGGGCTTCCAGTCTTAGTTGGCTGGCTATATGCTTTTGCGCCGGGTTCATATCTTCGGTCCGTCTCGCTATCCATGAAGCTGACCGTCGTAAAGGTCCATGATATCTGATCTGCGAGCATTGTTGACAGCCATCCACTGCGGGACAAATCCTCCGCCCCAATGATGCTGAGCCATAACCTAGTCGAATCTGCTGTATGGTACCTACGTTCCATCAAATCTGACTCTATCTATCTCTCGAACCTTGCTTAACAAGCTCGGAAACGCCAGTGTGAAGCGGCTCGCTTAGATCCAGTCTCCTAGCCCGGCTTTCAAATCTCCTATGCAGGGGAAGTTGCAGAACTGCTGTTTGAGCCTTACAATGACGCCCAGCCTGACTGGTCGATAGCCGACGAGAAGCTCATTAAAGCCCATGTCACACACACATACCCCCTTCATTAGGGGACTATCAAGCGATACAACGGCCCGGAGTTGTGGTAGCCGGTAGGTGCTCGCATATGTTTTATCCGAAGGAGTTGCGCAATCTACCCAATCCATGATAATAAAGCTGGATTCTCACTTTTCTACGTGGTAGTAAGAACAATATCTCCTATTAGGCCACGAGGGCAGCTTTTCCCCACTTCCTCAGAGAAGTTTCCAAAAGTTGCCCTGTACGGACATGATGTTACCCCGGGAATAGCTTATAGGCCTCTTTCAGCGCACTCAGCCATTGCGCTTACTTGTAGCTGAGCAATCCTCATATCGCATGTCTTATAGGGTTATAGATATGGCCCTGGACAACTGGTACTGCAACACCTGCCTCAATGTGGCCCATCAAATGACGAACTGGCATCTAAACATTGGCTGACTGCCATCAACCGTGTTTCTGAGCAGGCTGCACAATAGGATTTAACATCCTAGCTCGCCTCGACGTGCCAAGCAGAGCTAATGTGTCGTTTGGGAACAACAACAAGACGCGACAGCAAATTGCAAGGTTGTTAAACCTGCTTCCTGCATGAAGAATGCCAGCCTTACCTCAAAAGAATCGTGTTGCGAGCGATAAGCTCTTATGGGGCTAATATTTGCCCCAGGATTGATTTTCTAATTAGGGAACTCTGGAAACATTCGCTATCTACTTACATACGAATCAGTCCTGCCCACAGCCTTAGCACACAGGGCTAACGCAACGGCAATCATTCTACCAAGCATTTTGCAGCTGGGTAGTGGCAGGGGTGAGAGGCGAACATTGACTATTCATGTTATTATTATCAGGATGTAACCCGCGCGCAACCGACAAGTGTGAGCTTAGCGTGGCAAAATTTCCGAGACCCTGCAAACTGCGTCTAGCCGTGTGCTATAGGTCGATCTAAGTCGGTATCCAATCGTTCCGTTGAGGGTCTGAACGTCCCTAATCATTATACCTGCCAATGAATAATCCTGCAGGAAAGGCAGTGTACATACGGCGCAACCTCTGCTTGCAACAAGCTGCTTCCAGCCGCCAGGTGGGTTTCCAAGTTGCCACACCTCGATCGATGCCGTGGGGAGAATATGGGCAAGAGCCGGCTAGACGACCGCCAACATTACGCCAATGAGATACTATAACGCCTTCGGCGCATCGACTTGTCTATACTATTTCTGCAGCAGGCCACAGGCAAATGACAACCTGGGGAATTGGCCTTCGTTTGCATCGTATTCGGGTTGACGGAGTCAAGTATGATAGCTTCCAAGTTCGTTCGAAGAAGTGGGATCGTCATCTCACTGACCTGCCTCTACGGACATTAGGCTAACCGAAGTGCATTGCCTCATTCTCACCACGAAAATCAAATAGCTTACTAGAAGTAGGTGCTGTGTAACGGCTTTGCCCCTATATGCCCGAGGTATGGATGCTTCGAGCCGGTAAAACAATATGCGTCCTCGAGAAACCACAACCAATCGCCATAACTTCATAACAAATGCGGGGCGATGGCATGTTGGTAGAGCCGAGAACGTCAAGAACATTGAATGTTTTGCTAGAACAGTCTTGTAAGACCAGACTCCTGTTTCAGCTTCTGCGAGTGTAGCCCGATCTCTTTCTCCTCAACTTTGCAGCTCTCGTCAATTCACTATCTTGTGTCCCATACCTTACCGGATGATCCCCCTCAATAAGGCAATATATCTAGATCGTTAAGTCGATCTCACACAGTACCGTTTCAGCCGCATGAATCCGGCTATTGGGACTTGGACCAGGTGCTAACTGATTCCCTGATTGTTTTTATTACCTTTCTCCCATCTGGCCTGAAAGATTATTGGGCGACTGTCGCCAGGTCAGATTCCTTGAATTTTTTTCTCCTGATAGCCGCGGGCTGAGATGGTGATAGACATGAGCTGCCTTTTAAGTAAGTGACGGAGTGAATATTATCTAGACCAGGTGAATCAATCCTACGAAACTATATTACATAATATCGCATGTCTATTTGAATCATTCACGTAGTGAACTGTTCTTTCCCTTATAGAATAACCTATCTGCCATGGAAGTACTTTCCACTACTTTATGAATGCAGTCCAGAGTCTAGTCTTACGGGTTCGCGCCCTAGTAGTATCTCGATTCTTTCAAGGGTTAGGCCATAAAACTGACTGAGTAATAAATAATCCCTTTTTCTCTCGGCAGTCTGCTGATTCACGCTTTTAACAATAGTTCATGCCGGACTCTTGGCTACTTAGTTTCGGGGTTTTGTTTGAGGTTATATGATCGTAGCTCGGCATATCAACCCCCCTTCAGCACTCCCACGCGAGCGTTCTTCATCTTCCATCAGTACAGACTTTGCAATCACAATATAACTAATGGAGGACTCAATCCATCCAAATACCTGGGAAAATATTTTATCAGCAGTAATGTTCTCCAAGTTGCAGCTCCAGCACATTTAAACGGCAGGTTTCCTGGTTTACTTCAGACTCTTGCACTGCCTAGGCAGCGCTTTCACTGAGAAATCACCCCAAGGCATTTTATCTAGCCGTTATTTAAACATACAACTAATTGCTAGCTGCTGGGACCACACTAGGCCATCTTTACGAAAAGTGTGTACATTAATATGGATTGGAGGTACAAGTGCAACAGACTTATATTTTTATGATATCGTTAGGTGGTTTTTGGTGTGCTGCTCAAATGTCCGTTTGGAAATTCATTACAGCCCATTGTGAAGAATAATTGGAAGTAGTCCACCGTCAAATCTTATAAAAATTTTGGGCGGGCAATCTTTACTGGCAAACTAAATAGAACCACTAATATTGGCGAGTGAATGACAGCGTGTTAGTGGTTGGGAAATAGACTGCTTTTCGGCGAATCAGGAGTCGACAGCGCTCGAGGAACCCTCGGCCGTAGGGAACACACCCAGAGCGATATAGAGCGAAGCAGACACTTTGTGATCAACGGCAAGACACATTGATGGTAGGCTACCTGAACAGCCAAGCCCCTTACCCAAACTCACAAACAAAACGCCACAACATTATATACCGAGGTTTATCGATGTTTGTAAAGCGTTTATATCAAAAGGGATTTGTTTCAAGGTTCGACTTAGTATGCTCTAGGCCAAGTCTAAGCTATCTTTTCTGGTTGCCCAGCTTGGAGACCCAAGTGACCAGCCATGAAGCTTATCCAACAACCGTAGAATAGCGTGATAACTGAGCTTGGAATCGAGCATACATTTCTGTAGTAGGCGAACTCCTAGATAGATTTAAATACGGGAGCATAAAAGGCTTTTTATCTCGGTTCAGTAAACAAATATTATAAATGCGTCAGAAGTTCTAACCTACTTTCTATTATCAATGTGGAACATGGTATGTCACGCACTCATATTGACTCGGTAAACCCTGAGGCAGTTCCAGGATTAACCTGAGAGACAGACTCTGATCCCAACTATGGCTGGATCGGAATATTATTTACATATATTTGCTATTACAGTCAGCTGTCTAATTTGGGGCGACCTATTCCGCCGCCGATGGTTCTATATTAGCGGCAACACGATCACCTCTCTCAGATCGATTATTGGCGCTACAATCTAAAACACTACGGGTCTTATCTGGTGTATAGTAATTATCGGCCTTGCTTTCCCAGCTAAACTCTGTTACTACGTAGTTCTAGCCGAGCTTATACCAAACAAATATCGAGGGCACATGAACGGACTGCTCTTTCTTGCCCCAGTTCTCTTTTCAGTCTTCAGTCCTATCATTGCAAGGAATTGCAGCTTATACAGCGCCTGGTTGGAGATGGACCTATTACATCAATATTATCTTGACAACGCCCACGATTCTCTTAGCATAACTCTTCTATGATTTTCCAACTTTCTAACATCTTCACACGAAAGCCTCTAGACGACATATGTTGAATAACTTTGACTGTCTAGATATCGTATTGTCCACAGCTGGTCTCGCTCTATTCCTTTTGGGATTGAGCTAGGACAGCCGAGTAAGTTATACCCATAGGCCAGTGGCAAAACGCTTAGAACTCCGCTAGTTGGTGTTGTGCTATTGATAGTCTTCATCTCTTAGGGTAGATACATGGTTACAGTACATTCAGTGGATAGAAGTAAGTTTACTCAGCATAGTTGCAGAAATTTACGGAGTAAGGGAACCACTTCTGCCAATGAAAATCTTAAACACGCTTCTTTCTAGGCTTGATACTATCAGCTGCCGCCGGCTTATTACTTCTGCCAGCTAAACTTCCTAGGGCCACAGCATATTGCAGCACTGTACGCCAAAGACCCCTTCCAGATTGGCTGGCTCTCTATCGCTGTCGGAGGTGGCATTCCTCTCGGTTAGGTTATAGGCGCTGCTGTAGCCCGAGTGTTGGGGTGACAAAAATGGCAGATAATCTCTACTAGTACAATTACGGCTTCCATTGCCGGGATGGCTGCCACCATGCAGTATAACCAAAACACCGCCGTTGCACTCTGCTCCGTAGAGAAAAACTGCTTGGCTTTATGTCCCTGCGTGCTGGATGATAAAGATACCGGACTGCCTGTTGGCATCTTGAGCTCATGCTGCCCGTGGATTTCAGGGATTGCGCCAGCTATATAAACGTCAGTGTTCAACACCAGATTGGTATAATTATCTTGTATCTCGAATGGTTAGGCCAGCAGCTAGAGAACGCAGGACTGAGCCCGTCTGCTATTCCGGAGCTACCGCAGGGGCTTATATCTGGATCTTTTACGAATGTCTAGGGCCTTACCCCGGACATTTTGAGTGTCGCTGTGGGAATTTATCAGACCACTTTTCCGAAACCCATCTCGATTGTTTATCTTCCAAGCATCGCGTTTGGCGGACTGGCTATTATTAAGTCGTTTTCATTCCAAGTATAGAGTCGAAGTTCGATGAAGATGTTGCGCGCAGAATATAATTATGGGAAGAGACCCCTGAAGAACAAGCTCATTAGAAAAGCTTTGGTGTAGATGTATAAGTATTATCAGAGGTTTAAATGAGATCCAAGCACTAGACAGCAACAAACTAAACCATTACAAACTCATTCATGAACTATAGGGTCCAAGCCTTAATCACTTCACTGTACACAATACATCCTTATGTGCGTGTACCCATTACACACAAAAAGTATATTCATTCATACTTGCTCCATAACTAGCACGTAATTAACGTTGTTTTATCTGTTTGAGTCATGTGCCCCTCCGTAGTCCATTTTCTCTTCATCTGTATTGTCTAATTGTATCCGGCCTATCTTTACGCTGTCTTTATGCTATCGAGAGAAGGTGCGACACTGACAGGTGCGGTCAAAGCGAGAACGAGGACGCTAACAAAGAATGACATATTGGCCTGCTTTTCAAGGGACATTGTGGCGCATTCACCACTAAGTGAGAGTAGAGTGTTCAAGACACTAATTGGAGACAAATACGGCCACTAAAAAGGGGGTCGTTGTGCTATTTATTAAACTAAATAAGAAGAGACAAGTGAACATACTTGTAGTTGATGTATTGAAATCTGCTAGTTTATTAATGAAACTCACATATATTGAGTCTCTTCTTGGATGCTTATAATTGGAATTGGTATTATAAAGCGGCCATTTCATTCGAGCGTGGCAACAGATTAACTATTCGGGCTACATATTCAGACTAGCCATTTGCTATTAAATCAAACTTCCACCCTTCTGATGCGTTTACTACAATCTAAATCAATGACATAATCGGAATTAGCTGTCCTATACTTGTGGCATTGCGCTCCGGATTTTCTCCCCCGTTGCCGCCGGTGATCCAGCCTGAACTATGCACCCATTCCCGCAGTAAGCCCATGTGCCACCAGGATACTGTCCGTAATCAAGAATCAGTAATTAACTTTTATAGCTGAAATTAGTCTCTGGAGTACGCACTGATGTATACGGTGATGCATGCACCCAGTGAGACAATCCGGAACCCTAATATGATCCAGTGCAGTATGTAGAGTCGAGGATTGTTTCTATTATTCCTCCTGTGATTGTTATGTTGAGATTCCTCATCAATATATCTCCAGCTACCCCTAAGAAGTCTGGCCAAGTGTGCGGCATGGCCCGCAAGGAAAAAAAAGGTCACAAGTCCATACTCGTAAATCTCAGGTTGGGATTTAGAAGACTGACGCCCGCCGAGTTGGCCTTTCTGCATATCTGTTAGGCCTCTCAGAGGGTCGAGATCGGGATCTAGGAAACACGCTATTGGCACAAATACCGTGCTGTCATGATCGCTCGTAGGCTTTTGATACTGATAATGAGGCCAGCCAATTGGTTCGGCAGTAAAACCATAGTACTGGTATGCTAAAAACCGACCGAGGAAGCTGAAAATGAAGACAGACACAGACGTTCTTAACAAAGCCACAGTCTCAGCCTCCCAATAATCACGTACCATGAGTACAGAAAGAGTGACCGAGGCGCAAGCACAGAGAATTGTGCTAAAACCCATAGAATAATAGTACGAACTCAGTTTACACTTACCTAATACCCCAAAGGTAATGCCATATACCAGAGCTATTATACCCTGAGTGTCAGCGGTTAGAATGACCAGTGCTCGGAGGACACGGTGAAAGCACCTCTCGAAGTTATTTCGTAGTTCAGCCCGGGACGTGGGGTTCTGCTCCAATTTTGAATTGGGTATCTTGTGAACAATCTCGCGAGCCAGGAACAGAAGGGCTAGAAAGCGCAGTAGGATACCCGAGAAGAGACCCCACCAGATCTTTGATAGCATCAGCTAAATGTAAGCTCAGAACTAGATCGTGAGAAAGATTATGACGATAAAGCTGATGACTCATAATAAGTAATTATGCCTGTAATTTAGGGGAGCCTTACCCCTATTCCAGCGATATCAGGATCGGCCATCAATGGATTTGAATGAGTGCTATTTCTATAACTGTTTACTGTGCCATTCGTGTCGCTGAAAGTGATCTTGCAAGCATCTTCGGTGGGGATTTGCTGGCTTCTGCACTCTCCTGGAATGTCGAAGGTAAACGTGGTGCTGAAATACAGCTTGAAGAACGATTGGTCAAAACCCAAAGACAAAGCCTGATCATGTGGGTAGTAAGGGTGTCAGCTTGCGCTGAATACCTTGACTGGACGCCGTTGCATTGGTCTGGAAACCAATCGCAAAAGCTAAAACAGGAAAGCTTCGAACACGTTATGCTTGAATTTTATCCCGCAACCAAGGCCTGTCTACGGGTAGGCAGGTTCATCATTTTAAGAAACTTAATGTCGCAAATTCGCCCGGAGCCTCCCCAATAAAATTATCAGCTATTCTAAGTGTGTGCCTAATTTTATTCTGTTGAAGACATTCTCAAATCTTAAGAGAGAGCGAAGATAGGCTGAATTAAGTCCTGAAAAGCCTATCGCACAATAGGACCGTCTCCAGAACGCCCACGGCAGGCTGAGCAAAGCCACGTCACCAATGTGATGTTCGGCTGCATCTCCCAATACTGGGCCGCATTTATACACGTATAATCACCGTTGTCGTTGCCAGCTCTGACAGGAGTAGATGTAGAAACCCTTATAGCTCGAGGGGAAGGATGGGAGAAATTTGAAGGCTAAACATAATTGTCTTCGAAAACTTACATAAGACAAAAAGAAATCAAATTCAAGATCAGAACCAACTTAGAGAGAGGAGAGTTTCAATACTAAGACCCAACGCCACCTTTTTCCCATAACCAGACTTGTATGCTCCCACCAGTCTATTGCACCTTTATATCTCCCTATGCAGTGAGCTTCCTGGAATTTTAATTACTGCGCCAAGTAAGGACATTTAGCAACATAGCAGCTTATTCGCAGGACAATGGCAGACACATCCACCTTCTTTAATAATATCTTTACATCTTGTTACGGGGACCCACCTAAGTGGCCCCCACCTGTATGCCGTTAGTTCACTCTAATGCTAGGCCTTGGATATCTCCCTCTCTTACCAACGCATCAGTTTTCTGCCATGTTTGCTGACACTGCCCTGCACCACATCTGTATATACTAATTGGTCTAAGGGGTATAGCGATACTCTCCGGCTAAGTAGATTCTTTGCGGTGTTTGATGACACCGGTGCTGTGAAGAGGACGAATGTCTGTATATTTCTCAATTAAAACCCGACGAACAATCCTGGCGAGGCTTTAGGCAGACAGACAAACTCTTAGCCTCAGTGAAGAGAATGGTGTCAGAGTCACACCAGCTGAATTATTTAACTAGGTGGGAAGTCAGTTAACGGCCGCACAGCTACCGAAACTACTTGATTACAAATCTATGTAGAGCTTCAGGATGTTGAAAGTAGTGGAAGTTGGCTATTCCTTTCATTGGCTTTTTATAGACTTGCTGTTGGGCGCCTCATTTGAAAAATCGGCGCTTCCCAAACAGAATTTGTCATGTATTGGTATTACTCCCTTACAGCCGCCTTTTGAAGGTAGCGTGTGATTTTGATATGCCATGCATTTCTGCTTCCGATCAGTTGCTTGCTGAGTCATATTTATAGCTGTATTTCTTAGAGAGCTGGTTTCAACTTCAGGACGTGCGTCTGCCTATTACTATAGGTACGCCCGTGTCAGATGCTGACGGAAGCATGAATGTATAAGAGAGTAGTATTAGAAAATAGTGAGACTCGGGTAAGCTCGGAATCCTTTGAATGCCCAGTATACACCGGACAGAGGCATAAATAGGTCAGAACTTCATTAGTATAAACGAAGGTCAGGTTTTTGATTTGTAATATACTGGACCCTATGTTACTATACTCCTTCTTTCTCTTTGTGCTGCCCCAATCCTAACAGCCCGTTTACTGAAGTGATCGATTATCACTACATCTTTCTTGAGATGTGCTGCTGTGATTTAAATTAGAATAGTTGTTTCACGATCGCGAAAGACCGTAGAATGGTGGTTACATATCTACTGGCTATGCCCCGGCTGGTTAAGAAGGCCCATTTCAGGCAGAATAAGTCTGCAGTAGATGTGAAGTTGATTCGTAAGTTATGAATTAGCCGTAACTTTCCTTCGGTCTTAGATAGTGGAACATAGAGTCTAAGATGACTGCTTGTTTGGTCATCGAGCCTTTGCACAATAAAGACCGAGAAGCTGGCCCATAACAAATGTTCCAGGATAGGTTACACTATATGGAGAAAGAGAACGCGAAATAAAACGTAGTTGTTTTAAGCAGAGCCGCGGCCTGCAATCCGTGCGTAAAAGACAGAAGATTCATAGTCAGTATGTGCTGTTTGAAAACAAATAATTACGTTGTTCAGCCTTTCCGTTAATTAGCTGACTCTTCCTGTAGGAATGTTCAGCTACATTAAGTTGAGATACCATTAAAACCTGGGCACCGCGCAAGATCCAAACTATCTTTCGAACTGGCTTCCTGAGATAAACCAGATATTAAATACGTAGACGACAATGCAGCTGCAATTCTCGGCCCTACCTATACCAACATATTCAAAGAACTATCTGCCCGTTGATACGAAGCCGATATGTTAAAACGTTGAGAATGGCTTGGATCCAAAAGGTTACACCTAGTAGCAACGTTGGTACCTCAGGCCTGAACCAATAGCTTCGACGAGTTTAAGGACTTTGAAGATAGTGACACGTGAATTCCGCATGTCAACATATATTTTGTATCTATTGTGAATTACGAATGCTAGCGGTAATTGTCCTTGGAACGTTGTCCTCGAGTAGGGAACAGGTGAGCGATATATTAACCGTTGTAAATCAGCGATATTCTGCGAAAGTCTGGTTTGGTGACATATCGTGACCGGCATCCGCCTCAGCTCTTTGGTAGCAGGACGTTCGTCATGAGAAAATCGCACACCGTCTAGGAAAGAAGTTGGTGAGCTCCGTCCTATTGACCCAGAGTGCCATTTGCATGGCATCGTGTCAAACACAGTCCCGGGCCGAAAACTTGGGGTAATTCCATACGGCGTCGTAGTACGTCGACATTACCTCCACTTAAACCCGGAATCGTGTGCATTTATATGACAACTTGAGCGCAAAAACTCCGAAGGACTCCGGCGATAATGCAAGTCAATTTGATTCGGCCCGCCCCATCCGGCTGATCTTTCGCCGGTTTTGGAGCAATTACGACTACACATCCCGAGTACATCATGACACAATAACGGTCGGGAGCGCCCAACAAGAAACACTGCTATATCTGCAAATTAGAAAGAATATCGACTAGCGCTGATTACTTCCTACTAGCGATCGAAGCGCCTCTGAAGGCACAGGAAACGGAATGGCAGCTGAAGCAAAGCAACCGCCTACCAAGTTCGGCGTCGTGCTATTCCCAGGCTTCCAAGCACTGGACGTCTTCGGGCCGCTTGACACGCTAAACAACTTATCGCGCAACACGCCTTTAGAGTTCGTGGTTCTCGCTGCGACACTCGAGCCCGTCTCCACGAAGGTAGATGCGCCGGGACGCATCGGCCAGAGCGTGATGCCAACGCACACCTTTGACAACTGCCCCGAGGACCTCGAAGTGCTCCTCGTACCTGGAGGCTTCGGTGCACGGGATCCGGCAAACACGGTGCCCATTGTCGAGTTCATAAAGAGAATCTTTCCTAAGCTTCGGTACCTGTTGACGGTATGCACGGGCAGCGCCGTTGTTGCGCAGTCAGGGATCTTGGATGGTAGGCGCGCTACTTCGAACAAAAACAGTTGGGAATGGGTAAGTGACTTTTGCGACCTCACCTCACCCCTTGTCCGTGCTCTGCCTCTCTGTGGATTTATTCATACCCTGTATCCACGCAATATCCAATTTGTGCCTAATGGTCCGAGGTCAGGCCACTGCTCAGGGTCCAGCAGTTCAATGGGTGCACCAGGCGAGATGGGTTGTGGATGGGAACATCTGGACCTCGTCGGGCGTGTCCGCTGGCATCGATCTGATGTTTGCATTCATTGCGGACCAGCACGGCGAGGAGACGGCGAGTTGGCTTGCGGATACAGCTGAGTATGTGCGCAATACTGATCCCAATGCCGATCCGTTCGCATAAGCGACCGCCGTTTCGAATTGTTCTAGCTTTTGACTACCTAAGAAATACCACAAGCGTATTGTGGGGTGAGACTCTTTCTTACTTCTCTAGACTCACTGCACCAGCCGTATAGTAAAGCACCATATTGTGACGGCTCCCTCAGCGGACCTAAGTGGAAGGTAGGAATGCACTGAAAAGAGTTATGAACGAGACACCACCGTCCATGGAAAGTTACAATTTCTAGATTTAGCTCCGACCAACAACTAATTCCGAAGTCAGCAACAAATTACTCCTACTCAACCCTCCTTCAACTCGTCGGACTATGAGCTCCTAGTTTGCAGACTTTCCTACAAGGATGTTCCTATTCATTGATTTGCCGACTGAGAAAACTTCGCCACTCTCATGCCTATAGCACTATCGAACATCGGAAAGCTCATGGGCCGTCCCACTAGCTAGGTAGAGGTGTTCTAGAACTTGCAGCTAACAGATCCCGCTGAGCAGGGAGACCGTTCGGGATTACCCGTCGTGGTCAACAGAAGATTGCTATTTAAGATCAACTCCAGCCACTCGCCTTATTAAGTGATAGATTTCTTGAGAGTTTGTCCCGATTGACGTAGTGGTTAGCGCGTCGTTCTTATATCTGCTTTGCTTTGTGAAGCTTATATGGTAGAATAGCGAAAATCGTGAGTTCGATGCTCACACATCGAGAAACTTTTTTGCTCATATATTTTGAAAAATTCTACCTAGGCAAGCGGTTAAACTGCCTCGCCAGAACTAAGCCCAAAACCATGCCATCTAGTATGGTGGGAGACAAGCCAAAAAGGGTTGCGCTTGGTCCTCGCATTGTAACTCGAACGAAACACCTCCGCTCAAACTCCGCGATAAGCGATAAGACAATTGCGCCAATATCACTAAGCGCGCGATAAACCGCGCATATACTAGGCGCCTGATATACGAGCGATCGCGTTTTCTATAACAATACGCCTATTGCGTCCGAATATCAGGCCTACTTTAGTGTAGCGCATCAGAAATAGAGGCACGGCAGCCTAGAAGGAGTGGTCGCGGGTCATGTACATAGCTAGCCTTTGAGGTTTAAATTGGTAGATATATGTGTAGATAGCATATAGGCTGGCCACGTCTTATACCCCCTGGGAGGTCTAGTTAAACCTTCTTGACCTTAAAACAATCAATCAATCGATCAATACGCATATCGAAACATACTCTATTAGAGCGACCATCAGCCGAGTGAACATTCCTTGTGGAGAGTCTTGCAATTATTGCGGGCCATTTCATTCGAAATCTTCCATGCTGCGTGGGATTACAGCCATGTCTCCCAGAAAGTCATTAGATGGTTATGAAAGGGTAGCTTCTTCGAAGCAACGAGTTAGTAAACAAAGTTCTCACGAGCTGACATGGATAGCACCTAAGGTATGTACGATCGCCAAGAACCATAGCCATATAGAGTGGCGTTGTGATTTGTCTTTTGTGCTCTGGGGCCATTGGTTAGAGTGAAGTAGGAGTATTTATCTGCGATCACTCGAAGGTTAGTCGGCAGCATTGAATTGCGACAGACAATCCACAAGAAGAGGAATGTGAATATCATGGTAACCTCTAGAGTGTGACAGGGTGCTTGAGTTCTAAACAATACAGAGCCAATTTATTTCAAGGCAAATATTAGCTGTATTCATCATGCTGGACGTATAATAGACCATGAAGCGAGCTTTCGAGACTTAGCGGACTCTCGCCTAGTTATTTCTCGTCTTTCGAAAGCCATATTGCAAAATCTTCGATTGCCACTCCCACGATTGCGTAATCCCCACGAATTAAAAGAAAGAACTTTGCGCATGTAAAGGCATCCTCAGGTAAATGGCTGTAGCTACCTAGCATATAGTACACAGCTGCATGTGGTGAATATACATCCTACTACTTATTGCATTTGCAGACCGCTGTATTCGCTTGAAAACTTGTCTTTTGTGTCTTTTAAAAAGGTAATACTACATAATTCTCTGGGTTACATAAACTTGGGGAGTATATAGGAAGACAACTGTCGCAAGGATTCACAGGAAGGGTTTCTTTTATTTCTAGCGTTGCTCGTCAATGTCTTTTTACATAATTGATAAGTGTTGATAACAAATACATTCAATAGTACTTTCAAATACTTTGTACTGAGCTAAACAGGTTTTTCATCATGTGTAGAATAGGCGCTACGTGCTAATAGCTACATGTCTGGTCCCGAGGCCATCTGACAAGGTTACGATTAGTTACATGTGGTTAAACAGGAACATGTATATACAGGTATTAGTTTAACAATGCATTGCTTCTACCAAATGCACGTGGCGACTTAACATTGCAGGGTCTGGCGCTATTCTGTATGGTGGCTTGCGCTAAAGCGTGTAGCTGCAGCGTTCACGTCAATATCGGCTATTCATGCAGCCCCGTAACCTGCGAGTTGTTAACCAGAATACGCCACTCATTATTTTACAATATTATAGAGAATATTATCTATGATATTTTGCTCGATATAGTCTTAGCTTGGGTGGAAATGATGCGGGAAATGGATTTCTCTTAGCAATACTATTTTTGTCTCTGATATCGTAGTGGACGGAACACCTTGCAATTCACCGATTTCTAGTGCATGTATCTCTCACATATTGTTCGTGCACAATCACAGAGCGACATATGCACATAAAGAACATGTCACGACATATGCGGTGTCCTAGCCCCCGCAGCAAATATCTAGGCTGCGTGTGGCTTACATTTAGTTCTCGGCATAACCGTTTAAGAAAACAACGTCATAAGTCACTCCCTAAGTATCCGAAACAAGCCTTAATTAGTCTATACGATCTCCATATTATGTGACCGTGATTTTATTGTAGCACCTGGAAAAGAAATTTTGCTGGACTTGACGGCTAGAACCCGTCTTACGCCCTCGGCTGCTATGTGGACGACGTAGGACAATAGAGCTGCCACCGGACCTTAATGGCAGCGGACCGCCAATGACTGCGACGGAGTCGCACAAACAAAGCGCCTCCTATAAGCTCACCGTCAGATATGTCGAGCTTCTCTGAACTGGTCCTTGCTGATTGGGTTCATGTGATCTCTTTCGGCATATTAAGACTCTCTGCCTTCGGGGCAGCCTGTGACGAGTGAGTTGAATTTCAGTTTTCAACAGGTATAAGTCGATCTTATACAAACATCAAACATGTCGGTCATTTTCTTCCACGACACAGTCTGCGGACACCCTACAGCCAGACACGAAACACACCTGCCACCAGGGCTTTGCGCCAACGGGAGTCTTTACTGCCCCTCCTTCACAGCAACGTTAATGCCAGCCTGTCCCGATGGTGGAATACCGGTCCTATTTGTCTCTCCAGAGTCTGGTTGCAAGCTTCCTCAGACTTTCTTCGAGCCTGGTGGGGGTTTGGCTGTTGCTACACTCAGATGCCATTGGACATAGGTAGCATGCGGCTAATGCGTTATCCTCTCCACGGCGATGAACCTATCGCGGCAGTTCCGGTGGAAGGAGGTGTCCATTGGAGGCAACATAGGCTAGTCACGATGAAAGTGCCGTGGTCATGGCTGATTGTTGGTTACATCATTTTCAACTTCATGAGTACTAAAGCCTTTTAATTAAAAGTGCTCGATATGCGAGAAGTTCCCGGAGATTTTGACAACTGCAAAACCACAAAATAAAAAGAGTGGCAACCCTGACCGCGCAGGATAGTTCCAGGTTTCGTGACCTATCTGGGACATTCCAGTATTGAGTTGGACGAGTTTCAAAGGGTCAAGAGCCGCAAACCAACGGAAACAGGCTACCGTCAGTGCCCTTAGGCATCTATCTAATTAAGTGGCGAACAAAATCTACAAGGACAAGGGTGGTCGTTCTGTCAAGTGACATATAACGGAGTGGCGCGTGTAGAATGGAAGGCCAGGAGACAATGCAGCCGAATTAGCTTCAAAGCTGGCCTTAGTTGCAGACGCGTTGCCGTTTTCAGAAAGTTTTCCTGCTCCGATTTCGAATACTCGCGCAGAAAGATTTAGTCACAAGCACTAACCCAAGACAAGTGGTAGAAGGAAGAAATCCTATGGCACTCACTTAATCGCGGCTCTCTTTTGTTACGGTCGGAGCCCGGCAACTATAACGGGAATAATTTTTAGTTCGTTATTCTACCCAAACGTGTGCTTTTTTAGTCATGTAATTTAACGCCTAACGTTAAACCCATCCAAAGGTTGGCTGTATCCAGTTTTTAAGATGCTTGCCAAGGTGTTTGAAGAAACTATTGGACATGGCGCAGTGTCAGAGTAAAAGCCGATTCTTACCCAAGGAACAGTGCAGTCTACTTTTGGCTTGGGAGCTGTTGTGCTTTGCTATTGGCGAGCCAAGTGACATGGTTGTCCGGTACGATCGGCGCCAGAAAGAACTCCGAATAAGTAGTCAGGGGTTGGCCTGGGACTAAGGAATGATTTCTAACCCTGAAGGATAAACCATTGGGCCGGTTGACAGTTACCAAGGAGCTGACCCAATGCCTGCCCATACCTACAGGAGATTCGTATAGGATGCGCTTGTCCGCCCCAGATGTAGTGAGCACTCGCTTAAGTATTATTTCGTCATGGAGTCATGAGTATTCGGCATATTTCACCGCTGCATAGAGGCATGTCCCTGAAAAAGGCACACTAGAATGCGAGAACGGAGCTGATCGTTTTGCCAATTGCTACCCCATCTTTGTTGACCAACCGCAAAACGGTTGAATATGCCCTGTTCTTGACTTCCAGGTTTCTCGCGAGTAGACTTGTTCTTAGTAACTCAGCTGCGCGCACGGATGCGGTTTCCTAGTGTGGAACTTCAGGGATAACCTACATATTGCCACCAAAACTCAGCCTCTAGCGCCCGTTTGGTGCTAAACCAGCTCAACGTCTATGACGGGGCAAAATACGCAAGACGGAAGAAGAGTAATAGTTACTGCAAAACTTGGAAAAATAAATGAAAGCTGAAGAAGGCTATTTGATGGAGTTCGTGCCAAGAAATCACTATACCGAATAAAGAAACAGTTCTCATGCAGGCGATTTCTGCAGAAACATGGCAATTGACTACTCGCATGTTGTGCTTCGTTACATAGCGCACGCCAAATTATGTCGCAGATAGTTGACAGTCCTTTTCCTCAACCTACTCGAAGTTTACCGCAGCTAATGACTAGTTTTCTATATTACGTAGCTGGATCGTATACTAAGATACGAGCAGGAGAACAGCAGCAGATTGAGGGTTAATCGATGGGAAGTTCGCTGAGCGGCACAGTGAAAAGCTGCTACGCCGGTTACTACTGACCTAAAACGTCAACAACTTTCCGCTCCCCCATGTACACTACCTAAAGAAGTGTGGTTCAAGCTTATTTGGCCAGCTGACAAAGGCGCCTAAGGTTTACTATAGTATGTAGGTATGCGCAGCCATTCTCCGCGTTTCTCCATTTTAGCTCTGCTACGACCGCCAATCACAGCCACCTCCAGCATCCCAAAGAGGAAACCCCCCAGGACGCAACATGCAGCAGGACATGCAGCAGCAAGGTATGCCAACATCACGCAGTGCAGTAACCATTTGTCAATGAAATTTCTGTTTTCGGAGAGACACTATTTTTGACGGTAAACAGGAACTACACAGCGTCCATCGTTGTTGTATCTCCGGATGCAGCTAAGATTGATTGTCCAAGTCTTGCAAGGGACACGGAAGGCCCCGAGCAATTTATCGAGATCCAGCAGGGCAACAGTCTTGGAGTGCTAGGGTCGGCACCCACGGCAGGCCGGAACCAACCAACGAGGTAGAAGGATTCCCAAACCTTGAGTGAACGGAAAAGGGGTGACCGGATAGCTGCACGGGCTCGACCAGCAACTCGACCACCTAATTTTGCCTCGCAGATGATCCGGCCGGCGACTACCTAAGGATCGACATCAAGATGTATTTTCATGATATGATGGCCTGTAGGAAGGCGCCCGCGGGACGCCACGAAGTCAACAGTATGCACACTATGGAAAATGGAGAACTGGATGATGGTCACGATCGTGATGCTACCGCTATGACACGTTTCAAGGCTCTTCAACAAACAGCAAACCGCGGTGGAGATATTGAGGCTCGTCGTCTATAAAAGGAGGCCAACATTTCCTGTAAGACTCCCACCTTCCTCTTGTTCTCCAGCCTCAAGCATCAACTACAAGAAGTCTTACTACCTTCGCTCTTCAGCTATCTATACAATCACTTTTTTGTTTCTACAAAAACTTCCCTCATTCAAAATGCAGACTACTCTCATCGCTATCGTCGGCTTCATCGCCACCGTCGTCTCTGCTGCCCCTAACTACAACCCTACCCCCTACGATGCCTGCCCTGACGGACTTTACTCTGTCCCGCAGTGCTGCGCTACTGATGTTCTTGGAGTTGCCGATCTGAACTGCGGTTCTCGTGAGTTTCTTCAGTTTCAAGATTTTCCCTTGGCTGCTCAGCCTTAGAAGCAGGGGCATGGCTGGGAAAGAGAACATAATTTGCTAACATTGAATGTCCTAGCCTCGGCTGTCCCTAGCAGCGCTGCGAGCTTCAAGGCCATCTGCGCCGCCGGTGGCCAACGCGCCCGCTGCTGCGTCGTCCCCGTTGTAAGTTGGCTCTCCGTTTGATTGTTACCGTCTATCCATGTTTGCATACTTGTTTCAGGATCGGCATTCTGACGTGTTTCCAGCTCGGCCAATCTGTTCTCTGCGAGACCCCCGCTGGTCTTGGCGAGCAATAAATCCCTAGTGTCCATCGGGCCGCAGCGGAGCCATGGGTCTTACATATGCGAGATTGGATCTAACGGTGTATGGATGCGGAGAGTTGTCGATCTTGAGGCTGCCATTGAGTAAACGGGAACAGAATAATAGGTGGTAGGACCTTGAAGGGTACGCTATGCTGGGAATCTGTTAGGCTTCCTGTCCACTCACTTGTCATGGTTTCGTGGACGCATGTAACCATGATCTAAGAAAAATCTATACCTAGTTATTCAATGCAACGATTTTCTGGGTCAATTATTTAGTTTCTCGCGATATTAAACATTTTGGGAGTGACTTGTCCACAACATGCTATTTCACACATAAGAATTGAATACTTATCCCTTAATATAAAGGTCTTAAGATTTGGTACCATAATAATGAAATACCCTGTAAATTATGATCGCCGATCGGGAATCCGTTACTATGGACGCGGAAAGAGTTATTGAGTGGGTACAGTTGCGCACCCATGGATGTGTGGGGTCATATTTGTGATAATGGCACGATTATAGTCTCCTGCATTTTAATAATTATGGATTCATGTCTTCACATGCCCAATCGCTCGTGTTCCTTAAACAATCAGACGTTTTACTTATTAAATAATTCTGCCGTCTTCTTCAGTAAGGGCTTACACATCTAACAAGCAAAAAAGGGCCAAATTATGTTTAATAAAGTTGTTGATTCTAGTACATTCATTACACTAAAAGTAGTTTACACTAATTCGCAATGTACGTTTTTGGCCGGTGGGAGTCAGTACTAGAATAACACCAAAAAGCCTTGTCCTCTTAGCCTCAAATATATAGCAAACTTGACCATATGAACAGCAAGCGGAAAAGTTAAGAGCCAGAATTGGTCTTCTGTTGCAAATCTGCTCTGTAATTATTTCACAACACCACTACTGATGATATCACCAGTTCTGCCATATTTACTGCCTCTTATTATTTCCTCTGTCATCTTTCCCTAGGAAACTATCCATCTACTATATGATATCACGGCTTGCTAGATTGCCCTTGTCATGCACCATTTCGTTTGTGGCATGGCCATTTAATCAAGTCTAGTTCGTACGACAAAAGTCGAATTAAGGCAAAGTAATATACAAACTTAAGCCAAGCTATTTTCGCTGTATTTTCCCTTCATTATTTCTATGACAATAAACTGGACTGCGTGCCACCATGCCATCATCTAACAATGCCACTATCTCACCCTAAGACTTCTTTTCTTTCAACTTAGACCATGCGAATATTCTAACGAATAACTCTGGCAGCCTTAGGGGCAAGGGAAATAATAATGTTTGTTGCGCTCAAAACGAAGACAAAAGTGAAAAGCACCAAGATTCTAATACAGATGTCAAAACAAGCATAGCGGTTTCGGGGCAAAAGGAGTTCGGTGATTGCCATGCAGTTAACTGCGCCGTATATGCGGGTAGATGACTCGTAGCTACCATACGCCCTCCTAATTATGCGCGCTACCGCAGAAGCCGTTACCGTCTCAGTCTCCATCCCAATATGGTAGCGATTCCGGCCGTCCAGCCGCCATTCAAGGGCCTCACATCTGGTGGGGTATGCGGAATTTGACCGCTACTCAGTGCCCACGTCGTTGTCAGTTTGTTAAAGTGAACATACGTGGTTTTAAAAGGTGTAAAAAGAGTAAAAACACGCCTGCACATAACTTCATGGCTTTCTGAGACGACATCTGGTATGTTTGACCCGTGCATACGAGTCATGGGGCTATGGCTGATAAACTAACTCGTTCACGAAGAGTTCGATACTGGTATTGATGAAGCACTGATGCGCTTGTCCGCCCTCCGCTGGCTGGTACCCACGGGATCTTATGGCGGGAATGCCAAGGCTAAGCCCAGCTCCGCCCCTGCAACTTACCATGTCGCCGGTACATCCGCCAGGTTGTTTGAACCTGCAATGATCTTGTCGATCTTACCCTTTTATAGATCGGTGGTGGGGAAAGGAAGAAAAATACTTTGGTACTTAAGAGGTTTGGGTTTGGATTCGGGGGTAACATCTTCAATAATAGCGGGGGCGCCAAACGAAAAGCCGGTCCTGCGCATAAATCTAATGCACGTCTTCAAGTTTTTCTACATGTAGGCCGCCACTGCTGCTCCGGGACGTTGTATTAAAGCTACATATAATAGCAATAAGCCTTTAATATTATATGTAATATGGAGATTAATAATATTTTGAGTAGCAGCGGCACTATAGCAGATAGCATATCGAGCCACTGACCTACACATGCAGCCTCAGCTGATCTACCTGATGATGAGAAGCCCATTTCGGAGATCGGCCGTGATCTACACGACAGTAGCAAGCATCTACTATGTCCTAGAGATATATTGAGGGCTAGATCGACGCCTCTGCCAGCACAACACTCTTTGTTGAGCCGGTGACAGTTTCTGACACTAGCTAAACCATGCACGCGGTGAGTATTCATACAACTTAGCAATAATAATAATTAATAATTAATGTCATTAAAAGTATTGTGTTTAATTTGTATAAAATTATATAGTTTTCACTTTGTTCAGCTTAGTAAGTTTTTTTTTTTTTTTTCCTCCGATGGAAACTAATTACACTGTTTAACATGTTAAAAAGTCAAGATGCTTTCACATTTATCATGAAGTGGTAGAGCTTTCTTCTGCCACTGTTTAATGTTATCAAGTCGTGCCTAGCCGTAGTCTTTTAAATTTAAATGTCACTAAGATGTGTATACGGGAGGTAGTCGTTTAAAAAAACTTTACATAAGCCTAAACTTTAAAAACGCCTTATGCATTGTGATTGTGCAGTCGTAGGGGATGGGCTAGCTATTTGTTGGACTGTGCCTTGGCAAGGGATAGTAATTTTCAAGCTTGTGGTCACAGATTAAATATTCCGGCCTGGTCTGATCTTTTTCAAACCCCGAAAGCCTTGCATGCGGCAAATACCGCGCGGTGAGAAAGGAGAAATAATCAGGGGCAAATGGCTGAGGAGCTCAAGGCATTAGATACTTCGTGGTGCATGCATTGTAATGGAGAAAATTGAGACCTTAGGGGCGGTTCCTTAGCTATAACAGCACACCCAAAGAGCGTCGCGGGGGACAGTACGCCAGAACATCCCAGCATTACGCCTATTCAATGTGTCGGGAAGTTAGAACCCTTCTGGCCGAATAGCGCCTCCTACCGCTATCTTTATATGTCTAGATTGCTACCGGAGCAATTGCGACCTTAACCAAGGGAAACGGCATCGTATGAGCGAGATGGAGGAAAAATTTAGGGGCTAGTTTAACTATGGTTCGAAGGGTTTTCATCCGGACGTCGAATAAATTATTATACAGGAGAAGATAGTTGGACTCCAAACTAGAAAGGGCAAGAATCGATATACCAAAGTGGTATCCCCAATCTTTCCACTATGCTGCGCGAGTAATTATCCTTTACAGAGTAAAATCCAAAGGAATTAACTCACTGTGCCTTTAAACCGAAATAGTTACTAATCCAGCTTCAGGCTTGTGGGTTTAAATTGAACTGAAATTCATCGACGATATGGTCCAGCGGGTCGATTGTCGTGGAGTTGGTATCAATCCTGGCTCTTCACGGCGAACTTGCAGTGGCTCAGACGCCTGTATTCTTTCCAGGCCGTATTTCGCGTTCGAAAGTTGGTAAAGTTACTTTCCCAGGCTTGCTAGGTTTCTACGGTTTGCTTCTAAGAAAAGCTCAAGTTTACTAGGGGTTCTTACCAATGTTCTCCTTCATAGCTATATTGCGATAGCTTAAAGGTCGCTTGAAGCTGAGATTTTTCGTGTATTTGAAGAATGATCTGCCACTAGTATGGCCGTTATATTGAAATCCTTTTGCCTTGAACTTACCTGTATACGTTCCGTATTCAAATATCTAGCGGCGAGATCCTGTAGTGAGTTGTAAACAACTTAGAGAGTGGACGAAGTTGAGATATGAGAGATAATGTCCTGAATATTTCACTTCTCGGTGTACTCATCTTGTTTTATCTAACGGGGCGGTTGTTTCATCAATAGTATTCAGAAATGATGTGAATAAATAAACAAATAAATAAAGTATTACATCGGTACCAAGAATCGGATACTAAAGTCCTAGTAAATTGAGCGTAGAATCAATCCTGATATTAATCATACCCCGAACTAGAGAGTTTGAGGATCTGTGAACCTCACATTAAGGTTCCATGATAATTATATGGCCCTAAGTAGGAGGACGTACCGCTTGTAGTGTGCATAAACAATGTATAGGAAATTGCTGTTGCTCGTATCTCCGTGCGATCATACGATACGTGTTGAAGGTACTTCGGTGACCTCGTATATAAAGCTAGCAAGACTATTAACGGGCCATCCTTACGTGAAGACAACGCAGGCAAATAACAGCTTACAGGACAGAGGCCTCGCCATATTGACGCAACGTAGCTCAAAGGACACGTTGTAATTTGACAGCTGTTGGGAGAGTGCTTTGACCATGGCCTTGGGTTATTCAGAAAGTTTGCATGATTATCGTTCGATGCTCGTTCGATGCAACTGCACGACTTGCTTAAGTGCCTATTTATTTGTCAGCACTAGTACAGGCTAGGAATGGCCACACCAAAGCTACTATGAAAGCTGAACATCAACCCTGCCATTCTATTCATGTGAAGGTCTAGATCAATTGACGTGTTTTGTATTTATTCAACGATATCGCCAATCTGTCAGTTAGTCCAAGCAGTTGATTCTTCATCCATATTTCAATACAGGCTTATCATTGTCCCCTCCGAACACTCACCAAATCATTCGGAGACCATCAAAACTAGCAGTTATCCTTCGTGGCCCAGCTATCAGCACTCTGAGTTTGGTTGGGCAGATCAGAGTGGCGGAGGATGCACCCTTAAGAGTCTTGAAATGGGCACCGAAAGTCAAGAGACACGATGAAGCAACTGATTCGAAGGCAAAACAAGATATCGTATCGCATAGTAAGGTAACAGGGGCTGATACTCGCTTGAGTTCTATCGGGAGATAGGTTAGTATAGAGTACTCCCTATGTACTATGGATCAATAAGCTGTTATAGCCTTAAGGCGTGATATAAGGATACGCCCGCCGTAGTGACTGCGCAGGGTTCTCGAGTGTCGAGCCACCAGCCACAGAGATGAGGCTTAGCACACCGCCACCTTCCGTATCAGTACATTAATATTCCTTGATTCCGACCGAAGTTCAAGATCTATCCTTCCCATATCATTAACTTTACAACCATTCCTTCACCCTCGAGATGTGCACGAGCTACCTTCGATAACTGCGTGCCTCAAATTTAATTCAGTTTTGATTGGATCTAATTGCCACAGTCGTTCTAGTCTTTGGTTTCAGTGATTAATCTACGTAGTGTGCTCCAGCGCAAGAAGGCCAGTTTGAAGGCAGGGTTTTAGTTACTAACAGTTCTAACGCGCAATGACACATCGCCTACACCCATCGAATGGATTGGCTGACCCACTGTGACACTAAGCCATGTGGCCAACTTCAAAATATGGAGTTCTTTCGAGGCACGGCCCGAGCCGCGAAGCCAGCAGTCAACGCCATCCCAGAAGAGGCTCCCGATCGAAACAAGGGTATAAATAGTCTTATTGCGTAACCATATAAACTCTATTTAAGGGTAGGAGCGACGCCTGACATAGAGAAGGCCCACCGAGTCGCCTAGGAGATCCTTGACCTGACTTCAAATAATCACCCAAACCACGCGAGGCATATGTCAAAGTTCGTGAATATGTACTGTATGTATTTAGAAAACATTTATCTAACCGATCGGCGTAGTCTGAGCTTTTCAACTAGTTACGAGTCGCGACGGGCACATAATAGCAGCTCTAGCTCTCTGATGGCCTCCTCTACACTCCAGCCACATGACATACTGACCGAAAGCTCGTCACAGATCGCTTCCTCACGATGAACTTGGACGGTATCCAAGTTGCCCGGATTCGCAGCTGCTAATATAGACAGGCTTTTATCCATTAGTAAATGCGAGTCCAGTTACTTGTCAGTGATATCTAGGAGGCTCGAAAGCCACTAGTAACGTAGTCAGGGCCCAGGTATAACAATGCTAGCCTCAGTTAGCCCTATATATGTCTCTGCACCGAGCTTGGGTAGATATCTCTCCGCCGGGTGGTCAATTCTTTTACGCCAGTTCCGCCAAACTGACCCTTCTGTTTAATGTTGATTAGAGCCACAAAAGCTTGACGCTATAAAAGCCAGTGCAATAAAGGTATATACTGACCTGCGGCGACGTGATGCTCTTTGTCTCGTGGTTAGACTTAGGGACCTCAGAAATTCATTTAAAAAAGATGCATCAGTGACACAGTCACTGAATTAGTTCTGGTAGATGGTATGTTTTGGCCTTCCTGCCTGATTATAGTTTAATAATTCATCATAGGCAATAATTATCGGCCTATTCGTAGGCGGACAGAGCCGTAACATTACGAGTGAGTCAGGTTTTATCGGCATGTATTTGTCTGATAAAGAGCGAATTCGTTTTAGACGAGAGACAAGAAACAAGCGGAGGGTAGACCTCACAATGCCTTCAGGACAGTGCACTCACTACAATTGAGTTTATCAGTCTACTGATCTGTAGGCGGAAAAGATCTAACTAATTTATTTTAGAACTTTAGAAATCGAGTATAGAGCTATACCGCTGCTTCTCATGAACGAAAGAGTGCAATACCGAACAGGAACAGGAGTAACTGGTGAAAAAAGTTATATACACAAGCAAGAAAAAGAACGTGTAGGCCTAGCTCAGTTCTTCTGTCCTCTCTCCAGAAATCCATCCACCAGTTTTGAATGTGGGCCATCAAGACTTTCATGGAAAAGGACGGAATAAATGGAACATACCTTCGAATAGATACAGCATGGTTTTATTTGCTAGCTACTACCCAGTAAAACATAATTCCTCGAAGGGAATAGACAACACCTTATAATTACCTGTTGCAGTATCTATATTATCTTCCTGTCCTTCTAATTCGTGGTCATGCTAGACGTCATTACTTGTAATACCGCAAGGCTGGACCTTGCTCGCCTAGATGAGCAGTGTAAAGTAGGAGAAGGAGACTGGATACACTGGCTACTTAACTACTATCCAGCGGTAAACCATTGCAGGCAGACCTTCATGCAGTCAGGGGTTAATAACGTTCTGGTTCGGCAGCTCTCAGAAGTGACATGATGGTGAGGAGGTAGGGATAAACGGGGAACGAATTTATTTAGTGATCTTTGAGAATACGCCTGAAAGTAGGGTTGGCGGTACTCTCACATTCAAGGGAGATTGAACACCTTGATTTATGATGTATAGCAGTGAGCCTAGGCTTGTATACTGTGCTATATTGTGTCACGCACAGCGATATACCTAATACCGTGCTCAATAGATAATGATATCATCGCGCCTATCCCAGTTCTCTTTAATGTTTCTAGATTCACGCGCTGCTATTATCATGGGTTTGACTTTCTCCTCAAATTCATCCAAGGGCAGTGGTTCGTAAAAAGGATTCTTTGCATATGTGATCGCTGTTAGCGTAGCAAAACTCGCCATAAGCAGACGGCAGGCTCGCAATTCGAAACTATCTATGTCTCTAGATTAGGAAGGCAAAGTCTGTATTATTTTACTGTATGTGCGTTCGATATAATATCCGTCAAGGGCTATTCCGTATGGATTTTCATTTTGGGTAGGGGTATCGTCCTCGGTCCCGAATATAGACTCGCGATTAGTAGTCTTATCAGATATTTGCTGTCGTATTTCCATGTTTGGAGGAGGCCTAGGAATTCCGGGTCCCAAACAAAAGCTTTTCCGTCCGTCACCAAGTTGTCTAGAAGTCGCAACTTACACGTTTTAATCAGATACAGTTCGCTATCCATGTACCGTTTGAAAATAACCATGATTTTCCCATAGGAATGGTCAGCTTTCCCCAAAGTCATGCCCTCCCTAGAATCGACGAGCTCTTGCCATTTTGCGATAGAACCATTCCCCACCAAAGCAATGAGCTGCGTATATCCATCACCAGTGTCAGAATTCTGGTTCGAGAGCTGTTCTGCTCAATGAAAGCCTGTAGACCATTCCGGAGCATCTCATTCCGGATCATGCCATTTAGATCTATGCATCCTGCTATTTCCCGCTTCAATTTGAAGTCTCCAGCGCGTCTCAAGCATGCGTATAACTTTGTCCAACGTCTCTGGAAAGAACTATTGAACGAAGCGTAGCTCATATTCAATTCGTGCACCTGGGAGTACCATCACAATCTGGCATGGCCCAATAACTTCAAAATAGCTTTCATCTGTGTTGTCTTGTGATTGATGTCTTAAGGCAATGACAAAGTCGTCGTAACCATCGAGTGCAAGAATTTGGCACAGCGCGGAAGATCTAATAATCTCGCAAAAGCTAGGAATTCGGACCCAATGTAGACGCCACCAGGGAATACATAACTGATCGGATCCATCACGGTGCTGCCAGTGGGTCTGTAATGCTTCCGGGGCCATCCTTTTGCCAAATAAGATAGAATGCCCTGCACCACCACGCAACCCTTGACAACGAGTGCATCAGTATCACCATGGATACTTGTCGTGCGAATAGCGGTTTTATTACCCGAAATAGCGTTGAGCGCTCATACATACAATTCGAGCAGTTTAATCAGATCAATGCTACCTTTGCGCATGCGCTCCTGGAAGCTTTCAAGGATGCAGTGTACCAGCAATAGATCATCGATCTGGACCGACCAAAGGCCAGCATTATACAGGTTCTTTAGCTCTACTCCGAGACACCGCACTCAAATCGGCAAAACACTCGCGATCTGAAGCGTACACCTTACGTCGAACGGAGTGCCTGTAGCCAAACCAGAGATGCTGAAAATTTGGCAAGGGTACCGCCACACTTGCAGTTCCGCCAGTGCTCCCGCGGGACTTCCTTTTCCAGCATCTCCCAGGCGCGCCAGGCACGCCGGCTCGACACGCTGGATCTTCCCCGTGGCTACGACCGCCGCGGTTTGCTTCCTGCCGAAAGCGCACGGAGGTGTCGACGGCGGGGAGGTTGGTCCGCAGACCTTCCGGGACACGTATGTCGTCCTGCGCTTCTATCCCCTGCAGCGCTGTTCAACTCCCCACCCCCCCGGCCGAAGAAACTGGTGCGCTCGCACTCCCCGCTGGATATGGGATGGATGTACAGGTCTAATTACTTGCGCGTGGCGGCCGCTTTTGCTGAGATGCGTGCACTCATGGACGCGGCATCTTGTGCCGCGCCGTATGCCTCGAGCAGCGCTTTTGGTCGAATGAACGAACTGACCTGGTCAGCGCGATATCTTGGCACCATTAACATAAAATGGAAGTTTTGTTTTTTTTTGTCCTTGGTGTTTTTCGTGTGAAGTTGAGTACTTATAGGGATATCTTATAATATCTAAGTGATAGGTGGGAAGGGAGCCAGGAATCTTCAAGCGTAATGTTTTGGGGAACCGTCGAGTAGCTAATGATCTATAGCCCTTCTTGTGAAAACCGAGTTCACCACCTGGGAGGAAAGAGTGAGGCTTGGATTAAGCACTCGACATGGGTTCAACTTTTTAGAAGTGTACAGACGCTAGCGAGGCTCGTGACGTAGGAATGCTGTACCATGTTGGCCGCGGCGATGGGTACTTCTAGTTGAATAGTAGGTGAGCTCCTAGTCAAGAATAACATCGTGTAGATCCGACGTGGATTAGTAGATAACTGTGAGCCACGCATCTATTATTGTATGAATAAGCCCTTGGGGTTGGTTCGAATTGCTCTATCATGGAATCTATATTCTATGGGGTATATGGAAACACAAATGAACTTTTACTCTTTACTATTAAGTCAAGTAACAAAAATTTGCGTCACTCTTTTCCCTTTCCCCTAATCCACCATTACGCGACCGATTCCTTGCTTATTAGTGATAATACGTAGATGATTAGGGTCGAGTCATGAGTGATATGCCGGGTGAGCTTCGCCCGCGAGCGTCCGGCAGCTCGATATGTAGCCGATGGACATTATGATTCATTTGGTATACGGGGGATAAGGGTTGGTCATCGGGTGGAGGATCTAACGTTGTCTGCGTGTGCCTCCGGGGTCGCGGATACGACCCGCTCACGCTCATCTTTCTCGGTCGTATCTTCAGTGTTGGCGAGGGCAAGGGGGTAGCATTCCGCGACGAGATGGAGGAGGTAGAACTGATCGAAGCCTCAGAGCCCCTGTTGAGGGAGAAGACGCTCGGGCGTCTCGATGTCCGACGGCTCTCTTCTTCGTCGAGGCGAAGGCCCTCACCGAGCTCCGAGAGAACATCCTGAACGGAGCGTCGCTTGTCGCATTGCTTTCCAAGCCGCCTCTGCCACCATCTCCTATCATTCTCAGGTGGGGAATATTCGACCAGCATGTCGAGAGCCTCTTCTACTTTCTGCAGCTTGTCGTCTCCCAACTCGAGAGGGAAATGTTCTGAGGCAATATCCAGGAGTGCGCCTGCGTCATGCGCTTCTCTCTGTCTGCCCGCGACCGACTCGCGAAGACCACATGCGTCGGCTTTGAAGACGAAAAGATCCGCGAGGGAGATATAGGGCAGCTTCTCAATATCCGTGACCAAACGAGCCGAGTCAGGCAGATAAGGGCAAAGCCAATCAGGTGTGATCTTGACTTCTACTGCCCACCCAGTTGGGTGCTTGTAGAAGATCGCTTGGGATTTCTCGACCAGAGCTTTCTTAGAATGCGAGAGGAGAGTTTTCTTCACTAAACTTGGCGAGGCCGACTTGCTGATGATGAATTCGATACTCTGTTGAGTTTGGTCAGCAGGCAATCAACCCTTTATGATAGTTTCTCTAAAATTTCGACATACATCGCAGGGTCCTGGTTGGTTTAGGTACTTCCTCACAGCCAGGTCGCCGATGATGGCAAGTCGGATGTTGGCGAGCCCAGGTACATCTTTCATCAATTGGATCACGCAAAGAGCAGCTTGTTCCAAGTCGACAATAGCCGGCCGGGCGACAGTTGACGACGAGTGCGGCATGATGCAAAGAGGATAAGAAGTCGGCACACCAATGAACAGAGAACGCGACCACTTACAGCCAGTTCGGCTGTTTTTAAGTCAACCTTGAAAGGCTGCAACCTGCCAGACCTAGTGCGAACCTGCTGGATTGGGCTGGCGTTGGGTACCTGATGTGCCCAACTAGGCAAATTCTACAGCCTAGAACAGGGACCTTGGCCAATGGGAGGCCATGATGGCTTGTTTTAATGTTATTAGTCTTACCTCAGAAGTATCTGAGTTACAGAGCGACTTGCTTTTCCCCCTTTATCGCCCCTGTAATAATGACAATAATAACTGTCAGACAATCCTCTCAGATAACTTGCAAAGCAGCCGAGTTCCTTCAGGAATATGCAACAAAATTTTCCGTGGCTCAAAATAGCCATGTGAATCTCTTTCGCAATGCGACGCATTGAATTGAAATTGATGCCGAGGGACGGAGTGACGTGTTGTTGTGCAGGGTGCCGACGGCGGAAATGAAGATGAACCTGGAGAGACCCTGAAAAGACCCTGAAAAGACCCGCTGGAACAAGGACAAGCTGCGAACGTTGGACAGCAACTCGCGATCCGCTTACAAAACAAATATGGAAAACAACAAGTCCCAGGTGGATGTGTGCCGTGGTAATGATGCCCAGTAATCTCTCCATCTTTGTTTCGTGAGCTTGCTTGCAAAATTTTCGCTACGGCACACCAAAGACGGTCTCGAGTCTGAAGGTGAGTAAACAATTTAATCGAACCATGATTGGGGGTGAGAATCAGCAATTTGCGGATGACCACACAGGGCGTTGACTGCATGTAGAAAGGAATAAAAATATGGCTAAGGGTGAGGCGTCGCTGTTCCCTCTGCAAATTTCCCGACAGCTGTGAGTAGTTCGGTCGCGGCCATTCCCACCGCACGCGACCCAATTATCGCACTCCACGCCACAAATGAGGCGGTCCTCTCCCATGTCCAGAGCGAGTGGCGGTGCACACTTGAGGGTGGTGTAGGACTTTCGATTTATGTAATGTGTGGTCGAGCACTTGCGTTGAGCTTGATAACATCGTCATCAAATCACCCGCTCGGCAGAGCAATCCTAATGACTGGCGGCTCTGGCCCCTTCGGCCACAGAAACGTGCGCTCGGGCATTGAAGCCGCAAAAAGGCCGTACTCTGTAGACGCGTTCGCCTTTCTCAAGCTCGCGACTGCGACCGTGGCGTCTCTGTCTGCTACCTTACCAAGGCTGTCGACCACGGAGCAGTTATTCACGCCACATGCCCTAACCACTTAGCTACCCACATACGCGGTGCTTTCATTGTCTCAAGACCATTATACCGGCAGATGCGTGAATCTCAAAGCTCGATGTTTGAGAGCGGTTGTGGAAGCGGGGTCGAGAACAAAGGGCAGGCATGCGGCTGACAGCGCTCAAAGTGAGATTGATATTCGCTTCGACGAGACTTCATGCGCGTTTTCGTACGCAGCCCAAAGGTAAGATACTCGCTTTATGTCAAGTGGTTGACGAAAATGACCGAGACCGCATCACGTGCCCATCTTACGACCTCTTTGTGGTGTCGAAGGGGTATTTTCCCTGAAGAGCTGCCATTTCATCGACAAATAAAGGAGGCCATCGTGGCGGTACTTTTGGCGTAGCCCAATAACACTATATGCTGAATTAATAGTGCTGTCGCTCCTAGTTGACATGTGTCATTGGCAATCATAATACCGAAAAGGGTGAAGTCTAGCCGAATTCGCGAATGGTAGTGCACCGCAAATTGCACGTTCGACTATCATCTGACTGCGTGCGGTATTGGAATCCGTCCCCAAGTCCTCGAAAAAAAGGGAGAACCGGGTTGTGGCTGGCTTGGCTGGTAATACGGCGTGGTTTTTCTCCGAACCATGCCTTTGCGCAGAACGAATGTGGTTTGACCGCTTGATTAGCATACCGTTTGATATGGGTTTTAAGGCAGATATAGTAATATGCTCACCAGATTAATTATGGAATCTGCCGGCTACATTTGGTGGCCCTATATATACAGTTTTGAGACAGATAATAGTGCCAGTGTTTACTGCTAATAGTTGCGATTGAGGAGCAACATGGCAATGATGAACAGACACCTGCCATGTCCAATCTTCCATGAAGTATTTGGTGGTCTTTGCCGCCTCGTGAACGGCTCATCTCTCCAACAAGCAAAGTAATCATCTATTCCCTAAATGCTATCCTAGGTACTTTGCTTTATCGATCAACGAATACAAAAACACCGCTGTCTCCGCACGTTATCCATGGTCGACAATGTCACAGCCTAGACAGTCCAATCAACCGAGCTTCGCTTTTACAGGTGACCTTAGCCGGCCGAGCTGAACCCACCGCCCGGTCGAACATCAAATATGACCCCACGATGGTGCACCATTAGTGCGAAGACCGACAAAACCCCACAATTAACCTCGTATTTCTGCGTTGAACCAGAATGTCACCTCGTATTTCTTCTGACGACGATGTTAGATGAAAAGAAGAACTGGGCTGCATTTCAAGCTAATTGATGGCTCTCCAACGGGAGGCGAGAAGGGTAGAGTATAAAGTAGCCATTATGACCTTGGAGTATCTCTCGAATGTTTACGTAGACCCAGTCTTCACCACCAGTCACCAAAAAGCCTCAATCACCTTCTTGTGTCCCCTTTCAAAACCATCGACCAGTCTATTTACAGTTCACATTTATTGAAAATGAAGAGTATTTTGGCACTCGTTTTCCCCTGTGCAGTTCTCGGTGCAGCTATCTCACCGAAAACGTCGGCTGTCCCGTCTACGCCGTTCACTGCCGGTGCATGGAAGGTCGCACATGGTTCTGCCCCCTCCTTCTACGGCACTGCGATCAATGCTAGCGGTGGTAAATTCTACATCAACCGCAACGCCAGCACATACTGCCCCGAGGGTGTTACAAACCTGGACTGTTCCCTGTTCAACGGAACGCAGACTATTTTAGACATAGGCGACAACTCCGACAGTATGTCTTTGTATGATACTGTTCCGGGAGGACAACAAGGCAAGCAGCCCGACCCATACCACATCCAATATAAGTCTGAGCTTAGCTTACTGACTACAATACGCACTTCTAGTCTATGTGGCTCCAGATGGGTCGCTGTCCTTTACACAGGCCCACTCTGCCTACATACCTGAGAATTCTACCATCAACGGCTTCTCTCGTAAGCAGAGTGCAGCGTTCGGCGCGCCAATCTATCTGTATAATGCTGGAAAGAATTGGTATCTCTGCCCAGTCACTGACGGCGCGCCGACGGAAAGGACTTACCAGGTCTTCCTGGCTCAGGGGAGCCTCGAAGGCTGCGTAACCACGGAAGTCAGGACTTATACGCCCAACGCTGGTAGTGTCTGGCAGTACGATTAGACGTATCTGAGTGAAATAGAACTTAAATAAATTTATGTTTAAATATTACCCCGGGGGTGAAAACGTGAACCAACCAGCTGAGTGTAACGGTATGATTGAAAAACTCTGAAAACGTACCTCGGAGAGTGATCCGGTCCGAGCAACAAGATGTCAACAAGCGCTAGCCTTGGTCTGGAGGTTTGGTTCGAATTTTCCCTAAGGTAGCTGCCTACCTTAATGCGATCGCGTCGTGCCGCTGTACAACAGTTGTGCATGCAGAGTGAAACAGCTTATCCCGCTCCAACTTGCTTGCTGATATTCATCCCAATTAACTTTGAACATGACAACACTGAGATATGGGGTGCAGCTTTCACTATTCACCAGGTCTGTACTACACATCATCATATACACACCGAACCCAGACTGATTAATTCTAAGCGCGAAACGATGTCTTCAATTTAGACAGAGAGTCCAGCTCTTTGCATGTTGTTTAAGACAATGGCAATCACAAAGTTTTTGCCCAGTTTCTACATTTCGTTCAACCCGCGAAGCCTTTGCAAAGAAATGCTCCCGCGGATTTAGGAGACACGAGGAAGGGATCGAGGATCTGAAGAGGGCAAATTTCAGCTCAAATTTTAGAAGTCTTTCTTTCCTTGCGAACAAAATGAGAGGCTGTGCCTCAGAACGACTACATCAAGATTTACGCGCCTTGGAGGAGGAGCTAGGTATTCTACCCAGGCTGAACCATTGATAGTGAAATATAGTTACGATTTCCTTCGGGTGCTAGACCCTACATCCTACAAGATTACAACTAAAGCCCGCTTTCCAACTTTCGCATGAGAGCTGGTACCTTTTGAAGACTTTTTGTCGTCTGGAAGTTCGCTCTAACGAGTTTCACAGTCTCTAGATACGCGCTGAGAAAATTCGAGATCAGCTGCGGCAAAGCATGGAGATTGAGAAAGAGAGTCACGGAAAGCTACCAGAGTGTTTATCTTTGTAACGCTTATCTTTTCATCACTGTAAAATATTTAGTTGTGACAATTTTTTTTTATAGGATGAACATGTTCGACATTAACAACATCGACCAAGACCGGAAACCTTTGTGGATCACTTCGGTACGAACGATGACATTCGTCATTGGACTTGCTTACTTATATGGTTATAGATGGGAGAACTGGAAAGAGCACCCAAAACGGCGCCGCCGTACGAGATACGCGAAATGCATCGTCGACCACGGAGCCCGAGCATTGCGGTCAGCTGCATCCCTAGCAGGCCCAGTGAGGCGGTTACGTGGCATGAGTTCCCTCGATGATCTTGAGAAAGGTAGCGTCGAAAGACGGTTTATCCTTCACCCTCCTACTTGCTCATCAGCTTTTCATATCTGGGGAAGGCATGCCTTTCATTGCCATGCTCGTTATCCTGAAACTGATAGTTAACACTAGAGTTTTAACTTCCGTTTGCTTAGGTAGAGCTCATTGTTGTTTCTTGCCACAAGAGGAAGGCGACTATGGCGGAAGGTGAGATGATTTCCGAACAATATGCTTCTTTACAACGCCTTGGGTCTCGTTTTCCTCGCGCGAGACTGTTGAAAGCTGGACCAGAAACAATCTGTCTATCCTTATAAATAGCAGCTATTTCTTCCTAAGAATTCTTATCCGTATCTAGAACTTCACTTACATAATCTTAGTTGTTAGAGCGTATAGATTCGTGACCTACATCATCATCAACCAGCTACCTCTTCTAAGCGAAGACAGGCTGCTGGGCTACTCAACAACACGCCACGGCACCGAGTTCTCTTCGGTACGTACACAATCTCGGCACATCTGTGAATCCGATAGTAGAGCAGGCTCTAATGTCTGGCATAATGGTAGAACACCATAAATATGAACAGCGGATACCTTTTCTATGGATCCTCAACAGTCAAGCATTCAGGAGCCTGCGGACTCCAGCAGTGATGAGAGCTCCTCAACCACCCCCAGTAATGTCAACAATTCACCGAGTCAATCCCCTACCATCTTAGCTCCTCCTCATGTCAATGGCCTCGTCACAGCTGCACCTCCTGCCATCACACCTCCTCCTCGCGTCTACGGTCCCGTTAACGGTCGCTCCACAAACCCACTCCCTCCCGTCGCAGCTCCTCCTCACGCCAGCGGTCTCGTTGCAACCGCACCGCCAAGCCATATATTTCCGCTCGCCGTATGGAGTGGTGAGCAAGTGCACCCTCTGCCCAGACCTGGGCCCAGTCTCGTACCTACAGAACAGCAATTCAGATACGAGCTGCCGCAACCGGGCCCGTCGCCGAGGCCCAATGGCGTATCATCATATTCAAGAGCACTAAACGGATCCGTAAGCTCGGCGTATGGCAACTGGCATCAAGGAGGAGCGCAATGGCTCGTCGCACCGCAACAACCTGCGCAACCGGTCTCGGCGCCGAGGCTCAATGGCGCGTCTCATTACTCACGAGCACTGGACGGATCCGCAAGCTCGGCATATGGTAGCGGATACCGAGGAGGAGCGCCATCGCACGTCACAACGCGACAGCCTACGCCAGCGACGCGGGCGCGGGCTCGTCGCGGAGCCGCTTTACGGGCTTTCCTAGAGCGCGGCCGTCGGCGCCCTCCTACCCTGAGTTTTCCTGAGCGCGGCGATCTAAGGCTAGATCCTGACATTCGGCCATCTGCTCACAACTGGCCATCTGCTCACAACAACTCGGGGCCAGAGCCAAGCGCAAACATGAGCAGTCGTCGCACTGGCCCCTTGTTTATAATTGACGTGGATGGCTACTACAGTCACACCCCCTTTCCTGCCCCTCCCATTTTGCCTTCGTCTGGGTCCGAGTCTCAGTTGGCCTTATCTCAACCCAACCGCGAAGACGAGCAGGGAGGCGCTTACACAAGCCATCTCCACAGGTACAGCGCAGCCGTCGTAGCACCACGTCCTCCCCCTCCTCCTCCACCACCATCACTGTCATCACCATCGCCACCGCCTCCACCACCGCCGTTATCACCATCGCCGCCACAATCCGGAACACACCCTCCTCAAGGACGCCAACCCGTGGCCCGCACAGCAGGACGCCGCCCAGGCCAGCTCGTGGCTTCCCGCCGTCCGGCCCCAGGCATCCGCAGAGCCATGGCCGTGCAGCCGCAGCGGCATCCACGATGGGGGGCCGCGATGCGAAGATTGTTGCGGCGGCAGCAACTGGAGCAGCGCCGACAGTGGAGACAAGCCCGATCGGGCGCGGCGGACGCCAGCAGGGGCCGCGGGCCTACCTCCTTGGAAGTGGCAGCCCAGGAGGACGGCGATGCAGACTGGGAAGATGTTGCTGAGGGGGAGGGGGAAAGGGAGGAGGATACTGCCGCTGCTGAGGAAGAGATGGAGGATAAGGAGGAGGATGCTGTCGCAAAGGAGCCCAGGAACGTCTTCACGCCTGCCGGAACAGAACCCTGAACGGGCGCTGGATTTACGGGTGATTTGAACGATTGGGGGAATAGTTCGTTCCAGATTCGCTGATGCACCGCGAAAAGAACCACATGCACAACGAATTCCGGGTGCACAGATATGGGCAGAGGTTTGAAGATATGATCCGAAATACGAAGTACAGAATATTAGGATAGCGAAGTGGCGATCGATAGCGTCATTTGGTGTTCATTTACGGCATAGAAACAGCGAGAGACAGGAGATGGGTTGAAAGAAAGCATAGAATATAGAATCAGAACAAAATGGATGTCTTTGCGCTACTAGCGGGATAGATCCTAGGCCTTCAACAATGTACTGGTGGTGATGCCACTGTTCATGCATGCACTACTGGCAGACGGCCATACATGGATGCATTAGGACAATTATTCATATTATATCATCACATGCGAACGAAGACAATCGCTGACTGATTGATCGTGAAGACGGGCTAAAAATACAGTGTGACGGCGAGTAGATGTATCATTAATCATGATCTTCCCTGTTTTTTCTTTCCCAGAGATCCTTTAGGCCGTAGCAGCGAAGCATTCTGTTCTTTCCTTGTTCTGTTTCTCTTCACCTTGGGAAAACAAAAATGCACCAAGAAAGTGAAGCAGAGCCATGTTCGGCGTAGGTCGTTCATCAGTAGGGAGGCTCAGTTGCCGCAGGTGGGGAACCCGAATGTAAATAAATGGAAATTGAGCGCGGAGAAAGAGCAGGGGATGAAGACACAACTATTGACAAACGCCAAAATGCCATCCATTAATCGGGTACCGATTTAAATCAACGCTTTCAACTCCTGGTTGGACATATGTATGCATAGAAGTGCAGTATTAACTTCTTGCCCTATGCAAGTCATCGTAATCAAAGGGAGTACTGCTCTCGACTAGTTGCGTGAATAGGGATTAAATTAAGGTGTGAGATTCGCCGTCCTCCTGTGTTTCGCGCAAGGTAACGGAAAAGCAGGTTGGGGTAAAATAGAGGATGTGCCCTTAAAACTTAGAGTGCGTTGAGGAATGCTCCAGGCTTTTCGCTAGCGCAGGTGAAGAGATTGATGTGGTGATCGCCTCGAGCCGCGCATCCTAGAATCATTCGGTGAGGATGGAAGGCAGTAGCAGCAATGGGTGCGCCGCGGTTTTGCTGCAGGAAGCTCGAGTAGGGTTCCATCCGAGAAAGCTCATGACCGTCAAAGTTGAACACCTTAACAGTATGGGCAGACGTTCCTCTAAACAATGGTTAGTTAACAGCCAGGGTTCTAAAATATCACACAACTTACACAGAGAAGACGGGTAGATGTTCATGTGTGCTCGCTGCGCGCAAAGTATCACGCGACGCCTGAATAACCCGAAGTGGGTTATCCATTCGAATATCCCAGAGCTTCACTTTCCCATTACGGCTGGCGGAAAGCAGCTCCCGCTGGCCACCACGCTGCATATGTACAGTGCGTATCCACTGCCTGTCGGTGTCATCTTTCCATTTCTTGACCATGGACTCCTGAGGGCGTAGACGAGTGTCGAAGACTCTTACGGCACCGTCGCCGAAACCAGCGACAAATATATTGCCGGTCATTTGGTCTGAGGTTAGCGAGGTGACGCAGGAACCCGACCGTGCAGGGATGTCCATTACGCAGGTCTCAGACGCCGCGGCCCAAACACGAATAACGCGGACGTCTCCCGCAACAAGAACTCTGCCGGTGACCTGTTGCCAGTCAAACACCATGCCAGAGTTGACATTACTCGGGACCATATGGGTCAGTGCCCTCCAGGCAGACGCGAGTTCGATGGTTTTGGCAGAATCATAGTTTCGATAAATCCGTAGTACTCCGTCCGATGACCCCGTCATCAAAAATGCGGTGTCATCTTCATTTATGAATTTCATATCGCTGATTTTCGACCCTTCAGGATTGCCGTTGGAAAAGCGGTTTAACCTATTCTGCCTTTTCCAGTCCCATACATAGACGGTGTTACCATCATCGGCGACAGCGAGGTGATCTTCAAACTGGTGGAATGTCATTTTAGTCGGTTGTGCACCGTTGTTCATGATACAAAGCTGATTGTTCCATTTGTGGCTTCCAGCAAACTGTTTCTGAGGTTGCGTTTCTCTCAGTATTGTTTCATTCCGGGATCTCCTCCAGAGTCGTTCATTGTACTCTGTACTTCCGGGTTCTTCAGCCTCGCTAGGTTTCATCTGGGGTTCGCGGAAATACTCGATGGACCAGTCTAGAAAGGTGCTGCTCAGAGGCAGAGAGGGTAAGTCATGTAGATTGCGGTCCTTGAAATTGCCTGACACTGGTTCATCTGCTACATTGTAATGAGCCGGCACATATGCTTGGTCATTCTGCTCCGGAGGAGTTTTCCAGTCAGCTGGGTACCGGAGCTTCTGAGAGAGACTCCGGGTGAGGTCGGGAGACGCCACTGGAGTTGAACTGCCTGACTTATCATCGCTGCTCCACATGCTTGGTAACTGGAGCAATATACTGGCAGTCCGTTTTAAGAGTCCCGGGGAAGGCTCTGGGTGTGTGATATCTGAAGTTGGTGCACCATTCATACTGTTTCGCGACGTGGATAATTGCTTCTTGTGACCCCAAGCTCTCCGAGCCTTCTTGTGAATGTCATCTGCCAAGACTTGGGCCTGGGAGCCAACAGATGAGGCTAGAAGCGCGTTGTGCACATAGTCTACAATAATCGTCGCATCTCGCTGAACTTCAGGATGAGGATCAACATTCAGGATCAGAATATGCTTCCAACAAGCTGCAAACACAGTATTGAAAGATAGGCCTTGGGCGGTTGCCTTGATTGTACCATCCGCAGTACGATTTTCCGGGCGCGCGTAGTGTAAGCCCATCTTATAATCCATACCATCGTCTGTAGGGGGGTGTTGAGTGTACTCTTTCTCTTCCAATAATTGCTCGAAAGCCGCAACGATAAACTTATTCTCGTAGCGAAGGACGAAGTTGGACAAGAACACAAGCAACTCTTTTCGGACAAGTGGACTTCCATCATTAGCCATATCAAGTAGTGTCCAAGCAATGGACTCCTCAATCCGAGCCACCTCGTCAGTCAGATCGGGGATGCCTAGGAAAGTTGTCATAGCGTGAACAACCGCTGCTCGGACTTCACAACAAGTGTCTTTGGTAAGAGTCGACAGCTTCATGGGGGCGTTTTCCCTAATGCCTCTCCACTTTGCTTCAGGAAGGTCATGCCATAGTTGACTAATGCAAAGGCACGCCCATTGTCGAAGCAGTACGTTATCTTGGTTTTTAAGATGAGCTAAACAATATGTCATGATGTCGGTTTGGTTACACACTACCTGTCCTGGCTTGTATCCCTTACAAAGCATGGCGAGTACAAACGCGCACATTGCTTTATGTTCGTCGCCATTAGCGACGGGGAGACCTTCAGACGGTTTAAGTATGGCAGCGAAGTAGTTATAACCGCTGTCTTTGATTAAGTCTGGTTGGCAGGAGATGTCGACAGCGAGGACTCTAGTCCAGATGAAAACCATTACTGGTTTCAGCTCCGACGCAGCTGACTGAAGTAGCTTAAGGACGTATGGGAAGATACCAATACTGAGGGCGAGCTGGACAGCCCAGGGGCCTAGATCTAGAAATCTGCCTAATAGAATTAAAGCCCGAACTCTGTGCTGTTGACTGAGCAATACCTGCAGTACTACAGGAAGCTGTTCGGGGGGTCTCTGCAGCATGGCATCGCCTCGCGCGAGGTAAACTTCGAACGCAGTGAGCTGCTCAGCAAAAAAAGTTGAGCTCTGGTATTCATATTCAATCCCTTCGCTTTCCTTCTTCTCTAGCATGGGCAATTGGGCTAAGGCCAAATCAACTGCAAGGTCCCAGCTTTCCCACAGAGGGTGCTGATGTGTATCCGGTAATTCAGGATATGACTGGGGGTGGCAACCGTAGACCATCATGATTCTCTGCGCGAGGATAAAGTTTCGGAAGAGAGCCGCTACCATGAGATCTTGTCGGAAGAATTTCCGGAAGAGTTGGCGAGGCAAAGAGGTCCATGCAATAGTGTCAGTAATCGCCGTGAATATCCAATTCAACTCTCCAAGAGGGGTTCTCCGTTCTTGCAGACGGCCAGGAAGCTTTTTAGCTCGCTCTGGCGTCAAGTTTGTCTTTAGAGGGTTCTGCAGGACGAAGAACCACAAAGCCATCTCTATTGGCGTTGTAAGACACGCTGTGAATAGATCGGCTGGTAGTAAAGGGTTTGTTGGGAGATTTTCCTTGACGGCACACGCTGCTAAGTGAAGATATGAGTCGAACTTGACCTTTTCATAGTTGGGATCTGCGGCCGCGTTCGCTTCCTCCTCCTCTTTATGCTTTTCAACAAAGCGATGATAGTTATTGAGGATATTGCCTGCTTCGGAGCAATCCCAAACGAAAACAGTAGGAGCCTGAAGCCATTGCTGCAGATCATATAGTGATATTGGGATGTACTGAGTATAATTCTTATTGAAAACCCAAATCTCACCGGACGCTGTTGGCTTAGGAACACCATGCCCATTATAGTGTAGCAGAACCCTCTCGTCCTTGGCGTTCCTTCTGAGAGACATGCAAAACTTCTTGGTTTCCTCTACCGAGGGGTCAAGATATTGCTTGTATCGTGTACGAACAGAGATATTTTCATACTGCGCCTGTAGAGACTTTCCTATGCTCTCTAAGGCTTTAGTGGCCGGGGGCACGAAGGGATCCTGCCAAGCCTCGAGTTTGGCGCCAGGATTGGTTTTCAACTGATCGGGTGGTTCAACTCCTATATTGAGACACACTGCGAGAGCAGCCGAAACGGTTTTTAAGCGATCCCTCATACGCCAGTCCTCGATTTCATAATTGGGTGCCTTGGGCTGCCCAGTTGTCTCATGTCGTTTGTCAGTGAAATACATATACCAATTCTATAGTCCAGATTAGCGAAGCCGTAGGATTCAGTGTTAGATAGGCTAGTGTGATGGACCCGTGAGATACGACAGAATATTTCCATACAGAAATAGTGCCACACTGCTACCTCGAACCGCTGTTTGAAGCTGAATTAGGTAAGGGCGGCAAAATGTCCAAGGACAGCCAAGTCCAGCTTGGTTATATTCGAGACGAAGTGCAATGGCTACAATACCGACGATATAAGATAACAGAAATCTATGGCCACTCACGTTGGCTAATTGCGATATGATGTCTTCTGATTGATAATGATCTTCAAATCCATGGCGGGCGCCCCATTCGTAGATCTCATCGTCGGCTGGTTCCGAGTCTTCATGTCGCACGGCATAATCACTCTTGGATCGTAACAGTGGGGGTTTGGGGCGTTGGGAGCGGCCATAGTCGCCATCGTCCTGGGAGGTTATAATGGAAAGCCTTTTTCTGTTAGAAGGGTGCTCGATTACCCTATGATCGAAATCGCTGCCATCTACTGCACTACTCGATTGGCCATTCACTGATGCTGTTTCCTGCTTTCCCAGAGGCTGAGTAGGGCAAGAAGAGCTAGTTTCGGCGGATACGCCATTGGTGCTTAGACGTGAAGGCATGGCAGCACTGTTAGCGACGACTAGATTGGGGTTGTCGCGTGTGGATCGCGAAGCGGAGGAACGGGGCGAATATGGTGTCGTATTGTGAGCGTTGGCCTCTGCAGTGCGGCAGGATGATGAGCCAGCTGGGGGTATGGATGACGATGTAGTCGGCGCGTGTTGCTGCTGCTGTGTAGGATATACGGTATGGTGATGATGCGCTACGACGGCGGTCATGATGAAGACCCTGCGCCTAGTCTCGGCTGGCTAGTCGGGCATAGGTTGACCAAGGTAGCGAGCTACGCCCTAGAGCAAATTCGGAGACGTGCGGCGCATGGAGCAGGAGTAATTATTGCCTGCAGGCAATAAGAAGTACTCACCAGAATATTGTTAAGTACGGAAAAGAGAACTGAAGACGGCCTTGACTTTGGAGATTGGATCGATCAGGTTGAGCCGAGCTGGAGTATCCAGACCGACTCGCCCCCAAGTCGGATGGACGTGATGGTGGCCGGCTCAGTAGACCCTACCTCTTAATACTTTCCGAGCCGAGCTGACCAAGACTTGCTCGGGCACCTCTAACTGGCTGCAGGTGGTGGACTGGCAGGCAGGCTACTGGCTAGGTAGCGTCAGAGCGTCAGCGTGAGTTGCACATGCTGGAAAAACACAAACCGAGAATAGCAGTAACAGTGGGCCTCGTCCGGCTATCCCACCTATGGGAAGCCAGAAGCGACGTTGCAACCCTGCAGCTGTGCCACTTAGCCCGACCCAACCCAATCAAGCACTTAAGGGCAGATACATGCACTTCGCATACTTCGTACATGTGCGGCGCAAGTATACTTTAATTGCTCGCCTAACGTCAAATGACTTTTATTGCTGCTCAGAAAACAGCTCAGATCCCGACTATCCAGATGGTTGTAGCACGGCTTGCTGTTTGCGTGATCTTCACATATCTTAAAACGAGTGTCGCTTTTCATTCAGGTGCTTTCATATAACATGTGTTAAAACTACTATGCCGCTATAATTGATTTTAGATATTCAAGCTGATAGATTTTTTGCCCCTGAAGAGTACCAGTGAACACCACGTTAAGCCTTTTACACCTCGAGCTACGGATGCACAGCAGGTATAAGAGACCAGATGCTCTAGCAGCTGCCAGGTTCCTGCACAATATATAGATTTGAGAAGACATATAGAATATGACTGGGCAGCGAGAAGAATCTGGTCCTTTCCCTGGATCTCTTACTGGTAGACAAATATGCCTATTTGCATCCTATAGAAGCCTGCGGTATACTCAACTGGTATGTACTTACTAACACCTACCAACAAGTACCAGCGAAATAAGACGGAGGCACCGACACCAGAGCTCCCTAACCAATAGACATTATCATGTGACTGACGAAGAATAACCTATCTGCATGATTGGTAGATACTTCACTACGCAGGCAAATACAAAACGGTGTGTGACCAAGCCTTCGCAGTGGTTCCTAGTCAATCCACAATCCCAGTGCTCTGCAGGTTCATTTGCAGATGCAAAAGTGAAGTGAGAACACGAGAGCCGAACCTAGTCGGCTACACAAAACGCTCGTGCTGCTTGCACGTATGCAATACATACAGGCAGATAATCAAGAGCGATATCAATTGCAGAGGAACTGTCAACGGCTTTCAATGCAACACACACATATTGCTGAATGCGGCTGACCTGCCATTGGCTAATTAAACTAATAATTGCACTAGCCGTACTGTAATAACCAACGAGCTCACGTGCCAATAATCTTTAGTGTTTCAGGTCGCCTTTTTAGGTCAAGTCATATCGGAGCAACGTTGGGGTCATGGTCAGGGGCCAAGGGGGTTTCTGTAAAAAAGCTGCACAGTGATATTTTGGCTACTGCATGATGCATCGGTGGCTTGGGGATAGATAAATATAAGAAATCTCATCTTAGTTGAGAAAAGGGGAAAAGTATGTAGCAGCTCGCTTGACAGACTATCAGAACCTGTCCATATATGATTCCTTTGCAGAGTGTAAAAATAGAGAATTCGCATCTGGAAGTGGCTACTTTAAAATGTTGCCTTTGCTCTACTAGTATCTTGGTAGATATTGACAGAAGGCCGCCGGCCAAGAATCCTTCACTCTTATATCTCCCGGCGGGAAATATTGGTGTAGTCCGGTTAGTAGCGTGCAGTGCTGCGTCTCTCTCTATAAATATAATTATATTATGGGACTTCTTAAATAATCATCACTGGAATACAGTCAGTATTCAGTAACACCTCGCTCTAAAGATGATGGCAAACTGTGCCAAGAAGTTACGGATGTGTGTCTGGCTTTAAATAGGGTTGTCTTCACTAGTATTTAAGACATTGAGGCTCTGGTGCGAGGCTTGAAACAACAAGCCTATAACATGTAGTTCGAAACCGCACATTACCTGATATGCTCGACTCTCTACTTAGATGCCGGAGGCGCACGTGGACTATCATATCGCAAGGAGTAGGCGGACTTAAAATTTTATCAACCCAGCAACGCCGCCTCCTATAAACCGAACCCTAGTTATATGTGGTACGTGGGAAAGGAACGTGTCGGGCGGCTCATATCGGGGCATATTAGACACGTACAATTACGTACATAAGTGTGAGATGGCAAGGGTGTCAATATTGGCTCGCGATATAGCATGCTGCTATGGCTGAGCGTGATTATGACCATAACCGGCCTCGAACACTTGTGACAATATATGAGTTCAAAATAAGGAGCATGAATGTGATTTCTATGTGATAATAAGTGACATGTGGCCCAAGCCTCGATATGTAGCTAACGCTAACAGAAGAGGCTTGTCTGGTTCCTGCAGTGTACCCACTCTATTTTCACGAGTTTGCGTTGAATGCTGGACTCGGTTGAATGCATTCGGCATACCTGTGCGCAATTTACGTTTAATGAAGAAAAATGCATGCGAACATGGGAAATACTATACATAGCAGATAGCATCGTTTAGTTAATGCTTTCCAGTCCCTGGATTTCCTTTCAGTTTTCAACTTCCTTGCCATCAACTCTGTGGATCTGCAGCCCCACCAAGATGCATACCAAATGCTCACGCTAGCCCTTATATAGAAGTACTCAATGGTGTTTGGCCAATCATCATTCACTATCCTTAAGCTAAGGACCTGTCTGCAAGGAGCGCAGGCGTGGTGACCCCTGACTCCCGGCCCCCGAGGATGGAATACTTCACGCTAGTGCTCTTGTGCCTTGGAGTCCAATTTTTAGGCAAGTGACCGCTAACCGTTAGCACCGACCAGCACCTGTTGGGTACCGACTCAAACAACCACCCCCAGCTCGACTTTCCCCCAACCACACCTGGCTGGCGCTGCTGAATTTTGGGAAATTTGTCGCAAACCCCGACCAACCTCGTCGCCGACCTCCTTCTCTTCTAACTCTTTCAATCTATTAGCGACCACGATCCTCCACTCTGTCCCATTTTTGTTGACGCGCTCGGTCGGTACCAACGGGACACAACAGGACATGACTTGATATGACCAACTAATGAACAGATACCCTACTTCCAGTCGATTCTCATCGGAACGGCATTGAGTTGCACAAATCGTTACTAGATCATTCTCGAGCGTCGCCTATCTGCCTTCCGACTGCAGCAAACGGCTAATCGCACCTGTCCGACTTTACTTACGACCGCTTGTCGTAGCCTACTCTAGCCCTACGATTGCGACGGTTAGGAGCGATACGCAGACATCTTACGATATCCTCCAAACGCCATTAGTGAACACATCAGTGGTCTGAACTTGAACTCGACTGGGGATTCAAGAAAGCGCCGATACGCATTGTCTTACGAATAGCGGTCCACCTCAGGATCCAACCTTGAAGCTGCCACGTCCAGCCATTCCAATTTTCATCGATTCAACCACGAAATTTGACCGTAGTTCTCTGCATCGATCGTTCCACACTCGTGCTGACGCCAGGTCGTCCCGACTCGGATCATCTCCATTAGCGTTGCCGGCATTCCACTGTCGCTTCCACACGATAGGTATTAGGCTTGACGTCGATAGTGTGCTGAGGTCCTCGCTGGGGGGCCCGGCTTCAATTTCGATATGGCATTTCTCTTCAAGTCCAAGAAGAATCAGGACAGGAACATTTCAAGTCGAGATGGTCCTCCCTCTTCCGGAGGAATTCAAAGTCCCGCGGGGCGCATAGCTAGAGACGAGAAGCATGGTGCACGATCTACGCCTACAGGTAGCCTAAACTCGCTGGATGATGGTGGCGGAAGCCCTGATGTCGAGAAATATGCCGCTCGACGTGCTGCTCAACTGGAGCAATCACAACAGACGCAGTCTCAACAAATGAGTGATCTACCTGTAGGTTCAATTCGTCTTATCCCACTCATTGCACCGCTTTTTGCTAACTGGTTATTAGTTTCGTAACGGACCTCCTCAGAATGTAAACTCATCATTGTACCCGTGGTCGCAACGACGGTTAACTTTCACTTCGAATGTGCCTAGTCCCTTTCCGCGATATGGCGCTGCTGTCAACTCTGTTTCGTCTAAAGAGGGGGACATCTACATTATGGGTGGCTTGATAAATAGCTCAACCGTAAAGGGGGATTTGTGGATTATTGAAGCCGGTGGTAACTTAGCATGCTATCCACTTGCTACCACTGCTGAGGGTCCAGGACCGAGAGTTGGGCATGCATCTTTGCTAGTGGGCAATGCATTCATTGTCTACGGTGGTGACACGAAGATTGATGAGACCGACGTCCTAGACGAGACGCTATATTTACTCAATACTTGTATGCGTCAATTCTATTCAACTGCTTTTCTTCCATCCTCTCTTCCTGTCCTCCATTCTACTCAACTTTGGCTGTGGCTAGTAGTGCTGACTAGCCTTCACAGCTACGAGACAGTGGTCGAGGGCATTACCAGCTGGGCCCCGGCCCTCGGGGCGCTATGGGCACTCATTAAACATTGTCGGATCAAAGATTTATGTCTTTGGTGGTCAGGTAGAGGGCTACTTTATGAATGATCTGTCAGCATTTGATTTGAATCAGCTGCAAATGCCGAATAATCGGTGGGAAACCCTGATCGAAAATGCAGAGAATGGTATCGCACCCACTGGAAAAGTCCCTCCAGCTAGAACGAATCATTCTATGATCACCCACAATGATAAGATGTATCTGTAAGTGATTCTAATATTGATCTTAACGGCTTCTGTCTGCTAATTCAAGTAGATTTGGTGGGACAAATGGCTTCCAGTGGTTCAACGATGTTTGGTGCTATGACCCTCCCACAAACAAATGGGCTCAGTTGGACTGTATTGGTTATATACCAGTGCCGAGAGAAGGTCATGCTGCTGCGCTTATAGACGATGTTATGTACGTCTTCGGGGGTCGAACCGAAGAAGGAACAGATCTTGGAGACTTGGCCGCCTTTAGAATCTCGTCTCGTCGCTGGTATACCTTCCAAAATATGGGCCCAACACCATCCCCTCGATCTGGCCATAGTATGACCGCTGTGGGAAAATCAATCGTTGCTGTCGGAGGAGAACCAAGTTCCGCTACCAACCAAGTCAATGACCTTTCTCTTGTTTACGTTCTTGATACGACGAAAATCCGCTATCCTAATGATGCGCAGATACAGTCTAGTACCCAAAAACTACAGCAGGTGAGAAGACCAAGCGGTGAATCAGCTTCCGGACGTGGACCGCCTTCTCGCGAGGGCTCGAACGGACCAGACCCCAAAAGACTTCCTGGTGGTCCAGGAAGCCCAACAACATCAGGCAAAGGGGCCAGCGGAGCAGATATGAGCGGCCCGCCTCCTGTCAGCAATGGAATTTCAAAGCTTCCAAGGGCAGCAGGCACTTCAACGCCTTCAGGTCCACCGCCACAGGGGCAGCCTCCGCGACCGACTGTTGACACTGGTGGGGCTAATCGGCGGCTACGGAATACCTCAATCGAGCGGATTGAAAGGGAGGTTGCTAGGACTGGATCGGCTAGTGCAGGTAGCCTTACACAATCACCTGTTACTCGAGATGCTACCAAAGAAGAGAGCCCAATCACCAATGGCCGGAGAACGCCGAATCAGCAAGTGGCCAGGAGTGTTTCAGGAGGAGATAACATTGCTATAGAAGCGCCGAAGCCAAAATCGCCTCGGCAAACTCGAGGCCAAGGCTCAGTTGATAGCAGTACTGAGCCCAGCCTGAAAACTGTGGCGAACAGACCCTCTTCTCCTCCTCCACCTACCCGCCAAACCAGCAACCCTTTGTCACGAAGAGGCTCTAATAGAAATTCACAGACCGTGGCGCTACTAAAAGAACTAGATTCTGCGCGCAATCGAAACGCTTGGTACGCCTCAGAGCTTGAACTAGCGCGTAAGGCTGGGTATACGTCAAATGCCACCCTTAGTCCTACACTTGAGAGCCGAGGAGCAGAGACCTTTGACGACGAGGACAAACCCTTGATTGAAGCTCTTTTGGCAATGAGACAGGAACTGGCTAATGTTCAGAGCTCTGTGGACAAGCAGGCCATTCTAGCAGCAAAGCAAATCGCCGAGGCTGAAAGACAGCGCGATGCCGCAATTCGAGAAGCCGTCTATGCCAAAGCAAAGATGGCTGCTCATTCGGGGAGCGCGGCGAGCACACCGCAAACTGATATGGATCGAGGCGCCGATACTAATAGCCGTGCTACTGAACTAAATCGAAAGCTTGCTGCCGCCCTGAATCTGCAAAAGGAATTGCAAAATAATTTGTCGCGTGCTGGGTCCAACCTTGAAGCTGAAAAGCGTGCGCGTCAGCTCGCAGACGAGACTCTTAATGCGACACAAAAACGAATGACTGAGTTGGAATCTTATAAACAAGAGACTTCCCTGGAAATTGAGCGACTCAGGGCCGAGTTGCACATGGCGCAACGCGAAGCTCGAGAACAGTCTGTTATCGCAGCTGAAGCAGTTGCTGCTACTCAGCTTCTGCGCATTGAGAAAGAGGAGTTTGAGTCCAAGTATAATGATGTTGCCAGAAACTCCAAAGAGAACGACAGCTTTGAATCCTTGCGTAAAGCTGTGGCAATGTCAAATGATATGAGGAACCACCTTGAACGAAGATATGACGAGGAGCGATCTCAACGCGAGAATGCCGAATCAAAGCTGAGTAAACTCAAGGCTGAGCACGAGGCTCGTACCGCCGAACTAGTGGTAGCTAGTCAACGACTACGAGACGCCGAGGAGCTTGCTGAACGTAATGCAGCTGAGGCGCAGACTCATCGCCAAGCCGTTCTATCCGGTTTAGAAAAGCTTACAAGTGATCCAGGCAAGGCCAACCGAGCTGATGCTGAGCGCATCACCGCTCTCCAAACCCAAATTAACGAAGCCAGCAGCCTTGTCAAGAAGTATCAACAAGAGGCTGATGCTGCTGCCGACAAGCTTCGTAGCGCAGAAGAACGTATCGCTGGGCTAGAAGCCTACCAGGAACAATCGAGCAGAGAGGGCGTCACAATTCGTCGGCAATTGCAGTCCGCTCTGAGAGATACCCAATCACTCCAGGCAATAAATTCAGATCTTAAGAACCAGTTGGCGAACCAGCAACTGGATACTAATGCTATTACTGTGCAACACAACACGCTGAAAGAGATTCTAAGCGAGAGAGGCATCAGTCCTACTGGCCTTGCTCGTGTGCGAGGCATTGGGACTCGCACAGATTCACCCGATCTGACCCGTGCTGTGGAACTTGAACGACAACTTGCCCAGGCAATCGCAGCACATGAGGAGACGAAGCAAAATTTCATGGTGCAGACACAGGAGACCGAAGCAGCGTATCGTGATCGCGTAGTGCAGCTTGAAAATGACTATCAATCGGCTGTCCATTATGTGAAAGGCACGGAGAAAATGCTGAAGCGGATGAAGGAAGAGCTGGCCAAGACTAAGACTGAAAATACGCAGTTAAAGAATGAGAACTTCGAGCTAGAAGCACGTGTTGGAACGTCTGACGGGCCTACGGCAGCTGATTGGCAGGCGGAACGGGAGGCCTTGGAAGGGAAGATCGAGGCCCTGGAAGCAGAGCTGAAAGAAACATCAGCACAACTAAACCATCAGCTTACTGAAGTGCGGAAAGAGCTGGAGACTGTCAAACAGGAACGTGACGCAGCCAAAAAGTCCAGCGAGGAGGTCTCGCAACAATTAGCAGCTCGAGAGAGAGATCTGGAACAGATGCAACAAGAAAACTCGCTGATTGAAAAACGAGCGGAAGAGGCAGAACAAAAAGTCAGCTTACTTCTCGATCAAGTCGAGACCTCTGTTGGCAATTACCGAAGGCGTAGTCGAATGAATTCCGATCCACATACCAACACCACCCCTAACATAAACGGCCAGGGTCAGGGCCATACCCGGCAGGAAAGCTCAGAAGCTGAAAGTCTCTATGGTGGGCTTGGAGATGCTAGAAATAGTGCAGCCTTAGAGAGCTTGGCCAGCGAGCTTGATATGCTGCGATCACATTGGGAGACAAGAAACAAGAACTACCGTCTCTCAAACACCTTTGATTTTGAGGGAACCACCAAAAGAGATGATGACGGCCATGGTCTAGGACTCAGCGAAAGTTTGGCTGACTGGAGGAAGCGGCTCGACACAGAAGAGCATGAGATCGATGATCGGGCCACAAAAGGTGGCAGTGGCCAATGAAATAGAGGATCGCCCTATCTGTCGATGAACCTTCCCAGTCAATCTCGAGTGTTCAATATGGTCTTCAAACAAACCCGAGGACGATAATCCGTATATTCCCTTGTGATGGATGGCCATTTCCGTCGCATAATGTGTAACACGACATATTGTGGCATTAATCATTTTGTCTTGTCGTTGCTGATTTGAGCGACGATTTCCTACACGACTTTGTCCGGCTGGTCCATGGTCGCGGGATCATTAGGCCATATTCACTTTTATTCCCGAGTAATGAAATTTTCTCGTCTTTTATTTTACTTCTATTCCACCTCCTTATTGTCTTCTTCCGGCGCAGGCAAGCAGAATTACTGTTTAAAATACGGAAATCCACCAGCCAGTGTCTGTCGTCTTGGTTGAATTCGTTTACTTTAAGTAATTTACTTCCTTGAAATCTCATCTGCATGTTTTGAGGCAAAAGCATGAGATAGGGCGATGGGAGGTAAGCTGTCAATTTCAACGTCCTCACTACGTAACGCCTATTGTACAATACAGAGGCAGCACTTGCCCATATCATCACAGGGATGATGACGGTGTCATCGGATGGGGTGGCCGCCTTGCCTTATTGGAGCAGTTGAAAATTGTGCAATAATTGTAGCTAGCAGCCGAATGAGGAATGATTGTGTTTTTTTACTAGCTGATTGAAATACTATATTGGTACTGCATAATGCGTAGCTCATATACCACCTGTAAGAAACATCACGTACCCCTTATCTATTATTGAGGCTATTAGACAGTGCTGTTGCGGGTACGGGTTATGATAAATCATATAGTCCTAAAACATAATCCCTCTACAAACAGAAAGACTAGCTTCGGTTAGTTTCGGGTCTTGAAGCGTATGGCTAGGCCAATACGATCTCTAATGAATACGGACCTTAACACTTTAACATGGCCATTCGATCTAAAGGTAAACACCGGCCACACTTCGCAACACCGCCCGACACAGGCACGCACGCACAGTCGCGAGTACGTATACACATGTGACACTGTACGGCTAAGCAGTACGAGTCAAATACGAGGTCTGCCCGGAGTATAGAGAGTGAGGCACAACGTTTTTCAAAGAGTAGACGCAGGTTATAAACACAGCTAGCCCTGGAGATTTAAAATTGTATATATGTGTAGATAACATATAGTCTGACCACATCTCATGCCCCCTGGGAGGCTTAAGCGACTGTATCGCAGAACCGTCTCATGATTTTAGTCACAATACACAAACAACGAAACTGGCTTCGTATCCCTCCGTATCAGATGCCAACTGCTTATGGCTGGCGATAGGATCAAAAGGAGAGCAAGAGGAAAGATTGAGTCTAGTCTTGAACTCGACCAATGTTCATACATAATCTTAGGAATAGTAGATAAAAGATACGCGAATCGATCAATAAAAGGAAGACTCTTCTTACTCGGCTATTTTCCGTTTCTTAATCCTCCATATATCCTTTTTGTACTTCATCTACGTATTTCCCTTGTCGGCAGGGCTGCTAATCCACTTACTTACTCCCACTACAAGCCAAGCCCCATTGCAACAGAAGACGTGCTAGTCGCGCGCAAAACCCTTCTCGGTATGAGTTAGGTTAGTGTCGCCCATCCCTCAAATATGATACCATTGACAGAGGTAGCTACGGGTACGATTGCAGATATCCCTCACTGTGACCTCCAAAATGCTGTGGACTGCTCGTTCTGAGATCGTTGGAGTGCTAGGTGCAAAGTGGGTCAGAGGAAGGCTGGTTTAATAAGAATTAGAGTCGGATTAAGGAAGATGTTAGGTAGTTAAAAGTTAACTATAGTCTTGTATTCACTTTAAGTTGTGCATGTGGATGCTATAGTAAGTAGCTGGCTACATTTGGGCTTTAGTAGTATTGAGCTGATGTCGCAAAAACGACGCCGTTAATGCACAGCCAGCATTAACAGTATGTATTCCGTGAGAACTGAACTGTCAATGTCTTTGGAGATGATAATAATCATTAACGCGAGACAGTTTGTGCATCTCAGTGCAGGATAGGAGGGTGAGAAAGAGCCTCCAAAAACCTTCTAGTAGATATCGTAATGACGATGGGCGTTCAACTGCACCACTACGATAATTAGCCATTCCCTGTTTTGACAATATTAGTTCACATCTCAACAACCTACGGACAAACTACAGATTATTTGATTACGATGTTAATTGGACAAGACAATACCCAGTGGTCGTTGCAAGACTATACGCCGTACACATATAGACTCGAGCACTTAGTAATATGCTCCTATCGTTGTCATCACTTGAGTCCTCTTTCTCATGCACAGCCCCCTAATACTGACATCTTTGTACCTCATCTACGGAGGAATCTCTAACCTCCAGTACGGAAATAAGCAGCCATGTTTCTCGGCAGTGGCTGAAAGCCGCAGACGGCGAGCTGCAAGCCGCAAGCCGCAAGGCGGGAGACTGGGGAGGGAACAGGGGTGTGAGACGCCACGTGAGACACGCGATCTGCCGCATCCGTGTCCCAGCTACCGTCATATCAAGTTGCTAATTTAAATCACATATAGATGGTGAAAGAGGGAAGGTGTGAAGAGGTGAGCCAGAAGAGATAGGGAGAGAGGAAAAGTCGTCATTTCGCTGAACACGAAACGGCTCGACCTAGAAGGTAGTTAAGCAAGCTTGGTCGAGCATAATTCTACGCAGTCATTGGGAGCTCATTCGCACAAGGAAAATTCACGTCACAATAGTCATTCTCGAGGTTTAAGGCAGAAATGCTCAGGCGGAATGTGCTTGTTCGATTCGTAACCACATCTGCTATGTGACAAAGCCCACACCGACTCTAATACTCCTTCTCCAGAAAATAACGGAATAATAAAAATGTAAGAAAATACAATAGCTTTCTAAAAACCAAAAGGTGTGTGCAGCACAGCGGCGGCAGGTATCCAGTGTCAGGCCCCCATGATTAGGATATTGTCGCCCATCCCCTTTTCTCAGTACTCCTCACACAAAACCCCAAGTGAAACAGATGTTTCCTTAAGGCACACACACATACGTACATACACATACAACCGTCACCGCTTTAGCAAGACCACTGTTCCAGTCTTCCAGTCCTTCAGGCCCCTCCTCTCAGTTTGCGTGACTATTGCCCTGCAGATGCAAGACACTTTTGCTGTTGTGCTTGGCATTCAGACAATGTGAAGGAAACTTTTCCGGAGTTTGCAGCGTCCGAGCATTGGTTCTGTTGAATGTCGCAGCTTCTTTGGACCGCTGCTGCTTGGTCCACGAACGTGTTGCCCGCTACCGAAAAGGGTCTCGAGGAATCACCCGACTTGGTGACAGCAGGAGCGGTTAAGCCGCCTAGTGCACTACTCTGCGATTGATTAGCTTGATTATTGCCGCTGGCACCCGCCGTTGAGTTATTACTGTTCTGTCCCTGATTTTGACCACCCTGGCCACCATTCTGACCCTTCTGCCCGTTCTGGCCTTTTTGACCATTCTGCCCGTTTTGTCCGTTGTTGGCGTTACCGCTAGCAGCGTTGTTGGTGCCAGAAGCGTTACCGCTGTTGGCATTCGCATTTCCATTGTTGCCGTTGGCGTTAGCGTTGTTACCGCCGTTGTTGCCACCGTTGTTGCCACCCTTACCAACTGTTATTGCTGTCAGTTAATAGATCTGCCTCAATATACACGCTCGAGCAAAGAGGGATGTGGCAAGGAGGAATGAGGCTAAGGAAGCAGATAATGAAGACAAACCTGTGAAGCGGACACAGTCATCCTGGGCACCACGCTGGGCGACAGGCATGATGACAGGTTGGTGGTTGGCAGCGGCAAACATAGTGCAGACACGATAGTTACCAGCAGGAAGACCGCCGGCAACATCTGCCGAGAGAAGGCCCTTGCCATTTCCAGCATCATTGATACCCTTGAAGAAGGCGAACTGGGTTGCATCCAACGGCGTAGTGGGGCTTAGAGTGTTGCCCAAATCTTGAACAGTAACGTGTGTGTGGCCAATAATTTGACCTGAGCCGTCCAGGTCTTGAGGGGCTGAGTAGTACGTATTGTCCGCATTGGTGAACGTGCCCGGCGCGAAGTTAGCAACTTGGACCTGGATTTTGAAGTCCGTGTTTGCGTCAATGTTGTCGTTATTCTGCGGGTTGACGAGGACGCTCGAAACCATTTTAGCCTGGGCGGGAATGTTACCCATCACTAATATACATTAAAACTGGGTTGCCAAACTACCAGAAAGTTGTCTAGACTCACCAATACCGTTGCAAGAGCCTTGCTTGTTTTGGAGACCATTTGTCAACGTTTTGCCTGAGCAGAAGTTGATAAAGTTGGCGTTATCCCTGGATTCCGTTAGGTTTGTTTATAATACAACGACGTTTGTCACTCACGTTTTAGAAGCTGACTCGCCTTGGGATGCGTCAGGATTGCCGTTGGATGCTGAACCTGTCTGAACAGCATTGGCGTCCAGTGTGAGAGAAGCAGCAGCAGCATTATTGTTGCCGCCTGTATTGGTTGCTGTTAGCAAAACTCATCCTTGCAATGGTAGATGCCGATGGCATCGGCTCTCTAAGACATACCGTTCCCATTGTTGCCTCCCTGGTCTGATAAAGAATGTTAGCTTATTTAATATTCATAGTCACTCTGGGTGTAGAGGCCTACTGTTTTGCCCATTGTTCTGTTGCCCGTTGTTTTGCTGCCCATTATTACCCTGTCCTTTCTGCCCATCTGTAGATCTCGGTCAGTCTGCGTCCCAATAACATTTTCATGGAGACAAAGTTACTCACTGCCAAACTTGTTACCATTAAACTGCCTAGGCTCGAGGGATCGGATCGCTCGGCGGTTCACAATGTTGTCAAATGGCCGATGAATGGCGGTGGCCTCAGCGATGGCAATGAGGCTCAGAAGCCCAACGAGAATGTTTTTGGTCTGCATGATTACTGGGTCTGTCGGAGATGACTGAAGGGATGAAAAGTATTCCCACTTTTGTTTAGAAGCAAGAAGTTAATGTGAGGGTGTTGTAAAAATGGTTCCAGACCGTTTTCGAATGGTTAAAAAGAATGTATCACAGATAGTGAAGTGAAGTGGGCTAATCACGATAGCTGTGGAAAGGAACGAATGAACAAGACACACTACCAGCGCATTCTTCGAAAGAGAAAGGAAGGATAGGAAATCCGGAAGAGAGAGCTTGGAAGAAGAAGTGAACTGGATTGGATAAAACCGAGAGAGAGAGAGGGCCAAGACTTTTCTCTTATATGCAGCACCGATCCAGGGCACGCAGTCTTCTCGGACGGCTAGTGCTTGAGACTTGGGACGAAGCAAGCCACTAGCAACAGAAACGCCGTCATAGCTCCCTGCTTCTCAGGGCCCTGGGAAAGGAGCCGTATCCACAGATTCAAAACAAAAAGGCAGATGGGATTTAAGGTGGTGGATGTCGAGCAAATGACAGGGCCTGCCAAGGAGTGCTCATCCTGGTGGTTATAACAGCAGGGGTGAGGTCGGGAGGAGTTATCTCGAAGCTAGAGCTGCATCAGACTGGACAGGGGTGTAGGAGCTCATTCGAATCCCATCAAAGGCCACAATAAGAATTCTAACATTATTCCTTATCCGATCGGAGACCGGGTGAAACGGCTGAAAGACCAGCAACCAGCGACCAGCCATACCACAGACTGCGGGGATCTAGTCTAGTTGATTAGCCGTAAATGTTCAGATGGAGTTAGCAGATGGGCGCTCCTGGCCAACGCTTGTTAGCCTTCAGCTATCTAATGATGATGATAATTGTAACGAGACGTTTAGTCTATTGGTCTCTCATCTCATCCCCCAAAATCCGATGCCTAGCCAAATGGCCAGGCTCAAAAGTTTACAGTTGCAGTGATGGGCAGATACGCAGTAGCTCAGCTTCCATCGCATCATACTAAGCGTAGTACCTCTCTACTGGGTAAACAATGATTCCACACCGTATATAGTAACAGAATGATGTCTTGGATGTGAATGCGATGACACTGAAGATCTTGGAGGAGAATGTTTCGAATTTGCGCATGTGGTGCCTGGCGGTTCTTCGTACTATCTACTACGTGCTGGCGTTATTGTATGGACTATAGTGCAGAGGCAGGGTAACGAAGACATGTTTTTGACGAGTCTTTTTGCAGAAATGAAGGAGTTCCGTCCCATAGTTTTGGAATATTCACGAGAAGGGGAACCTGTAGGCATGCTGCCTACTACCGACGTAGCGGTACCTCAGTAGTTAACCCCGTGCGCTACTCTACATGCCTACACGTGCTATCAGAGTAGGTACTTCGGTGCATACGTGCAGAAAGGGGGAGGGAGAATAAGGAGTTGGTCCAGCGGGTCAACTAGCTCTTCCGTATCTTGCGGCTCGAGACGTCGCAGATCACCTACGTAGTATCCACTCTTCTATGGACTAGCCACTCAGAGCTACGCATTCCCTAAGCGACCAGTCGCCATAGCGTCTCATCCAGGTCACTTCTGACGCGAAACGTGCTAAAGAGCCGGCATACCTCTTATATCATTTAGGTACCTCGCATTAGCCACAGCGCCTATCTAGATGCCTGTATGGACATCGTCTATCTTCCCCTAACTCTACCACGCTCAGCAATACTCACAATCTCAGCTGCGTCTGTTTCTTCATGCTAACGCCCAGATGATCTGGTGCTTGGCGTTCTGCCCGTGATCGCTGCTGCCGATCGCTGGGAAACCTCTCAGCCGGTTAGAAACATGTTTGCCCTCTATTCATTCCCCCAATGCCATCTCAAAATGCGAAACGGCGCGCTTGCTGTCACGCCCGTTCATCTGTTTCCGATCCCAACCCAGTTAGTAACCTAAAATAGATTGACTTGGATTGGTCTCACGCTCAGCGTCTTCAAACCTTCCTTGCTTGGAGTCGCGCTACGAGTAGAATGTGTGGTTTTCAATTTTTTTTTCTTTTTTTCTTCAAGCCAAACTTCAGATCGACGTGGTCTCGACTTTTCGAGCTTGCAATGCAGTGGAAGACCGCAAGTATGTTTGGTGTCTGCCTTACTCATGTACTTAGAGGTTCATCTCTAAACCGGATGCGCTTAATCTCAAAGATCATGTGTTGACTCTGGCGATAAGGTGACAGACAGCCGTGTGGTCTGTACCGTACCTTCGAGACTTTGTGTTATTCTGCTGGGCAATGACTCCAGTTTGTCTTAAACGAGTAATGTCTTCCCCTTCCATAGACCAGTTAGAACCTTGGGGATGGGATGGTAGTTTCGTTAATAAATTATGGTTAGATTTCTTACAGCTTTAGTGATTGCTCTTGCACAATGCCCATCCTGCACGACTAACTGTATTATTGGTACAATATCTCTTGGCTTTACTACGCTCCATCCTTCTAGAATATGCTGCCCAAGGTCTGTCGCCTTGGCTGGCTAGGCATCGCCATTTCGGGATAATCAATCATCATGAAGCCTATAGAATGTGGTGATATGTGGACACCCCTTCCTGCGCTATCTCCGGGGAGGACCCCTTGCGCTTCGCGGTACCTGCATGAACATCTGAGACGCCTTTGGTTCTGGGCCTCCTCCGCTGATAGATCGGCTAGCTCATCCGAGCTCGTTATCAATGATTCCTCATCGTCTAACAACGCGGGTCGGGATATCCGGGGGCCCTATGCAAGCCAGCCGACCTGCTACTGCTATACAGGGGACATTGACATCATTGAGTGTGTTGGCGGTCAGAAATCGCTCCTTGCTAGTCTCATCATCTGAATAAGTTAACTGCTTACATGGGCCTTCCTAGAAAGTCAACCGCCCACTTCATATTACAAGTTACGAGTTATGTTAGTTGTAAAAAAGAGTCACCGGCCAGTGTGAGCAGTGTTAAACAGATGAGCTCAGTACGCCGCGATGCTTTCTCCCAATGCTTCTTGTTACTACCTCGACATTAAGATGTTTATGTAATCGTTCCGAGAAGAATAGTCGCTTAGCTTCGGTGCCATCCTATACCAGGGGTGAAACTCCGGTCCCTACTTAAAATCGTAATACAGCGCTTCCCCTTTGAATTTGCAGGCATTCAAATGATAGAACCGGCAACCGACATGACACCCTCGAATACGAGGCTTCGCTAATTGCTTTCACTACGGGCGTTTTCCCCTGCGGTGTCTATTTGTCTCGCCTACTCCCTCATCCAGAATCGCCTTCCTTTTTCTCTCTAGAATTGCACAGCAAGATGAAACTATGTGAATCAACTCCCTTCTTTACGGCCGCTGACAATTGCTTCGAAAGAATCGTCTCTTCCATCCATACTACTCTTGATACCATCCCTAATGCGTGTCTGGTTTTCTGAAGTTTCCCCTTTATGGACTGTGGACTGATGTTCTCTCAGTAAATTTGGCACAATCGATTCTCCTTCTAGGAACAATTTTAACCAATACAAGAGTGTCATAATAGCTGCAAAAAAATCTCTCTAGAATGTACCCCAATTCGGATCAAAGAAAAGAGGCTGGTATCACAATTCGCCAAGGTCATCTTCACCTCCTAAGATCTTCTCGGCGATAAGATCCAACCACGCCGCAAGACGGTAGCCGGCTTTCGCGACCTGCAGCTCGATAATAGGTACCGCTTTCTCGAAGTACTCACCCGCAAGTTCCTGCCCAACAATTGCTACTGGCCCCTCTGGGAGGACTGGGTAGTTGTATCAGTTACTGGGATCTCAAACGACGGTAGCTGAGGCAGGTGAGGACAACTCACCATGAGAGCAAACGTAGGCATTGGACTCGCTTGCCCAGACCATTGATGTCGCAATAGGATCGTCGAGAACCAACCTATCGATCCACGATGCGCTAGTGGCCATATACTTGCCAGATTTAATTTCGTCTGTAAGGTTTGAAGCCCACTGGAAGGCATTATCGTAAGGCTTCCTTCGGTTACCTCCAACCAGCTTCTCGGCGATGCTTGAGTCCCATACATGATGCACTGTAGGATCATGTTAGACATCACATCTCTTTACGAAACAAAACGCTCCCGCCTCGCATTCGTAACCGTGTAGTGAAATCCCTCTACTTCCAAGCACGGCAAACTGGGTCATGTTAGGGGTTTCTTACAGTTGAATTCGCTTCCTTCCCAATTCACGTGGATGCCGTTACCGCCTCGCGCAACATCTTCCGCGTGCAGCGGCTGATGGATGTCACCGACGAAATGAATGACGAACTTGGCGGCCTGGTTCCTCCGCCAGGGCCATAGTTCCGCATCGAGTAGCTGCGAGGTGTAGTTTTGAAGTGAGCTCACGACACAGCCATCGGCCTTGCAGTCTCGCTCAAAATCCACGCCGCAATACGTCGGCGGGCTGTCCTTGGCGTCGATAAAGTGGAAATTCCTGGTGAAGCGTCCCCATTTCGTGTACCGGATGCTGTCAGCCCAGGTAGCGACGCCAGCGAGGTAGTGCTCCGTGTCATTGCGCAATAACTCCTGGAAGTAGGTTGCCGTATTTTCCTTGACGAAGTTGCTGGCGATATAAGCGACCGTGATATGGCCCAGACCTGCGCGTTGCTACAATTAGCTCTATTGTCGCGGAAAGAAAATCACAGCTCTGCGCTTACTTCCCCAGGCGACAGCGCCCGGCACGACAATAGCGCCCAGAGCGAGGGCACGGAAATCGAGTCTCATGGTTCTCTGCCTGTCTCACAATAACACCTTGCAACAGCAAATTAACTTAATTTACGACAAGAGCTTAGGTGATCACGGGTGTTTAGATAATTAGTTAAAGCTTAATCTTTATTCTACTGCTCGAGTGGGCGTTGGGCTTAAGTAAAGTCAAGCTCCAACGGCCACGTTGAGAGGCCGCGCGCTTGATCGCGCACCCATGCCCTCATTGGCAGAGCATAGTGGTGGTTGGCAAGGGAACGTGACTCAGGGCGCGTGTGCCTAATTCGCTGTACTGGCATGACTAGGTGCAAGGCTCGGCTGACACAGCTGACCTGCTGCGGCTTTTGGGTGTGCTGATTAACTGACTCAGTTTACGTTATTTGGTGAGACGGGCGCATTCTACCCTTCATTGATATCCAAGAGACAACGCGTAGGGGAAAGGTATACCCTGTTGTGTTTCGAAGTGTCCGCGATCCAATAGAGCGGTTTGAGTTGAAGACTGCGAGCACCGGTAGTTGTGTAATTGATTCGCTCTCAGTGGCTGAACTGCCTTTGGGTTTGTGGTTGCATGGTGGGGAAGCCAGAGCGTGCGCTTGTCTAGCGGGAACTAATTCGGGGATAGTACAAATAGGAAGGGACTCGAACTAGAACACAATGAATCGGCAGCTTGCAGTTATGGAAGGGCTCCCTTCTTTTCTCATATGCAGACAACGTCATAGTCAAGGTCTCAACTGGCTCTAAACAGTCACTAAACAGCCACTCTATGCTCTATCGGTGTTGCATGCAGTACACTACCGACAAAGCTTGTCAATTACAATTTCCTCATTCAATCATCATCCAAAATTCACCTGCAGCTGGCGATGGATCATCAATAATCTATACCCACAGTGGCAGAAGAAAAGAAGTGCATCCACTGGCAATGCCTACCATATTACTTACCTAACTTACCTTGTACCGTGATCGTACATTGCACTGCAGGGCAGCAGCAGATGATCGACACTAAGCCCCTTTCGGTGGCACCCACGCCCGCTCGCAGTTGGTTGTCTTCCACTGTTACATCCGTCATATCTTCTTATCTCTGGTTCCAAAGATAAGAAAACTTCCCTTTGACCTACCAGATCCCCTCCGATGGCTACACCCACTTCACTATCACTAGTACCCTCTTCCTCTTCAGCTGACCCTCTGCTTTCCTTAATGAGGTAGCCAGCCACATGACCGGAGCTCTCTCGTAGTTATAAGCAGCTCCAATCCCACTGTTAATACTGCTTATCGACGAGAAAAATGCTCCTGCTTTCTGCCTTTCCACCCATAACTAGTTTCGGGTTGCATACACTTGATATGATGTTATCGCGGGATCTCTCTGTCAACGAGGCGCTCTCGGGCATATTTGGCAGTGTGAGCTTGACAGCATGGATTTGCTTGCTGGTATGACTGCCTAGCTAGGAGCTTCTGGCATCCATTGTTGACTGACCATATATTAGATTCCCCAACTTATCACAAACTATAAGGCGAAGAGCGCCGATGGCTTGTCCATGGGCTTTCTGGCTATCTGGCTCTTTGGCGATGTGACAAATTTGAGCGGTACGACTCCATTGATTCTTCTCGTAGCGACCAACCACCCAGACCTATTCCATCTCCACGCGTCTCGGACCTTGCACGCTGCCAATGCTATCCGTCGTTGGGGTGGTCTCTTATTTATATTGCGCCAATGCCTCACTAAGAGAGCCCAGACATTTAAGCTAACACCGAAACCTTTATACAGGCGCCCTTGTGACGGGTCTCGCCCCGACAGCTGCCGCATTGGCAGGCTACTTTTGCATTTCTGACCTTATCCTTATCACACAATGCACTTATTACAACGTGCGCAATGCCCGCCGCGCTCGACGACGAACTCGTTCTACCAATACCGAGGCATCGGAGGACGAGCCTTTACTGCGACGGAGTTCAACCAGCTTACCAAGTTCGCGCATCCGCCATGTCCGCCATGAAGAGTCAAGTCTCGATCCGATCAAACATGTCATAACGGGCGAAGATGAAACTCCGAATAGCAGTCCCTGGCTAAACAATTTGCTGAGTATTCTGGCCATATACATAGTCGGCGCAGCGGGTTGGTTCGTTTCATACCGCGTAGGAGCTTGGGACAAGCCCGATGGCCTTGATGTCCCAGATACAACGTCACCTGCGGGGATTAGTGGTATGGCGCTGGGTTATGCTAGTGCGCTCTGCTATCTGTGGTACGCTATTGCCTATGCAAACCTGCTTGAAGTTTGATGCTGACAGGATTGCAGTGCTCGAATTCCACAAATCATCAAGAACTACCGGGAGAAATCCTGCGAAGGCAAGTCTACTAACCGCCGACAGATTGCAGGTCTGATGAACTGACACCGAATAGGTCTTGCGCTGCTCTTTTTCCTATTATCCCTGACCGGCAATATGACGTACGGGTTGAGCGTTTTCAGCTACTCACAAGAGTCTGAATATTTAATCAAGGCTACCCCATGGTTACTGGGGTCATTAGGAACAATTGTGGAAGACTGCATCATCTTCTACCAATTCCGAATTTACTCGCCAAGTCGCAGTTCTGACGGCGAGGCTTACGGCGCTCTTAGTTCCGCATGAGGAACCCGAGTCGCCGTGCTGGAGATAGACAGGGTTAGATAGGGTATTGGGGTCTTTTCTGGCAGCTATCATCGTCATCTCTATATCATGGTAGCATTCTTGGGGCGTTGGGTCATGGGTACTGTTTCCGTTGTCTTATCCTCTCATCATCGGTTTCATGCGCCATTACGCGAACGATAGAGGCAGCATTATCTTGGATATAAGGTTGACCAGGCCACGGCAACCAGGTTAAGGGTGACTATGAATAAAAGAGCATCACATTGAGACGTGATATCATATCCTCGCGACTTTCCGTCTTGTATAACTCAATTAACTCCATGGTCGGACTTTCGGAGTTTACTTAAGCTGGTAAAGAAACTGTACTGTTCCTACCTATGTACTTATATGCATGTATGTATGTGCGTATCAATGTGAATGTATATATATGGTGTATATATGGTGTATGTGTGTATGTCTTGGCGGGCCAAGAGATTCGTTCCTGCACCTGCGCATCCTCATTGAATTGCTCCCCCTTTTCGGTCTAGCTCCTGCCCCTGTTCCAGTAGCCCTCCAAACGTCCACTTCAATTTCCAGCAACGAAATGTTCATTCCCTTCGTTAACCTACTCTTATCTGGAGTTGTTCCTCATTGACATTGAATTTAGTTAGCTGGTATTGTCGTGCTTCACTCTTTAGTATCGGCCCAGCAAGTCCACTCTTTTCCCTTGAAATTCCTCGCGTCTTTCTCGTTTACCATTTCAGAGACATAACCTATCGACCCTCCCGCGTCTCTCCTATTATTATCGATCTCGAAATCGATACGCGATACACGACAGCAGACTACCCTACGAGCTGTGATCCAGACCCACGTTACACGGCTAATTCTTCGACAAAAAGTGAAAAAGTTGAAAATATCGGGACAAGACATAGAGCGGCAAGATGCGCGTCTCAACTCTCTCCCTCCTGGCTGCGTCGCTGGCCGCATCGACCGTCTCGGCAGCTGGCAGCTTGGGCTTCGCACTGGGCAACAAGAAGGCCGACGGGTCTTGCAAGGAGGCGTCTGACTACGTCGCTGATTTCAAGGCCATTGGGTCTCAGACTGAGTCCAAGCTTGTTCGCATCTACGCTGCATCTGATTGCGATGTTGCGAAGCTCATTCTGCCTGCTGCTAAGGATGCAGGGTTCCAGGTTGTGCTTGGTATTTGGTATGTTTACACTAGATCCGTTTTTTTTTTTTTTTTTTGAGTATTACAGTTCCTGTCTGCTTTTAGTCCTTCGAGGCTTAGGGATTTATCCTCTTTTTTCTTTTTCTTTTATTCTTGAATGGAGAAAAAGGGGTATAGAGCCTATAGCATCTAGCTAACACAAATCCCAACGCACAGGCCCGACACAGACGAGTCATTCCAAGCCGACACCGCGGCCGTAGTGGCCAACGCGCCGAAATACAAGTCCACAGTATACGGCGTGACCGTGGGATCTGAGTCCCTGTACCGGGGCAACTTTACCGGCCCCGAGCTCCTTTCGAAAATCAACAGCGTCAAGAAGTCACTGGGCAGCGGATTCAAGGTCGGCACGGCAGATTCTTGGAACAAGTTCGCAGACGGCACCGCCGACGCTCTGCTCACTGGCGGCGTAGACTACTTCCTGTGCAACGCTTTCTCCTACTGGCAAGGCCAGGTCCTCTCCAACGCGACCGGCTCCTTCTACGACGACATCTTCCAGGCCTTTGGCCACATCCAAGAGAAGGCTGGCGGCATCGACAAAGTCGATGTCTGGGTTGGCGAGACCGGTTGGCCGACCGCGGGCGACAAGTACCAGGATGCCACCCCTGGTGTTAAGTCTGCCTCTACCTTCTTCCAACAGGCCGTCTGCGGAATGGTGGACTGGGGCTTCAACGTCTTCTTCTTCGAGGCGTTTGATGAGCTCTGGAAGCCCAAGGCTATTGGTGAGGATGGCTCGGTTGCGGACGAGACGTCGTGGGGCGCTATGACCAGTGACCGCACGCCGAAGTACAGTCTTAAGTGCTAAGCTTACCTAGTCAGTCTACTTTAGGGCTAGGATTAGCGCAAGGAGATTGTTGTGGTACCAGAGCTATGCACAAGAGATGTACAGAGCCGGTAACAGTTATTGCGTATAGACAACTGATGATCTCTCCTTGCCTGAAAGGATGCTGTGTCTGCACTAATATGTTGCTATTCAAGCACCTTGATAGACTTTCACTGCGGATACATTTGTGGTTTCAATGATACCTTTATGCTTTGTATCTATCTTACTTGGTCCATTGTGAAGATTGTATTGCTTTTCTATGCAGAGTCTTGATCAACGGAAGTAAATTCGGCTTGTGAGCACCATCACACATGATGCTATTGGTCCAGTAGTATTATAATGCTTAAAATATGAGGTGGGTGAATGGTATTACGTATATTTAGCCTCAAGTGCATTGATGCTCTACTGGCAGCATGCATACGCGTATGTAATGCATGTAGAATATGCCTGCGTTCCTTGGAGAAACGTTGGTGTCTAGAGCTGAAAAGTGGTATTCTTGATTGCCTCGACTCGCTTTGGCCAATGTTTTGCATCCATCTATCATTTACTCAGGTTACTTTAGTGATCTAAGAGAAGAATCACAAAGCTAAATAAGCTGGCAGTCATATTTCCTAATCACTGTTGTCCTGCGGAATTGGCTCCGAACGTAGATTTATTGGGGGTTAAAACTCGGAGTATTGGAAGAAGTTTAAGTATGCTAGATGCTGGGTTTTTGTGACAGATGCACATTCAAACGTTCTCCTTTTTCCTTAAAAAATGACCTCGTACATGATCGTAAAACTGTAAACAAACTCGCAGAATCAGATAGGTAGAATTATGGACAGAGATGATTGTCTCGATGGATTGTCCCTAGTAGAGATGGCTCGAGTACTCCAAGATAGTAAGGCGCCTTTATCTGCTCTTCATCCCAAGCTGAGTCTTGAACGAACGTTCCCCAGAGATGATTAAGGCATCGAGGTGTTGTCTTTGGTAGCAGCGGCAGAACTTAAATGTGAATTCGTTTGTCACTAAGGGAGCAGGATCTATATTAATAGTGTAAATCGGATAACGAGCTTTGGCTGCGCAAGCATAGCGATCATTGTCACGATCACACGCGCGATAATCCTCGGGTTGCGATTATTTCCGTAGAGGCCTGAGATTGATTGTCAGTAAGATTACAGATCGAGTCGTATGTAAAACTAGATAGACAGAAGAACAGGAAAATGATGCGAAAAATAGAGGAGCAACAAATGAATAAACTCACGCGCAACCTTGCGGCGTCACCACGCCGAAGAAGCAGTCACCAGCAACCTTGGGCACGACCTGGTCCTGGCGAACAGGCGTAATGACAACGCCGGCGCTGGCGAGGGATGCGCAAAGGGCGATAAGCAGTGTCGTGGTCTTCATCTTGGAATATTGTCGTACTAGGCTTCTACTGGTAAAGAAGCGGTTCAATCAAACAGACAGGCCGGCTAGCAATCGGAAATCTCGTGTGGGCGTCGTCGTAAAGAATGCGTACTATAACAACGATACCAGCGTCGAGTAGGCAGACCAGCTGAGTGTCCCTGTTGCAGTGGAAGACCTATCGAAGGTATTGGGGTGAAACAACGATATTATCAAAAGTATCGTGAAGTTGAGAAGCGAATACAAACGCACAGCGTAGATCACGGATCTTCGCACTTGGCAGTCAATTACTGTAGGTAGAATAGAAGTGAATTAGAAAAGGTAAAAAGAGAAGACAGTATTACGAAGGCAGGCGAGTTGGGGATTTCCGACCTGAGACAGCACAACGAGCTTCGTGCATTAGATGTGGCACCATATCACATCACGAGAGTAATACCAGACACACATATACAGTATACCCCAAGCAAAAATGTCTAAAAAGCGCACCACCAGGCACAAGCAAGAGCGTAGTTGGGGGACGACAACAGTTGCAGGCCCTGTTGCGAATTGGGCGCAGGCTATTGTGCCCATGCAGCAAAAGAATAGGCGAGGGGGCCGGCTGCGACGTTCTTGGTCGCAGGGGACGGAAATGAGGTGGAGGGGTTTCAGGGTCGAAACTGTGCAAGTGTTTCGTTTTGCTCACTCGCTCACGATGGGGGGAGGCCTGATGGGCCGTCCTGGTACTTTGAGCCTGTTACTCATCGTTCAAATGATTTCTCTAGGATGCCTGAAAACGTCGAGGAATCCTGCAGCTTGCAGACGACGCAGATATCATTACAAGGTGTTGAGGCTCTGCAGGCACATGTGCGGGGGTAAAGCTGGATAGGAATGTTAAGACGGGCTGGGGGACTCGGGGAAGTGGGTGGGGTTCAGGGGTCGAGGGTGTTAAGAAAAGGTCTTGGCAAGGGGCAGACAAGCGCTTCCCCAAAGAGCCCAAAAATGGCTCGTGCACACATCAATCATCTACTAATTACAGTAGTAGGTACAAGTGGGGAGTACTGTAATTATCTACTCTTACAGGGAGTAGGAACCATGCCAATTCTTCCTCCCTAACCATCATTGCGCAGTATATTCCTTGTCTAAATTTTACAAGAGTCCTCTAAGGCTGAATTCTGCTGAATATTTCACAAAGCTTTTCGTCAAATATGTGCCATAAGCTTACTAAAAATGCTGGTAGGTTAATAGAAAAACGCGAGCTTTCTCAGTCTCATGTCTGTTCAGCCTGAAACCCCACAAAGATACCAGTTCTAGCAGATGATTACTTGACATGGGATATTGCTGTGAATGCTCTCCTCAATGGATGATGGCCTGGCACCATACGCTTAGTCACACATACTCCTTCCGAAGAGAGCGCAAATGGAAACGCCCCGCGGTATGCACCCACCATATCGATGGGAAGGCGGCGGGGTAACTCTGCAGGAAAAGGAGTGTGGAATCTATAACGCCATGCCCGGCTTCGCTAGATCAACCAGTTTGCGAACAAGTCAAACGAGATGACCAATCTGACACTTATATTGACACTTTCTTCATGAACAAGCAAGAGCAGCACCAAGCTGCCTAAGGCCCTTAACCTTATGCATTCATGGCACCAAAACTGTACGGTTTGCTATGCATAATACTTGTTCGAGGTTAAGGAAATATAGGATACCAGGGGTATTAGCAATTTCTGAGCAAGCTTATGATTCTTGCGGATGTGGGCGTTGCAAGAAGTAGTGCCATCGTAGACTGGAAGAATGGTTGCATACCAGTTCGCTAAGCATAGGACGAAATGGAACCTGTATAAGTATCTGTTGGCAACTTAGTTTTTTATTTCTCCCCTCTAATTATTTTAAGAGGGTAGTATGTGGTGGCAAACCCAACTTTGACTGTTAAGGCAGGCTTACCATGAGTCTGTTGCATCTGCAATTCTCATAGCTACTTAATGCCTAGCTTTACAGCTTAAAGACACAGTAAAAACATCGATAGTGACGTCAGCTTTATTCTATATGAATATATGCTCTAGCAGACGTTTTACCTACTTATCTTAGCTTTTGGGAACTAATTATAGATAAATGTTAAGTATCCTCTGTGCGCAAGCTCAAATTTACGGTCGATAGAATAATCAACGAATGATTAGTTCCTAATATTAATAAATAGGACATAGAATTTAGGGTGAGTTAATCTACTGCCGTCATCAAAAGGGAGGTTGCGAGAAAAGTTGAATTATATGTAAGTGTAAATCACGTGGTAATCTTGGCTGCTTTTTTATTGACATATAAGCCTTTGGTGATGGCCTCATTCAGTATGTACAATTCGATTACCCTACGTCTAGGCATATTACGAGGAGAGCCTCTCAAGAGCATGAAAATGTTTGCTACGTGTATAATGACACATAAAACCTGTCCCCGCAGTTATGAAATCGTTTCTTAATTTTAAATTAAATAGCGCGAATATAAATTTTTGTCAAGACCCGTCAAAGGCGAACTGAAGGACCTGTTACTAACTTAGCAGTAATCAAATTTTGACCTTTGTTCTCCTTTCATCCGTCCAATACCATGGACTTTCCAGGAGCTGGCTGCTGATGAGGATGAAGTTAACTGTTTTCTGGACCAATCAGTGGCCGTTTTAGTTCGGTGAGCTATTTCCTATTCTCTGAGGCCATGGTGTCAATTTTCCTAGCGGAGACTCTTATGAATCTCGTATGACGAATGATGGTATTTCTCAGCCGATGGCCCTAGCCTAGACCCATTCTTTATAGCAGACTTCGGCCGGTCAGCATTTGACTTGCCTCGAAACAGTTTGTTTCATTGCACAAATCATATTGTGCATTGTGAGAGCTTTTAGGTGCGTCTCTATGACTATAGTTCCTGAAGTGAACGTGAACTCATGGGCCCGAACTTTTATTTTTGGAGTTGAGCCGATAGACATTTAAAATCTAGCATCCTTTCATTTTACGTTGCACGTCATGCACGAGGAGGGCAGGTCTAACGAGATGATTACTGCCCTTGAGAAGTCAGCCGTTGATATCAATTACCTAGAAAACTAGTTTAACGATCAAATCGAATTGGCTCAACAAATTGCTAGGCTCAAAAGTAACTGGAGTGTAATACTCGCAGCGTAGATTAGGAGGTCCTACAATACGGTTGTAGGTAGTACCTAACTAGCAAATGTTGACAATGTCTTCAAATAATATCCTAGCTTAGATTTTCTAATAATGGCATGTATAACGTATCGAAAGCTTTTCCATGATTGGTAACTTCAAAAGACTATAACAAACGGTTTATATATGAACAAACACTTATTAGGTTGGATCAATTCAATTACTCAAAACCAGAAATAAAAATGCGTATTCTTAATTTGAAAATCTTGTACCATGGCTAGCCATCCAAAAACTAGAGGCTATACGTGTGAAGAGCGAAACCTACTTGGTCGCATTGGAGACCTACTTCTTAGCCTACTAATTGCATTAGTCTCGGCCATGACTCTATTATACATTATCTAAAGTAAACATTTCGTCAAATGTTAAGTCAGATTACGCTGCAGATTGCACAAGATGTATTATTCACGTAGACCCAGCTGGGGCAGTCATGTCTGTAAAAATATTTGCAACGGTACTTGTAAAACTATTGCTGCTGCTATTTTGGTATTGTCGGTTCGGGATGATATTCTTCGATATTTAGCGGCATCTACTCAACTCAAGCCAGATGCATTTACCGACTATAACAGTCAAAAGGACAGCGTTAGCTACTCATTCAATCAGTATGTATTTTTGACTTCTCACCGGAGTCTCGTTAAAATAACGGATTCTACGAAATGCATCCTGTTTCATGCTCTTGCTCCTTTCCTGTTGCTGGGACCACAAGCCATCTGATAAAGCATCAAATACACGGAATGGATGGTGCCGTGTGTCGTCACGTAACTCAGCAACATGCTTTGTATGGACTATTTCAAAAACAAGTTTGCAATTAAAACTATTGAAAGGAGTATGTCCGTCAGCAAAGCGCATAGTACGATTATAAGGTGACGTACCATTGAGTCATGCCTTGCTTTTGATTGGGTCTGTTCATGGTCTCGCATCTCGGGCAGATTTTGGCGATCGAGTCTTTGGTTCTACCGACAAGTTGAAAAAGTAAGGTCATTGCCATTTTCGTTCCAGCCCTTACTTGAAGGTGCCAATCCTTCGTTGACATGATAGTTATTCCCGTTGGGTCTTCCAAGTGATACTCTTTCTTGACAACTTTGTCATGTCCGGGCATACCCTGAAAAAGTATTTCCAAGTGTTGTTGAAATCTCTGCGTATCTGTTAGCGGGCGTGATGCGCTAGGATATTACAGATATAATCGCCTCTTCTAACATACTTCCTTCGAGACGCAAAACTCTCGGGGGAGCTCGATCGAGCGTCCGAGGGCATCTTCAAAAAAGATTGGTTGGCAATTGTGTATTTTATCACTCATTTGTGGAGGAAGCGTGGTGCGGACGGACTTTAGGAGATCCAGTATTGTCATCATCGTGACTTCGATGTTATGAGTGACAAGTACAGTTTCGGCGGTGGATTTCTCGACCCGGTTTATAGAAAACCTAGATAGTCATGTTAGTGGAGTGACCCCGGTAGACCAGAAACTACCTCTAGTAAAACGATTCCACACTTACTGCTGAAGGAATGTCTCGTATAGTTGTAAAGCTGACAGATGACCTTGCAAGTCTCTTTCTAACTTCCGAACGTCTTCATCCCAGAATGCAGCCCAAGATACTTTCTTCCATATCTTGTCCAACCTCTTCATGCTAGTTCTCCCTTCACGAAAAAGTGGTATTACTGTCTGCGCCTCCTCTAGTTTCCGGGCTTCGCTAATGGGAAGGAAACTTGCTGTATACTTGAACGTGCTTTTCAGGAATACGTTTAGAAGGTCTCTGCAGGTGTTCATCTCGTACATGAGTCCGTTGATGAATGCTATCTCGTGCAACTCAAGTTTGGAGGCATTCTGAGTGAATTTCAGGCTATCCTTTATCGTATTGATGCAACTGTATAACGATCTGAGAGTAGAGACACAGGATTGATAGTCTGCGGCTGCCCCTTTGCGCTCATCGATCGCTCGGATGATATTATGCACTAGGGTTCCCACCTACAAGGATCGCTTAGCTAGGAAGACATCTCTCGGGAAAAATAATGAAGTATTGAAAGAAGTCTACCGTGATAATATCACCAACGGAGAAACCAAATGGAACAGCCATTGCTAGCCCTAGTCGCGACCCATAAGACACAATATAAACTGAATGTATTAAAGGTGCTCATATAACGCCGTGAATGTAGTTTACTCTTGTTGTTGCGGACGAAGAGGTAGATCATTTTCACTTTGTTCGACTTAGAGTAAGCCATCAAGTTAGTGCTGTCAAGTCCAGTCAGCCTAGCTACGGGGTCGATTTGCCTCGGCTAGGGTCTTCGCCACTGCACGGCCACAAAGATGACTTGTAAAGGTCCCACTACCAGCATAGGGCTACAATACTGTAACGTTGTGTTTACCATATGCATTTATCTCATTCTTTGGTACCATATGGTAAACCGGTCAAAAGAACTGAACCGTATTGGAACTAGATTCGGGACCTCTTGTGACATTTTTTATTCTTATTTAGTTGTTGATCAATATTACGATAGGCTTATCCTAAGCCCGTAATAATAAATGACTGCCTATGCTTTCGATAATTAGTTACTTAGCGGCTTGAGATAGCCATGCCGATAGCCTTGTAAGCTTCTTGGAGACTAGAATAATGATAGTACCTCTTCTTGTCAATTCTTAGGGCCTCGGGGCTTCTGCTATTGGCGATTTAATTAGCTGTTTCGCTGCTGAAATAATACTAAGTGATGTTGTGGCCTAGCGTTAATTACCATGACAAAAGGATGTTCAGCCTTCCGAATCCCGAGGAATAAGTCAGAGGTTTCCCTAGTATTTATATGCTCTATTATTTTCATAGGATGGTTAGGTGAACCATTGACTGAAGGATTTTCTGGTTTGTCGAAGGATACCTTCTTCAACTACACCATGACGTACATTCGAGTAATAATTAGCGGCGTGTTTTCGGTTCCGGAATCCGATAAATTGGGGGATGAAATGAGGCATCGATGATGGTGCTGGTTTTAGCACCGGTAAATAACAGCAATGGGGTGATACCGGCGAAACCGGAGGAATAAAGTGGAATTTTCCTGAATATCGCGCATAACATCTACACCTGTGAATAGACTGGCGCGCTCAAATTTGAAGCGTCAAACTGTCCCGGAAAGCGCTTGAATGATGACGAACCCCCCAGGATCCTTATATATCAGAACAACCTTATTTTAAGTGTCTTTATACCCAGTTGCGACTAAGGGCTGTTTTAATGTAGCTTGTCGAGCAATGTCATTGACAGAAATCTTTACGAGACCAATATTGACGTCTCGCGTATAGAACTTATGGGAAGAAAGCTCCTGGTAATACGAAGGCGAGCTGTGAGTTGGTGTGAGAACTCTGTTGACATTCAGAATCGCGAGATCTTTTGTGTGTGTATGGAGGATTGGGAATCAAGTGTTGCTTAGATAGTTACTTCTCGAGCACCCCTTAAAAACAAGGGAACTGCATGGCAATCTTCTATTACGGGAGGGGAATACATATCTACCTGTTAGTAACTTTGAAATTGAAGCTAGTCACACGCTCATTAACTTGGTTTTCGTCTTTTCTCTCTAAATGGAGTGAGAGAAGGTAAACTGAGCAGGGCAGAAAGCCAATACTTCGCAATCAGTTCCTCCCTATCACGTGAATATTAATTCATCGCCTAATCCTTATGGAATCTTCTAGTATAATCTGCAGAAAGCTCTTCTACCTTCACCATAAAGAAAAAGCATTAATTTGGCGAAGAGACCAAGTAAGCAATAGTCTTCGTCGTCTAAACTTACGTATATCTTTGAAAGGCCCACTTTAAAACTTCTGTTCAGTGACTAGATAAGTATTGAAAAGGAGTGCTCCTAATACAGAGTGACTTTGAAATAAAGCATGCTTTCGGATGAAGCTTAAAGGAAGCGAATGGGAAGCGGCTAACACTTACAGACTTTTTTTTAACCAACGCTGTAGTCGCTCATCTTGCGGTATTCAAGTACCTGCTCAAGGGGTCTCGGACAATTACCGCGGAGATAGTTGCAGACATTGAGGCCGACGTATCGCGTATGGTGATCAGCAAATAGTGCAAGAAACCATTGAAGCAGAACTTAATTTGAACTCTTGATTCTTGCTAGCCGTTGGAGCAAATTGAGGTGTCACCACAACATTAAGAATTCCACTGAAACAGTATCTATACCAGGTAAATGAAGTACTAGATCTGAGTGTAACAGTTGAGTTGAGCTGAAAGGGATCCTGGAGCTTTCAGCCCGGCGACTTCTAGTCTTAGGTGGTTGCGACCCTACAGGCCAAAACTGGCTGGTGCCCTGTGTTCCACTATCCTTCCACTACGTCACTGCGCATGCTTATGTGTGCCAATTGAACTGTCCACATCACATTGGTCATCGCCTCCTTCCAGGCATATACCTAAATTTCCATAGTACAGGTAGCAATGGAATCATCACTTGTACAACTTGCGTCGAGCTCACCGTTGTCAGCTCGGATATGGCATCAACGCCAATGAAGATACCGCGCAAACCGGTTCCCAAGCCTGGATCCCTGCCACATCGGCGCCGCCCGAACCCCGCCAGCAAAAGCCAAGCAATAACATTACTCGCGACAACACTTGTAGTTGTTCTGCTTGCCAAAGTGCAATGGTCCCGGCAATGGGTCACATCAGGCGCCGCGGTAGAAAGCCTTCTCCTACTCTACGCTAACGGCCACCCGGAAATCAAGATAATTTTTCCGTCGGTGCCGCTGTGGACGATTCTGTCTACACTTAACCTGGCCTATGCCGTCTGTTCGACCTCATGGCTCTTGTACGGTCTATTTACCGCGGCCTGCTACCCTGCCGTACTGCTCACCAGTCTTGCTCAATTCCCAGCTGCTGGATATCAATGTCGCCGAGTTCTGAGGAAGATCCTGGGCAAACATCCTCATTTCATTAAGGATAAATTGGCCCTTTTTGATCTCCCAGCGTTGGAGATTGATACGGAAGTCAATGGGTTGTTTGTTATCAGAGGAGTCACCATACAGTTCTCGACGCTTACTATCGTTGCGCACGGTATCGAGGTTGGTAAGAAGGAATTGACCCGCTACACAAGCAGAGATGACTACTGACAAAGCGCAAGGCATCAAACTGACTGGCGATATCGAGCTCGCCATCTGTGTCGATGAAGTGACTGTAAATTTGTTCCGTCATATCGAAATTGGTGATGTCTTCGCAAACATCAAGGGTGGCAGGTTTGAGATGACTCTCGGCGTCCTGGATGACGACCCAACGGATGACGACATTAGCGTGGAAAGTGTCTTTCTCGACGACACGCCGCTTCTCCGTGCGGCGACCGCAGTCTCAGAGGTATACCGAGACAGGCCGAGACTGAAAGAGTCCCTTACTCACAGAGAATACATCGAAGACTCATCCACGCAAGCTAGCTTAAAAAGTGTCACTAAGCTGTCGCCAGACGACGAGCTTGCCGACAAGGAGTACCGAGAACGGCTGGATGAGATACAAACTACCAGTCCGATTCATCAATCGTGCCGACGGGTCAAGCAGAGAGCCCAGAGGGACGAAGAGTTCAAGCTGAAAGACGATAAGACGATTCGAGCAGCCATATCTCAAGAGCTTCATTCTATGCCATCAGTGGTACATCCGCCTTCACGATCTGTACGTGTCACCACACTTCGGAATGGCTCGCCGCCATACGTACGTCGCTTCATGCACCGATTGCCCTTTCTGCTGAGACTTCTACTCGCGCCTTTGAGTTACTTCCACTCTATCAATATTAAATCCATCAATGCAGCGGGCTCTGGACAGTGGGTCTCTGAACTTCTTCAGCAGCAGGTGTTCAAATCATACCTAGATAAAAGTGCGGAGCTACGTAAACTGCACCGTAAAGTCACGTCCTGGCTTGCGCATGCCACCTTCTGCTTTCAGCTCGCAGATATGGACGGTCTCGCATCAGTCCCACTGAGCACGTCTTTCGACATTGTAGCACAAGTCAAGTTTCGTGATGTTATGGCATACCGAACGGCGCAGCAGTCAGGTGCAATCACTCAAGTGCTGCGGCTCGGCGGAGCTGATGCCTCTTGTGCTATCCCGTCATATTTGCTGCCGCACCACGAGCACATCCTACCACCTGAGCCTACTCCTCATGATAAAACTGAGCTGAAGATAAAGGTGGACGAAGCCGATGGTATCCCGCAAAGCGTCCATGCGGAGAAAGATCTCGAAATGGCCGAGAAGGATGAAGCCTCCATCGCATTCAGCGTACACGCCAACCTACCCGCCACTTTTGATCAGACGATGTTAAACTTCGTTGCAGCCCTCGTCAAGGCGACCAAGATCATCGAGTTGGAAGAGACGGTAGCAGACGCTGCTATGGCTAATACGTCGTCCCCTCGGCCCAGTAACGATGACGAAGGCCCTTCTACGGGGACGAATTCTAACAGTCGTCCATCCTCATCGGCTTCTTGCGATGAGAATAATGATGATGTCGATTCTCCCACTCAGAAGAAACTCGACTTTAAAGATGTCGCAACCTTCAAGACAGTGGCCCGGCAGATTAGACAGAATCTCAAAGATGGATCGTACAACACAGCCATCAAGGAGTTCGCCAAAGAGGTGCACCAGAACACCAAGGGCGGCATGAAGAAGGCTGTGGTAGGCGGTCTCGTTAATGATCGGTGGATCGCCAAGATTGTTGGCAAAACGGCCATGGCATTACGGAAAGCCCAAGGGGATATTGGATATAGTGGGGGTATTCCAATCCCCCTGCAACCGTACAGAGATCGTGGAGAGGCGATTTCGAAGCTGTTGCCTTAACTTGTAGCATGATTTATGTTAAGATACCCTTCTCGCACATATCTTGTCAGACAACACTTCTTCTTATACCTTTGCCCTTTTTTTTTTTTTTCGCGGAGAACCTACTATTATTAGAAGAAATAGGAGGTTCTAAATTGTAGTGCCAACTCTGTATCGTATCATAAAAGCAATCAATTTAAAGAAAAAGGAGAAGAAACAAGGAATGTAATTTCTGTAAATACACAGGTAATCTTCTAGCAGAGCCTAATCGCTTCTAAGTGCTTATACATTGCCGCCACGCGTTCTTAATATCTTCATCGAAGTAGGGCAGCCCTCAAGTTGACCTTGTCACTACATGTATCTTTTCGATTTCCACATAGCACGGGTTGTTCCCATCAACACATCCGGGTTATTTAGGCGGAACTTGGAAAGGCAGGAGAAATACAAGAGTCGCTGTGTTTCAATCATGGATCTAGACCGCTTAAAGTGGTGAAAAGTAAGTATATAATGCCAATAAGTGCCCAGAGTGCCATTGTCCACCTTATCAGAACTTCGGAATATATTCGAATGAAAAAAACCTATAACATCAGCATTTAAATTTAACGAAACAGAAAAGGAGGTAACGCTAGTAACAAGTACAGAGATAGGCAGGATATGGAAATGGCAGTAAATAGCAAACACCAGGTATTGTAAAATTTAAAGTTGAACATTTGCCAAAATCTATATATCCAACGACACTAGACACCATAAGATAGGGTCAGCGCCGTAATTGAACCTAAAAATTCGGCCTAATATATATATTCTTAATTCTAGAATTCTCCCTGCAGAAGCTGCTGCTAAATTAGATGCTGTGAGTCTCTACTCCAGTCGCCGAGACTTAGATTAGTGAGAGCCTCTAGCATGAGCATTGCGATGGGATAAACAATATCCGAGTCCAAAGGGAAATAGCTCTAGTCTATATAACAACGATAAATACAGATATAACACGAAGGAAAAAAAAAAAGAGAAAAAAATAAAATAAAATAAAAACAGCGTGAAGGGCCTAATTATACGTACTCTTCAATACGTCATTTGCGTAATCGGCTGCTGGATTCTATCATTAATCATCCGACATCAATATGTATATATAATAACGTGATATAATTACTTTGGCGAGAATTTGTTTAATATATTCTTCGTGGCATCACTAAATAGACTATGAAGGTAAATTGTATTGTTTTCGACATTATTCTCAAGAGTGCTTTTAGCGCTTACTTATGTATTTCGTTAAACACGTAAAAAAGTAGTATAATCCCTTAGAACTTCCTGCTATGATACATAAGAGTCAGACAGTTAAACTCTCTGTATTTCTTACCCGCTTGGCTCGTCGGATAACTATTAACCACAGCCCAACTACAACTATGGTTAATCCCCCTGCTATAAAGAAATATATCCAGATTTTAGAAGAAACTGTGTTCCTGCCTTGGGGGGAATTCCAGTCAAAAAAAGTCATAGAGAAGAGACTCTAGTTTCTAATAAGCGCAAGCCCCACTAACGAGACCAGAACGACAAAGGTGACGCAAGGATTTATCTCTAAACTTACCGCTACAAATGTTGCGGGAAGAAACACCATCGTTACAAGTGCGATAGATTTCATCTGGCTACTATCTTCCTTTGCTGATGCTGCAATTTCGATATTTGCTCGGGTGTGAGCCTTGTTAACTACAGTGAGTTTCTCGATCGTTGGAGTCATATGTTGTAAATACTAAAATCTGCTTACCAGTTGGGTGGCAAGATTCATGCCCTCCATAATCATGACGCATTCCCTAATCTTTGCATCGTAATCACAGACTATTTCTAGGATCCTTTCCTTGATCCTTTGCCCGATTTCTCTCATTTGGCATTGTTTGGTTCTCTCATCCTCAGAGTCGGAGGGCTCGAAGTTGAACCATGTTTCCGATAACTCGTCAGTATGCGCTACGATCTTTGCCAGCTGCTCCTTCCAAGATTCTAGAGCGTTTTTGAGATTGTGTATCTCTAGCCACCGGTCAATAGCATCCGTAACCAATGGCTGATTCTCCACTATTACCTTTTTCAAGTCGCCGGCTGGCCTGCTCAAGTTTATTATAGTATTGTGCAGAGTATCAAGTCCATCTCTGACTAGACATAGCTGTCGTTTCCGCTCAAGTTCCGCAAATATTCCTATCAATAAGAGTGGATGGCAAACTGCGTCCTCTGAGTTATGCAGGCGTGCGAGGACCGCTTGCTTCGTTTCCGCATCACAGCCGTACAGAACGCTATAAGTAGCGTTTCTCAATGGGAAGTAAGTCATAGACATAGCTAAATCGCCGGGCTATTTATGAGATGTTCGACAGTTATACACTTCGGGAGGCAATTATTACCAGTTCATTATTTGGGGCCTGCAGTTCGAGCGAGCTACCAACATACCTATTGCTGGTTCTAAGGGAGTCCCTAGCTTAAGAAGTGTCCGGCTAAATATTGGATGCCCACGGTTGACTGTACGAACAATCGACCCATGCACGTAGAATTTCCGTAGTATCATGTCGAAGCTACTCTCGCAGAATGGAAGGTATCTGAGTAGAGCCGGGTTGTGGGCGCCACCAGGTTTGCTGTCTTCCGCTCGGCCAGCCAATCTACCTCGAAGGTCAGCTAACTCCGCAACGAAAAAGGAAAAGAGTGAAGTCATACATAGCGATTCTTTCTCCTTTTCGAGGGTCACAGTCTAGCGGTTCCTATTCCCAGGTTCAGCTCACGTGATCAGTAAAGCTGCAACCAATCGTCACCTTTTCAAGCCATTGTATCATGTCCTCGCTGCAATTGATCTCCCGCATATTATGATTCTGGAGTAAAAAGAATCAGTTACTGCGGCAAAGGGAGCTCTGATAGGTGGCCATTATCACATACTACATTATTTGTGCTAAGCTTCACTATGGTGTTACTGCGGGTACCGTACTGAAAGATCCTCCGATCTCTGATGTTCATCTCAGGGGATTTCCGAGGCCAATCCATGATGCATGGATCTAAGTAAGTAATGTGATGTTTTGAAGGTACTGGTAGATACTAGCCCAGGTCCTTCCCCCGCTGAAACCCTGAGCTTCCTAAATACTCCAAACTGACAGCAAAATCATCAGCTGCACTGCGTCACAGCCTGCAGATACTTCCTGCAGGCGTATAGCAAAAGGCAAGAGATAAGCAAAATATTGTCCTTTTGGCTCTACGCCAATGATCGCATTCCTTTATTTGACAAGCCGGCATTAGAACGTAACCCACCCTCGCAAATTCGGGCACAAATGCATTTTCCGTGTGCATTCATAGTTTGCCCAAGGTATATATTACACATCGAGATTCCTAAGCGGTGTATTTAAGGGCAGTCATGACATGTATTCTGAAGGAGCAAGGCTGTTCCGTTTATTTCAAACCGTATTATGCACAGCCTGCATTACTTAATACACTTTGAGTATTCGACCATGAGCGCGTCCTCTACCTGGACTAAACAGATAGTCCGCATCGAGTACAATGATAGCAGGATTCTTGCTGAAGAACTCGCAAAGATATATGGGCCTGGTAATTTCGAGTTCAAGGTGCGGAGAAGCCCCTCGTTTGCTACGGTGGCATGCGGCTGACATGCACAGATCCAAGCATCGGCATATCGACTGACAGTACCCTGGCCTCTTCGGTCGGTGAGGTCCCATGTTTCTCTCTCGCTAGCTCTATAGTCAGAAGCTAAACGAGCTAGGAACAACTCAAGTATATCAACGATACGATCTGGGCCCACTACCATCCCCAAGATAGAAGATAACGAGGTTAAGTTGATGACTCTATTCGCGTCATTCAACCAACCGAACCATATTGGTAGTTGAGGGTTAGTCTTAGGTCGACAATTCTAAGCTTCATCACCAATTTGACTAGTCCCAAGAGAGACCAAGTAAATTAGAAGTGGAATAGTGAGCCAAAATTGTGTATCGACGGGAGATGACTATGGTGCTATCTAATGGCGAATATGATTTCCTTTCGAACCCGTATCCGTCGTCTTTCTAGCAACACCAAGTCTTGAGCCAGCCAAAGAATCTCATCCATGGCTTGCCCTCCCGTTGTGAATTCGCGTTTTCCGTAGGGATTGTAGGGGCGGCAGATTCGGGTTCATTGCTATTGAAATTGATGGAGTAAGGGCTAGTAGAATAATCATCATCGTCGCAACATTGCGTTGATAATCTGCTTAGTTCTACTACAACGAGGTCACATTTCGCCCGTTCATTTTGCTAGCTACCAGCATGTGATTTTCTATTAAGTCCAAAAATTCGTGCAGGTATCGAGTGCATCTCGGATGGCCATGGAGTTGTTGTATCCACTGTCATATATCAGCCAGGGTTTTCCTACTGCCTAAGGAGTTCAAGTTATAGTACGACTGAGGTGAGATACGAGATAACTTACCGTAACCACGGAGCTTTTGACCATTACCTGACGTTGCTCATCGGGCGTTTCAGCTTTAACTTGAAAGAATATGTCCTCAGGAAATAGATACCCACGAGAAAATGGTTGGTCATCTTCAGTGCGAGCGACCGAGAAATCTTCTATTCCATCACTGGCAAGCAATATCCAAGTGACAAATTCCAAGTACACACATCCAAGGCTCCAAATATCTGTCTTCCTGGAATATGCCTTTCTTCTATCGTCTTGGCTTCTTGTCTCCCATTCCGGTGACCGATAGGTAGGTGAGCATCCAATCCACTCGCCGTGTCCCGACCTCATTTCAGTTTCTCTGGAGTGAAATTGTGCAAGGCCAAAATCAGATATCTTTAGAACACCTGCTCCAATAGAATCTTGTGGGTGTTTAAACCAAAGAATGTTGGCAGGTTTGATATCGCCATGTAGACCAAATTCCACTTTTTCAGGTACTTCGGGGTCCTCAAGCTGGCGTAGCCTAGCACGACTAAAGTCAGATAGTTGGCGCTCATGAATTTGACGAAGCCCTTGGGCGATACCGTGACACTGGTCACTTATCCAGATCATGATCTCCTTACTCAATGGCGAGATGGCATTATTTTGCCAAAGGTCGTCCAGACTCCCGCCATTGGCCCATGGAAAAAGGAGGTAGCACTCATGATTCCAATAAAAGGCCGTCAATAATTGGATGAGGTGTGTCTCGTCCTCAAGACTGAACCTTCTTAGAGTCTCTATCTCAGGAGCTACGGTTATGTATTCCTTCCTATGGAGTTTCTTAAGGGCAAATATAGACTGAGACTATAAGATTGGTCAGTGCTTATCAAACCAACAAATCACAATTGAGTTACTTGCATATTTGTTGGTAAAGTCATGATGCTCAGGGTGTATCTCAATGGCACGAACTTCGCTGTGTCCACTTTGGAAATGTTTCCCTTTGAGTTCATCATTCGGTATCCAAGGGAGAATTGCCTGGTTTTCTAGTATGGGTATCTGGTCGTGGTGGTTTGTGTCCTTGGTGAAAAAAGGTGCATTCACGCGCCACTGATACTTAAGAAAATTCCTGTAGTTGGTATTGCTCCACCCATCTAGCTCTATATGGGTAGAAGTTGAGTCTTGTTGCTTGTGTAAAGCTGTTATAGTAAACTGGTCCTCTTGGTTCGGCTTTAATGGAATATCTGCATCCGACACGTCGTGGGCGGTAAATTGCTTGATACTGCGTGCTTGGTCGATCATTAGGAGTACTGCAAAAATTTTGCGACAAACATTAAGTCCTAGATCCACCTCTCGTCCACAGATACGATCTACAAGCTCCTCGAGTTGTTCTGGAGGCTGTTCCCCAAATAAGGTAATGATTTCTTCCTTGACCGAGGGTTGATTGAGAATATAACGCAGCTGATCTTTAGGGATGAACCAATTGTCTGGGCCTTCCGCACGCTTCATTGCAAAATGCAGACGAGTCGACAGCGTCATCGACATAGTTTGTAATCATAAATAGACACATGGTCCTGTATTCTTGCGACTCATTGCCTTGGGAAAAACATCTTGATATATAGTATTGGAGCCTCACCAAGAAGTTTTGACGATGGAAGGAGATATGCGATAGAAACGACAGGGGTTGTTTGATCCAAGCGACGATAATCCATCCAATCATGTTGCACTTACCCCTTGCTCGAAAGGGCTGAGGATTCCCACACCTTCGTTTGATTGGTTCATGTATTAGAAAGTCTGGGCCACGCCTCTGTTCCTCTAGTTTTAGGAAGTGACGTTTCGGGCGCTCGGAGAGGACAAATGCTCTTAATTACTTCTAGCCTAACCAAATTTGTATAGGAGGCAAAGCGCACCTATAGGTACGATGTATTGGCCGAGGACCCCACTAACATAGAAATATTACTACCATTAGCTGTGGTGGTAAATTGTAGCATAAAAATCGGCTTTGTCTTGGAGCAAAGGGCGAAATCACACTCAATAGTGAGCAGCACAAAGTTTAAAAAATAAGATTATGTCAATACAAAGCATAAAACGAATCGATAATGCTAAAATTAGTTATACTAATTTGCGATCTTTGCTATTGGTACTGAGATATGCTTATAATTTCCCTATAAAATTGGTTGGAAAAGGAGCAATTGAATGCAGTTGTAGAACGATTTCCATAATAGGTTTAGTGTTCTGTCCGAATATTAGAGCCTCATTTTCAAAAAGTCGAGTCGGTGGGCAACAAAGTTTGCACGCCAAACGGTAACAGTGGCGTGGAATCATGCCTTTCACTGCAACGTGGCGTCGTTTGAGGGTCAGAATTTCCTTAAGATGTGAGTAATCCCCAAGCCCGATTTTGCCGGGTTTGATAAGTACGTCGTGCCCGTTCTCTTTCAGGCTGCCTCATTCTACAGTCAACCAGCATCAACCATCGATATCAACGGATTACGCCTCAACTCTTCAATCATTGATACCAGAGCAATTGTTATGTGCAATGAGTTCGACGAGGTCATCGACAATCTCTCCCCAGAGAATCCCGTGTAGGGATATTGACCCATACAAACTATCCAGTACTTTGGATAAGCTCTTTGGTGAAAGTCAATACAAACTAGAAGTTAGGAGTCATTCCATATACACCACGCCATAAATTGCTGAAACGAGATTTACAGATGCGACGCAACAATTTCACCATCACTGCTGAGCGCGAGATATCTAAAGTAACTCGTATTGAAGTGCACTGATGTTTTGATACTTGCTAATCTTATAGTAGGAAGACATATCGAGCTGCTACTACTGGCAATGTGCTAAAGGGTCCGATTGCAGAGGACGTTGAGGATCATGGCAGTAAGTGGTTGGTGCAATCTTTCGTCCATTGAAGCCTCATTCGAAGGTGCAAAACTAGCTAAAGAAAAGACTAGGTACGGAAATATTGGGAACGTACGTTAAAAAAGAACAAATCGAAGTCATAAGAAAATAGAGGGAATGTTTTGAGCGCTTCAGTACCCTTTTTGTATTTTCCTCTCTTTGTAGATTTTTAAGGCCGCTCTCTAGCGAATTCTAAGCTGCAATAAATCATCATTCTACCCTCCCAAAACTGGAGATGTAGTAGGGACCCACTTATCTACTACCGGTAAGGGGGCTGATCCGGGTGGAATTATACGCATAGGCCTTAACTAATAGAATTGACCCCCTTGTCCTTCGGGACCAATAGTCACACCACTTTCTGGGCCATGATCATCTTACGCACCTGCGGCTGCTACAGTAGCGTACATCCAGTGCACTTGAATCTCATCTAATTCCGCCGACACGTAATGTGGAGCTATAGCCAAAAAACAATCATGATTGGTAGATATAACTAGTCAACCCAGAACGTCTGAATAAGAGCGACACAAGTGACTGAGCCAGTCAGCTGCGCCATTGACATCGCATCGCCTAAGTTTAACAGCTGTTGCGGGTAAGCCAAATACGAAAACCACGCGGTGCTAACCGATAAAAGTCAGTGTATGCGAGCTTGGGTGACTTCTGCTGGGCACGACTTGATCGACCATTAGTCTTCCCTTTGTTTTGGCACTATAACTACTCTACTAGTAATTTTGCAGGGGGGGGGGGGGGATTTCTAATTACCGGAGTCTGCTATCGCTCATTTGTATTGCAGGGCTTCTGGAGGGCAAAAGAGATGCCTAAAAGTGGCTTATATTGGTGCGAGGAATGGAAGTTATCACAGGTATCGCAGCTGAAGTGGGCTACAGGTCCGCTGGCTGGGCACGTTAGGCGCTTGAGGCAATATCGCTATCTGTAATAAAGTGCCGCCCGCCCTGGCGGTTACTCCGAGTCAAAGGATAAGGTCACGTCATCTGAGGATGCGCACTTGTGATTTCGAGAGCAATGCTGATTGGCCTATCCTGCATTTAGGCATCGCGTGGCCGTATGCTCCCTCCAATATCTGTCATGTCGATAAGTAATGACCGAAGCAGAAGGCTGCACGTTTTGGCATCTTACCTCCTTGTCTCATCTTCCGCTCGATGTATGGGCTTATCCCAGAAGTAATGTTCACCGAGTACAGTCCTTAAAAGGGTGGTAAAAAGTCGCCGATGAATATATATAATAAACAGAAAAGAAAGTGGTCGATAATAATGGAAAGTAACTGGGCAGGTAGAGTCTTTATAGTGGTGCATGGTAGCAGGGCCTGACAGACTACGACACGTCTCACGTTTCACTCATTACAATCTTCAACCTGAAGGGTGAGTGACCTTATTGGAGGTTGAGTGTTTTTGTAATTAACCAGCAGCACTAAGCTAAAGTAGGCAAAAAAAAAAAAAAAAAAAAAAAAAAAAAAAAAAAAAAAAATCAGCCAAATTGGGAGAATAGATCTGCATGCATGTACAAAAAGGTATGATTTGAACCCACTTTCTTTTTTAGCATGCCTCAAGCCAGCGCCATTAGTAATTATTTCAAGTCAGAGCTCGGCTTGCTCAGACCAAGTACCAGAGTCTCTCGAACACACTATAGTCTGGTAGTGATTGGAATGCATAGTTTCCTAATAACTGTACTTCGTGGCTGCGTATGTAAGACAATGCTGCCGTACTTTCAGCGGTTATCAAGGCAATCGATGCCTATGTACTTATTGACGGCAATGTATAGATAGTTAGAACCTATCTGCGCCTCCAAGTGAAATATCATGGTCTTGTATGTCGTGATAACAACAGCCAACAGAGCATTGCGCGTATCTCTGTTTTTATAACAAGTCTTGCGGGTTCTAGATGGGAGTGCCGCATAATCAGCGCCTATTAGAACAGAATAGTACTTAAATAGTTGAGTATTATGAATCATTCTCCTTAACGTATTATATAACATAGTAGGCGATTATCTGTAATCTTCGATAGAGCAGGGAGGAATTCTTTATGTAGGACTCCTCTTTAGCCGTCTTCCTAAGAATCCCGCCTACAACATCTGGTGACAATTCTCTATCCTCAGTTTGTGAACGAAAAAGGTTTCCTAAACCCAAAACTTATTGGGGATTACAAGCCTTTGGCGTTACAATATTATTTCGGGTAGGGAACCGTGTCTCTTTAGGAGCCGCACTTTAAGCATATACCAGTTTTGCCTATTTTGGCTTTTGTATTATATCTCAAGATTCTTTTCTCTAAAGTATGTATAGAAATACACGAAACATAGACACAGGAAAGTGCCGATTAGGGCAGATAAGTAACACTCGTCAAATTCTCTTCGTAAAGGCAGGTAAGAGCTTGAACATACGGCTTTAAGAATGATACCTCTTAGACTTTGTGTGATGGAAAGCAGAGGTTGACCAGGCCAGAAACATTAATACAAGATCAGTAATTTAAGCTAAGACTATACAAACGTTTTTGTTAAATGGGCTTTGTACGATATCGTACGTCTTATACGCGGGACAGAATACAAGTCTGTTATACTGTGTATATTGCGTATGTTTATTTAAAAAAAAAAAAAAAAAAAAAGTGTATCGTACGCAGCAAAATTTTTCTTTTTAAAAAAGCTTTGTTTAACGTATAAACTGATAAAATAAAAATAAAATTTTTATTATTTTTTAAATATATATACGTAACGATAATTCTATAATAAAAATTATATTAAACTAATATTGCAATTGATTGTTTGTCACGGCCCGGAAGTCAGCAATTGGTTTTAAGACTAAATTTATCGTATATTCCTTACGAAATAACTAAGATGAGGAAGAAATGGAAGTAGCTATTTAACAGCTACAGTATAGAGATATAAAGCAGGGGTTAGTATTTACTTGGTAATTGTCTTACCATTTACTAGGACAATGAACAATAGCCTGACGGCTGGTCAATCTGTTTGACAGCTGCAAATAGGACACCAGCCGTCACATTGTTAATAGTTTGGTATTTTTTATACCGCTTTAAGCAGTAAGTCTTAAAGTTTTTCTTACATATAATATAAATAACATATACTGCTATTTTAATTATATAATATGTTAATATAATTGCTTGACTTTATGTAAAAAGTTTAATTAATTTTTTTTTAAAAGTGTTAAAACTATTAGCAGTTGGTTACAATATTAGCCTTGTATAACCCTTGTTATAAAGCTATTATTACGTGTATATATAATTTCCCTTATTTTCTAGCTTGTACGCTAAGCAGAGTTCTCCTTAAAAAAGAACTTTGCTGCGTACGATACTCTTTTTTTTTCTTTAAAAAAATATACGTAATAAATATAATATAATAAACTTATATTTTGTTTTGCGTATAAAACGTACAATATTGTATAAAGCTATAATATAAATTAGCAAAAGTAAAAACAAAAGCATTATAAATTAAAAGCTTAATTTTTGTATTGTACTTTAATTTTTTTTACCGTATAACGTTACCTCTTTTAAATTAAAACCGCAAAAAACATCGGGGCGTTATATAAAATATCGTAAATATTACTTCTTTTAAATTAAAACCGCAAAAAGCATCAAGGTATTTGCGCGTTATAAAAACGAAAAAAAAATAATTTTATTAACGTACAATATTACCTCCTTTAAATTAACACCGCAAAAAGCATCGGAGTACTGCACGTTAATAAAAAAAATAATATACAATTATACTAAAATAACTAGCCGTACAATAGTATAATATTTAAAACATTAAAAAGTATAGCCGGGCCGGCTATACTACAACTTTTAGTTAGTTTTACGTACGAAAAAATAGCTATAAGCCTAAAGCTATTTATTTATAATATACGAAATTATTTTAACTTTAACTAATAAAAAACAAACGTTGACTTTAGCTATGCGATAGCTAAACTATTAAATACCTAATTAGTAACTAAATTATTAAATATTAGCACTAAAAAAGCGTCGGATAAATATTTTAAAAAGCGTACGTAAAAGATTTTGCGAAATAGACCGTAAACTATTTTAACAAAATTAACCGAATTTTACGTTAAAATATATTATATATACTTAAATAAAAAAGCGTACGGTAAAAAATTAAAAAAGCAATTTAAGCAATAGTTTTAAAAAAAATCGTACGAAAAAAATATAATTTCGTTAAAACCGATTTAAAACTTTTTTTTAGCTTAGTTTAACTTTAACTTTACTGTATAAATATTAATAGTTTTGTTTATATTAAATAATTAGTTTTAAATAACTGTTTATTTAACTATAGCTTTTAGCGGTAACGTACGAAGTAAAAATATACGGCTAAAGTTAACTTAAAACGTATATTTTTTAAACTTTAAACCGCGGGCTAATTAATATATTATACGACTAATTATTAAATATTAGAATATTTTTAAACTAAAATACGGTTATATAACGAAGCCCGGTTATAAGCTTAATTTTTAGCTAATATATAAATACTTTGTTATTTATTATCTTTTTTAAACCTTTAAATAGCCGAGCTATATTTATATAATATTAAACTTAGCTAATATTAGTTTATACATAAATTTGCCGCTAATAAAAGATGTACAGAACGGAATAATCCTTCTTGAAAAATACGTAATGTTTTAAAAAATTAAAAAAAAAAATTACTTGGGCAAGCCGTACAATTTATTATACAATAAAGCAAAGCTATTTATAAATACATACCGTCGGCTAAAGATAGCAAAAAACTAATATTACGTTATTTTTTTAACTATTTTTAAAAACAGCGCAAAAAATTATTATACGTATAATATTAAGTTTAATTATATGTAAAATAAAATTTACTGTGCAATAAATATTTATTTTAATATAAATATGAACTATAGCTAATATTAAGCCGACTAAACTATTATTATTTTTATATATATAAAAAATAAACTTTTAAACTTACCGTTATACGAAATATTAAATTTAATAATTAATAAAATTTTTAAAAACATAACAAGTATTTAATATTAGCTATAATAATAAAATTTAGCTTAATACAACAGTTATAAAAACGTGTAAAAAAATACCGAAGTTCGAAATAGCTTTTATATTTTAAAAACTATTGTATAAAGCTTTTTTTTTAATTTACAAGCCTATATTTACGTAACTATAAAAAAACTAATAAAACATTTTATATAAAAAAACAACGACGCTTATTTTATTAATAAAAAATATAACTAACGCATCTTTTACTTAAATAGAATATTTAATTAAATGGAATACTTTCTAGACTTTTGTACGTATATTCGCAAATAAATTAATAATAATATATCTGATTAATTTAAACTAGTTAAATTTTTATTCGCTAAATTTGTTTATACTATTCCGACAAGTTCGCGTATTATAGCTATTTTTGTTATAAGTTTTATAGCACCTAACGCAAGTCTTTTTTTTTCCGTACGACGAACAAACCAACAAATAGCCCGACGAACAAACCGATAAACGAACCGATAAACTTATATAAAACGAATAATTGTTTATTATATAAAAAGCAAGGAATTTACGGGCTTTACGGGCTTTGTAAGCGTTGGGGGGCGTGGATGTGTAGGTTTGTCGGCTTGTTCGTCGGTTTGTTTATCGTACGAAAAGGAAAAAAACTCGCGTTAAAATTTGCGTCGAAACTTGCGTTGAAATTTACGTCGGGTATTATAAAATTTGCAGTAAACGTAGCTATAATGCGCGAATTTGTCGGAATAGTATAAATAGGTTTAGCAAATAAGAATTTAACTAGTTTGAATTAATTGGATATGTTGTTGTTAGATTATTTGCAAATGTACGTACGAAGGTTTGGAAAGTGTTTTATTCAATTGGGTGTTTTATTTAAGTGGGAGATGCGTTAAAACAATTATATAAAAAGCTAACGGCTTCGATTTAAATATTAATTTTTAAATAAATTTAACGTATAGCAAAACTTAGCATAATTTTTAAAATAATTTAGCGGAAATAATAATCGTATAAATAAAAAATATTTTATATACATAAAAAAAAAACTGCTAGTTAATTAAATATATTTTTTAAAAACAAGCTTGCGCAAAAAATATATATTTTAACTTGTATAAAATATTTTATAACACTAAACTTATTTTTAACAAATTTTTAATAAATAATACGTTTATATATTATATAATAAACAAAAATATTTAAAACTGCAAAAAAAATTTTCTAGCCGATTAATTTATTTTAAATAATTAATATTATATAAAATATTAAAAAAAACTATAAAACATTAACGCGTTTAACTATTTAACAATAAGAAAAGTATAACTAAAAACTTATTTTAAAAATTTTTTTTTTGTATAAAAGTTAATTAAACTTTTAAAAACGTATATATTAGGTTTAATAATAGCGATATTTTAACCGCTATAAATATTATATAAATAAAATAATCTATTTAATATAATTATTTATTATATTTTAAATAGCTTTTTTTTTTTTAAAAAAAAAAAAAACGCCGACCGTTTAAAAGTATATTTTAATAATATTAAAAACATTATCGTATAAAAAGACGAAAAAACGATTTTAATTATATAAAAATAAGGACATTTTTTTTTAATACTAGCCTGTATAAGGCCGGAATTTACTTTATAAAAGCAAAATTGTAACGGCTATACTGTCGCTTTAAAAATTTTTGTACGAAAAAGCTGTATAATATATTTTGTTGTGCAAGATATAAAATTAACTACTAAATTTTAAAAAAAAATCTAGAAATTCTGTTATTATTATTAAACGTATAATTAAATATTTTAACGTTTTAAGTTTTCGATTAAAAACGACTATAATTTTAACTATAAAATTATAATTAATACCGTATAAATAAACAGTAAACAGGTTTTTTATATATTTAATACGGCTACGTTTTTTTAAACCGTAACTTTTTTAAAATTTATATTAGCGCGCAATGTTTAAAAAGCGTTATATAAATATTAAATAAATATATATTAAAAACTTTTTAACAATATTATATATAACTTTAACAATAATTTTTTGTCTAAAAAATTTAAAAACTAAGCAAAAATTATAAACTTTTAATATTGCATAATGTTTATAAAAATATATTAAATAATTAATAAAATTAAAAAAGCATATACATTATTCTGCCGTATATACGATATATTTAAAATAAAACTTGTTACGAACCAATAAGAAGAAGGCCCGCTGGCAGGCCCGGAGAAAAGAACAAGTCATCCACCGAAGGCACGGATAAAACGATATGCAATAATAAGGAAGATCTGTAGTAATCAAAAAGAGTGCACTAATCATAACTAAACAACACAAATCTCTAATAAACTGATCGGCAGTAATCAGTAAAAGGACAGTAATTAAAAAAGATCACCAGTAATCACTAGGGATAAGGGAATGAATATATAAAAAAGGGTTTTCCTATATAACTAGTCATTCACTCATCACTATTCAACTCATGTCTATAGCTAGTTCTTGGAAATAGCTATAGGAGAACATTCTCTACGAAACAGTCAATCTAAAATACTATTGTTCCTATTGCCCGCAATACTATCTTTGACATATACTCTGAACATAAACCCAAGAGTATCCTTGGTTATACTTCAAATATCTATAACCCTGATACAACGAGAGCATACACTAGTGTTAGACATCAGTGTACGCTTCGTAACAAAACTAAATTATTATATAAATAATAAATTAATTTTGCAAATAGTAATAAAAACTTTAAACGATACGGCTAATTTAAATAATTTTATATTAACTTTATTAGTTTTCGAAATATATTTTAAAATTAACCAAAATTTACTTTTTTCGCTAAACATTATATAAAAAAGTAAAGCAATTAAAAAAACTATGCAAATATTACGCGAAAAAAAAGCAAAAATCGAGGTTAAACGCGCAATTTATTAACGTAATAAACTTATAACATATAACGTATTATTATTATCTTTACGGTATAAGATTTTAATATAGCGCAAAAAAAAAGCTAAAAAAAGCCGTATAAAATTTAATTAATTAAAAAAACTAATATAATTATAGTCACGGATAACCACCTATCCGTGCCGCTGCCACCTGTAACCACCTGCAGGTCACATGACAGACCCACCTGCACCCACACACAAAACCAAGTTCTGCTTGGCATTTCCGTAAATAGAATTCTTTTCCCTTTTCACCTTAAGATTAAATACAACTGATAACCTTTCGGAGCTCTATCTCTTGTGAAAAGTATCCCAAACCGTGACAATTATTAACTCTATAAACGGCTTTATCCTTTTCCGTTATACGCAAATTAAACTATATTATTATATAACTATTAAACCGGCTTAAAAAAAATAAAAAAAAATAGTAAACAAAATATAAATTACTTAACACTTAATCGTATAAAAAAAAAAAACGCTTTCGCTAAACAATAAACTATTACTAAGCTTTTATATAATAAATTAACTGGTTATATTTAACTTTTAAAAAAAAACAAAACTATGCTTTAGCGGTTAAATTACGCAAAAATAGCGTAATTATAGCATTTAAAACTTTATTCGAAAAATTAAACGCTATTAAAATTAACGACCTCGTTGCGCAAAAAATATTTAAATTCGTAAAATACGACCCGGCTAAATATAACAACATATATATTTTTAAATCCCGTTTTATATAAAAAATTAAAAAATTAAAAAAAAACAACTAAGCTGTACAAAAAATCTCGACTAATCGTATAAAGCTATAAAAATTTAATAAAAAAAACTAATATTTACGCCATTATTTATAATTTAGCAAATAAGCTAAAAACTTTTTTTCGTACTAAAATTTTCGTTAATATAAAATTTTTAAGCTTTAAACAAACTGCGAAATATTATTTAAACATATATATAATTAAAAAATAAAATACCCGGAAAAAACTATTTTATAAATCGTATAACTATTATACAGCTTAATAAAATTAAAGCTTTATTAATTTAAAACTTATTATTAGTATTATTATAAAACGCTAAATATAACTATATTTATATACAATTTATATTTTTTATTTATAAAAAAATCGTTATACGATTTTAATATAATAAATGTTACGAAGCGTACACTAGTGTCCAACACTATGTATGCTCTCGTGGTATCGGGGTTATAAATACTTGAAGTATAACCAAAGATACTCTTATGTTTATGTTCAAAATATACGTTAAAAGATAGTATTGCGGGCAATAAGAACAATAGTATTTTAAATTAACTGCTTCGTAAAGAATGTTCTTTTATAGTTATTTCTAAAAACTAACTATAAATATAAGTTAAATAGTAATAAGTAAATAACTAGCTATATAAGAAATCCTTTCTTTTTTATACCATTTTTTCATCTCTATATTTTTCTATAATTTTACCCGTATTCTTTAATAAAATACTTAGATTATGTTTTCTTAAATCTACATAATTTAAGTAATTTATAAATCATTTAAATTATTTAGATTACTTGTAATTACGTAACTGCGTATTGCTACGTTTTTGTTTCGCTAGGGGTTTTTCCCTTTATAGTCCCTTTTTTAAGCCATAGTCCTACTATTAGTTCGTAATACTATTCCTTTTTTTTTAGCTTTATTGTTTTAATAAAAACTAACTGGCTTTTTGCTAGGTTTTTAATACTATTTTAGTAAGTTTTTTTTTTATTTTTTATTATAACGGGTCGTGTTTATAAAAAAAATGGTCGGCCTCGCCTTCGCCAACGCAAAAGTCGCAAAACTCGTTTTAAATATATCCGACAAAACGGTATAAAAGTTTCCGCTTGTTTTTTGTTACGAAGCGTACACTAGTGTCCAACACTATGTATGCTCTCGTGGTATCGGGGTTATAGATACTTAAAGTATAACCAAGGATACTCTTGGGTTTATGTTCAGAATATACGTCAAAGGATAGTATTGCGGGCAATAAGAACAATAGTATCTTAGATTAACTATTTTGTAAAGAATGTTCTCTTATAGTTATTTCCAAAAACTAACTATAGACATAAATTAAATAGTAATAAGCGAACGACTATTTTATATAAAAAAACCCTTCTTTTTTATACTATTCTCTTATCTTTATTAATCGCTAGTAATTCCTTTTAATCACTATTTTTTCTTTAATTACTGCTGATTAAATTATTAAAGATTTGCGTTGTTTAGTTATAATCAATATACCTCTTCTAATTATTATAAATTTTTTTTTTATCGCATATCGTTTTATCCGTATTTTCGGTAGATGATTTATTTTTTTTTCTAGGCCTGCTAGTAGGCCTTTTTCTTATTAGTTTGTAATATTATTCCCCTCCTCCTAATTTTGTTATCCTAACAAAATAAATAGGTTAATATTTTCCTTTTAGCGTATTTGGTTTATATGTCCTTTTTACTAACTTTTTTTTTTTCGTTATGTTAGGTCGTATTACCAAGTTTCGTAATAAACTTACTCTTTTTACCGTTCGTCGACTCGATTTTGCAAATTCTTTTAAAAACTTTAGTTTCGAAATTATGCCTTGTTTTCGTTGTTTCGACAAAAGTTAAAAATATATTATAATAGAAAATATTAAGCGTTACAAAAAATATGTTCGTATAAATAGTTTTTATAACGGGAATAGTGTTCTATTGTTTTCCTTTTAGCGTATTCGGGCAAAATTTCAACGTTTAGCCCGTAAAAAGATTTTAGCAAAAAAACGCTTTATTAAATTACAACAACGCTATTACGAAAAATTAAAGCAACAAAAAAATAAAGCAAACGAAGCAATCTTTCGGCTTATTCGTTTTCGTAAATTAAAATTTATAGCTTAATCCTAAAAGGTTAAATTAATTTAGCAAAACTTTCGTTCTTTAAACGAGTTAAACGAGCAAAAACGTCTAAAATCGGAAGCGGTAATTTCTGCTCGTATTGCAGGCGCAATTAACGTTATCGATTAAAGTGCTATAAAGGTCTTTTTTTCTTTTTAGGCAGTCAACCTTTCGGCCTTAGCCGAAGTCGGTCAAAATATTGTTAGTAAAAATCTTTAACAAAATTCCTTACGTTCGTAAAGTGTTTTTTTAGTTTTTATGTAGTTTTAGCGTATATATATCTTTTTTACTTAATAAAATACTCGAACTTTTTTTCACCCTGTCGTAAATTTAAAATTTTTTTTACTTTATAAACGTTTTTATTTTCGTCTGCTTTTAGCTAAATTTTAAACGCGGCGTTTAAGTACGTTTTAATTAATAATAATATATAAAAAATTAGTTAAATAATTATAGTATTTAATAACTTTAGTTTATATATTATTAGTAATATAATTTTTTTAATTTTAAAAAGTCTAATATTTTTAAAATCGAGTTTTTTATTGCTGCGTTTCGTTTAGATATTACGTTTTAAAAAATAAATTTTATCTTTTTTTTTCAAAATTAGCTTTAACAATCTGCTTTCGTTGTAGTATTTTTTTATTTTTCGTTAAACGAATGTAAGTTTTTTTTGTAACTATTTTTGTAGTTTTAACAACTTTTTTATTTAAATTTCTATTATTAATGTAATAATATTATTAATATAATGTCGTTATATATTTATATCGTATTTATAGTTTATTTTAAATAATAATATTTTTATTGTTTTATTTATCGAATTATTATATGCTAATTTTACGTTTAATAATAATTTTACTTAATTATTTTAATTTTAATTAATATAATAACGTAAATATTATTTTAGCGTTTAATTTAATTTTTTTACTTAACTATTTATTTATAAATAATATGCTATAAACATTTTATATTTAATTTTTAAAGTTTTAGTAAATAATTGCTAAAATTTAAATGCTATTGTTTTGCTTTTATTAATAATAATTATTTTTAAATAACTATATTTATTAAAAATATGTTTTATTATTGTATAAGCTAAATTTTTTGCTAAGCTTGCTTTTTTATATAATATAAAATAAGCGTATTTTATAAACTTATTTGCTATAATTATAATAAAATCGAATTTTATTTTTGTTATAAATTTTTTTAATTTTAATAATTTAACTATATAATTAAATATTATCGTTTTTTATATTCGGTTTAAAATTAATATTAATACTAAATTTTTATATAATTTATATTTTGTAGTTTTAGATTTTTTGCATAAATCGCATTTTGCGATAATTTTTTTTACTATTATTAATGCTTTTAAAAAATCGTAATTTTTTCGTAATTTGCTAAATATTTTAAATATTTTTTAATATTTTAAAAATAAATGTTCGTGTACTTTTTTAACTAATTTATATTAATATATTTTTAATACGTACAATTTGTTATTATAATATTAACTAGTCGGTTTGTTTAATTTTCGTAATACTTTTTAAATTTTTTTATCTTATTTTTCGTATTTTATTTGCATAAAGTTTATAAATAAACTTTTATTTATATTTTTATACAATAATACCTAATTTTTTAATAATACTTTCCGTTTATAGTCGCTTTTTCGGCTAAAAATGTTTGCTTTGTTATTTTCTTTGCTTTTAATATAAATAATTCTAAAATTAAACTATAATAAAAATTCTGCTTATCGTATTTATTGCTTATTTAATACTTTAATAGTTATAAACGTTATAAAATTTTTATAGTTTAAATAAACTTTTACTAATGCTATAATATTATTTAAATAATATTTTTATTACTTAAATATTTCGATTATTGCTATAAATTTCTTATCGTAAATTTAATAGTTTAATTTAAGTTTTAAAAACTTTTTCGAAAAAAATACTACTAAATATAGTTTGCTATTTTTATTTCGCTAAATCAATTATTTTTTTATAGCATAATTACTTGCGTCGATTTTTACTTTAAATTTTTTGTTTAAATCGGGTAATTTAAATATTAAATCGCTTAAAATTACTTTTTTAAATATATTAAACGCTTTTTGCTTTTTTTCCGTCTATTAAAAAAGTTTATCTTTTTTAATAAAGTCTATAAAAAGCGCTGCAATTTTCCCAAAATCTTTAATAAATATATATATATAGTTCGCAAATTTTATAAACGATCGTATATCTTTAACATTTTTTAATATAGGCTAGTTTTTTACTACTTTTAATTTAAACTATTAAATTCGTACCTTTTTTAAAAATATCGTATATTTTAAAAAATCTACTTACTATTTATAAAACTTACTTTTTTTTAAATATACTTTTAACTTTACTTTTTATAACGCTTAAAACATTTATTGCATATATTTTTTATATTTTTCGAATATTTTTAAATAAATTAAAATATCGTTTAAATATACTATTACAAATTTATTAACAAATTTGCGTAACATATCTATAATTATCGACTAAAATATTACTAATACGTTAATAAAACTAAAATCTATTATTAAAAACTCGTATAGTTTATATTTTATAATAAACGCTGTTTTTTATTTGTCGCTTTTTTTAATTTTAATATAATAATAAGCTTTTAAAATGTCGAGCGTTATAAACTATTATACTTTTTTTAAACGGTTTCTTAAATCGTTTATACGTAGTATAAATCTGCTATTTTTAATAATAATAAAGTTAAAATATCGCTAATTTTTGCAATTTTTCTATTTTCGTTTGCTGTTTTTTTTTGGCTTTTTTAGTATTTATAGTATCGGTACTACTGCCGGTAACTTAGAATATTATATAAACTTTTTTTTTAAGTTTTTGTTAAAATATTTTCGTAGTTTTTTAAATTGTTTTCTATTCGACCTATATAGTTTAAAAGCTTTAAAATGCGTTTTTTCTTTTAAATTAATCGCGTAATTATATTTATTATACTCTAATAGCTTTGTTTTTTTATTATATTTTTTTGCAAACAAGCTTTTAAATTTAGTATATTTTTTTAATACTTTAGTCGTAAATTTTTTATTAACTTGCTATAATATTTTGTCTTATACTTTATTTAGCTATTTAAGCTTATATACAGCTTGTATTTAAAATTTTGCAAAAGCTAAGTCTTTTTTTAATTTAATTATTTCGGGCGGATTTTACTAAAAACGGCTAGTTTTCTAGTTTACTCTAAAATTATTTTCTTGTAACTAAGTTAATTTTAATATTATATCGTATAATATTTTTGCGATGTCGAGCTTAAAGCGTTTTAAATAATTTTAAATAATTACGGAAAATTTTGCAGTTTCCCGTATAACTTTTTTATTATCGTAATTTATAGTTTTTTTATCGAAAATCGTAAATGTATAAAGTTTTTTTTTTTTAATTTATGCTAAGTTTAATTCGTTAACTAAATTCGAAAAAATAAAACTTTTATAAACGCTTATATCGAATAAAGCTTTTAGTTTTTTTTTATTATAGATTACGTTTATTAATATTTGTATTTTTTTAAATTGCGTTTTTATTTTATACAAAAACTTAAAATTTTCGTAAATTAGCTATTAGTTTTGTTTTACAGCTGCTTTTTGTCGTTTTTTGCTTATTGATAAACTTGTCGTTAGTTTCGTTTTTTTGTAAATTTTGCTATTTTATCGTTTTTTCGACGGTTTCGGATAAAAGTTAATTTTTATCGATTTTTTTTTTAATCTTTTTTTTCGTGTTTTTGTACTAAAAAATTTTATAAAACATATAAATTTTGCATTAAATATATTAGCATCGTTTTTAAATCGTAAACCTTTTTTTGCAATTTTCGGGATATTGTAAATTTTATTTAAATATAACGTATTTATAAACTATTCGGTATATTACTATTAGTTTTTTAATTTTGCTTTTTTTATAAAAATATTAAATTTTTATTTTAACTATACGAGTTAAAAACTAAAAATTTTTAATCTTTTTTGTTATATATTTTTCGTATTTATGTACTATATAACTTGCTTATAATATTTCGTAATATTTTTTATAACGTAGTCGTAACTATTTATTATCGTTTTTAAATATAATACTATTATATAAACGATTAATTAAAATAAAAATGTCGAACTTTTTCGTTTTTAAAATATTTATGCCTGCTTTGATTATTATATTTCGGTATTTTTTATAATACCGTAAAAGCTATTACTTCGATTTGGTGTCGAGCTTTTGTTTTATTTTTTTTTTAATTAAAATTATTATTTTTTGTTCTAAGCAAAGTTTATTTTTTTACGTACATAAGTAGATCTATTTTCGGGTTATTTTTTTTTGTACTAATTAATTTAACTATTCGTTTTTAGTTTAGCAATCGCAAATTTCGTAAAAACATTTTAAATTATCGTTTAAACATTTTTTTTTTTTAAACTAATTTTTTTTGCATATTATTTTATTTTTAATGTCTCGGTATATATATTAGTTTATTTTCGTTTATCGTATATTTAATATTAATACTGCTTTATTAATTAAAAAGTATACGTAATTCTAAAAATATTCTTTATTATTTTTTAATTTATAAAATTTGTTACTTTAATTTTTTTCGGTTAGGTTAAAATTTTTTTGTCTTTCGTTTTTTTAGTCGGGTTTTAGCTATTTATTTCGGGTTTGCGCGTTTTTTTGTTTATTTAACGCAATAGTTATTTAATGCTATAATTTTTGCTAAATTTGTTCCGTAATTATTTTTATAGCTTTAAGTTTTTATTTTAAAATTTATATTACTTTTGCTAAACCGCGTTTTAAATATACTATTTTGTTAAATTATATTCCTTTTTTTAAACTATTAATAAACTAGTTTTTGTTGTAAACAGCTTATTCGTAAATCTTTTTTACTGTTTATCTTAAATATAGTCGTATAATTAGTTAGTTTATTAATATATATATTTTTCCTTATACTATTAAGTTTCTGGTTAATATTTTACTACTTTACTTTACGTTTAAAACTTTATCGTTATAGTAAGCTTATATTATATTAATTTATTAACTGCTTTTTTTAGCTTTTAATACTTTAGCTTTTAGTATTCGCGGGTTTTTGCGTGGTTTTTTTTCGCAATTTTTAACGTAATGTCTTAGTTTATTATAATTATAACATTTAAAGTTTTTAAACTTTTTTTTTTAATTTTTTCGTTTTTATTATATTACGCTAAGTTTTATTAGTTTTACGTATATACTATACGTTGTAAACTGTTAACGCTTTTTTCTTTAGTTAAATTTATTATTATTATTATTTTTTCGGTTAAAAAGTTCTCGTCGTTTTTTATACAATCTTATATTAGCTTTAATTACGTTACTAACGTATTTATTAAAATCGTTAAGCTATAACAGTTTGCTAATTTTATTTTTAACTATATCCTTTAACTTTTTATAAAACATTATTATTTTAGCTTAATCGTTTAAGTTAAAAATAGCTGCGATTTTTTAAAACTTTATCGCGTATACTAATGCCGATCTTGTTTATTTTAATTTTTGTAAATCGTTTTAAGCTTATCGTTCTTTTTTGGGATTAATAAATAAATGTTTAAGTTCGTTTTTAAACGACTTATAACTTTAAAAAATCTGTTACGTATTTTTCGAACAGTTTTTTAGCGGCAAAATCGTTACTTTAAATAAATACGGTTCGAACTATAATAACGCTCGTTTTTCGAGCAATTTTACTATCGTGCAAATTCTTCCGATCTTATCATTTTTTTAAAACGAGTTTTTATAAAAATATAAATACGCTTTAGCTTATATTAAAAATTTTTTCAACTTTTTTAAAATACTATTAAATCGTACTAAGCTTAAAAATTTAAAGCTTTTCGCAAATTTTTTTTTTATTTTTATAATTGTTAGTCGATTATTTATTTTATCGACTTTTTTTTTAAAAAGTTAGTTTTATTTTTTTATATTTAAAATATTATTTTATAGTTCTTAGTTCTACGTTTCGAGTTTATCGGCTTTTTTTTTAAACTTATCGGTTTAATCCGCAGTTTCGTTAAAAATATTAGCTTATTCGTCTAACTTTTGTCTTAACTTTAAAATTTAGTTATACATTGCTGCGATTTTTACACAAAATGCAACGATAACGTTTTAAAAACTAAATAATATAATAAACGCTATAGTTCAAATATTATTTTAATTAACCGCTTAACGTAAAACAAAACTATTTAAAATATTACAAAACGTATACTAATGTCTAACATTATATATACTTTCGTAATATCAAAATTATAAATACTTAAAATATAACTAAAAATACTCTTAGGTTTATATTTAAAATATATATTAAAAAATAATATTACGGGCAATAAAAACAATAATATCTTAAATTAACTATTTCGTAAAAAATATTCTCCTATAATTATTTCTAAAAACTAACTATAAATATAAATTAAATAATAATAAACGAACGACTATTTTATATAAAAAAACCCTTCTTTTTTATACTATTTTCTCATCTTTATTAATCGCTAATAATTCCTTTTAATCACTGTCTTTTCTCTAATCACTATTAATTAAATCACTAAAAATCTGCGTTATTCAGTCATAATCAGTATACCTCTCCTGATCACTATAGATCTTTTTCTTTATCGCATATCGTTTTATCCGTATCTTCGGTAAATGACTTGTTCTTTTCTCCAGGCCTGCCAGCGGGCCTTCTTCTTGTTGGTTCGTAACATTTTTATTATTTATTTAATAGTATTATCTATTTTCGTATTAACTACATTCTTAGTTATTATAACTATACTTGTTCTTAGCATATTTACGACGCGTTTTTTTTTTCCGATGTTTAGTCTTTAAAATATTATAAATAAATATACTTATTTGTCCGCTCGCTGTAAAGCTGAAGAAAAAAAACTATTAAAAGCTTAAAAAAAACTAAAAAAGCGTGTCAAAAAAGAACAAAAACGTTAACGAAACGACCTTTAAAAATTATCGGATTATCTAAGTATAATTCGTCGTTTACAACAACAAGAAAAATTCTTTCGCAAACGTAGGCTTACAATCTTTTTAAAAAAAAAAGCGCTTAAACAAAAAAAAGCGAACAAACAGTTCTCTTTTTTTCGACTAAAACGGGTTTAATTCTTCTATAGTCGACCCCGTTCTTTTAATTTCGGTCGATCAAGGTGTTGTCGGTAAAAGTCTTTAACAAAGTTCTTTACGTTCGTAAAGTGTTTTTTTTTAGTTCCTACGTAGTTTTAGCGTACATATAGCTTTCCTACTTAATAAAATACTTAAACTCCTTTTTACCTTGTCGTAAATCTAAAATTTTTTTTACTTCGTAAATATCTTTATTTTCGTTTACTTTTAGCTAAATTTTAAGCGTAGCGTTTAAATACGTTTTAGTTAATAATAATATATAAAAAATTAATTAAATAACTATAATATTTAATAGTTTTAATTTATATATTACTAGTAATAATACTTTTTTAATTTTAAAAAGTTTAATATTTTTAAAATTAAGTTTTTCGTTATTTCGTTTCGTTTAAATATTGCGTTTTAAAAAATAAACTTTATCTCTTTTTTTTAAAATTGGCTTTAATAATTTGCTTTTATCGTAGTATTTTTTTATTTTTTATTAAACAAATGTAAATTTTTTTTATAACTATTTTTATAGTCTTAGCAATTTTTTTGCTTAAATTTCTACTACTAATACGGTAATACCGTTAATATAATATCGTTATATATTTATATTATATCCGTAGTTTACTTTAAATAGTGATATTTTTATTATTTCGTTTATTAAACTATTATATACTAGTTTTATATTTAATAATAATTTTACTTAATTATTTTAATTTTAATTAATATAATAACGTAAATATTATTCTAGTATTTAATTTAATTTTTTTATTTAATTATCCGTTTATAAATAATATGCCGTAAACATTTTATATTTAATTTTTAAAGTTTTAATAAATAACTGCTAAAACTTAAATACTATTATTTTATTTTTGTCGATAATAATTATTTTTAAATAACTATATTTACTAAAAACATATTTTATTATTGCATAAGCTAGATTTTTTATTAAGCTTATTTTTTTATATAATATAAAATAAATATATTTTATAAATTTATTTATTATAACTATAATAAAATCAAACTTTACTTTTATTATAAATTTTTTTAATTTTAGTAGTTTAATTATATAGTTAAATGTTATTATTTTTTATATTCGGTTTAAAATTAATATTAATACTAAGTTTTTATATAGTTTATGCTTAGCTGTTTTTAATTTTTTGCATAAATTGCATTTTGTAATAATTTTTTTAACCATTATTAATGTTTTTAAAAAATCGTAATTTTTTCGTAATTTGCTAAATATTTTAAATATTCCCTAATGTTTTAAAAATAGGTGTTTATATATTTTTTTAACTAAGTTATATTAATATATTTTTAATATATATAATTTATCGTTATAATATTAATTAGTTAGTTCGTATAATTTTCGTAGTGCGTTTTGTATTTTTTAGTTTTACTTTTTATAATTTATTTATATAAAGTTTATAAATAAACTTTTATTAGTATTTTTATATAATAGTATTTAATTTTCTAATAGTACTTTTTGTTTATAGTCGTTTTTTCGACTAAAAATGTTTGCTTTATTGTTTTCTTTACTTTTAATATAAATAATTTTAAAATTAAACTATAATAAGAATTTTGCTTATTATATTTGTTGTTTATTTAATATTTTAATAGTTATAAACGTCGTAAAATTTTTATAGTTTAAATAGACTTTTACTAGCGCTATAGTATTATTTAAATAATGCTTTTATTGCTTAAATATTTCGATTATCGCTATAAATTCTTTATCGTAAATCTAATAATTTAGCTTAAGTTTTAAAAACTTTTTTAAAAAAAACGCTATCGGGTATAGTTTGCCGTTTCCGTTTCGTTAAATCAATTGTCCTTTTATAGCGTAATCGCTTACGTTGATTTTTATTTTATATTTTTTATTTAAATTAAATAGTTTAAGTATTAAATCGCTTAAAATTGTATTTTTAAATATATCGAACGCTTTTTGCTTTTTTTCCGTTTATTAAAAAGGTTTGTTTTTTTTAGTAAAGTTTGTAAAAAGCGCCGCGATTTTTTTAAAATCTTTAATAAATATACGTACGTAGTTCGTAAATTTTACAAACGATCGTACATTTTTAACATTTTTTAATGCGGGCTAGTTTTTTACTGCTTTTAGTTTAAACTGTTAAATTTATACCTTTTTTAAAAATATTGTATATTTTAAAAAATCTACTTGCTATTTATAAAACTTACTTTTTTTTAAATATACTTTTAATTTTGCTTTTTATAACGCTTAAAGCACTTGTCGCATATATTTTTTGTATTTTTTAAATATTTTTAAATAAATTAAAATGTCGTTTAAATATACTATTATAAATTTATCGACAAATTCGCGTAATACGTTTATAATTATTAATTAAAATATTGCTAGTATATTAGTAAAGCTAAAATCTATTACTAAAAATTTGTATAATTTATATTTTGTAATAAACGCTATTTTCTATTCGTCGCTTTTTTTAATTTTAATATAGTAGTAAGCTTTTAAAATATCGAATATCGTAAACTACTATACTTTTTTTAAACGGTTTTTTAAATTATTTATTCGTAATATAAGTCTGCTGTTTTTAATAATAATAAAGTTAAAATATCGCCAATTTTTGCAATTTTTTTATTTTCGTTTGCCATCTTTTTTTAGCTTTTTTAGTACTTATAATATCGGTACTGCTGCCGATAATTTAAAATGTCGTATAAATTTTTTTTTTAAGTTTTTATTAAAATATTTTCGTAGTTTTTTAAGTTATTTTTTATTTAACCTATATAGTTTAAAAGCTTTAAAATGCGTTTTTTTTTTTTAAATTAATCGCGTAATTATATTTACTATACTTCGGTAGCCTTGTTTTTTTGCTATATTCTTTTGTAAACAGGCTTTTAAATTTAGCGTATTTTTTTAGTACTTCAATCGTGAATTTATTAATTTATTATTATATTTTATTTCGTACTTCGTTTAGCTGTTTAAGTTTATATATAGCTCGTATTTAAAGTTTTGCAAAAGTTAAATTTTTTTTTAGTTTAATTATTTCGGGCAGATTTTACTAAAAACGGCTAGTTTTTTAGTTTATTTTAAAATTATTTTTTTGCAACTAGGTTAATTTTAATATTATATCGTATAATATATTTATAATATTAAATTTAAAGCGTTTTAAATAACTTTAAATAATTATTAAAAGTTTTGCAATTTTTCGTATAACTTTTTCGTTATCGTAATTTATAGTTTTTTTATTAAAAATCGTAAATGTATAAGGTTTTTTTTTTTTAATCTATGCTAAGTTTAATTCGTTAATTAAATTTAAAAAAATAAAATTTTTATAAACGCTTATATTAAATAAAGCTTTTAGTTTTTTTTTATTATAAACTATATTTACTAATATTTATATTTTTTTAAATTGCGTTTTTATTTTATATAAAAACTTAAAAATTACGTAAGTTAACTATTAGTTTCGTTTTACAGCTATTTTTTGTCGTTTTTTATTTACTAATAAATTTATCGTCGGTTTTATTTTTTCGTAAATTTTGCCGCTTTATTATTTTTTCGACGATTTTAAATAAAAAATAATCTTCGTTAATTTTTTTTTTCGATCTTTTTTTTTATATTTTCGTATTAAAAAACTTTATAAAATATATAAATTTTGCATTAAGTATATTAGTATCGTTTTTAAATTATAAACTTTTTTTTGCAATTTTCGGAATATTGTAGATTTTGTTTAAATATAGCGTATTCGTAAGCTGTTCGGTATATTATTATTAGTTTTTTAATTTTGCTTTTTTTATAAAAATGTTTAATTTTTGTTTTAGCTATACGGGCTAGAAATTAAAGATTTTTAATTTTTTTTGTTATATATTTTTCGTATTTGTATATTATATAGCTTATTTATAATATTTCGTAATATTTTTTATAACGTAGTTATAACCGTTTATCGTTATTTTTAAATATAGTACTGTTATATATACGATTAACTAAAATAAAAATGTCGAATTTTTTCGTTTTTAAAACATTTATACTTGCTTTAATTATTATATTCGGTATTTTTTATAATACCGTAAAAGTTATTATTTTAATTTAGCATTAAGCTTTTGTTTTATTTTTTTTTTAGTTAAAGTTATTATTTTTTGTTTTAAGCAAAGTTCGTTTTTTTGCGTATATAGTGCGACTTTTTTTCGAGCTATCGTTATATATATTGTTTAATTTAACTATTTATTTTTTGTTTAATAGTTATAAATTTTGTAAAAATATTTTAAGTTATCGTTTAAACATTTTTTTTTTTAAGCTAATTTTTTTTGCATATTATTTTGTTTTTAATATTTTGGTATATATATTAGTTTGCTTTTATTTATTATATATTTAATGTTAATATTGTTTTGTTAACTAAAAAGTATACGTAATTTTAAAAATACTTTTTATCGTTTTTTAATTTGTAAAATTTGTTATTTTAATTTTTTTCGGCTAAGTTAAAATTTTTTTATTTTTCGTTTTTTTAATTAAGTTCTAGCTATTTATTTTAGGTTTACGCGTTTTTTTATTTATTTAGCGTAATAGTTATTTAATGTTATAACTTTTATTAAATTTATTTCGTAATTACTTTTATAACTTTAAATTTTTATTTTAAAGTTTATACTATTTTAGCAAAACCGCGTTTTAAATATATTATTTTGTTAAGTCGTATTTTTTTTTTTAAACTATCGGTAAACTAGTTTTTGTTATAAACAGTTTGTTCGTAAATTTTTTTTATTATTTGCTTTAAATATAGTTGTATAATTAGTTAATCGGTTAATATACGTATTTTTTTTTATACTGTTAAGTTTTCGGTTAATGTTTCGTTATTTTGCTCTACGTTTAAAACTTTTTTGTCGTAATAAGCTTATATTATATTAATTTGTCGACTGCTTTTTTTAGTTTTTAATATTTTAGCTTTTAGTATTCGTAAATTTTTGCGTAGTTTTTTTTCGCAATTTTTAGCGTAATGTCCTAGTTTATTGCAATTATAGCATTTAAAATCTTTAAACTTTTTTTTCTAATTTTTTCGTTTTTATTACATTGCGCCAAATTTTATTAATTTTACGTATATACCGTATATTATAAACTATTAACGCTTTTTTTTTTAGTTAAGTTTATTGTTATTATAGTTATTTTTTTTGTTAAAAAGTTTTCGTCGTTTTTTATACAGTTTTGTATTAGCTTTAATTACGTTATTAACGTATTCGTTAAAATTATCGGGCTATAATAGTTTACTAATTTTATTTTTAACTATATTTTTTAATTTTTTATAAAATATTATTATTTTAGCTTAGTCGTTTAAGTTAAAAATAGCTGCGATTTTTTAAAACTTTATCGTATATACTAATGCCGATTTTGTTTATTTTAATTTTCGTAAATCGTTTTAAACTTATCGTTCTTTTTCGAAATTAATAAATAAATGTTTAAGCTTATTTTTAAACAATTTATAATTTTAAAAAATCTTTTATATATCTTTTAGACAATTTTTTATCGGCAAAGTCGTTGCTTTAAATAAATACGGTTTAAACTATAACAATACTTGCTTTTTGAACAATTTAGCTATTGTGTAAATTTTCTCGATTTTATCTTTTTTTTAAAATAAATTTTTATAAAAATGTAAATATGCTTTAGCTTATATTAAAAATTTTTTTAGCTTTTTTAGCGTATTATTAAATCGTGTTAAGTTTAAAAGTTTAAAGTTTTTTATAAGTTTTTTTTTTATTTTTATAATTATTGGTCGATCGTTAATTTTGTCGATTTTTGTTTTAAAAAGTTAGTTTTGTTTTTTTATATTTAAAATGTTGTTTCGTAATTTTTAATTTTATATTTTAAGTTTATCGGCTTTTTTTTCGAGCTTATTGGTTTAATTTGCAGTTTTGTTAAAAATATTAGCTTATTTGTCTAACTTTTGTTTTAACTTTTAAATCTGGTTATATATTGCTACGATTTTTGCGCAAAATATAATAATAACGTTTTAAAAACTAAATAATATAGTCAGCGCTATAATTCGAATATTGCTTTAGTTAACCGCTTAACGTAAAATAAAACTATTTAAAATGTTACGAAGCGTACACTAATGTTTAATATTATATATGCTTTTGTAATATCGGGGTTATAAATATTTAAAGTATAACCAAAAATACTTTTATGTTTATATTTAAAATATACGTTAAAAAATAGTATTACGGGCAATAAAAACAATAGTATTTTAAATTAACTACTTCGTAAAAAATATTTTTTTATAGTTATTTCTAAAAACTAACTATAAATATAAATTAAATAATAATAAATAAATAACTAGCTATACAAAAAATCCCTTCTTTTTTATACCATTCCTTTGTCCTTATATTTTTCCATAATCTCACCCGTATTTTCCAATAAAATGCCTAGATTATGTTTTCTTAGATCTACATAATCTGAGTGATCTATAGATCACTTAGATCACTTAGATTACTTGCAGTTACGTGACTGCGTACTGCCACGTTTCTGCTTCGCTAGGGGTTCTTCCCCTCATGGTCCCTCTCCTAGGCCATGGTCCCACTGTTGGTTCGTAACATATTTAAATTTTTGTACAAAATAAAAATATAATTTAAAAAAATATAAATAATAATAAACGTAATTTACGAAAAAAAAAAATTAAAAGCTTTATTCGATATAAACGTTTATTAAAACTTTATTTTTTCGAATTTAGTTAACGAATTAAACTTAACATAAACTAAAAAAAAAAAAACTTTATATATTTACGATTTTTAATAAAAAAACTATAAGTTATAATAACGGAAAAACTATACAAAAAACTGCAAAACTTTTAATAATTATTTAAAATTACTTAAAACGCTTTAAACTCGATATTGCAAAAATATTATACGACATAATATTAAAATTAGCTTAGTTACGAAAAAATAATTTTAAAGTAAACTAAAAAACTAGCCGTTTTTAGTAAAATTTACCTAATATAATTAAACTAAAAAAAACTTAGCTTTTATAAAACTTTAAATATAAACTATATATAAACTTAAACAGCTAAATAAAATATAAAACAAAATATTACAATAAATTAACAAAAAATTTACGATTAAAATATTAAAAGAAATACGCTAAATTTAAAAGCTTGTTTATAAAAAAATATAGCAAAAAAACAAAGCTATTAAAATATAATATATATAATTACGCGATTAATTTAAAAAAAATACGCACTTTAAAATTTTAAATTATATAAATTAAATAAAAAATAACTTAAAAAACTACGGAAATATTTTGATAAAAACTTAAAAAAAAAGGTTTATATAATATTTTAAATTATCGGCAATAATATTAATACTATAAATACTAAAAAAGCTAAAAAAAAATTGCAAGCAAAAATAAAAAAAATTGCAAAAATTGGCGATACTTTAATTTTATTATAAAAGAAATTGCAAACTTATATTACGTATAAACGATTTAAAAAATCGTTTTAAAAAAACAAAATAAATAATAACATTCGAAAAAGCAACAAGTTAAAAATAGCGTTTATTATAAAATATAAACTATACAAGTTTTTAATAATAAATTTTAGCTTTATTAATATATTAGCGACATTTTAAATAATAATTACAGATATATTATATAAATTTATCGACAAATTCGTAATAATATATTTTAATAATCTTTTAATTTATTCGGAAATATTTAAAAAAAAAAAAAAATATAAAAAACACGTATAACAAATATTTTAAACGTTATAAAAAGTAAAATTAAAAACATATTTAAAAAAAAAATAAGTTTTATAAACAATAAATAAATTTTTTAAAATATATAATTTTTTTTTTTAAAAAATATAAATTTAATAGTTTAAACTAAAAGTAATAAAAAACTAACTTATACCGAAAAATGTTAATAATATATAATCGTTTGTAAAATTTATAAACTTTATACGTATATTTATTAAAAATTTTTAAAAAATTACGGCGCTTTTTATAAACTTAAGTAAAAAAAACAAAAATTTTTTTATAAACAAAAAAAAGCAAAAAACGTTCGATATATTTAAAAATGCGATTTTAAACAATTTAATATTTAAACTATTTAATTTAAATAAAAAATATAAAATAAAAATCGACGCGAATAATTACGCTATAAAAAAATAATTAATTTAACGAAACGAAAACGGTAAACTATATTTAATAGCGTTTTTTTTTAAAAAAGTTTTTAAAACTTAAATTAAATTACTAAATTTACAATAAAAAACTTATAATAATAATTAAAATATTTAAGCAATAAAAATACTATTTAAATAATATTATAATATTAATAAAAATTTACTTAAACTATAAAAATTTTATAACGTTTATAACTATAAAAATATTAAATAAATAATAAATATAATAAGCAAAGTTTTTATTATAATTTAACTTTAAAATTATTTACGTTAAAAATAAAAAAAAACAATAAAGCCGATATTTTTAACTAAAAAAGCGACTATAAACAAAAAATATTATTAAAAAATTAAATACTACTATACAAAAATACTAATAAAAGCCTATTTATAAATTTTATATAAATAAACTATTTAACTTATATTATAATAACAAATTATACATATTAAAAATATATTAATATAAATTAGCTAAAAAAATATTTAAAACGTTTAATAAATTACAAAAAAACTATAATTTTTTAAAAGCATTAGCAATAGTAAAAAATATTATAGCAAAATATAATTTATACAAAAAATTTAAAACAACAAAACATAAACTATACGAAAACTTAATATTAATATTATTACTAAACCGAATATAAAAAACAATAACTTTTAATTATATAGTTAAATTATTAAAATTAAAAAAAACCCATAATAAAAATAAAATTCGATTTTATTATAGTTATAATAAATAAATTTATAAAATATGCTTATTTTATTTTATATAAAAAAATAAGCTTAATAAAAAACTTAGTATATACGATAATAAAACATATTTTTAATAAATATAAATATTTAAAAACAATTATTACCAATAAAAGCAAAATAATAACATTTAAATTTTAGCAATTATTTATTAAAACTTTAAAAATTAAACATAAAATGTTTATAATATACTATTTATAAATAAATAGTTAAATAAAAAAATTAAATTAAACATTAAAACAATATTTACGTTATTACGTTAATTAAAATTAAAACAATTAAATAAAATTATTATTAAACGCAAAACTAATATATAATAGTTCGATAAACAAAATAATAAAAATATTACTATTTAAAGCAAACTACAAATACGATATAAATATATAACGACATTATATCGACGGTATTACCGTATTAGCAGCAAAAATTTAAGTAAAAAAATTGCTAAAATTACAAAAATAGTTATAAAAAAATTTACATTCGTTTAGTAAAAAATAAAAAAATATTACGATAAAAACAAATTATTAAAGTTAATTTTTTTTTAAAAAAAAAGATAAAGTTTATTTTTTAAAACGCAATATTTAAACAAAATAAAGCAACAAAAAACTTAATTTTAAAAACATTAAACTATTTAAAATTAAAAAAATAATATTATTAATAATATATAAACTAAAATTATTAAATACTATAGTTATTTAACCGATTTTCTATATATTATTATTAACTAAAACGCATTTAAACGCCGCGTTTAAAATTTAACTAAACATAAACAAAAATAAAAACATTTACAAAGTAAAAAAAATTTTAAATTTACGGCAAAGTAAAAAAAAGTTCGAGTATTTTATTAAATAAAAAAGCTATACGTACGCTAAAACTATATAAAAACTAAAACGATATTTTACAAACGTAAAAAATTTTGTTAAAAACCTTTATAAGCAATATTTTAACCGATTAAAACTAAAAAAACAAAGTCGACTACGAAAACATTAAAGCTATTTTAGTCGAAAAAAAAAGACTTTACCGAATTATTTACTCGCTTTTTTTCGTTTAACTATTATTTTTTTTTAAAAAAATTTTAAGCTTATGTTTATAAAAAAATTCCTTTTATTGTTATAAATAACAAATAATATTTAAACGATTCGACAAATTTTAAAAGTCGTTTCGTTAACGTTTTTGTTTTTTTTTATTCGTTTTTTTAATTTTTTTTAGGCTTTTAAAAGTTTTTTTTTTCGATTTTGCAACGAGCAAATAAATAAGCGCACTCGTTTATAATGCTTTAAAAACTAAACATTAAAAAAAATGCATTATAAAAACGCTAAAAACAAATATAATTATAATAACTAAAAATATAATTAATATAAAAACAAACAATATTGTTAAAAAATTAGTTAAAACAAGCAAGAACTTTTATACCGTTTTAATAAATATATTTAAAACAAACCTTACGACTTTTGCATTAATAAAAGCAAAAACGAACGCTAATTTTCCGAATACGACTAGCTATTGTAAAAAAAAAAAAAAAAAAAAAAAAAAAAAAAACTTACTAAAACAATACTAAAAACTTGCTCGGGACTAGTTAACTTTTATTAAAAATAATAAAGCTAAAAAAAAAAAAATTGTATTATAAACTAATAGTAAAGTTTATAGCCTAAAAAAAAAACCATAAAAAAACCTATTATAAAAAACGAAAACGTAATATTATAAAATTACGTAACCGTAAATAATTTAAATAATTTATAAATTATTTAAATTAAACAAATCTAAAAAATATAATCTAAATAATCTATTAAAAATATAAATAAATCAAAGCAAAAACATAAAAATAAAAAAAGAAGTATATAAAAACGGTAGTTTTTTATATAACTAGTTATTTACTTATTACTATTTAACTTATATTTATAATTAGTTTTTAAAAGTAACTAATAAAAATCATTTTTTACGAACAGTTAATTTAAAATACTATTATTTTTATTAGCCGCAATACTATGTTTAACGTATACTTTAAACATAAACATAAAAGTATCTTTGGTTATATTTTAAATATCTATAACCCCGATACCACGAAAGTTACATAGTGTTGGACACTAATATACGCTTTGTAATAAATATGTATATTAATTCGAAAAATAATAAAAAGTAATGCAACTTTCTTTATACCTTTTTATTTTCGGACTTTAAACAACTTTATTTTTTTATCGTATACCTAATATTCCCTTTTTTATACAACACTTTTATTAATAATAGCTATAACAAGCGCTATATAAACGCTAAACGTACGCCGTATAAACGCTATTTTAAAAACCCGCAATACGACAATAGCTACGAAAAAAAAACTATCCTAATTAGCGCACGCGTTTTAATTGCAAAGCGCTATAACAATACCGTATAATTAAATAAATATTGCACAAAAATATCTTTTGCGCCGGAAAATTTTCGCTATTTATTTATATAACGGCTTGTTTACAAAAAGCCAAATTTAAATATCGACCAACGATAAAGCGGCAATAATACTTTTATTAGTTTATATATAATAAATAACTAAGTTAATAACGTATAAAATCGTAAACGCACGACTAAAAAAAGCATATATATACGTTAACGCATAACGCTTAAAAAAAACGACGGTTAGCAAAATCGTTAATAAATAATTATATAATATTTAAGCTTTCGTCGATACTAATAACTTAAAATAAGCGACTGTTATTGCCGAATAGTTAAATAGCAATTATTATATATATATATATATATATATGTACAAAAAAAAAAAAAAAAAAACCAGCTAAAGATTTGAGCAATATTTATACTTTTGCGTAATTATTTACTTTACGTACGGAAAATTATTTTTTTGTACAATAAATTACTTATTCGCACGCGTAGCTATATACTTAATAAATTACAAGTTTTTACTATAGTACAAAAATCTTATTTTTAACTTAACCAGGCAAGGCTAGCGGGCACCGGACTAATACCTCCTATCTTAATTAACCTAAAAATACGACGGCTACTAAGTAATTCTTTTTCGGCTAACTAAACCTTTTATGCAAGGCCAGGCAAATAATATTAACGTACTGTATAATTGGAATAGTTGTATATATTATTTATACCGTATAAAGAAAAAAAAATCACAGGCCTCGTAGCCTAAAGTAGTGTAAAAAATATCCTACGCAAATTACTTGCTAACCGCACGAGTAGGTAAATAACGTACGAAACAGAATTATAACCAAAAAAAAAAAAAAAAAATAGCCAGTGTTGGAACTATTGGCAGTTGGTTGCAACATTAGCTTTGTATAACCTTTGTTATAAAGCTATTATTACGTATATACATAATTTCTTTTATTTTCTAGCTTGTACGCCAAGCAGAGTTCTTTTTAAAAGAGAACTTTGCTGCGTATAATACTTTTCTTTTTTTCCTTAACAGAGATATACGCAATAAATATAGTATAATAAACCTGTATTCTGTCCTGCGTATAAGACGTACAATATCGTACAAAGCCCATTTAACAAAAAGGGCATTTAATAACTACTATATTTTTAAATTAAATAAAATAAAAAATATTAGTTTAATATTTATTAATTTTATTTAATTAAATTGAAAATAAAATTTTCGTATTATAATGAAAGCTTATAATTTATTAAGCATATAATTACGCGTATAAACAAATAATTTACTATATAAAAGAATAGTTTTTTATACATAATAAAAATCTCAGGGTAGAAGTGAGGTTGTATTGTCAGAGCGAGTGATTCAAATCACCCTTCCTGGCTTGCAAATGAGGACCTGAAAACTCTCGAAAAACATCATGTCCATAGTAGAACGGTATAGTCTATCTAGTTCAGATAGAGACACTACTATCGACCCTTCGGGAGCGTAACTAGTGATGGATATCCAACATAGCATAACTTGCAAATGATGATGCTGTGGGTGTTGGATCATCGTTGCAGTAAAGCTCCCACAGTACGCTGCAACCTTGACTCTGTATATATGAGGACGACAACCTTTTCATAACGAGGGCTATGTCGAGATGAGCGTTCCTATTGCGCGTTCATTCCGATTAATACCTATTTTTCTGGCAGATTATGTTCTCATGGTTCAGTAATATGATATCCATTCATTCGAACCCATTTTTGACAAGGAGACCTTTCGATCGAGTCACTGAGACGCAAGGACTCGGTCGACGTACTGCCTCGTTGCTTAGTCGCCTGCTTAAGGGAGTGCTAAATGTAAAGCTACTTCGGAGAATTTATGGCTCTGCGATCTCTAGCGGAATAGCTTTTCTATAGGCCGAAGTAGTCTCGAAATGTTGTGGATTGTGGCTGCAAGATCTCGCGTGACAAGGACCCAGGCAGCCGCCACCATGTCATAAGCCGCTGGTTTAATATCAAGATTAAGAACTCTCCTGTTAGCCCCGTCAGCATTTAGCTGCTCAGGCCTAAGTAGGCCAGGGACGCCTCAAACCGACCAGATTTCTCACGCTTGGTCTTATGGTGACACAGCATGGCTGGAAGCATCCACCTGTTGCCCAATGTAACATTGGTGGCGATCATTAGTATATTTCGAACGATGGTGCGACTGATGGGCGCGGCCAAGTGTGTGGATACATGTGAGAAAATATTACCCCTCTCAGTAGTAATGAATATATCCAAGGACCTTATGTAATTTAAGTGCCATCACAATCCACCAATCACTAGAAACAGTCATTCTGTTATGGAGAGGTTTGAGGCGTATCTTAAATCTGCCCTCCGCCCTCCCACCCTTTGCAATGACTAACCCTTGTTGCTCAGTCTGTAGGACGTTTGGTCTGTAGAATTATCTCCGTCCTCCCTAACGGCAGCCATGAGAAGAGTTCCCTTTTATGCCTTTTCCCTAAATCTTAGTTTTATGATGCGGGCGGTCTCTTGGACTACCGATAGGTAAAAGAGTAATAGTGCATTACGCCCCCAACTGAGCTGTCTAGGATATTTCAAGCATTCTTCTCTACTGACCTGCCTGATTGTCTTCACGACCTGTGAGCCAACAGTCGCAATATTACATACAGCTACTGACAATCATGGCCGGCAAGTTGAGCTCTCTGAGCTGAACGAGCTTCTAGATGGCCCTGCATTAAACCCTCCTCCAGGCGTTATTCCTCAACTCGATAACCCGCCAAATTTACAAGTGGTGAGTACGGCAATACCAATTATTAACTTGGTCGTATCCACGCTCGCAGTAGCAATGCGGTTATACACGAAAATCGTTATTTTTCGCAAAGTAAATATAGGAGACTGTAATCCTTTGCCCATTACCCTGCTCCTTTACCGCTAAAGTCAAACGCGCTAGTAGCGTCCCTTCCCGTTCCTCTTGGGTTAATGTTAATGCTGAACTGGGCATGGGAGTAGACTCGATCTTCATTGCTTGGGTGTGTACCACAATGCCTAATTATCACCTCTCTAACTAAACGCTGGCGATTCTAGGGTGTATTCGTCCTATGAATAGCAATTTGTTTCCTTTCTGGGAGCTATCCACCAGGTGTTAATCAGTGGGATCTTGGACTTAGGAACCTAGGTCTATTTCTTTATGTACGTTCCTTGTTGCTCTGACTTGAATCTTACCGTCGCCTATGCCTATCTGGTGCATCGCTATCATAATCTGTCTACCAGAGAAGATTACTATAGGCTAATCGGAACCTATAGTATGTTCATATAGGATCCGTATTGTATGGCATATGCAAAGTTTAATCAGACTCTCGATCCTTACGCAGTATATACAGCTCTTCATGCCTGGCAGGGAACCCAAGACGATATACTGGACTAGAATCTTTCTGATCGTAGTTAATTTTATCTTCTATTTAATCGGCACGTTATTCGAGATATTTGCCTGTAAACCAATAGCAAAGGTCTGGGATCCAATGATTACTGGGGGCTGATGCATCGATACTTCGGCGCTGAGTGTCGCCGCAGGTTTGATCAATAACGTGTTGGATATTTCCATTTTAATCCTGCCATAATTCATCATCTAGAGGCTTCACATGTCTTTTCACCACAAGGCTGCGGTTTCTTTCAATTTTTTTGAATGCCATCATGTAAGTTCTTCATATCTAGTTTTGGGCTGACCTACTTCTTTAGAAACCATATATTGATTTTGTTATGATAATTATAGTGCTTGTATTTCGTCCATTGTCCCTTTTGCCTATTCCGTCGAGCTTAGAAATCAAAAAGATCTCATATACTCTTCCTGGGTGACTAGCCTCTGGACAATCCTAGAATTGGCTGGTGGCATGGTTGTAGCATGCTTCTTAATGGCACAAATTTTTTTACCGGAGGATAGCTCAAAGCGAAACAATGTGGAGTATAATTTCGGCGCCAAGAAAGATCACATCTTGGCTGAGATCTGCCACGGACGGCGGAGATAATACGAACCGGGCCATATCGAAAGGTACTTCTATTGCAATACTGTGGATATACCAGCAAAGTGTAGTAGTCATCGGTGCCTTGATCAACAGAGGGTTCAGTTCCATATATTAGGATGATCCTTCTAAGTAGTATAACCAGGTAAAAGCACTCCGGAAACCCCTTAAATATACGTGTGATCTCTGGAGGCACTATTCACCGTTCCGTACTATTTTACTAGTTGACCTAGGGGTCCATCTGACAAGACTGAGCCGCAAGGCCGTCCTATAGGGATCCACAATCCCGCGACAATATCTTTTTATTTTAGATGTTATTTTCCACAACTACTAATTCTGTTACAGATAGTAAATGTTTCGGGTGTAATTTCGCCTAAAATAAAAATGGGGGTGTCTCAACCGATGATGGAGATCAAAATTACAGGAAGTATGCTTTGCGTTCGGCTGTCACCTCAAATCATAATGAAACAACAAGCTAAAGAACTACGTTGGATGACATTGTGCTCGCATTCCTGGCGCGGCTGTATCATTGATCAAGGATAGGTTAACTCATATGCCGCTGCGCAATGTCTGCTATTATAAGCAGTGTCGAAAGATGCCATAATTAACATCACAAAGTCGGCAGGTACTGCCCCTCTTAACTTTCAAGACAAAGTTCCATTTATTTCCTACATCGGGCCAGAACACTGATATTATGTTATTACAGCGATGTGTTTTTTATTGAGTCGCCGAATCCGCGTCAATGCTGTCTGCCTGTTGTGCGTGGAAACACCGATATCATTTTTTTGTGTAGCCCATCTGCAAAATATATTAATTGTATTGGACTTAATTATAAGCGACGCTAGTGCAATTCGAATAGCACATTACAGCCTCTAATTTAAATAATTCTACTTATAAGAATACTAGAAAACTTTAACGCCAGCGGCCCAACTGTGGTAGAAATTATTAGAAAGCTTAGTCTCTAAACTACAAACATCTTCGCATAACCAAGATTTAGCGTCTATGAAAAGCTTCTCATTAAAACTTATAATAATTACTCTACGTAATAACCCGACCTATTGGCCAACTAGAGCATGAGGTTGACCGTAATGGCTACAAAAGAAGCATCGAGTCTTCCCAGTCTAGATGCAGGATATTCAAAAGAAAGTCATTGTTAGCAAAAACAAGCGATCAAATGTCGTTCCTCACGACAAGACGACTATAAGTGTTACGTAAATGCTAAGTGCCCCTGATCATACAGTCCCCATTAAAATGTACCGGGAGAAGATTATGCTCAGAGAAGCCGCTTTTTGAAATGATCAGGTGTCAGCATCGTATAACCGTCACAATTGACCGAAGGCCAACAAATATACCAATAGTGAATTTAAAAGTTCGGAACAAGTTCTTAGTACTACACGGCTTACTGTGTGACCACTCGGAAAGTCCTGCCACCATACGCATCCTTCCGGCTTGTTTTGTTGCTGTACTACCAAAATCTACATTAAAGAGCAGTAGTTTAATGCACTCGTGTCCTAGCTAAAGAGCCTCTATGACTTAGTAAGTAGACCCCGATGTTACATACATACAGATAATTGCCTTTTGGTGTTTTGATGACACATGCCGTTCTGCCACTGTTGAGGCTATGCCAAGCCCTGTGGCACTGTATATAAATAGGGCTTTAGCCAATGCCACTAGCCCAGCTTAATTCTTTCTTGATTAATACAGACATTTATCAGCAGCCCTCTGGGCGCTAAGCAGTAAGTGTGACAGCTACTATAATTAGAGCAATGGTTGGAAGCTTGATGCTGAGCCCACAGGTGTTTCTAGGCTAGACGTAAAACTTTACAATGGCGTAATTATTCTCGAACGGGGCAGTCATGGTGAAGATTGCCCACTTACCGTCTCATATTTCGAAGTCTAGAATCAATGTAAAGCTGTTCGATGACTGTTGGTGGAAGATACTTTATTGTTTCATGTCAAGACTACCAACTCTGTACGGCGTGGGGCAGGTGTCGTTGTTCATGCTGGTGGGATCTTGGCAAAGTATATAGTATTTGCATCGGCAACATGGGACCTGCTTGAGGGCAAAGAGATAATTCCTTGAAGTATATTACGTACCAGTGTAATCTAATCTAAAAATCACCGAAATATTTCCTTCGAATGGACTCCATCCTGAGTTCATGCGGCATCAGCATCAAGAATTTGTCTACCTCCTTCTGCCAGAACTCGTTCTGTGGGTTGACGTTCCAAGCACACACATACTCCCAGTACGATGGGAACCATCCTGCAGTATCCCAATCAATGATTCCGACTATCTCATCACCCTTCGCCAGTACATTTAGACTGCTAAGATCGCTATGTGTAAGTCGCGTGTCTGTGAAGGGATGCTTATAGAAATCAAGCAGCTCAAGTAGATCGGCGGGGGCGTATGTTGGATTTACGTCCAGAGATATTATTTTCGGAGTTGTAAATGAAATTCGTCGATGGAGTTGAAAGGCCAATAAGATGGGCTCGGCAAACGGGGGTCATATATAGAGCCACCAATAATGCTTGATACTCGGCGCTTCGTTGGGGTCTGAACACTCTTGAGCTGTTCAACGAAGTTGCGCAATTGGCCCAATATCTTGGCCTTCGATTCTTCAGATCGCCGGACCCAACCTCGTCCCACCATGACGCCGTCAATCCGCTCTATGACAATGTAGCATTGTCCTCGATGATTAAAGGCGCATAATACGCGTGGCACGGGAAGGGAAGTATGCGCCGCGACGAACTGCATGGCATGAGCCTCAGCCAACGTGGTGAAAGAATTAGTTTTGATGCAGAGTTTAGGACCTATGAAAACTCCACCCAAGCGCTTGCACAGCCATCGAAGAGATTTTCAAGTGAATATGGCGACGGCGAAAAGTGTGAGATGTCGAGCAATGAATCCGGCGTTGATTGGCCCGACCAGATGCCGTCGGTCGGCCGCGCGATATGACTTTGAATGGGTTCTTGACGAGTTCGTGCAAAGAATCATATCAAAGAGTGTATCTATGGCATCAATCAATCGAAATGTTAACTCGGTAGAACAGTCAACTATTTACGCGCCTGATGAAACTGGGCACTGCAACGGGGCCTAAACACTTTGGTTACTCAGTGGGGTTCGGGGCCCGGCCCCCAGGCATGCCGGGGCTGTCGGGTAGGGATCATCACACCTGTATTGCCTATAACCTACTGGCCGGGTCTGAAATCGACTTCCGGCTCTGGATCTGGGCTGCGCACCCTAAAACCGGTTACTTTGATTCGATAATTGATACTTGATTTAACAAATTTTTTGGTACCTCGCGCCGAAGGTAACTTTGTGGTCCTCTGCATCCGACTCGTGAGTGAGATCTTTCTCGGGCGGTATGCACCGCCGAAACCGCGTGACCCGCTAAGTCTTCTGGCGCGCCACGAGTCTGGAGTCTGGGATGAGGCCCGCCAGAAATTTGCGTCTCTCCACGATGGACAACGCGGTAATGAATTCAATACCCGCCTCCTACCGCTGTCTCTGCTGTTGGTTCGGGCTACGGGCTAACATATGGCACACGAGGCTGCTGAAGATACTATGGTACACGAAAACGATCATGGTCTCGGTATTACGCTACAAGTGCTAGCCTTATATAAGTCCACGTGTATGATGGAAAACCAGAGCTGGTACGTTGAGAACGGTATTATGTCACGGCGGGCGCTGCTGAATCGCGATGTCGACTTGCTGGATTCTATGTTACCGTTGTTGACGCCTTGTCAATGTGCCCATGGTTAATCAAGATAGACTAGCGGTTTTTTTTCGAGCTTGCCATCATTTTAGGAGCCAGAAACCGAGTAAGTTAAGACCAAAATATAAAGGCATTGTCAGGGTGTGCAGATAGTATCTACACAGTTTATAATGTTTATAATTAAATAATTCAATTATAGATAACATGCCTCGAGACTAACAATATAAAGGGTTACATGAATATGATACTATATAATATAAACTGCTTATTAATTTTTACGCCGGACTATTCATATCTCCGCAGAGTAATACTCGGGTTTAAGTAAAGTTATATAACCGCTAAGAACTAACGCCTCGCTCTCCTCTTAGTCCAATGATCTTTCCATAGTTAGTTACATACAGTACATTTCTTAGGTAAGCCGTTCTTCATATCCCCTTAACTTGCTCCAGTAACGTGTCGGTATCCTGTGACAACAATAACAAAGTAGGTCCCAAGCCCCGGTTTTGCGCGTTTTGTTTTCCGAACATAAGGTCATCGTATAAGCCCATATAAAATAACCTCGGTAATCTCTGTCAAGCCACCTCCCGCTTACTATAAATCCCCTATATCGCAAACAGTACTTTAAGAATTTTGCCGTAGTAAATATTATTCTTAACGTAAGACTCCTACTAAAGTAATCGTACTGTACATACAACCAAGTAGTAGGTATAGGACCTGATATTCTCTCTAAATGCAGAACTCTCCGCCTTAGAGCATGCTCTGCAATTTAACAATCATTACATTTACTTAATATACTTGCTGCAATTTTTATTATTTTTAATCAAAGGATAAAAAGCCTAGAGCTGAACACATCCACCATATAGCAAGGTTAATCTATGAAAACCTCGATTTATAATGCAACATTAGTACGTTTGTTTAACATTAAATAAAGATATACTTGCTACCGTGAAGATCTACACAAGAGGACAGCAGGGTCATATTTGTGGTAACTTGGTGGATCGACTCAAATATTCGGAATTCTCCATACAGTCGATCCTTTCCGGTATTTTCGATCTGACAAAGATGTCCAGCTTACTAATTATTGTTTTAGCTAAACCTCGGGTTTGTAAACCAGCCCCGCACGGACTTTGATCAGCCCCATTGCACCGGATAATTAAAGAGGGGTATAACCTGGCTACAAATCTGGTGGAGCAACACAGGATGAGGAAGACACTATTATTTCCAAAGCGTCGCTTTTTTTTTCCCCCCCTTAATACAGATAAGCAAAGTATAAAGTATCATAAGCTAGTGCTATAGTGATTGTCACTTGATTCTACCTCGCATTTTGCGCCAAACTAGAAATGTGTCGCTGATCTTGTATCCACTTTGAACAGATATAACAAAGGTTCACCCCAAAAAGTCGTCATATTTCGCAGAGTTAGTAGGCAATTCAGCAGAGCTAGTAGGCTAAGGCTATTCAGTAGAGCTAGTAGGCTATTCAGCAGAGCTAGCAGGCTATTCAGAAGAGCCAGGAGATTACTCGGCGGTGGGTATAATATATATTCTTCTGTCTTGGTGGTCTGTTGGGTTTACTCTGCTGACCACTTCGTAACAGCCAAGAAGCACTATTTACAGTACTGGGGAACATGGAACTAGTTTCGCTACTTGTTCTAGTTTCATCCCTTTTATGGGTGGCACTCGCCATATACAGGGCACTGTCTAGCCCTCGCCGTGATATCCCCGGGCCTTGGATGGCTCGTATAACTCGCTTTTGGTACTTTAACAGAGTTAAAAACGGATCGTTTCATCTTGAAAATATCGCTTTACACGAAAAATACGGGCCAATAGTACGCGTCGCACCCAACTGGTATTCTATATCATCACCAGACACGGCTGTATATCATATTAGCTCCAAATTCCCCAAGAGTGACTGGTACGAAGGCTGGAAACACCCTAGCCCTGACCGGTGGTCACTTTTTACAGACCAAAATATCAAGCGGCATGCTGAGACACGCAAGAGATTTCAGGGCTTGTATAGTATGAGCTCGTTGCTATCGTACGAGCAGTACGTTGATGAATGTATTGATATCCTTCTTAGCCGCTTGACGCAAATCGCCCAGTCGGGTGAGTCCGTTGACATGGCCCATTGGCTTCAATGCTTTGCGTTTGATGTTATGGGAAACATCACATATTCGGAACGATTTGGCTTCTTGGACAATGGAGAAGACATTAACGGGACACTTGCAGCTTTGCAAACATCTTTGGTTTATTCAACTTTAGCAGGAATTTACGCTTGGTTTCACCCTTACGCCTATGCGGTGATGGAGCACATACCAGGAAGTGGTGCTGCAGGAAGAAATTTCTTAATGGCATTCGTCAACCGCAAGATCGAAGCAAGGAATCAGGAGCGGAAGACCCTAATTGGCCAAAAGTTCCCAGAAGCCTACGACCCCGAAAGACAACCTCGAGACTTTTTAGATAAACTCTCTGATTCTCATGAACAACACCCGGAAAAGGTCACTCGTGATCACATATTCATGATGGGGCTAAGCAATGTTATTGCAGGATCCGACACAACTGCCATCTCGTTGTCAGCTATACTTCATTTTCTCATGCGATCGCCTAAAATACTGGCAAAACTGAGGGAAGAAATTGACGCTCAGACCACAATGAACGGTCATATTCCGTTTAAAGTCGCTTGTCGTATGCCTTATCTTCAGGCAACAATTAAAGAAGCTTTGAGGTTGCACCCAGCCACGGGTTTACCTCTTTGGAGAATAGCTCCTGAAGGCGGTGCAGTAGTTGCAAACAAACATTTCCCAGCAGGTGCTGTGATCGGCGTCAACAGCTGGGTTGCTCACTATGATCAAGAGGTATTCGGTACGGACGCTAGTGCTTTCCGCCCAGAGCGATGGCTTGAGGCTATGTCAAGAGATAAGGAGCACTATCAACGGATGGAAGCAAATTATATCCCCGTATGTGAAATCCCTCATATTAATGCAGTATTCTCTCCAAAGTTAACCTTGCCTCCCACTGCGTAGTTCGGATTAGGATCAAGAACCTGCATAGGACGGCACATTTCCATGCTGGAAATGACCAAATTAATACCGGAGCTGATTTCGAGATTCGATATCATGGAAGATAAGCCAGAGTCGAGATGGAAATGCAAGAATTATTGGTTTGTCAAGCCAGAGCATTTACAGGTTCGTCTCACAACTCGATCAAGTCCTGAAGGCACGCGATAAGTCTCGGACCTAGAACAAACTTGCCGTTTTAAGCTAGTTAGTTTTCAAGCTAGATCAAGTTTACCTCTATAAATTTATTAGCCATAGTGGCTAATGCAGCTTGTTTGTCAACACTCCTATGCTTTGGGAAATTAACTAGCAAGGAAGAAACGCACTCTCCACTAGTTTGTGGTATCACTAAGCTATTAGATGTTGCTTAATTCAATCTCAATATTAAGACAATTGGTAAATAGAAAAATAGTTAGAAACACAGCCGAGATAATTAGTAGTTGTAAATCGGCCCGTTGTAGGTAATTATATTACAGGCGACGATGAAGATCGAGTAATTGTAATCCCAAGTTGCAACAATAGGAGCGAGAACAGGGAGAGAAACTCGAATAGATAGAAATGAATTTCGCTCCGTCCAGCCTCATCAAAGGGCGCCGATATGATCGGGCTTTCTTGATTCCCCGCGGAGAACCCTTGGGTACTACCCTTGCCGAGCATGATGCTATTCTCACGTGTTTCCTTACTGCTGTACAGAAACGTGCATGGTAGTTCCTACTTTGCCCCGCCCCCATCGGGTCGGTAGGTGGCTGTCGGATACCAATAGGCATTCGTGTGGATACACCTCAACCTCTCGGCTGCGAACGTGGTGGCCCAATTGAGGGGAAGAAAATCTCTGCGCCGGCAGGATGTGGAGGCTGTACTTGATATCCTTATCCCTGACAAATGTTATGCATTCTAGTATCTAAGGTTGTTCCAGGATATTAGATCAGGAGCAGTGAATTTCAGAATGCTTTAAGACCAACTAGCCACATTGTGCTTTGTTATGTTGCATTACACGAGAGAATTATGGGTAAGTAGTGTATTTGTCGACTAATGTTAACTTAATCCATTATCTAATTAACATGATGTAGCTTCACTTACTCCAGTATATTTCTTTTCGCATGGTTCGACCATGATGTTGGGCGAAGAGTCAGAGTCTGCCACTTACTGGAAAAACGCTGGCGATCAAGCTTTGGCAAATGGCATTAAAGGTGTAGTCATGATGGTACGGGCTCTTATTCACTTCCTTTTTGGACTATTATTTCCTCGCAGAGAGTGACTAATATGTATGGCTACTAGGGAGCACACTGGGATGCGACTGGAGACGGAATTGAAGTCGCCACAAATCCGAACCCAAGCAAGTCGCCTGTGGCTTACGTCCATCCATCCAAGTATATAGACTACAAGCTAAATCCCGACCTCGAGACGGCCCAGCGATGTATTACACTTCTTTCCAATGCTGGGATTAAGACGTGTGAGAATTCCAAATTCGACTGGATTCACGACACTTACCTTATTCTCATCCGCATGTTCCCTAAGGGCTGCCCCCCGACTACGCTTATATCTATGAACGCCCGCTTCGATCCCCACTTCCATATGAGAATAGGCAATGCGTTGCGCCCGCTTAGGAAAGAAGGCTATGTTATCATTGGTTCCGGGGGTGCGGTCCATAACCTGTATCGTAACCATTGGATGCCTATGCTCCAGTACTCGGACAACTTTGCCCAAGAGAAGCCGCCAGAATACTGGGCCTTAGAATTCCGACAGGCTGTGGAGGATGTGGTCAAGAACAATAGCGGACCGAAGCTTCGCAGGGCCATGTCCCGCCTCATGAAGCACCCTTTATACCGCGACGCCCATGCAACAGATGATCATTTCATGGCAGCCATGTTCATTGCCGGCGCTGCGGGTCACGAAGAAGATGAAGGCGCCTATGGAGAATTGAAGGCAGAGACCTGGGAGCTTACTAACATGTGTAATAGTCAGTTTGCATTTGGAGACTGGCCAAAACCACTGGCAGCAGTCTGAAGCGTGGAGCCATAGGACGTCCATAGCAACGTGTCAACTATCGTGAGAAGGCTAATCCCAATCACTGCAGCTTTCCATGGTTTCACATGATATTCTGTTTGGTTTAGCTTCAAGGTTCTTGGAAGGGCGCTTGTTACATCAAGGAGAGGGACGGCAAGAGTCACTTCCCGAAAATAGTTTTAATATCCGTCGTAATCACAGCGATTCTTCTTGGAAAGGCGCATGCTTGGTAAGAAAGCATAGAGCCCCGACTCTGCACTACAAGTAGAGATTGATCATCAAATTCTACGATTCCCGCCACAGGTGACATCATCACTGTTTCCTTTTTGGTGATTGGGATTCCCGGCAGTACCGCATATTTCGTCTAATCCTCTTGATCTTGTAGATTCCCATGCTTTCAGAATACTTCTAGTGATCTGTTAAATGGAAATTTCAGAGTATTCGGCATTTTGGACTGTTGCTGAAGTAAGTCTTGCTGGTAATTCTATCCCTTACATTATGCGCAGTTGTTTTTTCAGGAATTCAAGTTTGACTGGAGCAGGACTACTACAGTGGCTTTTATTCGCCTATATTGAAAGGAAGAAAAACGTTTCTGTCTGTCAATATACCACGATATCACCATTCATTTTCCCAGGAGACAAAAGTGGAGGAGGGGACCGGGGATTAACCTGGGCTTTCTGATGCCTTCCGGCGCTAATTAGGTCAGACCAGTGGAGCCGAGCCCCGACAAGCTCTAGATCCCAAAGTAATGCGTCTTGCTAGGCATCTAATCTTACTCCGTTTCCTCTGAATAGTATCCAAAGCGTTATCTCAAACGTCTGATGCATCCAAGTTCTTATTTTCTCGCATCAGGTTTGTGCCTTTGAGCTCACGCAAAGTCGCTGTTTCTCAACGTGTTGAGGAAGGATTAGTCTCCAAGCGCACAGTGGGGGCCAACTTAACTCATGATTATATTGACAATCGAAAAGATATATTTGTTCAATTCAAACACGGGTTTTCCATAATCCTATGCAACTGTAGCGATAAGACTACGGCGTTAGTTCACCATGCCGCTCAATGTTATCATTGTCGGAGGAGGTAAGTGCTCCTCACCGTTCTATACGATCTTATGACCATATTGCTAACAGGGATGTCGTAAAAAACAATAGGAATTGGTGGCTTTACAGCCGCGCTTGGGTTACGCCGGCAAGGGCACCAAATCACGGTTCGGTGCTTTCTTTGATTATGTCTTGTGGGCTCCAATCTAACGAAAAGCCTCTAGATATTAGAGAGATCCGAATTGGCCGAAGAATATAGTGCAGCTATTCACCTAGCTCCGAACTGCGTGGGCATACTTCGAAGATTTGGGGTTTACCCCGAGACGTTTGGTGCTAATCCTGTACACGGGGTAGTGTTTTCACCATACAATCATCTAGGTCATGGCTGGCTCTAACAGACCGGTAGTTTACGTTTTATAATGGCGACGGAACTCTCCGCGCTGACATCAAACTTACAGAAGCCCTTTCGATTTGGCAACATGTAAGATATTATGCACAGTAGTTGTGGCTCCCGATGATTTTATATAGACTGACAAGTCATGGGAAGCCTTGGTTACTTTCTCACAGAGTAGGGCTTCATAAAGAATTGAAGAGACTTGCTACTTCACCGGGTCAGGAAGGAACTCCAGTCTTGCTAAAAACGTCGACGAAAGTTATTAGTGTCGATCCATTAACTGCCACTGTCTCTCTTGAGGATGGTTCTACGATATCCGGAGACTTGGTCCTTGGTGCTGATGGTGTAGGAGTAAGCACATCCTTTTCTGCAAAATTTCCCAACAGCTTGGATAGCAGCTAAGCTTTAGGCAGTCCATAACGAGGAAAGCCCTTGTTGGAGATCAAATCAAGCCGTTCGGGTCTGGCAAAAGTGCCTTCAGGTTTATGATTCCACACTCTGAAATGAGAAGAAATCCAGAGACCAAAAAGTTTACTGAACGTCAAGGTTACATGACGATGTGGTTCGGCGACGATCGAAGGCTTGTCATGTATCCCTGCAACAGAAACACCATCATGAACTTCGTCGCTATTCACCCTAGCGAACTTTCAAATTCGGAAGGAGAAGGTTGATTTTTTTTTTGATTGATAAAACCGCTAATGATACTTGAGATAACAGGATGGAATACAGCGGCTAGCAAAGAGATTCTTTTAGACATTTATGATGAGTTCGGCTCAACAGTCAAAGCTCTACTCAGTCAAGTCGACGGTACGGCGCTAAGGGTATGGACATTACTCGATATGAAACGTATGCCACACTGGGTCAAAGGGAAACTAGCTCTACTCGGCGATGCGGTCCACCCATTTTTGCCTCGTAGGTTATGTTTCAGTCCTTATCCCTGCAACTCGCTAACAATTTGCAGATCAAGGTCAAGGAGGTACGAGTCTTACTTAATATCATTCTCATGCCTTTCAAACCATCATCTCACCGTATGTCTAGGGGGTATGGCCATTGAGGATGCGGGATCACTCTGCGCCCTATTCCCTAGCGAGACGCCTAAAAGTGAAATACATGACCGCCTTACTTTATATGAGAGTATCCGGGATGAGAGGGCCCACAAGGTTCAGGAGTACACCAGAATTGCCGGTGCTGATTCTGATGGACAGAGTCGAGGAGGATTCGATAGTAGGAAAGACTCGTATAACATCCATGAAGCTTGCTGACTGATGCAATTAGTGATGGAATTCTTGCAATATAATTTTGGACATGATGAGTACCATAACTCCATGCACCGACTAAGAGCATTTCTATTCCCACGCAAGAATGGTGATAATCGCGTATGTTGGCGATCTCCTGTTGTCTTTGGGCCATCGCCCAGCCCCTATCAGGATCACCTTGGACAACGAATCCCACATGATGATGCGCGATTTACAACTCATTCGATAAGATTCCAGACGTCTGCCACGTACCTTAAGACACTGTTTCCTACTTCATCATACTCCTTCGCCGCTCCAGGAACAATTGCTGAGGCTACGTTCGCATGCATTGAACTTGACAATCTGGCATGGCTTGGTGGACGCGGATACAATCTTGTCAAGCTCATTGTCCACGGCGTTCAATACACTAAAGAAAATGGAGACAAGTTGTCCGGTTCTTATATGCCGCTTCTCCTCGAGAACCTTGCGGACCCAATTATTACAGGATGGAAGGATTTGGGAATGCCGAAAGTATTCTGTGATATTGAAGTCGCGAAAGAAGAAAGAAACCGCACTATCACATGTAGCTGGCGTGGCACACCATTCATTCATATGTTACTCGAGGGCTTAGAAGATGCTCTAGACGTGCGGCCAGATGACCAATCAAGTCTTCCAGTTCCGAAGCTTTCGGCTCCAGTGACCGAGCCTTCTTGGCAGGACGACGGGCTGTTCGTATACAAATATATACCTGCGGTCGAAGGACAAGCAGTTGCAGATGCAGAGTACTCGGCTTTCCTTCCCAAGGCGGAGCTATCTCCTACAGTCACTGAGAAGGCGATTCTTGCAACACGCAGTTCGGTGAAGATTGTTGCTGGAGACTGGAAATCCCTTCCGACTCTTCATCATATAGCGTCTGGACTAGCTGCGATCCCCATTTTTAGCATATCAGAGGCCAAGGCTGAGAAGGGTCATGGGATGGGGAACTTCTCCAATGCAATTCGCATTGAATGAAAAGAGAGTTTGCGCTGAGAATAGTCTAGCGACCCTGAAGTACTGTGCCTGCACGATCTAGCTACCCAAAAACCAAAATTTCCCTCATGCTAGTTATTTTCAATTCGCAAGGCTGATGGAGTTTCAACCATATAATGTCTCGTTAGTTTTGGAAAAGGAGGCCATAGCAAGGCCTACCCGTATTGCCTGTCTGAGCGAACACCAAACACAATGTTCAAGCTAGTATTAATTACAGAGGCCAAGCTCTATTACTGCACGATATGAGTGGCATTCAACCTGATTCTCTCCTAAAGTATGATCTTGGTAATGATGCGCGCTTCTCAAGTTGTAATACACTTCCAGTGATAGTTTATAACAATCCGATCAAACCACATCGCTCTAACGAGTACGTTTGTTGGAAGGTTAGCAATATCCACAGGCTTCATCCTTGTTTCGGGCCTATACTGAATTAGAGGCTGGGTCAGTTCGGCGCCCACCCGGCCCCGCCCCCAGCCAGCCGAAAGGGGTAATTCCACCGATTCGGGAATTTGAGGCCGTCGGGGCCACCTACTTCAAGGCCTGGAGCTTCAGTTGCGGAGGATGATGGGATCCATATGCTGGCTGGGCTTTGAAGTATATTTGCGACTGCGTAGCTGAGACATTTGCTTCTCCGGGCAGGCCACTCCTGATCTTCTGTATTTCTTGGTTGCATTGAAGCTATTCACGACGCTAATTGACGCTGTACATACTCAACCCGTGACAAAAATGGCCTTGCAAGGCAAACTAGATGTCCCCAATCGATTTATTACTACTTGTGATGAAAATGGAAAAGCCATCGTGGACCGGACCATCCCGCCAGAAGCTCCATTCTACAAGCTGCCAAACATAGAAACGGCATTCGCACACCTCTATGTTACTAGCGGATTTCCCACAAAACTCCAATCCGACGCCGACATCCATACATATCAGCACTACTTAAACCAACCCCCAGGCATGACCGTTTCAAACGGCACGGTTCTCCGATACGTTGACATGCCACCCGGTGCGACCTCACCTATGCATCGCACCGTCAGTATCGATTATGGGGTTGTGTTGGAGGGCAACGTTGAGCTTGTACTCGACTCCGGAGAGACACGGCCGATGAAGCGTGGAGATGTTTGTATTCAAAGGGCTACTATGCATGCGTGGAGGAACCTGAGCAAGACTGAGTGGGTTAGGATGCTCTATGTGCTATTGCCAACGGAGCCTTACTCTGCTAAAGGAGAGCCTATGGTAGAGGATTATGGTGAAATGACTGGAGTGGAACCATCTGCATAACCGTCCAAAAGTTAATAAAATGTCTCTAATTGCGTCAAGGACATATCCTCGGACATCAATCAACGGCGAGATACTTGCTGAGTGACGATTTCTTGCAGCTATGAAGTAAACTCTAGAACATACAACGCTCCATCACTTCGAAACAATCGTCGTTAAAGCTAACATAGTCTACGGCGACCGATTTAATACTCGCCTCCAACACGATATTTGAATATACTGTCAACTCGTCCTCTTGATAGCCTTCTCCAGAACTTTGCAATAGTCTGTACGTTACGACTTAGTCATTCTGTATATTCTGAGAGTTGTTGGATAGGATTTCTATGCTTACTGCGTTAACAAGAACGCCAAGAAACATGACAAAGATGAATACTCGCTCTGCTTGGCTGGTGTACATGCGAAATGGCGCTTGGTCCCTCTCTCTGTCAATGGGTCGGTAAGGTGGTACTCGGCGATGCGTCGTATCCCATTCTCGGGAGCTCTGCCCGATCGCCTGAATGTGTGTGGTTATCGGTTCTGCAACGGTTGGAGAGGATAAACTTGTAGAGTGGTGAATCTCGTAATCTCTCAGAATGGCTTGCAATGAACGTTCTTCCGTCAGAGTTCTAGCAGTTGGGGTCATGGTTATAATGGACATGGGAAAGAACTGAAAATGTTGGTAATCAAATCTTTCATAACCCGTGAGAATGCTTTACATGCTGGAATTCTGTTGAGAACCAGCACTCGGTAATTACCTCATAATCTGTCGACCATAAGCTCTCGGGAAGTGGAGGAAAAAGAGCACGGGAGACAGAGGCCCAATTTTCCGTCGAATCAAATAACTACGCCGAGTTCCGGCAGTTCGGTCAGGCACCACTCGATATCTCGTCCATCTCGGGGCATCCCACCATGCTAAAGTTCAAATACCACAGTATCGATGTTTGTCTTTAATGGCACAACGTCAGCAATTGCCCATTATGCTTAGTAATATCAGGTCTACCGCCATAGATGGCAGGCTTTTGAATCCCATCTATCGCAAGACACTGCTTCGGGATTTACACAACGCGCTGTCTGACCATATTACTGATATACAAGATGCGATTGTGAACGACACGGGAAAACAGAGCTCTGAGGCGAAAGCCGAGACCTGGTTGTCTCTGCAACTTCTCGCTGACGCATACGTCTCCATACGTCCAGACCAGGCTGTAAAGCAAGAATACGCCATTGCCAGAGGAGAAGATCTTTCAAATAACCGAGAACCTATCGGTATTGTCATCGTGCACCCGAGCGTGCACTGCTTCTTCTTCAGTCTCATGTCCGCACTGGTTCCCGCATTTTCTGCAGGGAACTGCGTCGTCGTGCAAGTCTGTCTATCCTCATCATTATACTGGACTAAGACTTTTATGATCAAAAGTCTTAAAGCGGATGGCCCTACTAATTGATTGTTATAGGCCGATTGGTCCTTGTCGCAGACTCATTCTCTAGTACTAGGGTTAATCTCGAGGACTTTAGATGACGACGTATTTTTCACTACTGACAAGGAGATTAAAGAGACCGATTTAAGGCATAGACATATACATGTTCTTCAAGATGGACCAAAGAACATAGACGCACCATACCGCCTATTGTCAAATCCAGAGGCGCTCATCACGGCGATAGTTGAACGAGATGCAAATATAGCAACTGCTGCAAAATCACTAGCTATGGCGCGGTTTGGGCTTCAGGGAAGCTCTCCATATGCCCCTGATCTTATATTGGTCAACGAGCTCGTTAAGGATCAACTTGCGGCAGCCGTTGTCGAGCAAATCGGACGTTTCAAGGCTGAGGCTTCTAATAACAGCGGTCGGACGGCGGGTTTTGCGGATGGAGGCATTCTCCACGAGATCCAGGGGTGCAAAGACACAGACATCATCTTTTCAAATCCAGATGGTACCGTCATTGACATAAAAAATCGGTCAGACAGTTTTCCAACATCTTCTTCCGCCTTTTAGAAGCTAATTGAAGGCTAGGCAATCATGTATTTCCCAACGTAAAGTCAAAGGGCGTTGTCTAGCTCTCCATGCCGTGACAAGCATGGACGATGCTATTGATCTTTCAAATAGGTATGCTATGACCGACGATTCGATTGATGCATAAGAACATTCAGGGAGTATCTGATGATGATATAGCCTCGGGCGTGTAGCAGCGTCCTACGTCTTCACCACAAACTCCGCGGCCAAGTACATCTGTCAATTCCTTGACGGGCCTGTGGCGTTCGTGAACCATATCCCTTTGGCTCTTCTTTGTATGTTCACTTTCCCTACCTGCTGGAATAACAATCTTCTTACTAGTGCCACAACTAGTCAATCCTATCGCGCCGGAAAATACCGTTTACAATCCTAAACTACGTAATTTCTACACGCAGAACCTCTTCAGCGTACCAAAAGCTAGCTTCGTTGTAGCTTGTCACGACGACCAGATCTTGGAGGAAGCCCTATATGAAAAATCTGCTCAGAATCTATCTTTGCTCGACCAACAGGCGTCAACGAAGATTGTAGGCTTCAGCAGACCAAAAAGGGGGGCCGCTATTGGCTTTTTCGAGCAAGGAATCATAATTGGGGGGATACTCACTATTTCTATATCTGTGTCTCTTATAGGTGTGTTAGGCTATTGGGTGGCTAGATACCGCTAGTCATTTATGCCGCAGCTTCAAATGGCAAGCCTCCACTAGGGTTATGTAATATTCTGTAGGTCAGGCTTCGGCTTGGGAACTCATAGCGCATGAATTCACGAAGACGGAGGTCTAGGTATATGCTGACTCTGCTTACCATCGGTAAAGCTACAATACAAGCGGAACCGCTAAACTTCTGACCTCTTCCTTATTATATGAGTTTTATTATGGCTTGACGAATGGAGCGATGGTGTAAGAATATAATCATAGGCTCAGAGATTGAATATCGCTTGGGAGGACGAAAGGTTATCAGCGTAGGATCATGTCCAGGTAGCCCAACTAAGCGGCCGGCTTAAGTAACACGAATCGCAGAGCTACACAGTATTTGACCAATATGGTGAGTACTGAGCATCTGAGTCCCTGTGTCTAGGGTCCAAATTCCTTAGTACATCTAACCGCGATTTATCGACAAAGTCACGATGAGGAAAACATCAAAGATTAATCGATAAACTACGCTGCGCTCAGTAGTATTGCCTGCAATCCTAAATTTTAGAACCTGCATTCGCTAGTAGCACGACTAGGCACAACGCTAGCACGACTCGAAGGTCCGTTGCCCAGATCTCGTAGTAAATTTACCAAGCTCTCCACGAACGGCGGCAACGGCTCCGTTCTGACGGGATAGTTATCCCTGAACAATGAGCGTGCAATCTTCAGCACCATGCCATGATTATTAAGCGACTCCGAGCCAGAATTGACCGAGCCCGAGAGACTGATTCCTGGCTCGCCCCTACCGAGCTGCAAGAAGGCACGCGTCTCACGACATTCATGGCCATCAATGAGCACATACGTAGGCGGTGACCGCATGTCGTCGCTCTTGCCCGTCTGTGTAGACTGCGAACAGGAGAGCAGGCCATAAGCCCAGAGCGTCAGAGATGCGAAGTACACTACAACAGCATTGAATCCTCGCAAAGAAGCGGGCTGGAGTAAACGCGCGTTGCGGAAGACTTGACCAGCGTGCCATAGAGCAAAACGAGCTTCTCGGCTACCTAACCATTCGTCTTCGAGGAAAACGGCAGAGCGGCGTGCTTCTTCCTCGCCTGATTTTCCGGCAAAGTCCTGCAGTTTGTCGGGCGACACGTGTAATATCATCATAAAAAGGTCTATGATAATAGTGAGATGAGATTTCGGCTCTGGTGAGCTGCAAAGCAGGGTGTGAAACTCGCTCAAGTCGCGGTAAAGCCCTTGGTACTGGGATGCCAACCACAGGTGATGTGTGTTAGCGCGTGCATTTGTAGCAGTGGCATGGCGATAAAATCTAGTTGCTTCGCGATAAGCCGCTATTTGACCCCAAAACCCATACAAGAGAACCGTATAACAGAGCTCAACATTCACATAAGGCTCGAATGTGTCAAGCGCATTTATGCTATGTATACTCTCAGAAATGCAAGGCAAACTCGTATCGGGTAGCAAAGGTCGTTTCCGAAGATATGCATCACGCCACAACTCTGCTGTGGGTGCTTTCCAGAGGTCCTGTGCCGCAGGAAGACTGAAGCTAAGCTCGGTGAATGACATGAGTTGGTTTTTCTGAAGGCTGATAGAGGATTGTGCGTCATGGATGAAAAGGTGGATGACTAGCCTACATCAGTTTTTCGTTAATAAGTGAATCTATTGACTGACGTATCACAGACCTCTTATAAGACTCCCTTTCAATAAAATCCCGCCATTTCGAGATGAGCACATCAGGCTGATCAGAATTAGACGGCACCAACGATGGTCTGTCAGTCAGATTAACAAACGTCCCCGCCCGTCGCAGCATCTACAATAAGTTAGAAATTGCTTGACCGGGGGTATTGAAGCGCTTACAGTCAATAGTGGTTGCAAAAAGCTTTCGGCAATTTCCATCTTTCGTTTGAAGCCACTCCACATACCCAAATCCAGCATCATCATGAACGCTTGGTGTGATTGGAGATCCCGTGTGAAATCGTTTTTTGATTCGAACTGCTGATGATGAGAGAAATTATGGCTAAGCAACGGAATTGACTCACCCTGTTTGACAAGCTTATTCTGACGACCTCCTGCAAGGCAAGGCCAAACTTCCAGACAGCTGGAATGGCAATAAAGGTAGAACCGCCTGAAATAAGTACCGCTAGAAGCTCAGGCGTAGACTTGGAAGAATTGAACGATGCCCAGTGCGTCCAGCTATCGCTCTGGTCTTCGTCTTGAATGAAATGAGTCTGCAATAAGTGATTCAATAATTTTAAGGATGCGAAAGAAGGCGGTTTGAGCGGATCTTTGTTCTGGGCCAGAACCATGGCGAATAATTGATCACGAGTTGTAGAACCTATCCAAAACCGAGCTGAATCTGCAACCTGCATTTTCTTACAAGCGGCCATCTGAGTAATCTTGTCCTCATCAAGCATCAAGCCTTCTTTCGATTGCCCTACATAATCTCTCGGTTTTGGTTCCCAAAGCCAAGGCGAGCGTTTAAAAGCAGCATGACCACGAGTTGGGTCCCTTCCAACGCTGCTTTGCTTTGATACCGATGACGCGGAGAACTGGGGACTCGGACCGTTGTCGTCGAGTGGCGGAATACTGATTCCATCAAAATCCAGGTCCCAAGAATTGATGTCCACATCCGAAAAGAAGTTGTGGGTTGAATCAAAAAACACCATGTTATCTGTTGCACTCTCTATCGCCGCCACAGGCTGGAATGGACCATCAGCTGCATGCAAGTTCTCAATGGAACTGTTCGGCCCGTCTGTTTGTTCATAGCCATCAAGAGGAGTCTTGCTACCCAAGTTTCCATTGATCGATCCTCTTGTCTCACGCCCAACGCCAGCAAGATTAGGGGAATTGTCTAGAGAGTTGAGTCATCATGTTAGAAAGAGAAAACATAGCAACGCAGCTCTATCTGAGACACACTGCAGCAACTATTGGCAAGACAATCATGCAAGATTATACTTACCACTAGCACAGGTCCAATATGTAGAGTGTCTTTTCGCGGGAATCTGGCAGGTCAGCTGTTTACTTCGGCACCGGCCGCAGGGCTTCTGGTCGTCACATTTGACTTTAGATGCTGCGCAATTCACACAAGCTTCGCTAGCGCGATCGTTTTTACGAACAGTCGGTCTAGCTTTCTCATCGGCATCTTGATCATGAGTTTTCTCATGGCGGGTGAGGAGGTCACTAGCAACCAATTAGTTACGCGGCCAGGACATGAACAGTTCCGGGCGAGAACGAACGCTCTATTGAATCGCTTGTGGCAACGCAAGCATTGGTACGGCCGAGCATTTTCATCTTCATATTTATTTAGGATGTGTTGTCAGAAAGGGGATATGCAGTGGCAACACTGACGCGATCGTAGGTGTCTCGTCAAGTGATCAGCTCTGGTGGGGGTCCAACTTAGCATGGCGGTGTTACGACTACAAACGGAGAACATACCTTTCGTAGGTTCTGTGGCATATACGGCAGATGTGCGAAGGTCGCGGCGAAGTAGATGTATTAATACACTTCAGTCCTTCCACCAGCTGCTGCTGAGGTGTAGTCTCCTTGGATATAGAAGCCTCAATCAGGTCAGACCGGGTGGTGTCATCACGTGTAACATTAACCCCATCTTGCTGTGTCATGCTTGCGAAGTCATCAGAGAATCGTGCAATCTGTGCTACTTTCCTTCTGCCAACACTTGAGGCAAAAGTAAGGGGTTCGGAAGGGGCTCGGAAGGGGGAGGCGGGGGTGGAGGCGGGGACGGTGCACTAATGGAGCTTGTTAGGCGGGGACGAGGTAATTAGCGAGTGGAGGGGTGAAGATTACATTCTCCAGCGGTAGTTAGTGCTGGGGGGTGACATACCTCACAATTGCCATTCCGCTCGTACCGCTATCCCTACCTTGCCCTACCTACTTCGTACTGTCACGTAATTAATCTCAATGCATCAGCCACTTTACGAGCGTTTAACAACGCGAGCTGCATGCCAGTACTTAACAATGCAGTCTGACAAGTCCTACGCTTGCGTGTGCACCGCACTGGGTCAATAGGCCGTAAATATTACCGGATTGGGAAGACAACCTCCGATACAGAAACGGTACAACATAAAGCCAAGCTTCAACCGAGAGTATTGTGGCATTGGAGTATCGGTGTGGGCCTTACGGAGATACCGGAGAGCCAAGAACCGCTATAACCCGCTCTGCGGTGCGGTTCAGCACTACCACAATCCTCATTAGTCTAGCTGACGGGGCCCTAGAGCAACAAGCTCCTGGGTCTTGCCCTGTATTTAAAACAAATTTGGCGGCCTGGTCAGAGTATCCTGCTCCTAAAAGAAGCTTTCTTTCACTTGATAGCCGGGCTTATGACTATCACTCTAGAAGTTCGGTTGTTTCGAAAGCTTCGAGGGAAAAGGAGTGTGGTATTCCTGGCAGATCCAGCTTATATAGGTACGGAATCTGGTGTCATTGCCCCCCAGCCAATGATCCCCAATCTCACCATATCCTGCGAAAGTGCTGAGATGCGTTAAACGAACGACTGCAATACAGGTTGCGAAATCCTTTGTTTTCTTTGCTTAGATTTTTTTTTCCAGTCCAAAAACAAGTGTCCGACTCGCTCCTTCGGTGCTCAAAGTGATACATGGTGGCATTTCGTAGTCTAAGGATTGCTGCAAGAGCCAAAGTCCGAAACGCAGATAGAGCCCTGATTCCCACAGGCAGTGCAGCTTGCGTGTTCGGAAGTCATACAGTTGCCCTCACCAATGAGGCACTGCCCACCAACGTGTACACAGTTTGTGCAAGCAAGAGTGTGTGTCTTGGGAGATGTTAGCGAGTGAAATAAAATTCGAGATTTCGTTATAGAGACTTACTGCTTCACGAACAATAGTCATTCCGTCTCGCTCAACGACTTCGATACCGATTGCAGCAGCAGGAGCGGCACCGAGAAGGGCTGTGAAGACCACAAGGGAGATGGTGAAGAAGTTGGTCTGCATTTTGAACAGTTTTATAGCGCTCGAGAATTGACAGAGTAGAATAGCAATCAAGGGATGGATGTGTGAGTTGGTGAAGATGATTTTCTAAGATTTACTTGCGGCACACCGGTTTATATATTCATGAATGTCAAGGATAAGAAACTAGCAAAGCGTACCAAAAAAAAAGCCCATTTACGTAGCACTGCCCACCTTGCAGTAGATTGTAACGTAGTTGTGCGTTATAGGATGAACAAAAACGTCATTTTTAATTGCACGTAGCGATAGGATAACGGCTTCACATATGATGCTGATCTTCGCCGACTATGAGTCTTACGCTGACCATGTTTCATATATGCAAGTGGCAGTTTAAATTGCAGCCCTGATCCGAATTGCAGCATATCATGGGGACGTTGCTGATGGGCTATAACATCCCGTAGGTTCAAATCCTGGGCATCCTTCTTACGTAACATTCGAACCAGTAAAAATGTTGTATGGCACCGGTGTCACTATGACAGCCTGGTCCTGCACGGGGCCGAGGGCGTAAGCATTGATGGCGAGGCTCCCATAGTAAAGCCGGAAGCCCATGACCTCGCATTTCTCTTCACTGTCACGAATCACACGTCAAAAGGATGCCGAAACTGCGGGAAATCAATAGTTAAACCAGACCGCCATCGCATTGAGTGTCATGCAAGTATGTCTTCGCCTCACTCTAACACAAATATTGGAATATTGTCAGCAGGCTGCTACTCCAGAATCCTTTGATGAAAAGCCTTTATGCCGATCTCATAAATGACGTCTTATATTCATTAATTTATCCAGCTATGATCGAATGATCACCGAAAGTTTCATACATGCCTGCATTGATCGGTCCGTTCTCATGTCCACTCGTGCTCCTATTTCCTCTTCTTCCAAATTCTGATGCTTATTAATAGAACATGATATGGAAGTATCACGCAGATCTGCAATCAGGAGTCAGCTTGTGATAGCTTGCCGCCTGCACTTTAGTCTCCTCCGCTACTCCCGCTCTCTGCCTACTATCAAGTGACAACTTTGGTAAGAACAAGGGTTCGATACTTTGATGTCAATGGAGCGAACCTATTTGTCACAATATACGATTGTGTTACGATTGCTGGCCACAAGGAGTAGGATAGAATGCTGGAGGACCGGCTAGGCGGTTTTTGTTAATGGATGAAATGTCATATAGGATGAAACTCATGTTTGGTGATACATAACTTAGCATGACATAATAACCTTCGGAACATCTATAGCTTTTGTATCCTGCAACTTAATTTGGCGCTAGTAACCTCAACAGCAGCAGCAATCGCTTCGCCTATGCTGTCGTTTCCTCATTCTGATGTTTTGCCCAGTTAGACTCGGTAGGCTTCTTTATCGCCATATTGAGATTAAATCTCACGAATGTAGGATAGATGTGGCAGGCCTCCCTGCCAGGGTAGGAGTGAAGCAACTCTGTCGGTCCACAGTTAGTGGTTATATAGAAACAACACCCCGAATTCACTTAATCCTCTTGCGAGCCATAACTTCATGCTATTGCTGCGCTAAGCAGATACTTTTAGATCAGCTTTAACGCCGCGATGTTCCACTGATTAACATGCCATCATGTTGACACTGAAAAGTCCGCATTCATAATTAGTGCATATCCACATTCATTCAAAAGGACGCTGACGCTTCGACGCTCACCAGGGACAACATGTTCGTTTTCACCATCGTCTCGTCGCTTCATGCCTGAATCTCGTCTGTTTAAATCGGTCTTGCCAAACCCACAAGGTAGAGGCAACGGACTTACACATCAATCGCCGGATGAATGAACAATGATATATTCTTACTAAGTGACGAGTGCAGAGCGCCATCATACGGCCTTGGACCTAATTGAGGTCTATATGAGTTATCAGGGCGGTAGATACCTGAGGCATTGAGGCACTGGGCTTGCATGCTCACCTTCCTTACCTATGAGTGGTCCTTGTGTTCCTAGAGGAGATAGTATAAGTTACGAGTAAGGCTTAGTTGAAATTGAAAAGAATAACATTCCAGAAGTCGAATGGATCTCTGGGTTTCCTTAGTTCACGTGGAACAGATCTAGTGGAAAGTACTAGATAGCTTTGTACGGAACGCTGTAGATAAAGGTATTTGCCTGAATGCCCATAATCCTGATACACTAGCCTTCTACTAGGTGATCGCATTTCTTTCTTCTGTGACCGACCTTCTCTTGCTTATAACGCTAGCGGTGACCTCGTAGCTCTCCAGACTTGTTCTCTCTATGCTTTGTGCCTTACGGCCTTGCCGTGAAGCGTGGCATAGCTATTCGAGCAGAAATCAGAAGGAGCATATGGAACATTAATATTATCTTATAGAGCTCTTGTGGTACTATGAGACCCTGTAATTTCTTATCAACCGTGGAGGACCTTCCGGTTGGGTGTCATAGAATGTCCTAAAGTCATGAAGCCTCATTGTGCCTTACTCGCACGGCAGAGTCGCTGCTGCACGAAGGCATCACTACCACTACTACCTTTCGAAGTCTTTAGTCCACTGTTGTTCCTGCACCCGCTTCCAATATAATTATATGGATTAGTAGTATCGGCGCTGCACTCTCCAGTAATAGCAAGATCCTTCTATTTATTTATCTCCCCCCTACGACTTCTTGATCTTAAGCACTAGTCCACCAGTCTATCTATCTGCTAGTCCGTTGGGACAGCATCCAACTTCTGCTCTGACGATTTGTCATGCCCGGAGATAACATAAAGTAACCAACAGTGCATTACCAATTCAGTTGGCCACGCAGTTTTTGAAACTCATCGTACCGTATCATATTGCCCCAATTAGTCACCATCCCAGTATCTCTCCGTTTTTGCTACGCCATAAGTCTGATTACCAGAATAATTGAGACACGGTTAACGAAATTCTTTGCGGCTTTGCTTCGGTGTTTGAGAGGGGTATGTGAACTGGTTTTCTCACAGCGAGTGCGATGGCATTTTAAACAGCGTTCTTTTAGCAACCTCGCTCGTACTTCATCCACCCCACCGTAGCAATCTCATTTCCTCGCTATAATGGCGCATCATGCCAGCAACGGCGGGTCACATCCTCCTAACGCCCCTGATAGTCTATCAACTTGGGGCCTCGGCTCCTATATACGAGTGGAGAAGAACTGGGCGACAGTATTGAACGCAGGTGCCGACGCAGAGTTTCAGATTATGTACGAGGAAAACGGTACACGGCCTGGATGTGAATCCTATGATACCGACGGAAACGCTTATCCTGGATACTCGGGGAAAGTCTCCACAGCAGACGATACCAAACACTTTCGAAGCCTTCTAATGGCAACGGCTAGAATGTTGAGAGGGATTCAGCCCAATTTCACATTCAGCCATTGCCTAGCCAAAATTAAGGTCACATACGAAGATGGATGTTACGTTCCGGTAGCTGAAGAAGGCAACATCCGAACCTGCTGGTTGCTTAAGTTATATGGCAGCCATTCATCAGACTTCAAGATGTTTTACGAACAGCTGTGGATTTTTTTTGACCTTTATAAAGAGGCGCTGGCCAAAAACAATGATCCCAGAGTATTCCCTGTCAGCCTCTGCATAGCCATTGCAACTACGCCGGTTCGATGTGAGTGCTATTGCTTCCTTTCCTGCTTTCGTCATCTTTAAGAGCCAAAGTGTCCCAATCAGACTAGTTCCCAAGTTCTAAGACCTCGGGTGCTTCCAAGGACACTTTATTTTCTCACCCAAATAGCAGTTTGCTGACTATAAGTGTTGCAGTTGGCACAGAGACAAACCCAACAATAATCCGATTCTTCGCTTATATCGAGCTAAACTCTCCAGTACCCGTGGAACATGTCGTTTTATGAGGAAATGCTTATAGGGCTTGGGGGGGTTTCCATTGAATAGGATAATCGCAAGCCAGAGTTGTTAGTTTGTTTAGGACTTCTTAAGAGACCACAATAGACATCATATTCTCTTATTTTGCATGCATTGCCACCTATAATCATCTGTGTGGGTAATCCTAGTAATTGCCTATTCTTTCTCTTTTCTGAGAGAAACTTGGTTCCACGCAGCGAACATAGGCCTTGATATCCACGCACCCTTAGACTATCAAGTAAATCTCAAAAGAAGCAGGATCTGTGAGCCGTGGATATAATTTACCTTCCGATTAAACACTCAGTGTGCCTCGTTTTCGGTAGTTGATTCCTAGCTATCATACATTTGAAGTCGCCTCACAAGAAAACACACTTCAGGTACCCTCCGCTAAGTATAGACGAGAAGCAGAGGCGACCACGTCCAATGTGACCGGGTCCACGGACCTGCACTATCTTCCTTCAAAGGTTACCATCATATCCTCTAACATCCCTCGTTGGCCGCATTCTTTATTCTTTCCATTTTGATAGCACGAACTGGACTCACTCGTCCATCTTCCCGATTCTCCAGGGCAAGATACTATACTCCAAGCCGAAGTCAGTGAGGCCCTGGCAGAATTCTGCGTGCACATCCATCCATTCTGTGTTGTCAAGTGGTATCAGTCGGACGTCGTCATCTATCAGCCAGTCAGCCCCGGTCTCACAAATGATGATTAGAGACCTAGCCATGCGGCTTTTAATCTCAATCTATTTGGCTGAGGTGGATAGCTCATCCGCCGCTTCTATGTTGACGTACTTTCGAGTATAAAAAATAGGGCCGACTGCGGACCGGTCTGAGATGAACTAGGGACGGTCTTGTAACTGAGACTTCTCGGTATTGAGCTGGGCTTCTACGATGAGCTTTTGGAGATCCAAAGCTCGCCATTGCGATTTGCGGATGTCATCTGCTGTGAACCTGTGTCTTGAGAACGTTCCGGGCGACTTCCTTGATGAGGCCGGGCTGAACCTCTAGTGTATTTGAGATGTGCATGATATGCTCATAAATGGCGTCGACGAGGGTTATCTTGCCAGTGCACTGACTCCCAACGATGTAAATATTAGGGAGGACTACCATTTAGTGCTTTGGGGAGCATGATCGCCAACACACATACATACGAACAAAATTAAGCATCGTTTGATATCGACTAATACCAGAACATAGACCCGTGAGAAAATCGAGGGGAAAAGGGAAGATGACTAATCAGTGTCACCTTGTATGCACATCACCGATATGACATATCACTATCATGTCGTCTCGCGAGGCTGTCAGACGAGCAGCACAGTGTATGATTGCCCCCTCCCCCAAATGAGAGCTTATTACAGGTGCTTTAGGCACCTATAGGTGCCCCACTGGCAGCCATTGGCCTATTCTCAGTGCCAACACCCAGATGCCTTAGCTTTCTTCATCACCATTAATACAAATCATTCCCGGCTATGCCTCCGCTCTTGCAGTAGCCCTGCAATAGAGCTCTAGTTCGTTTTGAGATATAGGAATTTCAGTGGGCACCAGCTATCAGAATCATCAAGAAGATGGAGAAAGTGAAGTTTAACTCATACGAGGGGAAGTTGCAGGATGTCTCGCTTTCGAATTCAGAGTGGAAATACGAGTCTTTGGGATTGCCTGAACCTTAGTTTCTAGACAGAAACTGTCTCGTCAAACTCATCAGTCTAGTCTCCGCACCTACGGGCTCCCACATTGGAATCAACCTTCAAAAACTAACCCTCAATAGCGCGACACAGGGATTGAAGCCCAGTAACCTTATACTCGTGTCTTTCTCGGGATTTCGTCCGCAATACGATGTAGCCCAGGAAACTAGCGAATTCAAACCATGGGCAAGAAGGGAATGTATTGACTATATAGCCAGACTACTACGGACCGGCATCGAGCTTCAAGGGGTTCACTATAACTTTTACGGCCACAATAACAGCCAGCTCAAGTCACGGACCTGCTTCCTTTTGGCGGCCCCAAAGGAGGCCATTGCAAAACGAATTGAATCGTTCGGCGACTTCAGCAAGATGAAGACCGTGACCAAGAAGTCCAAGCACATCGGTTCACTTTTATCTCCGGCCCAAGCAGCCACTACCGTGGATCCCAGCCGCTGCGAAGATATTGCGGATGTCGAGACCGATGATTATGTCTTCACTGATGGGTGTGGCTTGATATCGCCGAAGTTCGCCTCGGAACTCTCGCGCCGTCTGCGATTGTCTTTCCGTGACAAGCGATACAGTCCATCAGTGTTCCAGATTAGATACAGAGGATATAAGGGTGTGGTAACGTTGGATCTTACCGTGAGGGATTCACGCACTCTACTCAAGTTCCGAAAGTCTATGAAGAAATTCGCGGGTGGTGAGGATCTATCTTTTCCGTAATTGAATACTCAAAGTTATATATGCGTATACACTACTAGTGCTAAAGTAATGTGACGAGGCTATAATCCTCCTCTGTTCTCTTAGTATTTCCGTACGAACTTTGCTGAAGAAGCAAAATAAACACTTCGAGTTTTCTTGCTAATGCTTCGGGGGACCCGCGAGTAACGTTTAGGTTTCTATGCTGGGTCAACAAACCAGAACTTGCCGAGAAAGTGCTGATGCAATCACTGGAGGCAATTCAGCCAGAGATTCTGAAACTCGTCAAAGCTGAATATGGAAAGATGCCGAACAATCGAAACGCTCAGAGATGTTACATCTTTGTACCAAATTCGAGATTGCTCTTCGGTGTTTGTGATGCCTGGGATGTAATCAAAAAGGGGGGTGCCACGTAAAAGTCACAGCTGATGAAAACGGCTTATCTCAGGCACTGAAGGGGCATATGTCCTAGTCACGCGGAACCCTTGTCTTCATCCAGGGGACTTGCAGAAGTTCAAGGTTGTTCAAGAGCATAGAAAGCCCGCGGTTTATACAACTCTCATTTTAGCTCGTACCGTCTTGGCTATCTAGTTTATTAACTAGCTAACGTGAATCTACAAAGAACTTGCAAATTCATCAGAATTGACTTCATCGCTTGTAAGTAGGCAGCATTACCACAGGAGGCAAGCCAAGCGGACCGCATAAGGATATGGAGGTAAGGTAGGGAAGGCAGGTAGCACTTCCCTTCGACCTATAAACTAAAGGAAGAGCCCCTTGGTCGACCCATCCTTGGGTCTCCTCTTCGTCGCTCGCCTCTTGTGCATCTATCGTTCTTCCTCTTATTCCTCTTCTTCACTAAATTGCCTCCCTTCCTCCTCGATAAGCTCGCCTACATCAACAATTGATCGACTACTTATATTTCCCCTCTAGCCATTCCCATCATTAGTTATATGCTATCTTGATTAATCTCTTATGTTATATCCATCCTGTCCAAGACGAAATCAATGGGCAGGAAGCAGAAGGCCAAGGCGAAGGCTTTGGCATTGGCAAGGGCCCAAGCTGGTTCTAATGAAGATGCACCATCCTACGGTGATTCGCCGTCTCAACCAAACGGACCCCCCCAGGCCACCAGTTCCTCCCAAACTGAAGCTCTTCACCAAAATCACACTTCGCACGACAGTCCACCCCCTCATACCCCAAATATTTCCCGAAGCGGCGTTTCTTTCCAACTGGCTCCTATCTGCTACGAGGCAGCGTAGGGAACCCCCACGTACGTAGAAGTGCGGAACAATTTCATGCAAGGGGAACTCCAGAGTCTGAGCTTTCGGGTCGAGTTTGAATACCGTGGTCACGTCGCCTGCTCTCGGGAAAGCGAAACTGCTCATCTAGACTTTCTTGAGACTACTCAGTTTAACTTCAGACGTGAGAAACGAAGGATGAAACTGACGGTACCAGGCTGGGAAGATGATCGCTGTGATACCGCCAAATTCCGAGCAGTGCTATGTCAGGCTGCCGGCCTAGCAGAGATGGGCGTTCTCGTTCCTGGGGCAGATCCAATGACCTCTATCCAGACTGAAGACGAGTCAATCCTGCAAGCGCATGGATCATCAGCCATCGAAACTCTACCTACCCAGGAAGCCCAACGAGCGCCATCGCCAGCGCTTACCGACACCTCATCGCAAGGGACAGCTTCAGCTCCAAAACTGTTCTATCCCTTAATTAGCCACACGCTAGCCGGTATCAATATACGGTTAATACGCCCATTGGGAACCGGAGGATGCCAGCCATGCTGGCTTGTCACATTGCACAATAGCCGTCTGGACAACAATCTCACCAGCGAAGGTATTCAAGAGCTAACTCCTAAAAGCGAAGGTAAGGCAATTGTCGAGTTAGATTCCCAGGAAAAGCAGGAACACGGAGCCAAAATAGAATCGGACGAATTCGAAGCCACAGCACGCGAGCTCATCAGGCTTGCGAAAGCTCAGATGGAGACCCTGGAACCTGACGATGTGCCCCGAGGCCCATTCTCCGTTGCGATCGCCCGCGCACCGCGGCATCCATTCCTATCCAAGGGTAGGAAAATGGATCCATTACTCATCAACTGTTTTGTCACCTGGGAACGGGATACGAGATACGAACACCGCGTTGTACTCAAGTCGTACGAAGAATTCCAAAGAACCAACATCTTAACTACTTAAAACCACAGCGGAGGCAGCCCCCTCGGTGCTCCATTACTAAGATAATAGCATGTGGGCAGACAGTATACGCTAGCGAATCAGCCTATTCTGTGAAGGTGGCTGAGGTCTTGCTCTGTATTCATCTGGCAGGTTGAAGAATAATGGGGTAGACAGGGAGACATGGGCTGAGTTTGTCGTTTGTCGTTTACCAGCGATATTAATGCATATGAATTTATTTTCTCTTGGCCTATGATAGTTGGGGTTAGCTAATCAGTCATTACACAGGTAGCGGATGTATGTAGCTTTTAATAACAGCGAATCCTACTCACTGGAAATGTTCGTGCTAAATGCAAGAGTCAACATGTTACAGTGAAAAACTCTTACCACTTTCGCCATACCCAGAAAAGGGTTGGTTGAGCTGCAGTCATGGCTCGCCCCATTTGACTTCTAATACGGGAGGATGACTGTAAATGATATCACCTCATAATTGTGGCAGGCTACAAACCTCTAGACTAATGTTCGAATTATATATCTTTCCGTTCTTGTCCTCCCTAGGCTGTATATAAGCCATAGGGACTTGCCCTTATGTTATCTTCTCTAAGTAGATTAGAAGGCACCTTAAATCCGTTTATCGGCTGCGTTGCCATGCCCCTTGCTTCACTCCTGTCTCTGCCCCTCTGCTCTAGAAAACATCTCGACGTTGTGTCTGTCGCCTTACCACATGATACCCAAAACCAACACGGCCGTATCTGGTCCGGTCCGGTTTGCATTACTTCATATTTAGAATGTTCGTTGGCGCTTGTTCGGCACACAGGCAGACCCAAGTGCTCAAGAGCTTTAATACCATATGACGACAAGTACGAGATAACAACATGGTGTGGCTTGGCTTGGCTTGGCATGACAGGCTGCTGCAATAGCAAACAAGCAAGCAAGACTTCTCCATGCACAAGCTCTCCATTGGCTCCATGCTCGCTAATATAATGCAACAAGTCTCATCGCAACTTTCCTTTTAGCGAGCATAGCAAGAAGCTAACGACTGTCCGTCAAAGGTATGCATACGCATACACGGATGTTTCATGTTAGAGCAGTAAGTACCTCGAGTACCTAATCACGTTATAGGTCATTATATTGAACGGACGTGGTGTATATGTACCTGTAATTGATAAATCGAATTCAGGGCGATGTCTCATTTCTCTCGGCTTAATTATTCGTTCGCAGGTTCCTGTTAGTTTCGCTTCGTTCGATAATAATATACTCTTACGACGGCCAAGGCTAAAAGCAAAATAAAGTTAAGATATTCATCAAGACGTAAGTCGGCGGGCGTAGACCGCTTTCTATAATCCAAATATGAGCGCGATGTCTCTGCGATAATGATGACGGCGATAGTGACGCGCATGAACAAGCGGTGGGTAATCAAATGCTGGAACTGTATGTCGCTCGCTCGTGATGCACCAAGCCCGGCCAAGCCGGAACACCAGACCGATCCATTGCTCAACCTCCCGTGACCCCGTTCCCTCTCTACTTGATTGCTGACCGAAAACCAAAATGGATATGCTCCGCTCTCGTCATGAGTTATGTCTACTACGTTACATACAAAACAAAGTATATATATATATATAGAAAATTCCACTGGCACTAGCACCGCCTTAGCATCTTTTATGAATGAAAACAAAATTAGAATAGTAGGAGTCAAGAAAAAAGTATGGCTATATCTTCCTGGCATCAAAGAGCGTTAAGCTAAGACTCGTGTCGTTTTCCGTCACGTTCGGCGTGGGCTCGTTGAGGATCTCCCATCGCCTAAACGCGAAGGGTGTCAGCTTCTCCGGCGGCATGCCCATGCCGAGGAGGTTCATGGCCATCATCCGACGCTCATGGATGCCTACGGGTGGCTTTTCCCGGTGTGCCAGCATAAGATTTTCGGCTGGGTCTGGAGTAAAACTGAAAAGATACCTGAGTCTAGGATCCGCAGTGTGATCCTTGACAGCACGCACGCATTGCATACGAGCGTCTTCAGGCAGGTTGTCAACGAGCACCAACGCGATATCGAAGACCCGGGGGCCAAGATTGGTAGATGGATATTTGTCAAGTTCCAAAACCAACCCAGCAAGTATAACTAGAACACGAGCGCGTATGTCGCTGCCTGGAAGTTTTGAGTGATCTATCGCCATTGTGAACTGTGACGCTTGAAGTGCAAGGTAAGAAAGAAGTAGTGGGAGCCAGTGCGAAAGCACAGCAGCTTTCAATGATGCATATGCTTCGTCTGTAGATACCAAAATTTCCCAGAGATCGGTCAATCTATCCGCCAGCCCACTAGAGAATGGCGCAAGCTTTGATACCGAAGCACCCCGAAGAACCGAATCGACGACTGTAAGTAAGTTCTCCGCCATATGAATGTCGTTTTTGGATCGCGTCTCGTCGAAAGAGTAAGGTTTAAGTGTGGGGAATAGATCTAGGAATCGTGCTTCTGCTCGATTTTTTAGGTGCAATGTAATCTCAGGACTTAAGCAAGAGAGCATGCCCGTCCACATGATATTGTCTGCTTCGATTGCATTGTCCATCGCTACTGATAACTGTTCGAACTGCGCTTGAAGCTTTTCTGCCCCCTCAGGATTACTGGGATCATGGATTGCCAGATTTAGTGACAATTTTACTTGGCAAAAGGGCAGTGTAAATTCATTAGCCAACTCAAGCACTTGTTCAAATGTTTTCTGCCCACCCCCACCGTGAGGAACCAATAGTTTGGTGGTAAGAGCTTCAATGAGCGTGGCTAGCTTGGTATCTGGGCTCTTGAGTGACAATGTTTGACTAGCGGCTTGCGGGTCGATAAGAACTAGATCTCTCAAAAGCTCGAATAGATGCGATTTGACCTTTTCATCATCTAGGGGCTGTGGTCGAGGTGGTTGTTGATTTCGAGATGCCGCGTACTCTGCTAACGACCCACGTATCAAGGGCATGACTTCTTTTGCATACTCAAGACGTGCTTGTTCTTGGATAATTCGAAATCGGAAACAATCTTCCGAAGTCATGATGTGATCCGGAGTTAACGGTTTCATCAGCATCTGCAAGATTTCTTGCATATATGTAGAAGCCGATCCCACTGCACTGGGCTGGTTTTGTGTTCCTTGATTTTGGCTTCGCAGAGCCGTCGTGAGGAGGGTCGTGAGTGAAAGACAGCTCGAGCTGACAAGAAGGGGATACATCTGAGCAATCGGTGCCCGCTTCGTCAACTTGCGTATGTGTTGTACCCAGTCTTTCATAAGACTGTCAAAATACTGCGTATCAAATACTCGGAGTCGCGACAGTAAGATACAGTATGGGCGCTGTCGCTCATCACTCTTGGCCCAGCAGCTTCCCAGCTTACTCACAATCGTGTGGAAAAGACGCTCCATGGTAGGCTTGTCAGCACTTGTATAACTTGCAAGCTTCTCAATCTGCTCGCCTAGCTCCGTCTCGTCGTCTTGCAATTGGTAAGCCATGTTGTCCGACAGTGGGGACGACGCATCGACGGCATTGCTTCGATCGGCCATTATCAACTCATTTCGCAGCTGCGATGCTATTTGCTCAAATCCAGGTAGGCGAGGCGCAAGAGAAGCTAGAGAAGCAAGAAGCGGCCGTGCCCCAAGGCCTTGTTCTACACTAACCGTTCTAAGACGGTCATAAAACGACTGGAAATGTGCTTTAGCTGACCCAATCGCAATAAATACTGGTAAATAGAGGCTGAGAGTGTTGACAGCATTGGCAAGTATCTCAACATTGGATGAGTGAACGAGGAGGGTCAAGGTTCTGTCAAGCATGGCAAAGTCCTGAGCAGCTTCCAACAGCGATCGAACTAGATCAAAAGCTCTCTCTGGCAGCTCAAGATGTGCCTTCTCCGTCTGAAACTGTTGAGCGATACCGCCGATGAAGTTGTTCGTGAGCCACGAACAAACCTCCGACTTAAGAGCCCTACTGCTCAGTCCAATCCTCTTCGTTAGTTTTCTGGCACTCATCGGAGGTTTTAGTGATATCGGGTCGTCATGGTCAAGCGGAACGGACAATGCATGCTTGATACACCTAATCGCTGTTCCAATATCGCTTGCTTCATCCTCAACAGAGAACGAAACTCTGCGAAGCAAAGAAGCTCGCAAGCTTCTCATTGACTCGTTGAAAGAATGAGCGGGAATCTCGACCAAGAGCCTGAGAGAACATGGTCCATCTGGTTGTGCTTCAGAAGGGTCGAGGAGGCCGCCCCTTGCGATAAGCCAATGAATATACTGGGGAACAGAAAAATGACCCGAACGAACGAGCTCTGAAATAAGGTGATAGATAATATGTTTACGTGTGCTTTCTTGGAGTGCATCGGCATCCAAGAAACTGAGTATTTCTCCAGTTAGGTCGATGTCCGAATTTGGTATTGAGCGTAGAATGGCCGCTGCGGCATATACTTTTACAGCGCCAATCCGGTAAAGTGATGTACACCATTCAAGCGTGGTGCGAATAAGGACTGAGCTATTCGTGGTAGCTCTACGTAGTTGTGCAGGTATATCATCCTTGAATGGTGGGCGAAGCATATTGTCGAGTAACCCCACCAGTGTGCTCCGAACGGCCGGCCGTGTCTTGACATTTGAACTAGTTAATGAATCATTTCGTGACTCAAGGGTTTTGAATGCTGCCTGACTAGATTCTTGCCGGCAAGAGAGGAAGCATTGCAATGATTCATGACATCGCGCCCACGTAGTTGGATGAACAAAGCTGTCCGGGCTGGTTGAGATGAGGGATTCAACAAGAGACCCAAGTTGGGTAGATAAAGGTAATAAAATATCCCGATCAGGACTATCATAAATCTATCATAAAGGTAAGTATATGTATATCATCTTCAGGTAAGGGAGCTCACAGCGCAGTGATGGCTGACCATAGCTGTGACCAACCGTCGTCCATGTCTTCGAAGTTTGAGCATATCTTTCCAGTAAATCCGGACTATCAAGAGCCACATAGGCAGCTTGGCTTCATTGCTATTTTCTAAGCTGGAAACGAGCCACTCCATATAATGATCTCGGTCCAGTAGATGCTCCGCGTAGAAATGAGTAGCGAGGCGAATGCTACGCACAGTTAGCCGAAAATCAAGTCGAAGGGCGTCCCAAACCTACGCATATGTCACTTTAGCCTTCCAGTCGGCTTCGCTGAACCCACTGATGATAGTTTCGACAAACTGTTCCAGACACAAAGTCCAATCCCGGATCCACTTTGCCTCACCACCTTTAACATTGTTGACCCCCATCCGCTTGAAAGCTCTAATCTCGTTGGCCCCTACACATTTCGCGAGCCAAACGGCTCGGTCCGTGGGCACGTTCTTGTTGAGACATTGATCAAGGAGGACGCGACCCCGGATGCCATGAGGGACAGTTCTGCTAAGCCTACGGAGAGGAATAGCGGAGTTGGCAAGGTCTTTCAGCCAAACCTCTCTCTTCGTATCTGTAAGAGTAACACGTGGTGGTGGCTTGAAAGTGGAAGTTGTTGTGATTTGTCCGATGTGCCTCCTGTGACTTAGGATTCCTGTGAATACAGTCGATAGTTTTTGCAGTCCACCTTTGTGCTTCAATGCGGGCAACAACGGGGCCTTTGCTGACGCTGTTTCTTGAGTCGGTTGCGCCGGGGCCTTATCAAAATAGCCTATACGAATGATATTGTCCGAGAATTGATCTTCAGGATGCCCTCCACGCCAGGGATAGAAGTCGGCATAACCTGCGCATCTGTTAGTATATCGTTGCGTGGTGTCGTCTCTCTTAGTCCTACCACACGGCTCTTGCTTCCCCATATTAGAATATCGGGGGGCCTCGGGAGGCACTTCGAGAACGAATGGCTTCGGCCGAGAGTCTTTCTTCGCGGGAGCATTGATAGTTGGCGGTTGAGACCGCTTGGTCGGTGCCGCGAACCGGGCGCGGCGAGGGGGCATAGGGAGACGAGCCGAGTCTCCATCGACGGTCTGACACCTGGACGTATGCGGACTCATGTCACCGAGGTCAGGAGGGTCGGTCATGGACATAACTCGCGACGGAGTGAAGACTTTGTTAGCGGACATGGGATCGGGGTTTTGCGGCGACTCGACAAAACCCGCGTGAACGATTCCATCATTGGCTAACTCGAGCTTGAGTCTCGACCCTCCCCTCCTTGGGGTAGTGCCATATCGATTTTGTGCCCCATCACCCCCATCTCCGCCCTGCTCACTGAAGCTTTCAGACCTTCGTATCGGCGACTGCGGTAGATACTGCTGAGAGAGCGAGCGCTGAGTTGCGGGTCTCTGCGACAACCCCGAGCCACTTAGACTTCTCTGAGGCTGTCGCTGAGAGATGGCCAAAGGGGGCCGAGAGGTCATCGCGGATTCCTGGGTGGTAAGTACTCCATAACTTCAGTACATTGAAGGTCAGATCAGGTCGTCGAATGTGCGGCCGGGAGACTACTGGCGGTCGAGGTGCGACCAGGGGTGAATGCGATATGAGGATGAAGCAAGGTCCGAGCACGTGAAGCAAGAAATTGATAGCAATCGACGACGAACGGGAGTAACGAAGCGGAAGCGTAAGGAAGTGTCGCAGAGGATGTCGTAGCCCGTGTTGTCTATATCGCGCGGTGGACTGTCGATCAGGTATAGGGTGTTGTGGGAATGTGCGAGGGGATATGCTGGATTGGTGTCCGAAAAGAGAGAGGATCTGATGAGGCTTGGAGATAAACTACCACTACCACTACCACGGTAATGATTACACACACACGTCCGGCGAATACCTAGCCTAGCAGGTACCTATCTGCTCGGTGTATAAGCTAGCAGTACCCTTACAAAGCGGAAAGTGACATATACGTTCAATGTACATAAATAGGCCGATGGATTAGGCGATTTGCGCAGATGGCGATAGCCAAGGAGGCAGAGAAGAGCCAGAGGAGCTAGGGGTGGCGGCGGTTTTGGCGGTAAGCGGTCGCAGTCAGGGCTAGTGGTACCTACCTGCTTAGGTACCTATTACATGATTGCGTGCCGTAGCGGGTGAACTGTAATAATAGCGTAACAACGCAGCACAAAGAGGGTCTTTAAGAGGGTGGAAACTGCCACAGGACCAAACAGGTTTGGCGTGATCTGCGTTGCTCCAGGCCCGACTCCTGGACTGTGCGAGGCATTCCCGACAAGCCCGCTTTATGTAAGGGTGCGATATATGTAGCTCGGCACCGCGGCAAAAGCAGGACGAGCCGGTGTCAACGCCAGAAAATGTGATCCATCGAACCAGGCGGTACGTACCCAAGAGGAGGGTTCCGATACCAGAGAGTCCCCCTCTGAAGTGGCACCTAGTTCGTACACTATTGCAGATAAATCGCAGCCAACAACATTACCACATTATCAACACCTCGCTCCCCCCTTCTCTTTTTTTTTTTTCCACATACAATATGGCGCTATGAGTCGCCCACGTCAGGAGATAGGTAGTTGGGCACTTTACATGTCATCTAATAGCTTATCCATCTCTTATGGGCGAAGCACAGTATGTTACCCACATCACACAAACACCAGTAATGCAGGTCTACGCTGCTTCATTGAAGACTTGGCAATCCCGCAATCCCCGGTGTAACCAAGATAGCCTCGATTCGATAGTCCCCTGTCTAGCCCGACTTGGTCGCCATTCTGGTCAATGGCCACATCTATTAGGTGTATACTACAAATAGTACTTCGAGCCCTAGTCAAGGAATAGTCATGCTCAGGTGTTCACGTTATTACGCGATGTTCAGACCAGGTGATCCGAACTAATGACTGTAGCAGCTGAGTCTACAGATTATTAGGCTGGCTTTAACACTTTTGAGCCGAGCGCGAGGCAACCGGTATAGTGCCAGTTGTCCGTATGTAAGGACTGACTGTGGTTATACAGTTGGGTTGCACTAGGAGATATATCTTATGATAATCTCGTTGTCGGCAACACCGCACAACAGCCCACAATCAGACAGTCGTGGCAGGGCTTCAGGCAGGGCAATCCAAAGTACAGTAATCGCCCGCGCTGCTGGCTCCGCAGTCGTACGTACAGTCGCTCTCCTCTTTGCTCGCTGGCTTGTTCTCGTCCGTGGAAATCCATAGCGACGGCCACCTAAGGTATATTAGATACAAAATAATAAGTTGTACGTGTAGATTTATCTCCGGTCGGTGTAGAACATACCCATCTTATCATTCTTGCTATAGTAATAAGTCAATAGGGGGTTTCCGCTTCCGGAATACAAAGTGAGCTGCAGTATGACAGAAGAAGCCTATCAGAAATTAGGTAATCAGGTTCCGTGTCGGGTCAGCCGGCCACTTTCAGCCAGGCTCCCTTCTCTTATTAATTGAATGAATGGCAATTACTATTTTCTACCCCGGACCTCGTATGCCCTCGAGGTCCGTATCTCCGCAAAGTAGATGACACGTCCTCGCCAAACCGCCAACCAGATTGCATTCTTCTTGTATAAGGTCGCGGTGAATAGCTAACGCGATTAATAATCGCGATGATGATAATGGCTCCGTCTCGCTCGGCGACTGAGCTTACTTTTCGACGGTGTTTCGGATCCCGATGCACGAGAACAACCAGCCGTTTCTCCGCCCTCTTTAATTGAATGCATCCAGCAAGAGATGTTCATGGTTCACCCTCAGTTGCAATGCATATCTAAGCCTCTATTGGCTCGATTGTCCGCGGAGCATCAGCTAGCCCCAACGAAGCATTGCCCCAGAGGAGAAAATGATTCGGGAACTTTCAAGTCAGTTCCTCTGACAAATGAAGAGAGCATGGCGTTTGCCGTTTTTCTATCTTTTTGCGCACTGCTTTGCGGACTATAGAGTTTGCGGGCAGATCACTACCTACAGAGGAGAGCATTGCATGTGTAGGTATTCTCCTCCTGATACTCCGTGATTAGTTGGGAAATGCCGGCACCCGATGCACGTTCCCCGGACAAGATCTTTAGACGACGCACAGTGTTATGAGTTTCGTTTTGCGGCGCCTGTCTCATGTAGGCGGGACACTTATACGTAAGTCTTTGTTGCAGCGCATTGTGCCCACAGATGCCGAAGGCTGTCTTTGGTCGATAAACGCATGTACAAATAATCCGAATGCGTATCGCTTAGGTTGGGGGTGTTCCTACGAGAAATCAGGAGCAGAGTGGCGAGGCAAAGATACGAACGGTAGACACATCCGGACACAAACATGATGTGCCTCATTCCCACCCGGCTCATTGTGCTTTGGAGAGACCGAAAAGATGACAGTTGGTTTGCGAAGTGTGAAAAGCCCCCGACTCTTGGCGCAGATTGCAGGATCTGTGCGATGCTTACCTAAGGGCTTATAGGCTCGGTAGACAAACATTGTAGGAGACAATTAACAAGTGGAATGGGGCTCGACACCAGCGGCCTCATATCGAATCCTGTATTTCCTGTCGACTGGGTACATACAGAGAGCTAGCGACGAACGACCGGTCATAGTCTTAGCTTGAACCTCAGCACGATCACGAAGATGCGAGGCCACGAAAACTCACCGAAACGGATCGGTTCCATGTTGCTGGAACCAGAGGGCCCGATGGAGACCCCCGCTGTGGCTTTCCCTAAATCTCTCGTTGTGTTATTGTGGCATTGTGGCATCGTCGCATCATAGCACATACCTACATAGGTACAGTACATCACCAACTAATTAAGTTCTAAAGAGCCTAGCGTAGATGCTAAGGTAAGCAGGCTGGACCCTGCCATACCTGCCAACCTGGTGCCAACTGGCCCGGTCAGACCAGTGCTGGGTAGCGAAGGAGGTACAGTAGCAACGACGTTGTGAGCCAAGCTATTGGGTGATTGATCAACCACCTACACATCTTTTCGAGAGCGCAATCAACGACCACGTCCACAACATCCCTGGACCGTGCAAATCCAACGCCAACCTCCCTCGTTCCCTCCCCCCACCTCGTCATAGCCCATTCTTCGAAGTAGCAAACACCGTGGCGGTTGTCAATCGCGCAGCAATGGCGTCAAAGAAGGACATGCGACGGCCCGACCTAGGTAAGACAGCCTATCGCCCCCATCCACGACGCATTTGCGCCTCGCGCGATCCCAGAGCGGAAAAACCGGAATGACTGACGCGGCACCAATAGTTGTCCCCTACCAGGAGCCGCCTGTCGGCAAATCTGGCGATAGCCCCGAGTTCTCCTCCACGTTGTCGTCGACGCTGCCGATGGCCGCCATCTTCACGCGCAACCGGTATATCGGATGGTATGTCTGACAATCTATAGGAGCAATGGGACCAGAACTCAGCAATGTAGAGGGGAAATAACGAGATAATGCAATTACCTAGCTAACTCTTCCTCCCACACAGGGCATCCGTCGTCTTCAGCATGCAAAGCTGGCTAGGCGAGAGTGAAGCGACGACTCAGAATACGAGCACACCAGGCTACTTCAACGTTGGCATGTCAGGTAAGCTGGTCCCTTTCGCCCCTTTTCCATTGTTGCCTTGCATTCCAGCGCGAATTCTTCTTAAATACTGAGCTCTGAGAACAGTAATGTCCCTCCTTGTAACCTACCTACCGCTCTTTCTGCCGCCAACGCCAGGCCAAGCCCAGCCCGTGGCTCCACCTACTTCTGCATAGACGATGCTCTTTTCTATCTTAAATGAACTCACTGTACTCGCTACATCTGAGATCTAATAGTACGGGGGACTGGGGTGAGGCGTGGCGTTACAATAGGATAGGTGACGATGTAGGATATGGTCGAACAACTTCTTATAAGCAAGGAGCTAGGGCGAGCTTGGGCTAGCCCAATAAGCAGCGGGAGCCAGAAAAACACGCACGAAACTGAAGCACCCCATAGGGGCTCAAAGCAGCTCAGAATCGGCCACCTAGAAAGAAAGCATAAGAGAACCAGGCGGGAATCTAAGCAACCAGCCAAATAAAGAACCCAGAGAGATGTTAATACCTAGTACATATCTCACATTAATCTCCCTAATTGGCACATACCCTCTTTTCCCATCAAAGCAAGACGCGCTCGCGTATTAGAGCAACCTACCCAAATCAGAGCTGGCTGTATTCTTAACCATAACAATGCTCCCGATAACAATTAAGAGGTATTATCCGAGATGGGCATTAGTTATGGAGACAATGACAGCCGGTCCTTTTGAGGAAAACGTGAGGCAGAAAGCGGCTCCTTGCTCGATATGTGTCTTTTGAATTCCCACCTATTCCAGACATAATGCTACACCAGCCCCGATCCGCTCCGGACTGAGAGCAAAAGCATAAAATTATTCATTCGCCCGCCTTCCAATGATGCATTAAAATGAGCTCGGTACCTTATCATATATCTCTCTCGCTCTTTTAAACTCTGGCTCTAGTGAGCTGCGATCAACTATTGATTCTGGTTTAATCTGGTGTTTTGATATTAAACCCCTAACAACTCAAATTAATCTTCGTCAAAGATCTGGTAAGTGTTCTGTAGAATCGTATCCACGACACGAACTTGCCAACCCGCATCTGCAATATTGCTGCCTGGTGCCGTGCCCATAAGCGTAGGACCAAAGACGATAGCCAAGTTCTGGGAGTTCATGCGGTTTACAGCACTATTCTCCATCACTCTGTGCAAGTGCAACGTCAGGGCACGCAATGTGGCGTAGTTGGTATCTGGAAGGCCGTTAATAATAGCATGCAAACTATCTCTTCGCACAATCTCATCGTCATGCTTTGCCGCATCTATGAATGCCGAGTAGTTCTCCGACGTGAGAATGGGATCTGGGAGATCGCGGAGAAACTGCTTCAGCAGACCGGCAACACTATTGACGTCGTGGAAAAAGTTCTCTGGGTTGCGGAAATCCAAGATATGAGAGTCTCGACCTGAAGCTAGAGTCAGTTAGATACCAAATAGAAAGGAAATGAGGAGGGGGAACAAACCGGTATCGAATAGATTTTTCAGCTTGCTCACATGCATCGACGAGCCCGACAAACGATAAATACCTTCAACAGCAAGACCATATAGGTCAACTGCCTGTATACACTGGTGCACAACCATAGGAACGGCGAACTGATCACGCTCGTATAGCCGCGCAAGGGAGACGCCGAAGACTTGCTTTCCACTAGCAGTGGAGCTGGGGAACGGTTTTGAGGGTGATGCTGGGCGTGCCGACAACTCCTGCTGTAAGGCCGGAGGGGCAGGAGGCGTTGCAAAAGCACTGGGTCCCCCCTGCTGAGGAGACTGCGTCCTTGATTGCTGAGTTTGGAAGGGCAGTGCGCCCAGCTGTGGTGGACCTCCTTGATTACTCAGGGGGCTATTAATCTCGCCGTTGAATCGTGGTTGCGGAGAGAGAACCTGGGTTGAATTCCGCACGTTGTATGACTGCTGGGGCTGCGCAGTAGACTGGGTTAGCATAGCTCCGTGGCTATAGCTTCTCTCATGCCCCAATCCTGATGAGGATCGCTGAGCAGCTGATATGGAGGGTGGAACAAAATTGGCCGGGCTGCTCTGTCCCATAGTAGACGGCGTGTCAAAGGTACCCGCTCGTCCTATAGAGCCAGATGGCATCTGAGTGTGCAAGGGAGGTAGGTTTTGAACTTGAGATTGCTGTTGAGATTGTGGCCTTGCTTGTTGCTGATGCATTTGTGTCATTTGATTTAGAGACATGTTATGTTGTGGGTTGAGAACCTAGGTAATGTCAGTATAAGTAGGTATAAGTAGGTATAAGTAGGTATAAGTAAACGGTATTTTGTAGACGTACTGGATTGCGCTCATATTTAGGTTCAGAAGTTTTTGGGGACAACTTGGTATAATAACTGGTGATGTAGTCTTCGAGGTCCTTTTTATTATCTATACTATGAATGACTTCCTTGAGGCTGCGTGAATATTGGCCAGGTAAAGTGACACTCTTCAATGGACTGATGACTAGTCCATTGCTAAGGAGTAATTTCTCGTTGAAGGATGCTATTTATGTATTAGTTGCCGCCATGGGGGTGCAACAAAACATCTTCGTTCACTCACCAAACTTTTGCATCTGTAACGTGATGCCAGAATCACATTCTCTTATTAAATCTTGCAAGGCTTTGATAGCTTCCGGACGAGTTGTCGATTCCATTGTGGCTTTTTCCGATTGGTATGTTTGCACCTTGGCCATATAATCTGTATCTGCGGCTTGAGTCTTGCGTAGGAGATCCTCTTCTTGCTGTGCGGCGGACTTCGGTCCTTTGATGCCGAAAACTCTGGGCCCTTGTCTGGCCTCACCAGTCCTGACCCGGTCATATTCTTCTGCCAAAGAATCATATTTAGTCTTGGACTTGCGCATTGCTGTTTCAATGTCAACCAGTCGCTGTTCGGCAGCCAGGCCACTCTGCTTCCAACCTTTCCGGTGTTTCTCGGCTACAGCCGCCACCTCGAGAAGGTCTTCATGCATCTGATGTAATGAAAAAGCAAATTGTGTGCTATTCTCGGCCATACGATCGTGAATCATGAGCATCTCTTCGTATGACTTCGCAAAAGTTCCTTGTCGGTGGTCGGCGTGGTGGATGTTGTCCTGGGTTGTTTTACAGAGCTTCTTCATGCCCCGCGCATGTTCTTCTTCTAGCACGGATCGTTTCTTTAGGAATAGGGCGAACTCCTTCAAGTATCCCAGGTTAGCGACATCGCTGTTAGCGAGAGCGGAGTTTCCTTCGTGGCTCACCTTTGCCGAGGCAATGCTTTGCTTTAAGCGATTCAGCATAGTAGACACACCAATCTGTGACTGTCAGTTATAACCAAAACTTGTATAAGAAACAGTGCAACCGGAAACCGTACATCAGAGGTTAAGACGTCTTGGACTCGTTGGCACATGTCGGACTGTGTGCCATCGGGAACAGTACTCGTGTTTGTAGTGGTGGTAGCTCCATTTCCTGGCCCGTCAACAGGACCGACGGCACCGTTCTCGGACGTAGGGCTAGGGAGCTTGCCGGGCGACATGCTGGTCGGTTGTTCGTGGTCTGGCTGCGAAGTCGACGGCCTATCGAGGGATGTCCGGCTAAAGTCTGCCATGATCGGGAGAGACGATGGTGGGTGGATCGGGCTGGATATTTACACGGGATTCGGTTGACGAGACGAGGAGCAGCTAGTGGTCGGCAAGCTCCGGGGAGAGCAATGTGGCACGAATATCTGGTTCGCGTGGAGGTTGTAGGTCAGATCGCAAAGCTATGAAACGTGTAAGTGCTTCGGGCGTTCATGCAGACCGGATATTAAGCTTGATCAGGGCCTATTTTTTGTTGAAACGCAGTCGCAATTTTGCGCAGTTCCGTCAACCCAATGTAGACCTAATAATAGCCCTGTCCCTTTCTGTATCAGTAGGTTGTGGTGCAAGACGTTATGCGCCGGTGAATTGAAAAGCTGGAGGGCCAGCTGTAGCTGCAACGAGTCGACGATTGTCGTCAGTCAATTAATCAGTCTTTCAGTCAAAACGACAACGAAGCAACCAAAGCAGTGAGGCAGCAAACATGAACAGACCAATTATTTACGGGCACGGACTTTTGGAGTCGGCTACGTAATACGAAGAAGTACAGCGGTACGTAAGGTACCGTAGGTACTGTAAGCACTTTTACATAGGTACATAATAGATACACACGTGCAGTACAACGGGCCGTTGGGTCTGGTCGGTGCGTGGTCCCCCACTATACACTGTAGTTCCTCTAGGTACCTAGTAGTGATCCCCTACCTTTATAGATACTGATAAAGATGTGACAACTTACTAGGTGTTATTGCTTTTGTCCTCACTGTCATTGCCCAGCTCTCACTCTCTTTTCTCGTGAAAATATAATATTGCTACTCAGTCCCTCGTATCGTAGCCGTACTACACACTTCTATACACTACAAGCTTCAGACGTTGGATTATTGAATGCTGTTGTCAACCCCATCGCATGCAATATCATATCATCGTTTCCCCGCAAACCCTTGTCCCTCGTCCTAACATACCTAGCTCCTTCACATTAAATAGGGGTCAACTGTCATTGATCGCATCACCACTAGACTAGGCGATCCAGTTGCTCCGCATTCCTACATCCCCACATATACCAGAAAGCAGCTCCCAGCCCAGTAGCTCGTAGAAAAAATCCGAACCATCAGACCACATGAAACACTTCCATCACCACTTTATCAACACCCATGAGGGGTCCTTCAGCTACTCTCACATGTAGACAATTACAGCTCACTAAGGCTATGCTAAGAAAGCGAAGGCGGAGCCATCTAGAAGTAGCCAGTTGTAGATTCAATCTCAGCTGACACAACCAGTACCAGGCTGCCCTGCCACTCCCTCAGCCGGCACTACTATCCTGATCAACGAGGAGGATTTCGGAAGGCCGCGACAGATAACACCCCCCTATCTCCCCTCAAGCGTCAAGCGTCAAACGTCAAGCAGCGTGCCATTAGTATCATATGTAATCCTCCTATTGCTTGACGACACATGTGTGATATAGTAACGTTGGTGTGTCTTCATTCCAATATTACCTTTCCTCGGCCGAGATCAATACTGAGCTGGCGCTCCTCGACCATCCAAATTTCCCTACAACTCACGCACTCTAGTAAGGTATACACAGGGACCATAGTCACTCGGGTATCCGGTTGACAAACACATGCCGCTCAAGTTGCATAGTGCTGTCTCGTGTGTAAAGGTTACTAATACCAGGGGCAAGCGACTCGCAAAAACATAGCAGCAGTGTATTATTTTGGTCTATAGACTTATGCATAGTTCTTATGAATGAAGCAATACTTTAACATACTCTCACAGTTCAGGTCCCAGGCCCTTTCAAAAGCCGCAGGCTATATGACACTATATTTATTACTGCAACCTTGTTTTTCCATAGGATTTCATGCCGGAGACTTTGGGCAACTGGACTACGACTTATGAGCGCAAGCGGGCGTTCCACGGCTTGAGCTCAAAAGGGTTGCTAGTTAACGGCATCGTGACGAAGGCCCGTTATCATTACGGATTTCATCAGGTGCCAACTTTGACGGTGCGCAATTCTCAATCGTAATAAGTCGGGCTCATTACTTCGGTAAGACAACCGACGTGTTAGTATATTATGATTGTTCTCTTAGTTTATCGGCCAGCTCACTTCAAGATTTGAAGACGGCAGCCGTAGAATTAGTGGTGTAAACAACTTTAGCTATAATGAACGGAAAGGCTTTTCTTCTCCTTTTCATTCCCCTAGTATGTTTTTCGGCTCGCCTAGTAATACATAGGCTCATCTTTCACAGAGTAATAGATAATTACAGGGTGTAACAGCATGTGAGTATAAAATTAAGCTACTGCCTAGTAGTTTAGCCAATAGGTATTTCTAAATTCGCTAATAAACGACTTGTTCGGAGAGAAAAACAATGTCAGTTATCAAAGAAGTTACCAGAGATGTTATCAAAGAGAGGGAAAAGAGAAATTATTCACCAATTTATCGAAAATTGAAAAATATAAACTTCTTACAGGAGTAAGAAGTTGATGTTACACTCCGGTACGGGGAATCGAACCCCGAGCCCCGCGGTTTTTTCTCTTTGCAAGATGAAAACGCGATATGTTAGCCGTTACACTATACCGGATAAGCTGTTGCTACTATGGAATTACGGATGCATTTATTTTGTTATCAAATTTACTTTAGCTTTGCATTAAAATTTTCACCTGAACCAATCATCATGAATGGGACCCACCCAGTACAGTACGGTGAGGTAGAGTCAGCTAAGGTACCTATAAGAGGCTCCTAAAGCTAGCCTGGTTAGTCGTGACTTCGCCAGGTCTGCCTTTGTTTATTTTAGGGGTGAGGAAACGATGTTACATCTATTTACTCCTTTTGACATAGAATTATTTGCCTGATTTGCGCGATGTAATAGGGGACCTGAAACAGCCTCATTTTTATATCGGATAATACAATGTGGCAGCTTGATGGAGGTCGCATGCGGTTTTCTCCCACGAGCAGTCCTGCCACAAATTATCATCTGAATAAACGTCACAGTGGAAATCGTCGTCTTTCCCGAAGATCAACCGACTAAAGCTTATGGCCCGTGCACAGCTACCTGGCGCTCTCATATACTGTTAATGACTTCAAACCATTTGGGTCACGGCAGGCAGGCTGACTATTGTTGCCAACCCTGGCTGTTGTTTATTGATAGATTCTCTATAATTTAAGTCCGATAGGCGGTGTAAAGAAAGATGGACTTATGGTGAAAGCCAGAAGTGCTAACCGTTCTTCTCCTCCTTACAACTGATGTGGTATTCCAGGATATCTACTCGCTCTGCGCAAGGCGTCCGTCGTGACAGCTAATAAATCCCAAGAGAGCAGATCTTGCTTCCATTATGCTAAAATTAGCCGGCAAAGCGCTAGAAAGGGTAGGGTTTCGTTGCTCAAGGGAATACTATGGCAGAGGGACCTTCCCTTACTTACAGTAATTACAGGAAATCGAGAGTGCTAATGAGCCGGTGACTCAGAAGATTGCTCTTGTGTTAAATATAGTTTGCTCAACTCTCTAAGAGTCGTACTATCTCCATATTCTAACTGTTTAGGATGTAGAAGCATCTATTCTCTAATGATCGCCTCATGGTCAGCCTTTCGCCTACTACTTGCTCTGATTCATCCATCAAACACCGAGTATCCTCCCTCAGAAGTTTTGTATCTCATGTACCGATTCTAATCACCCTTGTTTGCTACCTCATAGAGGCTGCGGGTATTAAAGAACTTTGCACAACATACATAGCACCATAATCATACATATAATGGAAATCGTTTAGTTGCAACGCTTCTTGTCTGCAAAAGCATATGGCAAAAGCACATTCAGTCGTAGAAAAATAAGGTCAATAAAGGCTGAACGCAACCCGTAAATCCCTACTATTTATTATATTACACATCAACAATGGTCCTTTTCTGAGCCTGCTGTAACCGCTCGCCCTATCTCGTACATAACTTAATCGGTGAACTAATGGGTTGCTTCTGATTCATAGTGTACCGATATTCTACATAGCTGGAAGGCTTCGTGTTATGTTTTAAAGGTAGGCTCATCTCAATACAGCTTTACCGAGCGATGGAATAGAGTTTACTGAGTTTTCAAAGGTATCCCATTCTCCCAATTCCAAGAAGTAACTGTGAGATTAGATCACATGCTTTTTTTGTCTGTGTATCGCGTTTAATCTCATGAGAGCATTTTGCGATGCAGTCGTTTAAGCCTCCTAGGGACATGAGGTGTGGTCAGGCTACATGATATTTATATATATCTACCATTTCGAATCTTAGGGTTAGCAGTGTAGATAACTCGCGTCTGCTCCTTTTAAAACGTCGTGCCTTATTTTTCATAATCCGAGTATATCTGGCACTTGACTCTTACTGCTTATGGCCGTACTATATTGCCACAGGTGTGCATGTACTCGCCGTTGGCGTGGTTGCGTCGGGCGGTGTCGCTATGTGCGGGCGATGGCTACTTTTAAAGGCGATCCGCAGTATTAGACTAGAGAGCAAAGTAATGGATGACTAGCTACAAAAGAGTGGCCATGAGTCATAAAGTCTTACCCGAGTTCATCACATGCCGAGTGCGGGTCCATTTGAACTGAGTTGACAGTATACTTGCTCCTATGACAACAACTTGTTATTAATACTATCTAGTACTATCTAGCACTATTTTTACATAATTTCTAACCCGTCATTGGGCTTATATGCTTACTTAGCTCTATTAAATAAGAGAAAATCTATGTCGCATTGCTTACCAAACCATTCCGCCCAAGTTCAGCATAAATCCGGCAACAGTTAATAAATTGCGCACTGTTATCACACCTGATATATATTATACAGCCTCATAAGTAGGCTAGATATTAACTAGAAAGATATTATTCAGGAGAATATGCATAGTACTGCTACTGATGCAGGAAGCCTGCATAAGATTGTAGGGATTAGTCTAATGCTTATCAAAATTTACGAATTCCGGTACTGAGGGGCAAGGTAGGATGACACAACAACGAAGTCACCTCGACCAGTACGAAATTGCAACATTCAAAATTTGAGCAAATATGTCCGAACAATAGTAGCAGCCTTCATCGCACCGGTCCAGAAAAATATCTATGAATAACTTCGATTTGAAAGTTCTATTTGATAAAGCAATTACTGGACGGCAGGGGGGCTTCAAAGATTACGTCGCGGCTCTTAAAGGTGTCAACCCAGATGATCATGTCCTGCAAGTAACACCATTGGTAACCCTCAATATCGATGCATATGATTATAAGTATATCGTGCAACTTTACCATGTTGAGCCAGACCATGGAAACTCATGGGAACCCTCGGACTAGGGCCGTTCTATCTTCATAAGTTTGGAACTACAAAGGGGCAAATTTTGTTTACCTACAATGCACTAGAAACAGAGAAAAGACAATTTCGGCTGGTTAAGTTGGCGCCAGCATGCGAACATGGTAACGTTCACCAATTACAAATGGAAACCTTCAATTTAGAGGATGCTCCTCCGTTCGTAGCACTCTCCTATGTCTAGGGTGCTCCTGAAAGGCTTATGCAAGTCAACTGTGACAGAGCCGCTATTGACGTTACTCAGAATCTATTTGAAGCTCTGGATAAATTCTTTCGAAGATACCCTATATTATGGTTATGGGTGGACGGTCTTTGTATTAACCAATGGGATCTCACAGAGCGGGCCGAGCAAGTCCAGATTATGAGTGATATATATAGGAAGGCGGCGATGGTTGTTGCGCACCCAGGCCATTACAAGTATGCGCTACGCGCGGACCAGGCGGAACTCGAGGAAACACCAGCTTTTGGGTGTCCTGGATTGCAAGCAGAGCTAGACATGCTTTTGGGACACACGGCGATCGATCCCTCAATGCGGGCAACACTTACAAATGAGGACCTGGCCTCGAAGGTACAATCAATCTTGCGCAAGGAATTATCGGAGCCGAGACCGGAAGGCGAAGATCCACAGGAGGCATCAAGCATAATGAATTACTTCACCCATCTCTGGAGGGAGAACCCGGATATGTCTGACTCAGACTGGGCACACCATAATATCCCTGATCTCTCGAGTGGAGGTGGCGAGACCTGGAAAAAAAGTTCTAACTTTTTGGACTGAGAGCTGGTACTCGAGAACTTGGATCGTCCAGGAGGTTGTTCTCGCTAAGAAGGTAGTCGTACTCCAGGGGGACGCTGCTATTGACCTCGAACAGGTCTTGGAGTTTTGGTCATTGGCCAAGGAATGCGCACTACCCAAGATCCTGCGGATTGGACAAGTTGCAGACGTTTTCAGAAAGGCAATGCATCTCATTCCCGACTTCAAATACTTCTGCACCAACAAAAGGGGGGCAGGCAAAGCCGAGCAGTATGCTGGTTCCACGCCTGACACAATGACAGATCACACCAAGCCAAAGAAAGACTTGGCGGTCAAAGCACCTTATTTACTTGAGCTTCTGCACTCGTTGAGAACCAACGTCTCTAGCGATCCTCGAGACAAGATATACGCTCTTCTTGGTTTGGCCGACGACGAAATAGCACGCTCAATCATTCCAGATTATTTTCCCGAGAACACTACTAGTCGCCTTTTTATCGATGTCGCATGTCGGTTCATCAGCGCTAGGCATGGAACTGAGCTCCTTAGCTACGCTGGCCTTGATCAACAAATCTAAGGTCTGCCATCTTGAGTCCCCGATTGGACGCTACACTCGCGATCAGAGCTCGATGCCCGTTTATACCAATGCACTGGCAGTCGGACCTCGCCGAAGCTATTAATCTCACACCTGGGTGAAACACCTCGTCTAACTGTCCGTGGAGTAATCCTGGGTAATATTGATTTCGTTAGTATAGGTTGGCGGTACTATTCACACGACGAGGGCTTGCACTCACTAATAAATTTGGCAAATAATCCCAAGGCGCAGTCACCTGAACTGAATGACGAAGACACTCGAAACGTGATTATCACCATCGCAACGGATCTCAAGAAGAGGTTCAACCCAAAGAGATATTCCAAGGAAGGGTAGGAAAGCGCGCTATCGAGAGCACTGACAGCTGATTGTTATGGGCAGAGAGGAAGGACCAGAATCTCAGAAGAAATAAAAAGCCAGAGATCCTTGGGTGATGACATTGATGAAGAAACACAAGACCCAGAGCAGACAGCCGCTCAATTCCGCGACTCATACCAAGCTTACCGCCGGTTCTACGCTCGCGGACCTACAGAGCCGGATGATCTGCAAAAGTATCGAACCCACCAAACAGGTCGATGGATCTGGCTGATGGACTTCGACGAAGAGGAAGAGGTGAATTTACAAAAGCGCCTAACTCCGGTTGCCTTTGCCTTGCAAGCAGCCCAACGAGGTCGCCGGGTCGCAATTCTTGATGATTCCAACCTAAGCAGCGCTGAGAGCGATTCAGATAGCGGCAGCGGCAGCAGCGAGAACAAAGTCAAAGAGGGAGAAACAGACGACGGCGGGTTCATAGCTACCGTCCCGTGGAATACGGAACACGGCGACGTAATAGTTCTCCTGGAAGGCTTCGGAACCCCCTTCGTTCTTCGGCGCTATAAGCTAGACCTTGAAGATGACCTGGAAGGGGGGTTTCGCTTAGTGGGTGATTGCTTTGTGTATGACATAATGGATGGTAAACTACTATGCACGGCTGAAGAAGAACTGCAACAGGTTGCGCCGGACCTGGTTAGTATCGACGATGACGGAGGTAGGTATGCCATCCGGACTCCTTTAGGCTTTCGGAAGTTCGAAAGCTTCGTCATAGTATGAGTAGAGCGGTAAGTTGTTATTCGTCTTAAAGCATTTGTTACAAGTATTTAAGAAAGAAAAGTAGCTTTGAAATGTTGTCCTATGAATAAGCTCATGTATTAATCTGTGAATAGCTTAATGCTACTTATACCGCAACTTAATGGGACTTACTTCTGGACGAAACAAACCACCTCTATAGTGATGAAACCAAGCAGAAAGGTTGACTACGAGACATAGGAAAGCTGAACACTTGCCACATACTGCAAATCATTGATAATGCTGAAGAGGATGAACAATGACATGACATCAATAAGATAACGAGTGAAGTCCTCGGAACTAATGGGCATCGAGGCAGTGTATCCCGTTCACCGAAAATACTGGCCACCACCAGCACATTGCCGTAAGGTGCCAGGTGGGATGCTTGGAATATCGTAGTCACTGATGTGGGTGCGACAGCAACATAACGAACCTGGTGCTATCTGATAATAGGATTTCGTTCGAAGTGGAGGTTGATCGTCGAAGTAATTAGGATAATGCATAGAGACTCAGCATGTCCAGAAAATTCATTTCCCGCACGGTAAGAGGTTGCTACTGCTCGAGGTCCAATAGCAATACGTATAGTCGATAATCTCTAATTTGATTCATAATGCAGTGTGCCTAAGTCTGTAAGATGTGAAACAGCTATTGTACTACGTCTTTCTACGCTACTTAATGCTAGTTGTCAAGTGGAATGAACTGAAAGGACCGTTTGTCCGCAACATTATTTTAGTTAATATGCTAAATCATTATTTAATATTCTTCTTGCTCTTGGGGTGTGAAAACTACCTTGGTATACTTCTTAGGCAACATTGTGAATCAGCGAGGTGCGTTAACGTCCACTAGCTCACAGTCATAATCCAGAAAGATGTGGCCTAGGATCACCTTCATGACCGCTATAGTGTGGTATCGCCCAGGACAGGCCATCCGCCCAGTAATTACCCCAGACATGCCACGTATCACCAACATCGATAAGTCTGGATGGCTTAGGTTGTACGAACTTGAAAATTGACGCAGAGCTCAAATCTCCAACGTCAGCTGGACTCGCAAACCTAAAGCCTTTAACTTCGAGTGGCTTCGGGTAGTTGATGCCATTCATCATTATTACTTGGACTGATATAATTACAGGCCCAATCACCAATGCTAGCTTTTGTCGTATCGGAGAGTGTAAATGGATGTGTAGCCAAGCACCGAGTACTCACCGGGACGAATACGGATTGGGGATGACCCGTGGCGGGCTTCACATTGATAGAGTAACTTACTCGATTCTACCGAAGTTAGCCACGCAGACTCTTTGAGGAAGCTGTCCAGCAACGGAAGACCGAGACCAGTGCGCTTAAATTCACTATAGTGAACATTAGCTTCCTTTCTCAGGAGCTCCATGTATTCGGGATGGAGACAGAAACGGTGAATTCCAGCCAACACTTGCAGCCAACATCTGCAGCCAATAATTACCTGCAGCTAACGCCTGCAGCCAACACCTTCAGCTAGCACTTGCAGCCAACAACGTCCAAGTTTTTAAGCAAGATCGGGGGGGTGGGGGTTTTCTAAGTCGAAAATTCAGGGCGTCCCCGACCGTGTTCTGGTCAGCATTTTGTATTCCCAATCATCCGAACGGTACCTACAGGCAGGCTTTGGTACCTTCTAATCTATCGTGTTAGTTGCGCGCCATATAACCTATCCAGGGATTCAATGTGATATCAGTTCTCCCTCTGGCGTTCGTGTTTACTACTAGCACAGTCTTGTTCTTTGTGAAGGTACTGACCTACGGTCGTGAGACTATATAGTAGACATCACATAAAGCTGGGTACAGCCCCCTTCAGACTCCTCCTGTTTTCCGCTGGAGCTTGTTCGTACCCCCAGTATAACCTATCTTTTCTACCCAGTTATTTACAACTTTTTGTTTAATTAACATGTCGGCTAATCGGTGTTATAAAATAAATAAATAAATAAATTTTATTTATAAAACGATTTTTACATTATAATATTGATTTTTATATTATAAAACGTTCCGTGTAAACGCTATTAACGATTAAATAAAAGTAGCTAAAAATAAAAAGTTTTTTTAGGCGAGGATTAGTTTTTTTTTGTTATATATTTAACAGGGTGGCCCGTGAGGCGGTGGCCCGGGTCTGCTACTACGTATGAACACACCCCAGCTGATCAACAGTAAAACCAACATTTCTACAACTTCATACATATATTCTATTTTCATCTACGACTACCTAATTCGAATTTAAGCATGGCAGCCCGCAGCGTTCAGACTATCGCCGAGGAAGGCTACCACCTCCTCCAAGACCATGTCACAACCGCTGCCGGTACAACAGCCAAGACATTGGTCGGAGCTATTCAGGCAATCGACGAACGAGCCAAGGAGGTCAACTGGACGCAAATCCTGGGAGACACTGTCGATGTGGTGAAGAATAATCCCCGAGCTGTTATGATACCCGCCGCCGTCGCCGCCGGCGCCGTAACTGGTGGTCTTTTGACAGGACCGGCACTGGCAGCTGCGGGATTCTCTTCTATTGGGCCCGTAGCTGGTAAGTCGAATACACCAGAATGTTTTCCCTCTTAGTTTAAAACCTGACGTGTTTTGCATTATAGGATCTGCTGCGGCTAGTTTCCAGTCTGCTTTCGGGGTTGGAGCAGTGTTCAGTACTCTGCAGAGCGCTGCCATGGGTGGATCTGGAATGGCTTCAGTCTCTTCGGCGTTTTCCGCGGCCGGTGCGGCAGCAGGATGGGGACTTGTCGGACGTGCGACAGACAAAGCTGCGGACAGTTCTTCAAGTGCGGCAAATGATGAAAACGAAGCAGAGGATAAAGGAAGGACTACCGACGGCAATTCTCCCGAAGATGAAGGTGAGCGGGTTGAGGTTTTACCCAAAACTTTGGCCAAGCTTTGACTGAAGGGGAATGATGGACATTACCAACTGCTTAGCCAGACGCCAAACTCGACCACCTGACACAATATCACTGGCGATCAGCCTCATTTGCATAAGACAGAATGGAAAAATGAAACATGAATCTACACGACTTGGAGAAGGTGGCCAGATACTATCGGTGTATTCTAGTTAGCTAGTCCCAGAACATGACTGTCGACATCCAGCGATGTCGGTGCTGTCTGAAATACACGCCGCAGGATATTTTGCGTTGGTCAATTTTCGCCATGAGGTACTATAAATCCATGGCTACCATATCATACACACTTACCTCACACACCAAAGCACCCAGTCACTTCTCAAGCCCATATTCCGACACAGCCCGAAAAGTCACCCATAAATCCCCGGATGCTTAACAACATGTCCATAGTGCTTATTATCCCCAAACGCAATGATGTTGACCTTCCAACCCAACTCCCGCCCCTGCCAAGCATATGCCTCAACATCATGCCAAAGCGTTTCTGTATCCGCCTATATGCATACAAGCGCCCACGCCAGCTCTGCCTATCAGCAGCACCAGGAACACGCACCAATGTCAACATGCAAGGTCTCCCGGCCAAGCGCCTAACGAGCCCGAATAAGCACTAAGACCACGTAACCAACGACTGTTCCGTACACTCCTATCCCCCCGTAAGATTCCCCTTGTCAAGTATTATGGACTGGGGCTCGCACGAATTAGTGTGTAGTTTGTGTATTCCCTATAGCAGTGGTACCTGGTGGAGCCGTCTTTTACCCAACGCCAACTATGTAAAGCCACTGCTACGACGACGACGGAAATAAAGGCAACAAATACTACGTAATTTGGTTGCAAGAGCATAACTGAGAGTCTAGAAAGACCTTTGAAGTATTACGGTTAAGTTGATAATTTAAAATAACTCTTATAACCAAGGAATCAACATGGAGGAAATGCGACATGCTATCTACCGGCAGGGGTACTTATTGCCCTATTCGTAACTGTGCCTAATTTATCACAGTAGAGAGGCAGGATTAAGAAGTGAAATATTTCAACCAATCCCTTGTCGCTTTTGACTCGTTTCAAATTCAGCAATGGAGGGGCCCAGAACCGTGAGCCAAATGAAAAAGTAACCCGCGATTAGCTGAAGCTCAGCTGACCCATGCAAGGCCTACACTGCACCTATAGGGATCGACTTAATAAATCCAGCCAGAACACATTTTCTTCGAGAACTTTGCTGCATCGTCGCATCCTAGTGGATGGGCGCAATGCCCATTGTTCATATATGTTACGATGTCGCTCTTACTCGATTCACGGGTCAGTCGATATTTATATCCCCGGCTGGACCCAGGGGCTCCGTCAATTCGACTTATTGACCTCTTCCCTGGGAATCCTGCGGACCCAATAATCTGCGGCCTAGTCGAAAAGAGACTCACTCCTTCATTATCTTACAAAGCATTATCCTACGCATGGAAGAATGAAGACGCATCCTCTGATGCACATATACGCTGCAACTCGAAGCTTATGTACATCAGCGCAAACCTCTATGCTGCTCTGCGGAGGTTAAGATCACCTCATGACCCTGTCTTGATCTGGGTTGACGCAATATGCATCAATCAGCAAGATGCCGCCGAACGTGCCTATCAAGTGAGCATGATGCGGAACATCTACCAGTATTGTAGCGAGGTTCTAATCTGGCTCGGCGAATGCGGGCCTTACGACGACATAGGCGATTGGATTCAAGAGAAAGCCGGCGACGCAGCTCTGCGCGGCACGCACGACAATCCAAACATCATTCAGTGGTTCGGTGATAAGAGGGATATCCCAAAGCTGAAAGCGTATTTCTCTGCGACCGCAGAGGAGTCACGGAAGTCGAAGTTCGAGGAGAAAACCTGCGATATCTTTGGCGCATTTTGCGTCTTGCACCTCCTGGCTAGTGGGGTTCCTGTCGACGAGATCTGGCATCTACGACATGTTCACTACTCATCTAGTATAGTAAACGGGCTGAACGCGATCATGACCAAAGCCTGGGTAAGCGGAGCCATGCCCGGGACCAATATTCAGCTGACATACGCAGTGGAAAAGAATCTGGGTGGTGCAAGAGACCGTCGTGGCGAAGAAGCCAGTCATATACTACGGCAATATGTGCGCGCCGTGGCATCTCTTCTCTTTTGCGGCTGTGGAGTATGACAGGAGTCGAGTAAGGGATCATCTTGACAGCGTCTTTTCGCGCTTGAACAGCGGACAGACCTTGCTGCAATTTACTCGCGTTATCATGGAGATCGAGTCAACGCGTCGAAGCTGGGAAAAGTCAGCGCCTATGGCGCCCCTCACACTTCTTCGCAAATTCCGCTCTAGATTAGCTACCGACCCACGAGATAAGATCTTTGCTGTTCTAGGATTAATTAGATCATGGGGTACCGAAGAGTCAGGCCAAGCAATAGAAGGGATTAATCCGGATTATACTATCCGGACAAGCCGGCTGTTCTTCAAGGCCACGGAGCTACTGATAAGAAATACTCGATCACTCGCAGTATTGGCTGGCACTCTGCAGAGAAGCACTGTGCAGGCTGAACCGATGCCTTCGTGGGTTACGGATTGGGGCTGCTCTCCTGGCGTTAATGAGCACACGAGACTGGGTAATATTCAACTTTATGATGCAGCCAAGTATATAATAGGTAGCGTTGTGCTGCATGGGCTCTTAGTCCTAGAGACTCAAGGATATCTCATCGACGAGATCTACTACGTCGGGCGAGAACTCGAGAGCGCGCAGCAGAGAAGTAGAGCGAGGCTTACCATTCTCGAATGGAAAAAAAGCCTGCCAGATGATTCGCGTGAATACGTCGGTGGCGGGCCGGTAAAGACTGCGTTTTGGCGAACGCTCTGTGCGGACCTTGAATTTGTCCAGTATGCTGAGGATTCAGAATACATCCGGGAGTTCCGTAGACTACCGGAGGATATTACGGAGAATGCGGCTTACGAAAGCTGGCTTGAAGTCGGCGAGGAGTCCAATAGGAGAACATCCTTGATTGGTGGCATTTGGGTAGAACCTACGACTAGTGCGCTGGATACAAAGAGCAAAAACGCATTTCAGTACCTACTAGAATGTGCTTCTGGTGGGAGGCGATTCTTCAGGACAAGGAAAGGGTATATCGGGACCGGGCCAGTTGACATGGCTGTTGGGGATTCAGTTGCAGTGCTACTGGGGAGTCGTGTTCCCTTTGTGCTCCGCGCGGACTATCACCCTTCGAGGCGGTGCTTTGACGAGGAGATTCGGGTCCTTCTCAGCGAGAGATCTTTATACCAGGCTGGGAAATGGGCCAAAATCCAAAAAGGGGAGAGAATCCATTGTTACAACTTTCACCGACAATGTTACCGAGTAATCGGGGATGCCTATGTGCATGGCATCATGACAGGGGATCTGAAGCATGGTGTTCCATGGAATGCTGAATCTATACACCTAGTATAACTGTAGACTTGCGGATTGGATACTAATGAAGATATTTTGAGGCGACTAGATGAGACATCACGCTGTGTACACTTAATTGCGTTCATGCTAGTGGCATGGGTGTGGGCTTAGGAATACGACAACGACGGTCCTTGGTTATGATTTTGTGGCAAGCATGAGAAGAGATGTTAACAGACGAAGAGCTTCAGTCCGTTATATTAGGCATCTGGATGAGCCCTGGGATATTCTAGCTGAGATCAATGTGCAAGGTGCGCAATGCCGTTCATAGATAGTGTAAGACAAGTCTTGATAGAATGCGATAGAAGAGCCATAAGAAAATTCATATGGGTATGTCACCCAAATTATATACGCTTGGTTTTTATTTGGTCTACTGTCGAACGTTTGAGGTTTGCTAGTAAACGCGAATTGGGGAAACGACAATAAGAGAATAGAGATGAGACAGAATTGAGAATGAATGAAGTGAATTAACAGGACGGCTTGTTTCACCGAAGATCAGCCGCCTAATTACCTAACCTTAATCTATTAATGGCCTCCGACAACACGGTAACGCCCTGGAAGTAGATAGATCCTACTTAGTATCACTATAGTACGTCATTTATGTTAGCAAGCATAGAAAACCCGAAAAGGCATCACTTAACCTGATAGACATGCGCCGTGTATGGCTTGCAGCTCAGGGATCATCTGAGTGGCTTATATCTCAGCATTTGCGTTCATGCAACAGACCATTTTTAGGTGACGTTGCACCTGCTCATCACATTTGGTCCCGCATCACATCACCCACAGCTCACAACACCATCTTCAGAAGACAAACCACAACGGCTATGGCTACTATCACACTCAAATCGCCCGCTGTGAGCGTCACGCTACCCGAAGGCTTCTCGGAGGAACAGCTTCTCTCATTCGCGCCCTTCAATGTGAGTATTTGCTCTATACTACAAACTCTCTCTTGTGCGATTCTCATACCTTGTAACATAAATTACGACTAACGCAGCTCAAAGAATTGGCTGAAAACTCTCTCAAAGTCCCTTTCACTCCAACACAGCAACCCCAAGCACCCATTCCACAAAGACCCATACGCACTGCGTTCAATCACAGTGCAAAGCTACGATCTCTTCGGTGGGAGCCGCGTGGGGTTTCTAAAGCTGCGGGCCGAGGTCTCAAATGCCGCCGGGGAATCACTACCCGGCGCAGTGTTTCTGCGCGGACCGAGCGTCGGCATGCTCATGATGCTCATTCCCGACGACACCTCTCCATCACAACCACGAAATGAGAGTAATGCCAAGTCTAAAGAGAAGGAGGAAGAAGAAGAAGAGCGCTACGTGATCCTAACGGTCCAGCCCCGCATCCCAGCCGGTAGCCTCGCGTTCGCGGAGCTGCCGGCGGGCATGGTAGACGACGAGCCTGGCAGTAGCAGGTCCGGAAGCAGCAAGTTCGCAGGCGCGGCAGCGCGCGAGATCCACGAGGAGCTCGGCATCGAGATCCCCGCGTCGGAGCTCGTGTGTTTGAGCGACATGGCGTCCCCCTCATTCTCATCCTCATTGACCAGTACTAAACAATCACAACAACTGTCACTGCAGCAGCAGAGCAAAGAGCGGAGTGGTGAAAAAGAAGAAGAAGAAGACCTGCCATCCGCCATGTACCCCTCTGCAGGTGGCTGCGACGAGTATGTGCCCATCTACATGCACGAACGGCGGGTGCCGCGGGACACGCTGCAGGAGTGGACGGGCAAGTTGACCGGGCTCCGGGACCACGGCGAGAAGATCACGCTGAAGCTCGTACGGATGCAGGATCTGTGGCGCGAGGGTCGGCGCGATGCGAAGGCTCTTGCGGCACTAGCGCTGTGGGAAGGATTAAGACGTGAGGGGAAGCTTTAAGGAAAATTGTAATAAGTACGATAATGGGTCAATGTGTGCTGTTAAGTCGATGCCCAATATAGCCCGGCAAGGTCTATATGGATATGCTTTTATCTCAGTCGGTTGAGTGCCTACACACGTTGTACAAATAGTAGACTTGAGAGGCATGTAAAACTAAGTTTACCTGTATTTTTCGTACATGGCTATTTCTTTGAGTGCTGCCTCGACCTTCTCTACAATTGCCGCATCATAGACATCTTCAGGTTGCTTATCGCCACGAAGTATCAGCTTGTCATGCCGTGTACCCTCTTCCTTCGTCATCAGGACGAGATCCTCTAGTGTCAGATTTGACGACTTCTGCTCATCAGCCCCCTCCCCAATCCTAATCAGTATTGAGCTCGTGGGCTTTCGCCAACGGGTCAGAATCAGTCGAGTCGTAAGTCCGGTGATAGCGCTTCGGCCCTTGTAGATCTCTTCGGCTAAGAACGCGATATCCCCTGTTGTGATAGGCGTTTTCAGCCCTACTGATATGCTGGGATCGCCACCCGTCATGTACCGTAGCACCTTCTCCTCGCCTCCTTGTACTGACGCAAGCAGACCTTCGTACATCTTCTCGCGACCCTTTGCCGGTAAATAATCGTGTGGATATCCTAATAATTTATTAGCAACAGAGCCAGAAGGGGCTGAACAAAGTTAAATACCTGTAATTGCGAGGATCACATGGTTCGCGACCGTGTACCCAAAAACCGCAGGCATAGTCCCCAAAACAGGCAGTATCCGCACCCTGAAATCTGGCAGCACACCAAGATCACCCACCTGGCCCTTTTGAAACTCGTCCTCTGGAAGAGGGAGCAGCTCGGCTTTGCCATCGCCAGTCTTTTCTGTTGAATAGACTGTCGGTATCCCTTTCGTGATGCCTAGCAGTTTTAACCGTCTTCGTGTAGATCTCGATAGTCTGTCATCCGTACCAGTGCCAATGTCGCCAACCATGATGCGCGTCGGGTCACTCTTACACCCAGCTCCCATAGCAGAAATGACGGGCAGTTCGTGGTCGTGGCAGTATTTCAGCAGCGCCACCTTCGTGTCAATATTATCAATAGCATCAACGATAAAGTCAGCCTTCTGCCCGGTCTCCTTCCACGGCGCAAGCAACCGATCAGCGGCCCGGTCCCAGAACTTCTCCTGCCGCAAATCGAAGTGCACCCAGGGCGTTATGGCTAGCAATCGCCGCTGAAGGCACTGCACCTTTGGGATCCCGACATCGGCCAGCGTGGCGACGGCATGCCGGTTCAGCGAGCTCAACGTCACTTGATCGAAGTCAATCAGCCGTATGCGCGAGACGCCCGACCGCGCCAACGCCGCCGTGCAATGTGATCCGACGCCTCCGCACCCGACTATTATTACGAATGCGCCGCGTAGCTTGTCGAGGCCCTCGGGCGTAAGGAAGACGCGGTTTCGCGCGAGCTGCTCGAGAATCAGTTCATTGTCGTAGTCACCGGCCTGCGCGCGGCGCGCGAGTATCTCGTTCCGGATGTCTTCTTTTTCGGAGCCTGAAGCACCACCGAAGCTGTTAAGCTGCCTTACGTCAGTTAGCGAGCTGGAAAGAAAAAGAAAAAAAATTTGAAACATTAAGTGGTAGAGGTACTCTTAAGGGTAGTCCAAGGAGCTACTCACCCTTCGTAGAGCTCCACCCTCGTCGGCGAGCGAGGGGATCGAGTTCTTGAGGTTGTAAATGCGTTCTTCTTGCCGCAGTCGCTGGTAACCTAGAATCGCGCCTGCGACGACGGCACCGGATGCAATGGCGGTCGCAGCAAGCTGGACTCGCGAATTGGAGCTAGCTCGCTCAAAAAACGAGGACATGTTATGTGAGGTTCTGTTCTTCTGTAGCTCTCAGACTGACTCTATCCCTCAATTGAAGTTGCCCGTAATCGTATCATCGTGTAATGGATGTTGGGGAAACTTGTTGCGCCACGGGACGGACTTTATTATTAGCAGTGCGAGATTTGCTAAAGAAGCGAAAAGTATTCCCAATGATGAAATCTATAAATCTGCCCTAGAAAAAAAGTACGGTGCATATATACAGTGTGTTCTAGAATACACAGTCAACTAAGCTACTGCCAAGTAAGCTGGCACCGCCACTAATGAAGCTTAACAACACTGCATCATCTTTCTTCAGAATATATACGCAGGACAACCATTAATGTTGGGTCACCGTTCTATCTTGTTTCGGGTAGCGTAGCGTTAGCAACTTTCGACCAGCTCCCATCTGCTGCATTTCTGCAGCCGGCATTCTCACAAACCGGTGCCTTCACCCGAATTGCTGTCGCTGTTGCGTCTGCGGTACCTAAAGAGCTGTCAGCTGCACGGTTGTCTTCGGTCATAAAATAGTAGGGAAGAGGCCATGAAGAAGACAGCCGGCTACTTGGAAACTTTCTACTTTATACTCGAAGTATAAGTTGGACAAAGGTATTTAAATATTAAATTATTCTACAGATTTTATAAACACTTTCCTGATCAATTATATAAATACTTCTATAATCAACCGTATAATTTTAAGATTACGCACGCCAGGGGCTAGCGCCGTACTAATATTTACCATATCTACGCTGTGTGCGCCAACTCCAGAAGGTTGGGCAGCCCAGGGGCGTTTTGGGGAAAACGTGAGTTGAATCCAACAACATCTCTGACTTTAAGGTATGTCTCTCGCGACAGGAGTAGTTTATTGGTCGAAACGGACCACGAAACCTCCTCAGAGCACGGTGGCGAGGTCAGAGAACCTGAATAGCGCTGATAGCTGCCGCATGCCAGCACCTCATTGAGCTCAGACATGCCGAAAGCCGGAGTTTTCGTTGCCTCGCCAGGCGATGCGATAGCGTCGATAGAGGAAAATATAGTCTCGAGCATAGCAGACGACGCAGACCCAGGTAGAACGCTAGTGAGAGCCGACGGCGCCGCATCAGTGAGGTCAATATAGACGCCGATGACGGCTATCGTCGTCTCGTGCGTAAACACCATGTGCATTTCCACTTAAGAGTTATTAGTCCAAGCACAAGGCCGTTTAGAAATTGGGGAACGTACTAGGCATGCTGACACCGTTGTTGACGTGCTCGCTCGGATGGTGGAAGTGGAACTGAGTGAGGTTATAATCAAGTCCGTCGAAGAGGAGAGAGCCCCCAAGCCCTTCCATCACCACCTCTATCGTGCTACCGAGGTTCTCGAAGGTTGCTCCTTGAGGAAGGTCGGCAGGAAGCGTGACTGTGAGGTTTGAGCCGGGCACAAGAGTAAACGATTCAGGCACCATGTTAATGGGTGATTGGTATTTTCCTGTCGCGCACAGCGCGTTGGCAGCGTCAAGGCGATGCCACATCAGCGGCCCTCCGGAGCCAAAGTAGCCAAAGCTGGCGACAGGTACCGTCTCTGACCCTTCTTCACGTGGGTCTAGATATGTGTGTGCGCCGCAAAACCCAAGGACCGGCATCATCATCGCGGCAAAGACTAGGATGGTTTTCGGTAAGGAGGCCATTACGGACGGTAAATAAAATATATATGATACGTAATAAATTGAAAGGAAAGAAATTTTTGAGCGTCAAGACAGGTTTGCGTTCCTATGCGAGAAGAGCGACGTCTTAGCGAAAAGAATTTATTCTAGTGAAAAAAGGCCAATAAGGAATGGGGAGAAGCCAACGAGTAATGTATGAACCCGTTATGCTTTCGCTCATATCAATCATGTAGGTAGTAAGGGAACGGGTGATTACATAGCAAACGTCAAACTTTTATAGATTGTACGACCAGATGAATATTGGCGTCGACCCGACGCTGTGTCACCTCCTGAAGACTTGGGACTCCCTCATCTGCGAACCTGAGGTTTCTTGGCTAACACCAATACGGGGATTTTTCGCTATCAAGGAAAGTTGAAGGAATAGTTAAGTATGGTAGCCAAGAGTTTTGCAATAACACTGCCATCTTTGCGCAGTTATCTTAGCCTTTTTCTCATCTTCAAGGATGCGCATATGTAATCTTTAGAGATACCCCCGAAATACCCGAGAGATAACCGACACAACCTATGTTGGCCTGTGCCGTAACCGGGGTATGGGAAATGAGAAGCGCAAGATGCTACATCCGATATAATAAGTTGTCTTATTATCTGTTCAGTCTCATCCAGGGTATTAGTCTTTTCTAGTGGCACTCGATAATAAATGTGAGTTTACTTCCTAAACAGCCAGGATATAGTCTTAGAACTTTCAAAATCTTGCCCCTGCACGGTGTTCGCTGCTTACGATCAGGCCATTTTACCTCCTAAAGGGGCGCTTAGCTCTCCCAGACATTAGCGTGTAGGATGGGGATGTCATATGGCAAGGTTCTACCAACATTTCCATTCCAGACCACATGTTTATGCTGGCGAAGCATGCCTTAGCAGCTGATTTCTCAAGTCTATGCGTACGTTAAGTCATTGTACAATTGGAATAATGGCTGTTTACCCTGGCAAGTATTTTGCTGTTAAAAGAATCCATTGTCATGAACCAGCACAAGTAGCATGCACTTTCAGACGGGAATTACGCCTGTTAATGAGTTTCTGCTAAGGTTAGGAAACCCTACCAAGTCATCGATCCCGATATCTCGAGTCTTCCGTCCAACCTCAATGTGAAGGCTCTAGGCAGGCTTGTAATCAATGATCCTCCTAAGTCGCAAGCAAAGATGCCCATTGTTTAGCTAAGTCTCCCGAGATTAAATTTGCCTTAGAGCTCATTGTCGGCCTAGTCTTCTAGTTAGAGTACTTAATGGATGTTCCTACGACAAGTCTGATCTCATTGGGAGCATGCAGGCCCCTGAGATGAGAAAGTACTCGGAAGAAATGACTCCAAATGTCACTCACTTTCGCACTTCCCAAGCTCTCGTCCCCATATACATGATCCCTTTCTGTTTGGATTATCAACTGTAGTGTCACTGAGTTGGCCGTCAGGCTCAAATAATACGACCATGAGATGCAAGAGCTCCTTATAGGCGTCATAGTCGTCTACCGCTGCTTCTAGCTGTCTCTTTAGGTTGACGCGAATATCCTTTCGGCGCAATGAATTGCTGGTCAAGTAGCCGATACATTCGCTTTTGTCGCCTTCTAGGGTGTCGACGCCCAACTGGATTACGTGGAGCATTCAAATCGGTGTGACGCTTTCGACTCTGATGAATGTCTCATTCCAGCATCCGTCGTCGTGGTAGTCCTCAGCGCTGAGCCCAGTGTAAAGCTAATCTTCTTCATCGCCGTCCTCTTCAACGCCGTCCTCTTCAATACTTTCTCCAGCACTGAGATATGTCGTTAACTACTAGTTTTCTGAACAGACACTTGCGTCGAGAAAGAAAACATACGACTTACTCTTGTTGCACTGTTGCTTCCTCTGCTCGACCTTCCGTGGTGAATGGCGAGAATTATCTCAAAGTCGCCAGCGCGGCTTTCTCGTGGGACGAAATGTTGTGTTGTAGATCCTTGGGCCCGCATCTCCGCGAAGCTCGGAAGAGGACCGTCCATGATGTAATAGTGCTGCACGAGAAAGGACGGAAATTTGTCAAAACAAGGCAGTGAGGTTCCCATCATGCCAAGTCGTATCTTGACGTCCAGAATCTTGTACGACAAACCACAGAACTTTCGCCCACGACCAAAGGGTTTAGCCAATCTCTTGGCTGGTTTACGATGTGTATTGGCTGGCCGGTAGCACTGGCAAACTCATCGCCCAGGATATATGATAACATCACCAAGGCGCCTGAGATCCTGCTAGTGAACTCGTACTGGAACCCTGAAACTAGCATAAAATGAGCTGTGGGTATAAAGGAGCAAATCCCAAATTCAAGGCTCATTTACCGCAATGGGAGCTGTCACACCACTTACGCATTATAATTATGGTGACACGGCTAAGGCAATCAATAATTTTATTCTCGAATAAATCATGCCAGCTAATAAGATAGTGTACAGTGCTTGAAATATTGTGTTTGACAACGGACGTGGGAAATACTCTCAATGGTTAGCACTGTTTCACATACATAGAGTTGAATTCCTGAGCCCGTGCATGTCCATCTTGACCGCCTGTGATCACGTACTTCCTGTCTTAATTGTCCTGCTTTCGGTAACGAGATAGGCTTCAGTGAATGTTTAGCGTCCTCAGTATCAATAACTTTAGGATAAGTTTTAGTAGATATAGGAGACAAATTCTGCGATTCCACTATTAGTACCTAGACGTTCGAAATAATAGATTAGATTCCATAGAGCCCAGGGGCTCTCTGCGCATCAAATATATTAGGAATGAGATGTGTTTGCTGATAAAGAAGGATCGATACCATTGTATTATGTTATATATCAATGGCTGCGCACTTCAGTTGAGTTGCTGGAAGTAGAATGGCCTTCCACCTTCTTTTGCTTCAGCACTTTCACTTAATTCTGTATCCCACATTCACTTTCTGCCGAAATACAGTAGACTATGATCATCGTCACTCGTTATTACCAACCTAATTCTGACGCAAATTTTATGGCCAGCTTCCTTCTCTTCGCCGTGCTTGCTTTAGCGGCCGGCATCCCTGTCTCGCTCGCAAATGACAAGCCATCAAAGCCGGCTGTCATGCCCCTTCGACATGCTATATCATATGAACGATATGCTACGGTTCTACCTGAAGGGGCCAAACTTCACTATTAACCATTGGGAGTTGGGATATATCCCACTGGAGTGCAAGACCCGCGGCGAAGAGGAAGGCTTCGTAGCTGCCGACTTTGAAGTCTTCAATGTGACCTACACCGATTGCGATGATCCGTGGATCATGTGTAGACACAAGTCATGCACCACGGATCCCGTCGCGATGGCAGATGTGAGATGCACCCATCAGACTACCTTACTGTTGCTCCCAACTAATAATTAGTTCTATAGATTTTCGGGAGCCTACCAATTGGAATGCGAGAGTATCATATCCACGTAATCGCAGTTCCAGCACGAAGATGTGGTCGCAATAACCAGGAATGCAAGTACTATGGTCCCAGACAGTTTCTGGAGCCCTGTTGTGCTGGCAGGAGGGATGTCACACACAATAGACCTGTGGGCCGGCATACCGGGCATCGCTCCCAATGAGCTTTTCTCTCAAAGCCAGACGTGGAAAGACCAGTACAATTTGGGCTCGGCCACCATTAGCGGTTACGGAATGGAATCGTGGGTCACTGACTTAGCCGAAGCCGGGATCGTCGCCCTATATGACCTCGTTGTCCCCTTCGGGGTTACTGAAATCCAGCCGAATTGGACACAGGTTAGCCATGATGATTATCCATATCGTGCCTAAGGGACGCACAACTAATGGAATGGGTGAAAATTAGGTACACCACCAGTATGCGACGATCGAGACCTACTTCCGTGACAAGCTCACGCCAAACTCTAAGCCTAAGTGTACCTTACGGCTAACGAACTCGGACCCTGTAGCTGTCTCAGGTGTATCTGGGGAAAAGAATATGGGGTCACCTCCAGATGTCACGTTCGGTTCGTCCGTTAAGATCATCGAGCTCAGCTCTTTCAGTCACCACACCTTCGCTCGTCCCATCAGCCACAATAGCGGCAGAGATTACTTGTAGCTTAGTGAGCCGAGAGATGAGGCTACAAGCTATGACCGTTGATGATTGCTACTCTTTTGGTGACGGTGTTCCCAGGATGGAAACCACTAAAATAGCGATGAAGTGGGATGAGAGCACTGCACTAAGTTTGGAGGTTGATTTTGAGAATATTAGTAAGCCTGGCCAAATTTCTTGGTATTTCAAAAATGTAGGCAATCTAAAAATCTAGGTTTCATTTGGACAGGTGATATGAAATGCTCAGCCAACCAGAGTGACCTAAGATGTGAACAAAGCCAGCGACTTCTTGCTAGGGTTATGGTTTTAGTTTGGTTAATAATTCGTGGGCTAAAACTCAATAACCAAGAAATTTTTTTACAAAAATTAATACTAATGTTAAACTAAAAACTAGAGAAAGTTTATAGATTAGAAGCGTTTTGATGCAGAATTACTGGCAACAAGGCATAACAGAAATGTGATGTAATTATCAGTGACGGAGAAAAGCAATCAGGCATGCTGGGGTCCACCGTGTTCCGCAATGACATCCGTCTCCAATACTTGCTTCGTGGCATGAAATCTGCCGAGACCATTGCATGTGTATAGGACGTCTTCTGTATTCATGTGTTGCAAAAATGCAGAGTATGCGCATCACCAAAAGGATCATGCTGAAAATAATATAACCACTCCTTGGATTTACTCTGAATAGAGAGGATTTACTTGATCATGATGCTATAATTCCGTGAAGATGAGAATTCTTTCGGTAAAAGAAAGTGGATAATGATGATAACTAGTTAAGCAACGTGATGAAAATAATGGCTTTATAATAGCCCTGCATACCCATTCAACCGGCCCACCAATCACACTAGATCATTTCAGTGTCTAAGAGTCTACGATGCTTGCTCGCTCTCAAATAATGGCATCTCCGGGTAGAAGAGGTGGGCATCTGCAATAGTTGTATAGTATATGACTTTGTTCTCGCAAGTCCTTGTTCGCTACGCTACTAAACGATCTGAAGTTTGTGACGTTTCAGTTCCTCTCTTGAGAGTAACCGCAACCTAGAGATCACTAAGATCAATAGCCCTCAACCATATATGGTACCTGGCAAGTGGTGACCGAAAATAATTGTCGTAGTGGCTCCGTAACAGTATAGGTGCTGAAGTGCGACAGTTTTGTTAGCCGCAACTTGCCTGGCTCCAATGCTTTAGAGTGCTTTCTTATTATTGCAGAATAGCACAACGGCACTGAGAGCTTTATTCGTGAGTGAGTATGAGGAGAATAGTGACAATACATCACCAATGACAACTAATATAACTTACAGACTGCCTACCATGTGGACAGCTCAGAATACTTTTTATTATGCAATCTTGTCTCCATCTCGACCCAATCTTCTGTTGAAACAGGTATTCTAGAGTGACGTCGGACCAGAACTAGTGACTTATTTATTTCTAGAAGATATACGATCGACTCAAGAAAATGAGTCAAATCGTTTTACTTTGAATGGCGGCGGTAGTTTAAGTCTCGGACGTTTGGAGCGAGATTCGGTGGAGATAATATAAACCACAATATCCTGATTACTTACTTGAGTGGGCCCAATGGTATCTAAATTAGAACGCTATAAGTTAGCTTTGCTATAGGCAGTCGACGGTTAGCATGCGACGTCGATTTTTTACGTTTCTACAATCGCCAAATGATCTATAGCTAGATATTCACTTCGGGGCTATTCTCTTTTGACGCGACTCAGCAGTGGTGGCTGATGGAATGGCATGTCTTGTAAACAACACCACATCCTCCCCCTAGCTAATGACCTATTTCAGTACAGGGCGCAGTGTGCGGATGTTATTGGTTAGGGAGAGATCATCGTCAAATCCTTTGCTTCTCAGCTCTTGCAGGGATCATGCCACCAGCAAGAGGCATCACGGTATGATATTTTAATAAGAATGCGGCGCAGCCTTATACATTCCGGATGACACGATGGAGCTAGCTTGTTCCTACGCTATGAATACCGTAAGTCCTAAGACCCACCTATCACATTCTGATATTCCAATGCGCTGCTGGGAAGTGCTTTTGTGCAGATTTCTTTGGAAGGTTAATTTTGAGATCTTCTTTCTATGCAAATATTTCGCAGTCAACCCAGCTCCTTCCCACATTACCACCCCCTCGGAGCGGGAGTTGTATCGCGATGGCCAGCTCGGGCTATCTTCAGGTTCAGCCCGATCAGCCCGGCCTCGAGGTTGCACCGCCCGGCTCCGACCTCCAGGTTGTACCACGCAACTCCGGCCTCCATCCGGTCTGGCATGAGCAAGAAAATGAAGAGTACAAGGGAGTTGAACAAGCAACTGTTGTAGTGAGCGAAGGAAGTGTGTCGCCGTGGAGATGGCACAAGAAAAAAGGTTTATTCGTCGCGCTCGCCTGCATTGTTATATTGGTTGCAGTCATCGTAGGCGCAGTTATTGGAACCATTCTGCACCATGCACCACCAACGCAGCCGTCACCAACCACGACATCAAACCCTACGTAAGCATTTAACAGCGTACATTTAACATTGATTATAATTAACAAATTGGAAGCGCTGGGCAAGGGAATGGAGGAGCGAGTGAAGCGGAAATGACCGGTAGCCCTACAAGTGTGGCACCAGGGCTTGCTCCTACAGCCATCTCCTGGGGGTATCCGCACCTCGAAATATTCGCCCTTACGAACAACAAGTCGCAGTCAATATATCGTAAATACCGAAATGCCAACGCGACATCCGATGCTGAGTTCGTACCGCAAGGAAAGCAAATGGAGCTCGTAGGCGGCGGTATTAATACAGACAGCGCGCCATCCATCGCTGTGAACAACCGCATATCAAGTATTTCATCGACAAATCGAACCGAACTTTACGTCAATAGGAAGGGCGGTGCTTATCATAAATACCACGACGCTAATGAGCTCTGGGCGAACTCTGACTGGGACGTCTTCCAGAATGCCGCTGTCATCGGTGCTCCCACGGTAACGAAATATGATCCGTCAGTTGAGATCATGAAGCTTTTCTACCCTGTGAAAGGGGTCAATGGAATTGCGACCTGGTACCTCCAGTGGCACCAGGAGGGTGGCTGGTTCAATGGAACACAGATCCCGGGACAAGACCTACAGCCCATGGCATCTGCAGTGGTTGCGTGGAATGGCAATGATACGCGCCTTGATATATTTGCCGTTTCCAGAGCGAACAGTCATTTATTACATGCATCATGGACAGCCGAGACAGAATCATGGTCGGATTATGAAGATTTACATGGCTTCGTGACGACGCCTCCGGTGGCCGTCTCGCGCAGTCCAGGGATCATTGATGTGTTTGCCCGTGGTGGTGATGCTGGGCTTTGGCATCTTTCATACGATGACAAGATTGGAAGCTGGTCAAACTGGACTCGAATAAGTGGAAGCACGAAAATTCAAGGCCAGCCAGACGCCATCAGTGCCGAGTCAAATAGCTTGGATGTGTTCGCCTGGGGTGGGGACGGTTCCATGCTGCATAAGAGCTTCGACCCCGTTTCAAACAGCTGGTCATCCGGAGATGACTTTGAGATCTTAGTAAATGGGACGCTTTCGGGTCCCCCCAAAGCTGTAAGCGATACACCAGGCAGGATCCATATTTTCGCGTATAATGTCGTGAATCAGCTCATTTGGAAGACATTGGATCCTTCAGGGACGAATAGTGATGTGGTTATTTTGGCAGATGTTCCTATGGTAAGCTAGTGATGTACAAATGATAGCGCTCGGGCTTGTTGAGCATGTGTATATATATCCCTATAACTAAGCACAGCGAAGTAGCATAACTGTTCGCATAATGTGTTCAATATTATGGACTACATAATGCAGAATTCCAGTACTGTTTTGATCAACATTAGGATTAGCCTCGTAATTCACATTAAGCAATTGAACTGTTAGGCTAGCGCGGCAGTCTGTCTCAGCCTACATGAAATTGCATTTGCCTACGTGACAATACCAATTCCAAAGCCAGAGCCAAACGCCGCAGCACTATAATAATTATTCAAAATATTGGCTAGAAGTAGCTCCGAGAAAATTTTACGGGCTAATCAACAAATTATGCCCATGTTGAGCCACTAATAAGTGATTATGGTAGGCTAGCAACAGCAGGTAGGATTCTCCAGCGGCGGCAAGACTTGCACAAGCATACCGCCAATGAAAAGTACACTCCGTTATGACGGAAGCGTAACGATTGACTTGTGCTTTTGCACATAACTTGCAGTTGTTCAAGTAGCTGTAGTTATATTAAGTTTTGATCGTACAGCTGAAATAGTGTTTTAACAAACGAAGATTTCTAGATTGTACAGATAACTGCCACACATATGTAGGATGGTTCCAGCAATAACGAATTTATCCTATTCTCGTCTTAATGCTATTTCCTAGCTAAATACCGTCGGTATCATGCTCTGTATTCCCCGAGCAAGAGCCATATTAGCTAATGTTAGTAGGCACTGGCGTCGGCACCGGCGTCAGCACCGTTTTATTCGGCCTTCAAGTAATATGCCAGGCTTTCAAGTACTACATCGAAGCTTTCAAATATTAAGAGAAGTATCAAACGAAAAATGGCTTAAAAATATGAATAACTGCCATGAAGCATGATAGTGCACAATCGCACTTTCAACCCGATTTATCTTCGAAGAGCTTCCACTGAGGCAGGGTGGATTTGGCTGTCAATCTGTCAAAGGCATTCCACCAGCTTTCCACGAGAAAATCCCAATGCGTCTCCAGTGTTTTTCTTCGGCCTTGTGAGGCACTATGAGCCCCAACAACCAACTAGACCTATACTTTTATTTTATCTTTTTCGTTTGAGAAAGAGAATGTGTGAGGTCCAGCGCCAAATAAACCTCAACCCCCCTCACATTGCAGAAAATTGGTGACTCTGGCGTGAGCATGGTTTATGAGGGACCAGAACCAGTAGCATACCCCTCTGAAAACGATGGAGATGCAAAAGACGACACAAACATCGAGTTCTGGATCGAAACTTTTGACAAAATCGTTCAGAGGAAGGGGCTTGATAGGGATGATGGAATTCATTGGGAACTTTTCGGTGGCCTTGGAGGCAAATGAGTGTTACAAACAGAGAGCTTAACGCGGCAGGCTTAGTACCCTGGCTTTAATTCGTCAAGCCTACGCGAAGAGCAGTCCATTTTTCTAAAGCACTGGAAACCTGCTTGAGGAGTATCAAGACATGAAACTTAGAAGACGTCTTCCTTACTCTTGGTTCCTTGCTGATAATTACGTGTACGGATGTCTCTAGTAATGAATTGCCGTAAATCTGTTCAAGAGACTTCCAGACTAGGAATAGAGATAAGATCAACGAAGACGGCCTTTACAAGCTGTACGCAGTGCTAGCAATAAGTATATTCGCAACACGCTCGGCTGTATGTTAATTACTGGATAAAGCCAATACAACGACGCACATGCACGATCTTCACCAAGAGCTGAAGACACCGTACGTATCTTGTTGCCCACAGGTGTTATAAATAAGACGAAGATGGTCTTTCGAAAGATAATTACCATATCGTTCCTTCGCTCGCAATTGCGCAAATCCATCTTAACTTGAATGTTTACTAAATACTAGGCTACGATTTTCATAGCCCCCTTAGGCGCCGAGGGGAACAAGCCAACGCTTTTCAATCGCTAGGGTATCCTGTTCTCACATCTCTAGTGTCGACATGAATCCCACTAAATTCGTTCCAGCGTCCTCCTTGCCACTCAAGCGCTTGGTAATCTGCATCTAGCTTACGTCCGGCTATATTGTGCGCCTACCAGTCAGCTCGTTGCAGCCGCCAGAGCAGTAATTGAGCAAAACAGATTTCAGACGTGTTATAAACAGTCTATCGAGTGGAAGGTGCGTGTTTTGTAGTAGGCCCAAAAAAGAAAAAGGGAGTGACTTGCTGAGCTGTGCGCCATTTATAAAGATCAAATCAGGGCGATATATGTCATCCGCAAGGCAGCCCAGAATGCTGGCGAAATGGTGGCCCAGAGGTCCAAAAATGGAAGGTTGCATTACCACTTGCGATCCATATCAAAAGCTTCTTACTGCAATGGTGTTGTGGGTTTGTGTTATTGGTGGAATAGTATAAGTTGGTATCCGGGTTGGCTATAAAAGCCATTAATACACGTATTTCAACGCCGTCGTCCTAAGAGTTAGCGAATTTTCGGTATATGCAAATTCGTTCCATTCATTCATGGCCTTTCTGAGCAAGTGAGCCCTTATGTTTTGAGCATATTTACTATGTTTTTACCGAACAACTTCAAGGGATTCATTTTGGAATAGCCTATTTCTTTTGGCGGTGTAGAGACGTTGCGATTTGTATTACATAACCCCTAATTACCTTATGAAATAGAGCTAGATCATCGAGTTCTATCGCTTACGTATGCAGCCGTCACCTCACCTGCTATATCTGGATGAGATGACCTCCCCTTTTTGGCGAAATTTACGTGAGATTGGCGGGTACTAAGTATGCAAGCTACTTAGTAATCTCCAACATTATAGTATGTCGGGACAAGCTGAGCGTGAGGCGGTATGCAATGCCGACGCCAGCAATGCTCCTTAATCGATACACCTCTGACATCCGCTGTTTGTAAGCACCATATTAATATCATACTCGACGCCATTCAGACGTTACAGGCAATTAGGATTCCCAAGAGAGTTCAAGGCCCACAGACCAAGCTGAGCTGGGTAAATTTCTGACCTACTTATTTAACAAGGGCCGACCTAATAACCTAGGACACATCTGAACTTATTCATCATCACATACTCGTCGGCAACACACGCATACACCGACCAGTGCCCATCAATTACCAATATGAAGCTCACCGGTAACCTCGCCCTCCTCGCCTCTCTGGGCATGGTCGGAGCTCTCGACCCCAGTTGTGCGCCGGGTGGCAATTTCGACCTCAGCGTATGGGAGCTCCAACTCCCCATCGGCAATGGCTCACCACAAATCGTTCCACCAGCCCAGCTCGAGGGCTGCAGCGGGTATCAAGATCCCGGACACCACTACTTCTTCACGGAGAGCGGCGACGGCGCACTCGTAATGAAGGCGCCCGGCAGCCCTGCTCAGACGGGCTGCGTCAAGTTCGCCGAGAGCGATCACGTATGTCACCCCCCGCGTCATTTCTTTCTGCAGCAACTTACGGAGGCAAACCTTTCTTTTCCTTTTGGGGATGATCAACATTGTGTACGGAGCATGCAGAACTCCTTAAAGCCGGTCTATTTTACCTAAAAGAGTAATCACTAAATCTAGCGAAACTGTAGTGCCGCACCGAGCTCGGGGAGCAGGCCACCTGGAGCCCCAACACCGGCACGAACAGGCTGTTTGCCGATTTGGTGGGCACTAATGTGCATAACATCTGCATCGGGCAAGTGTTCCAAGCGGATAGTGGGTTCAACAAGCCCTTTGCGGAGTTGTACTACTCCAGCGACGGGAAGATTCAGTTTGGGACTGCAAAGGCCGCGGCCGGCGGTGCTGGACAAGATCTCCAGCTCCTCGGAACCGTGCCGGTGAACACGCGGTTCACCTACGAGATTCGGTTTGAAGGCGGCCAGCTGCTAGCTAGGATCAACAACAATGCGTTCACAACCTTGAGGACATACTTCACCACTCCCAAAGCCTTCTTTAAGGCGGGGAATTACAATCAGGATTTGACAACTACGGAGACGGCTGACCTGCATTTCTTCCAGCTGAAGATTACGCATTAATGGATGATTATGCGGACCCGTGAGGAGCAACTGGAAATTAGTCACGTTAGTCAGATTTGCTTAGCTAGGCTTGACAGAGCCTATCTCGAAAATTCAAAACGTTATCTTGCTACCTTCTGCCAGAGTATGCGCTATAATGGGTATTTGCTTTTTGCTGCTATGAGGCAAAGATGCGTTTACTTCAGAGGGGCTGACGCACGCTATGTGCATATTGTAAATCGGTGCCCGGCCTAACAAAGGGAATCAATGTACATTGGGTAGTAGATTCCCCACAAAGAACAAACATGGTGACTAACTTCATCGTCGGTGATTAGTGACAGAAGTAGGATGTTTGCAAGCTTAAGATGGATATGTCAGTGATTTGCATTGGATGAAAGAGAGCGCATAATTTAATACTTGCCTACGACGGCATTCTCATTGTCGTAGCGATTTATGTCCAATTTCTGATCCAATTATGTTTAGGCTCCATATTCTTCTATCATCGTAGAAATCGTCCTACTATCAATGTGATTAGTAAACAGTATATTTCGCAGATCCCCACATCCGAAAAGTAGCACGTCAATCGCTACACTAGGTAGCATAGATTAGGTAAGACAGATCGCCGGCGTGTTTCCTATCGAGCGAAAGAAGGAGTTAATCTTGACAAATGCTAGCGTCAGCATCTCGACAGCACACGATAAGAAACTAGGTAAGTTGCAAGAAGTGTTTTGGGAAAGTTAGCTGGTGGATAAATGACGCAGATGGCAATGTAAAGGTAAGTAGGTGTAGGAGAGATCATCTTAGAGTAAGCAGTTCTGGATTGATCGCAGACTACCGCACGTCTATCTGGACCCAGGCGCCCTAAACGAAGAAAACAATACAGAGTACTAAAAGATGTTGTCCAATGGTATTTATAGTATTGAATATTGAATTCTTTTAGTGACTTGCCGTTGCCAGTGCGGCCTTTGACAGCCGTATATTTGCTCAGAATGCTCTCAGTCGTACTTCATTGTATTCCTGAGACAGAGCGCAACTCCGTATCACTTATGGACTGTCAACTTGTCCTTTTGTTCCGCCCCCTTCTCCAGGGTAGGTTACCTATCACAGTCACTCTAGAGAGAACTACTTTAAGTGTATACAGGATATTAGTGCCTTTAGTTGGCTTCTCAGCTTACTTGAAATGAATTACTTTTTTCTATTAGTATTGTTGAGGTAGGTAGAACTGGCTCAGCACCAAGGCAGAGGATATCCATTACGTGACAATAAATGTTTAACGTCGACGATTCTTCCTAGCAGTCTGCAGGTGCAAGATCCGGAGACAACGCACATTATAAGTGTGATATTGGGGTAAACTCTTCCTAGAGACCATTAGTTCTATATTTTTAGCGAGACATTTGTTTACTAAGCTTATCATTAGAAAGGCAAAAACATGCTGTAAGCGTACTATGGTTCTCTAAATTTTCTTCTAGGTTTCGTCTAAGTCGAATGTTTGGCAACATTTATGAAGTAAAATCTACGTTCAAGAACCTAATATGTATATCATGTAACATTTTTATACGCATAAGCTAGCCGCTCTTTTTAATGATGGTCTAAACAGAAAATACTTCCTTCCCGGTTTTTCCGGATTTCGCTTGGTAGTCGTTCGTAATAATTAGGTTAATTGATTAATTTTTTTAATGTCATGGGAGCGTTCTGCGAATTAGTCACTCAAGCCTCTCAGGGGGCATGAGACGTGGTCAGGCTATATGCACTATCTATATCCAATCTATTCCTTCTACGAACTACCCATTCGTATAATCACCTGCGCCGTTAAAGTCCATATTAAAGTCAAGATCCTCGCAATATGGCTCGTTCGAAAAATTGCCCGAAGTCTGATTATTCGCAAAGTCCCCAGTAAGCCCCTGAACGGGAAGTTCGTCCATTGTAACACTATTGCCTGCGTTGAACAAAGAATCGGACAGCGAACCTAGCTCTACATAGTCGTTTGCATTGGTATGAGCGTTCGCTGTGGATTGGATTGGTACGGCTGGCCTGATAGCATCTCTAATATTCCCAGTATGCTCCTGCGTAGCCGTTTGTTCCACAGTAGGTCCCGAGGCGGCTGAGGATATGGCTGTATTTGATCCTTCCTGTGCAATGTATATTCGAGCGTGAGTTCTTATTAGCCGTTGTATCAACCGCCTGCATATCCAGCTTAGATAAATTTGGCACTCGTCAGCGCGAAGTGCTGGAATATCGGGGAATTGGTCTCTTGTATCTTGTATTGAGTCGTCAATCATACCCGGACCTTCTGTAGCGACTAGGTCTTGAAGCTGCAAGATGAGCCTCGAGATTTTGCGATCGACATATGGAGAACATGGCTTATCTACACCGGGGAAAAGGTAGTGAAATATGTCGTACCAGTGCTCTTCTTTACTTCTGGTCGTACCCGTGCGCTGACGAAGCCAGTCTTGTTGCTCTGAGGTAAGCCCTTCAATTTGTGACCGACCAGCTTGACGCTGGCATCGGAGCCTGGTAATATGCTGGTCCCTAATAGGTTCGTTTAAGAACTCTTCGTAACATATTGGACAGTAAAGAGGCAATTTGTGCTTTCGCGTGAGGTGCTGCTTTACGCGATTAATATCCTTCAGTTGGTACTGATAGCACTCCTCATATTTTATCGGTTTAAACTTGCTGTAGGGGCAAGCCCAGTCTAGGTCTTCAGAGCCAGTCGAGGGAGGTTTCTTTGGGTTAGGGCGCGATTGAATATCATCGTCATCATGATCGTCATCATGATCGCTACGCTTTTGTTTGGATTGCCTCTGACGTCTTCGAAGTCGCGCTATAGTCGTGGGCGGAGTAGCAATAGCCGATCCTTGGTATGTATGACTTGGCTGTGCGTGATTGTCACTAGCATCCTGAATATTCCCGCCAAGACTGTATTCGTTCCTCTCTTGGAATACCGCCCAGATCCGCTCCATCAACGTGGTTAAGTTATGCTTTAATTCTGGGTGTTCTATCACAACACCATCATCATCTTCTTCGTCGTCAGATACATCCCATGATAGCAAACTTGACAATGAACGTCTCGGTGGCGTATGAGAGAACTCAAAACTCCCCCCAACCGAATCTTGCTGGTCTTCATTGGCAGACAGGGATTTTTCCGATTGGTTATCCAACGGCGCAATGGCTTGCTCTAAATTGAAGTCGTAGGGATAGGCTTTCCACGCAGAAGAACTTCCTAGGTCAAACCGTGTGTTCTCCGTGTGTATCTCAGGATAGCCCTTAGGCAGACTTTGCTCAACACCACCGATATCTCTTCTTTGGGTCGCCTTTTGCAAAGACGGCTTGCAGAATTCTACATGAATGTTGAAATGGCCCCCCCGTTGAAAGAGTCCAACAACTACTAAAGGGTGAACCACAACAGAGAGAAGAAGAATGTCGAACAATATAGGGATTAGAGATAATGGAATGAAGCATTCAATGACGTCAATAAAAGTCCGGGCCAAAGTGGCTACACAAACGAACTGATAATAAGAGTAAGTTTTTAATTTACCAACTGATGGCTACACTTACGATTATGACCCAAAGGATTTTGATTTCAATCCAATCACGTTGCTGTGTAACCATAGAAATGTCTGCTCGGCGTTGGAAATTCTTTTGATGTTAATATCTCGATGATTTCCACTTCAAATAGAGGCCTAGACTACTTACAGCTCGTTTCATAGCTTCTAAGTTTTCTACTATAAACTTGAGTCTTTCCGCTAGACTGCTGAGCTCTCCGAAGTCGCCTGCTATAGCAACCAAGTCCTTGCGGCTCCGTTCTTCAACGCTCCAAACGGCGTTATTTTGGTGAAAATAGTTTACACCTCCACTGGAGAAGGTGCGCCATGCTCCTATCAATTTATCGAGCGTCCTGATCAATGTACAGGTTAATACACTAGTTCTGCTTACCCATTTATCCAGTTCCTCATATGAATCAGACCGGTAATGAGAGTCTACGTATCCAAGAGTAGAATCGAAATGCAAACGTTTGTTGATAGCTCGTTCCATCTCATATATTAGAGTGGACCATTCTTCTTTGATCTTGAGGATCCTGGCTTGTAACACCTTCAAAAAGTACTCTCTTGGCTTATTGACTGCTTGGCAGAAATTTTCCCGATTTGCAGTCAGCGGATCTCCTATGATATCTTCGTGCCCTTCGGATTCAACTGGTGCGAGAGGGTTAAGCTTTTCATAATAGTGGTCAGTAAAGAGATAAGCAACCCATTGATATTCGTCGAAGCCAGAAATAGCACACGACACCTTGGATTCGTATATGTAAGTTTTCTCTCCTTGGTCAAACTGGAAAAGGAATGAGACGTCCGTTGCTTGTCTTAAACCGCGGGGATCTATCCGTGGAACTGGGGATCGCCTAAACACGTAGAATGGCAAGTGAAACTGGATAGCAAATTTGCGGAATCCCTCAGACTTCTATACGTTAGCATCTGCATCGCTTATTTTTGCATGGGCAACCGACAGAGATGTTAACACCAATATGTGCATTAGACATCAAGTAATCGTATATGAAGCCTTGTAGCACCGCTGATTGACTTTTAGAAGCAGTCGCGGCCAAAGCATAAACGCTACTTGAGTCCAAATCTCGTATATAACTAGATACATATCAGTTCTAGTGCTAGACGAGATGTGCGAACCATTACATATAGCGTTGTTCTGCGTCTGGTCTTTGTGTGGTAAGTTTCGCTTCCTTATCAGTTGGACTCTTTGTATCGATAGAAAACCTCTTGGGCATTTAATTAGATTTGACCTTGTAATGGCGTATATAATTATGGCTTACTGGCTGTGATAAGGCTCTGAGAAGTTCTTCAGACGTCAGACATTTGAAGTGAGCTTGATGCCCGCCGTTTCTGTCGCTATCTCGCAGAAAAGCTATGCGATCTGCCCTTTGTCCACATTCACTAGCGCTAATTAGCTGGAAGTGGATGTGTGTTCTGTCGCACATACAAAGTTGGAGCCTTTGACAAGTTTCTGGTTTTGGATGAGTAGCAAAATTCTTTAATTCTCTCTGTTTGATGAGTGTCAGCGCCAGTCATGAAAAGGTCAATGACATCTTCCTCATCTGAGACCGGGTCCGTCATCCGTTGGAGTACATCCACATATGGAGTATTTTCATCTTCAGGACATGTTGGGCGATCTATAAAGAATTCCCCATCCCATTGATGTAATGTCGGAAGGAAGAAGTTGTTGCCCGTATTAACATCCATAATATCAAAGGCGTGTATCAACACGTAGAACCGGGCTTTGAAGAGCGAAATAGGAGAGATTGGTGTAAGTGTAAAATTTCGGTACTCCTGTGTCTTGAGATTAGGGCCTAGTGATCAGAACACCTCCAGTTAAGTAAAAAGATACACAGCCCAATGACACGCTAGAGTCTAGTTTGCTGTCGGTGAGCAGAATCGGCACTACATTCTTGGCAGACGAAAAGTGAGGCTGCAGAGGCGCTGTATCCAATCGTTGCTAGGTATATCGCCTTGATTATTCCTGCAAAGGCCTCGATGACTTTTCCTCTAGTGTAAAATGCCCTCCGATTGGTCCTGAAACTGCAAAAATCTGCAAGAACCTCCAACACAAATGTGCCCAGCTTCAAAGCACTCTTTTCCTGGGTACGTCGAGTTGCCATGTTCGTACTCGTGCCATGGGGCTTGGAACTGAAACAGACAAGAGAAGTCAGATGCCTTTCCCCGCACGCAAACTTTTCTATCGTTAAAAGACTAAAGTCTACTCATGTAGCAAGTACGTCAATAAGGATTGTGAACTATGAATACGAAAGTGCAAAACCTGGGTATAGACCAAACCAGACCGTATATCCCATCCTACCAAATTCAAACGTGTTTTATTCCAGCAGATACAAGGTCCAACTTAACGCCAACATAGCCAACGCTTATAATCGCATTCGCAACCGCCCTAAACCCCGAGCTCAAGCCAAAACCCACACAATTTAGTTCCTCATCTCGTATACCCGTACCCACGAACGCCATGCCCCGTTCTTTTTTCCATTACTTACTTTCCCTCTACAGGCTCATTGGACAATACCCTGTCTAGGCCCTTCACCCTCCCTGACCGTGAATCCGATAAGCTCGTCGCGGACGTCTCTCGCATATTTATTCACGTCTCCCTCAAGCAATCTCTTATCCTCGACGAGCAGAATCTGGCCGTGTTTGAACTTCTCCTGTGGGCGGATGGACCCCATCGCAGCTCGCTCTTCGCCGAGTCTGTTACTCGCGCTGGGGTACAGAATGCACTCCGCATCCGCGGTGCTCGGTCCTGGCCTGCTTCCATTACTTACATGGCGCAGACGTAGATCACTCTGTGCTGCAGCAGAGTCCCTTCGGATCCCGCCCCGGAGTCTCGTCTCGTTACGCTGGTAGCTCCGATAAAACTGCCTGTTGGTCAGCGCGGCGGCGCGCAGGTCCTGGGGTTTGTCTAGGAAACTCAGTATCTTGAAGTGGATATAATCGACAGCATCAACGTCTGCTCCACTTCCCTCTGTTCTGAAATATCCGGGGGCGTACCTCTGTCGCGCGGCAATTTCGAACAGCTGCTCGTGAACTCCGCCCTGTGCGCCGCCGTTGCTCTGGCTTTGGCTCTGGCTCTGTCGCGGGCTGCGGTTTTTGGACAAAGCCCACCCGCGTTTGCCTGAGACGTCGAAAAGCGTCACTCCCGACACGCTCTCATAGATGTCCTTAATCGAGGCCCGAAAGGTAGGCGCAAAGTCGCAGATTCCACCGTGACATTGTGGAGGGCTGGTGATCAGACACAATGAGTTGATGAGCTGTAGTAGACTGCGGTTTTGCGGTGCCGGAATATGGGATAGGGCTGGAGAGGGCAAGATGGCAGGGAGCATGCCGAGCTCGGTGAGACGCTTCATATACCAACCTAGGTTCTGAGCATCGCAGGTACGGTCTCCCTTGGGACAACGTAATCTACTTGTAGGGCTAGGATGACTACGGTCGGTGCTGGACTTGGGATCTACGCGCGGCGCCGGACACAGATACTCGTCCAATGTTGTCCTACATTGGTCGTAGACTTGTTCGATCTATATATTTATGTCAGCAAATGTATCTCGTCACTATTGATTCAACAGTATCCCAACGTACTTTCGCGCGCCGTATTGCCGAGATCTTGTTTTGCACTGTCTGAGGCCAGGACTTGTATTGTTGATGATTGGGGTCAGTCATGTTGAGAATAGTGATCCTCGATAAACGAGTAAAGTTCTCACAGAGACCAAAAACATCTGCGAAATATTAACATGCGGTTGCGAGCCAGGGAATTCTCTGCGCCCCAAGATCATCCACGGCGCAGCCCCGTTATTCCTATAGCAACGAAGAAAAATACCAACTTACTATGATAAGGTCAGCCTTGAGAATAATAGTACATTCGAGGAGAAAGTAACTTGGGGCAAGAATATAAGATGTTTCATACATACCAACATATGAGAAGTACTCCTCCAAGCATATCATCGGTTGCCTTCCCCCGCCAGAATGGTAACCATAGGTGTTCCACAGCCAGTTCCAGCGGCGATGTGCATCGATAACGCAGACATGCTTCAGCGATAGCAACAAACTGGCTGAATTGCACCTCTCTTGGCACTCTATCATTATGATTATGAGCGGCGTGTAGCAAGATCTCAAGAGATCGCTCGGTGTTTAGTTCAGTCTGCGGCATCCGGTACAACTTGACTTCGGACCCATCGCCACAAATGTGGCGAGTCGGAGACGATGGGAGACTTCGTCGTGTGTCTTCATCTAACTCGGCAAGAAAGTGTGAGTTGAACATATGAGCGAAGATTGGTGATGTCGTCTCCCTTAGGCAGTGTGACGAAACCCGAAAGCGAAAAACAGGATGCTTCTCGCTCTCAATATTAGCAAACTCCAACATGACATCTCCTGCAGGTGAAATGCGACGCTCAATGATTGTCCTCTCCTTAGGTATGTCGGAAGTGCCGAGAAGCGACCGCACCTTGGCTAGATCTTTTTTAATTTCATCATAGTTGCGAAACCGAACGTCGTACTTAGGGAAGAAGTCGAGGTTGGCGGACATCATTTTTGAGATGCTCGTGTTTCGCATGCGGTAGATGGTGTTATGACGGATAGCTTTATCCGTGCATATCCTGTCAAAGCCCTCGAGTGTTGCATCTTTTTCATACTCATTGTACGTTTCCTGTAATGAGGTTCGAAGAGTATTGGCTAGAAGCTCAACGGCTGCCTCCCATTCACGGACTGCCTCCTGGCATTGAGCCTCTTGAGACGCATGACGTAAAGGCGTGTCTACACGACTGCCTGCGCTTTGTGTCGATGAGCTTGTGTCAACAGCTATCAGATTCAGAGTATCGAGGGCTAGATCTTTCTGAAATTCCAACGCAGGTGACATCGTCGTGGTGGGGCTGACCACTGATGATTCTCTTCGCTGTGAGGACAGGCTCATAAGCGCTTTGCACCATCCCAGGCACTTCTCTTTAATCTTGATATAGTCATTCCAGGCCGAATCAACGTGGCTAACACTCTTAGCAGCATTTTTGATCTTCTGTGTGTATTTGCGCAGCTGTTGGAGATCGGTTGCCACAACAGGATCGATGAATGACGGCAAGTGGCCAGGGAAGTTGTTGGTATTTGCGTCGCCGTTCGGCAATTTGCTACCAGGCTGCAAAGAGGCGCGCGTTAATACTAGATTTACTTGACATGATAGTAGTCGACCGTGACGGCCGCAGTGTACTTATGCTTACGGTGAACCGACTCTCACTGCCGTGAGGTCGACCTTTCCACGGCCGATTGCCATTGCCAAAGATCCATTTCCTACTATCAGACCCGAACTTGATCGCAGATGGTATGTCGGACGTACTACGACGGTTCCTCTGACCGGTCCCGGATCCGCTTCCGGGACCTGGCTGATGAGGTGAAGACGACATGGTAAGCGGCTCTGGGTGGTGGTATAATACCAGTGAAGCTATACAGAAGCACAGCCGTGGAAGTTGATTATCGCAGCTTGTCTAAGACAGTGTGCGCGACAAGTGCGACAACGTGCAGAGGATACTACCTAAAGGGTACGATTGATGTTCGGTATCGCGTCGCCCGCAGCTTTGATCAGCATTGGTTGCATGCTGTCGAGGCTGGCGTGAGAATAGACCAGGGAATGAGCCTGCTGGCAGGGAAGAGCAGTTTCTGTCTCTCACTGAGCCATGAGGTTTCAGCCGTGGCTTGCTTGATGTCATTGCTTACTTATTGAGAGAAGGCTGCGCTGCCGCTGCCACTGGTCTGTCTGGTGTCACATCTCGCTTCTATACAGAAATACCTAGTATGGTAAGAAGACCCTGTCACACCGTCCCCTTCAGGTAAACGTACCGACGAATCAAGACCCTGCAGCTCAATCGGCGGGGTTTGCCTACGATGTCTCAGCATGTAGGCCTGACAAGTCATGAGGGGTTGTGGGAGGTGGCGTTTCTATCTTCTGTAGCCGATCCATGTCTTGCTGAGTGTATCCATTCGTGCTCCCCCCCTCCCCCCCGACGTCTGTGTCTGTCTGCTACTATTAAAATCTGCTGTTGTTTCTCTTGCACCGTAGAGACACAGGTGAAACTAGTACATTTTTGTCTTTATTTATTCTTTTCATACCTATGCATTGCCGTCTGTCTATTGAGGGTCTATGTTCGCCACCGTGAAACGTAAGCCGACCTATTGCTCTCGAAACCTGAGGTTGTAAATCCACAGCGCCGATATCACTTGACTTGATTTTCCCTATCCATGAAAATGCCTTGATCCCTTTTGAAAATATTAACACGCCTGTAAACGTACAATGCTATAATATATATCCCATAAGTACCTAACTGTTTTCTTCCGAGGCTCGTCCATCCTGACCTGTACAAACACTAAAAAATGGCTCTCAGCACGGGACCTCCGTCTATGAGCAGTATATCTCACGATCGCGGGCTCAGATTCGAAGTAGTCTCAACTGAGCTAGCTGCTGGGGTACTCAAATACACACGTTGCTCCCTGACTTATCTCGATTGTTTGCTCCCATGTTCTTATTCACCTGACTAGGGCCACAGTTTCGCGACATTTCGGGTACGAACACAGCTGGTAGTGCCAGAATAATGTAGGCCTCAAGCTAAAATCACACCGCACATTCGTCTCGGTCGCGTAGAGAATTGGTATTATATGTCCTGAGGTATGTTTCAACCAGAGCAACAGGACCATGACTTGACCCTTCGAGGATTGTAACCTGGAGAGATTATCCATGTAAGGATACCAAACAGTCAGGCTTCGGACCATGTCCAATATAGGTCAACCATCTCGGATTCGTATCTTGAATTGCGTACAAAGATATGCTGCCGCCCACCATTAGTGGATATATCCAAAATTGGACACAAGCAGCCGTAAATGGAGCGCGGTTGAATCGGACGGAGAATTCATCAGCCTCCCTTTCTATCCGCATCATTATTTGGTGGTTGCTCGCTCTGCGGGTAAGCCTCATTTCGGCCTTTCGGGTCAATTACCCTTTTTCTCCCACGAGGCTTCTGCCATGAGCTACTCGCTCCGGTGTTATCGCTTTCGCTTTTGGCACCACGTACGTGACCATTTTCCCTCATCAGCCCATTGATCTTGGGATTTGAATGTGCAGATCCCTCAGTCTCTAACGCCAGAGACTCATCTGGTGACTTTAGCTTATTTCTGCTGAGTTCTGAAGTTGGCTCACGTCGTTTTTGATTTGTAGCGGTCGTGCGGCTAGAGCTCTCGCTTGGAGGCAGCTCAAGCTTTCGGGAGACATTCGGAGAAGGGCTTTTTGTTTCGTAGACGGGCGACAAGTGATGTATATCATTCGCTTGTAAGCTGTTCTCTGTAGCTAGATCCAACTGTGCGATAAGGGGACTCGGCAAGGGCCGTGGAAATCGCTGAAGGGTGGAGGAGAACCTCCCCGGTGAAACCGTGTTGCCAGCTTGAACCGTTGTTGGCCAGGTTGCAACATTGAGAGCACCCTCGGAGTTTAGACTGACGGCATCGTTGGTATAATGGGGACCGGGATGGGGCGGAGTTACAAGACCAGGTGTAGGTCTAGAGCCATTTACAACCATAGGTCGGTTAGATATGGGCGAATTGGTTTTCTGGGGTGTGATCGATTGGTCTGATAAAGTGGCGGGCTGTGGAGTGGTCGAATTGAAATCTTGGTGGATGTGAAGCGGGTTATCATACCCGCTTAAGTCCGTTGTCATCAAGGGTTCACCGTACCATGCCTGCCTCGGTGAATTGTTAATTGAAGGTCTGGGCTTAGATCCATTGACGACTAGAGGAGCTGTCTCGCGAGTCAAATGTCTCGGCGAAAAGGGGCCAGCCGCAAGCGGCGCAGAATTGCTACCTTTTTGGTAGAGCTCCTGGTTGGTGGGCGAAGGCGACCGCGATCTCGAAGTCGTACTATCCGGCACATGTTGTGCGAACTCATTAGACGAAAGATATCGTAGGCCTGGGCTGCTTGGATGTGAACTTATATCACCAAAAGCGGGCATACCGTTAGTAGCCCCACTGGTTCTCCGGGGACTCGAGGGGTCCGTGTAGTAACTACTACTTTTACCATCGTCAGGAGAATTCGCGTTCGAACTATCTTGCTCATTGTCATTGCCTTCGTCAGGGATGAAGCTTGGGATTGGGATGCCATTGATATGTCGAGCCGCCACGCTAGTAAATCCATTTGGCATTTGGCCAGAAATTGCAAAATTCTGGGCAGGCGGCATGACAGCAATAGGCCGTGAAGCCGGTTGGGATTGAGACCGTATGGTGCTCCCTGACGAGCCGTGACCTACCTCACTCGCGGCCGTGGATCGATGAGAGGACCGTCTATACTCCGCGCTAGTAGTGTTGGACGACGGAGAGGCGTAGGCAGGAAGCCCATAAAATGCTGGTGCCTGTTGCAGCTGCACCGGATAATAATACATCTCTGGACGTAACTCAGGACGAATAGGGGCGCTAAGTGGCGGAGTATCAAATGAATTAGTCCTAGAACGCTCCGTGGAAGATTGCGACTGAGGAGCAGTGCCTTGCATTCTCTGAGCATGCTGTAGAGCTTGTTGTTGGGCGAAGGCTTGCGACTGGGTATACTGCAGAAATCGCAGATTGTTCTCCTGGAGTTGTAATGCCGAGAGTTGCGCAACAAGTTCTGGTTGTTGCATATACATAGTACCAGCATCCTGGGTTCCGAGGGCCATGGCATATGCTGTGTGAACGTACATTGGGTTCGCAGGATTCTCATACGTCAGACCAGACGAAGCCCTTCGGTTAGTGCTATTGTTATTGTTGTGGTTACCATTACTCCGATTTTGATGCCGATTTCCATTACGATAAGCCCCACCACGGCCTGACCGAGAAGATTGTTGCTGAGACGCACTCCTAAGAAGCACTGGACGCGAGACCGGCGGCGGCTTTTGGAATATTCTCTCCTCCTCTTTGGGGTAAATATACTGCTCGCAGCAATCTTCTAGTTTCCCTTGTGCGATGAGATCAAAAGCGCGACGTAGCTCAAGGTGAATGCCACGAAAAGCAGTATCATCTGCTGTATTGCCTAGGTTGCGGCCGGTATTGAAAGGTTCCTCCACACAAAGCTGATTGTTTATAGCAAGGTGCCACTTCTTGTCGTTCTTCGTAATTAACTTACCCAATCTCACAGACAGAACGTGAAGAGAGTAATCGAACTCGTGGGCAAAGAAGCGGAAGAATTGGAACAGTAACTCGCCCAAAGTGGATTTATTCTTATCTCCAAATCCTCGCAACTTACCAACGTCATCAGCAAATGCCGCGATCTCGCCGTCTTCTCGAACTAGTTTCTGATGGGGCCGTTGATGTAGTGCAGGTAGGACCGGAGGCTGTCGAAGCTGCAAGAATGCTATAATCATACATATCCAAGTGTATGAGCTGAGAGTCCCACCAAATGCTAAAGGATGACTGTCAGCAATTGATTAGCTGAGATAGATATATAACTTACCAGCATCGTTTACGATTCTACGCCGCGTCCAGTGTTTGATGATCATCGCTAGAGGCCTCACTCGTTCGTCGATCTCTACGTATGTTCTGATCATACGGGTATTCTCTAGTGCCAATGTGTTATTGACATTCATGTCGCAGCTAAGCTTCAGCTCTGGATCCCATATTTTAACAATCGGAACTTTGGCCGAAGAAACGCAGACAACCTTTTCCATTCCATCTATCGGACAGGTAAGCAATCTGAAGAAGAAAGAGTGAACATAGCAGTAGCGTACGTTTAGCTAGTAGATCTGCAAGCATGCAGATGCCCTCGAGCTCCTTCCAGGGAGTCACTATGCAAATATCCACTAGAAACAGTCAATGACGCACAAGATACGTGTCTGGGTAGGTACAATAGCATACCATCGGAATCATCCGAGCACAGTAGGTTTCCGGAGGACCCAAAAAGATGTACGCGGATATCGTGACCTGGCCAGGCGTCGTTTAGAAGCTTCTCTAACTTTAGTACGAGTTTCTGCCGCTTGGCTTCCACTGCCTCGGTCGGTTGTAACCGGTCGTATAATTCGCGCATATCGGTTGTGAGCTTTCGTTCATCATCTTCAGAGAGTTTGCTCTGAATATCCTTCATGTCCAACTTTTCCAAAGGATCGGTCCCAATATTGTAGGGTATCCTGCGCCTTGTGAACTTGAGTGCGGTCTCGTACTTGCAACCCCCATGTCGTGGTGGCAAAGGTCTCAAAGAAGGAAGTACACTATTCGTCTCAGAATAGACAGAGCGAGGGGAGTGACTCTGGATAGCGTTGGGTGAATGCTCTCTTGATTCAAAAGAGAACTTCCGTGCATGTTGGTGAGGGGTTGATGGAACCGAGTTTGAATGGGGAGGCAAGTTGGAGGAAGATGCAGACATCTTTGGCTTCGGAGGAAGTCCATGATTAATGTCAGGTTTCTTGGGCGGCATCTTGGAGTTGGCGACCTTGCCTGTTATAAGCACACGGTCGGCTTTGTGAGTGCTCTGATTGCTCCTATTCCCATGGCAATTATGGGAGCTCTGCCTAGCACGAGTTTCCTTATTCGACACTTTGGATAATGATCGAGACCTGGGTCCGGCGTGAACGGGCTGCGAGGAGAGGATCGGAGGCAAGGGAGGAGTTTGCAAACCACCCCCTCGACCTGGCGCAATAAGTTTATTATACTGGAGAAGTTTGGCTTGGTAGAGAGATGACTGCTGCGGAAATAAGATGGGGACCAAATCCAGGTGCGTAGCGCACTGGGTAGGAGCTAATTCAGTAGGATTGGCTGTTTGGAAAGAGCTGAGTCGAGGGACAGCAGGGCTTGAGATGGATCGGGGCCAAAGTTGAGTTGGATAATGATGTTTGGAGTCTGCCGCTACAGGCTGACCGTCCATTAAAAGATTGGGCCCGTACAAACAACCGAGAGATGGTCGTTGAGCTAGAGTATAGAACGAGTGTCTTGTGACGCAGTCGACTAGCGAATAATAAAGCTATCGAGACTTGAAGGAGATGACAAGAGACTGTGTCCGAGAGGCACGTTGCTTGCCGGCAAACTCGACAACGGCACGAAAGCGGCAAACCCCGTCGATACGCAGTAACTGATCGGGGTAAGAGAGCGGTCGGCGGTCAGTAGCTCGAGGGGTTGGAAGCTGGAAGAACAACAGAGCAAGAGTCGAAATGGCGAGGCAGTCAAATTCAGTTTCTGAACACTTCTTGCAAAGGAGCAGTATATCGATATAGTAGAGTATGCAATGCCAGCGTGACGCTTGAGACAGCGTAAGAGACTCTCATAGGGCGGACCAAGGACAACAGGCGAAAACCAGGAGCGCGGAAGAGGACTCGAGCAAGTATTAGTGCATCACGACGCGCACAAAAAGGTTGGCTGGCGGGATCGGCGGAGGTTGAAACGAAAGAACCAGACAGCAGAAACGATTGATGGAAATAAGCACAACGGGTCGACGAATGGGTATAAAAGGGGGGGGTAATCGCAAGGAAAACAGATGTCAGAAGACACAGGCTGGCATCGACGGTTCGCTGGTGTTGCTTCCAAAGAATAAGAGAGGAGGTAAGGTAACAAGAAGCCGCGACGGGTCGTTCGTGGTGTTGGTGGTGATAAAGGTAGGTGGTAGGCAAGACGGAGGAGAATATGGTAGGTTAGATGGAGGCAAGGTTATTGGACGTCGTGCGAGTTGGCGTAGTGGTTGCGAGGGAGACCCTGGGGGAGGAGACCCGTATTAGATTGATTGGGCGCGTGTATTGTGCTATGCGTGCATACGTGTGAGTATATGAGTCTGCACGGCGAGTACTGAAAGGGTCATTCGGTGATTATTTACATAGTGGTTCGTACTGTACAATGTTGGTAGGTGGGGAACGTTATCCGTATAGGGTCAGCGGCGCCGACCTATCTCCTGTGTCTCTGTAGCGTACCTAGTCTAGTGCAGTCAGTACCTTCCCAGGCCTACCTAGGTATTTACCTACTGTACGGCGTGCGGACTACTACCGTACCTACAGGGAGGAAGTAGTAAACTAACAGGGACGGACTATCTGCTAAGCCAGGTACAAACCTACAGTGTAAGTGGAGGACACGGCATTTTGCAATTCAGCGTTGTCCAGTAGACAATTCGATGGTCTGCCAGTACACGTGGTAGGGGCCATCAACGGGGTAGGAAAACAGCTACATATGCAGTATAAGGAGCTCCCAACATGAGGTCCAGTACACACGCTTTAACGATTAGATTGAGCCAAATGCTGCAAGGCATACTAGGTACTACCTAATGTAAGTAGTACTATGTATGTAGTTAACTCTCCTTATACTGTGCTAGGAGAGTAATTACACCGTACCTCATTTCTTTTCAGTTCACCTTGACCTGCCACCCGCCTGCTGGTTGGTAGGTACAAGCGTTTTAAGTTCGGTCAAGGCACAATCCGCACTACAAGAGAACCAACTTTTAGACGAAAGACTCAAGTTCGTCTTCCGACGTCGTATCTTGCTATCCTCTTATGGAAATACTACACTGGCCATGTCGTGTGCCTTAATGTCTACCTCTCATCTCAATGTTGGCTCTACATAGACTCGTAATCGACGTTTTCCTTTGTTGGTGGTCCATGTTGTCGCGTTCAGCCAGCCTGCTAACCGCTATCTTACCCCTTTCATTTCTCTTCATCCCTTCTGCCCTGGGGTCAAGATTCCTCTTTCATATCTTGTTCAATACCCACTTGCAGCCCCATGCTCATTATTTTAGTATCGTGCATTATTCAGCCGTCTTCGTGCCCAATTTTATGGTACATGGTCTCCACCCGACCCGTGTCTGCAGTGCACCCGTCATGTAGACCTCTATAACGTCACTGCTATTCTCCGGACCAACATGCCACGAACTATGGCTTTAGAAACAAACTTGTTCCTAACGATGAAGTCATCTGTGGTTTACAGCGAGTTACACTCACTAGATGCGGCCTTTCGCCGTTGGTCATATCACGGCCAACTCGCGCGTTTATCGCCAACACTCTTCGTTCTTTGAACTGTCACCAACCCAGAGCACCACACCTTTCTCTTGGCTACAGTGCCAATGTAAATTCCGCTGCGATTCATGACGAGGCTTGGTTGTGCGTTAAACTATCATATGTACCTCTCCATGTCCCAGATAGTGGAAGGCCGCATCGATTACTATTGATCTCGCCAACAAATTCGGACAGAACCACCTACTTGAGTGATGGGTTTTAGGTCTTCCACTGCTTAATAACAAGATTCAACCTTCGGATTTAAGTCTCAGTAAAATATGTAACGCCGATGCGAAGCTGACATAGGGACCTGCTCTCCTTGAACATTACTGTATGCCAGTACCATGAGCCAGGGGTATATCCAGACTTAGTACCTTTCAGACTAATAAAGATCGCGACCCCAAGTCCAATTCTATTTTGAGAAATGTCAGATTCATGAAAGCGCATTCAGCTTACCGTTCACGAAACTAATAAAGTCTCCTTGATATTGCACGCACGATGCTTTACCTGGTTTCTGCTCGAGGCTTGGAGATTGAGCGCACATTAGGATATGAGAATTACAGCCCGTTAACAGTTGATTAGTTGAGAGGTTGCAGACAGATTATACTAATCACTCAGACATGTGGAGATTTCGTCGCTCCTTTTGAGAAGGATCGGAACATGTGTCCAACTGTTTCAACTCCGTCTATAAAATAACATCGGGAGCAGGACAATGGTATCAAAGTGGGAAACCGTGGAGCAGCATCGTCTTTCTGGCACTCTCGTACTCTTTTCGTCTGTTGAGTTGAGTCCACACCGATACCGAGTCGCCGAGTTCTAGTCGAGAAGCAGGGTCCGTAGATGGCGTCCTTCCGATGCTGTTCTGAGGCAACTTATTTCACCCACCAATCTCATATATTGTTACATGTCGCGACGTCATCGGTGGTCCCTGTAGATCATCTAGAAGGAATCCAGGTCTGCAATACACGGCTGTGCCTTCCGAATAACAGTCATTCAAGACAGGCACTTTAGACCAGGCCACAATACGACTCCAATTCCTACCCACCAGAGCGAATACTGTGCCATCGCTGCGCCACTGCTGAGCTCATCGACATTCAGACTCTCTTACCCTGATGGCCGGCTTTGTCAGCTAACCTAGACTGAAATCCGCGGGTATCGGGTAGTCGCCAATAAGGCGATATTGATGTTGCAAATTTAAGCCTTGGACGGAAACGTTGGCTCCGAGGAAAGACGGCAACCCCTCAGTCGCGTGTCCAGCATTGTCACAGATACGTTGGTGCCCTATGCTACTGGATCAACTTTACTTGTTGAGAGCTCCAGACAAGAATCTCAGCCGTCGACTATACAGGAAATGTCTTGCAATGCCACTTCGACCCCCGCTGCAAGCCGCCCTAGTTTGGTACAATTAATCCGGACAATGTCCACCGAGGTAATATTTCCCCTATAATAGGTAGACACGGGCCACAAGATCAAGCCACAGGCCAGAAAGGCAAGATCATATTGTTGATAGCTGAACGATCAGGAGCTGAAGCCGGCCGAGCGTTAGACATTCCCGGATTATCTTGAATGCGCATCGGTTCATCCGATGACTTGGCTTGGCGAAAGAAGCTTAGCGCTCAGGAACAACAAAGCTGGAGACCTTGACATCCCCCGCAGATCAACCGGGGATGGGAGGGGGTTTGATGCAAGCTTGGGCCAATCGGCAAAGTGGGGCTTAGTCTTGTCCAACGGATAACGGCGCGGGTCTTCCATGTAAGGCTTGGCACTAGCCTCGTGTCTCTCGCCAGGGGTGGTCCCCTTCTTTTACCCTTCTAGCACGCTTGAGCTCAGGGGTTTCACGGTGCACAAACATGGCTTGCCAGGGATCAGAGACCCTTGAGACGGTCCCTGTGTCAGGCGAGTTTCTTCAGTTTTCTCAGCCTCGTGTGTGATTTAGTTGTTTCGAACAATTTTCCTGTTCTTTGTCTTTTGAATCGTAGGTTGTTGGCTCCCCTTTCGGTTTCTCTTTTCTATTGTTCTACAAGTCACTTACAGTATATCCGAGTGGCTGTTCAGTGTGATCCCACATTCGAAACTCTTTCCCGGTACAACAAGTCTTATCATTGTTACCATTATTATTATTAGAATTACTACAGGGAGTATACAGTAGCCCAAAATGTTCTCAAGCTTGACGACAAAATTAGCAATGAAGAAGGTAGGGCTGTCAAGCGACGCCTTTGACTTTACTTCCTCGAAAACCAACAAGTCTACCAATGATGGCTCTGTTCCTGGCCTCGACGACACAAATGAGTCCAACAACTCAAGCTGGCCGGCCTGGATGAACACCAAGAAGCTGCCGCTCACCGCACAAGCCTGGCTAGCTCCTATTCCGCCACCAGTACCCGTCGCTGCCGAGTGCCCTAAGCCCGGCGACCTCGCTCCGCTGGATCGTGACCGCCAGCTTGAGTTCGGAGGCGGCCGACCAGTCATCGTCCTTTTCCTGCGGTGCGTTGGTTGCGCTTGTAAGCTGCCCCCCACTATTTTTTTAATACAATCATTCCATTCTCTTGCCCTTGATCTCACTATTAATCCGCGCATCCAGTCGCCCAAAAATCATTCCTTGCCTTGAGGGCCCTCGCCAACAAGAAGCAAGGCAGTCTGCGGTGCGTCGCAGTGTCACACTCCTCAGCGGCCGCGACACGAAAGTGGATGGACATACTAGGCGGGGCCTGGAACGTCGAGGTCATAATTGACGAGGACCGCGCCATATATGCGGCCTGGGGACTCGGGTTGGGCAGCGTCTGGTACATGTTCAACCCCACGACACAGGTTCAAGGTTGGAAAGAGAAAGGGTGGTTAGGTATCAAGGTTGCGGACGCGGTTCAACGGACTGGCACGGCAGACCGCTCGGTGGCAGGGAAAAGCGGTCCAAGCGTTAAGAGAACGGGGACTGGGATGAGTGCCAGAAGTCAAAATGGCAATAGTGGAAGAGGCAATGAGAGCAAGGAGGGCGAGAGTGAGATTATAGGACCGTCCACTGTCATGGGGAATAAGTGGCAACAGGCCGGGCTCTTCGCCGTCGATGGACGCGGTACCGTCGTCTGGGCCGCAAAAGCGATTCGCGCGGACGATGTAATGGATTTGGATGGAGCGGCTGCAACTCTGGGGCTCTAATGTATGGTATGACGGTTTGATTATTTCGGTACGAGTTGTAAGATCATGAGACATGAAACCTGGCGTTATTGGGGTTTCATTTCGCATCTGGAGATGCAAGTTCACTATGAGTCGGTCAGAAGGCGCGCTACATGGTTATTAGACGGCGTGTATGAAGTTGGGAACAATGTTTGGTTTATGTGGTACTGCTAACTTCTTGTCGAAGGCGCAAGTAATCATTTTCTTCGACATCTCGCCTACACAAGCGACTCTCTGTTCCATCGTATCTGTATACGCGCGCAGACGCGGATATCCAACAGCCTTGCAGTGGAGCGCTCAGAGTGGCGTCATATCAGTAAATGTCGTATATCACTTTCACCAACCGACCTTTCGCGCAGCGCGACACGATGTTACGCGCGCTGTCGTTTGCTAGCCAGATGAATCCGTCTTGGCTCCCTTGCGACGAGCTCTAATGCACGTCGGACGTCTCTGCTATAGGTTTTCCTCGTACTGAAATAACAACAGCACATGAAGTGATGCGTGTGTGGCACGCAAGCTACATCTATGCCATAACTTACAAAACAACGCAGCAGCCAGCCTGAAGGCTTATCTATCTATTTGCCCAGAGGAATAAAGTATTATGCAACCGACCATATATCGATGCTCATTATTTTAAGACCCCGAATATTTTCCTACTGCACCTGCTGGAAGAACAGGATCCCCTGTCCAAATAGCTCGCCAGGCCCCTGACTAACGAACTCGACGTACTAGGCGTGCTAGGTACGTAGAAACTATCTAATTAACGTCGACAACCAATTACTCTGCTGCAGTCTCTAGCGTTCATTTTCAATTTCGCGTACCTGCATATGTCGTAGTTTGCTTGAGTTATTCACCACATCATATCATGCTACATTACACTTCTTTGCTTACTGCTTCTTACGTAGTGTACCAAGACGATCTGTAAATCGGCAATCTGCCCATTCAAACTTCGCTTGAGGAGCCACAGAAGAGAGACTATAATACACTTAGAATGACTAAGAACGATAGGAGCTAGGGGTGTACTATAGCCGTGGTTTGTCTTCCCAAGTCCTCAGTCTAATACTGCTAACTTCAGCATCTCTCTCAGATTCTCGATTTTAGTATATAACAAAATAGTAACTTAACCGACTTCTGATCTAAGACGAGCCCTAGAGAAAAACACAAGTCACTCAAGTCAGTTAGTGAGCAAGGTGTGCATACCCATTTATTTCCCAAAATTTTGAATGTTTGTATTTTGCCATGGGCCTCAGCCTCAGCCTCAGTCTTAGCTTCAGCTTCAGCCTCGAAATAGAGAGAAAAAAAACAAGAAAGCAGTTTCAGACGGGAGGATAGCTACCTGGTAGGGGAATAAAGCCAAACTCTGCCCAACTCCTTCATGCAAGTAGAAAAACTCTGCCGGTTGCCATAAGTTACCATCCATCCATCCGCCATCTGACAAGGAAACAATTATCCTCCTAATGCTTTCTTTTACACAGAACTCGAAATGATAGAACCGAAACCAAAACCATGACCATAAGCCTTGCCGTTCCTTTTTCTGTTCATTTCTCTTACTTCCTCCTCTCATCTGCTAACATGCACATTACCGACCATAAAGTATCCATCAACGAGTGATAACTCGAGACATACAACGACTCCGTGGACCTCCCCTGTAGTAAACAAGGTATCTGATGTGCTAAGGTATGCGCAACAACAACTCCGGTTAAAAACTTGCCTGTCCCCCTGGTCGGTAATGTTGGTACCCAAACAACAAAAACACAAATCGCCACGATGCCCTTTGCCTTTACCGTCCAGATGCCGTAATATTTCCTAGGTGCCGTCTTCTTTTCGCCATGAGTAGTGTGATTTCTTCCGGTCACCTTTGTCTGTTATAGATGTTGTCTACCTGCCCAACGAAGAGCGGCGTTCTTATATATCGTCTTCGAGAGGAAAGGGCGGTCATTGGTGCTGCTTAATGCCGGCCGGATTGGTAGTCTCGGATCCGGCAAAGGGAAAGGAAACATAAACTCCAGAAAACAAAATCCACCCCGTTGCTGTGCTTAAAAACCTGTACGTTTCCGTTTAATGTATCGTCGAAGGCCCGAACACCCATGCTGATGCAGGATATCTTGTCCTCTTGTCCCTAAGAAACCAACCGACCCAAACACCGTTTTGTGTAGACTCTTATTCCATGGCATTGCCATCTCACCTCAGACCAGTTCTTACTTGCTAGGACTCACAACGTGACGTTCCGAACTAACCCCAAACGCTTGCCTGAACTCCAAGACTTGACTTATTACCCCATACACCAGAACGGTTGCCCCAGCCGTTGTAGCCGTCAGTTGTGGCACTAGAGGGATTTACTGGAGCACCAGACGTTGGAGGTCCTTGACTGCTCTCGTCGCCATTACCCGAAGCAGAAATTCCGTGACTCAAAGGCGAGGGTAGAGGAGTAGTGGACGATTTGGTCAAGGTCGGATTGGGTGCCTGCGAACTGATTGATGGCCGAGTCCCAATGGGAGCCACCGTACTGCCAGTCTGACCCACTCGAGAGGCTGCACCGGCTCGAGGGGGTGACCCACCGGTAGGCGAAGAATTGCTAGTTCGAGTCGCCCCAATGTTGGTTGGTGGGTTGGATTGGGGGCTGGCATTACTGTTGGCTCGTGACAGAACCTGGGAGTCACCTTGCTGCGATACACCTTCAGCACCGCTAGCAGTAGGACGACCATAATCAAAGGCCAGTGGCGATGGACCACGCTGGGATGCGGTGGTAGTGGGCAGGTTAGCAACGCCAGGTCGGCTGGCACCTGTATCGTCGTAGTGGCTGTCACTATACAAGGCGCTCCGTTGGCGTTGGATCAATTCACGACGTTCGTCTTCCGACAAGCTGCCAGGGCTAAGAGCGCGGTCAGATTTGCCATTGTAAGACATATCAGTGAGAACATCTATAGCGATGTGAAGTCAGCCAACGTCCATGGAAAACACAATAGGATAGCGGTGCTGCGACATATGGCGGCAAATCGGTGACAGGCTTTACGCGATCTCAGGATAGGGCATGATGGAGATGATGCTGTGAAGCGAAGGAACACCTGGGCTCCGTGGGAAGAATTTCTTTTCTTTGTTTTTTTCTTTTGACTTTCGATGCAAATTTTGTGCTATACAGACGAGGGAGGCCTACTTCGGTTATATTGCTGCTCCTGATGATAGTTGCGAAGCTCTCGCTCCCGCTGAGCCGCCATCCTCCGCTTGGCCTGCATCATTTGCTCCGCCTCGTTGGAGCCACGTGAAGATTGGTGTCGCTGGGCGGCATAGAAATTCTGCAAGTTTGGACCAGAGTGGCTACCAGCTCGAGGATCAGAAAACTCCACGGAATGACGAGAACCATGGTGCCCAGACGAGACGCGACCATCTACTCGCCGATTAGCCATGCCTTCCTAGCGTAAGATACGAGAGAAATCAATGCGCGTATTAAGCGCTCCATTAGTCTCAAGAATAAGGGTACTCACGCCGGCCAGGGGGCACAAACATCTTGCCACTCTTGACTAGGTTATCTATGGCTCGGTCGACCTCTAATGAATCAGTCTCGTCAGCTTCGCAGTTCGACATTATCCAGGATTATGGATCTGGAGCATGCCAGGTTGTTCGCGCAATTGGTAGTTAACCAATTCAGATATGTAAAAACATTTTGCCGGATACGACGAACATATCGACTGTGCGACATAGGTTGAAACATGTGCTTGGCGCCGTTGCAGCTGCCATTAAGTATTGGAACGTACCCTCTATCTGGTGGGAGAATGCAGCCGATTCTTCGCGCGGAACCACAGAGTTAGCACCTACGCTTTGTTAGTTTATGTGATCGTTTCACAATCTAAGCGGATTGCCTCAGAGACATACCTGAAGACCGTGGAGGCGGCGGCGTCTGGTGGTCCCAGGTGTTCTGAGAAGGAGCAGCTGGGTTGGCGCCGGGCCATTGAGATTCACCGTAGTATTGCGACATATTGTTTATAGATATCACCTATCGAGGACGAGACTGGAAGACGGTGTACAGTAGGTTGCGACGAAGGGTGAAGGTTATGACAGTTCCGAGAGACACGACACGGGTATCCTCTAGATAGTTATGTTAGCCGTGTGATCCTGTTAATACGATAAGGAGATGACAGGGCAATGGGCTACATCGATGAGTGGCGACAACGTTGCGACGACGAGCATTGGGATGTTTCGCAGGGGGTATGCGCGATCGCGACCTGTGCCTTTCTGGGTATCGTGCCGCAGTGCGTTGGGTCTGTTTGGCCGATGTCGATGATCGCCCTACCCTCTTGTTGACTTCCGAAAAGGTTCGTAAGGGGTTGGTTGTTGACATAGGCCAGCCAGAAAGGGGCAAGCTTTGGGTTTGCCCTATGTGGTTGTCGTTCGCACTCTAAATATTTCCATTGCTCCGGGTCGCGCGCCAGCAGCTCGAAACAGACGTGTAGAGGAGAGATAGGGAATATACCGGCAGTTGTGCTAAAAGGGGCGATATGTCTCTCGGGATCCAACTTACCAAGAATTCTTTAGTCTAGATTTCGAGGTTTCAGACACAGGGCGTGCCAGTTCCTCAAGGAGGAAAAAAAATTGAGAGGTAGGAAGAAAAAAAAAAGGAGGGACAGCACCACGCAGACGCGCACGCACACTCGCTCTTCTCAGCAGACAAAGCCGTGGGTTTGGGTGCGGGTGAGAAGAGAGAGAGAGGGAAAAGGGAGGTGACGCGGGAAACGGGGAAAATCCTACTGTATGTACAATTATTATTAGTCGTAAGTACAGGAGACGTCGCAGTGGTAATAACAGGTGGTATTAGAAAATCAAGAGAAATTATCGGAGACGACAGCCGGGCTTGATGGTGAACGGGGAACGGGCAAGACGGGATTCAGGGCCTAATGAAGAAATTGGGAGGAGGAATAAGGGAGAAATGGGGGGGTAACAAGCCAGGACCAGACCCGACGTGGACTGGCCTGGGACTATCAGGGTTAGTCCAGATAGGCACGTTGTTCTTCGTAGGTACCGACTAGTCTAGCAGCGCTTGTGCGGGTATGCAAAAAGGGGGAACTGCTTCTGCCTCCAGTCCAGTGAGTGTCATGTCTCCCATGGCTGACTCCAATCGCGAATAACGAATTCTGATTGGGCTGTGCGACCCTTCTTACAGTGTCTAGAGTGTGCAGCCAACCAGCAGAGATAGCGGGCAGATTCAGTAGTAGAGGGACTATCTAAATGAAGAGCAACCTAGAGTAGCTCGGTGATTAGTTGTATATACCTCTTACTAGTAAATGTCTCCAGCCAAGGCCTCTTAGTGTGGACTCGGTGCAATCTAAGAGGATGTGTACACGGAAGTACATATGATTTTTCTTTCCCGATGACAGTCGCCTTGAAACTCAACTTAGTGAATAGATTGATGAACGAAACAGACGACCATGTTTATACCAGAAGTAGGAGCATAAGAATGGAAGATGGAGGCCAAGAACAGCAATGCACTTGGTTAGTATTTAGTGCTGCAGCTGTAAGCATCGTGTATTCTGTAATCTAGTGGTACCTCTGTACCATCATTATTAATAGGTTATTCATTCGTTGCTCGGAGGCTCATTCGTCATCTGCTCTGTGCTATCACACACATCTTCGGCGCCTCCACTGGCGGATCTGGACACGGGATTGGAGAAAACAGGAACTTGTGTCGGCTCAGAACAGCGGAGCCGGCAGCCCATACCTGCATCCACAAGCTACCTCCCTAGTATCGACCGAACACTTTTTGCTAGAAGGGTACCTAGACATTATTAGGGTGAGACGGCCTATGGGATCTGTCTCCAAGCCTGTGATTTAACAAGAGGATTCAAGGTTAAATGAAGTGAGACGCTTATCGAACAAAGAGATTCGCATGGGGAATTTCGGGCTAATTATAATTCATTATTGTCGCGTTGTACTCCACGAGCGTGTGCATGGAAACCGGAGAATATTCATACCACTAACCACAGGTAAAAGTGTTTGCTTCTATTGAAGCATCCTACCTATTTCGGAAATTGGATCATTAGCTAGATAGCTAGATAGTCTGATAGTCTATTCGTTTCTGTACGTACCATATCGTCCGTGTCTTGTACGATCCCCTGAGGACAGCCCTACGGACATAAGAACACCGCGAAATAAAGGAGACTCCAGCCCTACCTCCATTTGTCAGATGTCGGATAGGCTTGCCCGTCGTAACTACAATACTGGAAACTCATGACGCCCACGAGGTCTTGTGACTTCGTGGCAGTTAACGCATATACAACATAACTCTAATACCAGTTTGTCATGATGATATATATATAAAAATGCAATATAGTAGTATAGCGTCCAAGATGACTATAGTTCCAGCTGAGATTCACCACCCTCAGATATAAAGAGGAACAAGGTAGGATGACTGCGTAAGCCATAATGTTAGTATTTCATTAATGATAAAGCTCCACCGCTATAATTACATCTGCTATTTCATGTTATTCGAATTGAAAGTCGCTTTATCAATCTTGACCCATACGTGCATGCTTCATTAACTTACTAAAGGAGTAACTTGGACATTCCCCTTTGATTCCGTTTTCTGTCACGTCTTGCTTGTTGCTGGTCCCCGACATCTCTATCCTTTCCGCATCGGGTATCCCAGCTTGCCAGGGCCAGAAAGATCCCTGGCACGGCTGAGAGAGCTTTCGTCACTGTGCATCAGACCAGTGACCAAGAAAAAGTGCCTGGCCGGGCGACTTGAAATGCAGGCGTTGTGAGGTAAAAAGTGCAATGTTGTACGCCCTGAAACAGACATAAGACGTTCCACGCGACTCGAGCGGCTGTGATGAGACGGCCTAAAGATATCTAGTGTGTCAGAGACATTGCGATCTTTTCGATAAATAGTCTGCCCCTGACGCCTAACGTGGGCATAGCAGTAGGCAAAAGCAATCTACATAGTAGAAGGCTGTGGTCCGGAGTAGCGTGCCGTGCGAAGTTACCACGTCCATGGCGCCATAAGGCCCATAAGGCCCATTATCGTTTAATCCTTGAGCTCTTGGGGCCGCTTAGGGGGTTAGCTTAAGTGGAACTTAGGGGTTTCTTCTTCAAGAGGCTTACGGCGCCTTTTTCATCTAATTACGGAATCCACTCAGCAATCCTCAATGTTCCGTACCTACATATGTATCGACATCGATGAAATGTTAGCTAAGGGAAATGTAATTTGCAGCAGAAGTAAATAAATAGACGACAAGCTACGGTACTCAGATTTACCCATGCGTAACCGAGGTAGTAAGACATCTATAGTATCAGGAATGCCATGTTCCCTACCAGAAGGCTGGACGAGTACTTGGGTACGAAGTAGGCTTACCATACTTTGTAGGTAATTTTTGTTAACGCGGCCTGACTAAGTGAGTAAGTGTCTGGTTATGTTTCTGTGTAAATCGACAACATTTGTCGACTGTCTCGGGCCATCCGGCATTGATCACTGCGTAGATAATCCGAGAGCCACAAGCACGGTCAGCATTGCACCTAGGCGAAGACGGTAATCAATGTTAGGTAACATGTTGACTTCATGCAGTGGGTTATTCACCGATTCTATAGCAAACAAAATATGAGATGCTCATCACTTGACTCGCCAAATCTCCAGCGGCCCCATGCGCTATGTCCGCCTCATGATTCATAACCCACGAGGGGAGAGCCAAACACAGGAGGCCGGGGCTTCACGATGCCAGCGACTCCGTAGAGTCAGTTATGGTGCAACCACTTCATACCCAAGTTATCGCCTAAGAACAACATGACCTCTTGCATGTTTTTTCTTGTCCTACAACGGGCTCGTCGCAAGTGGCTCGCCTACGAATCTTGTCATCATTGTGCCTCATGCTCACGTTTCTTACCAGTCGTGCCGGCCTGAGATGCAGCCGATGCAGCCGATGCTTTGACCTGCAGTGCAGGATGCCACTTGGCCGCATTCTACACTGCAGCTCCATGTGCAATCGGTCCTTACCCATTGCATGGTGGGGGCCACTGGCTTTAAAGCCTCTCCCCTTCCTACCTAACCTTATTACACAGGTACTATCAACTACGCTTCTCACAGGACGCGCTATTTAGCCTCCAAACCCAGATGGCCAGAGACTTCCCGCTTCCGACGCAAGATGGCCTGATAGGCACCGAATGAATACCTTCACAACCCCGTATTTTATACTCGCAGCAGCGTTGGTCCTTTGACAAGTTCGCATCAGGAATGCTTCTCATGTCTCAATGACAACTGATAGCACGACCCAATCAGATCTGATGAAGCTCCACGGAACTGGTCCACCCGCAACAGACTCTCCGCTCTCCGGTAACGTTGGTCCTTTTCTGACGCGATACGCGCGTGACGGCACAACGCCTTTATGACTTTACGTCGAGTTGGGTCATCTAAATCAACCACTGCCTGCCTACCTACCAAGTCTGCTCTCATGGGGCATTTGCGAGAGAAAACCCAGGGGGTGATAATAAGTGGCCTTGACGGGGCATTTCAGTACAGCTGTTGTATACACGAGCGCATATGGTCATCGCTGCAGAAGTCTGCACACCCTCCATGCACTGCATACATAACCTGACAAATCTTCTTCGCCCTGATCCCGAGGGTCTGGTTAAACCAATTCTCAAGAGCAGTCGAACTTGACCTCAAGTTGGGTATCCACGCGGCCCACGTTAATTCTACTACTAATGAGTTCTATCGTTGCGACGGATATTTTGCCAGAGATGAGCGAAAAGGGGCTTGCACCGTGCTGTCGATACTGTCATTCGGATGAAGTTCCTGTTTTAGCTTCCTAAAGTAGAAATCACCTCCTCGCGCGGTGTGTCCGACTCTGAAACTCGCGTGGCCTCTTATGCCACTCATACATGGGCTGCAGCACTATGGCAATCCTTGCCTCAATACGTTTAAACCCGCGAAGTCAATGACGAACACAGGCGCTGGGGACACTTCACTATTCTAGAAAGTAATTAGCGCGCCATCTTTAGATCTCGATTTCCACTCGCTAGCCTATGTACTCTCTAAGAGTATACTTGAGCATTATATACTGTGCATGTTCAGCCTGGTGCTGCATATACCCAGTCTAGCCTAGCTTGAACTCCAACGGCACAGTTATAGGGTTAAACAGACCTCCATTGGTTTTTGTAGGATATACCGAAGTCGACTAAATTTACAGAAACGGGGAAAGTCGATTCGTATGAGCTACTTGAGGGGACATCCTGCTTTCTGCCAGCCAGCTCAGGCGGTCATGGGCAGAAATGACCATTAAAAGATAATGGTACGCACTTCAGGAACATGAATTTCTGCATGTTTATTCGGGATTAATTATTGCAACGCTCGACTCTCAGCACTCATGACAAGTCATATCGCTCCTTTCATAGCGAGAAGATTTGTGTCAGCAATTTCTATATATCCAAGTAAATCAATAAAACCTCTACAGCGGGGGCGGATTTTATCGAGGGTGTTCACTCCTAGACGCTCTTAGTCAGAGTATATAGACTGCAAGCCATTTACTGCGAGCTCGATTCAACATCCAGGTCCGGCAGCACTATCGTCTCGAAATCAGCAAACAGCCAAATCGCCAGTCGAGTTGACTTCAAATGTAATGATGAATCGTATTATTTCTCTTTAATGACAAGGCAAGTCGGAATCATCTGCCGCGAGCGTCAAACTGCCAACACATGTCTAATGCATCTTGGAGTGAGATCACCTCCTAAGGCTATGATTGGGACCGAGCTATAAGGCCGGACTACTTGAAGCTGCAAGCCAGCAACATGCAATCAGCTGCAGCTGTCCCCAGCCTACGTATGCACAAGCAAACAAGCGCCTTGGACATATTGGCCAGTAATATGGCCCATCCCACTGCAGCTACCAGCTACAGTGGTCAGAAACTTCCATGATTAGCAACGATTGCACCAGCCACATGATCGTTCGAGTTTTCTTACTCATGGGTTTCTCTATGCTTTTACATTTTTCCCAAAACGGAATGGGTCTAGGTCTTTGTTTATACGGGTGTGTACTTGATATTGTTCCAAAATAGGATGGAAACTTGGCAGGAAGAGGGGTGTCTTTGAATATGCGGAGCAGTCTTTGTTGAAGACTTCATCGAGAAGAGTTACCCGGACTCTCATTCAGGTATTCCACTCCTCCATCGCGGTTGCCATCACCAAGTGACGTACACCGTACAATGAGCCCAACGGGCTTTTATAAGAACAAATGAGATGGACGGCGTTGATGCAAAAGCCACAACACTCCACGTCCCCTTATTAAGTTCGTGTACATGCTTTTTGAACTTAGCTTAGACTCAGACTATATATCTATCTACTCTATACACGCAGTGCAGCCCAACTAGTACGAGCCAAACCCTTATATAATACACGAAGTATTGCCTACTTTTCGATGTCCGTTCCGTCATTCCGTCGCTTTCAACAATGCATGCAAGCAGGGGCAAATGATTTCGCACACTTGCCCTGCATATATCTGACATCACAGGACGTTGCTAGCCGTGCCCTACCTTGGATTTTCTGTGTCCGGAAGCATCCGTAAGGTCCGGCACAAGTTTAAGAGGTCAGCGGTAAAGGCTCCCTCTTATTGGGCTCGCACGCAGATCTCAAAATCAAGAGACGAGCTCGTTATACTATCATCAATAGGAACCGCTATGTGAAATACACAGTGTCAAAGAGTTTTACTAGTAGGAATCCGCTTTGAAAGACGAGCCCACGAAGCTCAGGAGCACATTCACAGAGCAACTTTAATGTCTTCAATGTAGCCCACTTGCCTAAATCAGTCGAGGTATGAGTACTCCGGGTTATATCTGCTTCAAACTCATCGCAATGCCGAGAAAATGATTTAGCCCATGTCACAGCTTCATCTGCAATACTTGTACCGTCTCCCGAGCACGTCAAGCAACATTGACGGACATTTAGCCTAACATCCTTCAGATTATACAAGACTCTCGCGAACTCGTACAACAGTCCGCAGCGAACCTTATACCTAGTCCGACTGTTCAGCAATGCAGGCCGTCTTCGGGTGCCGGTGAGAAGTCAACCATCGTCAGTGCGGTGGCGGAGCTTCGGGGCCGGACCTGGACTAAATTCTATAGCAGGCCTCCCGCCAGGGTGAATCCCACCGATCTCTTCAAGTACGCTTCCACCTGGCCACCGGACTACGCCGAATAAGCAAAGCCCGAATACCGGTATCGGCTTGTGTTTGCTTGTCGTTGTAGAGATAGTATAGCCGTAGCGACATGGCCCAATTAGACCGCCAGCTTCAGCACATGGCTTTGCTCAAGCAAGGCAGACCATGCTCTTTGGAAGTTCAAATACGCATATGACATTACCCCTTCGAGCTGCAATATCGAGAACCTGCTCTATATTTATTTTTAACCTCGATCCTCAGTATAATGGATACATATCTATACCATGACTTGTCTAGTTATCATAGTTGTTGCTGGGCACCAATAGTAAATAGAGTGACCAACGCTCCGAGACGGAACCTAAAATTACCCTAAGTCTACGATCGCGAGCGTTGACGAAGAGTCTGGAGATAAACTACTCCTAGCTAAATCATTGCTAAACTGGCTAAACATACTCACTATAGTCACAGTAACAAAAGTAGTAAGGACTAGCTAAACAGATGCAGATGCTGTAGACTTATGAGCCACATGGCTAATCTTACGTATTTACGTGTTTGAGTGACAAAGTGATAACAGCTCCTGTTCAACCTTCTCCCAGGAAATTCGAGGCAAGAACCATTTATGTAAATGTCTTTTATCTTTGTTGCCATCGATTCGCCGTCTTCGTGGTGGTTGCAAACAACTTGACAACTCGAAGCCCGATAGCTGTTGTGGCTTATAGCACGTGGAACATAAAAGGTGTGACGAGAGCGAAGGGGTTGAAGCACTAGGGGGAGCTAATTGCGCCACGGAAGGATGCATCACATCTGCTAAGCATCTGCAATGATTGGTTACAACTTTGTTACGGTACGTTTTTTTTTTTTTTTTTTTTTTTTTTTTTTTCGTAGATTGGGTTTAAATCGTTTGACAAGCTTTTATGAGAGTGATTTCGATACCAACAATAAAGGAACGAACGGCCTGCGAACGCGAATTTGGCTGAGGCGTCTCTTCTCCAATAGGAGCTCTCCGCTGCGAACGCTTCATGGATCCTGGGGAGCGGCGAACACCACCTGCACCTGCACCAGCCTCTTAAAGTCTTGCGTAGTTCCATATTTGGCTAGCGCACCTTCGACGTCTGGAGCCTGTGGCGACCTTGCGGGCTTCGATGAGTAATGAGCCAATCAGGTGCCATACTTTCCTGATCTCTTACCCATCGAAAGGCTCAACCCCCACTTCTATGGGATAATCATTTGTCTTATGGCTTCCTCGAAGGGTTCGATATGTGCCCAGGCCCATACAGGAAAGGTTTTCTTTCTTTTTGCTCTCTCTACTTTACCGTCGACGGTGCTGTACGATACTGTCTAGTCTAATCAATATCCTTGAATCTTGACGTAAAAGTTTATGATCAGTGTGTCTGCCTAGGTCTGTTAAGAAGTAGCGCATTCCATCGTGAACTTGTGAGGGCAGAGTTTGCGCTATATTTGCAACCGCTGCTGCTCTTGCTCTTGTACATATTATTGCCAGATCGTCCATCCACCTTCCTTCTTCTCTCTACGCCTCCGCTTCTGTCTCACCTTGCCCACACCTCCGTACTTTAGCAAGCCCGTGAGGCTTGTCCACATATGAGACCTCACCCTTTGAGGTAGCATTGTACAGCAGGCGACTTCGAAGTCTTTGCGCTTGCTTAAGGAGTTGTGAGAAAGACTTCCCTCGGAGCTCTGCAACAATACTAGGTAGATACTACCATTCGATGATCGTTGCATGAGAGACCTCGATCGTGCAAACCCACTCATCCAGTCTCTTCGGGGTTTTATTGGGGGATCATCTTCACAGAACCACGGCTATACTGCCGTCCAACAACTTGAAATGGCAGATTACCACATCTCTTCTCAAAAGCTAGGCGACGAGTCCAACTCGCCCAGCCATACAATTGAGATTGCAAGCGCCGTGTCCAACAGCCATGACAACGGCGTCTCAGCCGCCGCCGGCAATGGAGACGTCACCAACGAGGTCGTGAGCCAGGGGCTGCAGGCTATCGAGGGCGGGAAGGTGCACTGGTACTCCTACCTCTCGACGCCCGACTTCTGGGCCGTGCTGCTGATCGGGCAGGTCCTGGCGCTGGCCATCACGTCGACGAACACCTTCTCATCGCTGCTCGTGCAGCACAACACGTCTATCCCGGCCTTCCAGACCTTCTTCAACTACGTGCTGCTGACGCTCATCTACTTCACCTACATGTTGTATCAGTACGGCTTCAAGAAATTTGGCCGCATCCTGTGGCGTGACGGCTGGAAGTATTTCATCCTCAGCTTCTTCGACGTCGAGGGCAACTACTTCACCGTGCTCGCTTACAACTACACAAATATCCTGTCCGCGCAGCTCATCAACTTCTGGGCTATTGTCATCGTGGTGGTACTCTCGTTCTTCCTGCTCCGCGTCCGGTACAAGGTCTTCCAGATCATCGGTATCCTCATCTGCGTCGGCGGAACGGGCATTCTATTGGCTAGTGACCACATCCAGGGGACTAATGGTGGCCCGGGCGTTAACTTGCTAAAAGGCGACTTGTTCGCGCTGCTGGGCGCGACGCTCTACGGTCTTACAAATACGTTCGAGGAGTGGTTCGTGAGCAGACGGCCCGCGTACGAGGTCTTGGCGTTCCTGGGGTTCTTCGGGATCTTCATCAACGGCACGCAGGCGGCTATATTCGACAGGAAGAGCCTCCAGATCGCGGACTTTGACGGGCCCGTAATCGGGTATATCGTGGGATACACGTTAGCACTCACGCTCTTCTACTCTATCGTGCCTTTCATCCTGCGCATTGCCTCCGCAGCCTTCTTCAACATCTCGCTCCTGACGGGCAACTTCTGGGGCACCATCATCGGCGTTCGCGTGTTCGGGTACAAGGTCCACTTCCTGTACCCCATCGCCTTCGTCCTCATCATCATCGGCCAGCTCATCTACTTCCTTGCTGGCAGCATGCTAGGCGATTCAAAGAAGCCCTGGCTTGGCGATAACCAGGAGGAAGGCGTCGCGGGCTTTGGCACGGCGAAGCTGAAGGCTATCAACGCTGCTAGGAAGCGGGGCTTGGCTGCCGAGAACGAGAACGAGATGAGAGCAGAAGAAGTCTAATGTCGTTTTTTGGGACATGGGTCATTCTAGGTCTTGGATACCGCCTGGCAGGCGTGATATACTGAGATTTATATTTAACCCCTAGTGATACCATAGATGAAGAGACTGGATGGGTGTTTTCACCCTACCCTATTATCTCTTATAATTAAGAATACGATTTTGAAAATATTTGAAGCACATATCCTTGCATTACTATTATACCTTCGTGAAACGAAGCAAACCCCTTCCCCCAAGGATTTTTATATCCTGGCCGTGAAAACAGGGCAGGGTATAATTCCGCCACGTATGATCACCTTAGGTTGAATCGACATATCATATCGTCCTCATTTAAAGCTAATGAGTACGCACATTTCATCATATTCAAGCATATGTTGCAGAGAATTCCTTGAGTCTTATGATTTAATGTCAATAGATAAAAGTAAAAGTGAAATTTCAAATGGTATCTTAAAATAAGCAAAAAGCGTCTGGACATTAACTTAGACATTAAATAATAGTCCCTAATTAACTTCCCTTGCTTACTCTCCCGGTAAGTCTTCAAAATCTCGCTCGATGCAATGCCCCCCCCTCCAATTAGTAGAGATTAAAAAATTATCCTTAGGTGTCAGTTTTGTGGTGGATCAAATAAACCCGCTACCATCCGCTTCATCACTGTCCACGGCTGCCGCCGTGATGATCCCACGCTCAGCCTTGGGAGTCTTCACAGTCGCAGACCGCGGCGGGGCCCTCGACCCACTTCTTGTACTAGCTGGTAACCCGGCCGTCTCAGCGCGTTTCAAACCCGGCACCTTGAAGTCTGGCGCTGCGAGAGTTGGCGTCCAAGGACGGCTAAAAGACCGGAAAGTCGGAGACTCAGCGCCCGAGCGCGCCGCGGGCAAACGAGGCGGCTCGAGGGGTTCGTATATAGATCCAGACTCTGACTCATCGTGCAGCAAAGACTCAGAGCGGAGTCTAGACTCGCCTGATGATGATGGCGATGCTGCCGCGGCGCGGTCAAAGGAAGGTGCGACAGGCGAAGGCAAAGGCCAATCAGATGAGTCCGGAGTCGGGGGATTGCGGTTTAGGGAGCGAGGAGGAGGAAATATAAAAGCTGGAGATAGGCTGCGATTGCTGTCCGTATCCTCCTTCCGTGGGAATACGAAAGTACTGGGGTGTGGATGATGTGAATAAGGAGACTCTAGAGGCGGGAAACGTGGGCTTGCTAGCGGGCCTGTGAGCGGGATTACCGGACTTTCTGGGGACAATGGGCGGTCGTCTTCATCGTCATCGTAGATTGAGGACCCGGTCGGGGAGTCCAGCCCCGAGCGCAGCTCGTGGATCTCCGCGCTAAGCGCCGAGTGGGTGGTTCTCCCATGGGTTCCCATTGCTCCAATTTGCGACCGGAGTGGTGAGATCACGCTTACAGGCGTAAGCGATCGTGCCGGGTTGCGCAGGAACGGTGCGCTCCGGGGTCCGTCACGGTCGGTTACGCTCAACCGCAATCCGAAATTCAGGTTCAGCGGGGGCGGACGCTCAAATGGACGCCTGTCGTTTGATGTCTTGGGCCGCTCAGCTAGGGGCAACGAGAGGATGTTGCTGCCGTCGGCCGCTTCGATTTTCATCTGCAGGCTACGCCGCCGCTCCGGATTAATAGTGAGCGTATCACGCTTCGCCTGGACATTCTGGATCACTGGCTCGTTTTCAACCTTTTGCGTTGGTGGCGAGGCGGCTCTGTGGGTGTTGACGGCGGACGGCGGCTTCTCTTCGCTCGCCCGTGGAGTCGTAGACGGCGAAGGTAGAGACGCAGGCCCAAAATTCGATATTGCGTTTTGGAGTTCCTGGAGCCCTGATGGAATACTACAGTTGCTACGCGCACTCGAGGGACGGTTGTCAGCCACTGAGGGCTTGGGCAAGTCGTGTTCTGGACTATCAGTAACATACGGGTTGTCATTGATAGATTGTGGCGGGGTTGGAGGCTTTCGAGGAGACTGGCTCCTCTTTCGCGGTACGGGCGGTGTCCGGGAGGAGGCTTGTTTCTTGATGCGCAGCGGTGCAGGGGCCTTGACAGCTCCGTCGAAGTTGTCTAAGTCTGCAAAGAATGTTGACACGTCGCTTGGAAGATCTAGTTTTAATTCGTATTGACCTAGTGGTGACTTAGGCACTGCGCTTGACGGCGCACTTGGCGGTCCCTTAGGCACTATTGATGGTAAATTCCCAGCGGATTGTATGCTATGAGTGGGTAAAGGCGCACTCAGTGGTGCCGTGAAGGCTGTCGCTGAGGATTCTCGAGTGAAATGCACATCGAGAGGGTTAACCCAATTCTTGCTTTTACCATCCGACGTACTAGGTCGGGCCATTGGGTTGATACTGGGAGGAGGCGCGAAGCTCAAGCTTGTTGATGAGCCGGAATTCCATTGGCGACCTAGACTTGGATTAGATACGTGGTGCCGCAGGCTCGAATAGCTCGAATCCGTAAGCTTGTGTGGGCTCGGAAGGTCTATCATGCTCGGATTGTCTTTGCCAGGCGCGAAGGGAATTATCTTTAGTCCTTTCAGCTTCGCCTTCTTCAATTTGCCAGACTGCGCAGAATCCGGTCGTGACAGCGAATAGACACTCGCTGCATAAGCGGCCTTGGGGCCGCCTTCGAAATCAAAGTAATCGCTGTCGACAACATTGGAGTTGTCAATATTCCGTGGCTGAGGTGCAGAGATTTGAATGTCTTTTGTAGATTTTCTGGCTTCGTCAGTATATGGACAAGCTGTGCTCTCATTCCACTCACTTCTTCTTCTCCCCTCCAATCTTCAGGCCGAAGAACGACACCATTGTGCCGTATGTGTATAAAGATTTGTGCGCGCACTTGATTATATCTCAAGTACATAGAGAGTTGTCCTGCTTGAAGGGTGCTCTATTCAACAACCTGGCTTCGATCCAAAGGGGAACAAAGTGAAGAAAGTCAAGGGTTAGAGAGAGGCTACGCAAGCGCGGAAATAATCGCCGTGATGATAGAAAATTGTTGACAGTGGTGGTTGGTGGGCGCGCGCTTGATCTATACAGTAAATTGTCGATCCAAAGACGGGAGAGCACCAAGGTTTCGAAGTCTAGTTTGACTCAAGATCTGTTCGGGTTCCTCGATTGTGTGTCTGATAAGTCATAATCTCAGCCCTGTTTGCGGCGCATTCGTCAAAGAGGCTGGAATGTCTTTTCGCTTGTCGGTTGCACCTTTGGCTCTCAAGTTTGCTTGGGAAATGGTGTGCAGCTCGAGGATGCATATAAAGCTCAAATGAGTGTCGATGCTTCTAGCGTATTACGAAGAAGGGGACTGAATGATTGCACGAGACCTGAAAGCGCAACGGTCCAAAGAGAAGATGCTGTAGAAGCTGTCTGTCGATTGTCACGACGATGGGAAGAGATACACTAGGGAGCGAAAGAGGAGAGGGTACCGGTACTGCTATCCTCAGTGGGTTCCCACGATGTCGAGGGGGGGTGGCACCTCTTCGATCTGGGGGAACACGACGACAAGGAATGCCATTCGAGGTCGAACGGTGACACCAGAACGAGATTGGCAGACGCCCACCAGCAGAAGGGGTATCTGCAAGGAAGGGTTCATGCTCCTGAGTCGCCGATGAGGTCTAACATGAATAACGGCTCAAGCCCAAAATGGAAAGCGCCAAGATGCAGGAAATTGACAAACGGCCCGGCCCCATATTGTTGTCGACGGTTCAGGACGGTTCAGGAACCAACTGCAGATCAGGGCAGTTCAGGGGAAACTAAACATGGCTGGCTTTGGCTGGGAAGGGGCCAGGGTTAGGTACGCAGGCATGGTAGGCCCGGCAGGTAAGTGTAAGAGCGCCAGGGGCACTCGGTGGTCAATGGTTCACCACGAGCCGAAGTTGGAGCTGAAAGGAGCCATAAGATGGACCCTGAATCTCTATCGGGGCTGCGACTGCTTCTACCATACCTCGCATACCTACACCTAGGTAATTGATCTTCTCTTTCTTCGTTAGTACCGTGCATAGTAGCACTACTATACCTGCCAATATGTGGTACGGTACATGTGCATAAGTACCTTAGGTATGGTGTCATTTAAAATACCCACATGTGTAGTTATGTATTATACGACGTTGCACGCTCGACTAAATGTATCCCCTGACACAATTCTGTGACGTGCATCTCGAGTAGATGGATTGCACTGCACGCAAAAGCAGTGTCGCATTACCACGTCAATAGCCACCAAGCTTTGCATAGGGGTAGATGCGATTCTTTCCGTTATCTCGAAATATGTTCCCTCCCTGCCTGTCTTACAATAATACGGCTGCACAAAAGGGTTAGGTTTACTGTACAGAATTCTCGCATCACCGCACTCCATAGGCAATCTTAGGTACGCTGTGCAACTGGAATTGCTGGCGCGCCCCGACATAAGCTATTGGTAGTCTGGATCCCATCCAGCGGCCCAAGCTAGTACGATTTGGTCGATGTGAACTTGTGGTCCGTGTCTATCTCGACGCGGCCGTGCCATTTATTCGATAATTGTGTCCTAGACGGGCCTTTGACGGGACAAGGCGCTTGTAATGTATACGCAGCAACTTCCGTCCACACATCCCGTCCACCTATCGCATGGCTCTCTTTTACCACCTGAAAAACGGGTCTAGGTGTGCCCAATCGAATCGCACATATCAATTCAGGGGCTTGGTAGCCCCCGAAACACAATTGGTTGCCCTACAGCGTAATTTCTTCTAGTGAGCTGACTACTGGGTCATTACAGAGTATCCAGACCCAAGCTGCGGAATCTCACCAATCCACTGTCTGCACCGGATTTGTAGCTCAAGCTTCAACATCGCCTTATCTTGATGGATAGAAACCCTTACCTATTAGCCTGTGCTCCTTTCTAACCAATTCGTCAGCCTTTGCCTCCGTCATTTCTGGATGATTAAAAAGGGCGATATAACAAATGTATCGTTACTAACGATCCCACAACATTAGTGAGTCAATTTGAAGCAACACAAAGTATTGAAATGAGCAAACAATTAGATTCCTCGCGCTAGAGTAGTTTTGTGAGCTTCTAGCCAAAGTTACCATAGTGTAGCGGCTCTAAGAATCTCTTTGACCTACAAAGTATAACGTGTAAATCCCATCGGTAACCACGATCATGAGAGTAGACTATACTCTATGAACCAAGTATTAGCTGTCTCGTCAACAAGCTTTGCCCCCTGTGCAGCCGCTTCGACTGGTGAATGTTAAGTTAGGCATGCCTACTTTAAGTAGACTAGTGGAGGCGGAAGTGGATTGGTCTGCTACATTGTCGACTCTGTCTATAAACAACAATAAGAGTAGTCATTCTTGTCTTATGAATTTGGTCAGCATATCGCGAGATTCTCGTGAGTACTTAAGCCGATTAACGCGCATAGTCACGTAGTGTGATAGTCTTAAACAATGCCCGACGAAAGCTCAGTTGACTGTTCAGTTGATCTAACTACCATTGAACTGCAGAGGTGTGTTGTTCATCAGGATGTCGAGATAGCTTCATCTTTCAGTCTTTCAGAAAGTTGCCTCGTAGGACGGGAAAGGAACTCGGCATCCATCTCTCCCCGTTCTCTCCTCGAAACCAGAACGTATAACCTCGTCGTCGTCCTCGATTCCTTGAACCCAGTATTCTCAGCGTAACATATTTCATCTTCGCCCCTTTCCCTTCATTTGTGCCCTCCTCTCTCCCTCTCCCTTAGCCAATTCATTCATAGCAACTTATTCTTAGGTAGAACTACAAGTACACCCCTCCGGCCGACTAGCTATCGGATAAGCAACACACCAGTATCCGATGTCGCGACAGTTGAGATGCTTTGTACCGCAGTTCGTGTCCGTTCAAGGGCCGTCGTAAAGCTGGCGAGTCTGTAACAACCCCGACGCTAGTGTTGAACCTGTCTCGAGAGTTAGTGCCCCCAGGACTGTACTCTGGAGTGTCCCGAGGAGCGTGGCCATTGGAAATGTCAGAAGGACTGTTGGCTGCGTATTAGACTTACGGTATGGCAAGATGAAGTGGGCGTGATAGGGTGGGTATATGCTGAGCAAATACTGGATTGCTATGTGATCTGTTTGTTGATCGGTTTATTAGTCGATATGATAACCCTTCGCTTTTATGTCATGTCTAGTATCAGTTGACTCGAGTTAATTACTTACAACTGTATCCCCAGCAAGCCGTCTTATTCCTAAGTTGACAATAAGTATGGTTGTTGACTGACCACGTAACAAATAAGTTGAGATGCTTGGGGGAAGTGACATAACAGGAGTACTTTATATACCTACAACCCCCTCTATTACCTCACGTCCAAAGCCAAGCGGACACACGCGTAACCCAAAAATTTCCCGTCCTACATTGTATCACCATTGGTCATACCAACCTCTCTTCAGCTGCGTCGGCTGCCAAGACAAGATAGCCGAACCTACACTCCGTTCCCTTCTTCTTTCTTAAATACCTGGACCCGGCCAAAGTGCCAAGTGTCCGAGAACTATGCACCCAAGCCCTTTCACTCTATCCAAGGCTGCACTCTCACCGCGAGATCCCCGCAAGATCTGAAAGCCTCAACTCGGCGCCGAGCCCCGCCGAGAAGTGGCCACCTGGTTTCGGAAGTCTCGTGACGTATGCCTTGTATTTGGGTATACTTGGCGCGGTTCGGCACTGTTGCCCATCTCACGATTATACCGTGGTTAACTATGAGGGGCAGTTCATAGCACTTAGCAAGCGGTTACAGTTCCTGTAAGCTACACTTCTTGAAGTCCTACGGTACACGGATATGACTTCCTAGTTGTAAACCGCATTCTTGATTTGAGTTCTGTTATGGGTGTGATAATAGGTGCCATGCGAAGATTGCCATTCACAAGTATTGTCCGCCTCCTATGGAAATGGCTAACGTATTCAGCCAATGTCTTCACCGATGGATAACATGACTTTGCGTACTCGTGTAGAAATATAATCGAGAGTATAGTGTATAGTTGGAGTGATCAGGACTCTAATCAAGCTTCCTCCAGATCAGTCAGGTCGGATCCAATTCCAGATACGGGGTAGAAATGTACGAGAAAAACCCTTCTAGTTTCCCGTAGAATGAGAATTATAATAACACGCAGATTAATGAGCCTGTATGCCCTCTTTCTATTCTACAGTGTTGGCTTGGTGTCTTTTCCATCGTTCTTTGCTTCAGATTTCTCTGTTGTAGTTGCTGCGGCATCCGCGGTTTGAACAGGTGTATAGCTAGCAACGGCCCCTACCTCAAGCCCTTCTCTGTTTGCCTTCGTACTTTTTTCTAAGACTTCCTCTTTCTGCTCACCAGGAGAAGTACGCCCATATCTCGCGCTTTCCTCGATGCTCCCTTCAGGATACCACGTTGGGATTTCTTTTTCAGGCGCCAATTGCGCACCATCTGTTAGCTCTGTGGGAAGAGCTTCTCGAGTTTCTTCCTGCTTCTCGCCCTCTTGCTCCGCTCGCGCCTTGGCATTAGTATTAGAGTCGTGGTTGCCATGGTCCTCAGATAGTTCCAATTTCTTTTCTATGCCTTGTACGAGCTCGTCAAGCTCTTGCTGCATGTTTTCCCCTCTCTTCTTCAGTCGCTGCCGTTCGGCCTCTTTCTCGCCCACAGTATCCACCCACAAAGATTCGAGCTCATCCCTCCATCCAAGCTCGTCGGCTAATCTGCGAATACCGGCATCGCATTCTCCTAGGCACAGGACATCATCTGCTCTTGTACCGAGATCGCCTACAATATCCATATTGAACAGTAACCTGGGCACACCGCCTCTCGCCAGACGTGGTAACCCTGCAAAGGGGTGCACCATAAGGCTTGTGCCCACAACAATTACGAGATCTGCTTCCTGCGGCACGGTTGCATTGTTGAAGAATGCACTGGGAAGCTGCTCGCCAAAAAATACGATATCAGGTTTAACAAGCCCCCCACAGCCCTCACGAATACAGGTTGGTGGATCGCCCAACTCAACATGCCGGCGCATCTCGGCGTCTGGAAACTCTGTCTTGCAGTCGATGCAGCGCTGAGTGGCAAAGCTGCCGTGAGCTTCGACGATCAGTTCGGGAGGAACGCCAGCGGCGCGCTCAAGACAATCAATGTTCTGCGTAAAGAGCATGCGCAGCAGCTTCTTCTTGGCGAGGAGCGCCATGAAGGCGTGTGAGATGGTCGGTTGGAAATTGCCGGGATACAGCTCCTTTGCTAGGACATAAAAAGGGCGCGGGTCGTTGCGGAAGAAGTCGACCTCGAAGACAGCTTCCGGGTGGGGAAGGTTAAGTCGAGCGAGGTTGTGATAGAGGCCTGTATCGGGAGAGCGGAAATCAGGTACTATGGTAGCAAGCCAGTTAGACACGAATACGTCTGGGTCATTAGAGGGTGGTGATGGTTCGCTAAAGAGTTAGCAAAGCTTACTTCCTGCGGCCGTAGAGATGCCAGCACCGGTCATGACGACAATTCGCTTCACACGCCCGCTCTTGATTAGCTCGGCAACAGCTGAAATGCTACGATCCGAGAGAGTGGACGGCCGCGTGTCCTCAGACACTAGACTAGAAGCTTCCTGGCCCATCTTGAAGCGTAGTGGCCTATACGGGTCTGACGCTTTCTGGTGCCGCGGTCTCTTCCTGCGCCCTATATTGGAGAATTGTAGGTTGGCAGATACTGGTGGGCGCTTGGTATGCTGAACATATAGCAAGGGGCCTCTAGCTTCGGTAGGAGAGTATATAAAAAGTAAGTCTAGGTAGATTGAAGACAGCGAACAGAGCAAACAAAACTAATTAGTAATTGCTAGGCAGCAGCTCGCCCTGCCGTATTGTATTACCTATTGCACCACCAACCTTAGCTTTGGTGCCCGCTATTGTGCAGACAGCGGATACGAGTAGTGGCGGGGTGGTGGGGGTCTAAAACTGAGGCTCTGTCCTCGAGTGCTTATCGATTAGTTACCTACATGTACACTGAAACATCCCCGTGGGGGGCTTTACAGGGCTGACAGGGTAGAGGTCTGCATGCTGTAACTATATGAACGTACATATAGTACAGCGCGTGCCTCAACAACTATATGCTGCAAACATTCTCATCCATATTTTCGACCTGAATAAAAGTTCCCAAAGCGGTGCACAGAAATGAAGGAGCGCCCTGGGTCCTTTCTATGTTAAAAGGGTGTAATATTCCTCGGAACTTTGTTTTTCTTTCATAGAACAAGGGCATATCGATTGTCCCTTATCTTTTGACTCCATCTTGCCTCAACTAATAATCATAGACCGTGGATAATCCAATTGGCAACAGGCTCGAGAGTCTTGGGTGACTCACTAAGAAAGGTTATAGAGAAAACTATTCGGCTATTATTTGAGTCGCAGGGTTTGTGTAGGTTGTTTCAGAGGTCTCCCCACATGAAACATTGTCAAGATTAGGTCTGAATCCATTCATTTCTTTTTTAGTAAATAGATCTACAATACGGATTGTTGACTCCATTGCTAGCTTATTGTACAAGCCAATGGCTATGGACACGGCCTGGGCAAATCTACCTTATTGTGTCACGGCCAGGTTTATCTATACTGCCGCGAACAATTTTGACTACCTGAACGCCAAAGATCCCTCTCTTTTGAACCACCCTCTTATGTAAACCGCTTGTAGCCCTGGAAGCCTGCGCGGTATTAAGCCAAGAGCTATACTTGTAGCCTCTTGCTGCTTGTCGACAAAATGAGGCTCATTACAATCATATCCTTTTCGTACAAACAATATAGGAAAACGCAGAGGATTAGTACATGGGATAGAAGGATATAAGAATCCTAAACGCCAGCCCATTCCAGTGTTTCTAAGGCCAACATTACCAAAGCTAACGTGGACGGAAGGATCCTGCGGAATATTAGCTGCTAGTAACCTGTGAACGCTACATGGTCTGACTCACCAAACGACATAGCTTTGAAATAATATTTTAGACATGACCCCTTCGTAGACCTCGTTAATCTGGCAAATTTGCGCTAGCTGAAGAGCACTAGGCGCGCCCGTGAGAAGGAAACAAACAACGATGAAGATGGGGTCGTCTAAAATGCTAACGGGGATATACTTCGCGATGAGTGCTAGGATAGGCGCCATAATGAGGGTCGGAAGTACCATGCGGCTAATGAGGGACGCAATAAGAAGCCGCGTCCCTATCTGCGTTTCTTCTGAATCCTTGAGCTCGCTATCTTTGGTGCTATTGGCTAGGTTGGCACCCAAGACCACAAGGATGAGAGGTACGGCAACGCCTCCACTCTGCGTGATTGCGCGAGTAACACTATTCGTGACGAATGATCCATCTTCGAAGAACAATTGCTGAAGCCGGGGGATCGAAGCCACAAGGATAGATAATAGCATAGCCCAGAGTGGAGGGTTCATGAATTCGCTAAGAAAATTGATCGTTTTCTCTAATCGTACTCTCAATCCGCTGGGTAGCCTAAGGTAGGTGCGGCGACATAGCTGGGCGGTGCTGTGCTTTGTGCTCGAGTATATCCTAGCAAGAGCAAGCTTGGAGCGAACAAAGGAACCCTTAATACCTTCTGGAATTTCAGGATTGTCCAGATCGCGCATGCGCGGGAACGACATAATGTTGTGTAAGTCTTCATTGGGCATAACGAAAGGCCTATTAGTGCTGTCGTATCCATTACTGCTCATCTTCGCTGATCGTTTCTTGGGCGTGCTATTTTCATCATCCGAGTCGACAGGGGTGGCGCTGGACGTGCCGACGACGGGGGTTCGACCAGCTGGATCGTATACATTCTCGTCATCTGAGTTCTCAAGTTGTCCCGACGTATCGTTATCGCTTGTGATCCCCTCAAGGCCCGGGATTAAGTCCTCAGGTGGTATACTATTATCTCGATACCAGCCCTCTTCTGTACTCTCATCCCGATACTCCTCATACTGATCCTTTTTAGCCAGCAATACATGGAAACCCCAGCTCCACCGGAGCATTTGCCCGAGTTGTTGAAATATCAATAGATATAAGATACCTCGAGATGACACCAATCCGCTATGGTCGCCTTTGATCCGGTCCCAAGAAAGTCCTTTCAAAGTCTGGGACAGCGAAATGACGAGGGAAATTGGGAGTGAGTTGGAGTTGCCGAAAACGCTCATAGCCGTGACAAAGTTAGTTGGTCGTTTCTTAAACCGAAATAGCTTTGAGACGCAGATGGATACTGTGTACGAGACACAAGTTTGAATCACAAAAATGATGGGAATGACAGCAAGATCGCCAAGTTTGTCAGGGTTTAACTGCTTTGCCAGTTTACTGAAGACTACTCAATAGTTAGCCTAAGACGAGCCTAAGAGGACAGACAATCTTATACTTAGACATGGCGTGAATAACCACATATTTAGGTTTGCTGCAAACTTCTGATGCTCTGGTCTGAAGAGACCTTGTCTCGCGAGAATATACCCAGGCAAGCTCACACAGATGACTTCTAATACTGCCTCAAAAACGAGCAGAACTAAACCGCCGAGAGATGGGTGCTTGTCGTGAGGTGCCATTGCGACGGCAAATGTCGGTATATCGTTGGGTGTCCAATCAAAACCCTCATTGTTCAAGCGCAGCAGGGATGAATAGGGAGAGCTTGTTGTTCGCTCCATGGTGTTCGGTTGCTAAGGCTCGGCGCCTCAAGGTACTCGCGAGACCTGATGTAAGAATCGTGCTGGGTGACGTTGAACGGCAAGCTCGCAGTAGTCCGTGACTGGCTAGGTACTTATGCGCTATTGTTGATAGGGAAGTGCAGGTTTGCTTTGTTCTATGTGCGATCGCGCCAACACTATTTGGCGTCAAAGCGAGCGTTGGTGCCGAAGATTAGCTGCGAATGGATAGGGTCGCCGTGTGCGCAATCGAATTGTTGAGGGTCGAGTCACCCGGGATTTACGGAGAGCGACGTGAGCTTTGTGTTAGTTGGTAGTTGTGAGACCATGCAAAGCAGACCCAGAAATCCGCGGTGGCGAGAATAATGGGAGGGATAAACAAAGGCAGCACAATTAGCAACGATTAATAGTAACAACAGTAGTCGCAGTCGCAGTCGCCGTCGTCGTCGTCGTCGTCGTCGCCACGGCAGAAAATAGTAGTGAGTGATTACTAGTAAGTCCGAATTGGCCCGTGACTATGCTCTTTCTGATTTCGCACAAGCAACTTGAAACTGGAACCGGGTAGCCGGTTGTCTGACAGAGTGTTAACGAGTGGTAGACAGGGCTGGAATGTTATGAGATAGATAGACCACTTGGGCAGAAAAGCCCTGATCCCATCAAAATCAGAGAGGAAAAGAGATGGTGCTGCTTTGTCTGACACAGTAGCCGACATACATAGCTATGTTACAACGGCCTGAGCGGCCTTCACGTTTCGTCCACTGCAGGTGGGTCCCTAGCGATCTAGAACAGCTAGGCCATCGACTTGCAGGTTGCCCCTGCCGATAGCAAACAATACCTGTTTAGCGACGCTACCTGTTGATTGGCTGTGATTCAACAGCCTGTTAGGTTAGTGGAGGCTGCGCATGTTGCCGCGCGCCCGCCAAACTGCCATGCTGCAGGCCCCCATTCTCTTTACGGTAATAATTCATCACCTATCATCGACAAATAGCCCGCTAAGCTGTGACTACACTATAACTTGGAATAAGCCTCTAACCACAACTATTACGCAGCACGCAGCACCAACACCCTACTATTGATTGAGTGGCCCGGTACCGAGTGTCTGGGCAGACACTTTCAATTCGTCTAGACCTTCCAAGCAAAATAAGATTTAATACCACAGGTCTGCCGCCGCACATCAGTTTTAGATTCGTTCAAGTAACTACAAGTAGACAACCAAGCTCGTCTTCCGAAACCGTCGAAAATTGCCCGATTGTCCATGGCCTACGCGTCCCCAGACGCATGCTCCATTAGTCCAAAGGTTACAAGATCACCCGGCATGGAACTTTTGTGCCAGGCAAGCGAATTACAAGACTAAGGGTGAGGGCTGTAGGTTGGGTGACAGACATCGTGAGGTTCATACGATGCTTCATAAGTGTTTTCTGAAGGTGTAAAGGCGGGGCTGATCGAGCTGCCAAGCGTACCATGACAAAATTCAGTTTTGCCCCCTCGTCTGGTTGGCTCGCGGGGATGAACTGGCGAGGCTGTGAGCGAAAATAGTCGGACTATACACTCCTACAACCAGCCACAACCGTACGTCACCCCATCTTCAGTTAATTGTCAAAATCGTCGTCTTAACCAAATAGCTTCTTTTCTTCGGGATTTACACAGCAAAGGTACCTCCATTCACTTCAATTCATAAAATACACCCCAAAATCGTTGTTACTGGGTATGAATTGCTTCAAATGCAACATATAAGGGGGTGGTTTGGATGGTCCAACTATTTTCGCTCACCGCCTCGACTGGCCTCTTTGCTGATTGGGATTCTTTCTTATGCCTAACAACGTGGCACGTCTCATCTGTATGCTTCGCACGCCGATCTTCGAGATGGTAAACCTTATGAGCCGTAGATGGTAGTATTAAAAGTTGGATCAGTCAAAATCTACAAGAGCTTCAAAATTGTTACCATCTCACAAGTTTTTTGGTTTACGTAAAATAAAAACACTATGATGAGGAATAGGCTTCAGTGGTAGCGGACGGTAGAGGCACGTCTTGAATATCTCTCGAGCGCTGACTTAAATCTCTGGAGGCACCAGCATAGAGAAGTGTCCAAGGAAGTGTATACCTAAGGGAAGGTGTCTTCTATATGACTGGTTTGCGTTGGCACTTCTGCCCCGCACGACTGACGGCCGTTAATATTGCCCCACGTTCACCCACGCGTTCTAGGCGGCGGAGCAAACTGCCCGCCCTAGCCACACTACTAGTTTGTGATGTATATTCTAATCTAGACATATTGCCATTGAAAAGTGAACAAGCTGACTTACATAATATATTGATTGTAGGAATAAATACAAGATGTCCACACTAATCACACAATACAAGTATTGTATTTGGAAAGATCTCCACGAACATATGTTTCTTAGGTCACGTGTATTGGTAGACTATCACCATATCTCGACAGTACCGAAGCTTAAGTATGACGTAATAGTAGAACCGGCAGTACTAACAGCATGTACACAGTACATGAGAATCTATGTGCTAAAGTTATGCTGCGATCATGCCTCGACCATTGTGGGATCTAAAGGCTGACACATTTGTGCTTTGCCTTAGCGCATATCACTGCACATATCGTAATGGTATGTCCAAGTAGCGCAGGCGACGATGACAGATACCCGGCATTTTCGCGACTACGCCAGGATACCTAGGTAAGCTTGATGATATCAGAACGAAGATGGACAAAATAGACTGCCCTGACTACATGCAGTTTCTCATGAGTCTACTGTAGCTATTATGATGACGTTATTGTTTACAAGGAACAGGCGAGACAGGTACGGTAGATACCGTCAAAGCACTTGCGCATACCGCCCCATGTGGCTTGACAGTGTCGATATGACGTCGGTTGTGCCACAATCTTTAGCAGGATTCGCATCCATGGTAACATGGGTCATCTACGCAATTACCTTAGATAATACCACAATGCCATAATGCTTCGTCGAAGATGCATCTGATTACGTGTTTGCATATTGAGCGGCTAATAAGATGAGCTTCAAGCGAGCTCCACGTTCGCTGCAGAAGTCAAGATCATCATGAAGATTCATGGGGAAGCCTGGTGGGAGTTTCCGTGCATAATCCCCCTAACGAGGTAAAATAGGCGAGGGGTGTGATAGCTGCCGAGCTGCTATGACGAACGATACAGAGGCCCCAACTTGCCTACTACACTTCCCAATCAGCTGATTCCCAGGGCGAATTGGCGATGATGTTCTGGTCTGCACAACAAATGACGCAAAAACCACGAAGGTCTGCTTGTTGGGGTGGTCTTGGTGGCCTCCCCGACGTGGAGCATTGGTCGTGATGATATTGATGTCAGTGGACCGTCGTAATGCAACGGTTTCCCGATCTCTTGAGTTCTTTGACAGCTAGCGCCATCAAAAGGAACCATAATGAACTTGTTTCAGACTTGTTATCCGGACTATCTGATTCGACATCAATTGACCTGCTTGGCAGCTGCAGTGGGACGGCTCTGCATATCAGACATGTGAATAACACGACGGCTACCGTATCCCAGGCTTGCATTTGGCTTTCGAGCAGGCATCGGGGATTACGGTACCGATTGCCGTACTGTACGGGACTGGACTGGACGTACGTAGCTTGTGGTACTACTGCGTGTACCTAGCTAGCGACCTGGTAACCACACGAACAACTAGACTACATGAAACTGAAATTAGACTAGGACGTCAACCAATACCGACACACGCGGGGCAGCCATCCACCTTATTTTGCTGTTTCCCATCAAACAAAAACTGGAACTACAATCTCCAATTTTTCGCCCCTCCTCCCACCAGTGCCTGTATCTCCCTACCTATCCACACTCACCTTACCTACCTACCTACCCGTCGCCTCTCATAGATGGATGAAGTTGATATGATTACATGCCTATATCCTATTTCTACAGAGGGCGCTCCTTTTTCCTCTATTATTACCGTCCGCCAGCTACCGCCGTACAGTCACACGAGTTGCGCGAGCTACTAGACTTTAACGACGCTAGAAAAGATAGTCGGCTCTCACCAACTTTACTTGCATCGGCATCCAACGATACCTCTGCCAACTTGAGATTTTAGCTCAAGCTCTTGACCACCGCACCGACGACTACTCGTTACCTTCTTTTCGTACCCGTGCAGTACCTATCTGCCTCTGTCATCATTGTCACAAGCACACTACGCTACGATAGCACGACGAGAGGACAACATCTCGGCACTCAACAACCACCTCCTCGCCGCAAGGAGAACCCGACGTTTCCATAACATCTTTGTATTCTCCCCGACTCCCCACAAGACTCGTCAAGACTCTTTGTACTGTATGACCTGCCTTACCTCGGTATCTCTGGCAAAGTCGCATTCGTGGCATCTTTGCTAATCTTGGGCCTCTGGATCTAGCCTGTTCCTGTCGATATTCAATTCGCATTCTTGCTACGACGACGGACTCGATCACTACCCACTCGCACCTGACACCAATTGACCTTATAGAGACTGAAGTATTTTGATATAATCGAAATCTGTGTCGTGTTGCTCTCGCAAGGATCTTCGACAGTTCTCCTGTACATCACAAGCGGCTCCAATTTGACGACAACCTCCTATCAGAGCCCCTCCTTAGCACACCATCTGCTACCGATCTCACCCTCCACTTGGCACATCATAACCAAACATCTCTCCGCTACACTGTTGGTCTCGCTATCTCCGTGGAATGCTTGCTTAACCAACTCTGCAGCCGTATACTTGCTTATTTTTCTCACCCCGGCTGTGCTTTAACCCCACAATGCTGGGTGGAACCGCACTCGGCGAAGAGCCGAACACGCCCGATGAGCTGGCTCACGACCAACCTCTCGGCAACCGGACGTCATTCGACTCGTTAGATTCGTCAGAAGCAAGTACTCCCCTTGACGCTCCTGAGTTCGAACTATCGGCAGACCCGCCCAAGAGGATGCCCTCGCTTCGCTCTGTTTCCGATCCTCAGAACCCCGCCCATTCCATGTCTGCCTCTTCTACGCACCTAGGCGTTCTTTCAACTGCACGACGACCTGGTGCTGCCTCGCATAGCTCGAGTGGTCGCCTGCCTGATGACCTCAGTGCCAAGATGAGAGCTTTCCATTTATCGCGCCAGGGCAGTTCTCCCTTGGCTTCGCAAACAACATCTGGTTCGCCCTCACCCTCATTAATGTCTCCAGCCGGCCCCGTTGCTGGTGGTATAACCAGAAATATGCAGCTACCAATAGGTCTTCAAAGGCCTGGTGCACCATCATTCCCCCGATCAGCGCCTGCTATCAATACCGGATCATTGGGCGGTGGTCGCCTAGCAGGCAAGAGAGGATTTGGCCTCAAGCTCGGAGATATGAATGGAGGCCCTTCACCGGCATCTCCTGTATCCGCAGGCATGGGCTCACAACCACCACCAGTACAAAACGGAAATGGCCATGTTTCCCAAATGAAGCAATTTGAAGAATACATCGACTCGGAAAAGGGTTATTTAACTTTCAAGGGCAAGGCCATCATTACGAATAAGGGAGTTGATTTCTCCGACGGATCAGTTTTTCGGATCTCACTCGACGAAGTTGAGACACTGGACGAGTTGGGCAAAGGAAATTATGGCACCGTTTATAAAGTTCGACATACGAAACCACGTGTCCCACGTTTTGGTCCTGGGTTGGCTAGTTCCAAGCTGGCTTCTCTTCCTAGGCCTCCTGCTATAACAAACGATACCACTGATTTGGCCATCGATAAAAAAACTGGTAGCAATACAGGCATCATTATGGCTATGAAGGAGATGCGGCTAGAACTTGACGAAGCTAAGCTGACGACCATCATTAAAGAACTGGTCATCCTCCACGAATGTGCGTCGCCGTATGTAATCGACTTCTACGGAGCCTTCTTCCAAGAGAGCGCAGTGTACATGTGTATAGAATACATGGATGGCGGTTCGATTGACAAGCTCTACTCAGAAGGTATCCCCGAAAATGTCCTCCGCAAAATTACGTACTGTACAGTAATGGGCTTGAAAGAATTGAAAGACAAGCACAACATTATACACAGGGATGTGAAGCCTACCAACATTCTCATTAACACCCGGGGTCAAGTCAAGATTTGCGATTTTGGTGTGAGCGGTAATCTAGTGGCCAGCATCGCTAAGACTAATATTGGGTGTCAAAGCTACATGGCACCTGAGCGCATTTCTGGCGGAGCTTTCATGCAATCGGGCGCCTCTGATGGAACCTACAGCGTGCAAAGCGACATTTGGAGCTTGGGGTTAACAATTATCGAGTGTGGCATGGGAAAATACCCATACCCTCCTGATGTGTCATCCACAATCTTCAGTCAGCTTAGCGTAAGCCATAACTCATTCGAGAATTTATTCCAAGGAACATTAAGCTAACACGTTATCTAGGCCATTGTCGAAGGTGATCCACCTGATTTGCCAGAGATATATACCCAGACAGCACGCACGTTTGTTCACGGTTGTCTCAACAAAGTGCCAAAATTGAGACCGAACTACCAAGCATTACTGACATCTGAGTGGTTGAAGGATTTATCCATGCCTGAGACAATCGCAGAAGAAGAGGAAGAGCCGCAGGAGAATGATGCCAGCGCGGAAGCCGTCGCTGGTGTGGCTGACCACGTCGATATAAGTCGCTCAAGCACTGAGGATCCCGAGGTTGCATCATGGGTCAAAGAGATATTAAAAAAGAAAGCTAATGGGCAGTATGGCGAGCCCGCCGGCAAGCCAGCTCTCCATGCCGCGCCCTTGGACGCAGTATCCAGCCCAATGGCTAGTCCAGACCTCGTAAGATAGCGCGTGAAGTGGCACGCTACGAATTGACTGTTACAGCCTGAAGGAAGTATCAAATGAAGGGTGCACTGCAATTGTTCGCATTTTGCGGACGGAGCCGGCTCTCTGTCTCAACCCCCTGATGAAATTCGGATTCATTGCATTTGCGCGGCGTCCAGGGTTGTTTTTTTCCAATAGGAACCCAACTAAATCATTGATGCAGCATCGAGTCATTTGAAATTGGGAGAACATGATTGGAGCGACATACGGATGGGAACGTCCTTGTACACGTAATATGGGCTCAGAAAAATAAACATTCTTATTTGGGAAACACATTTCAGGCACAAAGCAACAGTAGAAGGGAAAGAGGAGGACGAGCGGGAATGGAATTTGTAACTGCGCAGAGATCGGGTAGTTTTGGTTAACTGTTCAATGAGGCGGAATGCCGAAGAGACATAATCTGTCCCTGCATTCCTCTATTGTAGCATAGAAGATGGTGAATGAGGAAGAGATAGAGAGAGAAGAGAGATAGGGAGGAAGATGGGTGCATATGACAATTACGTATCCTCCCTCCTATACGCATGCAGAACATAATTAGATGAACAGCTAGTAGTCTTTCAAACGTAGATACGATGAGAAGCAAGTGTGTTGAAAGTAATGCTTACTTTGATGTTAGCTATCTCTTTATGGGGTTAGAAGTGATAATCCCATACAGTCTTATATTTCGAATGAAATATTATAGATATTCACATATTAATCCCTTATTCTTGAGATTTGACCGAGCGGGTATTTACATACAACGTATTAGGCACTTCGTCAGTTATTTAATATTGCATCCATTCACACTGTAATAGCTTCAGAGTTTGACTTCATTTCATAGCGTAACTAGCGATCGAGGTGATCCCTTATCTGGGGTATCGTCAAATTACTTTAACATTATTATCATCGTCGTCGTATGACTTCATCCCGTTCTTCCATCATCACTTCTCCTTTGCTTGCGCAGTAATGAAATAGTAGATGTCTACTGATATGGTTCGTCAAATTACCTCCGCCGGAGACGGCTTCTCGATAGCTGCTTTTAGCATACGGACCATGATGCTCCAAATGCTTAGGTTGCTGCAGAGCCAAGGTGTAACCTGTTGGTTATACGCTCAGAACTTAGGCGTAGTCCTCCTTGACCCGTCGGCTGCCGAGGTCATAGCTTCGTCGGCTTCGCACACTCCTCTTGCGGCCCCAGCGGCGGCCGCTGCTGGCATAATTGTCCTTCTTACCGCGGATATTAACGAAGAAAAGCACGGTGGCGATCAAGAGCGCGGCCCAGGCTCCCCAAGTAAATCCGAACGCGTATGTTCCGATGGATGCACTTCGACCGACGGAAGTAAACTCGTTGCGCATCTTGACGAAGGTCGCGGTCATGAGGGACGCAGCGATGGTGAGGAAGAAGAGTGCGACGGACGACGCCAGGCCGGCGATGGCGGAGCCCAGACGCCCGCAACACGCCACGAAACCTGTGAAGAAGGCCGCCACGGTGAAGAAGAGCGAGATAAGGTAGAACACCCAGCCGAAGCGCCACAGATAAAAGTATGTTTTGCTGGTCGTGTAACCGCCGTAGGACCCGATGAGGCGCTCAGGCAGATTGGCGCCCGTCGGGTTACCGGACCAGGCCCAGCCAACTGGCGGGTCAGGCCATGCGTGGCTGCAGTCTGTGTTGCCTTCGCCGCACACGTAGAAGTAGGTCCATTGCGACACGGCACGCGCTCCGCTTATCCCAGAGGTGTCGGCGGACAGAAAGTACGTTTGTCGGAGAGGTGAGGTTCGCGCCACGCCCGGTAGAATAATGAAGAAAAGGAGCACGATCGAGCCCGCTAGGAAGATGAGGGAAAGCGGCGCAAAGATAGAATCTGGTGGGAGGAGGTAGCTGTTAGCTAATTGCCCAATTTGCACCATTACGAAGCAGCGGCTCATGGGATTATCCTTACTCGTTCGCGCCATCTTAACAACTATGTACCTCTGCTTTCAAGGTCTCGAGTCTGGTCGAGCGGAGATTGGGCTGATGTAGGGTTGGAGTCAGCAAATATGTCTACGAGACATCCTTGGGGTGAATGAATGTGATTGAAAAATAGGGACAAGGGTCGGACCGGACAACAAACAAATTGTCCTAGAATCGACATACCTGCTTGTTTCAACCCTGAACCCGGAGTAGCAAGATCGAGCGTTGATAAAGCGGCTTGTGATGTCTCAGACAAGCATACAGATTTTCGATTGTTGATCTAATCGACAGTCTTTCCAAGACTGTGAGCTTTTTTCCTTTCCGTCAGTCGGCCAGTCTGCCAGTCTAGTCTCAAGCTCCTATGCACCTCTGCCACTTATGTGCAGGTAGGGGTTTATTAGTATCATATAGTAGAGTAGAAGCGAGAGGAATGAAAAAGAGGCTGCCTGATCAAAATATGGGACGACTCTCAGAGGCTGGCGTCCCCTAGCGTGGGTCCCAGAGCGATGATGAAGCGCAAACGTTGCCGGTGGGAACGAGCCAATAGCCCAACCCTCAGCTGCGGGCCCCCATGACGACACTGCTGACAAGCCTTTCTCCGGCCACCCATAGCTTCTTGCCTGGAGCGGCCTAGTGCTGCGTCTTAGCGCCTCGTCTCCGCCACCTGCCGAGCTTGCTTGTTCCTCACTTGTCGGCTCGGCCCCTTCTTAGCGTTTTGCCGGATCCAACGTTTAATATGTGATATAACGGATGGCATCCCTCGACCCAGCGACGTCATCTCAGCCCACGATGGGAAATTCGAAGAACTGCCTTTTATAGTGCACAGCGGTGTGGAAATGGGGACATCCTGTATTTTATACACCCGCCATCTGCACTTTTGTTTAGCTTTCTTCAAGCATTTGTTTGCTCGGCAAATTTCCTTAAGAAACCAATGAGTCGCTGAGTTGCCATCGGCCACGTTCGTGTTTCGTTCCGCGGTACCCGAACCCTTGCTCATGTTCCTGTATGGTGTCCCTAATCCCCGACGGCAGCTTGTTATCAACGCTGATCTGCTATACCACTAAAGATTTGCACGGCAGATGCACGGGAAGGATCTGCAGGGATCGACGGGCGAACAGTAATCTCTATCTTCGCCATGACCATTCTACTAACGGTCTTCTACTAGACTAACTTAGACTTATAAGCTCAAGAAGGTTCCTGCTATACTTAGTCTGGTATAGATATTACGTTTCATCAGATGACAGTCTATTTTTGATTTTCGGCCAGGTCAGGTACCTTTGATAACTAGGATATGTGCAATAGCTTACAATAGTTTTTGTTTTGTCGTCGGATTCCTTCTAATTCCAGGCGTATGAAAAGTCACAAATTACTTACAATATATATGCTCTACTTATATAGCGCTAAGCAATATGTTCGTATAATTATATTGATTTCTTATGTTGCTGTCTCTACTTCGTTACTAGACGATCGACTAGGCCAGACAATCAATTCACCGAACCCTTCCAGGTATCATGCCTTATAGTTTTAAGTCTATTATCTGGACGAATACTCTTATAACATCTGTACCTTTGATTTATTACTGTGGCCTAGCAGTTTATGTTATCGTCTTATCTACCTAGGCACTAATAGGTTATCTCTGCCTTCGATCTCAGTATCGGTAAAGTTCGATCATATACCTTATATTCCTCAATACGATAGCTATTCCTTCATGATTCCATATTTAAGCAAATGGTATCCCATCACAATGCCCAAATGGTTTAGTTAATAAGTGTAATATTGTACTATTTGAATAAACTCTTGTAGGGATAGCCGAGATATTTCACTGATTGTCGTCCTATACTGCTGTGAGTAAATTTGGATGGTGTAACCTAACAATTCTGCAAAGTGTGCTAGTATATAGTGTAGATTAATTCCATCACACTTTCACCATGTGAAAATATTTCCCATTTCCTGGAGTTTGCCGATCCTTGTTCGCGGTGTGCTCTATTGAAATATAGCCGCTCGTATACAATTGCTATTTAGGGTATAATTAAATATGAATGTATGAGGTAAATCTACAATGCTATATTCTATAAAGTCGCAATACCGAAACATCGGCTAGGAATGAGGCTTTAGCTTAATGATAATACAGCAAGTTAAAAAACCGTATCTCATCTGACAATATATCTCATGGATTATACAACTTTCTCGCCGTAATTGGTATATGAGTATAGTAGCAATAGTGTTCTAAGGGATGTCATCTCTGGGCTTAGTGCAGTAGTCCTGATCTATCTAAGAAACGTAAGAGCTATCGAGTTTCAATAGGATATGAGACTACTCTGCGTGCTTCGCTGCCTTTCAATAGTACTCTTTGGCGAAGGTGCAAATTAAGAGTGCGTTAGCAAGTTAGAATCTAACTTAGCGAGAAAACCAGCCTATATCGTTATGTAAGAGTGGCGAGAAATAGAGAGAGTGCCCCAATCTGGAAACACTATACAAGTTATTATCTAACACACAAGCTTGTCTAAGTTAGTGTAGCATAACCTATATCTCCCTACATTGATTTGAACTGTCGCCCAATTCCTTCTAAAGTCAGAATGACATGCTATCTATTCTCTTTAGTTAACTATCAGTATCAGTTTTGAGCTTGCGTATGCCGCGTTTCTAAGTGTCTCATCTAATGGGCTCTAGCCTAGACACTAATAAGAAGATGGGCATGACTTCACAGCTACCCTGAATCTTATTCGGATTGATAAATCACCGCAACTATCGGTGGCTAGCTTTTCGAACATTAGTGAGCCGTCCTAATACCATGTTGAGGCTTTGGTACTTATATTGGCCCCGAGTATTTCATATAGTTATCTGATATCGTAGGTAAGAATACGCGTGCCCAAATTTATCACAGCTTCAGCTTAGCATTTATAGACTCACTGAGTTTAAGAATTTTTTCAGAAACCGAGAGAACTGTACGGTTACTACGTATTATGGGAAGCTGTTCCAGAATATTTTATGTACGGGAACAAATCATGATATAGAGCGAGCGCTTAAAATAAGTGAGTCATACAAGTAGTTCAAAGATGAAACTGAATTGAGTAGCGAACGTTAAGTGTCAACAAATTCTCGGATACGTTCGCAGAATAACAATGAAACCTAATTTTATCTAAGTGAGACGAATGTTACTTTAGCTACGCTCAATATAGTCAACATGTCTTCAAATATATTATTTTTTTTAGCACACTTATTTCGTTTTTAATATCGTATTTAGCGTAGGTCATCGCGAAGATGTTATTTCAAACAATTGTCAGAGATACGACCTCGTGCGATAATTGCTCTACGTTTTCAGAGCTATCTGACGTGGAGTACCCTATTAAATTGACTCGCAGAGACACGCCATTTACAAATCAAATAATACATATAAACCTGCCAGTCAAGGAAAATTTAAGAACATGAACGAACGACGTAAGTCTATGGTAAGGACGATCCCAGACAACCAAAGAGATCGCTTTCTTTAGTGATGCGGCGGGAACCCGAGAAAGTCAGCAAATAGATAAGATGAGCATTAACACGTAAATGCTTCTACCCAAAATTCTAGCTAAAGACACATTCAGGCCAAGACCACAGAGTACAGCAATTATAAGTGACATAGTCAATGCTAGAGGGAAGGTTAGAGAATAAGAGTTTAGGTGTGCATGCAAGGGAAAGGAGATGTACCTTTAATACCAGTGTAAACAAGCTGATTGGCGCACATAAAGATATGTACTTATTACTACATTAAACAGCAGATAAGCGTGTAATGATGCCTGGCCCGGAGGGAGCGGTGTAAAGTATAAAATGTATATAATTAAAAATACGTGCTTGCCCTGGAGCCCTAGGGTCGTAAACTAAGCGATTATACTGTTTCGATCCGGGGTCTTTGTTAAATAGGAAAATTTGATAATGCAAGGTGCCGACTCTTACTGGCTATACTCTATCAAAACCGGAGGAGCAGAACAAAGCGCCTTAAGCAAAGAAAAACAAGTAGAAGAAGAGAAAGCAAAGTATTTTACAAATGTATCAGGGTAGACAGGCATATACTTCCGCTTATATCCTTCATTTTCTTTAAAAGATCCAACACCCTGCTTCACTGGCCAACTAGGCGTTGTTTTTGGGCCGTTTATTTCCAGTCTTAAATTTTGGTCCTTCCTCAATAAGAGTAGCAATAATGTTTTGCTCGGTTACCAATCTGCTCGAGGTTAGGATCGCGAACTGGGAGATAGCCTTGAAGAACCTAGATGGTTGAAAATCTTTCGCAAATAAAGACACCAAACCGTAGTCTTGACTACAGCGGTGAACATCTATAGTTACTTTCGTTGGAATATCGGACTTCTCCAGTAAATGCGAGATGTTGATCTCGGGTTTGCTGCTGTCAGAGAATCGGCATACCCCAACGCCTAAATGATGTGGAGTGCCGGCACGTTGCCTATTAACAAGTACTGACATAAGTACTGTGAACTTGTAATAGCTAAGTAGAAAATACACTCGAGTGTAAGTATGCATAGCTAGACCTATACTTGAAAGTTTGACTTTTCACCACAAGAAGAAAAAAAAAAAAAAAGTAGTAGTAGTAGAGCAGCACGTTGCTTGAGGGCTACTCCACAGACGGTAGTAAATGGCCGAATGGGCCATTAAGAGTGTCGGGCCTATAAGAACGAGTAAACAGTTTACCATGTCACCATAGGAGCAAGCATTGGGGTCTCCGACAGAGCTTGTGTTGTCTACTAAGACCAGGAATGGACTTTAGAGTCCTCCACGAATACCATCTAGGTGGACCTTGAATACGGCTGAAATTATGTGGCGCTAATCCCCGAGAATTCTTGTTGGTATATGAGAATTAGCCAAAATTACATTCACTATGCTAGAATGACACAGATTTTGGACTTGTTTGGACTTGCTATTAAGCTTTCGACAATGTCACGCTCATCTCTACCTGTGGTAGCTATGACTACGATACTCATCTTAAAATTTGAGTGAAAGATAAGACATACGTCGAGTCTTGTTATCACAGCGAACTTGTTAGCTCGGTTATATGCTACTCGAGGTAGCAAATGTTTGATATGGGTGATAGGAGAGCGGCAAAGCCTAGCCTAGTTAAAATGTTGGCATAGCTGGGCTCGAAGCCCGTTACTCACGCTTCTAGATCAGTTTTGTCACTCACTCTAGCCTATATCTCAAATTCTCGCTTGGACAATTCAGCCATGCATTATCTCATGGTATGGAATCACGGGAACCTCTCGAACCTCGTATTCACTTTAAAACTATTTGTTGCACCATTGCCTTGACTTAGTGTCACACACCACATAGGAATAATTCTCACCGAGTTAGCAGTAGCAAACACGAGTCAGAAACACTTTAGCACTTACCTCTTCTATTCTATACCGTTTTTTTATTACATAACTAAACCGCAATTATATACTATGCGAGCGCCATCAGCATTGGCACGTGGTCATCTGACCTGGGCTATCTGTGGTGTACGTACCACAGCCACCCGCACAGTCCTACATAGGCATGACTCGCGAGTATGACATACGTTCAGGTTGTCTTACTCCAGGCTCGTTGTCACTGTGGTGCTTTGAACTAGAGTGTGATGACTTGAAGCCAGTCAAGCAAGCACCTCTTCAGACTATCACATAAAGTCTGACGCCAAGCGGTGACATGGCGTAGCTAACTGCCGGCAACTCCTTCCCGAAACCCGGAATTGCGAGGGCGTAATGCAAACACGGAAAAAACGGTATTCACTGGGTCAGCAGGACGGTCTATGTATACGCAGGAGGGTGAGATGAGGCACGTCCAAGTGCAGTTTCTCTACTGTAGCTGCAGCGCAGATACCTAACCTGATTTCAACAATAGATGAGTAGGTAGGTAACTTGGACGTAATTTGGATGTTATTCTAATAATATAAACTTGTATTATGTTGCATCGTGCTATTAAGCAGCGCCAACAGGAGAAAAAAGGATATCATAACACAGATAGGACCTCGGCTTTCCCGCCATGGTGCAGCTCTGCTATGGTGCTTTACGCAAGGGTCAGTCCCCTTGTTGATTTGACGTAGCATACCCCTTTTCCCGGCGGAGTTTTTGTCGAGAGAAAGGGGCAAAAGGAGGGAAAAAAGAAAAAAAGAAAAATAAGAACAGGATACAACCTAGTAAAAATAAAATAAAAACATCTACTGAAACAAAGCGTTCCTGCCAACACTGTCACTTGGCTCCGTCTTTTTGTTAGCCGCAGGGCGGAGCCGCGGCGCGGAGGACCCGGGACGCCAGAGCTTTCAGCACTGAAGCTCTTATTCGCGGTTTTTTTTTTCTGATAGGGGGGACGACGCCGCAAGCAGCTGTAGCTTACGAGCCTGCCCTGTGGCGGTAAAGCTGCATGTAGCCTGTAGTCAGTCTCCTCTTACGCTTCGCCTGCTGGCCGGGCGCTGCCACATTTGCTGCTGCTGTGCCACGGGGGCTTCCGTTGCTGCGAATGGTCGAGAGGTACATATAGTAGCATATGCTTTGTGTATGAAATGATGCACTTGCTTTATCATGGGATGAACCCATAGAAGTATAGGAACCCGAACCCCTCCTTTTATTTACCTTTGTTGAAGATGTTACGTCGACATGCATGCCCTGTATGATGTTTCATATACTGATAAGAGGGATGTAACGACAGCATACATTTCTTGTCCCCAATTCTGATACCCTCCTGAAGTGTGTGTTGTGTGTGTGTGTGTGTGTGTGTGTGTGTGTTTCCCCCGTATGTATACCTGCCCGCTAGTAAGCGAAAGGTATGATCGATGTATACTTACTCGTGCCAAGCAGCTCGGGTCTTCCATGCATAGATATATGCTGTTCTGTCGTACCCGTCCGCGAGATAATGTCACGTAATCTATCGGTCCAAAGCGCACGGTCTGTGGTCTGGTAGCCGAGCGAGGTAGCAGCAGTGTCATATATGTCATATTATCATATTCGGCCTGTATGCAAGCAAATCAGTATTTGGTAACTTTTGGGATATGTATGTATGCCCGCATGCACGCACGAGCGCGACCCGCCGCCGCCGCCGCCGCCCGTTGTCGGCTGCTTGAGGCAGGACGGGGACAGGGGCAGGAGGCTTTCTCCGGGTCTAGAAGCCCAGCGGCATAGCAAAATATGCATTTCTTTCATTACTGTAAAGCACGCCAATCTCCAAGCTCTTCGAACTATCCACCACAGGGGAGTACAGTGTCAGGATCATGAGGTGTATATGCTTGAAGGACAGGTAGACAACTAGCGGCCTCGCAAGCCAAGGAGAAGTACAGGAAGAACTAGGACGAGAGCAGCAGTGGACCTCGCAGCTTATCTATATACTTTACGTTCCATAATTATCAAAAACATATGTCATGGCGATGAGGTGAAGTATCCTGGGACGTACAGGTCTCTCTCACTGCTGTGTTGTTTGCGAGCGCATCGTCATGATCGTCCAAGACTGATGTGGCTGCGTGCCACCATGGATAGATGCATGAAGGCGTATGAAGAGACGGAAACATCCGCGGAAGTGCTTGTCGGGAACTAAGCATGCAATTCCAGTTTATTTTCCTTTCCCTCGCTCGATAACACAATGCGCTATGGGTTTTTTTTTATAAACCAGGTTGCTCAAGCTATGTCGTCCTTTACCATGTCTTTGATCGGCGTATCTCCCCTGTCCCATTGGCTTATTAGGCCCTGCTTGCTGTGCAGGCAATCTCATTTAGCATTCTTATCCAGGCAAGCCATGGCAGGGTCTTGAACTGTTTTTAACTTACAGCTGAGCTAACTGCTTAAGTGGAAAAAGATAGATTGGATTCTCAGACGGAAAACGATTTCCTTCGACTGTCTATAGAATTGAATAAAAAATAATCAAGATAAGGATAACACAAAGTCCCGTTGTAAACACGGGTTTACCAGTAAATTGATATTTATTATGTTAAAGAAATAAAGTAAGTATAATTAATAACTTATAATATAGCGGTTTATAGGTGATGAGAGCTGCTGTACCCCACTACTGCCTTACTTTTGGGCTAGCCCAGCCATCTGTAATTGGAACGATGACTTCATACCCGGTCTTGGCCATCTATAAAATCGGCAATTAAACATGGGTTTCGCTGCTTGTCATTATAAATGTCGAGCACCAAAACACGAAAAGTGGAGCGACTGGAAGATGTTTCAGGTATGGCAAACCCCCTACTCTCTCTTTCTGGGCCCTGCCTAGAGAAAGTCAAAGCGTTAATCCTACAGTATATGACGCAGCTGCAGTTATGACTTTAGCTACACGTAGAGAAGACCGTAGCTTCATTCGGGGAGTATTCCTTTTTGGTACGCGATAGCACTCCCGTACAACTAGACCCATACATACCCGTTGTGGCCCTGCGGTCACTCGGGTTGCCTGTAGATCATATCAAGGATGGAGCTGGCTCAGCTCGACCTTTATTATTCTTTTTTGTGCTGTTGTGGGACGGCCCGGAAGCGAGTGTGACGCTGAAACGTTTTCTGCGCCAATGACCTCGCGGGCGCGCTTGTTGCGGAAGAGTTGCTTTTTTTCTCGCTTTCAGAGTCGCCCTCAGTGGCTGCCGACAATGTCGCTCGATGACGAGCTGAATGCTATTTACGGCTGGGGAGAAGAGAGGTGTGTGTGTGTGTGTGGTTCGTCACCTACCAGTGTTATACGTGCTGACTGGTTTCCGAGATGAACGACCGGATATTGAGACGAACATGGACTAAGGGGGCGGCCATCCTCGACGAACACAGAAGAGACCAAGAGGGGGCGCTTGGCAAGGAGATTGGTTGTTGTGTTGCACATGAGAAGTTATTCAGCTTGTAGCTTTGCCCTTGGCTTGCTGCAAGGTCACCAGGAGGGGGGCGAATGAAGCATAGCTGTGATGGAAGCTAAACATATTGACACGTACCTGTTCGTGTTGCCACCTTTCATTTTACAAAAGCAGACTTCCTCTCGGGCGATCCGGCTTATCACTCATCTCGAGCTACATGATAGATCGTTAAGATAAAGAGGCTGGCTGGAGTCTTCTACAGTATTAACGCTGTGGTACTCGAGGGTGGTAGATTTGAACGTGACCTATCCTCTCTGTGGCCGTTGGATCCCGGGGAGTGCGATAACAAAGGGGAAACTTTGCCGTCCTCGCAAACAAAGAGCTGTTGGCTCGTGTTTAGATCTGCCGTACTGCGTCAGGATTGTTCTGCACGTTTCCGTCGACGGTTGAGCCGGTCTCCATATGCTCTGGGCTCATCTGAAATCGTGCGCCATGGTTCACCGGGCATATTCGATGTGTGTGGCGAGCCATAAGTCATGACAGGTTTCGACGGCTGGTGTACGTGACGAAGAGGTAATTTAGTCAGGAAGTCGAAAACGCGAGCCTCTGTAAACTGAGACACCCGTCGAGCTTTGTAAGATTCTGGGCAGTGGTGGAACGTATGCCTTGGTTTTCCAATGGCCTGACATGCGCTAGTTTTCGCTGGGTTTTAGTGAAGGTGGTCTCTTGGAAAATAATTCTAAATGTTTGAAGATTATGAATTCATTCTGTTTGCCAAGGAGTTGCATAGCTCCACCTGGCTGCACTGAGGGGAGGGTAGTACTGGCAGATCGTACCGCATGTTGATCCGGCAAAACAGGTATTATTTCCCCGATACGGCAGGTTTTTTGGGGGTGTTTTGTTCCTTATTTTGGTGTTCATCCACCACCAAAACATACAAGGACATAGGCGTGAGCAGCGCAGAGCAAAATATAATGGAGTACAATACAGGATGGAAGACTCCTTCGCGACCCAGGAGGTAATTGAGACTATTAAAAAGTACCACACCCCAGCCTGTGGATAGGATACTTGTTTCTTCATAAAAAATCAGTATTGGCTGAGTGACATCTCGTATATCGTAGATCTTATGGTTGGCGGTGCATAAAGTTCAGGACTGACATGGGCTCAGTAGGATCTTCCCCCTTGTTGTACAGCAAGACAACATCCCCCAGCAATATGCTGCAGGTCCCTCTTCCAGCCCCCAGAGCGAAATGCATGCGAGACTCGTAAATGTTATCCAAGCCCAGCATTGGTCAAATTAAGGGACCCAGTTGTAAAATATACCATAACGCTCTGTTTTTATTATTGAAGAAGTGCTTCGAAAGATGATTGAATTTAAAGCGAGAACTTTATACTAATACCTGATGATCAAATATTCTAGTAGTGAACTTTTGGGGGCAATTGTTTTTCTTTTTGGGTGCTGGTTTATGGTATTAAATGTCTGAGCTATTTGTGAGCGCATAGATTTCGAGCTCTATTAGGTTAATTATTTTGGCCAGTGCTGACTAGGCCGTTGACCGACCTCGCCGAAGTTGTTTGAATCTAAATATCGGCCTCTTATCAACTATACGCGTACTAAATGCAACAGTGTGGATACGAGTGAGTGCAAGGTTAGAAGCTCTGGGTAGGGAATTGGTTCCTAAGCTATTGGCTCAGGATGGGGAGCGGATTTTACCAGCATGCAAGGTTTCCTCCGCTTGATGGCGAGCATACAACTATGTGATAAGAATATTAAGCGGCACAAACAGGTAGGTATACTTGGGGTGGGATAGGCAATGTCCTGTTGACCAGTTAAAGTTGATCGGCCTCGGGGTTCAATCTGGAGCCGGCAATCATCGTGAGATCCTGGTTGCTTTAGAAGCCAAGTGGACTGTCGTGTTGCAGCGGTGGCGTACATAATGCGCCGAAGCAGCCGGGAATCGAATCCCCCAGACGCCATAGTTCCATTTTTCTGAGGTCCGTCGTTGGGGAGCTGGGACCGTGCCAAAACCCTGGATATCTAGACAGGGAAACCACATCGTAGGCTGCGTAGACCAACAGCCGCCAGGAGAATTGGCGGGCTACGGGAGAATGCGAACGCTGAGTTTCGAGTCTAGCGAAGCGATACGGCCTGCAGCTGTACTATTGGCATGGGTTTTGGGGACCCTTCACCAAGGCAGGTCACGCATCGATGCCAAGGACGCAATCTATTTTCATCAGAATTTGGAGTACTTGACTTATCTATGTCGTCTCCGCGATGTATTTTAGCGTAGATATGCTATGTTAGTAGTGGAGTGAGTCGTCTTGCATTTGGCCCAAGGAACTAGTATTATGTACGCTGGGGGAGAGGAAAGACGGGGTTGACGTTACAATAGAGTGAAGCCGGCTATAGCTCAAGTCATAACGGTATATATATCTGAAAGAAGCTTTCTTAACGGCTCCCACCGAGTGCTCCGGATTGGTTGTTTACCTAATATGTCGTTGTTTTTTGTACATGTATCACATACGAGTCCGAGTTCGAGTCCGGGCACGGTCTCGTGACTCTACTAACAAAGGCCGTAGCTGAATATGCCCCATTCTTGTATCTAGTCGTCAGTGGTATTATTAAGCTACACTCGATCGCCTTGGGTTTGCCGGCCGCGCGCCCGGTTATAGTATTGCAGGAGATCCGGGTCCCATTGTGACAGAAAGCAAGTCGCAGTATGCTTTGTTGGATGACTCCATCTCACGGCATCTTCTCAGCCCTAGTAGGCTGCAATCTACGTAATTCTTGTTCGAGATCCGTGCCTCTCTCGTCCTCGGATATTTACGGGAGTGAGAGGCAACGTCAAGCTTTCTGATCGTCGTCTTGGTCAAGATCCTATTTAGACTACGTGTAGCATTGGTTAATATGTTTATAAGCTTCTATACTTAGAGGATAGCCGAAAGGATAACTGTCGGCGCAACGCTAAATTCTAGAACAGCAAACATACGGTAGATCCATGAGGCTACCATAGAATACATATGACAGTTTGACTTGGTTGACTGTCGATCAGAGCCCATCGATCGGATCAGCCCTCGCCCTTGCTCTCGAAACTGAACCTGGAGTATTTCCTATATCAGTATTTCCTTGGAGTAGCCAGCATACATAATCTGCTAGCGCCGCGCTAACAATCATCATCCTAGCCGAGAGGTCTGACCTGTCTTGCATTGCTAAGTAGCTAGCTGGCTGGCGAGCTGGCTGGCTGGGTAGAACCTGGTCATGGTCATCACCCACCGTTAGCGACTTCGCTAGCACTTAGCAGGCGAACAGCGTAACCAATTTTAGCCATCACATCTGCCCTGGTCATGCCGTGTTACCGTGGCTTTTTCTCTCCACAATGGTCTCGGCTTCACATACTACAGTACCATGCCAAGGGTTGATGCTATCTCCGTGCCGCTAAGGAGCAAGCTGTTTTATTGCTTGAATATGTGTGTATAAGCATTGAAGGGAGGGGCGTTGCTGGCGTCAATACTTGTTGCAGCTCTTGTCAGCCTGTTATACGTCGTTACCTTGTCAAGCGTCGTCTGCGGTCTTTTGCTGCTGAGCGTCGGTTGGCGTTGGCTTTGGGTTTGGATTTGGAGTTTGACGGCGTTGCGGTAACTTCCGAATTGACACGATTCGTAGTGAACCGTCTTAATAACAAGAGCCGGGCGGACGATCGGACTAACAGTAGCTCGATCACTGCGTACCAACAAGCGGTATTGTCCGGGGCATCGCTTCGTCACAAGATAAAACGGGTCATCTATCTTACCGCAGCGTGCCCTAGCTCTCCCCGATCAATACTTGGTGGGACAGTAAGTCTACAGCATTGCTGACGACTGGGCTGTCGTAGTGATAGATGGCGCAGTACGCCTAACGATCGCCCGGTAACCTCACAATCCTGCGCAGTAGAAAACTCTAATTGTGGGATGAGCTGACGAAGATACCAGTATACGGACTCTAGAGCTAAGCGGCTGATGCCAATATACCCTAACCCATCGCGTTCAACAAGACCGGGGTTAACAGACCTTATTATTCAGGGTTGTGTTAGGGGGCGAGGCCTCTATGCTGCCAATCCACGTCTGGGGAAGTACAAGATGTATGCCGTACCGGAACGGTACGGCTATAGGCTGGCAATGCGATAGCATGGGAACTGTGGACAATGAGGTAAGGTATATGAGTATTCCGCTTTTTATCGGCCCGAGATGAAGCTATTAGAACCCATCATTGTCGGACAAAAAGAATAATCGCGTGATGATGCCCTACAGTGAGCGCTGTTGTCAAGATGACGAACCCATCGAACTGTGGTCGAAGTACGGTAGGCGATGGTAAGTGGCTTGTTTGGAGCCTTTGGCTCGGGTCGTGCCTGGATCTTGTATACAGCTTGTTGGGATTCAGCCGCCGACGCCAATACCTGCTGTGGCGCGTGTGAACGTCCGACGGTGGTTTCAATATCGGTAGGGCTTCTCTCGCCGTACAAGTTGTTGACAACCGTGTGGAGACAAGAGCCCTGATCTCGATACCTAATGCAACAGTTTGCGAACTAGCTACGCTTTCATCGATGGTGAGGAAATATTCGGTTGCCCATGTATCAAATATCCCTACTGACCGGCTCTGGGATGGTGATAAGCTCCTTGCCTTATTGTTTGCAGCAAGTGTTTCTGTCATCTACTGTATCTACCTGGTAGCATACTGGTAGCGTACCTGAGACGTTCGCTTCGATGCTGCGTTCTTGGAGATGTTCTAGAGTGCAGAGCAGCGATCGTTACTCGATAATCCTTGGTGGAGAATCCACGTCCCATCATGCCAGACTAGGGGGTTATGCAGAGCACAGGCCCCCTCGGACGTGATATGTAGTAATGCTTTTTTCCTTTCTTTCTCTTTTACTCTTTTACCAACGTCCAAGCCTATCTCTGTACGTGTGTAATAATAAAACATCTTCCCTGCGGAGATAGGTGGCTCTAGTAGCGAGCATCTTGTGTCATCTCCTCGTAGCAGGAAATTCCATCGTCTAGCTGCTTGGGGTGTCCTGAAGTCTCGCATTCACACTGACTAGGCGTAACTCTCGATATGCGGTATGACGAAGTATTGGCATCGCTGACTATCTTTATTGAAAACCAGTACTGTTTCACTATCTACGGGATGTTAACATACCTCTGTAATGCGGATCTGCTTGTTAGGAAGTTCCGAGACGAGATGTGAGGTATTTGCATGGCGGCTTATGCAATCGCCAACTCAAAGCCAAGCATGGGTGCTGTACGTGTAAGCATGTATGTACTACTGGCAACTGACAAGGAGGAGACGTATTACAGCAGACTATAGAAATATATCAGGTAATAGTATAATAATAACGCCAATAGGCATAGGCATGTATGCTATATCAATTCCCGGCGTGCCATAGTAACGAGGTATTACATACATACTGGCACACATAGAATACCTGCCTGTATACCTCCCCTGGACCTAGCTAGTTTACTATTCTATAGCTCATATCTTTAAGTCTGATTATTTCTCTAGGTACTATAGGCCTATGGGCTAAGTAGTGCCTGTACGTACATTTACACACGCACACCTTGGACGGATGCTAGCGATGGGTAGGATGGCTGCTGCTGCAACCCGCTTGTGACCTATCCCATCATCTGTCATCCCGTGAAATAAATCAATGATGGAGAGGAGGACCCGTCGCCCTTCAGCTGCTTTCAAACAAAAAGCCCGCCGCAGTACCGAGTCTCTGGGTCCTCTCCTCGCTTTCCCTTCCCTCTCTTTTTCCCATCTATCTTCCTTTGGCGTTGCTGCTCTTCCCCCCTTATCTCTCCTCCCTGTCTCATTGTCCCCCGTGTCCCCTGGACTGTGTCCATCGTGCTGCACTCCACGACCCCAAGCTCTGGCACTCACTATCTCACCATTCATTCCAAGTCTCTGACTTCAAAGCAAAGAAACAAGGCTGTAATTTGTCAAATGAACCTCGCACGACACGTACGCCCCCCAACTGGACTGGTCGACTTTACAAAAACGTGTCCGTTAGGTCGCTCGGAGGCATTGAGGTGTTAAGGTCGTGGGCTCCAAGCTGGCGCGACAAGAACAGGAAACGGTCTCGCGCTCTGGTTCACCAGCCAGAGTCACGGGCGGCACAGGCATAGGGGCCGGGATAGGCGTAGGCATGTTCCGGGCTCAACCGACTCCATATGGCCAATTCATTCCCTATGGACTTCACATGAACAACGCGGCGATTCCTAGTTACACATTTGCATCGACCCCTTTGCTAGCACAGTTCGGCGAACGACATGTTGGCGGGTCTCCAGGTGGTGATGGTATAGGAGGTGCAGGTGTAAGAGGTGGACCACCAGCCACTACTGACGCCTTCGCTGCTTCGCCTAGTAATTTCCACGCCGCCGGTGGTGGTAGCGGCAATGCAGGCAGTATTGGCACCTCCACCACAGGGGCCGCTAGCGCTAGCAGCTACAGCGGCAACAACAACCACGGCAGCGGCCACACTCGTCCCGTCTACAACAATAATTCGATACCCCGCCACAGTCGCTATCATCGTACTCAACGGCAACAACACCAACACCAAAACCAACACCAACACCAGCACCAGCATCAACACCTGCGCCACCCCACTAACCGTGATCACGCTCTCCGCCACGAGATGGACCAGCAGCAGCCGCTCGACCAGAGCGAAATCGCTCGGCAAGAAGCTGCTGCGAGAGATTACAAACCTCAGCTCGAGGTTAGTATCTAATTCCTCTAACCTTAAACATCTACCCACCTCTCCACCTCTCCACCTCTCCCACGCCACGTAGCCTGCTCGAGTATAATGAGGCGTACACATGCTCGAGACGATATCCTCGATGTTTGCTTCCACGCTTCATGTCAATCAGCATATTCTTTCTCTTCATCTACCATGACACGTCTATTCTAGTCCTGATCTCTGTTGCTTCTGCTAGATAGCCCTTTTCCTTGCAAAAGTCTCATTATATTGTCGGATCGTGAAATGTCTAAATGCTCACACTCACTGCTCACAAACAGGGCCCTCTGGTCGGCGAAAAACTGTCGAGCCAAGCCATCGCAGAAGAATACGCGGGGGCAGATCCCATTTATGTCGCCAAAACTATGGTCAGTTATAGTTCACACGACTGTCAAGCTGAGACCTGAAATGTTAACACTCTCTTCTCATCTCAGGCCTTGACACAGACGTATTCACACTATCGGCCTATCCTAGGAGACGGTAACTGCGGGTGGCGAGGTAAGTTTCTCAGTCATCTCGGACTGTTGCCATTCTACCTGTCGTTCCATGCCCTTCTAACCTTATACTCCGTGCATCCCGAGCGTTAATCAACGCCGAGAAACATGGCAATGTGTCCTGCAAGTGCATCTTGATCGATCAAGTACCCAGAACGACAGCATCGCCACTATAGTCACAGACGCTCACTTCGTCTATGATGGAACCCTATCAGCGCTAACTCATATTACAGCCATTGCATTTGCTTACTTCGAGACCTTGGTGCGGTGTAGTGATATAAACTTAGTCCAACACGAGTTGAAGCGGATGACGGAGCTGAACGATTACATTGAGAAGGTCGGCGGTCAAGATCCCTCCATGTTCGAGCTTATGGTATCGGACACCTTCGACTTATTCAACGACATAATTCTGGCCATGTCTGAGGGCAATGATCCTATGCCTAGTCTTATGGCTAAGTTTAATGAGGTATATATCTCATCGTGCCTTGTTTATCACCTTCGTCTACTGGCGTGTTCTCAGCTGAAGGGTAACGCTGCTCACTACGAGCCGTATCTCGCTGGTAATCTCCAAGATTATATCGACGCTACGGTTATGCCTGCCAACAGAGAGATTGATCATATTTGCCTGGTCCTGCTCCATGCTATACTCTTGAAACCCGTTAACATGGTGCTCGAAATTGCCTACTTGGATCGCAGTGAAGGCACCCAAGTTACTGTGCACCGGTTCTCCAATGAGGCAACTGAACAGGATTCCTCTACCCTAGGTCCAATCATATATCTTTTATATCGACCAGGGCATTACGATATTCTTTATCGCGATTCCCAGATCCATATCCCCTCAATTCCGTCTGGGCCGACACCCGTCGACCTCCAGGTCCACCGGGTAGCCTACAACGATCAAGATTTCCAAACCCAAGAACCAGCATTACAAACTGCGTACGATATGGACATGAGTGGGCTAGCTGTCCTGATCCCGGGGTTTCCATCAGGCCTGTCGCCGCCGCTGGGCGTCCCGTCAACAACGCCCTCTCCGATGACAGATCCGTATGCCCCTTCCCCTTCCTCGTCTTGGGTTCCTCAACACTACTCACCTGAGAGTATATCCGCGCCACCTCCACTGCAGCCGAGTCCTCCACTTCGCTTCAGCAAATACAACTTTCCGAATCTACCAGAAATGGCAGCGGAGAATAATAACAACTACGAACCCACGCCTATGACCAACACATTCAAGAATAGTCATTACAACGTGGCACATTATAACAATTTGCATTTTCAGCCCGAAATGTACAAACCGGACGCCGAGGAGGAGCCCCTAAGTAGTGGGAGTGGGAGGATCGGGGGTCGAAAACGGAGTAGTGAGCATTGCTCTGGCATAAAAAGGGAGAAGCAGGGATAGAGGAGTTCTCGTGTCTTGCTTGCTTACTCGCTTTGGCCTGGGTTGCATTTTCGGATCGGCGGCGCGGCAGCACTGACTTACTCTTATTTTCTTAGTTCTTTTCATACTCTCCCTCGATCTCGAAATCTGGCGTTACCAGAAGGGCCAATCTGAGCAGGTACTGCATGGGTGCGGGCGCACTGACACGTAGCAATCGATCTGCTACGGCTTTTCGCCAGCGCACCGGCCATTGTGGCGATACACTGAGACGAGAACACGACAAGGTAATTATGCAATGCGGCAGCAGTTTTAAGGAGGCAACCTAAAAGAAGCAGGAGGTCACGAGTAGTGGTATTGAATAATGATTAAAGGACAAGCAGAAGAAGAAGAAAAAACCAGGTTGAAACGGAAGCAAGAGGCCACCGTCAAGCAGGGGTTTGATTGAGCTTGCAAATGGAATGCTCTCAATATCTAGACCTAGTTGAGCTAAGGAGAGCAACACTGCGAAAGTTTGAAGACGGAACAGAAACTTACACTTTGAAGTCCTGCGATGTCAATAGCGGCCTTACTCAGCTTGTGCAACCAGCAGCACGGCGGTGGTGAAGTGACTAAGATGAGAATCATCAACAGCAACTCAAGACCGACAACGCCAGTCACGACCTATCACCCGGCGTTCCGTTGTGACGAATGATCGGCAGCAGCAGTAACGAGACAAGGATGCACCCAGCTGGTATTCTTTAAGCCACCTAGCTGCAGATTTGGGCGCCTCACCCGATCTCGGACCTGGATTTATTTCTTGGGTTGTTTACTCATGCTTCTGTTCTTGGTTCGATAAGCCGCGGCCTATTAAACTTGGTGCGCCCTGTCCCGCTGCTGCATAATGAATGCATCAGCCTCGCGTGCCGCCAATCTTGGTTGCCAGAAGCCTCCGAGGCGGTCAACGACACTTGACGCTACCTTTGCAAGCCAGACTCTCTGACCTCTGATTTTCTTTCTTGAACGATGTACTGCTTTGAGCATTTAATCATGGGGGTTTTCCTTGGTTATTAATCTAATAAGTACCTGTACGATTTTAGGAGTAGGAGACCTGAGAAAGGATTACTATAGTAATGTAGCGTACTGCATACCATGCAATAATATGTACGGAAAACGGGAGGCATACGTGGTTACATTAGACCATGGCGTTCTGCACCAACACTAACGCCGACGCCAACGCAGAACATGGCAAGCACCACGCGCCGGCCTAGACTTTACAAGGGTTTATGTTGCGGTGGGCTTTTTTTTTAATTTTTAATTTTTTGGGGGGAAGGCATTCGCGGGCGCCACGGTCCAAGGAACTTTTGCACTTGACCTTTTTTTTTTCTTTTTAATGCAGGGACAAAAAGTGGCGGTCGAACTACCGCTCGGTACGCGTATGTTACAGTGCAGTGCCTGGATATTGCTATCTACATACTGTTCCGACCAGGATGCGAATACTACGGTATTGGATTTGTTGAGGGCCTCTTGATATTTGTTATTGATTATTTTCCCTCCTTCGGACCTTTTTCTTTTCGCCTAATGTTTCCCTGAGAGGTCGGGCCCCTCGGCCCGTGGACGCCGTCTCCTCATATGTTGGGATGCCTCGGTGCGTTAGACAGCGATGGAGAGTGGCTCGCTTTTGGGATCCGTATATGCAAGCCGCTTTCCTGGATGCGCTGGGGCATAAATCCTGACGGCACCCGGGCTGCACACGTAGACAGATGGAGAACGCCAGGAAGGGGGCGGGCCTATCCTCGCGGCCGGACCCGATACTTAGCCGGTTGAGTAGCGTATTTGCCGTGCCTTTGCCATGATCAGGCTACAAGGGAATAGGCGACCTCGCGTTGTTTATAGGTTTTCTTTTTCTTTTTTGGGCTTACTATCCAGCCGGGTACGGAATCGAAAGCCACATTGGGAAGGTAGACACGAGGGCTGACATAAGCTAACCGACGATCCAGCGTTGTGCTGTCTCATGATTCAGAAGATATTATTGATATGCAACTCTCTGATTCGTGTCATGCATCAGCGGGAGTACCTGAGCTTGGACAAGACCGTCGTCCTGGTCATCCGGGATCCTGGCCCTCCAGCTCTCGATGTCGTACCCCTCGGCCGTGTCTGCGGCGTTCTCGTGCATCTTCAGCCGCGCTTGGAACTCGTCGGCCCAGGAGCAGGCGAGGTACTGTAGCGTAGCAGCGGTATCCTCGCCTTCATAGGTGTTGTAGTTGCTGCTGCTGTGGCCCAGCTCCGCGCAGAGACTCGTGACGCCACGGCCGCTGAGCCCACAGGCCACGATGCGGGCCCAGGGATTCGTGTCCTCGGGGCCCGCAACGGGCGTGCTGTAGTTGATGGCGACACCAAGACCCGTGACGTGCCGGCGGAGGTGCACGCCAAGAGCGGCGATCTTGCGCTCTTCTTCTTCTCCTCCTCCTCCTCCCTTTTCTTCTTCCTTTCCACCCTGCGTTGTTGTTGTTGTTTTTGTTGTTCGCACCCATACCCCCGGATTCTCCGTCGTGAACCCGGCGAGCGCCCCCCACCGCCGCCGCGCCAGCGTCGCGATCGTCGTCCTCTCGAGCAGGCAGGCGTAGTCACGCACGGACAGGCGCGCGTGCAAGGGCGAGTGCAGGTCGATGACGGGCCAGAGGACGAGCTGCCCTGGGCCGTGGTACGTGGCTAGCCCGCCGCGGGGCGCGTGGGTTACCGTCGGGATAAACGCCGCCTTGCTCTTGCTTTTCTCCTCTCCTCCCCCGCCCGTTGCCGCCGCATCGCCGCTTTTACTCTCGATCCTGTCTCCTGGGGCAGTAGTGGCGGTAATGGCGGTGGAGTCGTTCCTGTTCTGGGTCGTGGTGATGTAAAGCGGCGCCCGTAGACGCGCTAGCTCGCTTGCGGAGAGGGGCTCCGTCTGTCGCCGGCCGAGCGTGTATGTGGGTGCTGGCGTGAAGGAAATAATTGTCGGTGGGGGCGGTGGACCGCGCGTGCTCGCTGGCGAGGCTTTCCAGGCGAGAAGCTCCTGCTGTAGAATACTCTGTACCCGCGACGCGAAGCTGTAGCTTGGGAATGTGGGGAGAGTGGCATTAGCGTAGGATGGCAGCTGAATGTGTCGGAGGGCTGCCATGGGAGAGTATGGGAGGGAGGGAGGGAGGGATAATTGGATCGACGGTGTTGCTGTCGGGGGTAGTTGTCGCGTCGTCGTCGGAGCAGGCGCAGGGGAAACTGTCGATCAAAATCCAGAAATGACGGAAGCGTGGAGTACTTGCGATGGTCGGAGTTAAGAAACCGAGCGCGGATCGGCTTCGGCGTTTAGCTCTTGCTAGATTGGGCGAGCGATCGCTGATCTTCAGGGTAGGTAGATCTAGGTAAGGGTGGCCCAAGCTCGGTACTGACATACATATTGTAAGTAGGAGCGGGACGATCCCTGGCAAGGGTCACCAAACGGGGATCCCTGTTCGGGTGAGCGCCGAATATGGCATTGCAACGGGAACGAGGGAACGAGGAATGCGAGGGACGTGAGGGATGCGAGATGCTTTCTTGTCGGAGTCTGTGAAAGATGTGAATGTGGGATAGACAAAGTCCCTCGGCATACCAGCTATGTAGATGTACGCTCTGCAAACCCAACCTCGCCCAGGTCTCACATCGGTCTCAGTATCATCCATCGGCCACGATGTTGGGAACTTTGCTTCTCAACAGCCTTAACGGTGGTGGCGTTGATAAGCATCGTCATTTGCTGTACTACGCCATCTCACCGCATGAGGACTGCAGCACATGATTCAGCCTATCGTGTGCGTGTGACCCGGATTATTTCTAATCGCAGTTCCCCAAATCAGAGCTTTACGCATATTATGCATTCCGTGGTACTAGGCAGGTCAATCCTGGTCCGCAGTAAACTGTGAGGGCTGCCAACCCTCCCCATTTGGGACTGGAGGGAGATGAGAAAACACCAGTACCGGACTCCCGAGGGTCTGGATCCCTCTGTCGGACCCGAGCCACTGGTTGCTCCTTTCGTGTTACCCTACCCTGCTCTGACTAAGCCGGTTAACCTCGTTTTGACAGAACGGCCAGAACGGCCGGCTGTAACAGTGTCCATCGTGTAATCCCGCCCCCAGTGGATATGGATGACGAGATACTCATAGTGGGGGCGGGTTGATGTGGCCCTACGACAATACATGTTGGCTATATCTCGAATAACTATTTATGATATATCAGGAAACCAGCTCGCAAATAACTTCCTATATCCACTATCGTGAAAGTTAGCCTATTTGTCTCGGTATTTCCCCTTCCGTTTTGCCACAACCAGCTGTTCCGAGCAGGCAATGTGACAATACTCGGTCTCTCTCCGGGTGGTTGTCTACCTATCTGACTACTTATGTTGAATCATGTGGGTTTAGGTCGTGAATCCGCAATCCTGTGTAGTCGGCTGACTTCATCAAGATAATCTTAAACCTGTAAAAGAAGATGTAAAAGAACAAGTAAAGGAGAAAGTATTTCACACGTACAAGCAGAGTTGTCCATATGAAGTAGGAGTTCATCATTGACCTTGTAACTTATAGAGCAAAGGCACTCCTTGAGCTCCATGCCTCATCAGAGGTTAAGGCCTGAGAGACTGAGAGTCAACCTCCTGTAAAGTGCATCGCACAAATCATCTTACAAATCTTGAGCACATGTATCAACTGTACCAGTCACTATGAAATTAAAAGCTGTACATTGTGAGAATACAACGCCGAGGTAATCATCCAGCTCGGTCAGATTCGGCTTATTATCTATACGGATGGTGCTTTAGACTGGGTAATGGAATAGCCGCTAGTCTACATATATGTTCAGTGAGCATGCTCTGTCCCATAGATTGAGTTCCTTCGGCCAGTGACTGTACCAGTGACTTTGTCTTGACTTCTAAGGTTGAATCATTTTCTGCTCAAGATCGTTCCACACCCCTAATCACGTCCATATATCGTTAGAGGCAAATTGTATCGATTCTACGTCTCATCTATCTCATCCAATTTCCACTCGGTTGCCTCCTGAAGTGATACAAGCTCGCTGTACTCTTCGAGTTTAAGAGAGATGAACTTCTTTTTAGCTTGAAAGCCAAGACAGCCGTGCATACCAGTCTTGTTTAGGAACTCGTGAATATTAATTGTGACCTGACCGTTATCTTACCACTGTGACGTACAGTCCCCCCTCCTCTCCGAAAAGGCCGGCGCTATTGCGTCTCGATGTTTTCTGGCGGTGTAGGTGATCAAGCAGTTGCACGGCCAGAACTAGTATTGTTCTCGGGTTGTATCTGGTGTTCCATAACGGCGAGATTTGTTTCGTGATTTGGTTTAGAACAATGCTTTTGATTTGTAGCCTGCGTTACCGAGTATCTGGAGGCGGACGACCCTGGGTTACAGGAAAGCTCTATCAACAGTGAGCAATGCTATACTTTTATAGATCACCAACAGTAACTTCAGTCAACCTCCAATACTGTCCTATAGTTCAGAGAGCTTGAGTTCTTTGGTCCCAGTGGCCGCTTGCTGACTAGGTTTTCAATTATACCATGTATGTTATCATCTCAAAAAATGGGATATGAGCGATTGGATATAATGCGTACTTGAGAAGCCCGGGATATCAATAGTGGAACATCTTGCTTGATAATTCGTCCTTAATATTGAGTTCTTAGACGTTACAAAGACGATAAGAACTACAACCTATATGATGTGACAAGCGCTGTTAGGAGACTTGAAAAGTACGCCTTACTATGCTGATTCAGTCGATCTATGATTATCTTGTATACCCCGTGATTTGACTCGTGAAAGTAGCCTCTCACTCACTCACTGAAGAAAATGAGTTCTGACAGAGGGTATCACCAATCACATTAGTATCATAGGATCGTTGCTCACAGTAACTTATATCAGCCTGACGTCTATCAATAGCAATGTTGTTGCACCAATTTTTTTTTTATAAAAGCTTAACATATTAATACAAATAGAGGCATAGTTCAAGCTTTTGTTAAACAACTTTTCCGATGTCGAGATACCATTAATTACTCTACATCTTACCATAAGATATCGCTAAACAAAATCCGTGTACAAATCTAGCGAAACGAACACAACACACTATTATAAGTACGCTGTAACTCAGCCGGCGATGCATTCGAAAAAGACATACCACATCCAGCTATCGGTGCCCGAATTACTTACAGGAGTAAACGTAGGTCTAATTCTCGTGGGTCTAATCCTCCTGACGGCTGTCTTCGTCGTACAAGGTATTCTGCTCTACTGCTATGCGTACTACCAGGGCTTCAAGCATGGGCAACGTCAATCACCGTATGGTTTGGCTTGGGAGAAAGCGCCCTATCATTCCCAAGACGGGGTCGTGGACCAGGATGGGAATCACAGGGCAACTCAGAAGAGCGGATACGAAGGGGATGATGAGAAACAGAGCAGCACCGTGTCAATGAATAGTAGTCTTAGCAACGCTTATTATGAAGAGCTCAGCATGCCGATCATAGTGATCCCCAACTCGCAACCATGCACACCAAGAGATTTAAGCGACGAAGAAAATCGGGATACAAGCACAGATGAGAACAGGAGGCAGACCAGCTGGTATCTAGAAGACAGCGAGTTCGAAATTGGTGGTAATAAGCAGCAGATTGCGAGGATAAAGTCTTCGTCATGTAAGAGTGAACTATGTAATAAGCGAGGTTGCTAGTAGGATCATAGGTAGGAGCTGAGGTTCACTTTGGTCTAGGGATAGCGAGCAAGAAGGATCTGTACTAGTAGCATGGTAATTTATACATTATTCTCTGCTAAGTACACGAAGGACACACTTTTAAAGTCATATGTAGGCAAAGATACTAAATGGAATATAGTCTACAATTATAATTAGGTATCTTTAACAGTCAAAGCTTAGGCGCATTGTTATAAGCTAATTCTTATCGATCAAGGGGACTCCCTCAAGACCATAAAAATTGATTCAAGTGCTACTATTAGGCCTCATTCTCTGGCGATATCTCTAGCATAGCAGAACAACCTCCCGGTTTATGTCGGCTCAGGAGACTCAACGATAAGAGGTGGCTTGTGAACAATGCGAATTTTGGATCTCAATCAGTAATTTCTCTTGACCCATCTGTAGAAAAGCTTGCTCAAGCGACTTGGATAATCCTCAAATAAACATATAGTTTTATATCAATTCACTTTCTGCATAGAGATATAACTACTTATGGAACGCCTTTCCGGGTTTGTAAGCTCATATGCTTATTGCTGAAGGACATACACTCATCACCAAATGGTCAATATACAGGTACCGCTAAGCGTAGCCGTCTAAGGTAGACCGCCGTAGGGCTAAACACACGGTCCCATTCTAGCACTCGGCCACCACTCTCGTCGCGCTATCATTATAAGGCCATGAAATTTGCTCCAGATATCTTTGCTTAATATTGCTAGGCCAGTTAATCCACTTGCCTAATTCTAACCTAGGTTAAGCCCATACTTATTTACTATGCGGAAGCAGACTACTGAAGATCTCATTTGTCGCTATGTATGCTGGCACCATAGCTCGCTTTTCTTTTCTTTTCTTGCCCCGACTGACGATGATAATAAATTCCTCTGAATTTGGAGAATTGTTTCTCTTCTGAGATGCTCGTAAGCGCAATTAGTTTGTCTTGTCTTCCGGGCTCTTTCCCGACAGGCAGCTCATTGCATCGTAATGTGCTGTTGAGGTTGTCACAAAGGATGCTGAAGCCGTGAGAGAAGCAAAGCGATAACGGAAATTTTATTAACATAGTGTAGTACAACTTTAGTCGCAATTAGAATATGAAACATTTCTAGAAAGACGTCGTTCCAGCCGGTAGTGTCCGTCGATATATGATGATGAGAAGTTCGTGTATTCTAGGCTCATACCTACGTTTTTGAAATCCTTGGCCTTGATGGTGTTGCATACAATTGTTGAGCGCAAATATAGAAATCCGGTGGTATAAATTGAAGACATAATGAAGAGCTTGGTCTAATTATAGTCAAGGCTTCTGGACGTTGGCTATGAACTCTCTTTAGGAAGACGCCTATTCCCCGGTGCAGGCAAGGTCCGTGCCAAGCAGGAAACGTTGGTAGTCATTAACCGAAACAGGAAGGCATTTGGAAGTCTGCCTTGGGTGGGGATTTCAGCCGCAACGGCGCTGTTTGGGCTAACTTGATGCCGACCTTACCGTCCGAGCCTCTAATTCACTTGCTTTCCGCTTGATACTCGCAAGCGTTTCAGCAAATTAATATTATCCTACTCTTTGCCACCTGAGAATCAAGTCGTTCCCACTGATCAGTGTCGTCGTGGGGCATAAATAGCCATCAAATCCCACAAACTCGGCCGTTTCATTGCTTATGGTCTTGGTCGTACTGAAAAGACGTCCCGATAATGGCAGCTTTTTTCGCCTGGGGCAATGTACCCAACTCATTCGTTGTCGCGAATGGCTCTTTGCTAGACTAGTAAGGACATTCAAAGACAAAATTCATCAAGAGTCGCATAATTTCTAACGAGGGGTCAATTAGCCAAAATATGCCATCTGAATACGAGGGCAAATTCAAAATGAACGAGTGGAATGCAATGCAACTTCAAGGATTTCATACGGGTCCGAGCAGCTACCACTGGGCCATGAAAACCAACAATGACTGTAAGCCTCGCATGACAATGATTTAGCACGGCTGCCGAACTATTTCGACCCCTAGTGGTCTCACGGCTAAATTGGTCGCTACAGGGTCGGCCCGAGGTCCGCAGGACATGATGCCTCACCTCCACAACCAGCCCATCATCATCGGTCCCGACGGTCTTGCTCGCACGGGTCATGGGCGCGTCACTTTTGTCGCCTTCGCCCCCGACGGCACAAGCTGGTTCATCCGGTATAACACTAACCAGTGCTTATGGGGACCGGAAGCCTCCACATTCCCCTCAACATGGAGGTCGCTTATAGCTGACCTTGAGCAAAACCACCCCCGGAAGGACGAATGTATAGACTTCGTCGCATTTGGTCTGCACGAACTGTTGTTGGTCCGGTTTGAGAACGGCAATTCACATATGGTACTACCCGAGGACCCGGCCGTGCGGGGCCAAATCTCGACAGAACTGGTTCAGGAAGTCGAGGAGCGACTGGCAGCCGGCTGGACCTTTGGGAATCGCACGACATTGTGTGGATTCGATACCAATCGGTGGTTTATCGAGTGGAAACGGGGCACCACCGCCGAATTTAGGTACAGTATGGGGGGCGGGGAAAGGAGCAAGCAAGACTTGGAACGGGTAACGAGGGTGTTATCTGGCGTGGGAAGTGATGCTGGACTTGTCGCGAGTCACCAGAATGCTCAACTTGTAAGTTGTATCACCTTTAAGGGATTCATAAGAAGTGCTTACTTTTCTGTTAGTTTGCAGCAAACGCAGCTTTTGCGCAGTCGCTGGCCCTCAACAGATTCTTATAACCTCATTCTATAACCAATGCTAGCCATACTACTTTTAACAGTTTCTATAATATGCGAGATGATTTAGCTTGGTATAGGAGATGCTATTTTCAGATATTAAAGCCTTCAACCACCGAGAACCTAATTCCTACTTCTTGCGATACTACGCGAAGCAAAAGTCTGGACTTTTATGAAAATCACAGATTAACTGACTGATAAAAAAAGGTTCATTACTATACTTTTTATTTATTTTAATTTTATAAATAATTAGAATTCTTAACACCTGCAATATGCGGTCAACAACAATTTGCGCTCTAGCAAAGGCATTATTAGACTTTTACAATATAATTGGCTTTGCGGAAGCACTAGCCGTTACTATTGATTTATCACCGAACATGCATATGATTCTGTTATATAGGTAATAAGTAGTCGATGATAAAATTTCTATTTTAAGCACCATTCACAAAAGACATGCGTTACAGTGTCAGGTCTCCATAACACTAACAACAGTAAAGCTATATACTACTCTATCACAAGCTTAGACTGAAGGCATATGCTAAGTACCATATGCTACATACCATAAGCCACACGCCCTAATCCTAAGCTTGGTAAATCTCCTACAACCCGCCGCCACCTGTAGCCCCGATTTAGTAGCTCCAATGGGACGAAAAGCTCCCCCTGGACCGCATTCAGCCCCACTAACGGCCGAGTATTTGGTGACATTCCCTCAACACCAATTACTTCTAACCTCAATACTAAGACGGGACAATCTATTTTCACAGCATCCTGCGCCCTCATCGCCGCCACCTTATGGGATCCTCTTAATGATAATTTATCCGCATAATCCTTCTGAGTCTTTGCCGAAACTTTATATCTGAAACTCGCCGCACATGTAACTTAAGGGTGACGAGGACGCTGTGAGCTCTATGATTGACTAACCTCTGAGTCTTCTGGATTAGCCAGGCTATTCAAACATATAATAATGGCGTTACCCGAACGAGAGTCCGCAAGGATTCCAGCTTCTTTGCTCAAGCCATCGGCTTTATAAGGCCATGGCATAATTACGGAATGTGCGGCTTTACCGCTTGAAGATTCCTCACAAATCGCTGTCGTTTCTAAGCAACTTGTAAATTTTTCACAAGAACACTGAAGCTATGTCTATGGTACGAAGTGACGCCGCCCGGGACATAGCTTTCCTATTGGGCCTCGTGTTCATCATCATACTCATTATTTGGATTCACGAGTCTTCTCCGTATCTTACGATAGGAACCCTGTCGACAACCAAAACCCGGATCCTGACTGCAGGAGTCACAATCACTGCAACAATCTTTACCAGTCTTGTTGGCTCTCAAATACAGAATGGTTTGATCCGCAGCATCGAGGATCGTCTACAGAGCATCCAGGATGAGCCTCACATGATCCAGGATCCGACGTCAGCTGGAGATGATCATCATCAAGTGTTTATGCGAGAGCTCGAGCAAGTTTGGCGTTCAATATTGAAAATCGACTCAGTACTCGAGAGAGTCAAGAATTATCCAGTTTTCTTGCTGTATCTATTTTGCGGCTTAATCACGACTTCAATTGTGACGACTTTCACACCAACACTCGCCACCAAGAGCGTACCTTACAGCTCCATCATTCCCGACACCAGCTTTGGCCTCTACTCCACTAATACCACCAATCGTACATGCTTCGGAATCTGCCAGACTGATTGCGATCATATTCGGTCGGCATACTCATGGCCTCTCGACAATGGAAGTCGGCTCTACGTGGCGATAGATGGGGATTGTCCAACAACGTTCATGCCACAACTCGCCTCTGGCATTAATTACATGAACCCTGATGATCATGTCTATGTAGAGTCGGGAGTAGCAGTGGACCGTACGGCCATAGGAGCACCCACGACGATTTTTACTGGGGCTGCCTTTGGTAATGTGTCTTCCCAATACAAACAGGCCTTGGTAAAATTAACGCAATGCGTACCTGTCATGACATCCAATCCTGTGCGATGCCAAAAATCAGGAAAAGTCACAGCTGTTACACAATCTGAACTGGCAACTAGGGCAGGAAATGTCACTGTTTCTGACCGTATATGGGATCTGAGTGGAGCAAATGCTTTGACGCCGTTGGTCAGAAATCTCACCATCGACAGTGCCATGTCTAATGATATGTGGACCAACAACCAGTATCCGCATAATATACATGATATAGAACGGATTGGCAGAGTTGTGATGGTCTTCGGCGCATGGAACGACCCGCAAGGTCTGGTGCCCTTTGCAAGCTACTTAGCAGGCACTATAAGTGACCCAGACGAGTCGGCCGGGAGAGGCGGAAACGAGACATATGCGGTGACCTGCGTTGTCAACCCCCGACGCTCGTTCAAGTATCGTTGGGTAACGCTAGACTTGCGCGCGTTAGGCAAAGGCAAAGAGTCCAACTACGCGCAATATCTCTCAGGGGGCAAGTCCTGCACGCCTTTAAACCCGACGATAAGCAACAAGATGTTCGCCATCGCCGGCACGGCAAGCTACTCGCTGGTCCTGGAGAACGCGAACCGGGACGGATATATTGGGACGCTAACACGGTTCGCGGGCTTCCACCGTGGCCCCCCTTACGCATTCCCGGAGAGCAGAAACGCTCTCGAGGACGTGCTGGGCCTCGTGTCGGGCTTGGCCGTCTCCGTGATGCCACTCACGGACGGGGGCGTCTCCGCCGCGGCGGTCAGCCATGACCGGGGCGCTGACGGCAACTCTAGCGCTGTCATCGAAATCACACGTCTCGGTACCAGCAGCAGCGAGGCACTGTGGCTGCTCATCCCACCCATTGGCAGCCTAATAATCCTCTGTATCCTCTTCGCCATGGGCATCCGGCACAAGTGGGTGCGGGGCGGGCGGTGGTTCTCCGGCGCCGACGACAGGCGCCCCAAGCTGTACGCGGCTGAGAGCGTCTACCAGCTCATTGCACTGGGCATGTTTGCGGCTAGGAAGACAGACTACAAAAACTTGGCGGTAGAGGGCTCGGGCTCAGGCTCGGACTCGAACTCAAAAAGTGTCTGCGTTTTAGTTGCCCAGACGGGGAGCTCGCTGCATAGTGATTCGAGGGCGTGTGTCAACACACCGTGAATGACCTATCTTGGGCTCTGTCTCTGAGTAGTCTGGGCATGCGTTGAGGAGTATGGAGAGTGGGTAGGTCAATTAACTAGAGAAACGAAATATAGTGTAGCGGGGATAGTGCGTCCTAAGATTTGATTCTCCGAACAACGGCGTGCCCGCGTTATAGACTTTGTCTTGATGATTCGCATCTCATAAGCAAGAATTATCATGTTATCTATTTGGGCCAAACGAGGCTGCAGCTGCATAGAAAAGTACAGTATCCATAGAATAGACTAATATTAAAAATTTCAGCGAATGTGGCTGCTAAAATAGATACTTAATCCTAGGTTCTATGAGTATGAGGCTTGTGGAAGGGTACAGTGAACTCGAGGAGGAAATTCACAAGCTGAGATTGCGTCGCCTAGAGTTATTCCATACAGGCATACAACACAATTCCCGCGTGCGACAGATCTGATATCAGCTTGAGTACTCTGGTTGGCAGCACACCACTCTTTTGAATGTACTTTTAGTGACCCCTGACGTATTTATTTATCAGCTTTGATATTCACGGGTAGTTTGCTATTAAGAGTATGTGTTCAGAATATGCCGAATTTCATAATTACTCTCTTTCCAATATTCATATACAATAGAACTAAATTAGCTGTCGATGTTAGAGCCTAAAACGATCATTGACATACCAATTGTGTCTGAAACAATTCAATATTGGTTTTGACTAAACCGGTTTTCAGAAGTGCTGAGCCATCGATGAGCTCATCAGGCCCCAACTCGACGTATGCATTGGTAAAAGTCAAACCGTTTTCCCGCTACAGTAGCTTGTCGGGATTTTCCTCTCCTATCTTATTCCCCTGCATGGGGTACGGTGGGCTGTTCTGCGTAGAATAGCAAGTCAAGGTACAGAATGCGCAACTTGGAGACACCTCGTCACCTCGTCTACCATTTATGACACGAAAGTATTCGTAGCACCTTTCCCTTAAACTGTTTATGATTACCTGCTTGAAGGATTTCCAGATTGAGAAGTTCTGATTCGTATTTTCTGCATATTTCTTCCGAGCCCAGTGCCAGAATGAGTCAGGGTAAGTTGGATAATTAATACATAAAAAAGAGTGGCGAACAAATCAACGAGAGAGCAAATATGATGAAGCAGCCCAGATCGAAGCAAAGCGGGCCGTTCCACGCGATCGGTAGCTTTAGTGGTGACGATGAGCCCTACTGCTTGTCTGGGTCTCAAATTACAGTTTTGGGTAAGTGAACGGAGTACACCACTTGGAGGCGTATTTTACCAGGCGGCAATCTGGATTTCAACATCAGTGGTGTGGACGATCCGAAAGGGGCTTGATTCACTCAAATTATGGATCACACAGAATAGGTCAGGAAATACTTGTATTGTACAGTATTAGGTTAGGTTAATCTGGGTTCACCCTGGATGGATTAGGATATAGGTAGAGATTCTCCTGTGGCGTATAACGCCACAGCACAGCCACCAGGCTCCAATATGATTTCATTAAACCCAAACTGATTTTTGCTTTCATTTATAGTTAGCACTCAGATCTACCGATGCTTTTCTTCATCGTTTGTGGAGAACTGGGGATGCTTGCAAGAAATAACCATACTAATTTAGGAGATTAACGCGAATGGTAACCAAGTGTCCGGGTCGAAATTCCCCAAACAGGCAGACGACTCCGGCTTCAAGGGGCGTTCCACTAAGGCTTCGGGCTAAATACCTCTCATGGAGACTCAGTTCAGACAACTCAAGATATGTATAATATTCGTAACCTAGCTTTGTTAGCTTTGTTGACAGTAAAACTTTTGGGTAAGTGAAATTCCATAGCGAGGGGCTTCTTGCCGAGAATCCTGGCGTTGATCCTCATCACAATGAAGCGTGCGAAGTCATGACAAGATAGGTAAGTGACTGGGCTGGAACGCCAAACGCGCGAAAACATTCGTACAATCTCAGGGGCCTAAAGCGATGTCTTTGGCTATCATCCAATTGGGCTAACGCATAAAGTGATTGCCAGCCCAACTAGCGTTGCGAACAGACCTCGCTAGTTTAACGCGTCCCTACTAGCTTGCATGAAGAGCTCGCATGACGAGCCATGGAGTAAACATGGAGGAGACAAACCCCAAACAAAGCTTGCTGGTGGTATGTCAAGGCGTGCAGTAGCTCATACATATGCAGCAGTTCGTTTCATCTTGCCCAGCTGATTTTCGATAACAGCACAACAGCCACACGCTTCTTTTTTCCATGGCACAGGCAATCAACATCCTACTTCTCAAGTTGTACGAGCAATGCATTAATTGACACGCAGCAACCAGCTGGAACACCAGGCTAAGGCTAATTTAAAACCAATAGACTATTGAAACTTAACTTAAACCGCATAAGGGTAGATATAATTAATTTTAGACAATGGGATATTGCTGTGAGCTAAGAACTAGGCTGAAGAGCTAAGATTTAGAGATTGGAGTTTGTGGGTCTTCTAACTTATATATAAGTAGTGTGTGTATGTGTAAGTGGGTAAGGGCGACACTTCGATTCGAGTTGGCGGTAACAACTAGTGTAGTATGAACGCCTCGGCTCCCAACTGTCGATAGTAAGACCGAGATCTAGATCTAGATCCTCAGCTCGTGCAAAGATCAGAAAATAAAACTAAAAATCTCTACCCATGTGTAGATATCCAACTCACGTGGCATACTGAGACATTTTCACAGATCCAGCTTAACGGGCCACAGTCCAGACAATAAGAACGCCACGTGAAACGACAACTGTGCACGTCCCAGGGCTGTCTTCTTTCATTCCGATAATTCATTTTACTGATTTCACCGATTCCGTCAACGATTCACCTCTCACAACCAACGTCCAACCAACCCACCCAGGAACGGCGAGGAGACGCGAACTTAATGGCTGCCGACAGGTATCAGGCAGCGGCCTTGAGCCATTGCCACAAAGCTACAGTACTCGGTAATATGATTGCAATTCATATGCTTGAGTATATTACCGCAGTGACGCACAGTCATGACGGGCTTACAGAGTTAGCGCACGAATTCATGGACGTTTGCCACATTATGTGGTCCATGGAAGCCGGTCTCGTGGAATGCACACGAACACGCCAGACGCTACCTGTGGATATGACACAAGAGTTGGACCGTAAGTTCAATACAGCACACGCCGACTTCCAAGCCCTGAATCATTGGCTATCCCGCTCTATCCACGAGGAGCGCGGAGGAGCAAGTGGAAAATTATCGAGAGGTTGGCGGAAGATGTTTTCGGGGAACGAGATTCCCAAGATGAGACAAGCTCTGAGCAGGACACGGGAGTCCCTAAGGATGAGCGCACTTGTGTTTCAGTGGTCTCTAGGGGAAGCCAAAATCGAGTAAGACTTCTGGATTCTCTTAAATGCTCCTTTGGCCTATCCAGGGAGTAAAGACCGTTTGGTCAGAGCTTCCTACTTTCGTGAGCTTCTGCATAGTTCCAAAGCCCCTGATATCTTTACTGTAAACGACAATTGCTGATTCGTGATATCTTATAGCGAATCCCTAGGTATCGGATACACAGCGCTTGCGGCCGCGTTAGAGAGGATAGAGAAAGGCACATCGAGCAAAGTCAGCTCGAGTTTAGGCAACTCAACCAATGAAGTTTCCCTTCCGAGACGGAATAATTCCCAGACACAGGTTGTTGAGATTGCCTTGGATAAGCAAACATCCCCAACTAATACCCTCGTGCTTCCGCGTTCGAATACATTGCCGCCGCCGTCGTCTATATCGGGATCCTCTTTTCCTCTTCGGCAAGATAGTATGCCTCGACTTCCAGATTCACGTACAGATGCAAGTTGGTCAGAGTTGGGCCAACTCGACTTTTCCGGTGTTGTCCGTGAGCGTGCGCCTTCTCACCATGCGGACACTATTTCGACGCGCAGCACTCATAGCCGAGTTACATCGCCATCAGGCATACCGGAAGATCTCAGATCTAGCGGACTAACCGAGCTTGAAAATTTGAATTTAGATGACGGACTTGGTCACGAAATAAAACCAAGCAAAGTTGTTCGCCTTGCTGTGAATCCGTCAAAGATGCCACGATGGGTTCCTCGAAATTCAATTGGCGCTGACACACCTTCGTTAAAACTAAACCTTATTGCCTCGATTCGAGAACGCAATAGCAAAGCAGTCGAACAATTGCTTGATCGCGGTGTCCCCCCAGACGCTAGCACCGACTACCATGCCTTGAACGAAGCTATTCGTCAGCACGATCTTGAAATTGTGCGCCTGCTGTTGCTGTTTGGCGCAAGTCCTAATACAGCAGACAGTCAAGCCATATCACCCCTGGTGGCGTCCGTTGAAGAGGGCTTTTTGGATGCGGCAGCCATTCTCCTCAAGTATGGAGCTGACACTAACTTGGCTCCAACCCCTAAACATGACTCTCCTTTCACTTTGGCAATCATAAAAGAAGACACACACTTTATCCGCCTGTTTCTGATGTACGGTGCCGATGTGAACCACGTCATGACAGATGGTGAGACAATTCTGACAAAGATGATCACCAAGAATTGTAATGCGGTTCTCGTCAACTCTATTCTCGACTACGGCGCGAATGCGAATGGCAAGAGCAAGGAAGGCAAGACACCGCTATTCGAGGCGATCACTGCCGGTCGTGCCGATATTGTGACCGCGCTGCTTGATCATAACGCCAACCCTAACCTCCCGGGACCGAAGCATATGCTATGGCCTGCAACGTACCAACCAGCCTGTCTCAAGATCTTGCTCGCGCGAGGTGCGGACTTCAAAAAGACACCAGGGATCATGGAGCTTGCCACATCGATCAACAATATAGAATCGGTAAAGATTCTTCTAAAAGCCGGTGTGAATCCAAATGCTAAGAAAGATGGTGTCTACACGCCGCTTTGCTCGTCAATTCGCGACGACCGTCCTGATATATTTCACCTTCTCTTGGCAAACGGTGCTGATCCCAACACTCCGGCGTCCGAGTACCCCTGCTTTAAGTGCGTGACGCACAATCGACTACATTACCTACCGCACTTAGTAACGGCGGGTGGCGACTTGAACTCGCCCAAGGGCATTGCAGAGACAGCGGTCCAGCACGATAACAGTAAGTGAAATACACCCACTTCGTCAGTAACGCTAATAACTAACCCTCTCACAGTGGAAGCACTGATCTGGCTCCTCGACAACGGCGTGTCGCCCAACGACCAGGCACCAGACACGAAAGCCACGCCACTCACAACCGCAATTCGGCTCAACAAGCCCGAGCTTGTCGACCTCCTGCTAGCGCGCGGCGCCAACCCCAACATCCGCGGGCAAGACTGGCCAGTATGCATGGCAGTGCGGCACCCGGAGATCCTCAAGCGCCTGCTGCCAGCGCTGGCACAGCCCCGCGCCTTCAAGGGCGTCATGGAGATGGCGGTGTCGGCGGACAAGCTCGAGTCCGTGAAGCTGCTGCTGGCGTCCGGCGTCAGCGTCGAGGACCGCAACGGCGGCGTCTTCAGCCCGCTGACGACGGCGATCCGCGAGCGCCACAAGGACATTGTGCAGTACCTGCTGGACGAGGCGGGCGCGGACCCCAACGCGCCCGGCGAGCACCTGCCCATCGTCAAGGCGCTGCGCCGCTACGAGGCCCCCGACACCGACATCATCGAGATGCTGCTGCGCAAGGGCGCCGACCCGAACAAGGTCTACCGCGGACACAGCGCCGTCATCCAGGCCATCGAGATGGGCGACGCCGTTGTCCTGCGTCTGCTGATCGAGAAGTGGGGCGTTGACTTGGAGGCTGTTGATGATACGGGGCGCACGCCCGTCGAGATCGCTGAGATGCGCGGCTGGGACGAGGGCAAAGACATCCTCCTCAGCGGCAAGAAAGCCGTGTGACTATCTACTGGGTCCGCTGGCGCGGGCCCAGCAAAGGAGAGACTCGAGATCAAGGATGGATTTTGGACAGTGCCTACGCTTAGTGATGAGGAGCTATAAAGTTCATATAAGAACTTCCTTTGTATATATTGTAGCCTTTTGATGCCTCCGGACAGGAGTTAGAGGATTATACCTAGGGGACGGACGGCCGGAAACAAGGATTCCTAGATTGGTTCAACTTATTGATACCTTCTCGAAGGATATTTCCCATACCACCTTTCGAGCAATATTATGCTTAAAATAGTATAGTCATCTACGTATTAGCGATTTCAATGTTCGTAGAAAGATAGAGTACATAACTCACCACAAAATTTCATAATTTCCTTATGCTTGTCATGATAGTAATCAGATCTTATAAATTTCTTTTTCTCTCTTGAGGCCTCAATTGGCCACCTGATATTGAGAAATACATCTATATGTATCTATATAACGTACTATTGCAACGTAATTATCAATTGGGGTTTTCGAATACAACAGTCGCACTTATCTCCTAATGCTAACAACAAACCTAAAGCGAAACAAGAAGCCTGCATAACTACCAACACGCAGCTAATATGATAACACAAGACGTTTCGTAGAATTCATTACTTCAGAGAGCGATGGTAGAGAACGCCAAGACATATTCCCAAAGAAAAGACGAAAAGCCACGGCCAGCCATCATTCAATATCGGCGACATACAGCCCAGCTCGGCGTCACAACTCAGAACTTTGTGGTGGAAAGTTCCAGAGTCTACACTAAATTAGTCGCTATCCTGTTTAAGACTTGGAAAGGCTGTGACGCTACGGGAGAACAAGGGGTCGTGAGCCTGCCTAACGGCACGCCGCTTACAGGGAACTAGGTCACACGACAATAGCCACAACGTGGACACATCTGTGCTTTGCAGACGCTTTGATAGTCCACGTGTATGCTACTGCATCTCCAGCTTAACTTGGTAAGTATGGGGGATCTGGGGTTAAGCTAAATATGAAACGCCGGCGTCAGAATTTCTCCACGGCGCCACCTATGGGCGTGGAAATTAGATCCCGTGATCGGCAATGTTATCTGGAGATTAATGGCTAGGCTACAATATCCTCGCTAGCTACGATAAGGCTATGTTTTGATAGGCTTCCAGTATAGGCGTTGCGTAAACGGAGCCGCAGGTGGAAGAGCAGTGACTGCAATGCGGCGATAAGAGACTCCCGGAGTCGAATGAGGAGCTATGCTGCAGGATTTACCTTAGGACCTCGAGTATGTAGATCACACGCATGTTCATGTTGGTTTTCCCCAAAACAAATTCGCCCATCCATACAAACCGCCTGTCCCTCTTCATTCCTCACTCCCCGCCTCCCCTCACCATTGGATTGGAACCCGGCACCGGAGCCAGGACCTCGTAGCAAACTGATAAGCTTTGCTCGAAGTCTGAGACTCCCAATTCCGCCTACACCTCGTAGCGATTTTAGACTGTGCCAATTTCTGTTCTGTCCAACTTTCTCGGCGACTCCACGATGAGCTTCAAGGATTTCGTGGCGAGGCGGTCTCTAAAGGCTAAAGATAGCAAGCGAACGAAGGCCGCTGAGCTCACTCTCCGAGAGTCTATCTACCCGATTGCTCTCGTCACAATCCTGTTCTTTCTCTGGGGCTTCTCTTATGGACTGCTCGATACTTAGGAAGCATACAGCCTTTTCCACTGCTATTATTCAGTGCTTACTTATATGCTTACTTATAAACTGCCCTAGTTCAAGGTATGCAACAATCGATAAGGCTTAGCTTTGTTTCTGGACGACGTCTTGCAAATACACAAACATTTCTCAACCTTCTACTAACTTCTCTAGGGGGGTGTTCGGTAGATTTGTAAAGACAATTAGTGGCAGGAGCTATGATGCAAGTTGTTTGAGCTCATACCATGTTCGTTGCTTATTTCCGCTTGCGTCATTCACTCATACTAGGGATTTTTGGACTACAGATAGACGAAGGTAATTATTCGAGTCCATTATGTAAAAGCTAGAAAGAACAACGCAGCTTGGTAGAGTTGACGAATATTAAAAAGGTCACTAGGCTTTTGGAAAACGCCTACATATCTCGTCACTAGTCAATTAAAGAGAGACAAAGCAAGAATGACCATATAATGGGATGCTGTTGTCAAGCAGCGCAACCATAATTACAATCCAAAGCTAATGGAGTGAGGCCACGACAGGGGGCTGAGTTAGTATATGAATGCAACATTAGAGGCATACAAAAAACCTTCATGTAAGCTGTTTGCTAAGAGAAAAGTTGAGAGTAGAACAATTGTGGAGGAGTTGGAATCTGGGAACAACCGGATAATAGAAAATATAGAAGAAACTCACTGAACGAGTAATGCCAGTGGATCCAAAGTGTCAGATTCCATGTAGCGGCGCACAATGGAAATGGAAAATGCTTAAGTCTTGGTCGCGATTGTTTCCTGATCTATACTTATTGATAGATGAACAGGTACATCGCTAGGCGTACATCCTGCAGCACTGTGTTGGAGCTTACAGAAGACAGATGGGCGTCATCAGTACATAATAATGTATTAATTATAAGTTCTAATCCTAGTCATTCTACTTGTACGAGCCAGTGGGCCACTAGTTTGGTTGGCGGGATCGAGGCCAAGCAGAGAGCCCGTTGTCGGTGGATTAGCATATTTCTTACAAGGTTATGCGATGGTATCTCTGGCACCTGATGTGCGTTCTCGCTTGGTTTCAGGTGTTGGGCGAGCTTGATTGTTATTAATCGCCGCGGCCGTAGTTCGCGGCCTCCGTTTCTGCACGGCTCCCCAGATTTTCGAGATTACCGAAGGCAATTAACAATCTGGATAAGAACGTCTTCGCAAACGAGTGCTGTACCCCTTGCAGTGGCCTTACGAAATTGTGTGGGAGCTTCTTCTCCTTTTATGTAATTAGCATCTTTGATAAGCTAGGTTGAGATGAATGCTTTTCCATTGAAAGTCAGCAATTTGTTTAAGGCAAATTGCTCTTCGTTGTTATATACTTACTAATGCTAGATCAAAGTGTCTGTAAGAGCCGGAGAGCCTCCTTCCTTTAAGGAATATAGTTTCGCGAAATTTCTCGTAGTTAAGGACGGCGGATCATGCATCAGCACTCAGGTAGCAATCAATCTATTGACCTTGCCATTCGAAGACTTATGAACACGATAAAGTATTTGTATAAGCCGTGATAAAGTAACCGGAGGAGATCTCAGATTTACTGTCTGGTAAGACTGCTGATAAATGATAAGAGGGAGTGAGTATTCGTACAGGGATGTCTGGAGAGGGGGCTAATTTGTGAAAACTGGCGGGCGTTTTTTCTTTCTTTCTTTTTCATAGGTGAGGGGTTGAGTCTCACGCGAGGATTCAGTTCATTGAGATTATATAGACATAAACATTAAATTTTGGCAATTGTCAAGCATCTTTTTCATCCGTGATCTTACCTATAGTTTCGTAAGCGCCAACCTAAATCGCTGTCCTGCTAGTATATGATGATTTATCTCGCGCCATTCATGACAGGAGTGCTGCCTTCTGGTGTCAGAACCCAATCCCGAACACCGCCTTTCCAGTCACTCGTGCGTATATCTTTAATATGTACGAGAACTACTCTCACCTCCTCGCCAGCAACGAAACACTCTCGGCCGCCGTCTTCCCTGCCGCTCTGCGGCTGCTGATTGAAAGCTACGGTACCCTCGGAGTCAAACGTATTATTTTCTAGATGTTGGTCTCGGTAATACTTTTCCTCGTCTGAGCCGCGGACAACTAGCTCGGCTGTTCCGTTTATTGTCGCACTGATGCTCGACATGGCACTCGTATTGAGGTTGATGAGTAAAGAAGCAAGACTAGATCTATGTTCGGGACCAGGAGAACCCCCTGAGGGTCTGCGACCTTGGGTCGGCGGGCGGTGAGATACCCCTGAGACATTGCATCAGTATGGGTACTATGACGAGTATCTACGGTTCAGTAGTAGGGACTCGTACAATCGTGCACGAGCAGTGAGACATTCGGGTTGACAACCAGGTTGTTGGTCTTTTTGGAAGACGGATTCGTGGTCATAATGATAATCGGCGCGGGCGAATACGGTGACGACGGGAGATAAGTGTAGTTCATGAGCGACACATGCGGCTGGTTATCAACGCATGTCGCGAGGTGAAGCTATCCCGAGAGCTCAGTCAGCGAGGGGCGATTGTCGGACACGGCAGACGACCAAAGCGTCGGGCTTACAAAACGGGCATTCTCAAGACATTGCACGACCTCTGGCGGGAGCTCGCTGACAACTTGCTTGTGCGTATCGCCGGCTGATGCCTCGTGGTTCAAGGGTATCTGATCCATTGTGCACTCAGTCAGTTGTTCGGAATATGTTGTACAAGGATTGTCGTGGTTGGAGGGGCTGAGCTCTCGAAATCTGGGGCTGCGGCTGGGGTCTATTGGGGGAAGCTAGTGTATGACGTGGGTCTTGGCACCTAGACAAATGCTGTTCTTGTAATACCTATATCAGCCAATGAAAGGAGAGCTGGTCTAACCCTTGCTAATGCGTATAGGCCCTTGTCTAGGTAATGAAGTACCCAACTGCCCCAGAATAGGGAAAACCAAACACTGCGGTAATTATAGCTTCACTAATAGTTTTTATACTTAAAGGCACTCCTTTATGCACTGCTCGCCTCTGCCTAGCAAGCATCTTTCCTAACTTACTGGATTTATAGAGACATTTGAAAACCGCGTGTATAATGTATTGAAATATATACTTGAAGGTAAAGCTTGGTCTAACAAAATAGTGGAGATCGGGCTTGTCGAATTGCGGCTTCAAGCGGCAACACTCGGCGCTTAGTCGCGGCGTCTTCGTTCATCACTAAGGGAATGCACCAGCTGACCTTTCAACCGTCATAATTGTCTCTCTCTTCTCTACTTCTTCTGGTGCTCATATCCCCAAACTGCGTCTTTTGTCATTCCTATAGTATCAATTGAGTTATTAACGGCGTGCTTCCATTCGTTATGCGGTCAATCAAGCCCCGACATCTTCGCCGGCGCGCATTTCCTCGCTATGTATCAACTAGCACGCTCGCACAACCCCGAATCACACCTATCACATCCCTTCTCATAGCGAACCGTGGAGAGATTGCTCTGCGTATCAATAAGACGGCGAAGCGCTTGGGCATTCAGACTACAACACTATACACCGACCCTGATGCTTCATCTCAGCATGCTGCATGCTCACCATATTCTATTGGCCTAGGAGCTGCCAATGGGTATCTGGACGGTGAGCGGATCGTCAACTTAGCCAAACAGCATGGTATTCAAGCATTGCATCCTGGGTACGGTTTCTTGTCCGAGAATTCCGCATTCGCGAGGAGATGTGAGGAAGAGGGAATTGTCTTTGTTGGTCCACCCGCCCAAGCCATGGCTGACATGGGAGACAAGGCACGAAGCAAGGAGATCATGACTGAGGCTGGTGTACCCTGTGTTCCTGGATACCATGGATCCGACCAAGGAGAGATTGAACTGCTCAACCACGCTAAAGACATCAAGTTTCCCGTTTTATTGAAAAGTGTAAAGGGCGGTGGTGGCAAGGGTATGCGCATTGTCATGGAAGAGGGGGAATTTCTGCAGCAGCTAAAGAGTGCGAGAGCCGAGGCGAGAGCATCTTTCGGCGAAGGTGGGGAGGTTATGCTTGTAGAGAAGTACATTGTCCGGCCAAGGCATGTCGAGGTGCAAGTTTTTGCTGATAAACATGGCAATTGCGTGGCGCTTGGTGAACGAGACTGCAGCGTTCAAAGACGGCACCAGAAGATCTTGGAAGAATCGCCCGCCCCCAACCTAGATGATGCGACACGACTTGATCTATGGGAGAAAGCTCGGACAGCAGCTCTAGCGGTAGGCTACGTTGGAGCTGGTACCGTAGAGTTCATCCTTGACAAGGATACCGGTGATTTCTACTTCATGGAAATGAATACTCGTCTCCAGGTAGAACACCCAGTGAGTGAGATGGTCACGGGAACGGACTTGGTTGAATGGCAATTCCGAGTTGCTGCCGGCGAGAAGCTGCCGCTGACGCAAGCAGAAATTATGGAGAGAATAAAGGAGAGAGGTGCAGCTATTGAGGCACGGATATACGCTGAAAGCCCCGAGAAAGGCTTCTTACCCGACTCTGGAAAACTTGTTCACCTTACTACACCAAAGACCAATGAAGATATTCGAATTGACGCGGGCTTCGTGGAGGGTGACACAGTGACAGAGGCTTATGACGGGATGATTGCAAAGCTCATAATCCGAGGTGATGACCGCGAGACCGCAATCCGGAAGATGGAATTGGCCCTACGTGACTACGAAGTCGTTGGTTTAAGCACCAACATTGAGTTTTTAAAACGTCTGTGTAAATCGCCTGCCTTCATCGAAGGCGACGTCGAGACGGGATTCATTGATAAGTGGAGGACAGAACTTTTCAATCCCATAGAGGTCAAGCCAGAGGTATACATCCAAGCAGCATTAGGTACTTCAGCCTCATTGCTTGCATTGGTTAAGGAACCGCACGGTGGTACGCTTGGGTTCGGGCGGGATGGCAGCGAACGAAAATTCTTCTTCAAGTCCCTAGATGCATTAAATGAGAAGGAAAATGAGGTGGTAGAGGTCAGCATATTTCAGAAAGATAATCAACTCTTCGACGCTTCGGTTACCCGTAAAGGGGAAGAGGCTGAGACTATTGAAAATATCGTATCATCATCAATTCCAGGCGCTGGAAAGACGACACTGACAACGTTCTTTCCGGATACAAGGGTTGAGTCAACTGTTGTGCAAGATCCGAATAGCGACAATAAGATCACCGTCTTCCAACGTGGCCGGAAAACAGAATTAGCTCTAGTGTCGCCAACATGGTATGAAAAGGCCCTTGGTTTGAAGGAGGTTGCCGCTTCTGTAGCAGCTCCCATGCCTTGTAAGATTTTGAAAAACGAGGTGAAGGAGGGTGATAAGGTTACCAAGGGTGCTCCTCTGGTCGTGTAAGTGATTTATCGCCACTACATCCAGCATTATGGAGGCTGCTGACATTGATTAGAATCGAGTCTATGAAGATGGAGACTGTCATCCGATCGCCGCAGGACGGTGTAATCAAGCGGCTGGCTCATAAGGAGGGCGTAAGTTAGTCTAAGCATTGAATGAAAGAGTAACGCTGATTTCTGTTTTAGGACAAGTGTAAAGCAGGTACTGTGTTGGTAGTCTTTGAGGAAGAGGGCACTGCGATATGAATGTTATCGGGTGCTTAGCAATTGGCGGACTAACTCGCCACGAGGGCAAGCCAAAACGCAATGCTTTGTACATAGCACTACCTCAAGGTATAGGATAGTGGAGTTATATACGGAAGAGAACCTGCATTATGTATATTGCATGTCCCAATGGATACCTAGTTGACAGACACCAGTTGTAGCTCGAATAGTCTTATTTTTGCGTGCCACAATTGTGTATGAGACGCTGCAAAGTAGATTTAGGGGATGTAGGTAGTAGATATGTTACCATCCTCTAACAAATATTTTGCGTACCACATCGCTGGCAGTTCCATTGCTGAAGAGGCGTATGTACGCCATTCTATTGATATGCAGGCACATATATTGGCCTAGATCCAACGAATCCTTACTCCAGTACTGCTAATTTCTAACAAGGCTCTCGGCTCGACTCGGGCGTGGTTCATCTGCGCTCGAGAATTCCACGGTGTATCATACAAGCTTAAGAACATAATCCCAACGCCTTTTGAATGCTTTATACAGTAGACTGACAAATCTTAGCCACCCTTTTTCGTTGTGTACAATGGGCCCCTATTGTGGCTTTAGTTCTGGATGGGCCTCGCGGGGTAAAGCTGGTGGTGTCCGTGGTTGTGTGTTGCGGTATTTCGGTTCCATGATACCAACCTAGAGGATGTGAGTTAGTAGCCACAATAATCATAGAATATCGAAGGCGAAATTTGTCGCGACATCGCATACCATGGATAACAATCTCCAAACAGTATCTGTTGGCTGTGCACCTACACCAATCCAATAACGCGCCCTTACCGAGTCCAATTTGATGTCTTTGTGTAGCCGCCCCGAGTCGTCGTACGGATCTGGCTTGGGAACGGGGTCGTATGTGCCAATAACCTCGAGAGGCTTGCTGTTTCGCGCCGTCCTGGGAGACATCAGTTGGCTGCTGGTCGCGTCACCATGGCAGCAAGATATAGTAGCTTACCTCGCGTGTGCAACCACTATATTGTAAAATGGCGAGTTCCTGCGCCCAAAGCGCGCAAGTCGAATTTTGACGACCATGGTGACGACTAAGGTTGGTGGTCGAATTGCAGTTCGGAACTTGGTTTCAATGGGACCCTCCAAAAATTGATGAGGTTCAGGTCCGTCCCGTCGCGATCAATAGTTTAAGCGGAGACGGGCTCCGGTTGATCCGATTCAGCCAATCAAGGCTTGTGGCCCACTCGATTGGCTCCAGAGCTATGATCAACCAATCACATAACAAGGTACAGCGTCAGCGGTGATGGCCAGTGATGTCAATCAACAGACAGTCAAGCCTCAACACCACTTCTCTTTAACCCCTCTGTCCACTGTCACTGTCGTCATCCTCGCTCTAATTACATTCTCTCTTTTATTCTGTACTATAATTGTGGTATAATGGCCTTAAGAGTGAGCTTACAAAAATATATTGATCTCCGACTATTGGCACATGTCACTTACACGGGCTCACAGACACTTTCCGCTAAGGCGGCTGCAGCTCTAGACCAGGAGCTTATGAGCACAGGAGCTTTCTCAATTGATCAACTCATGGAGCTTGCAGGACTCTCAGTCTCGCAAGTTGGTATGTACCTGATATAACTAATTCAATTGAATACTAAGCCGTCATCTAACGTGAACTTACTACAGTCTTCCATGTTCATCCACTGAACAAGGGCAAACGTATTCTAGTAGCATGCGGCCCTGGGAACAATGGTAAGAGGTGCTCTCACTGTAGCGGATACATAAGAGGTATTAACCCCTCATTCAGGTGGCGATGGGCTTGTTGCTGCTCGCCATCTTTACCATTATGGATACCAGCCATCAATATACTATCCCAAACGCAGCAAGAATGAGCTTTACCAGGTATGTTTTCGAGGCTTTTCTATCTCAAAGTCGTGATACCGCTTCCCTGAGATCATTATAATCAACTCGAGGGCCTATTATTATACTCTAGTCTGTAGCTCTATTTCTGAGTCTATATTTTTTTCATATGCATAACAAACCCCTTCCAAGCCCCTGTTCCTAGATTTCCTGCTCACGACCAACAACCCTTCCTTTTACTCCGTCTCTGTGTATCTTTTCGACAGACCAGATCACTGGCATACTGATCCCGCACAGCGACTAGCTAAGCAGTTGGAAGACCTGGAAGTCCCGTTTGTGGATGACTTCACTTCGGCTATAAAATCGACAGATCACATCGTGGATGCCGTCTTTGGTAGGTATCATATTCGTATACTCGTGATATCGTAATGCTTATCTGGACAAGGGTTCAGCTTTTCAGGCGAGGTTCGTGAGCCATTCCCCGCGGTAATCAAGGCCTTTGAGGAGACGAAGCTCCCCGTAACTTCTGTCGATGCTCCATCATCTTGGAATATAGAAACTGGCCCGCCAGAGTCCGGCGTAGGAAGCAGATTCAACCCTGCGCATCTGATTAGCCTCACAGCACCCAAGCCTTTGGTTCAGCACTTCAAGGGCCGGCACTTCATCGGAGGGCGGTGCGTATCTCGTACTTGTAGCGTGTATATTGGCCAGAGGCTCACATACCAATAGCTTTGTTTCTCCGGCGATCGCCAAAAAGTACAACTTCGAGATTCCGGCTTACCAAGGACTCGACCAGTTCGTCGAGGTCGGTGTCGGCAGCCGGAAACTCTGAACGCGATCGTATCCGCGAAGAAGGGTAGCCTGAGTTGAAAGGGTTGACCCGTTCCTCCCCTTCTAGTTCAACTAACAATGCAGCCCCCAGTGCGGCTGTATGGACATACGGGGCTGGGGCAATGCCCTTCTTCCATTTCTTCGCTCTCCTGAACGGTTCCCCGGGGGCAGCGCAATAGAGGCGGGTGGAAGTGCCCGCAAAACTTGACGAAGATGAGGTACACTTTCCCGCAAACTGGGCACTCTGAGACGTGCTCAGTGCACATTAAAGCTGTGGACAGACCCGTTAGAGCGAAGAATAGCGAGGGAGTATATCGCGTGATGAATGGTCCCTAATAGGACAAAGTATCGAACAGTAACGATTGGGCGTAGCATCCGTTTATTTGTCGCTGGATCATAGTTGGCCTTGTGGCTTTAGGCATGAAAAAGGTATCAAGATATCAAGGATGAGTGTTGTTGCACGTACTCTTGTCGGTCGCCACCGGGTAACCAGGAGATCCATCAGCTTTGAGTATTTGGTGTGTCTGCAGCTGTGGCAATTGTGCAGGGCATGCGACACGTAACAGATAGCCCACAGCCAGGGCACAAAAGTAAAGAAAGGGAAGTGTCGTCACTCATTGCTGAAACATTCCGACAGGCAATTATTACAGCCTTCCTTCTCTAATACTTCTTTTTTCTGTGTTGTCCTGGTGTCCGAGGGTGTATTAGGTGGTGAGCCCGGAGCAAAAGCTCCTACGGGGTGTCTGATAGGCTGCAGCGGCTCCCGGCGCTTACCTTGATAGCTGCTATCAATTTCATCAATTTTCTTTCGGCCTTTCATAGTCGCTGCTTCTGGATTGCCTGTACATGTCGATCCTCCCGTCTGCATTGCAGCCTTCAAATCGGCCCCTAAATAAAAACGCCCCAGATACAATAACACTCAATGATTACCCGAACTTAAGCAATGGTTGAATAAACATTTCACTCTGCAGCGGCCTAATTGCTCTGGAGAGCACTGCGACTCGGTGCGGGCCCGGGACAAATTCCCCTCATCCGCACCGTCGAACCTACGGGAAATAAAACCCAGCGCATCCGGTTTAGCGTCCCATTATTACTTGCATTTGTTGCCCCCGTTTTGTCCGCGTTGTGGGAACTTGTTAAACAACCTCGCAGACGAGCTTACAAGCGCAGAGCAGCACTCTCGGCACTGGACTGCTCGCTATGGAACAATTGATCATAGGATTATCTAGCTACACATGCCCGGGAGCTGCTCTCACTGTATGGGTACCGAGGGCTATGCTCATGCACAGGGATGATTTGGCCACTTTCACAAGTCCCCTCTAGTTCGCTTCCGAGGCATCCTTAGGAATACCGAAAGAACAACAGTTGATATAACATAACGGCGGACCCGCCGCTATGAGCTTGAAGCCCCGCCGCCGGATCAAGCAATCCCACGCTTGCGATTTTAAGTCCCGTAGTTGGTTGAGCTTGAAGGTTCTCTGAGCTATATTGCTAAACCTGCTTATCTCTTTTCTTGGATTGTGGTGGCCAAGGTATAACGTATGGGAATCATTGGTACCCAACCATTTGGCTTGGATGCCGAAAAAATAAGCCCGGGGTCATCTGGCATGCCCATCTAAACATGCCTGCCTCCCTGCGGCCTAAAAGACCCCAATAACCTACCACGCCCCTCCTCATCTTCGGTCTTGGCAGGAACACCAAGCAGATTCAATCATGTTATGAAGAACACTGTTCAAAAGGCTGTATTCTTCGCTGCAAGCGAGGAATGATATGATGACAAGGTGACACTAGAGTCTATGGCGGGGGCAGCGTGAGCAAGATGGAGATAGTGTTTTAGTAATCAGCCACGTTGAAGGCTAGTGCTGAGCAAACAACAAGCCATGAGCCCTATCCTACTTGGCGACGAGTTTCCCATATTCACAGGGATGCAATATTACCATAGCATTGGCTAGAAAGAGCCCGTCATATATCATATTTCTAGCAAATCATTTCCCTCCCACCAGGTCGACCTTCTGATACCGTACTGGGCCTAGGGTTCCTGCATACGGCACGATACAATTAACCTAACCGGCACACGAAACTCCAGATATATAGCTAATTTGACGTCAAGTTAGCACCACATGCGATAGGCACTTGGGCAATATTACTACTCGCTTATCTAAGTGTCTTAAGTTGGTGGTTCGCTTTAAACCTTGATTCTCCCACATTTGCGACAAATTTACGAAGTGCGAGACCCAGCGGAGAGCACTTTGCGTGTTGCTTCGGATTCTTTAGGTACACCGAGTGTTTGTTTTAGCGGCGAAGTCACATTGCCGCCACGCTCGGCTCCGGCATTCGTCTATAAGGTACGGCGTAGTCGGGCATTCGCCTACCCACCTAGCTAGCTATCTTGGCCACAACGGAACGAATCCAGTAAAGCTATCAGTTACGCAATTGGTGGTATTAGGGGCCGCGAACGCCCACATGATAAAGATACGAATTCAGTCTATTTTGCCCGAATGGAGAGGCAAAGTGGACATAGCGGATCATGGTTATTAAATAATAAGACATCTATATGCATTCTAGGCCATGGTCGATGGAGCTCTGAGGGTTTGCGTACTCTATTACCATGAATATGAAAGTCTGCATTTACCACGATATGTGGCTCCGGTAACTCGGAGACCTGTCCTTGTAACCCCGCTGATTTCAGTCATACTGGGTCGCGCATTAGCGCAGACCTTTCCTGCATATGTCCCTGACAGCCTAGCTACAAAATGGATCATTAAATAGGATTTGTGTGGCAAGCCAGAACATACATAGTGAAGGCTGCTATCTAGTAACCCTGAGATATTCGTATTGCATCAAATAGCATCAGCAGAACCGCCAGTACCTGGTCCCATCCCATTAGGCAGCAGTCGGACCATGAAGTTTCGTTTGCTTTTGCAAGGTAAAAATCATTATGCTGCGTCATACCAGCTGATCTAGGCTCTGGTGATCTGCAATGCAAGCTAGCAGTTTCGAACTGCTGTTTTGCTCTATACCGAACGAGCCACATCGACACAAACCCTCGGATAGCACCGAAACGACGTGGCTGATAACCCTGTCCAAACCCCTGCTGGGCCTGGTCTCGCCCTTCTAAAGATCGTCTGTGGCTTGTGATTAAGGCTTTTGCCACATACGTCGTCGCCGTGCTAAGCCACCGTGGCTCAAGCTACCCCATGTCTCTGGTCTTGATTGGTTGAATGCCCTCGGCCTTGCTCCGACCTCATTTCCTCTTTTCGCAAGGGCTTTTGCCACCTTTCGACGACAATCGAGATGCCTCTCGACTTTTCACTACGCAGCAGGCAAGCACAAACAGGCGACACGAGACAAGGTGATAACACGACATCAATTGGAAAACCGAATACGCATTCTCGTGTCAATCACATGCTCATACTGATGGTGCAGGCAAACGTTACCCACATATACTTCCGGGCTACATCCGCGCCGCAGGACCTGCGAATCCCTTCCAGATGTAGTAATTTTGTTCGTACATGTGCAATAGTCTTCTCAATGTTACAGTCACATTCTATAGATCTAAGTGGAGGTGCAGGAATTTTCGTCTTTAGAGATCTTGACAGGTGGCATTCCGCTCGCTGACTCGCCGTTGTGGCCCGTCATTATGGTCCGTCTTGAATTATAACCCCTGAAAGATCAACCCGAGAATACCACCCTTTATTCTCACGTGAAAAGTATCACAGTCTCCCTTGCTCATACTCTTGTAGACCGATAGGGTGACAGTCAAGTTCTTACCATAGCAACAAAAAAAAATTTTTTTTTTTTCTTTTCGGTGCGGCTACGTCGAATTGACCTACCGTATTACCGTAAAAAGTATGAACTTAGTATGCAGATATGCGCTACTAAGAATTCGATATTCTTCTTGATTCTGTCAAGTATCACGATGCTATAGGAGGATATAACGCGTCTGAGAAGGCATGTCGAGGCTACTTAGAGTTATCATGCTAGCGTGGGCGAATTCGACGTGCGGTAGCTCTGAGAGGACGCGCTCCAGACCTTGGAAACTGAATGAGCCAAGTCGAGACGACCTTTTTTTAATTTTATTTCCCATTCACCCTTTGTCCTAGGTTTGAATTGTGAGGTTGTACGAGCCGCGAGGTAGGCAATGACTACCTCTTACTATAGCAGTTGGTTTTACGGTGTCGTAGGATTTACCCAGAATGTCAGCTTTTGTTGCTAGCTTCGAGATTCTACATTAAAGGAGCTACAACATCTTGTTGAGAATGTGAGGTACATTAGCACCATATGAACTGATTTCTCTTTTCCCGGCGCCTCTACTCTTGTTCTCTTTAATCTTCCTAATGTGACAGCACATGGGCTATCAACTTCATGCTTTCATTAAGCAGTCTATAGCGCCGAAAATGTCATTCTAGTGCAATAAGAGCTCTAATTTCTAGCCGACCTGTGCACACAATCATTTGCAAAATATCAAAGCGAACTGGCTAAAAACAGGTAGCCCTACCGCTCTAGCACCACTTGAATCATTTCAGCTCATGTTAGCCTCTACACTGAGGATTATCCTTACGATTGTTGGGGGTTATTGTGTTTGCCTCGCTCTTACGTCGCTATGAAAGGTAGGGGACCTCTAATCCATTACGGTACAGCTATGCTTCAACCCAGAAGATTTCACCACGCTTTTCTCAAAAAATCGTTGTTGTCTCGTAACTTTTGATGCTGTGTTACCTCAACAGTGTCATCATGTATCTATTCTTACATATCTATATCGAAAGACGAACCGAGTGGGAGAGATGCAGTTCCTTCCCTCACTCTCTTCTCCTATACAAGTACCCTGGAGAGGAACCTAATCTTTTCCACCCCTTTTCCCCTTTCTTTTTCATCCATGCTAGCTTGTCCCAAGAGGACGCGTAGTGAACATTAATCACGCCGTGAGGCTATCGTGTCTCATTTCGGTCATTCCTCGTCATACTTACAAGTGGCAGTGCTGTTGAAAAAAAAAACAGCCGAAAATCAACGCAAGAGTCTCGAAAACAGAGACTCCTATGCTTATAACTACAAAGGCCTCCAGGCGGAATAGACATGCCATAGCTGAGGCCGAATCCATGTTATGTTGCCACGATGGCGCAGGAGTATGCAGCATCAAGCGGGAGTGCGAAAATGTCTTCACGCTTTGCTGCCGGCACCGGAGGAGGAGGAGGGGCTTGCGTTTATTATCTTTTGTTGTAATTACCACTGGCACCGAGGCCTGGCCAGTCTGCCGCCTCGCCCTTACCGCTCTCCGACTTGCTCTTTGTGCTCGCGACAGCGCGGTCGGGAGAGCTGGAGCGCGCCACGCCGGACCCCGCGAGCACCTGGCTCCAGAGGCGCTGTCGGCGCTGGACCGCAGGCCTGGGGGCTGTGGATGTGGTCTGCGGGTTCGGGGCAGATTGGGCGGACCGCGAAGCGTATGTAGACGGTGCTTCGTCACTTGTGCTGTGGGTGGTAGCCTCGGTTACGGCCACGGAGTCGTCAGACTTGACGCTGGCGCTGTCGAGACCCTTGCTCGCCTGGCGAGACGCGGTGGTGGGGGATCGGGGGCCAGGTCGTGAGGCTGGGGTATTCAGAGTGCTCGGTCCTGAGATGGACTCCGTCTTCAACATCTCAAGAGCCTGCGTCAGTTCCGACAGTGGCACAGCATCGCCTGGGGAGTTGGGAGGGGGTGGTGGGAGGAATTCCGGAGGAGTAGACCCAGCCGTTTTGCTCCCTGTGGGCTGCTTTCGGGACAGACCTGCCGGTGTCGTCTTAAGAGTCGGCTCACTAGGGGATGATGAGCTGCTTGCCTGCTTAGAAGCCTTGTTAGAAACTGACTTGGGAATCGATGCCGGGACGGCAACAGGTGATATTTCGGGAGTCGAAGTCACGGAGGTCCCTTTCGATGCGCTGACTGGAGTCGTAGTTGGTTCCGCTGATGGGACATATTTTCCAGAAACAACCGCACTCCACGATCTCTTCGCAGTTTCTGCGCTTCTTGCTCTGACTCCCAGCAGACGGGGTAGATGATTAGATTGGGCAGCGCTGGGCGTCTGAGGCACCTTGGGAGAAGCCTCGTGGCCCCGGTCGCTAGCAGAAGCCTTGTGAGAATTATGAAGACTTGTAGGTGGGTTCGTGATGCTCTTATTTGAGAAGAGTGCGGTGCTTGGGGACACACTTGTTTTGCTCTTCTGCATCTCTAGCCCAGTATTAGCATCCTTATTCGTGGGAGGCTGAAACCCGCCTTTGGATGAGCTCTCGGGTGCTGGAGTATACACTGCATTGTTTTCGGAAGTGGCTGGAGATTCGTGAGGAGCTGCAGGAGGTACACTGGTAACCTGGTAGATCTTCCCATTAGTGTCATTGTTCTCCAAGTGTGTTTGATGCAGAGTTTCCTGATCTAGAGAAATACGTGGAATCTCATGAAGCCTCACCTCATTTTCGGGATCGGACTTAATGCTTGTAAGTGTCCACCTGGCAGCGTCACCAGGCTTGTTGTCTTCGTCATTGGCTTCCAGCTTGGCTAAGACGTCATATTCGTCCTTAACAACATTGGTAACCACATCTCCATCAGTTGGCTCAGTCTTGGGAACGGCCTTGTCCTTTGTGGAACTCTTACAAAAGTCGACTTTAATGAAATCTTTGCCATCATCAAGAGCATCTTCAACTTCTTCACTCCAAAGAAGTTTATTCTGCTGATCTGTCGCTTTGTATCGACCTGTATAAGCAGTGGCCTCTTTGTCAGTCTCCGCCGTCGATGTAGACACTACGGCTGCATCGTCACTGCTGGTCGGATTACCTTTTTCGACAGATTGTTTATGTTGTGCGGAAGAACTAGTAGAGTGTATGTTAACCCAAGGCAGAGAACGGCCCCTGAGGATTTCATTTTTATCAAGCCTGGCTTCTGACTCCGGCCACCGATAGTCTGGGCTGCGCTGCACATTAGCAATAGGGTTAGGAAAGTGGCCGATGGATGCTCGTCGAACACGCGGGCCAGACCATTGGCCGAGCCTGGAATGAGTATGACCACTTTCCTGCGCGCTATTTCCAGTGTTATTTACACTCAGCATCACGGGTTGAGCGTTGTCACTCGCTGGATAACTCCCTTCTGAACTGGTGGAGTCATGACGGACGACACACCCGCTTTGGCTAGCATCATGATTATTGCGGTTGTAATAAGCTGCGGCACTGGATTGTTGAAGCCGCTCTAGATTCTCTCGACGCAACTCGTCCTGCGTTTTGCCACCCTTTTGTGCTTGAGTTTCGAAAACTGCCGCCTGCGGGTTGAAAGATGGTTTCCGATGTATGTCCCAGTTGGTGAGTCTGGAAGGAGCGGCTGCCGATACGCTGGCATGCGTAGGCTCTGTATGCATTTGAGCAGGAACTGAACCAGGGGAAGCGAGACGGCTTGGATGATGGCAGTCTCGCTTCTGGTTTGGAGACTTCATGTAGACACATCCGGGCGGAAAGCCAGCTGGAGCATTTTGGAAAGGGGGCATTGGTGCCGCTTGGTGCGGGTAGTATTGGTATTGCGGGTCATTGTGCGCTCTATACTGAAAATCGCCAGGCACTCGGGGTTGTGCAGCCTTCTTGAAATATCCATGAGGATGAGCACCATAGTGTTGTCGGACGTTGCGGGCATTCCTTTGCTCATTGTTGTAACCGTAGCTTGACTTATGTGCGTCGTGGTTGGGCCGAGCTGGTGTGGCAGGGCTGTGCTGTTGTCCCGGCAAACTATGTATCAGTGGCTTATGTATAGCCTGCTTGGCATTATCTGTATTAGGCTCAGACTTCGCTGGTTCATCCAGCCCTTCGTGTTGGGTATGTTGGCAATGCACATTGCTTGGAGACTTGACAGGCGCAGTCAATATGGCCGTGCAAGCTTCTGCAACTTTGCCAACAGCATCTCCTCCCAAAAATGGAAGCTGGGTAATGATCTCGTTCGAAGACTTATGTTCTGGTGGGGCAATGGAGGCTACTGCCTCAGTTCCGTCAGGTCCAAGGTGCAGCATTGGAGCGTGGTGTGGATATAAGTGGCATTCCTGTTCTTCCACAATGTGAAATTTGAACTGGGTGCTCCGAGGACAATATATGAGAGGCGGGTGCATGGCGGAGCAAGTCTCAGTGAACCGCGGATATCCACAGTAACACTTTGAGCATATGTAGTAGAGAAGGATGCACATCTTGGAGCCTGGAACGATGTACAGCTGGTTGGGGAAAGAAGGTGGCTATGCTGTCTGATTTGTGGACAGAGGTAGATGAGACCGAGTTAGTCTATATTGGAGCCCTGTTACACCTCAGGAAGTTTGCATTAGCATCAGCGCCTAGACAAAACAAGAGGTATTTGTCCAGAGCGAGAACAGAATGATTATAAAAAGTAAGAAATTTAGGTAAGTAATGATAAATTAAGGTAATGAAGACGTTGATGCGATTACCAAATTAGGAATTTTATCTGTAGATGGGTGGAAGCGGAATTAGATCACTGTGCCTCGTTTAGGAAATAAAACCATACGAAGAATGCACATAAGCTCAGTATGAAGCTTGACTGGATCTGATGCGGATATGCAGGAACTGGAGCTGGTAGGCAAGGCGAAAAGAAACCTGGGAATAAAAACGAGTATTATCTTGCCCGACTGTTAGGACTCACCTGTAGATTGGATGAGCGAACAATCTTGAAAGCGGGCATGTATGGATGTTCAGGGATTTAAGATGCCGCGATCTACAAAAACTGACGAAACAACTCGCAGCTTTTCTGATTCTGAATTAAAACTCTGTCAGTCGTGGAACATAACATGTTCTTTGAAGTGGTGGATACAAAACGAATGGACTTGGACGATGAAAGAAACTGCCCATCGCTCAATGCACAATGGTCGTAGGAAGAGCTAACACAATTGTGTTTAGAAAGGACTGAGAAAACAGTAAATAAAATTCACTTACATCTTCGAGCAGTGGCAATATCAGAACCTAGAGCAATGCGAAGGCCGTAAGCGAAAGCGCCTGAGAGCTAACAACAGAAAGTGGCGAGATTAATATCTGCAATCCAATTAAGTTGTTAGATAAAAGCGTAAGGTGGAGGAGAAAGGCAGAGAAATGCAAAGCCGAGATTAGACGTGCAAAGAGCAAAAGCAAGGAGCGATGGTTGGCGACGCGGATGAAAATAGATATCGTAGTTCGTACCGAGCTGTGTGCAGTCAAAAGCGTGCAACGACGACGCACCAAAGTACGCGATATGACACCAATCACACTTCTGGAAATTGTGCGATGGGTTGAGAAGATCGATGTCGCATGACAAGATTGACCGCATGGAAAGAAGTGGGAGGTGGGAGGGAGTGTCGGCGATGAATGGTAAAGAGATGGGTGGTATTATCCCCGAGCTGTGAAAAGAATGGGTTGACACCTTAGAGAGACAGACACGGTACCAAATCACCTACCACAGCAACGCGGTTTGGACCAGCTCTATTTGGGCATTCATCAAATTGTAGGATCTGCCTAGTCTTCATCGCAGTCAGTCACGGTAGGTCTCAGTCACAGGCATTCATCTTGCGGCAGTTTTAGGACGCGTGCTTCAGCTGCCAAAATAGACCTCGATAAACACTAGATCGAGTCGCGTAAGGATGATTCACGAGTTTAAGAGTAGAGTCATAAATTCCCGATATATCCGTTCTGTGACTGACTTTAATAATCATCATCTGATGATTAATTATGCAAGTCATTTCACTTGGTACCGAAACTAGCTAAGCACATGAACAAGCTACCTTGTACCCAAGTCAGTGTCCTACCCATATGTCCATTGTCAATCCGTCAGCTCTAAAGAGGTGCGACGCGTAAAATGTTACTGTTAATTATTTCCTCTCAGGCACCTCAAGTTGTGTGAAACTTCATAATCGTTGCAGCAGAGTTTTCGACTTCATTTGATCGAGCTTGATGCCTTTTCCTACAAGGGGAACCTTTATATTTTTGAGCAATATAAGAGGCAACTCAATTCGAGAATTTAAGATTTATTTCGACCTGGTTAGCAGCCTACTGGCCAATAAGATTTTAAAGGTGTCATTTCTATGAAAGAGCACATGTTTCGAATAACTGTCATTTAGTCCTTTGAGAAGACTCATCTATGACTACTGCAGTTGCATTGATAACATGATCACGGTGATCTCGAATGCCAAGAGCACTGTTGCAATTTGTTATCTGAAAGAAGGGATGCTAGGTCGCCTACACAAAATATTATCTTGGGGACCGGAAATTCATACTGTAAAGGATGCTTTCTGTTCGGGTTCAGCCCATATATATTACTTTTAGGAGCTGCTTCGTGCTGCAAACGTATCATTATAACTGGATCTGAGAACAAAGACGTCTTAATTTTAATACATGGCCTATATGGGTATTCCTCTTTAGAGTGTGTACTAGCGTAACATATGATACTATTATGGAGACAAGTTTACAACAAGGGTTTGAATAAGGAGGCGACAAACATAAGGCAAGCTCAGTATACCCTGTAGGTCACTCCAAGCCTTATCGATGAGCTCCGCGTCCGCAATAGTCGCCACTCTACTATGTTCCCATCTAGTAGCATTTGATGGGATCAAGGACTCCCACAGAATCTCGATAGAGCTGTCTTTAATGCACCTAGCCAAAATTATGCCAACCAAAGTTATCTCCTGAGTAATGCCTGCTTATTCGGGCCGGAAAGAAACATCAGGTTTCCAGACGTTAGCGAGGTCACGGGCGAAATAAATTTTGATAGTACTGCTGCCTCCCAGCATAGTGTTAATCCCGTATTGGCGCTGAATGACACTGCTAAGGATAGTCTGGCGCGGCCGAGCTAGATAACAGTTCACCTAAAGTAAAATATTGTTTCCAGATATAGGGACTTCAACTTTCTCCTATAGTTATCCTGATTTATTTGATGTTGAAGTTTAAAAATAGAGAAATTATCTTTGTCAGACGATTCGACCTATGGTCAGTGAGTCGATACTAGAATTTAGGTGCAGTCACAATTCTGTACAGCTAGAGATTAAGTTTGTATATGACTCTAGATGTGGCATTCTGGGAATAGGAGTGTTACTCTGGGAGCTTCCAGGCCTGGGTGCTTTCAAGTATAGTGGTGCGAATTCTCGTCATTTCTACCTTGTATTAGCGCAATACATCTTTAGGCCACAACAGGGACCAGGGTTAATGGCTTCTATCATCTTGGAAAAAAGAAAATTGGAGTGATACAGATTTGATTAGTTGTAGTGTTTCGGAAAGTCTGATAGCTTAAGAAGTACCTGGCTGAAATTATATGATCTACATTTAGATTTTATCTGATCTGAGGCCTTGTAAAGGTATTAAAGCGCTTAAATAGAAGCAAACATGGTGACGATACTCGTTTGAAATAAGCACCTTGTATTCTGAATTAGCATTCACTATAGAATAATCTAGTAATTTTGAGTTACTGCAAAGCTAAGAATACTGAAGAACACTTTCGCAGTGGGCAACTGTTTTTAGACATCGCACGCTTTTATATTGTTAATTATCCGACCAAAGCTCTCATGCATCATTGTATGACTTTCCCATAAATCCGTGGATTTCGAAAGGCAACTCGATACATGGACTTAGGTGGTACTACAAAAAATCTTCAAATATAGGATGTTAACTCCTTTGTGCCTCAAGGTTCGTTGCTGAAATCTCGCCAGAAAGGAAGCTTACAAGGTGTTCCCCCAGGCTTCCGCCTCCGTAGAAGCTCTATATTACAGTTCTCGAATCGAAACCCATATTTTCCATTTTTCTACTTCAGTCATTCCTGTACCGTTCTTATGCCTACCTGACTAGCGCACTTCGTGCTTTCACACACTCAAGATCTACGACACTTCAGTACGTACGTTAATATGGCATCCAACCCTTTATTTAATCCTGGAGTCGATGCCACCCCACCGTGGAACATTAGAAACACTTTCCACGGGTACGGCAGCGGTATCTCAGGCACCCCTCTACCACTATGGAACTTCAACAAAAACCTTCGGCGTGGTAACAACTTCCGGGCTGGTAGTGGCCATACTACTGGCAGCGATGATACTCGCAATCAAACTGGATTTATATGTGACAATAACGGCAGCAATGTTAGCAATCCAAAATCGGGTAATGAGATCGAAGTAGACACACCAACGTTTAGCAAAGTGCCGCTGAACCCTACCACATCTCAATATCAGTTCCCTACGCAGCTCCCTGCTCAGTTCTCTTCTTCCTTCATTTCACCCATGGACCCACCCCCGCGGCCATCTCTCATGCCATACACATATATTACGCCTAACATAGCACACACCTTATACACAAGTCCGGGTGGTGCTGATCCTATTACTACCACTCTAAGTCCAGTCGAGAATGCCACATACAAGCAGGGCTCATCAATGATCACTGGCGTCTCTGCTAACTACAAAGGAAATCGTTATCTGAAAGCAAATCAACCTGCTAACATCCCCGACGAGCTTAACACCTCCGTTTGGATCACGAATCTCCCACCAAACCTTGATCATAAGATGCTCTTGGACAGCGTCCGTAACTGCGGAAAGGTGTGGGCAGCTGTTGTGAATGGACCCGAGAAGGATCATATCACCGCCGCCAGCAAGCTCGTATTCTTCGATGTTGCAGGTGCCGAGAACCTACTACGTCAATCCCTTATGGGTGAATTCGTCGTTGGTGGCCACATTCCCCAAGTGCGTCGCAACAGAATCAAGACCGCGGCGAAAGGACCATGCCAACACAGTCGCGTCCTACATATTGAAGGGCCAAGCTGCATCGTCGAACAGCAATACCTCGCGGCCTTGTTTCGAAGTAACGGTATTATATGGCAGGATGAAGTGGTTCTCGAGCTGTCGGGGAACCAAACTCTCACTCGATTGGAGTGGAGATTCGGAAGTTTTCGCTGCCAGGCAGAGTCGGCTAAGAAACTCATCGAGAGAAAGAAGAAGGATTGGAAAGAAATGGCAGAAATGACCCAAACAGAATGGTTACTTTGGCAGAGCGTAACTGTCCACTTCGGAGTCGACCCCTGTGCACCCAAACCAGGTAAGTAATATTCCACTTTATTGTTGCTTGGTAGTTTAAGGTACAGAGAGAAAGCTAATAGACCGCTAGATATGCAACAGACTTCTGCGAATTATGGGGCACATGTAAGCTATTATTGAATGAATCCAATCGATAACTAATCATAATTACAGATGAACTCGGTCTCCAGCCCCGTCCGTGATCAACCATCCGGGTTGGAGTCTGTCCCATACGGCAATACTCTATCTCTTCGGCCATATTACGACCGGAATCCGTCTTACCGATCATGCCTACGTTGAGCAGCCGACCTTCATTTTCGATATTTTACCATTCAGATGTCTCCTGATCACGGCTACTCGAGCTATTCATATCGCCACGGCAGTTCTCTTGGTGCACAAAGGTTGTCGCTTCCTGTTATAACAATGTGATGAGCCGGGTAACCTGCTGCTTGTCGATGTTTTCGCGCACTTTTGTCACTTCTACACGGCTCCCACTATGCGTTAGGGGTGCATTTTCTCTCTTTTCCCAGCTTTCTGATACCTCTGACTTTCGGAAGTTTACATAAGGCACAATACCTGCGTTGTCTTTGTGGCCGATCATTATTTTACGTATTGTGGTGGGTAACGAATGGTGGTTTTATTATCGTAATGGATACGCTCGTTTGGATTGGAACGCGGTAGCCTGTAATATGAAGATGAACTTGATCCCGTAGTGCATACATCAACCCTTGATGATAGTTCGGAGGTGATATGTCAGACGATGAATTACATGATAGAGAACACAGGCCAAAGACGGAAAGCGATGAGGTTGTGTTGTCTACCTGAAGCTTTTGATTTGAGAATAGTATTAGGAGGATTCATAACGTAGAGCCAGATTTTGTGTTTGGGTGATGTATATTCGCGCTGAGAGATCATTGTAAGACAACGCCACCCAAAACGGAAGGTAAATCTCGAGATCTCATGCCTGTATAATTTAATGTAGCTTCCTGAAACACTACTTTTCCTAAGGAGCACCGTTTAATTCGATAATAAAATACAAATTGGAACCATGCACTGTGGGTATATCTTTGCTAGAAATCTTATTCTTTCAAAAGACGAAGGGTCTACACCAAGAACTTAAATTGGTTATGGTAGTAGTAATTTCTTTAATCTTAAGCTATCATTTTAATGACCTATGAAGTAAGGATTGATTATAAATACGAGTGAACCACTAGCTCCGCGTTCTTTCAAACAATCTGGCATACATATATGCCGAGCCAGATATGTTATAAATTGGCAAGCACAAAGGAAGAAACACTGAAGATTGAGCGCCTTCGTTTTTAATAGTAAACCTTCTAGGGAGAATTTATCAATCAGAAGCGAGTTTGAAAAGATCTCCCGTATAGATAGATCTATATAAATATGGGTGAGACGGTTCCCTCTCAAGTCATAATAAATTGAGCCACACAGAGCGAGATTGCCTTCGTATGCACCTGGCCCTGGCAAATCTTGTCTTTGACTTCTAGTACTTTCTTTTTGACTTCCCGCTTTTTAAGCTTTCGCCTCTCTCATTTGATGTTGTGACGCCATCCATTACATCTGGACGGAAATCTTGGTAAAGTAGTACTAAAGTGCTTTTAGACAGCCGCATAGTTACCAATCTACGACTGTGCGTGGAGGGGGAAGTAGATTATCAACGATAGGTGTTGAACTACTTTGACATAAGTGGCATCTGAATCTCTGTTGATTATGCATTGTCGCAAGAAAAGAGGAAGCAAATTGGGGCAGCTGTTTGAAATTGAGGTATCGTGATCTAGACCACTGTCGTAAAGAGGGGAACAAATGCATATACAAATCGAATTAAATGATATCAAGTATCTATTATCTCTCGAAGTGTGGTAAGTAGGATTAGAAGGTAATTATTACCAAGGCATCACGTTGTTCACGTGACCTGTACTGATAACCCCCCACATTATGTAATCATCCCTCTAGTAAGTAGCTCCATGCGCTTGGGCCAGCAGACCCATCGCAGCCGCTGCAGGCAGCCCGAGAGCTTCGTAGCCCTGCGCAATTGGCAGCTCGCATCATCATCCGTTGGCGATACAACTTCCCTCCTCCAAACCATCACCCGCCGCTCAGCACCTGCAAAACTGTGTATCCACCACACTACAAGCTCCCAAAATCCGCGATACTCAGTTAGCCTGATTACGACTCTCTATTTCTTCGCCTTCTACTACTCACCATCATGGCGGACGCAGCTCTGAAGCCCGAGAAGGACTTCAGCAAAGAGGCTGATCAACAAATTCAGGATGCAGAGAAGCTTGCTAAGGTATGGGGCTACTTTTGCCCTCGACATAAGGATTTGGGGTAGCTGCTAACAATCTCTCTGGTAGACCGACATACAAGCTGCTATCGAGAAGCTCACAGCCTTCGAAAAGCAGGCTCGACAGGTCAGCGCTACTTACTCGATCAAAGCAGATTCTCTGGCTATTACTAACTAATGCTACTCCTTCAGGCCTCGGACCTTGCGTCAACATCTCGGACCCTGATAGCGATATGCACGATCTGCAAGGATGCCGGAAACTGGAATCTGCTGAATGACCAGGTTCTGGTCCTATCGAAGAAGCATGGGCAGCTTAAACAAGCTATCACCAGGATGGTCCAGACTGTGATGAAGTTCCTCGATGACACTCCTAATATGGAGACGAAGCTATCTGTTATTGAGACGCTGCGAACTGTGACAGAAGGCAAGATCTTTGTCGAAGTAGAGCGTGCGCGCGTGACCAAGATTCTATCAGATATCAAGAAGCAACAGGGCGACTTGAAATCTGCGATGGATATTCTGTGTGAGCTACAGGTTGAGACTTTTGGGTCCATGGAAAGGCGGGAAAAGACCGAGTTTATCCTTGCTCAGGTTGCACTATGCATTGAGAACAACGACTGGACGCAAGCTGGTATTCTGAGCCGAAAGATTAGCACACGGTATCTCTCGCGCAAGCCAAAAAAGACACCGGAGCAGCTGGAGAAAGAGAAAAAAGCTCGAGAGGAGAAGGAGAAGCGTGGAGAGGAGGTACCCCCGGAACAAGAGGATGATACGACCGACCTTAAACTGGCGTACTACGAGCAACAAATCACACTAGCAAAGCATGACGACAAATACCTCGACGTGTGCAAGCATTACAGACAAGTCTTGGATACCGAGGCGGTTGAGGAAGACCCGTCAAAACTTCAGCCGGTAGGTCAAATTAATGGGACATTCTTATCTATCCGCTAACACGCCATAGGTGCTTCAGCGTATCATCTACTTTGTCATCCTTGCTCCTCATGATAACGAGCAGCACGACCTGCTGCAACGAATCTACCGCGACACTCGAAATTCCCAAGTATCCGAGGATGCCGAGCTACTCAAGCTTTTTACAGTGCACGAGCTAATGCGGTGGCCTGAGGTCGCTAAAGAATTTGGTCCTCATTTATGTGCGACGGATATCTTTGATAGCCAACCTAATCAATCTGGGGACGAGAAAGCACACCAGCGATGGCAAGACCTGCGTAAGCGAGTTATCGAACATAATGTCAGAGTCGTGGCGAAATACTATACGCGCATTGGTATGAAGCGCCTAACACAGCTTCTGGACCTGACGGAGGATGAGACCGAGAAGTATATCAGCGAGCTGGTATGTTCAAAGACAGTGTTTGCTCGTATCGACCGGCCCGCCCGAATTGTCAGCTTTGCTAAGCCGCGAGATGTTGATGACATTCTCAATGAGTGGAGTCATAACATGAAGAGTCTGCTTGGACTATTAGAGCGTGTTGATCATCTGATTACTAAGGAGGAAATGATGGCTCGTATCCAACCTGGCGCAAAGGGAGGTAAAGAAAAGAAGAGTAAGAAAAAGGCGTAAATGGCTTCCAACTGCTATTATGGATCGTGTTGGAAGTTCGAGCTGAACCTGGGCCACGGCTTGACTTCATGAATTACGCACATTACAAGTTTGCATCATAGGGCATGCAAATGTACACTACATACTTAGACCAGAAGGCAAATAAAGCCGTGTAGAATTCTGGGGTTACCTTCTAAATCTTCTACAACTCTATGTTGTGACGGTCTTTTTTCATCTCCTGTCCAAATTGAGCTGTCCATCACACGATGTATACGCAGTCGGAGAGCCTTCAACTCTTTTTGCTGTCCGAAATTGGTTGCTTCGTCTAGAATACAGATAATACCGCATTACTTGCCCATCGGAACTTCGCTCACAGCGCCTCCTTGACCTCATTCGAACCCTCCACACACCGCTGCCTCAACCACCCTACTAGCGGCATGACCCAATCTCTCGCGACTGGGACGTAATGTCCGCCAGGATGGGTTAACACGACAGGGTCCAGACACCGCTCGATCAGCGCCTGGCTGCGTTTCTCCTCGACGACGGTGTCCAGACCGCCGAGGAAGTGGAGAGTGGGGGTGGTGATGACGGGTTCATACAGCCACTGCAGGCCCGGCGGCGGCGCGTGGAAGCCAGAGTAGACCACGCAGAACTTGAGGGGCTGGTTGTTGTTGGCGGCGCGGAGGTCCTGCAGCCAGGTCCAATCGGGCGCTGTGCTGGAGCCAGAAGTAGACGTCGCCGTAATGGGCTGTGTGGAAGACGAGGATGACGGGGAGGGCGTGGATTCGGACGGCGCGTGGTGTGGTTGCTCTAGCGCTGCTGCTACCAGCGCTGCTATGCACCCGCCTTGGCTGAAGCCGATTACCCCGTCCACGCCCCCTGCCTCGCGGATCGTGGACGCGATGCGCTGCATCCCGTCCTCGATGCCGCGGTATAGGCCGCTGGCTTCGTCTCTGCGGAACCACTGGGAGGGAACTAGTCAGTGGAGGGCCGATACAGGTGAAGAAGGGGGGGCAGTTACTCACAGACCAGTTGTCCAGGTCATCGTCGTCACCTTCGTCCAGCGACGGATCCTCCGGCGGGACATACCCTGGGATATCAGATGGCCGTAGCCGGTGAGGCCCCGATGGGAAGATCAGCGTTGGGTGTAAGTTCAAGGGTGCCGGGGAGAGCGCTTTAGTTAAGAGCTTGCTGAGTGCTTTGGTCTTGGCCGAGAAGAGCGGACCGGACTGTGTATAACCTGTGTAGGTATTAGCCTTTTCGGTACTCTAGTTCGCGAATTTGAAGTGTGTGGACGGGGAGGGGAAGGGAAATATATATAGTGGAAGACGATACGTATCGCTGATGGACGTTGAAGAAGATTGATTGTATGAGAGAGTATGTCGTTAGAATGAGAAAAAATAATTTCAAGCGTGACTCGGCGAGTGCCTTCACCATCCATCATTCCGGGCATACATACCATGAAGCATCAGGATCTTAAGCTCCTTCTTGCCCTTGGGAATGGTCGCTAAAGGCTTCTGGTTATGCGCTGCCGGCTCTGCGGCGGCTGGTTCACCGGCGGTCGCCATCAGTGAATAAGATCGTACTTGGCTCTGGAAGGAACGTATGTACAGCGAAGAACAACGACAAATAGGAATCTGAATTAATCGCATTAATCACGCTGCTCTGTTGAGAGAACATCTATATCTATAGGTAGGATGAGAAATGTTAATAAGCATCAAAATTATCGGAGTTGTTGAAGTTCTAGGCCGACCCGAGTCCCGGCTCCATATCTACGACAAATGCCCGAAATCGAACGGATTACAACTTTATGAGAGCCATCCCAAATAAAAGTTCATAGACTCCTCTAAGGATTTGGATCGCTCCATCGGCCCTATGAGTATATTCCTAATCGGCCTTGAAATACGAAGCATTTATAACAAAGGCAATAGGGGCAGAGTCTATTTTATGTGACCTGCGTGAGATGCCCCTTTTTTGGTTTATCATAACCGGAAACTCGCGCTATACTTTAAACCATTTCTGACATGTAATTCGCCATACTCGATCGCCTGATGCTCCAAACTGGATACTGAGTGTTTTTTGCTGAGGATACAGACTGATAATAATGGCTGCGGCTTGTTACTTATTGACAGAGTCCCAAAGGTTTCCTGTAGAGCGGTCCTCGAGAGATGTAGGACGGAGTAGTCTGCTATAGACCATAATCGTTCAGTATTAATGGTAGCATGCTGCACTGTCTCGTTTCAATGCCATCATTCCTGGTGTATCGTCCACGAGGGATGGGTATAATTACATAGTCACAGAGGCAGCTTCACAAAGTTTCCATGGCAAATATATATACGGCGCATTTAACAAATGAACTTTGATATTGTCGGACGCAGCTCTCGAACAGCCGCGAGCGCCAGATCTATGATACAATGGTAGTCCTGCCTCGTCCGTGCTTCGGATCGCTTCGGCCGTCTATTGTGCAAATCATGGGATATCGTGGTTATCAACTTCGTCTCCCAGCTCGATAGTTCAATGGCCTGAGGACTTCGCGTACGGGTTGCGAGGGTCATTCTTCCACTCATCGGCTGTAGTACAGGTCAATGTCTTGCCCGCTTCATATAAATCTCTGCTGTACCAAGGAAAACATACACTGCATCATGGCGTTTTGCGCAGAGTTGACACCGTAAAGGATAACTGCCCCTGTAGTACTAGTTAGAGAGTCGGCTACGCGAGAGGCAATTCGAAAATCGAGCAGCGTGTATCATACCGGCAACGAAGAAGGGCGCCAACGGCTTCACTGAAATTGGGGTTAGTACAACTACCATAAAAGAACTAGGGTGATCCAATTAACGTACTGATAGGAGCCGGGAACTTTTTCAAAGGGTAAATTCCGAGCCAAGTCATTTTGACGGTTTCTAAGGAGGGTATGGAGGCGATGTAGGGAGCTTGTCGTTGGGGAGTTGATGCAGATAGATACGGCGGACGGGGTACGGCGAATGGGTTCGGCGGATTGGAAGTCACAGTCACAACGGGCGAGCGGTTTTCGAAGGTCAAGTTTTGCTCTAGGTGAGCCTAGCCTAAAAAGTGGCGGCCTTATGAGGCTTGACCTGGACGAGTTGCTGCCTTATGTGGCTTATGTTATTAAGTGGAGTGCTGTGGCTGGAGACCGTTCGAAATTACATAGCGCTAATCCTTGGGAGGGAGGATTGATGTCATCCTTCGTGCTAGCCCAAGACCTTTTAGAGCTCCAGCTTCAGCTCCGGCAACCTTCTCCACCTCGTCCACATGTAAAGTGACTAAGAGTAACACTGAAATCTGGGGAACGCCGAACAAGCTTGATCACTCACAATAACCTCCAATTGCTCATTTCGAGCTTCCGAAACTAAGTGCGGGGATTTACTACTCAGCCAATTACTTAGTAGCTCTGCTATCCAAACCGGTTCCCATACAACTCCGCAACTGCACCAGCTGTCAACAACTTCCCAATTGAACACGCTGACAACCTCGAGGTATATCAACTCCTCACTAGTAGTGCTGCGATCCGAAGCACTTGATTCCCTTCATACTGAACGTTCCCAGGGACGAATCCAGATATTGCATCATTGTTGAGCCTCTCTCTCAGTTCCATAGCTGCGCCCACGGTCTTTGTACAATCGGCCTCTCAGATCCATTCTCTAACAACCAAGCTTTCCTTACGTCGATTTTGACAATTACCCTTGGAGCTTTCCGGGTTTCGCTGCCTGACGTGTTCTCCTTCGTCCTTCTGCGGCAGCATACCTGAGATCTATCAGCATGTTTGCTCGACGCATTGCACGCGCTGCAGCGCCGATTCCGCGCTCCCTACGAGCATTCAGCTCAACAGCTGCTCAGCAGCGCACCCCTTCGATAGTGGACATCACACCTAACGGAGTTGATTCATTCAATTCCAAGCAGAAAGAATTTAGGGAGGATTTGGTGAGAGCACAGCAGGAAAGAGAAGCTAGTAAGTTCCATCAACGGCACCCTGTCCCGGCTGGATCTCGTGACGACGTGAGCTTACAGTTTCCTCACTAGAACAACGAGCTGAGGCCTCCAGATCTGAGCCCGACCGGCCCGATGGATTGTTATCTCGAGTTATCTACGGCACAAAGGAAGGTCGTGAGATGGATGCACAGCTCGAAGCCAGTTTTTCCGCGGTCCTAGCTCGTGGCAAATACGTGCACTCGATCGTATTTCACGAGGTTCAATTCGACAAAGTGGATGAATATGTTGAGCTTGTGGGTCACTGGTACCCCAAGATGGCTTCCGCAGAGAAGAATAAGGTTCATCTTGTTGGAAGCTGGCGAACTGAGGTTGGCGACTGCAATACTTTCGGTAAGCTAATTGGCGGCCGCTGCCTAGAAACAGTTACTAACTGACACAGTTCACATCTGGGAGTATCAGCGTTACCAGGGATATCATGAGTCCCTAAATAGTATCTCCCAACAACCAGGCTTCGCCGAGTTTGACAAGAAGCTCAAGACCCTTATCAAATCAAAGAATACCTCGCTCATGCAAGAGTTCTCCTTCTGGCCCACCACGCCACCTCGCAAGCTCGGCGGTCTGTTCGAGCTGCGCTCTTATACCCTTCACCCTGGCAATCTTCTCGAATGGGAGACTCATTGGCGACGTGGCCTGAAGGCACGCCGTGAAGTCATGGAGGGGGTTGGCGCGTGGTTCGTTCAGATTGGCGACCTCAACACAGTCCATCATCTCTGGCAGTTTGCGAATCTTGAGGAACGCAAGGTTCGACGAGAGGAGAGCTGGAAACAAGAGGGCTGGGCCGAGACTGTACACAAGACGGTCCCGCTAATTCAGACCATGAAGTCGAGAATACTGATCCCGATGCCATGGTCGCCAGTTGCTTAAAAATGTGTCCATTTCTTTCTACTTCAGGAGAAAAGTTTGCCTATCATTATGGACACCAAGGAGAGATCAATTCTACAGGACGGGGTTCGTGATGCACATTCATGGACTTGTAGGCAAGTCATGGAGTATTCGGCTCTAGGAATTTTCAGGAGGAAATGTTGAATGTACGATATTGAGAGTATGCTTTATTGTGTTTTAGCCGGCTCTTGCAGTTGGTCGTAGCACTCAGATGAGTATGCACGAAGTTAGGGATACCAAGTTTAAGTAGTTGCAAATAATAAAAAATATATACGGGATGGATGGCGAGGCTTTCCCCAACCCGGATCTATGCTCCAATTTGCATATGCTACAATACTCCTTGAACACCTGTTTAGATGCTTAGAAGGCGAAAAGAAAATTTAAAATTACAACCATTAATGATTTGAGGTATCAAAACTCTTCGCCAACTAAGCCCTGAACTCTAATTCGGATCTTTAGATACGACAGGGCGAGCCACCCATTGTTGAAGACCCCTCACTGCTACCATCTAACCTACACCTAGGCACTCACTCTTCGAGCTCCTCCCCCATGACGGCGGCTAGGTTCCGCCGCGTGAGATTTAACGTGTTGGACAGCGCGCTCAGCTTCGCGGACATGGACAGCAAGCTCGGGTCCGCACTCGCGACGCGAACCTTTTCGCGCACGTAGACCCTCTCCATCTCGTCTCCTCCACCGCCGGCCCCCATGCCCCTGCTTCCGCCCATCAGGGCGCGCGACCCACTCGTGGGGTACGTTCGCGGCTCTCCCTCGCTGCGCGGTCGACCCTCGGGAGGGGAGATCTGAGTGGTGGCGGCGGTGGAGGTTTCGTTGGAGGGCGAAAGCGAAAGGGAGAGCGGATCTGCCTCGTGGTAGTGGTACGCGAAGACCTTGTCGGCCTCGTCGTGCTCTAGCCGCCGCGCTGTCCCGATCGCCAGCGCGAGCTTGATGCCTAGGTTCACGGGCGCGTCGGCGGGCTCGAGGGCGCGGAGATGCAGCACTAGGCTTGCGTCTTCGATCGTCACGTGGAAGGATAGCGTGTGCCCCAGCGGAGGCGTGAAAGACGTGGAGGCTGCGGAGGTTTGCGTCCAGTCGTTTCCGCTGATGCTGCTGATACTGCCGACGTAGTTTGTCGTGGCTGTGCTTGGATCTGCTGTGCTTGGCCTACTCATGCCGGCCCTGGATGATGAGGATAGGGCGGGCTTGGATTCATCGACGCTTGAGGGCGAGCCCTTCAAGATCGCGCACGCCTCGGCGAGGTGCTGCGCTAGAAGACGCAGCTGTGAAGACAGAAAGCTAGCCGCGGATGAGCAGTCTTGCTTCCCCTCAGTTTCCCCCTCGCTCAGACATAGTGACGCCAGATCTACGGCCTGCGTGAGCAAGGTGTTGAGCGTTACCAGGGGGGCCAGATGCACCGGGCGAGCGGGATTTATCGAAAGGGTCAAGGGCGTCGTCGTCCGTAGCCTGGTGTGAATCGTGCCCTTGACGAGTCGGGCGCCCACCCGCGTCACATGGCCCTTCACCAGCTCGGCACGAGGCGTGCTGAGAACCAAGGTGCTCCCTGGGTCGATAGGCGCGAGGAGCGCGTAGCAGTCTTCCAGCCCATGTTTAAGTGAGAGCAAGGTGGTTTGCAGAGAGGCGAGGAGCCAAGTCAACTCGCGGGCCTGTACTGGTTGTGAGTGAGAGGGAGAGTCTGGAGGGCTTGGAGGAAGAGGATGATGAGTTTGCGGGGAGAGTTTGGGCAAAGGTGGAAGGTGTGGAGGTATAGAATATGGGTCTACGAGGACATAGTCATCCTCGATGAGCATTATGATAGTTTGATATATTGTTTAATAAGGTATAAGAGGGACGGTTGGATTCCAGGGTTGGAGATATAGCAGAAGGTATAAGAGAGGTATTACCTGAGTAGCATCTTCCTCGATTATAAGCTGTTCTGGCGCAATAGGAGGCCAGATCTCAACAGACATCATCGTGATATTCGATACTAGCTACTAAGGACAAGGCGGACGAGCTGGCGCAGGCAGCCATACTCATACAGAGCCATATAATGATGCTGGATCGGGGTGTTGCGTGCGAGCGAAGCCGAGTCGAGCTATGCTGTCTCGGAGCGCTGACGGTATTACGGAGTACAGTGGAGAATCACTAATGCAGGCACCTAGAATCTGGATTTGGTAGGTGATTTGCCCCACTAAGGTGTAAGGAAATATAGTGTAACCTTGTTTATAGGTATCTATTTAGGTGCTGTCGTAGCTGCTGCCCCACGCCAGCTTATGTTTGGAACAGCTCCTAAGCTAGAACTTTACCCAAGGCTGCCGTTTTTTATTTTATTTTATCCACCTTGCTTTTCCCACTGGTCTTGAAAGCCACGATACCTACTTAGCTGACATGACAACAACTATACCACAATCCGCTAATATTATACGTCTGCCTGGAGGATGAGCATAGTGCATAGGTGGTTAAAGATCTAACCGTTCCACTTCTGCCATTATGCCTGCAGAAGCCACAAGCTTGAATAACGACGGCCATCATTCACAGCTGCCTGGCCCCACGATAAATAAGCTGCCACCTATTCCGAAGGGTATGTTTGCAAACCTGGAATGAGCTGAAGGGAACTGCTACTCAGCTAAATTGGTTACCAGGAGCCACAGTTCGCAGAAGACCTATCCCTTCCGGGCCAGTAACCTCCACCCATTCAGCACGCCGCATCCATGTGTCGGCCAAGACACCCTTCCGATCCGTGACGACACGTGTGCACAAGCAGCTTGACAAGTATCTGCGGCAATCGGCCTCCTCGCGGGGAGCTTTCACAAATAAATTGTCTCGAGAGAAGAACGCCTCGCTCGGAGAGCGTGTCCGCCACATCCAAGAACAATCCCAGAACGCTGCCACTGGCGGCCTCGGTCTCGGGCTGGAAAACTCAGGCGAGGTGCTAGTGCTGGGTACGGGACGTGCAATTCAAAAAGTTGTTGAGGTCGCACTGTTCTTTCAGAAACAACCTGACTGCATTGTACAGTTGCGCACGGGAAGTGTGGCTGCTGTGGACGATGTCATCGCCAAGGATGAGGACGGCCTCGAGGGTGAAGTAGACGAGAGAGCTAGAATGATGAGCTCGCTCGAGGCTTCTATCAAGCTTCGATGAGACACAAAATCGAAGTTTGCCGCTACTAGCACATGTCTTAGAGCATGTCGGCTACGGGTGACACACGAGAGTTAATGAAGCAATATCCGACGTATGTATCAGGAACGACAATGAGCCAGACGCAGAGGTCATTGGCATAAGACTGACTAAAGTTTTATTCCGACAACTCAAAGGGTTTCGGCCATTTGCACAATACTACCGATATTATCCATTACCGTGTATAGAATCATTCTAGAGGTCACATCCGCATTTCGCTCGTGGTACAAGCACTAGCCAACCGGAGTACTTAGGCCCAGCCGATGGCATCCGATGTGCTTGAAGAACGAGGCTTGAGGAATGAGGGGTAATGCCAATCAACGTAGCCCTCATTTAAAAAACACCTATGTTTTGTGGCAATACTAGGCATTTGAGTTACGCGCTCTAAAGGTTGAAATATATGTTTGTTAACGTAGCAGACATCACTGAATCAGACAATCCGTTATCTATAAACTGAATGAAGATGTCGTCTCCCCAGCCTCCGTCATACAACATTGTTGGCGCCGGTGTCTTTGGGGTTTCCAGTGCCCTCCATTTGAAGTCCAAGTACCCGGATGCCAAGGTGACGCTTATCGACCGTCATAACTCAGACGCACCAACGCGTCCTGCCGCCTCTTGGGACTGGAACAAGGTAGTCCGCGCCGATTACCGTGACATTTTTTACTGCCGAAGTGAGCAACTACTGTTACCAATTTTCTGTTCCAGTAGCCATTTTGGCAGATCTATATATGCCCTTTCGAATACACTCCGGTAACTCTAGCTGCTTGTAGTGGCCCTCGAGGCCCAGGACTCTTGGCGCGCTGATCCATTATGGAAGCCATTTTACTCTGAAACTGGTATATACTGGATAAGCCAGAGCGGCTTCGCTCAACAAGTTATCGATAACTTTAAAGAGCTTGGCCGTGACGCCGAGCTGCACGCTTTGCCTGTCCAGGAAGCCCGCGAACTGTACGGGGGTATCTTCGATAGTGCGAACTACGAGGGTGTCAGCAAAGTGTTAATCAACAAGACCAGCGGATGGGCACAAGCGAAAGAGGCTCTTCAAGCTGGCATTCATGAAGCTATCAAACTAGGAGTGGAGTATACCACAGCGGAGATTGACCTGCTCATATTTGATGATCAGAACCATTGCCTCGGCGTTCAAACCAATACAGGAGACAAAATCATGGCACAACACACAGTTCTCTGTACTGGAGCCTTTACGCCTGCACTATTGGAAAAGACAGCCGAAAATACCTCTCTTGACGGGTTAAGACCCCAAGGGCGAATGATCGCTGCAGGAGTGACGACGGGGCTAGTAACACTTGATGACGAAGCGGCGAAGATACTCAAAGGAATGCCTGTGTGTATCCAAGAGAACCCATCAGGACGAGGTAAGCCTGCTCGTGGCCCTTTATCGCTCGCCTCTCCCTAAACTCGTGTTATTTCCCGCCATTTAATGCAAAGTATATTTATTATAAAGCGAAGGACTCAATATTCCTTTTAGGAGCCCATAGACCCTGTGCTTGCTTTCGCTTACATTTTTTAGGGCCAAGTAACGGTACCTTGCCACTCAACGGAGGCAATCAAATCAAATTCTGGGGACAGTATATCTTTCAGTTTTCACAAGGAAGTAATAAGGTCTCTAAGCCACGTCCTGGTGTGGAGTACAGTCAATGGGATGTCCCAGAGGGATTGAAAGCGGACGTCGCCATTGCGAATAAGGCTACATTTGGACATCGCGGTGATGATTGGAAGATACACACGCATCGCATCTGTTGGTGAGTTTCTTAGTATTCTGTCTCCTAGCATGTACACATGCATATCCTCCGCATAATACATTTTGGCTCTGGCCTCATTCTTAAAATACTCTCGCACGGGGTATTAATCTTAGTCGAGCTGATTCGGAAACAAAAGGGACTGTGTCACCCCAAACGAAGACTTTGTCATCTCAAGGCATCCTGCCTGTACAGGATTATATATCGCGACATGCGGATCCTTTCATGGCTGGAAGTTCTTACCTGTTATCGGCCGCTATGTAATACAGATGTTGGAGGGCACTTTGGAGCCTGATTTGGAGAGAAGATGGGCTTGGGACCGGCCAATCCCAGATCGTCCAGGGAAAGAATGGCCCCGGTACGATCTAAGTGAGTTTCTTAATAGCGTCTAGCAGAAGCAGCAAGCTTTGATAAGTTAGAAGCTATTCTGAGATAGTAGGTTCGGAGTATCTGCGCGTACGTCCAAATTCTCATTGGTTCTGAAATTCTACCAGCCGTAATATCCCTTTCATCCGTAGCGCCAGCAATACTAAATATAATCTCCGAACTTTTCAGAAATAGTCGGCAGTTCAGTTAGCTACTTCTATGTTCGTAACCAAGTTCCTGGGTGAGCCGCGCAGCTCTCGCTGTACCCCAGATTCGATTCTCGGCTAAGTATCTTGGATGTATCTGAATGGAGCTTAATGCAACTGCCTAATTCAACCGGATGTTTGCGTGCGAACGTTGACCACTCGGAGGTTTTCTTTGGCGAAAGGCAAATGGCCAGCTAGAGTCCGCTTGCCGTTCCCAGATGTCTAAACCGCCGCCTTCTCATCACCGGGGGACGTGGGTGGGCTGGTGGTCATAGAGAGGTCCTGTGCGTTGATGATACTCAACAGCTCTTATAATGTGAGCGCGCGCTATCCTCGTGGTAAGGCTTGGCTTTCATTTTCTAGGAGGTATAATTCTCTGCTATTCGACCAACCAATATGCATGGTCGTCGAGGACACGCACACGCCATCACGGCGGCTGCTGCCCTATTCTGTAAGGTCTCACCCGGGAGTTGTCAACTGCTGCACTGCTCTGGGTACAAACAAACCCAAAGAAAAATGAAGCGTCTGCATCGATCACTTTAAGCTAACACGACAGGAAAACCCTCCAGGCCTCCAATCATGCGCTGCACTGGCCACCATCGAGCTCGCCACCCCGGCAGCCGTGTGCTCCAACGTCACGTCCACGCAGCAGACGTATGACTACATCATCGTAGGCTCGGGCGCGGGCGGCATCCCGCTCGCGGACCGACTGTCAGCCGCGGGCCACACGGTCCTTATGCTGGAGAAAGGTACGGCGTCGACGGGGCTGTGGGGCGGCGTCATGAAGCCGGCCTGGCTAAACAATACCACGCTGACGCGCTTCGACGTGCCCGGGCTCTTCAACCAGATCTGGCACGACCCCACCGGCATCGTCTGCACAGATGTCGACCAGATGGCCGGGTGCATACTCGGCGGCGGCACGGCCGTAAACTCAGGTCTCTGGTGGCGTCCGCACCCTGCCGATTGGGATTACCTCTGGCCTGCAGGTTGGAAGAGCACCGACCTGGCGGATGCAACCAACCGAGTGTTTCAGCGCATCCCCGGCACCATCGTGCCCAGTACGGATGGGAAGCTGTATCTTCAGCAGGGCTTTAACATGCTTACTAGTGGGCTTAACGCTAGTGGATGGAAGTACGTCGTGCCGAATGATCATCCGGACGAGAAGAATCGTATGTATCTTTTTGGCTTGTTCAGCTTCTCTGAAACACCTTGGCCCCTAGAGATGAAGTACAAAAACTCATCTTCGTTCATACTACAGAGACCTATGGCCATGCCTCGAACATGTTCTCAAATGGCGAGAGATACGGCCCCCTAGCGACGTATCTCCTGTCAGCTAGTAAGCGCAAAGAGTTCACACTCTGGATGAACACAACTGCAAAGCGAGTTGTACGAACCGGAGGCCATGCTACAGGCGTCGAGATTGACTGCACTCCAAACGCAGCGGGTCATACCGGTGTGGTGTCAGTTACCCCTGGCACCGGTCGCGTTATCGTGTCCGCTGGCACCTTCGGGACCGCGAAACTACTCTTTAGAAGTACGAGCGCCATCATAACAACACGTATCATGAAACTTCCAGCTGACATATTTAAGGTGGTATTGGACCAACCGACCAGCTTAATATTGTCAAGAAATCTGCAGACGGTCCGACAATGATTGCATCGGATTCTTGGATCAACCTTCCAGTTGGATATAATCTGGATGACCATGTCGGTGTGAGTAACGGCACACTTCATTTGTTGAAATGCACCGACTAACTCTTATCGTGACAAGACCGATATTGAAGTTTCTCAACCCAGCGTAGTCCCCTATGATTTCTATGGCGCGTATAATGCCCCTATTGCCAGCGACGTTCAGGCGTATTTAGGTAAACGCTGCCTTAGCCAATGTTGGCCTCACCTACTGACGATTTCACAGCAAACAGGACCGGTATCCTGACGCAGGCTGCGCCTAATCTAGGCCCTATCGTACGTGGATGCAATATCACCTTCTTTTGGTAATCCTGACTGACGAAAGACAGTTCTGGGAGATCATAACGGGCACGGATGGAGTCGACCGGCATTTACACTGGCAAGCTCGCGTGGAAGGTTCTACTCCTAGTGAGTTCCCCCCTACCCTCCCCCGGGTTCACTTCTTTCTTTGCGTATAATGGAGACGAAAATATTGCGACTCCTAACACCACAATAGCCTCCATGACCGTCACGCAATACCTCGGCACGGGCGCGAAATCGCGAGGCCGCATGACCATTACCACTGCGCTGAACACCCGCGTGTCGACGTCGCCATATCTCAACGACGCCAATGATAAAGCGGCCATCATCACGGGCCTTGAGAACTTGCAGAGATACCTTAAGCCCATTCAAAACCTAACATGGATCCGCCCGGGGCCTTCGCAGAGCGCCGCAGCTTATGTAAACTCGGTGAGTTCTGTCTCTCTATTTGCATCTTTCTTACTACTCCTAACAATGTCCCCCTTTGTTTTTCTCTTCTTTGACCCGACTAAATGCTAACATATTTCCACACCAAAGCTCCCAGCCACCCCGTCGGCCCGAACCGCAAATCATTGGATCGGGACGGCGAAGATGGGCCTGGACGACGGCCGCAATACAAACGGCACTGCGGTTGTTGACACCGACACGAAAGTGTACGGTATGGATAACTTGTTTGTTGTTGACGCGTCGATCTTCCCGGGCATGATGACAGGCAATCCCTCTGCTATGATCGTCAGCGCTTCTGAGCATGCCGCTGATCACATCTTGGCTTTGGCGCCGCCCAAAGATGTGCTCTCTTGAGGGGGCTGGGGAAGGAAGGCTGGGTTTCTATTAGCTACATTTTAGGTTGTACATCTCCAAACTATTGATTTTTAGCATTGACACACGTTGTTCACTAGGTTCCTGCGCGTGTTTGATTTAGTACTTTATTGTGTAGATGATTATTTACATTACCTGACGCACCCCAGATACAAGGCTGATTGGTTCTAATAGTCGTAGCCAAGAGGCTCATAAGTCCATAAAAAAATTAAAATTAAAAAAAAAACTCACTTACCTGCCGGGGCGTCTCTGCTATTTCGCGACATCTTCACTCATTTGTTCTCCTAGGCTCACAGCTTGGTGAATCCTACACGTCCGAAGCTCTTCAAAATCTGCTAGCCGCCACCCAAAGGCCGAGTAGATTCCCGCACACAAGTTCTCATTCTGTTTAAGAGCATCCGCGGATTTTGAATCTAGACGCACCAGAACATCCCTCGTTTCCGCCCTCAAAGATGGAATCTTATCCTTTACGCTGGAAAGCTCAGCAATACAGCGTTGTGTGGCTTCTGTGAACTGCCCCATGTCTAAGTCCATCTCGATATCGAAATCGAGCTCGTCCGCGTGGATGCGGTACTTCTCAGCATTTTTAAGGCTCAGGTTTATCTGTATAGACATTGAACATGGTATCTCAAACGAGCTGTGGGAAGCGACTGTAATATCGGTAATGCTGCAGAGCGAGATGCATCCGCAAGGATTATGAATTTGACACATGCTAGGCTGTGGTGATGGTGTGATCTATATTCAGGGGCTTAATTGGTTAGGGTGATAAGACTTGTTTTAGATAAGACCAACCAGGTGCTTCTCACAGCGGTTAGACCGCAAAGTAAGTCGACTATATAGCGTCTGCCGAGAATCTTTGAGAACAATGATAATTCTTCTAAACAAAGAGCCCTTACTGCGTTGATTCATTGTGTGCCTTTATTATCTATGAACAAATATCTGTACGTATGGCAATCTTAAGTATAAGTGCTGTAAGGACATTTTATTTGTGATTAGATGATAGCAAAATAAAGAGCAACCTTCGGCTGGACATAGAATTCTCAAAGACTTAGTCAAGATGATCCTCAATTCTTGACTTATTGTTGTTACCCCACAGTACTGCTAGAACGGCCCTTTTGCCCTTCCAGGGACAACACGAGTGCATCACAGCATAATTCTGCAAGCAAATTAGACTCTCTACTGTAAACCTAGACAAATCCTAGCAAGCGTGCGCTAAGAAGCACCATTTCGCCCTGCTGCCATGGCACGAGGACCTGTAAATCCTCGGCGATCGACAACGCTAGATCGAGGTGTTCTCTTTCGATTGACGTACCGTAGCCATCATCATTCAGGGGAGGATGATATGACCCGTCGTCTCTGAGGTAGGGCGGTTCTGTAGCTTGCTAATCCGGGTGGATGGCCTATATATATTTAGCACACTAATTAGCAATTCTTTCGGGACCAGTAACTAATTTTCCATTGCTTCAAACCAGCTTATCAGTGCCGTGTCAACCCTCATGCACTGCGTACGTCGTTTCCTCGTGCCCTTGAATAACTTCTCATGAATTCAGCAAAGTTCTCGTCTCCTGCGTCAATGAGCAGCGTTTACCCGGCACAACGTGTGAGGCGCTCAGCCATCCATCATAATGCTACTCGAATCGATTACCGCGTCGTCGGACCTCGTATTCAACATTTTGCCGAATCGTCTCATAGTTGGATACGTTGGCCGTACGCGTCGAAAAGGCTTGTGCCGATATTTGGCATGACCTCCTCTACGTCGTATCTGTACATATATTTACCCCCTTTTCTTTTGGCAGCTTCTCGGCGAATTCTAGTGCCTCTTTTTTGAGAGCCGTGCGGCCAGCCTCAAGCTCGAAATAATAGGAGTTTCATTTTTAACAGGTTTCTTTATTAAATTATAGTATCAAGTAGGTCACACCTTGGTGGGCCACGTACCCTCATCTGGGACGTGCAAGCAGGAGAACGTTAACTATGTTGGATTAGTTGTTGACCAATCGTATTTGTTATGTGGTCATATCGGCATTTTGAGCGCGCCTGTGGTATAAATCAGCCGCCTTCTCTACCAATTTACTACAATTCGAGGGACCATATACACCCTTCATTAGCCGTCTTCACGTCCTTGGCCAGGACCGTCTGTAGCGGCGGGTGGTCAAATTCTTCGTGCGCATCAAAGCCGAACGGATAAACTACCTCGCTGAAGTTCCGATGAGTCTTGATAGTCAGGCCGCAGAACAAGACTGCGCCGTCATGCTTGCTCACTCGAGTTACGGGATCTCCTGACTCGGCAGCTGTATAATAGTGTCTATCGACTCTGAAAACGTAGACCCCAGCTGCCGAAAATTTTGAGGACCAAGGCAAATGGGGGTGCCCAAAAGTCCAAACCTGGTCGTGTCTTGCTGACCGACGAACTTCAACTTTTCGAAAAATGTGTATCTTAGACACAGTCAGATAAAATATTTTCCCGCTGTCGAGAGATATTATTCCTTTAGAAGAAACCACATCCCAGACTTACGATCATGGGCTATTTACATAGCAATAGTGGCTGTGATGGGTTCTCAATTAATATGTGATTATGTCAAGTTTTTCCATAACATAGATCCCTAAGGACTATTGATCGGGGACACTGGACTCGGCCAATGAAGTTCAAAGTGGGCCGATTGCTGGATGAAGTTGAAGAGATAGAAACGCCAGCGCCGCTTAAATACCACTACCGCGAAGGGCCTGTTTTCTTTTCGTTATCGCCCAAGAAGGCGCGACAACGAAATATTAGCATACCACAGCTAACTGAACGGATCCCTGATCTTCAGGAGTTGAAGCCTTCATGGATTGTCTTGAAAGAAGAAGAACGAGTTCCTCCTGATGTGAGATCTCAACTACAAAGATGAAACTATCGGAGTTGAATAGACCAACTCATACTCTAACAGCCTTCCATTCTTTCTTTACGTAATCTGCTCACTTCCCTACAACAGTGCTTACATGACCCCCTATTTACCAATACGCTTGCGTGCACTCGCATCCCGAGTCTCTACTGAAGCATAAGTCGCCTCTACCCTTATCTTCGGTGCATGTCTCGACTGGAAACTTATCGACATAAATAAGAGGGCGAGACACGTACGCCTTCATGTGACATTGATAAAATACACATAGGCTTGACGGGACGGTCGTGCAGCACGATTATCAGTTACACAAGCCCGCGCTCGACTGGGATGATGCCGGGCCGGTTGTGGCTGGGACCTGTGTATCTTCTTGCAGATTAACTTCTCGCTTACGTATAATTATGAATTCTGGTTGATTAGCTGGCTTGCACAGGAGCCGAAGGATAATCATCCCATCTATCATGCTGGGCACCTAGTAAAGTCTTCAAATAAGACAACTAGCCTTTGCGTCACTACAACTGGGCGTTATAGTAGTCTTAGCTACCAGGTAAGCTATCATTACTTGTGTGTAGTAAGTTCTTCCTACAATTGCTAAGAAATTTCATGCGCGACGAATATTGAAGTCTTCCAAGGCAGACCGCTGGACAGTAGTCTGGCAAACATCTAGCACTAGCTGGTTTTACTAGCTATTTCTTAAAGAGCTTCGGTACATAGTGGAGATTCCCTGCCTAGAGTTTGTATTTTGCTGATTTGTGATAAGAGAACATATCCAAGAACTTGATATGCACTCTTATCTAAGATCTCGTACAAAAAGCTGAGGGAGCACTTCTTGGTCGCAGGCATTGTATACCAAACCATACGCTCCAGAATCCCCACAGGAAAAGTAGCAGTTCTTGTCGCTGAGACCATTTCCTCCTATCAAAGAAACCCATTCAAAGAGACCAAAGGCACTTGCTTCATCTTCTCGCGCCTTTTGTCCGCTTTTATCTAGGTAGATATATGAAGATCTCTAAGCACTGTCTGCCTCTCTAAAATTCATAGGAACGCATCATTACGCAAATTGTCAACGTAATGTGCGAGAAAGTGCCATATGAAATGAGATAGTAAAGGATAATGAGGTACTGGTACAACTGTCTGGTATAGTCGTAATTTTCCCTGGTGAGGCTTGGGCAGTTAATTGGAATCCCGCACCGCACATTACTTTAATATGAAAATCTTTGCCAGAATAGGTTGTGCAAGGCCCGTTTGTATAATATTGGTAGCGATGGAGATGCAGCAAGCTCTGTTGTCAACATATAGTGGCAATGCAAAAATTCAACCGGATAGAGAAAGGCTTCTTTCCAAAGAGCGGTGAGAATCAGCCAACATAAGTCCTAGTGCCTATAAGACTATAACAACTTACGAACTTCACTCGAGAGCTGGACAAGAGCCAAATGCCGATTACTCGCTGGGTGAATCAATTTCTATAAGAAAGAATGAAAAATTATTCCATTCCTGAGTATGAGTGCTATAATACAATATTACATCAGAGCCAAGTGCTAAGTGGTAGAAAAATATGCTTATCTCTTTCGGTGCGACTATACGACTAGAGGAAATCCACAGCTGACAGCTCAGGCCCTGTACTTCAGCTTTCAGCTGCTTCATACTTTTAACCTGCATTGTCTCTATTCGACGTTCTTCATTTGGCCTAATGCATGCAAGCTAACAAAAACCAATCACGTGAACTATTCGATACAAATAACCAATAGCTTTATGCATCATGTATCTGGCTATTTACAGTGTGGCAGATATTTTACTCCGTGCCCCACAATGGTTACCACCATCTGTTTTGACAGCGCTTAATGTGTACAACACCATCGACGGCCATACGGTACAATGGCGCATGATCAGAGACCAATTAAATTACTGGTTCAGTTGCATTGACAGGCAGTTAGGAGATAGCTTGTGAGCGCAAAACAAGTTGAAAGAAACGCTGTATTGAAGCAGTTTAATTGCTAAGAGTTTCTACGCGTAGGAGCCGAAGCTTATTTTTAATTTTTAATTATTAATAATTTTTTCGGTAGATAGTATAGAGCCTTAGCGAAGGTACCGCCGTCCCGTGTCTGACCCGCGTGATAATTACAGACCTATTCAGCACGTACATGATTGCGTGGGTCCATAGCATGTGGCAGCATTCGGGAAGTCCGTGTCCCATTATGAAAAGTAGGTCTAAGACGACAAGGTAGGAAATATATAAGGATAAGCTAGAAGATCAGAAAGAACCAAAGGCACTACGAATACCCGTAAATACGCCCTTGCAGTTCAAATCAACTTACACGTTTTCGCACTAACCGTTCATCAAACCTTCAACGCGTAAAGATACATATTTTACTTGCAAAGCTAACAAAATGCTCACTACCGATACTACCAATTCAATCTACATACTCAATGCCGGATCTGCGCAATTAGAGCATGACCGGCTAAACACGCAGCATTGTCTGTTCGACGACATGATGCAAAACCAACTACTCCCTCCGCATATCGACTCCGCGCTGACTGCGTCGCCAACTCCTCCTAAGATATTAGAAATTGCGACCGGAACAGCCGTTTGGTTATCCTCAATCGCCAAGACTCTACCTTCCGATGCAGAGCTTGTCGGTCTGGATTTTGATACGACAAAATTTCCGCCTTCGGCTTCCTTGGCTCCCAACATCACCCTGCGGAAAGCCAACATGTACGAGCCATTTCCCAGCGACCTCCTCGGCAAGTTTGACGTCGTAAACGTGCGACTGATAATTTTTGCCCTGAAGAAAGGGTCCGGCACCGAGCTGGTGAAAAATCTCATGACGCTCCTGAAGCCTGGAGGTTGGATCGTATGGGCTGAGACTGGCCCGCTCTTAACATCTGTCGAGCCACCCAGTATGGTATGGTTTAAGTTTCAAGACGTAAATTGGAAATTCGCGAAGAAGGTGGGGAGGGATTTGAAGTATGTTTTCTGTCCTTCTATTGTTCATATATGTACTTTCGTCTCGCCGAGATTGGCTTTCAAATGGTCGAAATTAACGAACGAATAGTTTACCACTCGGAATGCTACATTATATCAAAGAAGCTGGATGCGTTGAGTGCGACGATCGGGCATACCCTGGTAACGCGCAGTTATTTACGCAGTACGGCAAAGACTGGATTGCGCGGACCAATGGGCACCTAAAGTCATTCATACCCCAAACGCTACGGGGAATTGTTGAACTAGGCGGCGTCGAGGGCATGGCCACACAAGAAGAAGCCGATGAACTGGTGGCGATGGCTGACAAGGAATTTGGCAATCGTAAAATCCACTATCTGTTCGTAAGGGCCTGGGGAAAAAATCCAGAAGCCTCCTGAAGCGTCAGTGCGGAGACCTGGCGGCAGTCTTAAGTATTTGATAGCAGTTTGTATTTAGACTATCATGGTTACAGTAGATCGTTTTCTTATTAGCGTATAGATATCTACACAATTAAAACCACTTCCTACATACGGCAGAACTGCCAAGTACCTATTACTATTAATAAATCGAATTTTGATCTTGGCTGCGGAGTATTTTACGTTGAAAATATTGTTGAAAAGAATATCTTCAGATACGAGCACTGGATATGGAAGTGTCATGTAGATATTCACATGTTCAAGGACAAAGAACATTGATATTAGGTTTAACTAGATAAAAGATTTTTAGGGTATGTTTTGAATGTAAACTGTAACCTGGTTTTTATAATCACACCAGATTTGGCCTGCAACATTTCTGGTTAGGAGACAATGTAGTTGCGAATATCCCGTCAGTTAGGAATGCTGTTAATATGGGCATGTGTAATTATATACCCTAGGTGTTGAATGGGCTTTGTACGATATCGTACGTCTCATACGCGGGACAGAATACAGGTCTATTGTACTATGTCTATTGCGTATATCTATCTAAAGGAAAAGAAGAAGAGTATCGTACGCAGCAGAGTTCTCCCTTAGGGAGGACTCTGCTTGGCGTACGAGCTAGAAGATAAGGGAAATTATGTACACACGTGATGATAGCTTCATGACAGGGGTTGTACGAGGCTGGTGTTGCAACCAACTGCCAATGGTTCCAACACTAGGCTCATAATTATAGGTTGGGAATGACTAGGCTCCAACAATCAACACTACTACGCCCTGCTGTTAATTATCATCTATTACCACCTAGCTATGATGATCTTTCGATTCGGCCTCGTTTGGATATCTTGAAATAACTAGTATTAATTGAGGGACTTTTTATTGCAGCCATTTGATTCAGATGGTGTTTATTGCCATGACTTAGTTATTTATGCCGTTTGTGTCATGTCCGGAACATGTGCTCTAGTTCAAGAGTGGAATCTATGGAACAATGAATAATACTTGGGTTACAAAGGCTAGACAGAGATCGAAGACCATGACGAAACTTAAAAATTAGTGCAAATTAACAGGTTAGTTAGATTGGTGTCGTATTCAGGTTCAGACGTTGTAGGTTTCCCTGTCTTTATACTGCATACTAATTAGATTTATCGCACTATTAATTGCTGTCGGAATTTGCTCAATAGTCTGGGTTGCTAATTAATTGTTGATATTTAGTGACTAGACTTCTAAACCTAGCACTATATCGGAAGTCTTGGGCATAGCCTTTGATTTTAGCCCCAACCTCCGTTGTACAGCATCATTGCGTTAAATGGTGTTCTTTCGCTGACTAATATGCTTATCCTGCCCTATCTTGTGACATAGAAGTCTAGCCTATAATGGCCGACTCCAGCCATGTTGTGGCGCAGTAGTCTGGATAGTCACCCTACCCATGATTTACCTGCTTACTCAACAGCTTCTTTCTCATGTCCACCATCGACCTACATATTTGCCATTGTTCTTCCTTGCTCACTATCTTTAATCCCTTAATCTAGTTCCAATTATTATTGTACCTTCACTACATGAATTTTGCTGCTTTTTCTAGTACATATTCTTTAGCTACAGGAACCCCTATGATTTCATCAGCGGAATTACTCAATTTGTTCCTATGCGCCTGATAAACATACACACGCTACAATTACAGGACTTTATTGACGACATCCCCCCTTACGCGATTCTTTCTCATACTTGGGGCTCCGATGAAGTCACTTTCGGTGACTTCAAAGACTCGACCAAGCGAGAAGGCCAGGCTGGGTTTCGAAAGATCCAGCTGACATGCAAACAAGCTTACAATGCCGGTTTGAACTGGGCATGGGTTGACACCTGTTGTATGCGCGATGCGAAAGATACTCCACCTGATGCTAACACGCTGCTAATTGAGTGGTAGGTATTAATAAATCAAGTAGCGCCGAATTGAGCGAGGCTATAAACTCTATGTTTAAGTGGTATCGGAATTCCGATGTATGCTATGCGTACCTGGAAGACTGGCCAGACGATAAGAGAGATAGTGAATTACCGCTTGCGAAAGCGCTATCGCAATGTCGGTGGTTTTCACGAGGATTCACACTTCAAGAGCTAATTGCACCCGAAAACATAGAGTTTTACGTGTGCGATGGTGAGCAATGGCGGAGTATTGGATCGAAGAAAGATCTTCTCACGGACTTGAGTCTGGTCACAAGGGTCAGCTGGAATATTTTGCTGGGCGGCGAACTCAGCTTCATTAGCGTCGCTGAGCGTATGAGTTGGGCAGCTGGACGAAGGACGCATCGTGAAGAAGATATTGCGTATTGCCTTATGGGTATCTTCAATGTGAACATGCCTCTCCTGTATGGCGAAGGCCAAAAAGCCTTCGTAAGGTTACAAGAAGAGATTTTGAAAGATTCAGAAGATCACAGTCTCTTTGCGTGGAGAGCTTCACCCGAATCGGCGGTTCGGTTCCCATATCGCGGGCTTTTCGCAGAATCACCCGACGAGTTCCTTGGTACCGAGAATATCATACCTTTCAAAAGCCTCACATCGAATACAACACTGATGAGTATCACTAACAGAGGGATACCATTGACATCTGTTACTGATATATTGGAGACTGACCGCGTAAGGAAATGGAATGCTGAACATGTAATTCGAGTGGGGTTGAATTGTCGATGGGCGAACGACTTTACCAAAGTTGTAGCCATCGAGCTCACCTCACATGGAGGTGACCAATATGTGCGATCAGACTCTTTGAACCTCCTTGAAATACCCTCCCTGGGCCTTGTACGGACATTTTACGTCACCAAAAGTTTACGTACAAGGCTGTTGCCCCTTAATCTTACACCAGGACGTCAAAATGCGATCCATATCAACATAGTGACGCCCAGTCTTCAGTTCATAGCCGCCTATGGAAACGGGCTAAATTTCTCAACCGAGCTTGGTCTCATCGAAATGGGACCTTGGGTGCAAGATAAGGCTGGGATAGAAATAGTGATCCCTGATGCCAAAAAGAGAATACTCATTCTCATATGGGCCAAATACGGGGCGTCAACGGGGACTTGGGAATACAGCATTAATGGTATAGCCACAACTCCTGAAAATATTGCGGCAAAGTTTGCGGAAGCGAAACAGCCTAAAAGTCAGCAAGTGTCACGGAACATCTTTTATGACCAATACAACTCGGTCCACGCCAGCGGCCATCTTGGAAAGGTCCAAGGCTTTGACATGTTTTGTGTTCGGCTTCAAGGATGCCAGCAAGCGAGACGTTTCTACCGTCTAGGTAATTTCGAAGTTATTCTTCATTCCCCGAGGCGCTTCTTCGCCTATGTACAGGATGCCTTCCTACGTTAAGGTGTAGCAATGATACATAGAGGTGCGAATTTCTTATGGCGCATTAGATACTCCCTAACACAGAACGCCATTCACATGCGAGTTTTTATTGCTACCCATCCATAGTAGAAACTTAAGAGAAATACAAATAATCGTTCCTTTTGTTTACACTAAGACCAAAAGCCATACAAGTGCGGATCCGCTCTTTTCTAGGTCCACTTCAGGGATGAGGAGATGCTGCCGCTAAAATGGATGGTGAAACCAAGGGCATGCAGTCAACATTCCCTGCTGCCAGGGAAACATACTCCCACTCTGTATCAAAGAGATCTCGAATATCTGTACTTCGACTGGGACTCGTCATAAAAACCTTCAAACATGGCCCACCTGGTCGCATCGTCATGTGCTTGAATAAGCCCACAAGATACCTCAGCTCTCGAGCCCAGTGTTTCTGCTCGTACCAAGAGACTCCGTCAAGAAGACAGTACAGTGTAGCCCCAGGGGCAATTTGTTCAATAAGCAACTTCAACACTTCGCATAAAGCAGAGAAGTCTTGCTTGTAACAGTCCAGCAGAAATTCATGCGAGCTAATGCCACTCAGGTCTGGTGACGGTGGCGTAAAGCCCAGCAGTAGCTGAGTAATTAGGCTTCGGAGCATCCCGTTTGGCCCAGCAAGCTCATCTTCTGCATCAGTGTTTAAATTTCTTCCACAGAAAAAATAAATGACGACGGTTGACGGAACCTGGAGTAGACTAATGGCCAATGTACCCACAAGAACCGACATGGAGGAAATTCGTTCCAACTGCATCGCACCATCTGCTAAAAGCAAATAGTGTTGGGGTCTGTTCATCCAGTTCAAGAAATTTTTTGTTTTCATCAACCATCGGGCGCGGCCTTGGTCTTCGGGGCCCATTCGAAATGCTTGCTTTAGCACGAATCCCAAATCTTCAGTTAAACATTTGGGATCGACATCCAAGATTCGCATAAGATCAAATGTTGTTAGGAAGGGTCTGGGAACTGGTGATGCTCGACGCGACCGTTCGTATTCGATTTGTTTGTTCTGGGCAGACAGTTGAGCATTCTCATGCTTTAGGGACGTGTTCTCCTGTATCATCTTGAAGACGAATGTTTTCGCCTCTGCCGCAAAGTCACCTTTGGTCTGGTTTTTCAAGATCTCCTGAACGCTAGACTGCAACTCGTCACGAACCGTCTTCACAATTGTTTGTTGGAAATTCCTTGCGAAATCGACCATATCTAGTCGGTTAGGCAGCTGCTTTACCTCCGAATAGATGAGTCCCATTCCCATTTGTGTCGCTTCTAACTTCGATCGTATTGCAACTATTTCCGATTGCTCTTTCGCGTCAAGCCTCATCTTGATTCTTTTGATACTGGACTCGAGCTTACTAGCTCTCCTACCAACTCTCTCCAAAACTTCATCTATTTTGGCTGTCTCTGGAGCTCCGGCGGCAAGTCGATTCAGAAATCGATTAAATCCTTACTGCTTTTAAGTATCTACAGTTATTTCACGTGAGTTCTACTTACTTGAACTTTTGCCGTCGAGTATCTGAATCAGATCGGGTATATCTGAACAAAGCTCATCGTAAAAGGACTTCGCAAGTCCACAAACATCTTCTTCTTCATCGGACCCGAATAGTTTACACTAGTTGCATGAAGGGTTAGTAACCTTCGATTCACCAGGGGTTGAATACACTCTGGACCTAAAGATAGACTTGTGTAATAATGATTTCGATAATCTTAAGCAATCTGATAGAGTGACTGCTCACATACGTACCGCTGTTTCTAGGGTTCGAATCATGTCTGGAAGATCCTCAAATGTATGAATAATCTTCTCACGATTCTCAATCTTTTGAGTGGCGGACTACGTTGCGGTTAACCAGGTGAAACTATTCTTAGATACGTAAATGAGGCAACCAACGGAAAAAACCAATGCTAACCCCCCTCGGACAACTGAGAGGCCGTATTCATCAGGAAGTAGTTCAATCCACTTCTCTCCGTAGGATGCGGCCTTTGCTAAAAATCTGTCTGCTTTGCGAGATGTTTTCCGATCCTTAATAAGACAACTGGCTCTCGCAATTTCGAGCTGGGTAAGGACATCATCCCATGAGCACTGGCACAGATCAAGGTGGCCAGTAGGTGAAGATATGGCACCGTTTATCGGGGACTTATATAGCACCAACATGTTTTTCAATACCCTACGGAATTTTTGAGCTTTTCCATAGTGTGGCGAGACGACAGATGAACATACTGAACAGGAGGCTCTTTTCCAGATACAAATCTGCCCTGATCTCCACGCCAATACGTTTCTTCTCCATAAGCGTGGTGTATACCAGGCCCGTCGGACTTAAACCAATTTTCTATCTCTTCCACTTGAATGGGGCTAGCTGGGAGGTGCGTAGATATCGCATATGGGGGGCCCGTGCTTGCCATTGATTAAAGTTGATCCCTTTCCCAGTTCCTCTTGTTTTATGAGCCCAAAAGAAGTACCCTGGATCATATAACAGTTAGAATAAGTTGCCGTAGAGATGCGACCGAAAACAAAGCGAAATATTGCTAGCACGTAAAACACACATGTATTTTATTCTGCTTGACGCTCATATCTGCACTTGTCCTCGGCTTATATGAACGAGCAGCCAAGCCAGCCTGCTTCGGCTGAAACGTCAAGCAAGCTTTTGGTCCGTAAGCGAGAGCTAAGACCCACCGTGAGACTGCAATTCACCAATCACATTGTCAACTCAGTATCACCTGCATGACGCATCAAGCAGTAAGATTTGGGGGCTGAAAGAGGAGGCAATATCTTCATGCAAAATAAGTCCCAGAACTCATTACAATAACTTTCTATTTGTCCATAGATACGTTATGCTTTCCAGTGATTCATATTTGGCCTCAATCCGATCTCAAGGACAAGCATCAGCTATGGCGACAGATAAAACGGAGTTGGCCAGTGATCCATGGGTCCCGCGAGAAAGGTTTCTAAATCTTCATGAAGCCCACAATACACTCACGGGACTTCATCATGACACAACTGCACGTCTAAACAAGCTCGAACGGCGTTTGAATAGGAAGCTCAGTTTCGATTCAGACTCTGACTCTGACGCGTCTTCGGAAGCATCAGATCTCGACGATGACTATAAACTCGGATTTGAGGAGAATGTTATCAATGAAGCCCGAGACATGGACTTTGAACACTTCAAAAATCGGTACACGGAACACGATGGGAAATGCTGTAGTGAGTAATGTCTGGGGTCATTCTCTTCCTATTATGGCAATTGCGGGAATAGGTATCTCGTGATTAGGTCAGCTTCGCGTCTCAAAAGCCATTCACGTTCCCAGAGCCCTTACAGATTTTAGTCGCGTTATTATTGACTATTTACGTCGCAGTCGAAGTCCTGGTTGCCGGATCGAATCTTGGAGAGCAAGTTCGTCAAGAACTAAAGCGACGCGGCACACTAAAATCCGATGACGATGGGCCAGGAGATAGATACGAGGATTCTGATGAGCAAATCATCCATAGAGTTCGGATTCAGTCGCCTTCGCTCCTCTTTTTGCTATGCAGTGTGTTAGGGGATTTCAATGGTCAGCCATATTTTCAGTGGAAAGGCCAGAACCGGACGACATTCTATCGGCCATTTACTTGGTTCATTTACGCTCAGGCCGGAATGAAAGCTAAGTTGGAGGAACTAGAGAAAAAATTCTCGGAAGTTGAAAAGTCTGCCGATGAACACGACACACGAACTATTGCTGAGTTAATCTCAACTCTTGAACAAGCACCGCGCTCTGAAAACAGCAATACCGAGAGCCCCCAATTGCTTCGGGCTACGACCATGGGACCCGAAGAAACTATTTCTGAGGGAAATTCAAGATCGCTAGCGAGGAGAGTTGAGAGGAATATCCTGGAGCGCGCTCTTTTAGGAAGCTACCAAACCCTCTTGGCACTGCGTTGTTACGTCAACTTCGTAGAGGAAAGAATTATACCAACAGCGACAAGGTACGAGACTTCCAGCGCGCTTCCACTCGCCCAGGAGGTGAGATACCAAGACCTCTATGATCTCTTCCAAATAGGAGAGCTTGTACATGTTGTATCTCCTTTTAGACTACCTGGAGTACAACCACCACCATCTCCATTGATTGGAAGAATTTGTGACATATTTAAGCCTGATGCTACCGTCCAGGTTTCGAGCCAGGAAGACTATGTTCAGGTAAGTTTACTTGATTTCAACCTCGTCCCGGTTTCCGACTTCCGAAGGCTCAATCAACTATGTTGATAACAAGGATGTAGCCGCAGAACACACTTTAGCATAACGTGAAATTCTAACTCGTTGGGTGCTTTAGTGTGTGCCACGGAGGCAAAAAACCTCTCGTAGCGACTTATTTAAAATACTATTATACACAATCGACTATGACGGTGTCGTTTACGGCGCTAAAACTGAGTCTGTCGTGTTCCGGTTCTTCAACGGCACAAAGGAAGTTACCTCCCTACCGGCCTATCCACTCCTATTCCATCCAAACCCAGAGGAGCTTACCCAGCCCCTTGAAGCAAACGGACATATGTTCCTAGATGCCGTGGCTTCAAAACACACAGCGTATTGCGGGTGGAGCCGAGTCCCACCACCATCAGCTTCGACTCCACCCAATATCCCGAGGGTCCAAAATCCAGGCGTACGTAAGCTAGATCCTTTTGAAAACTCTATTGCCAATCATGGATTCCCGACACCAGTGTATGAAACAAGAGACCAAGGCTTTCATAAAGCAGATTATATTGAGAGCAATGCTATAGTCGACGTCAAGGAAGCGGTTCGAACCTTCCCTCACTGGGGGATCGAATTCTACAATCGCACACCTGCACGAGGTGAATGGGTCGTGATACAAGATTCCATTGATATTATCCGATGGACAGATCGGTACAGGAAGACTAGGATATCCAGTGTGCAAGACCGTACACTGGTTGACGACGGCATAGCAAATATTCAGTCTAATGAATGGGCCATACGGGATAGATTCTTCGGCAGATGCAAGGATACTGACTTTACAAAAGAAGATCTTGTTCTTCTGCCACGACGACTATATGCATATGCGCTTAGGGAGCGGAAGTTCTTCTCGGGAGACGTTCAATGGTTTCGCCAGCTTACGTTCGAAGAGAATCCATTTGAGAATTTAAAGATTGATGAAGGGCATGTTCGAATTGTTCAATCAGTTGTTTGGTCACACTTTCAGCGAAAGACTATGGAATCTCTGCCGAGCTTCTTAACACAGATGGACCAGGACCTAATTCGAGGAAAAGGAAGAGGCCTCGTAATCTTGCTTCACGGGGCTCCAGGAGTCGGAAAGACAGCCACAGCTGAAGCCGTTGCTCTATGGCACAAGAAACCCCTATTTACCATAACCTGTGGTGATCTCGGCTTCACTCCCCAAGGTGTCGAATCGTCACTAAGCGAGATATTCCGGCTCGCTCACCTATGGGACTGGTATGCCTACATTTAGCCCAGCAGTCCTTGGCATCGATTTCTAAATTTGCGAATCTTTATAGTATCCTATTGTTAGACGAAGCGGACGTCTTCTTATCGCAGCGAGAGACCAACGCTTTACAAAGGAACGCATTAGTCTCAGTCTTTTTACGGTTTGTCTGATCCTTATAGCTCTATTATTGATACGTTCTGGCTGATAGATGATCTCGGCCTAGCGTTTTGGAATACTACAATGGTATCCTCTTTTTGACCACGAACCGTGTTGGAACGCTTGGTATGTGGTTTCAAGAAAAATTTATCTCTTTTTCAGTAAAGTTTCGGGAGTAAAATCAAGAGAGCTTTTAGTCTTGATTACTCCTATGCGCTCTTGTAGCCACTGCATATCTCGCTTCTTGTGGCAACCATTGACTCTTAAACTGCGCAGATGAGGCTTTCAAATCACGGGTACACCTCTCGCTCTACTATGCTGCTCTAGACCGAAACCAAACCGAACAGATTATGCGAATGAATCTTAATCGCCTGGATATCATTGAAGAACAGAGAGCGAAAGCTACGAATCAGAAATCACTTTTCATGTACAAGGAGTAAGACTACCAGAGTGTTGTTTTCCTATCCGGCACTTATCAGGAGCAAGATCACCTGAACAAGAGATTTTTCTCACGCGCACTTCCAAAGTCCCACATCTTGAACGACAATGGCTGACTCCTGATTTCTGGTTAGCAATATATGCAAATTCGCTGTCGAGCACTGGGACAGGCACCAAGCAAATGATGGCGAAGGTCGGTGGAACGGGCGCCAAATCCGAAACGCCGTCCAGATAGCTGCATCGCTTGCGCTTTATGATAAAAAGACAGAGCGCACCCCTGGAGCGGAAGAAATTCCACCAAGTAAGTGATGATCCAATGATCCATCGTTCCATCGTTCTCTTTGTAGTCTTGTGAGCAGACGAAAAGAATCCAAACATTCTACACGCCGCCTCCCTCTCTGCTGAGTAAAAACATCTTATTACTTACACAAGTACAGTCCTCGACCATAGGCACTTTGAAACAGTAGAGAAAACCATGACTCTCTTTGAAGGGTACATGAACAAGACTAAGGGTGGTAGCGCAACATTCATTGCCAAGCAACGGAGCGAGCGCGACGACCATTTCAAAGGCCCAGACGCGGGGTTTGGCCGGGACTCAAGCATGTATGAAGCATCTCCAACGATGCATCGCGGGGTAGGAGGTTATGTCCCGTACCAGAACCGGCCACGAACGCCGCAGACCTCTGCAGTTCCCCAATCGTACCACATGACACAACAACAACCCCAACACCTTAGTCCGTCGGGTTCTACATATAGTCTACCTAGTATTTCCATGTCTCACATGACAACGGAAACGGGAGGTTATATTCCTAGCCAAGGTGAAGCTTATAGGCCGGCTGCACACCAGCAGATGCCAGGTGGGCTTCCCCCAACACATCTTGGACCTGGCCACGCTGAGCAGCCAAGCTCGTACACTATTGGCCTGCCTCCTTCAGGCATGACTTTCCCAACGCAAGATCAGTTTGGTGGGACCAATACGGCCAACAAAGGCTACGATACAACTCGTTGACGTTAGTCTCAGGACGGTAACTCTGCATGCATCACTTAGGAACACATTCAGCGCATGTCCTTGTCAGCCATTAGGAGAATGCCTGACACTGGAACAATTCGAGCAATGGTAATGTGTTGCGGGGAAGGAATTAAGAAGCACTTTCACCTCAAAAACTCAGCTAATCATCAGAATATAACCCCTCATTTATCCTACTATAGCAGGTACCTATTCACTACGCACATCATACGAAGAGAGTATTATGTAATGGATGTATCGCTGCGACTGGGCCTAGCGTCTCTAGGCTTTTCGTATTTCGCGAAATCTCAAGAGGGTATGTTTAATCTAGTTCAAGTAGATTTGAGGGAGAAGATTAGAGCTTCTGAAGCATATGGAATGAAGTATAATCTCTTTGGACTTACCTATCTAGTCCCATGACGGAGGCCTGGGCGTATTGGACAGTGCTTGCTTCCAACACAATCCTTCATCTACTTTGCAGGAATAGCCATACATAGGTAGAGAGTTGAGGTCGCAGCTTATAGCGTTATTGCTTCTTTCGAGTTTTTACTTTTGCAGAAGGTTGTGTAACGTTCCAGCCTCTACTCTACTTTATGATTACAATTTAAAGCCCAACTAAAATAAGTAATTAGGTGGTAAGCGCTGCTTCCACTCAGCATTGACATGTTTGCTAATTAATACCAATTGTAATATTAATGCATGAACGTTGGCCATGATGTCATCAGTTGAGAGATCCTGGGTACAACTAATAAGGCCATATACATAGGCACCTGTGCATCTCGTATAATTATATCGTGTATCGGTATAAGACTAAGTAAGTATCGGTAGGCGGCCGCTCATCCACAAAGACAACCCCATCTTAGCAAAACGGACCGATACGACACCTTCAACAGGCCACCCCCGGTATCCATTCTTGTTTTGTTGATCCCGCAATGGGGACGATCAGCCCCCTGTCCACTTGCCCCGCTTGTTGTGTTCCATTGATGCACAACACCTGCATATAAATCTCAACTACCGTCAATGTTGATGGCATCTATCCATGCACCTTCTAGATCAAGAAGCGTAACGTTAAAAATGCAAAGGCTGGACTATAAAAAGAGGCCGATTCATGATGAAGTAAACACTGCAAGCTATTCGCACTAGAAGCTCCTAGGCCACGATCCGTTTACCGACTATCACAAATATTTTTTTTCTCAACGAAGTATGTGAACCAAGATGCGGCTCCTTTCGCATTTGATTCTAGCTTCAGCTGCTAGGAGCCTAGCAGTTTCAATTGACGATTGCCCGGGGTACACGGCATCTAACGTTGTCGAGTCGGATGGCAAGCTGACTGCCGATTTAACCCTCTCTAGCACTGCGTGCAATATCTACGGCTCTGATCTCACTGATCTTAAGCTGCTCGTTGAGCACCAAGCTAGTTCGTACTTAGAATCTCAAGCATGACATCGTTGCACGAAATACTAATCACTCTCTAGACACGCGACTACACGTGAAGATCTACGATGCAGACCTTCAAGTATACCAAATTCAGGACTCCGTACTCCCAAGGCCGTCTAGCCAAGGCGTTCTTGCATTGGATTCTGCCATCCAGTTTGCGCTGACGGAGGATCCATTCTCTTTCTCCATTTCCCGTACTGATTCCGACGAAGTCTTATTCAATACAAACGGCAGTAAGCTAGTCTTTGAGTCGCAGTATGTCTATCTCCGAACCCAACTGCCAAAGAACCCCAATATCTACGGGCTAGGGGAACATTCGGACTCTTTCCGGCTATCAATAGATAACTACCAGCGTACATTTTGGAACTCGGAATCTCCATTCATCCCCCGCAATAGCAATCTCTATGGCAGCCACCCTAATTATCTGGAACACCGCGGCGCAGCAGGCAGCCATGGCGTTGCTCTGCTAAATTCCAACGGCATGAATATTAACATTAATCAGACCGATTCAGGTGACCCATATCTGGAATACAACATTATTGGTGGAGTCCTCGACTTTTACTTCTTTGCTGGCCCCAGTCCTTCTGAGGTAAGCCAGCAGTATGCCGAAGTTGTAGGCTTGCCAGCGATGATGTCGTACTGGACTTTCGGGTTCCACCAGTGTAAATATGGGTGGCCAGACGTCTTGTACGAAGCCGAAGTGGTGGCAAACTACTCGGCCGCGAACATCCCTCTAGAAGTTCTGTGGGCTGACATCGACTACATGGATCTTCGTCAGGACTTCACTGTGGATCCAGAGCGATATCCTCTCGACAAGATGAGAGAGCTCGTGGAAACCCTGCACCAACGAGGCCAGAAATATGTAATGATGCTAGACCCCGGCATCCACAGATCTGACAGTTACTCTACTTACCTCCGGGGCGTAAATGCCGGTGCCTTCATAAAGGCCGCTGATGGATCTCTGTATCGCGGTGTTCAGTGGGCTGGTGAAGTAGTTTGGCCTGACTGGTTTGCATCCGGTACGCAAGACTGGTGGACGAACGAGATCCTTATGTTCTTCGATCCCAAGACAGGACTTGACATCGATGGGGCCTGGAATGACATGAACGAAGTATCCAACTTCTGCGACGATGTCAACTGTAATCCAGCGCAATATGCCATTGACAGCAATGATCCACCTCAGCCGGCCTCTGTTCCACGCGATAGTACGGGCCGACCAATCCCCGGTTTCCCTGCAGATTTCCAGCCTCAGCCGGCGGATACGTCGCAAAAAGCGCTACGCACCAGACAGGACTCACCAGGGGGCATGAAGGGTCTACCAGGCCGCGATCTCTTCACTCCAGCCTACCGCATCAACAACCATCAAGGCGATCTCAGCGACAAAACACTATACACAAACAACACAAACGCCGATGGGACCGTGCAGTACGACACGCACAACCTACACGGTCTGATGATGATCAGCGCCACCCGCCAAGCCCTGCTCGCAAGACGCCCGTCTTCCCGGCCCTTCGTGCTCACGCGCTCCACATTCGCCGGCGCGGGCGCCAAAGCAGCGCACTGGTTTGGCGACAACAACAGCGCGTGGTCCGACTACCGGGTGACCATCAGCCAGATGCTGGCGTTCGCGGCCGTGCACGCGATGCCGATGGTGGGGTCGGACGTGTGCGGGTTCAACGGCGCCGCCGAGGAGCACATGTGCGCGCGGTGGGCGATGCTTGGCGCGTTCCAGCCGTTCTTCCGCAACCACGCGGACATCTCGGCGCCAGACCAGGCCTTCTACCTCTGGGACGTCGTCGCGGACGCCGCGCGGAAGGCCATCGACGCGCGGTACCGGCTGCTGGACTACATCTACACGGCCATGCACCGCGCGGCCTCGACGGGCGCGCCGATCGTGAACCCGCTCTTCTTCCTGTACCCTGAGGATGTGAATACCTTCGGCATCGATCTGCAGTGGTTCTACGGCGACGCGCTGCTCGTCTCGCCCGTGACGGATGATGACTCCACGTCTGTCACGTATTACATGCCTGATGATATCTTTTACGACTTCTGGACCCTCGAGCCGGTGCAGGGCAACGGCACGAACGTCACGGTTGATAATGTCGATTGGACAGATATCCCAGTTCATATCCGCGGCGGCACAGTATTACCACTGCGCATCAAATCTGCGAACACGACGGATCTAGTGCGCCAGAATAATTTCACGCTCATCGTGGCGCCGGGTAAGGACGGCAAAGCAGCTGGGTCTCTATATCTTGATGATGGCGATACCTTGGATGTGGGGAGCCAATATTCCGACATCAGCTTCGCCTGGGATAGCACAACCCTGAAAGCCGACGGGACTTTTGGCTACCAGACTGATGTCGTAGTGGGGAGCGTGCAAGTGCTTGGCGGCAGCGATATCAATGTAAGGGAAGGACAGTGGAGTCTGAATCAAGCCTTTGAGGTCACAATAAGCTAATAGGGCCGTCCTGGGTCGAATTAGCCAAGTCAGATAATTAGTGTCTCCGACGGTCTGAAGACTTAATAGGTTGTTAATAAAACCGATCGTTAATTAGCACCACATCAGCGCCAGCACCAGTCATTCATTACCTAACTACCACTGGCTAACCCTCTGATGTGTATAGCTATACTAGAAGATAGTAGGATCTAGTTGTTAATCGATAGTTAGTGTACAAATGGCTAGTCTTCTTGTATTGGTTAACTGCAGTTGACTAGGATTAATCACAAAATGTACTGATTAGTTCAATTCGGCTTGAAAGTTTTAAATCCGCAACGAATTGAAGATCGCGATGTGTGTTGGTCTATCAGGGGCTTCCGGCGGCTGTTGTACTATTTTAACGAGCCGTGTCGGCCCGAAGAGTGTCCAATTAAGGAATTCGAGTATTCACATAATAACGCTCAACTACAATGCTTTCAAGGGCTTATCAATTTACTCGCTACAAGGAGAAGAAAAGGAGGCGAAAGCGACTAATTATTTCCCAGCTTCTCTAACAGCCCCCAGCTCTGCTATCTGGTCCTCGGAAAGATGTCGCCATACCGTACACCTTCCGCGACGACTCAGGTTTGAGAATACCTACTGCAGGGCGGCCACAGTTGTCAAGCAACACGCCAATGCAGGATCACGATATGATTGCTAATGATGGCAATTTTACGGATTTTCAATACACCCAGGCAGCAGGACCGTCGGCAGTCTGCTACGATAATCGCACGGACAAGCAAGAGTAGAAGGATTAGATGAGCTATGCGGCCGACGACAGCTCTCGCAAGTAGTCGAAAGCTACTCGCACGCAGGAGCTGAGCAGCGCCTCGATGCAGGACGTAGGCAAGACAAACATTGATGTCAACCCCTCTTGCCCTTTTCGGCTATGCAGCTAGTCAACACTCCGTCCAAAGCGGACAAGTCACTCGAGCTGATGTTCGTCCTAAGTGATCATCACATAATCACGTGAGCACACCACACGACATGACAGAAGCAGGGCCGTTTCTTAAAAGAGTATTTGCAAGACTGCCGGCTTGAACTCGGAACATGGATCGCGAGCTCCGGACGACAAGACTCGTCAAGAGTTTTTAAGCGGTTGCTCTGTTCCTGGGTCATACTCCGAGCTGAATCTTGAATCTTTCCAACCCTTCGAGCCGCTGCTGTAACGCTGAACTGTAGGTCGCCCGTCTCGACCCGAGTTTCAGTCAAGATCGGCATAGGCTGCCCGTGCGCGTGCTCCAACTTTCCTATATCGCCGACCAAATACAGAGAGCAGTCATGAAGCTCTAAGGTACCTCACTCATTCAAATGGCCGAATCTACTAGAAAATGCGTGCTTAACTGTGAAGTGGGGGAGTTCCATAATTACTCAAACTTATCTTGGTTTGAAGCGACTTTAGGGTAGTAGCCGCTAATCCTTCATTCCTTCAATTCTCCGAATACCTCCCAGATCTACATAATCACGATAGTGGCGAGACAACAGCGGCTCAAGCAATCTGCAGCCGGCTAGTTCGCTTATTGTTATATAGCAAGTTCATTTTAAGAGCCACGATGTGAGTATACCTACTCGTTTGAATACTAGAGGCATGGCTTGTGAAATCCTATGAGTTGGATGCTACTGGGTTCTTCGGTAAGTATAAGAATAAGAACATATAACATAAACACAACTTTCCAAATACCTAACCTACATGCAGGGCAACGCTTTTTCTGAATCATCAAATTTTCGCTTTTTGCAGTTCAAATCATGCTCATCATTCCATAAAACCCTGGGTAAGAGGCGCGCCAAGCTCTCCCCACGAACTTCTTCATCCGCAACTTGACAGTTCATATGCCCCACTCTCAACGCTTTGCGATGGAGTTACAACTTCTCATGCAGAAGTTTCACGTCTGCCAAGCGTCTGAATAGTGTAGATAAGGTCGTGTTAGGTTACTACGATGCTTCTAGAGGCAATGGCAACGTCGTGTATCAAGGTCCCCCGAGCCAAGAATAGCTTTCGTCCTATTTAGCCTTATTATCGAACAACGTCATTGCTAGCCGATCGCTACGGGGGTGTCTAGCGGAGGCCAGGTCTCCTATCAAGAGAACCAAAATCGTCGAGTATATGAACCACGATGAGCTGCTCAACAATCTACATGTTGGCATTCAACCATCCACCAGCTTCTATTCAGACTCGACTACTATCTACATCCCGCCTATCCTGTCACAATTATCATTCATTGCCTAGTTAGACTATCTTATTGTCACTATGAAGTTTACTCTAGCTGCCACTGCTTTCGCTGCAATTGCCACGGCCCAGACTTGGTCTGACATCCCAGCCTGTGCCCAGCCTTGCATTACCAGTGCGGCGGCGAGCACAACTAGCTGCGCCGCTGGTGACTACGCGTGCATCTGTATGTCAAACTCTACAGAAAACCCACTAGCCCAGCTGTGTACTACAAGAAGCAACAACGCTGGACTCTTGTAGACAGCCTAGGAGTTCTCTTCCCATACAAAGAAACCGAATATCAGTAGCTGACAGTTTCTCGCACAGGTGCCAACCAGGCTGTAGTCGAGCCGGCAGCTGAGGATTGTGTCATCGCTGCCTGCGGTGAAGACGTGGCCAACAACCAGGTCGTTCCCGCAGTTGCTGCGTTATGTGGCGCCACCTAGGTGAGCATGAAGCTATTTATCTGTTACCCAAGCAAGGGAGAATCTTAGGATGCTTAAGGAAGCAGTCGCACCAGACCACGTTCATCTTCCTATATAATATACTGTTCCGTGCCAAATGACTTTGATCAATTTTACTAACATTACAACACATTCAAGGCAATAGATCAAGAGTCTCCTCTCAACTGTTGCTCTGGAAGGCATAGTCTCTCTATCCCCTAAGAACACGGTTTCATGACCGTTTGCAAGTATTTAGAGAGTTTCTCACAAGGCCACAGCCAACTTAAACGTTTAATATAGTCATATTATCTCCTAGATTCAATAAATGCCTTATTAATGCTGATAATTATATCACAACTCATACTGCAAAAAAAGCAACTATGCCGTTCTATACAAATGAACCACAACTAGTAAACACCTAAATCACCCTAAAAGGACGGTTCAGATGAAACCTATGAGCAGCACGTCTTCTTACATTGCTCATATGCTACGCCGAACGGTAGAATATTGCAGTTACAAAAGACTCCCACTGTTGCACAGCCAATGGCCACCATCGCTATGTCTCTGGTCAAAGAGGCCCTGTTTAGATGTGTGCCTTTATGTCTGTCGTTTATGGCGGCGACCGATGAGCTCCGGCGAAGGCTCCTGCGGTGGCGAAGTGTGTCCTGGTCGTAGAGTCCTCCAATTCCAGCGCGAGAGTGGCGGTGATCATGGCTGTACGATCTTTGAAGCATCAAGCCAGTCCCTCTTGTATAGTACTCGTCGCTGTCATTCTCGCTGCCGCTTTGTTCATCTGAAGTGGATTCATATTTTGTCCGTGGGCGGAGTGTGAATTGGCGAGAATTATATGCCGTCCCTGAAGATGTTGATGTGCCCCTCAACGTATTGTAAGCTTGGTAATTCCTTGACAGTGACTATTCATAACCTACTTTTCCATACTTGTCATGTTATGTCCGTTCAGGTGAATATATGCTCCGACTTTACCTTTCGGTGTTCTGAAAGATTGATTAGTATGAGCTGAATGGTTGGCAATATGCCCCCTCGCACTATCTTCAACTGCGGCGGTCTTCTGGGGAACGTCCCTTGGTGTCGCGTATATACCGTTATAGTCTACCTGACGATAACGGCGTCGTGTTCCCGTCACACGTGGTGGGTAATGCTTTAGAATCATTTTCTGAGCCCGGATATAATTCTCGAAAATATAGATCCACCTTAAGACTACCTTGAAGTCTCCATCTTCAGGTCCACGGAATTTGTTAAGCATCGTATGGTTCTTGTTTATCGCCTCACGCGGCCAAGTGTCGATACAGGCAGAATCACGATCAACAAGCTATACCAAGTTAATTTATTTTCAAACTAAGAAGAATATTGGAATGTTAAACTAACTTACCATGATCTTCGAAAATGTACTTAGAGACTTCCAGGGTGACATCTCGAGGTACGATTGAGGTATAATAGCTTTCGCAACTTCGGTGGGTCTGGTCTCGTGAAAGAACACCATTCTCTGGCTGCCATCAAAGTGATCTAACATGAGCTCTGCGAACCTTTCTCTCGTTTCTTCAAGAATCCCATCCTCCCGTGTAAGAACCTTCAAAAGATTCTCATTGGTATCACCACCCATCGCTCTTGCGACCGTGACGCGAGTCTGGGCAGCCGTTGTTCCATTACTCCCTCGAAAAGGTGTTCCCAGGAACATAATCGCTGAAGTTGCATCTAAGATGTGTGAATAATCGTTGTGCCGGATCGAGGCTTGGATGAGGGCCTATTATTTATATCGGCATGAACTCTTTGAATCTTCAATAAAGAGCGATATAGTACTGACCTTGGCAAGGATAAGGCCCCCGTAGCAGGACGCGATGAATATAATTGGATTATTTTGGAACCTCTTCACAACTATTAGCAAAGATGTGGTAGGTAGGCTGCAACTCAATTTATCGGCTTAACTCGAAGGCGATGCGCAGCCAACCTGCTGAGGAATGTGTCTGCATGGGTGTAGAAGTATTGTCCCGAAGCCCCAGTAATTGTGTTGGCGTTCCAGCCATATGCGAAAATCCGAGCTTTCGGTATGTGTTTTGGCAACATGTCCTTGTCTCGAAGCCAATGCACCAGGCCTGACTTGGGATCCCCTTCGCGACGATATGCTTGCCATGTCCTATCGGAATTTGTATCCAGACCATGGATTGCGACGATGCTAGAACCTGTTATTAGGCGTTTTACCAGTGGCTAGAACCTGGCGAGGACTAACTCGACATCACATGTGTGCTCTTCATGTGGTTCCGGGTGTAGCAGAACCAACCCTAAGTTGGCCATAGATTTTACGAGGTATGAAATGGTTACACATTAACAGCTGGCTGGAATCTCTCACACAGGAAGATTTAATAATTTTAGTGATAATGTGTGATCGATTTCAAAGCAAAATGTACGCTGGGGCCAAATGTTCGACTGTAGTTGAGAACTAACAAAAGAACAGAGAGCCTTACATTTAATGCGGGGGCAGTTTGGATGTTCAAAATGTCAACGTCACAACGATTATTGATTACTCTGCAGACATGCTGGAAGAGACTTCGAAATCTTGTACCAATCATCGCCGATCATGCTTTGATATGGTGGCTTAGCTGCATAATCGGGCAACATCATCCAGATCAACTGCAGGCATCGCATACGTAACCTTGAGAGAGGCGGGGTTTTCAAAATTCGGTAAAGGACTTGAATTTTTTGACTGAAGGCCACAACCCCTCCATTCCTCTCACTGTACGTGATGATATTCATGAGTGCTTGATGGGATGGCTTTTAACGCACATTTTCCTCAAATCTCTCTTAATTCCGATCTCATTGTCCAGCGCAGCGCAAGTGGTAGAAAGACCCTAGGTAGGACTGATTCGAACATAACACTGCCGAGCCAGCCTCGAGTGTCTCTGAAAGGGGACATGCTTTTGGAGCATCTTCGGAAAGCCTTTCTCGTTCATGAACTGGACGCTCTCTCCCCTTATCTATGGGTAGTATGTAGTACCGCGCCAATTAAAGCCGAGTCGTTAACATACGATAGATCGCCACACCGCATGAAGCCCATATAACTCCCCTACATCAACAAGAGGCACGAAGTCGCAGAGTCATAGTGTCAGAGCACCCAGGTCTCCATGCTATATGGTACTACGATAGGATATTTCTCAAGCCCATACCCCCGTATTTACTCTCTCAAGCCTTCTGGGAATATGCGGAGGAAGCCGATGCGGAAGTCTGGAAGGCGGCCGCGGGTTTCATGCGAACGTATTGTTACCTGATCCGGTATGAGGTCGACTTTCGCAAAGCCACAAGCCCTGAGCTACATTTAATCCCGCAGATTGACGGGCGGAAATCTATAACTTTCGAGGAGTTCATCGAGTTTATCTCGCAATTCGAACACCTCGAAAATAGGGAGGTTTGTCCCCGTTATTCATACGGGTCGATTCGGTTGTCCCGATTAAATTACCTGGCCTTTCTCCTTGGAAAATTCTCATATTTTCATATGCACGGGCAGTGGAGAGACTTCTTCGGCCACCTATTCGCTCCGTTCATCACTTTCTTTATCGTTGTCTCAACGATCCTCAGCTCCTTGCAGGTCGCGCTGGCAGCGCAGACTATAGACGCTAGCATATCGTCGCCCCTACTTGTTAGAGTGTCGTGGTGGTTTTCCATTGTGGTGCTCCTTCTAGTCGCAACAATTGTATCGATATTCGCGATATTTATTATCACGTTGGTGTTCAAAGACCAGTACTTTGGCTTGACGATGATGAAAGCTAGGCAAAAGGACGAATTGAAGGCTAGGGAAATGACATCAGCAGTCATTCGTTAGTCTAACGGTCCTTCTCCATAATTGCCCAATTAATTACCCCACAAGGTGACCCAAGCGCCACAGCCACCCACACAAGCCACGACCTGTACCCATTGGTGGGAGCCAAGGGAGCTGAGGAAGATGCACCGCACAGTACTCATAAGCCTCCACCCCCTTCAACTGCATCATTACCAGCACCTAATGCATTCGCCAACTTCAATAGGATCAGTCCCTTCGTTGTTGTGCCATTCATTTCATTTATTGCGTTGATTAATTATGATCTTACAAAGCCTCAATTAAGATTTAAAACTTCGCGTGAGTAACTATAATATATTATTTCTTTGATTCGAACGTTTCTTTCCGTTTTATGGTTTCATATTAGCTACAGACTGCATGCACCCGGCATATATAGAAGCATTAATGTGGCTGTTCGTGAAATTTAAGCGGCCCATTTTTTATTTATCCTCTTACCTCAAGCGATAGGCTTACGAATGTCTATGCTTCAAATACCAAAACGACGCCATCGTCGCCAGCTGTCACAATTCGCTCACCAGTGCTGCCTTGCACGAAACCTAACACACCACCACCTTCTCCATCACCACGGTGTCCCTTCCATTCCTTAACCATACTCTCTGCCGCTGCACCAGCTGCGCCACGCACATCCCACCGCCGGACCACCCCGTCCATGCCACAGCTCGTCAGCAACCAGCCATCGCCAAGATCACGCACGAATTCGACCTTTACAACACTGAATTCCTCATGCGCATCCTTGATGTGACGCCTCACTGCAAACCGGCGTGATGTGTCATACACGGCAATACTGCCGTCAACACTACCCGCAGCAAGGAGCGGGTTATTCGGTGAGAAACTGAGCGTCTCAATGCCGTCGCCCTGTGTCTGTAAGTCCGCCAGTATTGTGCCGCCTTGACTTCCTCCCGCCTCTGCACCTTTTGCTTTCGGTTTGCTCTGCTTGCTGGAAGCTGGCTGGCTGTCGGCGCCTAGACGGGGCAGGCTAACAATTTTGATGGCCCCTCCCGCACCGCCGACTGCGACGAACGAAGTCTTGGGGTCGATCGCAACGGAATAGAGTCCGCCCTCGACCGCAAACCGCTGGTCGGCGCTAGTGAGCGAAACAACAGTTTGCCCGTTATCATTGGTAAGACCTTTGGCTGCAGCCTCACCCCAAACATCCCAGACCTGCAGAGAGCTATCTTCGGAAACCGTGGCAAGGAACTTTCCATCAGGTGACCAGGCGCCAGCTGTACATGATTCAGTGTGTAAGAAGTAGCTCTGGACAATCTGCAGTGGATTTGCTGCGTCGCTGGGATCAATTGTGTAAATCCAGACCGACCCGTCGGAAGCTCCGAGCGCAATAGTGTTCGCCACGGCCATCTGCGAGTTGGGTTCTACGGGACACGGCGCGAGCCAGTTGATCTCGGGTACTTCTTGTGACTCGGCAACAAATGTGAAAGACGCCTTATTTCGCGCATCGACAGACAGCTTGTAAGCTCTTAGCCGACCATCCAGGCCCCCTGAGACTAAAAACTCTCCGCGCGGTAATGTAAAGGCAAGTGTATTGATTGAATCAGTGTGACCCTCGATTGTAAATAATGGCTGGAGCTCTGTGCTCTTTTGCTGCGGCGCGTTTGGGTCGGCGTTGTAGCTAGGCGGTAGAACTGGTCGACCGACCACGGGGCTCGTATCAAAAACGTATCCTTTGCCAGGTGCGTCGTCGCCTTCACCCTCGCTGCCACCTGTGGCGATCAGCGACGGTAATGTCGGGTGTTGCGCGATGGCAAACACGGAGTCCTTGTGCGCATCGAAGAAAGCTATGCTGTCGTTGTGTATATTGATTTCTATCGGCTCATCATCATCAGAGTCCATCGCAATGTCGCCTTCGGCGTCGTCAACCTCCTCCAGCGCATCATCGGCATCGAGCATCTCGGGCGCATCGTCTATGTCGTCTCTGTCGTCTTGATGAGGGGCAGACATGGTAGGCTATTTAGTGGACTGTATTTCAAGGTGAATGGGAGATAAAATGCAGAGGAAATACTAGTAGAGTACAGAGAGCTTATAAAGCTAAAATCTCTCTATAATTTGATTTTCTTTAATCTCTCGTAGATGTTTGTCGAAGATTAGTTAAATTTAGTTGCTTGATAATCAAACAACTTTTGCAATTGCCATCGCGGTGATGGTGGGGCAACATGCCGCCAACCAGCATTTTATTGCGCTACATGTATTAATAACTACCCCGCCATACTGGGTGTAGGGTATGAAATTTGAGAAGAGCTACCCGGGAGGACTATCCAGGGGAACGGAGAGACGGAGTATAGATCTTAACCTCTGAAGAATTGCGCTAGGCATTTTGGGTAGTCTACGCAGCTCCGCTTTTCGGAGTTTTCCGGGCAGCTCTGGAGCTCCTTGGTTAACGACTGGGGGTTTTGACGTTTGGAGGCGCAACCGCTGGCTTATTCGGGAATTGCCTGGAGCTTGATAATAAATTTTACGATAAGTGAGCGCTGCATTGTTTTTATCTATGCGCCTTTTGTTCACCTCAACCTCATCCTGCAGCTAATCTCGTACATAAGTAGCAACGTTTTAAAACTGCGAAACACCCAATTCAGCGACTAGTATAGGTACTTACCTAGGTAGTCTCTTGCAACATTTGAAACCTCCAATTGGTTGCTCTCGCCGCACTCAACCACGATCAGCAGGTCTTCGAAGCTACTGCAATCATGTTTCGTCCGGTACGACTTACAGCCGGCGCTGCCCGAAACGTCCTTGGGCCGAGGACGGCTCCACGAGTGCTTTGCACATGCAAGTATTCGAGCACCTCCTCCCCATCCACATCGTCGTCATACGCCGCCTCAAAACATACAAGTATTTCCCACAACTCGACGTATCCCCTACGCTTCCAAAGAAACCTACACGTAACATCAATGAGGATGGCCGTCAACACGAGGACCGAGAGCGATGCCTTTGGCGAGATCCAAGTCCCCGCCGACAAATATTGGGGAGCTCAGACTGAGCGATCTCTCGAAAACTTCCGCATCAATCAGCCCCAAGACCGGATGCCTCCTCCAATTGTCAAGGCATTTGGTATCCTAAAGGGAGCTGCAGCTACCGTGAACATGCGATACGGACTTGGTATGCAATGGCCACCCCCTTGCGACAGAAATTAGAACAGTTGAAAGAATATGGAGGCTTACGATGCGATTGCGACTACAGATGAGAAGATTGGCAAGGCTATTCAGCAGGCTGCTGCCGAGGTGGCAGATCTTAAGCTGATCGACCATTTCCCCCTCGTCGTCTGGCAAACCGGCTCTGGTACGCAGTCTAACATGAATGCGAACGAGGTCATCTCCAACCGAGCAATTGAGATCCTCGGCGGTACAATGGGTAGCAAGAAGCCCGTCCATCCTAACGACCATGTGAACCGATCTGCCTCGTCCAATGACACCTTCCCTACCGTCATGCACATCGCCGCTGTCCTTGAGCTTGAGGGATCATTGTTGCCCTCTCTCAAGAGCCTTCGAGACGCCCTGCAAAAAAAGGTTGACGACTTCGAGGCCAAGAAGATCATCAAGATTGGACGAACGCATCTCCAAGATGCTACACCTTTGACCCTGGCTCAGGAATTCTCCGGCTACGTAGCACAACTAGACTTCGGCATCAAGCGGGTGGAGAGCTCTCTGCCCGATCTGAGACTCCTGGCGCAGGGTGGTACCGCGGTGGGAACAGGCATTAACACATTTGAGGGCTTTGCGGAGGCTATCGCCGAAGAGGTTAGCAAGATGACCGGTACCGAGTTCAAGACGGCGCCCAACAAGTTCGAGGCGCTCGCGGCACACGACGCCATTGTTCAGGCTTCGGGCTCTCTCAACACTCTGGCCGCCTCACTCACCAAAATCGCACAAGACATTCGGTACCTCGGCAGCGGTCCTCGCTGCGGTCTCGGTGAGCTGATACTGCCAGAGAATGAGCCTGGCTCAAGTATCATGCCCGGTAAAGTGAACCCGACACAATGCGAGGCTTTGACCATGGTTTGCGCACAAGTCATGGGTAATCACGTCGCCACGACAATCGGTGGCATGAACGGTCAGTTTGAGCTCAACGTCTACAAGCCTCTCATTATCCGCAATCTATTGCACAGTGTCAGAATATTGTCGGACGGTATGCGCTCATTTGAGAAGAACCTCGTCGATGGTCTTCAGGCCAACGAGGAGAAGATTGCTAGCATCATGAAGGAATCGTGAGTTATCCCCCAAGCCCTGTTAGGTACGATTTATATGTACTAATGATGATGTGACCAGCCTCATGCTTGTTACCTGCCTAAACCCCAAGATTGGCTACGATATGGCTTCCAAGGTAGCCAAGAATGCGCACAAGAAGGGTCTTACCCTCAAGAAGAGCGCCATGGAGCTCAATGCGCTCTCATCGGAAGAGTTTGACGCCCTGGTTAAGCCGGAACTCATGGTTGGACCGAAGCCTTACAAGGGCTAAGTCTAGAACCTCGTCTATATGGAGAGGAAGCATTAAAAAATCACTGGTTCCTTTGGTGAAGCGCATGCATAACACTATGAACAAAACCTGATAATTCACGAGTCGTTACAGGCACTTACTGGAGCTGGTCTCGTCAAATCATAACAGCAGAGCTATTGTATACACAACCCTTCATAAAAATACTGTATATATAGTATAATATCGAAATTCTTCCAAGACAAGAGTTGCATAAGTGAATCAACGATGTATGCACCTATATTTGGCGTAGCTTCGTTATAAGCAACATTAGAACTTTGTAAATGATATGTCCAGCACACTAAATCCTCAAGCCGTTGGTAATAAACGCCAAGTCTAGATATCTTATTTGGACACGATAGAATCATTACTTGGTAGACATAAGTGTATGATTCGTTTACATATTTCTGCAGAGCTCCAGTCTTTCTATTTCATCACAGCTCGTAACACATATACTATTCGGCCAGACTTAGCAACGTGACAAGTGCCAAAGACTTAGCCTTCTAATATCAACTGTTCTAGGTATACCCAACTAATATTCTGCACTAGCCACTATTAATCGACTTCCAGAACGCAAATTCGTTTTCCTTCTCTGTGCGCGTTGCTAATGTCCAGTCCACAAACGCAAGAAGCTAGACTGTGTATTGCGGCGAACGGCTCACCACTGGGCTCCACCGTAGAGTAATACGCACACCATACAGAGCAGCGGAGTTGAAAACAGGGTAGGGGGGAAATGAGCAGCATAGAGATAGAAGATGAACGTTGTACGGGTTTGGCTAGTGCCGGTGACGGGGTTAGCAGTAGAGGGTGATAATCTACCTGGCCTCCTCCTAAATAAGAATGATGTTCGCAGTGCGCATAAAACCACTGTACCAGGTGCATCAGATCGGACAGATTGGTGCTCGTACTCCAAGGATCTTGAGATTCCTTAATCCCTAAAACATCGTGCTTGCATCACGCCACATCGAATAGACGTTTGAGAAAATGTGGCAAAGATGACACAGTATAGAACCAGAAAGTATACAAACATTCAAAGATAGCGTCTTTAAAACATAAACAAGTACGCCATCTGCCAATGTAGGTAGCTGTGTGTCAGACTATATACAAATAGAAAAGGGGTAAGATAGGACCCCAATAGACTCCATCGAATGCTTGAATAATGAATGTGGCCATAAAATGCATGGACTCCTGGTATGCAGCTTCTTATACTTTCCCACCGGTCGTTTAAATGAAAAAAAGGAAAAAAAAAAAAGAAAAAAAAAGAAAGAAAAATTGAAAACTTCCTACTACTGTTGCTTAGCCAGATGGCTTGCCGAATGAATTGTATCCTTTCAATGTGCGTAGGTTCCTACCATGTTCATAGCTAAGCATACCAACATAACACATATACCATATATGGCCAATGCTAATGATGCCCTTCTAAGATGAGCAGGATTCAAATGTTCCATGTCCCATCTCCACTTCATCCGCCAACGCCAAGGTGACTTCGGACTTTTGTTCTTTATACTCGTACCACTTGCACTACTGCGGATGCTTGCAACACTCGCGCCGAGCAAACCTTCTGTACCATCGTTGTCAGCTTCATCGCCATCGTCATCTGACCCAGCCGGCGACAAAGCATCGTCGTCTTCTTTGGCTAGTCGTTGATGATGAATGGAGTCCGGGTCGGAGATCTTATAGTAGAATAGGCCAGGGAGAATGAAGCTGATGGCAGTACTTCCTGTCGACCCTACATAAGCTAGAACCCTCTCCAACGATGTAACTGTCAGAGCTACAGTATAAGCTAGTACGAGCAGGATGGTCGTAAGAACTGCAAAGCGGAGATCTGACATAGGCGCTCCAGGACCGTGATCTGAGCGAGTTGCCATCGGGAGAAGGGATCGGCTATTTGGAGAACTTGTTCGGCCCTGGACGCGAGGAATGGCATTTGGGCGCCATTTCAGTACAGCATCAACAGATGCTCGACAAGGATGCACCTGCAAAGGAACAGAGAAGGTGACAAGGATGACAATGGCGGCTCTTGCGATAGTGGACGCAATTGAAGGGGCATCTTTGAGAACACTATTAGCTAAGTTGCAAGAGGTAGCCGCGTATTGGGGAACATACACATAGACACAATGTTTCCAGTTATATCATTACCAAATGTTAAATAACCAGTAATTGAGACCAGCACATAAACGCCAGCAGCAGAGCCAATACTAGAGGAGATCACACCGAGAATGCTATACAAAGTATTAGTATTCAAGAACAAACCGAACCTGAAACGTCTTCTATAGCATACCTCTTCGGGGAATTGCTCTTGATCTCGTTAAGGATCGAGAACATGTTCTGGTGGCAAGTATAGGCGAAGATTACCACTGGCAAGCTAGCGAGAGCCTCAACAGGCCCACCCCATTCAATTATGCGAATCTTGTCCCTTGGTGCGAGAGTATCGGAGGCGAAGTGGTACACTACTAGAATAATTAAGTACCCGATAGCAATAAGAGCAACAATACTAGTGTACTTGAGCGAGTCGAGACGCCGAAGAAAACTCAAGGGGATAATGGCTAGCATGAAGGCTGTGATCCAGAAATTCCGGTCCATCAGATAAGGAACCGCTGCTGCCCTACTATCAAAGCCTTCGATAACACCTGGCATCAAGTCACCAATAATGATCATATAGGAGACCCCAACCCCAAAGCATTTTATCGCTATGGCGGCATCGAATATAACGGCGGCATTAGGATACGTCAGTTGCGACAGAGCAAAGAAGGAAGAAGAGCCACGGTCGAGATATCGGGCACATCGTGACTGTAGGTACAGCCCAAAAGCAGAAGTGAATCCTGACCAGATGATAACGATCACCCCTAGAACCATGCCAAAATGTGAGAGCGCGGAAGGCATAGCAAGCGTGCCGGCGCCAAGAACTAGAGGGCGGACATATCAGAAAAGCCCTCTACTTCGATCACAGTGATTTTTTGCCAAGGAAGTCGGCATGGTACACGTACTGGTATTGAGCAAGTTGGCGATGCTGCTAAACATCGAGGCTGCACCGCCGACATCTTTCTGGTGAGGTTTCGACCGTCGGCTCCTATGCAGGAGAGAGTAAGAAGTTAGCATCCAGACAAGGGCTGTACGGGTAGGAATAGGTGCATATACCTTGTCATATCTCCGGACTCGCTAGTGCCTGCAGTCGAGGTGGTGCCCTCATGTGTGATTGTTGAGTAATTCGGCATAGCCTAGGGAGGACCAGGCCTTGGACAAAGAAGCTTCCCCAGCCAGCTAAGAACTTGAGTATGACAGTATGCGGCGGTGGGGGAAGATAAGGGAAATTCGACTAGCCGCCGACTTCTTCGCCTCTGGGAGCGGTTCGTTTGTTACCCGACCTCACACACACACACACACACACCCCTCTATGGAATAAGGATGTTCAACGTTTCACCGACACCAACAGTTGGAGGATGCTTGATTGTACCCAGCGAAGGAAATAGCTGCGAGATATGGTTGTCCTATGTTTAGTGATCGGTCGGTGTTCGGTACTCGGCGAGGGGAGGGTGATGGGTGTGTTGGAATGGGTGCTTAGCAGAGTTGAACCTCTGTTAGGCATGCGACTCGGCAGTGACAGCTTGTCGTCAGAGCCGCTTAAGATTCGTGAGAACAGCCACTGCTGAGAAGCTTGGCAGACGTGCAGCTGGGGTGAAAGGCGCGTGCAGGGGCTTTAAGCCAATCAATTCACCGTTGCACGCTTCCTAGTCTCCACTCATGCCCCCTAGGTTGCTAGAGCTTCCAAAATCTGGGGTAGGCCAGCCTTACGAACTTTCTTCACCTTTCAATTCAACAAAAGCAAATGGTAGACTGTACAAGACCCGGGTCCTAGTCTAACTTTTAAGCATTCCGTACCCGTTCCGTACCTTACCAAGCCATTCAATAAACAGTATCACTGCGCAAGAGAGACTAGAGAGAAGATCACGGACCCGTGGGTGATAGTTCCTCGTAACACAAACGCAATCACTCACAGACCGAGAACATACATATGATGGACTCCTCCTCACTCGACGAGACTGCGCTGTCTACGCTTTCGCTTCTTGAAAGCCGGCTTTTGCGGATCGAACATCTCCTATATGGCCACTCCGTCCTCCAGTCTAAGACTTCGGCCATACGCAGCATGCAAGAGCTCGAACATCGCTTCTCAAAACTCCTACATCATATACGTGTATATGGCGAGTTGCTTAAACTCTGTAGGTCAACTACGCCCCAGCATTCTGACGCAAGCCGATGCACAGCCGCACAGTAGTAGTGTTCTCTTGATAGGCTGCGCCTTGGTGGAGGCTTTGGCTGACCATGTTTAGATAAATCCCACCCAACCCTTTTCCAATCACCACCTGCCTCTCAACCCCCGCCGGAATTATCCCTAGAAGCTCTGCGTGCCATCATTTTCTCCGCTGCCTCGTCATATCCGGCTACAGCATCGGTGCTAACCGCGATATCCGACACACCTGTACCCGATCCAGTTCATAGTACTAGCCTAGCCGCACTACTTCCACGAATGAAGGGCATCGAAGCAACGCAGCTAGCTCAAGCTGTCGAGATTGCAGAGCTTCGAGCCCGTAGTGAGGTAGCTGTTCGCCAGTGGTATGAGCACGATGTTATGGGGTATTCGAATTTCGTGGCGGGCGTCGAGGGTCGCATCGAAAGGATCGAACGGACCGTGAGAAGGGTTGAGAAAGCCAGGGAAGAGATTTGAATGGATTGAACCGCTACGTTTACCGGGATAGTTCAAAGCACAAAGTTGTTGCGGCCGGGCGGTTCAAACCCAGTTTCGGGTTGTGCAGTCACTTTTTCTGCCGTCGCCGCTAAGATCGACTTATCAGACTTTGCTATGAAACCACCACGAACGGCTGGCTAACCAGCGTCTAGTCTAAGGGACCAGGCTTTCCATCATTTACTATGCTACAATAGCATAGTGCGCCTCTGGAAGCCGAATTATTAGTTCCACGGACATGATATCGCTATTTCTGCGCCCCCGCTAAGAGTTAACGAGCGGGATTTGCAGCCATGAGGAGACAGACACCGTTGAATTTACCATGTCGCCTACGTCTTACGGCCGGGGCAGCTCTATTGTCAGAGTCCTTCGGCAATGAAGGAAAGCCTTTGTCGTATGACGAACATCAGCAATAATATTGTATGATATCATTAAGGAGCACCGGACCTGGCGTTTCAGGATGAAATTTCGTCCGAAAACCGCCAAACGGTTAAATGCTACCCAGATGATCCGGAGCCGCTCTCCTTCCCCGGCTCTTGAAATTTAGGCCAGGCTATTCACATTCGGCGCGGGGTCTGCACATTACTCGAATCTTACCATTAATGGGAGTATCTCTTACAGGAATACTTGGCAATCAGTAATGAGACCATGTAAGGAAATCCATGTGATACAAGTGTTAATATCGTAGCAACTCGTAGTAAATACACCTTCGGAATTATATCTTCAAGTCAGGTGCTTCTTCTTTCGGAAAGTGAGACCTCTGTCGCAATTACGATAGTGGGGCAGGGATCTCTCGTGCCGATGTGGCAGCAGGATTATGGGTCAACGCGTGTTTCAGATGGGCAGAGGAAGGAAGAAAGCAGGATCTACATCTATAGTGACTTCGATGGCGAGAATCCCAAGAATCAATGAACACCGGTCCAGCTGGCCTAACCAGGTCATCGTACGTTTTTTTTTCTTCTTGCGACAGCATTTTGCGACTACCTATGGATTATACATCATTTAGGTGTCTGTATGAATGTTCACGAGACTCGCTGCCTATGCCAGGCATAAGTCGCCTTGAAATGAACTGACCGCGTGCATGACAAACTACCGGTAAGGCCAGCCCTTTAGCGCAGGTGCACGTTTGATAAGCCCCCAGTGGACTTTTTCAGCTAGCTTGTTGGTGAGCTCATGGCAGATGCACCTTTTCCGTTGCTGCCACAAATTCCTAATTAATTCGTATGAAGAGGGCTGGGGGAATATACGTATGCGAATAGATTTTCCCAAACGAGCCGTAACTAACCACCCCATTCCTTTCCGGAGTCAAACGTTACCCGACATTGCTCACGTGGATATTGGCACGCTTTTACCAATAATGGGGACGATGACTGGCTGAGGAGTGAAAGATGGGACTTTACCCAGATCGAGGTTGAAATTCGGGAGCAAAATAGTCGGCCAATCACTGAACGACTTGTTCAACAAAGCCCCGAGACTTGGCGCGGTGGTCCCTTTCTCTTCGTCCTTTGGCAGAACCCCGTCAAAATCCTAGACGCATTTCAAACGCGCGGTCGCCATTCGATCAATTCACGCTCTGCTATGCGCACAGTTGCCGCCAAACGTCACCGTCGCTTGGGTTCCTGCTTTAGCGGCCCGTCAACGTTGTGGTCTGAAAATCATTGGCCGTCAGCCTATAGCAGCCTTCCTTGATGACTTGTTCAACGCGGTAGCAGGAATGGTTCGCTGGAGACTGCCCATGACGTTACAATATTACTGCCTAGGCAAGTTGTCGGCCAGATCACTGGAAATCGCATACCAACCCACCATCTCATTGCCAGTTTTCAAAGCCACTAGGGCAAGAGAGTGAGCACCACTTGTCCTCGAGAAGCGGATTCATTTCTTGGAGAGACGTGCGTGTTTACGTCAAGAGATGCATCTCTTCGGCACCCGACGAACAATGATGGAGGCCCCCCGTCTGCTACTTTTCTTGTTTTGGCTACATGCATCTTTATGTATATTGTAGTTGAATCTGTTTCCCGAGAATGTAGATGGTCAGAAAATTGAAGCAATGACAGTCTGCTTGTCTGCCAGGTAGTATTCGTTGGTGCCGGGGATAGTGAACCGCAACAGTAACAGGTGATATGTATATACCGAGGAAAGTATACAAGCGCGCCAGGTAGTTGGACGCGAGCCACCCCAGAAACACAAAGCACGGCTACGGACTGGCACTGGCACAGGCACAGCGCAGGGACGGGCAAGATTGACCAGTCAGGCAAGTGGCCTACAGTACAGTAGGTCCACCACAACATGGCCCGAGACTCCCCTTTCTCCACCCACCCCTCGCTCAGGCCAATGAGCGTCCGTCTTCTTTAACTTTAAGCTGCCCTTAGCCCCCCTTAGTGTCCGGTCCCTCTAAAGAACAGTTCCCACCCTGCCTAACAATCCTAGGATCCTTTCGCTCCGCTCATCTGTGCACCCTCTCTCTGCCTATCTTTTCTTTAATTACTAGATCATCCCCGTCAGCTCCCCGTCTTTCCGTGAGAGACCAATCTGCCCACATGTCGTCGATCCTCGTTCCTCTTCGATTCTAAGTCAGACAGCTTTCCCACAACCTGTAAGACGATCCGATATTGCTTTTCAACACGCTGAATTCGAACCCTTCGGCCGTTATCATTGGGGAGGCTGCGGCGATTTGATTTGCCGCTACTAAGGCGAAATTCAGTGAGAGACCTTGGAGAGAAGAGACGAGAGAGACAAGCCGTCGAAGCGAGTGAATCAAAAGCAATAACGAAGCCTTACATTCCTTAGTGTATTCGGATTACCACCCGTTGACCATCATCTTCCTCTGAATTGGATAGAGGCGCTACAGCTCAACAGCGCAGGCTCTGTTTCCAACCACCGACGCTACCATCCGCGTAAGCTGCGCCCCTTTAGGCTTTCTCCAACCTCAACCCGGTTCAAATGTCCAAATATTGACACCACACAAGTTTCCCATATCAACAAGGGAAACACGATTTCGCTCAGTCGAATTGAGTGAAGCAACGAACGAACAAAGGTTTGGTAAACCCAAAGAACTCTACGCTACCACGAAACAGCTGTCGGCAATCGCATACTAAGTATCTGTTACATCGTGTTTTACTTTGCGACACTTATCAGCCTTCTAAGAACACCGCGCCAACGAACTTCAAGCTCAAGTCGCTCCTTTCACTACACTAGCTCTCTTTGGCCTATTTCGAGTAGCCAGCAATATCGCGACATCTAATCGCTTGCCACCGAGCCTTTGACAGGTACCCCAAAACCTCTCTGCTAGCTTTTCAGCCTCATTCGTCCACTGAAATTGCCACTTTCCGGAACGGGTCGCCTAATAGAGTCAACATTAGGTTTCATCATTCAATCAAGCTTTGGCTGACCGCCAACCGGGCCGGAAATACTTTTTGATTTAATCCTATCCGTTCGATTGTAATTTGATCGACGGTTTTCGTTCCTTATGCCCTCGTACGGCTCTCTTCACTCCCCATCGCTGCGGAAAATGGAACAATCCAGAGCTGGCTATGGCCGCAAGCGAATGAGTATGGGCAATGTTATTGGTGACCCATTCGCTCTTGCTACAGTCTCCATCGCCGCGGTAAGTCCGCACAACCTTACTTCACTTTTTACTTCGTCAATGTCTAGATGATTCATACTAACACCTGTTGATTGTGTAGCTTTCCTGGATTATCTCATTAATTGGCTCCATCATCGGCCAGATAAATTCGGTTCCATCGGACCCCAACAGACAGTTTCCCACTTTCGTCTGGTGGGCTATTGTATTTATGGTGTTCTTAATACCTGGCGTTATTGTTGTTGTGGCCTCCAACGCAATCCAGACATACCACGTAGCCCTGGTCGGTTATACGGGTGCTGGGCTTGTGCTGACGTCCTCCTCTGTCAACTCCCTGATCTACTCTGGCGAAGGTTCCCGCCAAGCTGCTGCCGCGGGTTTCATTCTGCTCTCTATGGTCAATGTAGGTTCATTTGCAATATTTCCTGTGCCTATCGGAACTTCCACTCAAGTATCTGTATAAAAGTATACTAACGATTGAGCAGATTGTTTGGATCTTTTATTTCGGATCAGCACCTTCCGGTGTTGCGCGCGCATATATTGACTCGTTTGCTTTGCAGAAAGAATCAAGTATGAACCGGCAAACTATGAATGCCTATGGCGGCCGCCCTGAAACATCTACGTCCGTGCAACCACCACAGATGTACACATCAGCTCAGCTCAATGGTTTTGAAAACCCGTCTCCTGTTGGCGGCCTGAATGGAAATGGGCCTAGAAATTCGTCTCCTGCTTTCGCCCCTCCGGGAGCCAAGCCGGTACCACAACAACCCCCAAATGAGCCCGAGATTGCAGCTCCGACAGAGTACCCGTACCGTGCGAAAGCCATCTACAGTTACGAGGCCAATCCTGAAGATGCCAACGAAATATCGTTCTCCAAGCACGAAATCTTGGAGGTCAGTGATGTCAGTGGAAGGTGGTGGCAAGCGAGGAAAGAGACCGGTGAGACAGGTATTGCTCCTAGCAACTACCTCATTCTATTATGAGCAAGACTGGGTTCCTTTCGGCGTCTTTTGCGAATGATTTGAACTTTGGGACATACCCTTTATTATACTTCCTGGATTATTCCCATTGCAACGGAACGTGAAGAATTGGTCTTTGCCATTGTATCTGGACGGTTTATAGAGACGCACACTTGGCGCGCTTTCGCAACAGAAAGCGCAGGCTATCTGAAGTGTGCAGGGATAAAAAATCAGGGTACAACGTCAGGGGCTGACAATGTGTCTGCCCTCACCACTTTTTCACGTCATTTCTTTTCTTATCCTATGACGGACGACTTTTTTATTTGTTATTGGCTTTTCAGACCCCTTCTGCTTCTACTTCTCCCCGCACATCTCTTCCGTGTACTATTTGGTGTGACTTACTACTGCAAATGGGCTCTCGCATGGCGCAATGCCGTGCCAGGTGAAGCAGACGGCTTGGATCGATACATATTGATGGACAAGGTCAGGCGGAGCAGCAAACATAGCCAAGCCAAAGGGGAATGTCCGTACCGGTGGCGGGGACAAAGGTAGACAGGGGGGTAAGATAAGAGGCAAGAGGAGCCTTTCATCTCTCTCCTGAAGTGGACGGGATTTACGAAGATCACGTATTCATTGGTTCATACAAAGGTTCTCAATCCTGGAGACGCAGATCATATGTATACTCTGGTGTCCATCGGTGAAACACGCAATAAAAGCTACCTCGAGAAAAAAAATTATGATGTCTGCTTCACCACTTGAGTAAAATATGCCACTTTGATATCAGAATCTTTCACCGGCGTTATTCAACATTACTTATTAATCTCCCACAAATAGCTAACGTGTAAAATACTCGAAGTACTGTACTCTCAAGTCAGCCCGATATCTTAGGCCTGCTGAACACCGTATTTAAGATTGCCATTTAAGGCCTATATCCCCATCCCAACGACGGAATGCTCCATGGATCTGGCTGGGAACCACATCATTTGTCTGCGTTAAGCTAGACTGCAAACCGGCCGAGTGCACAATGGCCAGCTGTTGCCCACGTCGTGGCTAGGGTTGATCAAATCAGCCTTCCGTTACGATTCGCCTTTCTCGGCCAACCCTTGCTGTGCTCCTCGAGTCACCAATGCAACCATGCTAGTCTCTGTCCCATTCGTCTCCTTGGGCCCCCGTGCTGTACAGTAACGTAGTGTGTTACAGTCTCAGCGTACTACATGCCAAGACGCGTGCTATGCCAAAATGCAGCATGTTCTTCATTCGTCGTCATCTGGCTTCACGCTGAAGTCTGTTGGGGGTTTTGGTTGGGAGGGGGGGGGGGGTCGTATCAGAGTTCATCATTATCGTCGTCATCGTCAAAACTGTATACAGCTAGAGATGGAAAGAAAGAGAACTCCCTTCACGTAACGTCGAGCCGCTTCCTCAACTCCCGCTCCTTCTGCAGCACCTCGAGCTCGAGGCGCTCGACGCTGTACTGCAGGGCCTCGCGGCGCTGCCTGAGCACGCGGGCGCGGAGCCTGGCGCTGTCGTCAAGTTTCTTCGCCGCCTTCGCTCCGTGGCTGTGGTTCCCGTGGCGCGAGGAGGAGGCGGTGATGGTGGCGGTAGAGTCCTCCAGCCGGCCCTGCTGCAGCTCGGCGCGCGCCTTGAGCGACTCGATGCGGCGCTCCACACGGTCGATGTGCGCGTCGGCGCGGTCGAGGAGCGTGGTTATGGCGGGCGCCAGCTCGGAGCGCAGGGAGGCCTCGGCGGTTTGCAGGGTTGTCTGGGGGATCAATTCGTAGTGCTGTGTCCACCGTTTTAGCTTGACTGGTTTTTGGTGATAGGTAGGAGGGGAAGGGGGAGGGGGAGGGGGTAAAATTGCGTGTGGAATATGGGATGGGAGAAGAGGAAGTAGAAGAATGCGTACCCTGGTAGTTTTCAGCACGTTCATGAGTCGCGGGAAGTCGGACACCCCGTTCCCGAGCGTGTTCACGGAGGACTCGAGGAAGGAGAGCGAGGTGCGCAGGGCGGCGACGCAGTCCCCGTACGATGCGGTGTTGGTGCCCGTGGCGGTTGCCATTGTTTGCTGGGATATCACAGACTCTAGGTGTTTTTGATATGTGTGTGTAGTTGATATGGTAAGGCCAATCTTGTAGGTTGATTGGCAAAAACTTAGCCGCGTTTTGATTAGAGAAAGCTGAGAAACGATGTCGTTGTTGTTGTTGTTCAAGTGATGGTTTGCACATCTGATCCACAAATTTGCCGGCCGTGTCGACACCGCGTGGGGCATTGAAGTTTCAGTGGAGGTAATTCCGTGTGGGCTCCTCGGCTCTGTGGACGACATCCGAGCCTCAGGTACCGATTCATGGTCTGTGGGTCTGTATTGGGCCAAGCACAGGAATAAGCATCCCTGTCATTCATAGAGCTTTTTTTCTTCAAACCGTTCATGGTGCCTACATAACAACTCTCCATTTAATATGCCCTGGAACCCCAAAGCCATTATATTTTTCGACCAGTTTTGCAACTAGCTATTGTCTTAGGTACATTGTGACATTACTTTCCTTTGTCGCTCAAACTAGAACAGCTTAATATTTGTATGTATATATCGAGGCGCTCTGGAACTATCATGAAGATATGGGCACCTTAAGAAGCAATGAATTGGTTATTGGGGTTCACCTATCTATTAATCCGCCCGCATAGCCACCGTATATACTTTATGGCGATTGCTATCTATGCTATATTTTTGTACTGAAAAGTTAACCTGTTTTTTTGTGAATTTTTATAACTACCTATAAACGACATACAACAAGGACTAAACACCTGCTACATAAGACATTGGTTCCTGTTTCTGTGTTAGATTTAAAAGCACCCGTTATATGCTCACTCAAGCATATCAAGGAGGCTTCATCGCTATATAACCGATTTTATGATAACACAACCGGTTAACTACAAAAAAAAAGATGGGATTATACTACAAAAACCTCAACTAGGAAAAGAATATGGCTGATTTACTGCCTGTCTTGAAAAGCAGTGTTCATCATTTCAATTATTTTGCATTAACGTATTACTTGATTACTATTATGATTAAATATATTTCTTTTTCCTTTTTCTGTCCTTTTTTTTCTTCTTTCCTTTTTTTTATGAAAAAAAAAAAAAAAAAAAAAAGATTTTGAGTTATAAGATGTGTTGTATAAATACCGTTATTGCCTACTCGGCGATATCTGCGCGTTTTTTCGTCACAAGATTTAAATATCTCGATTATCTAACCAATTGCACATGGTTTACTTAGCCGAACGACATTAAAATTGGCCACTGCAAAAGCGCTGTGTATGCATCACCAAAGGAGACAATTATGCTAATGCCAAATGCATCCTTTGGAGTTTTAGGTAAACAGACAAGAATAGACTCAAAACATAAGAATTTACTTGATCACAAAGTCATGATTGAATATTGTATAGTTGGATATAGTGTGAAGGAACATTTGTGAAGCTTGCCTGACTAATAGAACAAGAGCGTTGTTATCCGGGCACCCTCCGGGCCGTATCGGCCCGCAAATTTTTAGTTAAGTGGGATTCGGAGGAGTTTACAGCAAATTTATATACCTAGGTAGGCAGGTACTCGGGATTTAATTGGCAAAAGCTGCAGGTTGGCTCCGCAGCTGTTCCAGACCGTTCGGGGCCGAAGGGTGCCCGGATAACCAAACGAGGGTGCCCAGATAACAATGCTCTAGAACAATGTGTTGGAACAATAGCCTTGTCGTTGACCTAGATACCCATTGAACTGATCAGCCAATTACACCACCTTATTTTACCATATGCACGTGTGGCTTTCTACCTCAGGTATCTAGATATCCAGGTGTCTTTTTACTAGACAATTTATTCCCCCACACAATGCAATGCTCAACCCCAAACCCTCTCATATTGTGTTTACTTGTTTTTCCTTCTCTGCCCCTTCCTTTCATGTTCGTCTGGTTTTCTGCTCTTCCTAGCACTCATTAAACATGGACGTCCAAATTCCTAGTAAAGGAGCTCTCCGCGAGTATACAAAGCTCGTACAAAGGTCACCCGTTGACGATAGCGACTTCGTACTGCCAGCAGACTACACAAAACCCCATGTCATCACACAGGATCACCAAGACGCCATTCGCTTCGCGGTGAACTCTATCCGTGTAGCCTTGGCCGTGACCGGGCCTCGTTTAGTATTCTACACTGATGGTTCTCAATCAGGGCCTTTTTCGGGTAGCGCCTACTGCTACCGGCGCTTTTTTCCGGCGTCATCCGATGACTGGACCCACAAGATGTGCGGAGTACTAGGACCCACGGCCGCCGGAGCAGAACTCCTTGCTATACACCTCGCCCTGAAAGCCGCGCTAAGGGAGGCAAAAAACTTGAAGAACACGCCCTGGGCTGGCTCCGGTGGAAAAGTCTGGCTGCGGGTAATTCTCTTCACGGACAGTCAGGAAGCACTGCTCTTAATCGAGCATTATCTCATGAAAAACATGTCCGGGGATCTATGCGGTTTCAAGCCTGCCACTGCAGCGACTTTGTTACAGCCGCTCAAGCTTCTCACTACCCTCAACGTCTTTCCAGAGTTTCACTGGGTCCCCGGTCATAAAGGTGTTCCAGGCAATACTTATGCAGATGGATTCGCTCAGAAAGCAGTTCAGATGCTACTTGCTAAGTTCGTATTGAGCGTGCCACGGGGTCAGTACAAACTGTTCTCACAAGACGAAATGGAGTCCTCGTTCGACGACACTTCTATCAAGAATACCAATGATCTAGTGCAGACCGGCAAACGACAACGACCAGACGACGACAATCTGGACGAGGATACACCAACGACACTACATCTCAACAAGAAGTTAAGGCAGGCGGCGACCGCAGACCATGGTGTTCCAGGCAAAGTAACTCTTGGTGACGATGGTCCCATGTATGAGGCGAGCCTGGAGCAGGCTGGATACTTGAGCGGTAGTGTACCAGCTGCACACCAACCTAGCATGACGAAGAAGCCAAGACACAGGGGCGGAGGTCAAACGAATAAAGCAAGAGGAGAACATAACGAACAGCAGCTCATCGGCGCCTCCACACAATCCATGAGTATACAGGCTGAGATGGAAACGCACGATAACAACCCCCCAGAGAGCTGGAGATATATGGTGACTGTTGAAGATGTTCAAGAGCCAATGCAAATGACGGCTCTCGAATTGGGTGTTCCAATGACGGGAGAGTGGTGGAATAGACTTATCTGTAACTGATAACGCGAAGAAGACAATGGGATCCAGTCTAATTCATAGGCTTATAATGAGAGTGCTGCTGATGCGAGGAAAATAACTATCATAATCAAGATAGGATTCCTGAGGCTCTGTCGATAGAATTAGTCATTGAAAAAAATGTCAACTGCCACTACATTGCTTTTGGTTGTGATTTGTAGAAACCGCTAGTCATTTATTACCCAACACAGAGGCTTGCTTCAGATTGTATATTGCGGAGGTGTGGATAACATCACACAGAGTAGTTATCGGTGGCTTGATCAACAGAGGATTTCGTGTCGCCCATTTGGATGCTTCCCCTTTTACGGAAACTATGTAAAGATAATTAGTCCCTAGGTAATGCTCACATATTATTGACCTGTCCCATACTGCACAGTTGCTCGCGCCGAGGGCTTGTATGAATAATTAAGGCTGATCGTTTGAGCGAGCCTTATAAGAGTCTATAATGCTGCAACATCACTGAATATCCGGCTCAGAACTTATACAGACAAAGTGGTTGCTCTACGCCCCGCTCATAAGAATCTGTTTTTTCTAATAGCATAATCTTTTTTCTATATAACTCTTTTACTTCCTTTCATATTATGGGGCTATTTATTTTCAAAATTTATTTAAACAGCTAGGTTAATTACTGTATAAAAAAATAATAAAAATAAAAATAAAAATTAATAAAGGTGTGTCTTTATTAAGAAAATAAAGAAGGAAAATTTTTTTTTCTTCTGGGCAGCTCTCAACTCCGGAGGGAGGATCGCAAACCCAGTCAACCACCCTATAGGCTCACCCAGGGAGTTCCAGCTCCGAAGAGAAGGTCTCAACCCAGACTACCGGTATGGTATTCGAACCCTAACACTCTTGTTCAAAGGTATAACACCCCCTCCCAATTGCGCCATGGGCTCAGTTGACAAACCGAGCTCTTATTTACAAATATATAGCTCTAGCAAACATGAGCAGGGTACTCATAGTGCCGTCATTCGCCTTTGTACCTAGATCCTCTCTATTGTTTAGGTACCCACCCAGCCATACGCATCACAAATTATTGCGAGATGCGATACAAAAACGAAGGTTCGATTCATGGCGTAATATAAATTACGATCTTTTTTTTATTTTAGTCCCTCTGTTGTATAATACTTTTATGCACAAAGAGCAGATCTGCTTTAAAATCACCACTTAAATAAATTTTTAAACCATAATTCCTTCACTACTGTCAGTTCACTAATACCTAGATAGTTATGAATCTAGATGAAGTGCGGCACATACGGCTTCAAAATTAATATACAACCCGTATTCCAGGCAATTAATGTACATGCGCTAGCCATTTGGTTTTAACAGGAAGGCTTGGCCCTACTGGCGTTTCAACCTCCGGCCGTCTCTATGTGCTTCCCCTTAATGCTTTTCCACTCGATGAACACGCTTCCGAAAACTGTAGAGACTGAAAGTGCAGCCCCGACTATGAACGCTGTCGTGATTGCGTTGCTATATGCTAACACGACACTTGGCAGGATGTTGGCATCGAGGACGTGACGGAAATTTGCGGCGCCTGCCGCGATCACAGTCTTTGGGTCAACCGAGGGCACATTCTTCACTAGTTGCGTAACAAGGGTGTTCGAGAAGACGTTTTGCCCTACAGAGGTGAATAAGGCACCACCAATTGTCTGCACGAAGACCATGACAGCCGTACCGACAGGCACATCGGCCGGATCAAGCACAGCCTGAACCGCGACCAGCGGCTGCTGGAAGCCCATTCCGGCACCAGCTCCATACAGGATCTGGTATCCAACCCAGGCGCCGGTGGTTGTGGAGGGTTCCCAAGTGGTTAAAAGCCCCGCGCCGATAGACATGAGGACAGTGCCGAGGATCATAAACGGGGCGTACTGGCCGAACGTAGTGACAAGCCCTCCGCTAAAGATCGAGAAAACGACGACGCTTAATAGTGTGGGCAGGTTGCGAATGCCGCTGTTGATAGCACTTACACCCTGCACCGCCTGGAACCAGATGGGGATGTAGTACACGAAGAGGAAGAAGCTGGCGCCTGAGCCGAATGCGTATATCGCTCCTGAATATATGCTGCGTTTCTGTATAATTCGCGGCGGCACCGTGGCGTCGTCTCCTGCTTTCCACTGAATAGCTAGGAACGCAAGGAACAACACGCCGAAGACCACAAAGAGCCCAATGATCCGCCCATTTGACCACGCGTATTCCGTGCCGCCCCACTGTAGGGCCAGCAGCAGTGAGATGACGGCCGGGATGAAGATGGCGGTGCCTAAGATGTCGAAGTGACGTAGCTTCTTGGTGAAGGGCTCCTTTGCGGTACCGTTAGTGTTGTCTGCAAGCTCCGCGGGCTTCCGTTGCGGTTCCTCGAAGAAGAGGACGACGACGCCCACTGCCACAGCACCGATTGGTAAATTAATATAGAAGCACCACCTCCAAGTCTATGAGCGTGTACACGCGTTAGTTAATGTCCACCATGCTTCGGGAAAACACGAAGCGGTGAGAACTGGATTATGGGGGATACGTACCACTTTATCCGTGAACACGCCTCCCAAGAGGGGACCGGCCACGGACGCAATGCCGTACATGGCACCCAGAATACCGCTGCAAAGATGGGTGTCAGCTTATGTATATTTTCATCGTTCGCCGCCCGAGCTCTCATCAGACCTCTAACGTACGTGTATGCGGGCCTCTTCGGAAGCGGTACGCTGTTGGCGAGGATGAGCAGAGCCCCAGAGAAAATACCTGCTGACCCAATACCCGCGATAGCGCGCCCTACGATGAGCGCGGTCGAATTAGGCGCAACACCGCAGATGAGACTTCCGATCTCGAATATCGTGATGGCAGTGACAAACACCCACTTGAGGCTCAGAAATGTGTATAGTTTTCCAAAGAAGAGCTGAAGGGCAGCGGTAGTCAGGAGATAAGCTGAAGAGCGAATTGATCAGTCAGTCAAGTTTCCAGTCGGAGATCAATGGCCCAGAGAAGAACAAGGCTGGACAGGTTAGATCCATCGGAGCGACTTACCACTGGCGTACCAACCCACGTCGTCTAGGCTATTGAAGGCGACTGTTATCTTGGGGATAGCAGTGGCGATGATGGAGTTGCTAGACAATGAAAAACCAGTGAGTATTCCGTCTACCTTTCTTTTCCGCTACTGTAGCTGGCTACACTTACTCGAGAGCCATAACGAAGACGGCAAGACATAATGCGACAATGATAAGGATCAGCTTGATCCCCGTCGGATACTCAGTGCCGTCATCTCTGGTTGTTACTGGTCTGATCGAGTCGCCGTGTTTCTCTGACGCCTCCGTCTTCCGTCTCTCCAACTCCACGCGTGCCTCATCATGCTCGGGGCCGCTAGTTGCAGGGAATGCTGTATCCTCCATCACGGAATTTTTGAGGCTGGATGTGCCACTAGGCGACCGATCATGGGGCTGTTCAACGCTTCTGGGGCCAGAGGCGAGCCTCCGGGTCTCCAATGGGTTATCGGGCTGGACTTGGCCGGGGGAGCTTAACATGATGTTGTTTACCGATGGCCACTATCTTAGTGGACAGATGAGGATTGATAGACTGTAACGCGATTTTGTTTAGGTGATGAATTTAATACAAAGATGCGTATGAGCTGCACTATGCTATTAAAACAGGGCGATGGTATGATGTACCATTCTATACTGTTGCTATAATGATCATATAACACTAAAATACACGACGAGGGTGGATTGTGGATGATCAGTAGTTTTATGCATTGTTATCTTTTATTAGATTCTGTAGTTTGCAGGAATTGATTCAGCTGCGCTTCGTCCTCGGACTTTACAAAATTAAGCCCGCTCCTTTGCTGTGTAACACTGCATTATCGGGCTACTGATGTATGCAGAGGAGCATATGATAATGCGGCGAGGCGTGACGAACAAAGCATGACATTGAAATCTGACGTCAATGAAAAGGGGACCGTATAATTATTGTATTCTCGAAGGATCTCGGATTGCTCCGAGACCTTTGTGCATATAACTACCGAACTGATGGTAAAGGTGATGCAGTTTTCCAATATTGTTTACAAAAAAGCATACACTCAGCTACCCAATTCCATTCCAATACAGTCAACAGCCAGGGTCTGGTTTAATGATGTAATCGATATCATACAGGAATAACTACTATATATGGCGAAACTATTTTGATTGATCGCTTGACCTTCTGGTAGAGTTTCGCAAAGCAGGGCGATGTTCCGCATGCGCCATGTAGTGTGTTCTCTGAGGGCTCATGCTTAGGGACATAGAAATTGAAGGCAAGACACTTCACAAATAGCATCAGATCGAGATGATACTTTATTATCTCAGACTAGTATTGATGATACAGATGTCCGCGGTGGTATGAATCTTAAAAGCAATCTATATGCAGATGTACTCACTGAATTGTACAATATCTTTCTTACTCAGGATCTGTGTGCGCATAGAATTGTCGGTATCATAGCATTAGTACTTGGATTCCTTGCGCAAGTAGCTAATGATACCAGCAGCGGCAGATGGCCAGTAGATCTGGAAGAGAGCTTGGATCCGTCTTAACACCTTTCATTTATCACCACCTTGTTGATCTATAGGCAGTTCAAGTACTACACCAACATTAAACTCCATACAGCATTTTCTCTACTCCGCCCACAATAATTCTCACCAATACCTATTTCTGTATAAGAAGTAGAACACACTTGTCCTGGAATTACGTGGCAAGGGCCGTTACATCATTATTCGCCTGAAAAAAGGCTTATATTGGTGCAGCTTATATTTATCGCTACATATTTTAAAGGGCTACCAATTGGTGTTAATTGCACTGTTATGGCTTATGTTTCGATGAAGTTATTTTAGTTGAAATAAATATGAGGTCAGGTGTTGGCTTTAGTGAGCAATACGTGATTACGCCGGCTAGATTAGCCCAACCCTTTTATAAATAGTCTTTTCGGTGTATGTTACGTGGCTCTGCCGGTAAATCAGTTTCTCTTTAAAGAATCTGAGTAGTAATTTAACAGCCCTTACTGCGTATTATATTTTTAAGCTGACTTTTCTACATACTTTCCTATTATCTACAGTTTTTGGAATAGTGTCGTTTTGGTATAAAAACAGGGATAAAAGCGATCCCATTAGTGGGGGGAATCCTGTTAGGGGCCCCCCGGCTCCAGGACTCTCCACTCTCCTATCCCCTAGCACCGCCATGGAGTTTCATCCTCTCCGTTGGGTAGCATATTACCGTTTTATTTGTTACTGCGTAAGGAAGTACCCCTATTCGCCTATCCGGAGTCCGGAGTTTCATTCCGGCATTAGCATGCGTATCTCCACTTGAAGAGTGCCGCTATCTCCAATGCTTTGGCATAGGTATTCATCTCCTAATCAGGATATCTTTATCTCCTCATTTTTATCTCCAGGCAACTAACTCCTGACTCTCATACGTCAACGCCAAGACGTACATGTGGACATGCCCGAGTTGGTACTGCAATCGAACTTCCCACGGCTTTGTCTGGAATTTAATCTAATTTTTCCACGCTCGTTCCACGACCTCTATGGCTCTTGTGGGAGACGGGCTTCCTAGACGAGATGGAAAAAATAGGAAGAGATATCTAATTTACTGTTACCGTTACAACCTGCGGTAACGGTTCGCCTCTGTTAAGCGTGTTTTTGAGACGTGTTAAGATCTCACTAACCCTAGCAGCCTTCGCCTTTTCTGTAACAGTAAATTGGATATCTCTTCCTATTTTTTCTATCTCGTCAATCGTCGAGTTTTCTAGTTCTGTAACGAAACGGAGTACTTGATCCTTCATCTCCCACAAGAGCCATACAGAGGTCATTGAACGAGCGTGGAGTCAGCTCATGGCAGAAGCTTGAATAGGGCAATCTTTCGGTATTTAACGAGTTAATAAATTATTGAAACGTAATCGACTATGTCTTCTAAGTTGTAAGCTCCGTGCCTTAGAACTAGTCCTTTCGATATCTTTGTGCGAAATACAATTTGATTGAAACTTGTGAATAGACCTTGTACGGCTCCGTGGTAATATGAATCAATTTTCCACACCAGAAACCTGCCGCGGCTTTCAGCCGGCCACGGGTGATTCAAGATAGTGTGCAAACTAGGTAAGATAATTCGAAACTTGCTCCCCGTATCCAGCCGTTACTTTCATGTCAGATGAAAGGTAGAAACTAAATCTTTTTACGCAATTTTATCAGGTGTTAAGGCACAGAGAGCTCAATCAGGACTTATGGCCGCCTTTTTCTCCGAATAGAAGTTCACCGCTTCTGTTGAGGGTCTTGAAGACGAACAGAAACAGGTGAATGTTGCCAGCACGGGGAATAACATAAGCCAGGAGTTTGGGACTTTAGGAAAGTCGTAAGAGATGGGCCTCAATGCCTTCATACCCTTCCCCTACGATCGCATCATTCATGCTGCTATTGACGGTTGGATCCATATTCATTTTCAAATGGAAGAAGAGGGCTCGATTGCTACTGATATCACAAATGTTACTATTCGCTGTGGCCCATGGTACTATTTAAAGCGGATGACCCAACCCCTAAAACTGGCCTTGCCGCGAAATTTAGCTTGTATCATGTCGCTTCAGTTCCCGGATGCAGTGGTACAGAACCGGACCACGATCGATCTACGCGAAAAAGTCACGATCACGAGCGACGAGGGAGTTGAAGAATATGAGGCATTCGTAGCATTTGAGGGTCAACAATTGAGGTCCATGTCGAACACTGCATATGGACTTACGAGAACCAAATGAGTGCGAATCGGTTGAAAATGAAATTTTTGGATCAATTAACCACTACATGGGATAACAAGAGAGCCTGGAACGCCTTCGATTTTTGGTCCTCCGTCGTCGAGTGTACCAATGTAAACGGAATGGCATAGCGGCTAAGCAATGGCAAACTACGAGCTATGACGAGATATCCAAAGCTAAGACCTCGAAAGTATTGCGGTGGCACTGTTGGTGTCGTAGATGAAATTTACTATATATGGACCGTTAACCCAGATCGGGATTAATAGCGTTGTTTTTTTTTCCCGTTCGACACGTATCTAATGCGACACGTAGTTATAAATGCCTGCTGTATTTTTTGAGGACCCGGAGATCAGTGTGCGATTGGCGAGATGTGGAATTTGACTCGTTGATGGTATGAACAATTGTGTCAAGTGTTTTACTACTGCACTCTCGTGCGTACCTCCTGCTAGCTCTAAGGAGATTTCTGAATAGAGAATGACGAGGATGTAAGAAGGAATATTTGGGAGGGAAACGCACAAATCCCTGCGGCTAGAAGGTAGAGGCAACACGTGTATTCAGCTATATGAGAAGGCATTATCATCTATCCATGAGTTGACACCAAGTCAATTATCCAACCGCTTATGCCATCTGTAAAAGGCTTGGGATATGAAGCGCACTATCTAGTTCAATTGGCAAAAACGAGTCTATCAGGGGCTAGGAGATGTTTATCACAGTCATGATAGGAATCCCGTTTCCCTCCAATAATCAACGTACTTTTTGACCACGTCACGCCCGACCGGTCCAGCCGCGGCCAAGGTAGGCGAGTCTCTGCACGCCAAGGCCGTATCGAGACGCAGTCCACCGCAAGACATTCGTACAAAGTTGTTATCTAAGAAGTCCACCAACTGAGCCGCTGGGTTATCACGCACGTCTCCCGGAAACTCACGAACCCTCTCCAGCCATTCAGAGAACGGAACCACGAGAATTGGATCGTTATCATAATCGTTTGCTGCTTTTAAGAGCGTAGTCAAGTCGGAAATCATGTCCTCCCACGGCTGGCCAACGGGATTGTCGATGTGATAAATGGGATTGGTAGCCTGCGGTGATAGCGCCAGGTCGCACAGCGTGCCGGCGACCTGGTTTACGGGTGTCCAGTACAAGTCATGCTCAAACCGGGGAAGCGCCTTTAGTGTCTGAGATGATTTGAGCAAAAATGGGAGATGCTCCTGGCTGTTCCAGTAGCCGCTCGTACTGGAGCCGGCAATCTGACCCGGCCGTACTGACATCGCCCGGAAGTTACTGGGATACAGGTGTAGGGTCTCATCAAGCATACGCTCGCAGACAAACTTTGCATCTCCATATCCGTTAGGCAGGACTGATTCTATATTCATCCTCTCTTCTGGTACAAGCACACCCCCATTCCAGAGTGGGTAATGTCCAACGGCCGCTATGGAAGAGACAAGTACAAACGTAATTTTGTCCTCCTTCCTCTCTCCAGCGGCATGCGCCAGATCAATGAGATTGCGCATGACGCTAAACTGCGCTTCTAACCCTGAAACATCCCGCTTGCTTGTCATAGGCCAAGCATTATGCAATATGTGCGTGACATTCCGAGCGAGGTCCTGATAGTCGTCATCTGGGAGTCCGAGATACGGTCTTCTCGTGTCGGTCTCCAGGACCTGGAGTTTGGATACAGATACACGCGAGACTGAAATAGCCCTTAATCTGAAGGCATCCCTCTGCCGCGTCATAGGATCTGCCGCTGTGGTACTACGTCTGTTCAGACAAACGACTTTGGCCACTCCAGTTATGCTTGCGAGCTGAGCAACAAGATGAGCACCCAAACTCCCAGTTCCACCAGTGACCACCACGCAGGCACTATCAGATCTCTTTGTACAATTAAACTGGCGATGTTGCTTGGCTGGAGCGAGGAAATTTTGGGTGTAGTTCCGCACATAATTATCCACTGCGGTTTTTCGTGCCAAAACGTCAGCAGGTAAATCCACGAGCACGGAATTGGAGTTGGGTGATGGTCGATAGTACCTTCTGGATTGAGAATTCGAATTTAAAGCCACAAGCACACGCTCGAGTTTGATTTCAGGGCTATTGCCATCAGTCCAGTGCACACTCGAGTACCCTGCTGAGTGAAGGGCTGTCTGCCACGCCGATTCAGAGGCAACGGCATGGTCTCGTCCATCGTCAAAGAGCCACCAACCCTCGAACAGGCCAAAGACCACGTCAACCCAATGCAGCGGCCGCATCATCTCCATCATCATTAGGACACTGCCATCTGGCCGCAGAGCCTTGCGGATGTTCTCAGTCGATCGGACCAGGTTATGCGTTGCGTGAATGGCGTTGCTGGCAATGACGATGTGCTGGGTTCCAAGGAGATCATCTGCGGGCGGCTTCTCGATATCGTGCACACGGAAGTCCATGAATGGATACTTCTTGAACCGCTTCCGCGCGGCGGCAACGAATGAGCCAGACAAGTCAGTAAAGGTGTATTTGACAGGAATGTCTAAGTTGGCCAGAAGCTCGACCATCTTCGTAGTCGTGCCACCAGTTCCAGCACCCAGCTCCATAATCCGCAGTGGTCCTGTTTTCCCTTTCGTGCACTTAGAGATCTTGGAGATTAGTCTTAATATAATGTCGCCCATCTGCACGTTGGCCACTTGATTAAGCAGGAAGCCTCCATACATGTCGGCGACCAATTTTCTCCCCTCCTCAGAACCAAATATTAGTTGAATTCCATCGCAGTCGCCCCGCAGTACATCCGCCAGTCGACGACCGGTGAAGTATGTCAACTTATTTGCGCAGGCGTGTTCAGGATACTTTGGTAAGAGATCTTCCAAGATGATGTCACTCGACTGGGTCGACACTGATACATTTGTACGTTTGATCACGGTGCCGTCTGTCTTGACCAGGTGGGCTTCGTCTTCAAGTAGAGAATAGAGGTAGTCACACAATTTTTGCTGTTTTGGAATGCAAGTGACACGCTTGAGGACCTCCCCAGTTTCGGCCGTAGCCAATGAACAACCCATCTGCTCAAAGGCCTCGACAGCAAGCATGATGCACAACTTATTCTGTTCTGGGAGTACGATCTCGGCATAGCCGTTGCAACCGTAGTCAGCGAGGATCTTATCAGTGAACTGATTGCAGTCTCGCACTGCTTCTTCGAAAAGTTGGGGTTCTATCTGCAGTTCCTCGATAATGACTGACTTCTTAGATTCGTCATCGTCTGCTACATAAGATGAGGCTTGCGTTGTTGTTGATTCGTAGCCCCGCCCGTGGTCATCGCTGCCGTTAACACTTTCGCCTGATGCCGATGAGGCAGCGGCCAGTATCACTTCGGCTCCGTTAGTCTCTTCTGTCGAACCTAATTGGGTTTTGACGAGGTCGACGAGGCTGCGGAAATTGGTGATATGATTCAGCTCACTAGTCGGCAATTCGATCTTGAACAAGCCACCAAGCTCTCGAGACAGCTCCATTCCCATGAGCGAGTCAATGCCCAGGTCCGCCAGTTCGGCATCGTCGGCGATCTCATCTGGCTCCAGGCCAGACAAATCGGCAATTAGATCCCGTACTTGCGACTCTACTTTTGGCGTGTTTGAGGTTGAGGGTGGGACCGCCATCGTGTTCGGCGACGGGCCAGACTCCCTGCGGGTGTTGATTGTCTCTTGCTGCGCCACGGACTTAGATGTCATTACCTGCCCTTGCGTCATCGGCGCCACAGGCAAAGCTGTGTGGCTGAGGGTACCTGGTTGAGATAAACTCACCAGCATCCTGCTTAGGCTCGCCTTTGCCACCCTGTGATAATTAATCCCCAGGATTACCTCGACAAGCGCTCCGTTTTGAGGATCAAACACAAAAATGTCAGTGAGAATGGTCTGTTTCGACACGATGTGGTGGTTTGCTAGAACATCCCAAGCCTCGACGTCTGGTCGGGCCTGTATCTCAGGCGACCGCGTCCATTTTTCGATGCCCGTGGCGATGTACATGTCCTTCGCGTCGCAGTCTGTCATGCAGTTCACCCAGATGCCGCCGACTTGGCAGAAACAGTCTGCCAGATGGGCGTCGAACCACGTCTTACCGCTGCTGCGCTTGAAAAGTCGTCCGGCCGACTCGGTTTTCCTTCCGACCAGTCGCTGTAGCCCCTGAAACGGCTTTCCGTAATTGACAACCGGATTGAAGGTTTTGTATATACCCCGACCCTGGAAGACATCATCGGCCGACTCCTGCTCATCGAGGATCTCCAGACAATGGCTGTGTGTCTTGAGCCGCGAATAGGTGTCGAAGATGTGGCGCTCTGCTTCATCACCCGGCGATACCAGAGTCACTTGCCCAGTGGCATGGATAGTGGATGCGCCTCCTGCGCCAGCGCTGCCATCTGTGCTGGAAAACTTCCATTCCCATGTCAAGCCGCTGTCGTCCATACACTCAATGTCAAGCCATACCTGCCTCGAAGGGCTATGGCAGACCGCCGCCTGATTATTCACGCGTCGTATCTGAGATTGGTATCCGGAAGGAAACCGATGAACGCTAGTCAGGGCATCGATGACAATATCGAGCTCCACAGTTGCCGGACATATAGGTGCCGTATCAGCTATCACGTGTCCAGAAACTAAGTCCTGGTAGATGGCGGTACTTGTATTGATACTGAACCTGGCCCGACTATGATTGGTGTCAGTCCATTTGACGAAGCTCCAGAGCGTCTGCGGTACATCATGTGACGGCGCCGTCACCAGCGTCTGTTCAATTGTTGCAAGTCCTGGCGCTAGAGCAGGACTTTTGAGGTCCATCCAATGCCGTGCGGGCTCGAACTGATAAGGCGGCAACAAAAGCGGTGCATATTTATGCGCTTGACTACGGTGATGTGACCAGTGGGTAAGGTGTCGAAGCCCTTGCTTCCAAAGGTTGATGGTCGCGTTGGTCAGCTGCTGAAGTCCATCGCCACTCACACGTGGGCGTGAGATGTTGATGGCCTGAAAGTGCGACGTCTTGGGTGCCCCTAGGGCCCGGCTAGCCATGTTCGTTATGGTTGAATTTGTTCCGGCCTCGAGCCAGATAGCCGAGGGATGCTGCGCAGATAGCGTTTTGACCGCGTCGTAGAAGCGAACTGGATTGCGCATGTGTTCGGCAAGATAACATGATGCTGTAGATTTTTTTAGGCTATCTGTGCCTGATGGGTTCCGCGCAGTACTCTCGAGTGGAATAGTCGGTCGGTTGAATGAGAAGCTCTCGCCAACATCTTGCAACAGGGGAATCAAGGGCTCAACTAGCGCTGAGTGGAAGGCATTGGTTACGTTGAGCATTTTCAATCTAACGCTGGTAAACGTCGAGTCCGAAGCAGCGATGTCGGCTATGGCATTGATTCCAGCAGATGATCCGGCCAGAGTAAAGCTCGTTGGTCCGTTGATGCACGCAACGCCGGCTATGAGATTATTGTTACGCTTGGTTTCCCCTATAAGGCGCTCAATTTCATGGCTAGGAGCTTCAACAGCCATCATCGCACCTGGCTCGCTGCCCCAATGTTCACGGACAATAGTAGCGCGGGCGATGATCATAGCCAAAGCATCACGCAGGCCGAGCATGCCAGACACGCAGACGGCAGTCAATTCGCCGAAGCTGTGGCCGACCACAGCTACTGGCCGCGCGCCGCATTCAATCCAGCTCATAGCGCATGCGTACTGCGTCGAGAACAACATGACTTGCAGCCGGACCACGTCATCTACCGGCTTGTCCTCAAATATCTCGGGGAAGAGACTCGGATTGCCTACATTCATAACACTCAACGACCGGTACAACGCGTCGCACTTGTCAAGATGGTGGCGGAATACGTCGCAGTTATAATAAACCGCCTTGTCGAGCCCAATCGAGGTGCTGACTTGGCCTCCGAAGCAGAGGATGATGGGGTGCTCTGCTGGTGGTGTGAACGAAACAATGTCCTTAGCGGCGCTGCTAGCCTCGAAAGCCGCCAGCTTCTCTAGCAGATCAGCACTAGATCGACTAGAGAATGTGAGCAGCTTATCTAGGGTCGGATTACATTGCCGCGTCACGTTATAAGAGAGGTCTGCCATTGAAACATCACCTGTAGCAGTCAAGAAGCGACGCAGCTTCGTGCTGGCTCTCCTCAACGCCGGGTCATCATGACCAAAAAGACGAAATGGCATCTCCACGTGTTCCAACTCTAAGGGCATATCGCTATTCACGTGGGCCGATGCCGATGCTTGGTAGTTGCGGTTTGCTACTTGAACCGGGCTTTCGCTCACTATCATCGACGCGTTTGACCCGGATGCACCGTAATTGTTGATCAAGATTGACCGAACCTGGCCGCCATTTGCGTCCCAGGCCTTCAAACTTGTTGCGATTTCTATATTGTCTGTCGATGTAGCTAGTATTCCCGGGTTCAGTGTTTCAAAGCTGGGTTGCCGGGGAATGGCGTTATAATGCAGCATGAGTAAGCTCTTGAGCAGCGAAATACCGCCGGAAGCCCCCTCAGTGTGTCCAATAAGGCCTTTCACCGACCCTAACGAAATCGGCCTCGACCGATTCGATCCGCCAAGAATTTCTCGTATACTCTGGTACTCAGCTGGGTCGCCGACCTGCGTTCCAGTTCCGTGGGCTTCAACGTAGCTGATTTCGTCGGCCTTGAGTTGCGCTTTATGCAGAGTCTTGGCGAATAGCTGTGAAAGAGAACCGGAGTGGGGGACGAAGATTGGTGTGCAGTTCTGGTTCTGCATGACGGCCGTGCTAGAAATCGTTGCCAAAATTTGGTCTCCTTCAGCAAGGGCTGATGACATCTTTTTCAAATACACAGCAACCACTCCTTCGCCTCGACAATAACCATCGGCCTTGGCATCAAAAGGTTTGCATTGCCCTGTTGGGCTAAGGAAAGAGGCAGCTGCTAGATTATCAAACCCACCAGAGTACGTCATGATGTTCGTGCCACCAGCGAGTGCAGCAGCACACTCACCAGCGAGGATAGACTGACACGCCTGGTGGATCGCCACAAGCGAAGAGGAGCATGCCGTGTCCAGGCATATGCTAGGACCGGTCCAGCCAAAGTAATGGCTAATCTTTCCGGCGGGAAAGCCGCGTAGATTACCGACGGCGGTAAATGCGTTTGGTTGATAGCATGCAACATTGTGTTCGTAATCGCCTGTACAACTGCCAATGAAGCATCCGACGTTGTTTTCTCTCTCGTCGGCTTTGATATTAAAGTACCCCGACTGCTGTACGGCCTGGTATGCTACTTGCAGCATTTGGCGGTGCTGTGGGTCTGTAGATGCCGCTTCTCTGGCGCTCTTCTTAAAGAACTTGTGGTCAAAGGTATCATGGTCATTCACGAAGTTACCGAACCACTTTCTAGACTTATCCATCTCTCTCCATAGACTTTCGAATTTGAAGCGACTTTCAGGAACCAGTTCGTGTTGCGACTCAGCCTCGCAGAGCAGCGCCCAAAAATCATTGGTATCATCAGCACCCGATGTTTTTATTGCAGCGCCGACGATTGCAATATCATCAGCTTTTCTCGCCTGATATCGGCTTTGAACTGGAATTTGATCATTTAGAGAAGAAGTTGCAGTATATTTATCGCCGCGCAATAGGGGCTGGGCACGTTCAGTTTGCACCACTCTAGAGGTTAATCGGGCTCCCATACTTGGGGGAATACAGCGCTCCGGGCCGAAACAAATAAGACGGCCCTCGCCTTCATCGTCAAGCCAAAGTTCGCACGCGTATTTGAACGTGTCGATCCACCGCGACCGCTGCACAAGCATAGCTTGCAAAGCATGTGTATGGAGTGATATTTCATCATCCAACGTTGTTGTGGAATCATACAGGGTAGGATGTACGATGGTGGATGCTCTGGGAAGGGTTAGAGTCTGAGGATGAGCATCGCAGTACTGAGCTACAAGCTTTGCTTGCTCTGCGTAAATCTCGTTGTGAAAGGCCCCTCGGAGGCCAATGGCAAAAACCTTGACGCCGGCAAGCCCAAGTTCTTCTCGTAAAGCAGCAATAGAGCCCGCTGGAGCAGTGACAGTTGCCCTGTTTTCATCAAAGTCTACCGAGATATATGCCTGCATAGAAAAGTCAACCTTGTTCTCCAAGCATGAAACAATAGTCATTCAATCTGCTAAGTGTCACTCACCTTCGGGAAGCTTTTCAATACCAGCTCCATTTGCATTCGACACTCAGGCGATACCCAGACTGTTGTGAGCGCCTGCCATTCTTCCGACGCCGTGTCTTGTAGGCTGTTTGAATCAACAACCCCACCGATAAGCATGGCGAGGCGGATCGCTCTCGTTGCATAATTTCGGAGATCTTCCGCATTTTCACTCAGAGAGACTGCAAAGGCGCTTAGAATGCCTGTGCAGAGCCCTAGTGTGCCTCTGATGTCATCATAGATTGAGATACCATCACTCACACCACCTAGGGTGGGTGAGGCGAGGGTTAGGAACTCTACGATGTGGCTCACGACAACCAGTGGGCTGAGTAACAAATTAGACAGCTTGGAATTTCGGTGAGATGCCGTGCCTGAGGAGAACCACTCATGAAGATCCCGTAACTGCTGTTGGCCCGTAGTGATATTGAACCTAGGAAGCTCATCCGTAAAAGCATCCCAGTAGTCGGCCAACTCTGATATTGCCTGAAGAATCCATGGCCATTCGGGAAGATTGCTTGCGGTAGTGATCAACCGCCTCAAATCCTCCACATCAAAAGATAGAGCCTGTGGACCAAAGACCAGCACCTTCTTGTGCTGGTTTTCGTGGCGCTGTGACTTGGGACCCATTTTAGTTGCTTAGTTCCGAATGTTGAGCAATATGGGTCATAACACGCAGAATATGCTATTGCGTAAAGTTAGAAGATATCAATTGAAATGTGCAGAATACAAATGCGGTCAGTCATGTCTAAGATGAAGCGTCTCAAGGAACCGGTTAGTGGCAGCCAATTGGAGAATATCAGATCTGAACGTTTACTGTGGGCGGAGTTTTACAACAAACCGCGAATAAGCTTACCTCGAAACCTGATCCTACTGGATGCGAAGGTGATACGCCCAACTTGGAGTTTCTACCGCCGGAGTTTTTGAGCAGGAGGTCGAAAAGCGGTCAAGACTCGCATGATTTTCCGGTATACAGGTGCCCCAAATGCCAAGTTGTAGAGAGTTATGAGTTCTATCCACCCTTCGGACTGGTAGCGAACCTGGACGAGGCTGTGAAAACATACTCCGACAGTCTCCTAACAATCCAAGTAACCAGGTAACCAGAAAGACATCGGCTACGCAAAATCTGGTGTTGGCAAACGTAATATTCGAAAAGCCAAAAATTTAATCTACCTTTCAGTCGATCAAATTTTTAACTTTATAATATACAACTTAGAGGTAAACATTCCCTCACGACTACTAGTTCAGTTTGCATACTTATCAAGTACAGGTAAGCCAGAATGGCGAAGACAACGAATCCTCGGGTGCCTATCGCCATCGTTGGCATGGGATGCCGATTTGCCGGCGACGTCACGAGCCCGGAGAGGCTCTGGGATCTTCTTGACGAGGGCAAGACAGCTTGGTCGAAGATTCCCGAATCCAGATTCAATGCCAACGCGTTCTACCACCCAAATGGTGAGAGAATTGGTTCAGTAAGTCATAACAGCTACATAGGCCACGGCAGATGGGTGTTGTCTTTTGGTCGATTACTAAATTTGAGATCAATGCTGATATAAGGGCTCCTAGACAAACGTCAAAGGCGGCCATTTCATAGAGCAGGATGTCACCACATTCGATACATCATTCTTCAATATGTCAAGTGAAGTTGCTAGCGTATAGACCCCTCTGATACTATGCCAAACGTAATTTTTATATTGCCGCATAACTAACCGATGGCGTATTCCAACGAATAGTGCATGGATCCGCAATACCGGATGATGCTGGAAGTTGTTTACGAGTCGCTGGAAAACGCCGGCATATCGATGGAATCCATCGCGGGATCGAACACGTCTGTGTACGCGGGTATCCTATTTCGAGACAGCCACGATTCCGGGAACCATGACTCGCAGACAATTCCTCGTTACTTCATGACAGGAAATGAAGCCACCATGGCTGCCAATCGCGTCTCCCACTTTTTTGACCTTCGTGGGCCCAGCATGACTGTCGATACGGCGTGCTCGACAACTTTGACCGCCATACACTTAGCTTTCCAAAGCCTACGAAACGGCGAATCGAACATGTCCATTGTAGCGGGTGCGAGCTTAATGATGAACCCAGATGTCTTCATTAGCATGTCTAACTTGGGGTAAGATCCTGCACTTATCGTTGACAATTGCATTACATACCATATGTGCTGACGTAAACTCGTTCGCCTTGACACAGCTTCCTCTCACCTGATGGCATGTCGTACGCATTCGATAGCAGAGCTAATGGGTATGGACGGGGCGAGGGTGTAGCATCACTAGTCCTCAAGCGACTCGACGATGCCATTCGCGACGGTGACGCCATTCGCGCTGTAATTGCCGAAACTGCGCTCAATAACGACGGTCGAACAGGAACAATAACGGCGCCCGATGCCGATGCACAAGAGCGGCTAATTCGTTCTTGTTATGAAAAAGCTGGCATACCTCCGAGCCAGACGGCGTATATCGAAGCACACGGGACCGGAACGCCGACCGGCGATCCTCTGGAAGTTTCAGCCATAACCGCCGCCTTCAGCACAGTGACTAAAAGATCCGCAGAGAAACCATTGCTTGTTGGGTCGGTGAAATCCAACATAGGCCACACCGAGGCAGCGAGTGGTCTTGCCAGCATCATAAAAGTCGCCCTGATGCTGGAAAAGGGACGTGTGCCAACAAATGGGAATTTCCATCAAGCTAATCCCAGACTACAACTCGAACAGCGAAATATTGCTATACCAAAATTCTCTCAGCCGTGGCCTGGAAGCAAACATACAATTCGTCGTGCGTCTGTCAATAATTTTGGATTTGGCGGAGCTAACGCACATGCCATCCTTGAGCGGCTGGATGATGGGAAGGCCGTGAAAATTAACGGTCTCAATGCCGAGGGGTCTCAAGCGAAAGTCTTCTTTCTAAGCGGAAAAGACAAGAACAGCACTCGAGAAATGGCGTCAAGACTAAGAGATTACCTCGAGAGGAGGAGAGACTGTGCAGATGAGCCCAAGTTGCTAGGCAGTCTTGCGTACACATTAGGATCGCGCCGATCTAAATTCCCTTGGTCAATAGGATTGAGGGCGGAGACCCTCCAAGAGCTTATTGATGCCCTCGGGGATAAAACTCTAGAACCGATGCGTCGAGAGGGGAATAATAATCGAGTTCGCCTTGGCTGGGTGTTTACCGGACAAGGCGCCCAGTGGTATGCAATGGGTAGAGAGTTGATAGAAGCATACCCCGTGTTCAAGAGTGCTCTTGTCGAGTGTGACGGTTATATAAGGGAAATGGGCGCTACTTGGAGTATAATTGGTAGGTTGCTAACCCCGGTCACATGAGTGATGCTCTCATTCTAACTGGTTTTTTCTTTTTGAAAGAGGAGCTCAGCCGTGACGAGCCCAGTAGTCGCGTGAATGAAGCAGTTTTCAGTCTCCCTCTATCAACAGCCGTGCAGATTGCGCTGGTGCGACTGCTATGGTCATGGGGAGTTAAACCATCAGCCGTATGCAGCCACTCGAGTGGTGAGGCAGCTGCAGCTTTTGCGGCCGGCGCGCTAAGCTGTCGAGCAACCATAGGCATAACCTACGTACGCGGATCGCTGACGATTGCCTCACGCTGGGCGGATCGTACGGTCACAGAGATCCATACCGGTAAACAAAACGGACATTATAGTGCGCCAAAAGCCAAGGGCGCTATGATGGCGGCTGGACTTTCTCGAGCTCAGGCTGAAGCCTACATCGCGAAAATCCAATCCGGATATTTAACAGTAGCTTGCATCAACAGTCCTTCAAGTGTGACTATCTCCGGAGATCGAGCAGCCGTCATTGAGCTGGAACGCGTTCTTGTTGCTGACAAAATCTTTGCCCGGTTGTTAAAAGTCACCGAGGCCTTCCACTCGGAACATATGCGTCCCATGGCACAGATGTTTGAAGCGGCCTTGCTTGGCTTGCTTCAGCCCGGAACTACCAGCACAAATAGTCACGCTGAGACTAGTAGCGAGGCCATCATTTTCGCCTCGCCCAAGAAGGGTGGTCTGCTGAGTGACCTGCATGAGTTAGCCACACCGAAGCATTGGGTTGAGAGCATGATGCAACCGGTTGAGTTCCAAAAAGCACTTCTTGTCATGTGTCTAGGAGAGTCAACAGAGGCACAGGTCGATATGATCATCGAAATGGGAGCCTCCGGCGCCCTAGGCGGGCCCATTCGTCAGATTATGACACTCCCTGAGTTTGAGCACGCGGCACCGATAAGGTATTCTAGCTGCCTTTCTAGGGCCAAGAATGCTTTACATACTATGCACCAGCTCGCCATTGACCTTTCGCAAAAGGGATACGCCGTTGATATGGATGCCGTCAACTTTCCTCGGACTCGATCAAGTCATATAAAACTTTTGACTGACCTGCCTACCTATCCTTGGAATCACGACAAGCGCTACTGGAGAGAAGCGCGGGACTATTCGGCTTCTAAACAAAGGCAACATCCACCCCATGATCTTCTGGGCTCCATCCAGACGACGTCACCATCGTCGGCGCCGTCATGGAGGCATGTTATTCGTGTATCAGACCTTCCCTGGACCCGTGATCACGTAGTCGACTCCAGGATGGTATATCCGGGAGCCGGTTATGTATGCATGGCCGTGGAAGCTGTATTTCAACTGTCGCAGGCGAAGCGAAGTCTTGTTCATGGATATGCATTACGAGACGTGGAATTTTCACAAGCGCTTGTGATACCGGATGATGACATAGGTATCGAGACGCTATTGGCCATGCGCCCCTGCACAGGCAGAGATCTGGCAACCAAAGGGTGGTACGAATTCGAGGTGCACTCAGTCACTGGTCTCGATAATTGGACAAGCCACTGCCGAGGATTCATACAGACACTAGATCAAATAAGGGCACAGCCAAGCTTGAGCATGACATGGAAGGATTCAACTGCATATACTCGAGAAGTTGACCCCGAAGACCTCTGGGCTGGCTTACGCCGTGTTGGTGTATGCCATGGACCAGCCTTCCAAAATCTCAATCGTGTGCAGACTAGAAACGCTGAATCTTTGGTCTCGTTCTCTATCGCCGATACGAAGTCAACCATGCCGGCTCAGTTCGAGTCTAGTCATATCATCCACCCTACTACATTGGATTCTATGCTCCAAGCCGCATACAGCGTCCTCCCTAACGCTGGAACAAAAATGGATGCAGCCTTTATTCCACGGCGACTAAACAGCCTCAAGATACTGCCTATGAGCATAAAAGCTGGATCTGAATTTCGAGCACATACACGGCTACTTCATGACAATGTACAATCCTTTGGTGTAGATATTGACGTAGTTGACGCGTCTTCATCGGGATGCGTTCTCCAATTCACAGAGCTGATATACCAATCTCTTGGTATCGGTGCTATCAACGCTTCCCAGGGGCTTGATAGAGCGCAAGCTGAAGCAGAATCTTCTGATGGCTGGATAGAGTACAACTGGTGTCAGGACATTGCGTTTCTCGATACACGCCGTCTTCAGCAAACCATGAAAATGGACGTCGACACTTCTGAAATTGAACTCATGAACGACATTCGGCGGTGCACAATGCACTATATTCAAGAGGCACTCACGTCACTCACCGTCGCCGATGTGGCCAAACTCGGATCGCATTACAAGAAGCTGTATGTATGGATGAAGACGCAGCTCCAGCTTGCATCGGAAGGGAAACTAGGTCCCGAAAGTGCCCGTTGGCTCGAACAAGATACACAGGAGAGGTACGCGACACGTGAAAAGGTGGCCCATGATAGCGCCAACGGTGAATTACTCACGCGACTAGGCCAGGCTGCTGCTGCAGTGTTGCGTGGTGAGATAGCACCGTTACATTTGATGATCGGAGGTAATCTGCTGAGCCGATACAACGTTGATGCTCGCCAGCTGCATCGCTCTAGAAATCATGTTGGTGATTTGGTGGAATTGTGCTTACATGCAAACCCAAGAGCACGTGTGCTCGAAATAGCGGGAGGGAACGGCTGCTTGACTAAAGTAATCTTTGAGCGGCTGCAAAAGTCGAAGCGTGAGACCGGCCACTTTCTACTCGGGCAGTACGACTTCACCGACGCCTCCTCTGACTCCTTAGAGGCCGCACGTGAGTCTTTTGCGTCGTGGCAAGACGCCATGACGTTCCAATCGCTCAATATCGAAGTTAACCCGGCTGATCAAGGCTTCGAAAACGAATCGTATGATGTAGTGGTTGCTTGCCAAGCCCTGAATAGCACGTCATCCACGGAGAAAACGCTTCGGCATGTCCGCAGTTTACTTAAGCCTGGGGGAAGATTGATACTTGTCGAGACGACAAATGACCAGCTCGACTACCGCTTCATCTCCGGACTGCTTCCTGACCCGTGGCTGAGTCAGGGAGCTGAAAGTCAGCTCACGCCGTCACTTTCAATCTCTCTCTTGGATCAAATGCTGACCGAATGTGGCTGGAGCGGTATCGATGTTGAAGTCCGCGACTGTGACAGCGATGACTACCACGTACTTAGCACCGTTATGACCACAGCTATCGAAGAAAAGAAGCCCAGTGTCAGCAACACCAATGGGCACAAATCTCACTCTGTTGAACAGATTGTGTTACTATGTGGGAATGGACCAAGTCTAGGTGCCAATGAAGTTGCAAAAATTCGATCGCATCTCATCAAGAAAACACCATACGGTGATCTAGAACTAGACGTCACACAGTCCACGCTAGGCGCTAACGTCGCGGGTAAATATTGCATCTTATTTGATCAAGGCGAGCGCTCGGTGTTGGCAGATCCTAACATGGATGAGAGTCTCTTTTGCTCCATCGTATCCATGGTGACCACGTGTCGAGGTTTGTTGTGGGTGACTCGAGGTGGTGCCATGGAGTGCGCAAACCCATGGGCCAGCTTGCACCTCGGCTTCCTTCGCACACTTCGAAACGAGTACGGATGGAATCAATACGTTTCTCTGGATCTAGATCCCGCTGATCCAGCCTGTGCGTACTCTAATGGACAATTATCGTTCTCTTCCCGTGCGCTCTCCGCCATCGTCAACGTTTTCGCAGTTTCTATGGGAATGTGTGGTGGTGTTGGGCACTATCCTACTAAGCCGAAACGCCAAGCGGACTTAGAGTATGCCGAGAGAGACGGTGTCATTTATACGCCGAGAGCGCAAAAGATTGCGAAACTCAGCCAGGCTGTCACTTATTCTGGCGATAGCAATAAAAATGATGGCGGTAGCTTAGCCCAAGGACGATTTGAAAGTGTGTGCAATACCGCGTTACGTATGGATGTTCAGACGCCGGGGCTCATCGACACTCTATTTTTCCGAAAGGAAGAGGCAAAAGACGACCTCTCAAGCCATCTCCCCCTTCTAGATGACCATATCGAGATCGAACCTCGGGCGTTCGGGCTCAATTTTCGTGACGTCATGGTTGCCATGGGTCAACTAGAAGCCAATGAGATGATGGGCTTTGAATGCGCCGGCATTATCACCAACATGGGCAAGATTGCATCGAGAAGTTCCGGTCTTCAAATTGGCGACCGGGTATGTGCGCTTCTCAGGGGTCATTGGGCTACCAGGACACGAACTCCCTATACTAGTGTTGTTCGTATCCCAGGTGATCTTGATTTCGTGCAGGCCGCGTCCATACCGTTAGTCTTCGCTACAGCATACGTCGCTCTGGAGGAGCTTGCGAGGTTGCAAAGAGGAGAGACCGTCTTAATCCATGCTGGTACTGGCGGCGTAGGTCAAGCTGCTATCATGTTGGCCCAGATGCGCGGTGCCGAGGTATTCACTACTGCGGGGAGCGAACACAAAAGATCATTCTTAGTCGAAAAGTTTGGAATTCCAACCGACCACATATTCTCCAGTCGGAGCACAACTTTTGCAGATCAAGTGCTGTCCGCGACTGGTGGAAAGGGGGTAAACGTTGTGCTTAACTCTTTGGCTGGTACACTACTACAGACGAGCTTTGATTGCCTTGCGCCCTTCGGCAGGTTTATAGATATTGGGAAAAAAGACTTCGAATTAAATAGTCGACTGGGAATGCGGACATTTCTCCGTAACGTTACCTTCGTCTCAGTTGATCTCACTTCATGGGAAAAGGACAGAGGAGAGGACGTTTCTCGTGTGATGCATGCCATTGCGCGGCTGTTCGATGACAAACTCGTCGAACCGGTCGGGCCTATTACCACATACCCTATATCGAACATCGAAAAAGCGTTTCGCCTGATGCAGAGTGGTCAACATCTAGGCAAGATTGTCATTACTGTGGACAAAGAGAAGGATGAAATTCCAGTGCGATTGATGAATGAAAACGAGAGACCCTTGCCAAGCTTGAGCCTGAAAGCTGATGCCACTTATTTAATCGTGGGCGGAACTGGTGGTATAGGGCGCTGTCTGTGCGAGTGGTTACTTGCACGTGGCGCCAGAAACCTCATGGTCATGTCGAGAAGTGCAAGTCGTGATGATACTTTCTTACGAGACCTGGCTCTTGAAAGTGCGGCTTCCAATATCAACATTCTCCCGGTCGCATGCGATGTCTCAGATGCGCACCAATTGCGTGAAGCGATTGAGATATGTACTAGTAAAGGTAAAGGATGTATCCCGCCGATTCGAGGAGTCATACAGGCAGCCGCCGTGCTCGAAGATTCATTGCTGGATCAGATGACAGTGGACAACTTCCAGGCTACAATCAGGTCCAAGGTCCATGGCAGTTGGAATCTGCATGAAATACTTGGTAGTCAAGTTGACTTCTTCATCATGCTCTCTTCTTTAGTCGGCGTCATGGGTGCCGCGGGCCAGGCCAATTACGCCGCCGGGTGCACATTCCAGGATGCGCTAGCACAATACCGCCGGTCAAAGGGCGAACCCGCGGTAAGCATCGATTTTGCCATGGTCAAAGCTGGGGGGATCGTCGCCAAGGCAGAGAAGGCAATCCGGGGTAAGAGTTTGGAAGGCACGCGTGGCGTTTCTGTGTCAGAAAGACTCGCTCGCCTGGGATTCCGATATCTGGAGGAAGATCAGGTCTTGCGCACATTGGAGTTGTCTGTTTTACACTCTCAAACTGGCGTTGTCGTAGCGGGCATCAACACGGGACCAGGGCCGCACTGGAACGAAGCAGATTGGATGCATGAGAGCCGATTCGCCGGCCTGAGGTACCGGGACCCCGACCGAGCGTCACAAACAGGATCAAAAGCTGGACAAGCTTCATCAAGCGGCCTACAAATAGCTTTATCACAGGCTAAATCCATGGACGCCGCTTCAGAAGTAATGCTAGCGGCACTAAACGAGAAACTGGCCACCATGTTCAGTCTTTCCATTGAAGATGTGGCTGCATCGGCGAATTTGAGTGCTCTGGGCGTGGATTCTCTGATTGCTGTCGAGTTGCGGAATTGGATTGCTGCTCAAGCTGCATCGGACGTATCCATATTCGACCTCATGCAGCCTGTAACGCTTAGCCAATTTTCCAGAGTCGTTGTCGGTCGAAGCAGTCTGCTCTCACAAGCTGTTGCTACATGAATATAATTGAAATAAGTTTGGATACTACACTGGCGACTGTTCTATTTAGCCAATTTACACCAGTAATTATTTTACTCATTGTTCAAGCAGTACATAAAATAATCAGAAGTTATATTATCTATTTCATAGTCCCACATGGCGCATTTATCTCTTTATCTTCCCATTATATACAATGCTAAGATCTATGACCCAGTTCTACACACTATCACCCCAGAGGAATTACTATGCAAGCCGAGATCGTCTAAATAGCTTTGGGCTACCGGGTTTATTTCGCTCATGTGCTTCAGAACCTTGATGATTTGCGCTAAGTCTGATTGGTAGTATTTGCTGTCTCCTAGTTGCACCTTTATATATTTGGCGCAGACAGCCAGCGGAATGGGAAGGAATGGGTGTACCTAATGCAGACGTTAGATCAGAGCGTGACAAGATAACAGGTACATATAGTGAGCTAGTGCAATCAGAATTGTATTCCTAGTCTCGACAGGGCATAAAATAAGTCACCGGAACTCACTTTCAGGCAACTAAGCACAGAGGAAGATGACGAAAGACGAGCTATCTCCTTGATGGCTTTTGCTGCCGCATCGCGGTGGTTTAGACACAGCTGCTGGTATTCCTGGCTCTCTTCTGAGTTCCACGGAACAGACCCTACCATCTGAGCTAGCACTATCACACCACCCTGAGCCATCATATTCGCGAAAAGAAGCAGTGGATCGGCACGGATTTGTGACATAGTATATGATGTGGATAGAAGACGGAGCCTGTGGTCCAGAGTTGCTGCGAGCCACTTGTGGCGAAGCCAGAATCCAGACCCCGTCTCTTTCTTGAGACTTAGATGGTAGTGGGATACCACTCGGCCCCAAAGACTACTGAATATGATGCACTCAGTGAGTGCGTTTTGCGCCGGTTGTGCATCCGGAGTAAGCATATCGGATAGATAACAATATTCTCCAGGCGGACTTTCCTGCGTGTCGAAATCAGAGGCAGGGAGATAGGTCGAGATCTGTTTGGGTAGAATATCAAGCACGCCATTAGTCAAATAGATCAATTAATCTCTTAAGGGCCAAAGTATTGGATCGTCCAACATATTCTCACTTACACTAGGCTCAGAAAGACTAAAATTCAGCTCGTGGACCCCACTACACAGTCGTTCAGTTAGGTAAGCCATCCAAAATGTACGCCTACCTTCCTCTGCTAAGGCAGAAGATGCGTATCCCAAATCCAGGGTAGGTTTGAGGTTGAGGCTAGAAGGCGATGCATGTGATGACATGCTACTACTCGACTTCGAGTCTAAACGGTCAAGCTTGAGGAATTGAGTCAGTCTGAAAGCTCGGCCGATGGTGATCCACGCGCGACCCATAAGCCCTTTCGTGAATTCGTAAATGGCCACGAGGATGAGGGCTTGAGCCTGCTGTAGCTGATACCCAGCCTCGCGCAGATTATCTTGGAGCTCAAGGTTTGCTAGTATCTTTCGTGTGTCCTGGTAAAGAGAATCCTGCATGCGCGCAAACTGGGGCGAGCGAGACGCTGCCATCATCCACACAGCATACTGCAGACACATATGGGATTCAGACGTCCACGGCTGGCTCCCTGCCCAGCTGAGGTACTGTGAGGGCTCAAGCATCGGCACGAATGAGTGTGCACGATCAAAGAAGAGTTGATCTCTGTGAAATAGTTTCGAAAAGTTAGTTGATATAGATATCTGCCAGTTTGGAGTTCAGAAGCAGGAAAATCTCACTGGGAGATATCGAGCAAGCAAAGAGAAAGACATGAGATTGAAATTTTGTATTCAAGGAGGCATGGATAGAGTCCGAGAATATTGAATGTCTTTCTGCTCTGACGTACAGCTCAGCGCGCACAAGTTCGGTCACCTGAACGTTGGTCAACCCTAGCTCTTCCGGCCGCCTAACTGGAAACTCTGGATACGCCTGGTACGGGGCCGGACTTTGGTCCAATACGGAAATGAATTCCGGGTTGGGACTGAGCGTCGTTAGAGAGCCCGGCACGGATATCTCCATCACATCGTCGACGTCATCCGCGTCTTGGCGGTCCTGAAGCGTTGGAACTGGGGTCGGGAAAAGAGCAAATGCGTCATCGAGCTCAGCGTCTTGGATACAGGAATCCAGAAACGAATCAAACTGATCCGCATTCTGGCTTGTATTGTCGGTGTTCAACTCTGGGTCTATCTCCGTGTGCTCGGCCGAATCGGCCGAGGTGTGAACAGCACCACCAGTGCCGCCTCCACTCGAGGTTGCGTTCCTATACATTTGCTCTAGGGCGGCTAGATGCGTGAACATAAGCTTGACCGGATTCTCAATGGCATGTACAAAGAAAAAAAAATATATATATATATATATAAACTGCCTCGACAGCGAGGGTTTCCTGAATACTTACCGATTCTTGATCTGATCTCGACCAGATGACCCTTCTTCGGTCCACGTTGTGGTCTGTTCGGGTCAAAGTGACACTCAACTCCGTCATCTTGACAACCACCGCAAGGGTTGGCGCGATCGCATCGTGATTTCTTGCGACGGCATTCCTGGTACTCATCAGTTTCAAAGGACACAGAAGAAAAATTGGCATGCGTATGCGGATGCTAGTTGAGCACCTTACCTGACAGGCGAGACCAGAATGCTGTCTTGAGGTATAGTTGGACCTTGAACCACTCATCGGACTTATTGTTTACTTCCACTTGTGCTTCTGTGTCCGCAAGCACTACTATCGATGCCGTAACACCGATTTTCTACTTGGAATGGTAGTCTTTTAGATTTTTCTTTATAGTGATACGTATAAGTGCAACCTTGTTGCTACATGCACATACAATTGGCTATTGTTATACGACTGTAATTGGCCGACGCGGTAGAAGTCACTGAATGCTTTGCGTATTGCTCACATTCGCTATGTGGCCATACAGGATTACGTGGGATTCTTCGGCAGGTCCTTCCCCGCGCGATCTCATCTCACCACCGATGTAATAGATGTTTTCGGACGGCCAATATTAGAACACAAGAGTCTAGCACACCCATTCAGCTGCATGTTTATGTATGCAAAACCCAACAGTGAGATCTTGGCTCCATGGATATTGATCCATTGTCATATGATGAGGGGAAACTACTCTTCCTCCCTGTATTTTGAATAGAAACCAAGCTGCTTTTTGGTCATTTCCCCCTCATAGATGACGTGAGACGGGAGAAAGTGACATACAGATGTTGAAGAGTACATCTGCACATGTTACCACACTTAGTTTTTCTTCTAATCAAGGGTGTACGTTGTGATGCGGCACATATGATCGTAACCGGCCGGAGTTTCGTGTCGCATCGACGATCATCTGTGCCGCAGTATCTAGTGTCCAAGACTGCTCCCGATGTCCAATGAGAAATATATCCAAATCGGTATTTGAAGCCTTCATTAAGCTCAGGTCGAGGAGCATTCAGATATCGAGTCGTAGGTACCTGCCAAAGTCAGTCATCATATCATCCATCCTCTAGATCTGCATTCCAATTGTTCTATCTGATAACAACTTAAGCAAAATGTTATTCGACGCGGTGTGGCAGAAGGTACTGACTACTGTGCCAGTCGTATTGCCGGTAGCCTGGAACATCACCGACATCTTCGGACCTAGTCTTTCGCGCCAGGCTTCGATCTTGCTACCGTCTGACGTCAATTACACCAGCAGAGCGACACAGCGCTGGACTTTGCACAACGCGCCAAGTTTCATAGGCACAATCCAACCAGCCACAGTCCAGGATGTGCAGAATATTGTGAGCGAAAGCCCCTTGCTTATTATCCTAAATCACACATAATCCAGTCGCGCCACGCATTTCTCCAATTTTGGCACCAACGACAACACCTGATCTTAATGTCGTGCCTAGGTCAGGATATCTGTTGCCCGTGGCATTCCATTCCTCGTTACCGGCGGCAACCACGGTCTCTCAAAGACTCTGGCAAAGTGCCAAGGCGGTGTGCAGGTCGATCTCGTTAAGCTATCCGCTATCGAGATCGAGGACGACAGGGCCTTGATGACTGTTGGTGGAGGAGTAAAGTTCTCCGACATCCTGGTTAAGCTTACCGGGACGGCCCCTTATCGGGACCAATGGCAATTCCGTGAGTTGATGGACGCATCGAATTCTCGCACTTTGCCCAACCCCTAGCTTCCTATACCCCCACTTGTCTACTGCAACTGCAGCGCTGATAAGATCTACTGGTGTATAGCAATGGGAACCGCACACTGCGTGGGAGTTGTGGGCGCAACCTTGGGTGGCGGCGTCAGCTCCGGTCAAGGTGTTATGGGACTCTTAGTAGATCTGCTGGAGTCTGCCGAGGTTGTGACATCGTTCGGCACCGCTATCACGGCTTCGCGCGATGTGAACCCCGAATTGTTCTGGTCTCTTGCCGGTGCTGGTGCCAACTTTGGAGCAGTGACATCGGCAACGTACAGATTACCACGGGTCATCAATGGAGGCAATGTCGTGAATGCAAACTATCTATACCCAGCCACTATGGGCCGCTCTGTTTTTGAGGCCTTGGCATCATTTGACGATACGCTTGGACCGGAGCTAGCATTTAATACTGCTGCTTTCTATAATCCCGAAGCCGACCAGGTGAGTGATTTCAAAATCTTACGATATCTCTATATTTGTTACAAATCTAACTTACTTGTACATTTCGCTTCAGATGGTTATTATGGTAAACGCCAACTACTATGGTTCTCGGTCTGAGGCAGAAGACATACTAGGACTATTCTTGGATCTCGGGCCTCTCCAGCATGAAATGCTTGTTGTTCCTTGGCCTCGCGTATTCGAGACGTCCTATTTTGGAGTCAACGACACCAAAGCCTGCGCACGGAATCAGCATGTGAATATGTACAGCGTCTCAGCAATACAAACCGACGTGGACGCCATGTCCACTTTCTTGGACCAAGTCTTAAGCTTTTCACGTGCCCACCCCGATGTGGCCACGACGTTCGTGGTGCATCGATTCCCAACCGGCAGCAAAGCCGAGGCCGAGGCAGCGCCACGCCTCAAAGATGACCGGGAATCTGTCTACCCCTACCGCCAAAACAAGATGCATATGTACGTATTACTTACACCTGAACTGCATAGCAGCAAATCGTGAGACGAGCCCGACTAACAGGCTGCCGTATAGCCAAATGGAGAGTTCGTATAGCAACATCAGCTTGGACAACGAGGTTGATAGGTTCTTGCAGGATGCCCGCCACAGGTTTGTCTTGGGTAGCGGATACAAGAACCAATCGGTATATGTCAATTTTGCTCATGGCGACGAGGGGGCTGAGGCTTGGTACAGTGCGCCGCAATTGAAGAGGCTTCGCCAGTTGAAGCGTGAATGGGATCCAAAAGGGGTGTTCAGCTACTTCAACCCAATTTCATAGCCTTGGTCTATCCATTAAAAATACACTACGGTGCCAACATACCAGCTACTCTTTGCCTCGTATAGATTTCCCTGTCATGATCAACTTAGTGTAGCTTTGCCCGGGTTTCCCGCCATATCTGCTCCGAACAAACGTGCTGCATCCTAATTACATGTAGAAAACCGGCCTGCAATTTAGTCAGAGCTAGGCTAAAATGTTCTATCACGACTCAGACGGCAATTCATGTGTGTCGAATAGCGATCTAAGTAGGGCTGACATGATGAGGGTTTGACGCTGTGCTAAACGGGTACCAGCGGGCTGGAAGCGACCGCGTTACATTCGCTTCACACCGCCATTACACCGCCATTACACCGCATGGTATCGGTCTGCTTCTGTTGGTTTTCGAATCTCAGGCTTGGCGAATGTATCATAAGAAACATGTCAATATGCAGTTGGTGGCTATTGCTCACTTGCTCCTATATTGGCAGATTTGCGTATGCGGTAATACGCCGACGAATATGATCTGACTACGTTCATCGCATCATATGTACCACATTGAGACACAATGGCATCGCGTCGCAGAATGCACGTAAGACGGATAAGTATATTTACGCTTAATCCTTTCGGTCTCGTCAGATTGTACCATTGCGGCAAAAGAGAATCACCAGAACAAGCCACTTAAAAAATGCTTAAAGCCAACAGATCCTACTGGATCTGTCTGCGCCGCACATCCGCTTGCATTTTCGAGCGCCGTGAGTTGAAACCCACACCCACGCTCCTTATGAGGAGGCTGCCTCAGCGGTACTCGATGACGCCACTCCGGACTGAATCTCCGACTAGTGCAATGCGATTGAATATGACGTTAGCCAACAGGCAATAGAGATTGTCCAGGCTTTACAGATCTTGTTAAATTATGTTAGAATCGCAGTTGAGTTTGGGCATACATCCGTGATTGGCATATCGTTGGTCTGCTTATACTGCTTGCTTGCTTCTCTCCCTTTTGTTCATAAAGGGGCAACCGGGGACAACGGCGCGGCTGATAACTTAGCATCATTCGTTGAAATTGTAGAGGATTGGAGTAACGGGATCTATTGGGAATCGTGGTGTATACTATAGGGAAAAGCACACCATACATGACACCAAACTCTACACACTGCTCACCCATACCATTTCTTTTTCCTGAAACTAGCTAGATCAACAACAGGCAGTTATCCGACAGAAATTATGACTGACGAAACCACTAGCCTCCTGCCATCAAACAGCGCCGATCGACAGGCAGAAGAGACTGTTGACTGGCATGGTCCGGACGACCCTCAGAACGCCCTAAACTGGGGTGAAGGGCGCAAATGGTGCCATATCGTTATCATGGCCTTCTTGACCTTTCTAGTGTAAGTGGTTTCAGTGCTGTGCCCTCTCCATACCTATGATGGAACCTGAACACCATCCCCTCCTTGATTACCTCCTATGACATACACAGCCATGACCGAGACTGACAAGGCGGGGCATGTGATGCCGCTGCGCCGTAATTACAGTCCTCTTGGTGCCACTATGTTTGCGCCAGCTGTTCCCCAAGCCGTCCGGGAGTTTGACATCAAAAGCGGCGTGCTGAGTTCACTGGTTCTGTCCATATACATCCTCGGCTGGATGTTTGGACCACTCATTCTGGGACCGGCATCAGAGATTTACGGTCGTCTGATTGTGTATACATTGACTAGCATATCCTACGTTGCCTTCACCGTAGCCTGTGCCTTGTCGCCCCACGTGGTGTTTCTCGTCGTGTTCCGCTTCCTCGCCGGCTGTGCCGGCTCGGCGCCTCTTACTCTAGGCGGTGGGACAATCTGCGATCTTGTGCCAGTGCAGGAGAGGGGACTTGCTCTCTCTTTGTACATGCTGGGCCCGGTTATCGGGCCCTCTATTGGACCTCTGGTGGGCGGCTACCTGGCCGCCGACTGGGGATGGAGAAGTGTTTTCTGGGTTCTTGCTGCTGCGGTAAGTACCTCGATTCATCCTGCTTATTCATCGTGTATTCTCCTCTCATATGGGTTCATTGCAAATGAATAGCAGATTCATCGTGAGTGTTGAATCTGTCGCCTAATACAGTTTGTGTCCTTACGTAGTTCGGTATCACGACACTCGCTCAAATCATCTTCATGCGAGAAACATACGCACCTGTGCTGCTAGCTACGAAAGCGCGTCATCTCCAGCGCGTCACCGGAGATGCCTCTTGGCGACCTAAGCAAGATAACGGCGTAGACAATTCCCAGCTTTTGCAGCGTGCTATAGCACGACCGGCTAAACTCACTCTGCGGTCACCTATCAACCTGCTGGTCTCTCTCATTTCCGCGTATGTAAACGGCCTACTTTTCTTGCTGGTGGCCACTATGCCTATCGTCCTTGGCAAAGAGTACGGGTTCAGCCCGAAAGGTGTCGGCCTCGCATTCGAGGGCATCGGCGTGGGCAACCTAGTCGGCCTAGCCGTCTTCGTACTCACCAGCGACCGCTACGTAAAGTCGCGACTTCGTCTAGGCCTGCTCAGACCTGAAGACCGGCTTCCGCCTGTTGTCGCCGCGGCTCCGATGCTGGCCGCCGGATTCCTCGTCTACGGCTGGTCAGCGGAGCAGCACGTCCACTGGATTGTGCCGATCTTGGGCACGAGCTTGATAGGCATGGGCAATATCTTGTTTTTCTCCTCCATCATTGGCTATTTGATCGATGCATTCCCCATCCACGCCGCCTCGGCTGTTGCTGCCAATATCATCATTCGCTCCCTGGGAGGTGCGCTTTTGCCGTTAGTCGGCGGTCCTCTGTATGCCACATTTGGCTGGGGTTGGGGGTCTTCTGTGCTAGCGTTTGTAGCTCTTGCTTTTACACCGTTCTTGGTGCTGCTATATACGCGCGGGGAAACTGTCCGACAAAAGTTCCAGGTAGAGTTGTAGCCTTGTCACATACAAGTTGTACAGGTTTCATAGACGTGAGATTTATTTACATGTACTAAGGGGTAATCTGATGGCGTCGTATAACGGTCATTGGCGTGCGCCGAAGTGGGGTTACAAAACGTTCACCGTAATTATTAAAGCAGTTAAGAATAGTTATACCTTCAAAAAATTTACTTAATAATATCGAAGGAGTAACTGTTTTGTTTTAAAAATTATTATAATACGACATAAGCATTTTTAAATTGGGTTTTAAATAAAAAACTTTGCTCCCGTTTAAATAGTTTTAAACGGAAAATTAATTTTATATAAATACTGCATACTAATTTTCAACCCTAAACACCAGTCTAAGCTGGAAACAACCAGCGATTAGGAATTATGCCACAATCGAGAAGACAATTCCCTTCCGCAAGGAATTCGCTACAATGATCCGGTCGAGGCACAGCCTATTAGGTACGTAAGCTGTAATAAGGAAGTTTGAAGAAAATGAAACGTCAATATATTTTTGAGCTACAATCCAACATTCAAACCTCAACCCTTCTAAATACTTTGTGGTGTACAGTATACCATGACCTTATTGGACAGGAGAAGTGGTTCTATATTAATCTGTTTATGCCTACTTGTGAAGAGTGTTTCTTCGAAATCTGCAATGTCACATCCCGATTCAACCATCCCTCTAGTTTTGATTGTCTCAGCTGCTGTCAGCTAGTGAAATGCGACACATGGAACCCTTTCACTGCAACGTTGAGCCGGCATTGCTAGACACTAGGGAACCGGTAGCGTCCGTGTTCCTCATCAGGTAGATGTACGCCTCGGCGACCTCGTCTGGCGAGGCGGGCTTCCCTAGCAAAGACTTCTCGGACACAATACCGCGCAGCATCTCGCGGTGCTCACCCCAAAGCTCTGTTTCGGTGGCGCCTGGCGACACAACATTGAACCGGAATGGTGCGAGGTCAAGGGCTAGACTGCGCACCAGTCCGTGCAGGGCCGCGCCGTAGGCTGCAAACAAGAAATACCCTGGCTGTGGTTTCTCGGCTACCTGACCTGACGTGAAGATAATCGACGATGTGTATTTCTTATGCAGGTATTTGGTACCCACTTTCGCAAGCAAGATAGAGGCGAAGACTGGAACCGTGGCGGTCTTGGTTAGGTACTCCATGCTTACGTCCGTAAGAGGCTTCATGTCGGGCTTGCCAGCCGTTGTGATGATGTGATCCAGTGGATCGGAGCCCTGCTTCGTGACTGCGTCAAGAAGGCTCTCTAGGTTGGCTTCGACAGCATTACTGTTGAGATCGATCGTGTATCCAGTAGGCTTGGTCTTGCCTTCAGTGCTGAGTCGCTTGATGGCGTCGTCAACTTTGGTCTGATTTGACGACGCAATGGCAACGCGGACGTTCTCGGCCAAGCACCTACACATTAATAGTTATTAATTACTCCTTTCTGTACAATATTTGCTCCAATAGTATATCGGGAGCTTGTATGAGTGAAGTCGCCACCCTGGAAGTAAGAAAACCACTGTCGAGCGCTACTTACAGCTTCGCGACTGCAAATCCCATACCAGACGAGCCCCCGATCACAAGAACATGCTGACCACTGATTGATGGCATTTTGCTCTGATTTTGCGTTCTATTCAAAAATAGTGTCAATATTTTCTTTGGTCGATATTGAAATAGCTCTAGACTCACAAGTATTGTGTGTGGTGTTGTGAATATGTCGACAGAAAGTCAATAATGATTTAAGTTGGGGCATGAGTTAGACTTGGTGATATTGATGCAGCAACACGAGTGAAAGAGGAAGTTTGTAAATTCCGAGAATGGGGGTCTTACCCCTCAATCTCTCAAAGCCCAGCTCTGAATCGCCGGAGAAAGGGCAGATGTAAGTAATCTCCAGCACTAACCCCGATGCTGACGGCTACATAGCATGAGTAGCGGAGTCTCTTCAGTCCGTCGCTAACACCGACGCTGACGGTTACACGGCATGGGTGGCGGAGTTTCTTGAGTTCTTTGCTGATTTCTTTGTTCGGTGAGAAAAGAGCCTAGCTCGGGAATCCTATGATTCAAGCCTGTTTTTATGCATGCAGTTCCGCCTTAGAGTGACGCCCCCAAAGCAAGGGAACAGATTATCTCAGAATTTGGAATACGCGCTATTGCCACTGCTTTGATTAAGTGCCATAACCAATCTCGCAAGTTTTGAGTGCCTACTACTTCCCATGATTGACATACGGTGGCTTGCAGTGACTGATAGTAAGGGCACTTCTCATTGGTTGCATTGGCAAGTCATTCTATTTTCAATATTCTATCTGATATTGCAGTGAGAAGTATCCCGCTGCATATCTACAACTAATGACTCGCTATTGCAAGTGTATCTTTGCGTATCTACTCCATGTCTCATCTTCTCTTAAAGCAGAAAGCTCATCTTGCTTCAAGCTGAGCTGGACATCAACACCGCCATCTGAGCTTGTTGGCATTATGTAAAGCGTGCTTGGAATTGGCGTGAAACGCGGTCTTTGCATGAAATCTGGATTTCCCAGAACGCCGTAGTCGAACCTGTACTGCAATCCTAGCCCTGATGATGTTCCTAAATCATAATCCGGCTTAAAATCGCCGGCAAATGCGATGGTGCTTTTGTCTTCAGTATTGGAGATCATCGTGGCAAAGCTTCGCACTTCATAAGACGTAGAAGCGTCCAAGAGGTCCTGGCGCAGTACAGATGACACATAAGCCAGGGGTTTGTTGGCAAGGACCTTGAGAGGTATGTGCGATGTTGCGATGTAGATCATGTGGCCCATATACTCGGGCGATACACCCATGATGGCCCGAACATCCATAGCCCGCGCTAATTTACACAAGCTGTCTGGATCTCTGCCTAGCTTGATACGGGCCTGAGAAATATATTGCCAACAGAACGCTGTTAATGCATCGTTAGTCGATACGAAAGATACCGATGTCGAAGATGGATCAGCGAATTCTGCGCGGTTCGAAGCCAATTTCTTCAGCGCTTTCAAGCTCTCTGATGAGAACCGAAAGTCGCACCATTGAAATGCCATGAACGGCGCAGGGGATGTGATGGGATGGGGAACGGCTGCCCTTCTGAGGTGGCCATGTTCCAACTGCTGCTCGCCGGGTCCCAATAGTGGTATAAGCTCTCGGCGAGGTTGATAGTTGCCCCATTCGGCTGCCGACTTTGGGAATGACTCTTGTCTCATAGCATATGAAAAGAGCTTAACGACTTGACCGAGACCAGCGGCGTCCATGATGTTGTGCTGGCAAGCCCAGTGCACCAGGATGCCACCTCGAACGAGATTTAATTGTAGTGCCAGTACAGGCGCCGGATCGTCTTCGCTCTCTTCATAACTCAACGGAAATGCCGTTCGTGGGGCCAGAAGGTCGCCATCAAGTACCTTTAAACATGCCTTAGAGGCCAAAATCTCGTCATACGTAGGAAACAGCTCCTTGCAGTCCTTCACCTTCCGTAAAATCGTCCCTTCAAATTGAGGGCATGGTGATAGCCTGAAAACTCCAGAGTTTCCCTCCCGGCGACCTGTATTGATAACTTTGGCATGTGACCACGGAAAAGTCTCGGCCAGCAATAGAGCCGCCTTAGTCACATTTATAATTATGTCGGCCTCTAGCTCTGGTCTGGTATTGCGGAAGCCTAAAGTGAAGTGGAGATAAGTCTTCAACATCGGTAATTGACCGATAAAATCTTGGAAACCATCTAACGATGCCAGCGATGCCATGATGTAATTAGATCTTCGGTATAGCTAGGGGGGATATGGACGTAATGGACTACGAATGGGACAAAGGTAAGTGTAGTCTAAACGCTGCCTAACATGTTCAAGAGCCGTTAAGTTGATACAATGATCGTATGATTTCTTTTCTTCTTCTGTCGTTCACCTCTTTAATGCAACGTGTATTTGTGCGGCCCGTCTTACGGAAATAGCAACGGTGACCATAGTGAAATGTCCGGTGCGAAACTCCGGTCATCATAGCCAATCATGCACTCCTTAATACGAGTTTAAACAAAACGAGATTCATGAGGTTCGACTCCGTTGCACTGTAATTGGATCTGAATTTATTTCCCTTGCAAGCTCTCGGTGAGTCGTGACGATAGACGACCTCTGGAATCGCTATAGGAGAATTTAGTCATAATGTCATCACAGGATATCAAGGTAGCTATTATAGGGAGTGGAATTGTTGGGTTGATTGTAGGCATGGGATTGGCTAAAAGGGGCGTCAAAGTAGGCATATACGAGCAATCGCCAGGAGTTCGCGAGATCGGGGCTGGCGTCGCTTTCACAGCTAACGCGATCCGATGTATGGGCCTCATTGACCCCACGCTCGTCGAGGCGCTACGGGCCGTAGCGACTCCCAACGGTGATCCCGACTCGCCCACAGATCATCTTCAGTGGGTTGATGGCCTCCACCAAGGGCCGGAATGGAACATCATGTACCGCCTTGACTGTGGATATCGCGGGTTTGAGGGCTGTCACCGAGCTCATTTTGTCGACGAGATTCTGAAGCGTATGGACGGAGAAATAGTCCACTTTGGCAAGAAACTAGTCTCCTTCTCCGATGATGAGTCCCAATCGCATGTGCGTCTCGACTTCGAAGATGGGTCCACAGCGGCGGCCAATATTGTCGTGGGCTGCGATGGCATCAAGTCGCAAGTCCGCAAGCTGCTGTTTGGCGGCGACAATCCGGTCTCGTATCCCCGATTCAGCCACAAAGTCGCCTTCCGAGCCTTAGTGCCTATGGAGAAAGCGGAAAAGGCACTGGGACCGTCGAGGGCTCGCCGACAGCACATGCACATCGGCCCGGACGCGCATGTGCTTCATTTCCCTGTTGCTAGCCAGACCCTAATGAACGTGGTCGCATTTGTTGATGAACCTGGCGAGTGGGTTCCAGCTATGAACAGTGTAAAAAACGGCGTCAAGACGACGAATGACAGGAACAGCGGCTGCACCATCAGAGAGAAGAGCATGGTGGCGCCAGCGACTCGACAAGAAGTGGAAGTGGCTTTCGCCAACTGGGGTCCAGGTGCACGCGCAGTTATCAATTTGCTGCCTGAAGAGATCGACAGGTGGGCAATCTTTGACATGTACGATCATCCAATTCCAACGTACACTCAGGGCCGCGTGTGTTTGGCTGGAGACGCTGCTCATGCTTCGGCGCCACACCATGGGGCTGGTGCGGGAATAGGGGTCGAAGACAGCTTGGCCTTGTGCACCCTCCTGGAAATGGTACTGCAGAATGAGAATGAAAAAGGAGATAACTTGGCGAATATAAAGAAAGCCCTGAAGGTATACGATGAGGTCCGGCGTGAGCGGTCACAATGGCTTGTCAAGAGTAGTAGAGAGGTTTGTGAAATCTACGAGGGTAAATATCCCGCCACAGGCACTGATATGGACAAATGCTTTGCTGAGATAAAGGAGCGGTCTCATAAGCTTTGGTATTTCGACATTGAGAAGATGTTAGCTGATACGCGCAGGCTGTATAAAGAGTGATGGGACTTTCTCCCACAGGTTATCGAATAAGGAGTAGTTGCCTAAATAGATATCTAAATGCCTCCAGCAATATGTGGAAAGCATTCATTGTGTTATCATCTTATACATGTATTTTCACGAGGGATAAGTAAGAGAGTATGAGTTATTGTAAGGGGCCACATTTCGCACTTAAACACGACAGTAATACCTAACCTAGCGCAATGATAGGATACACATGAATCAGGATCCATCTTGACCGAGAGCTTTGTTCTTCCAGTGCTCATTTCATTAAGCCAAGCTGGAATATCGCCTAATAGATCAACTAAGTATAAGACAGTACATAGGGGAAATAGTACACGACGTGAGCGACTAATGCTCCAAAGAAGATTAGATTACCCTGAAGATAGGAGTGAACGCTCATAGCTTAGACGCCTGACTACCCAAGATCAAGTTAAGAATGGAAAGTAAGTGGACGATTCGGGCGAACCCGTGAAGAAGCTATGTTTCAATAAAATCATACTAGAGTGCAACTACAAGCTTAGTGGTCGACACTCCCTTCTTTAACTCCTCCAGCCCGCCCTGAATTGACTCGAGCCCATGGCCAACCACTTTCGGTTTTGGTGCGCACTGATATTTCTTCTTCTCCAATGCTGCGGGCAAGAATTTCTCAAAGACCTCTTTGCTCGCCTCGCTGTCCTTGACTGTAGTAGCGAACACAAATTTCGTTTCCACACCCTCTGGCAGCTCGAGGTCGCAGGGTAGAGCTGTGGCGACGAATTTGGACGCTGTGCTGTGTCGTACCACCTCGATGCATGGTTCCAGCGATCCAGGCAGGATAGCAAAGGCGCCAGCACAACTCCGATCTTTGAAGGCATCGACGAGATCTTTGGTCAAAGAGGAGCTCGAGTAGTCGAATACCAAGCTTGCACCGAGGCCTTTGCAGTAGTCGAAGTTCTTTGGTGAGCACGTAGTAATGACCTCGTAGCCGGATGCCACGGCTAACTGAATTGCATTGGACCCAACGCTTGATGAGCCCGCCCAGATGAGAACGGTCTTTCCATTCGACTTGGGATTTATTGACGGATAGTCCAGTGCCAGATAGTCTTTCTGATATAGACCGGCGGTAGCAGTTGCCACTCCCATGGGTAGTACCGCCGCCTCCTCTGACGACAGATCGGATGGGATGCGAGAAAGAACTCGGGAATTCAGGACAGCATACTGTTGGAAAGCGGCTTGTCTTGAATCCATGTTAGTAATCCCGAGACAGAGACCGAGAACACGGTCTCCAGGCTTAGCAACCGACGAAGGCACTCCTTTTCCAGCTTGTACAACTTCACCCGCTATGTCGGTACCTCCAACGTAGGGATATTTGATGAAATTGAAGAGGTCATTACCCATGGCCTGAATCATCCAGTCCATGGGATTGAGAGCAATCGCATGTACTTTTACGACAACTTCCTCGTCCCCAGCAGTCGGATAGGCTAAGTCCTTTAGGTGCATTGGGTTAGCCTTGGCCTCCAGCAGCCAGGCTGCTGTGTTGTGCGGCATTTCGGAGGTAGCCAGAGTGTCGTGTGACGGGTGAAATTGATAGAATGGTAAGAAAGAATGATGTGGCTGACAAGTGGTAATACCGAATTTTCAGCCTCGGCGGACGCAACGAACCAAGGTTAGTAAAGTGTGGTATGAATCATTGTAAGATATGGAACTCGTATTTTTGCCTTCGTTCCTTTTTGGACAGCTTCGCCTGTGACATTGGCATTAGCAACTGTAAATGCATTCTAGTTGTTTTCTCCGGATATACTCGGGCTAATTGATTATAATAGACAATCCCGGACATGTGCTGATCAGCCGGAGGCGTAATGCCAATCCTTCAGGGGCCTTTCCGGAGTTTCTCTTCGGAGTCTCAGAGCCACATCATTGGTGGCTTGTAACTCTCCCAAAAGGAAACTTTCTCAATTGGAATCAATCTGATGATCATTCCGTGGGGGAAATTTCACAATGGGCCCTGGGAGACCGACACGCTTGATGCTCGCTGCGTGAGTGTCCCCTTACTGGACAGTCTGCCCGTGACGGCAGACAAACTCATGAAAATTTCTAAGATCGCTACAGTTAATGCTTTGATGAATTTAGGGGCTATGGTCAGCATAGGTCTCTGGGCTTTCAGCGAGCTAGATTTACCAAATCCAAGCAGCATGATTCTCGACGAATCATTCTCAAAAACAAAACTTTTACCAATGTCACGAAATCCTTGTCATGTCATCTCTGAAACCCGTATTTGTCGCTTAAGTGAAGTTTTCAGCATCTTATAGGCCAGTCAAGCCTTCGTGCTGGGGCATTCAGTTTTAGCATAGGCCTATGATTGTCATGTGAAGAGATCACGCCCCCACGTGTGTACTTGTTACTAATGTAGCAGTGGGAAAGTGGCGATTTGTTGCATAGGCGAAATCAAACCTGCAGGCACCCACGTGGGTGAGTCGCATGAAGATCCCAAAGGAACGGAACCACAGCGAAGGAATTAAAGGATTGGACAGGGTTAGATATCTAGTCCCTGACAGCCTTATCATTTAGTATCGATCCTAGGATCTCATCCTGTCTATTTCCTAATCTAAGTGGTAATAGCCACGTGAGTAGACGCGCGTGAATGCAAGCCAAGTCCGGGGGTGTTTATCAAAGGGGCATCACAACAGACAGATCGGGCTATCATGTGTACGTAGGCACTCAAACTCTTTCAATCAATGACACATTCTCGCCCCTTCAAAAGCAGCTAACAGCAATTCCTGAGTGTACGACGAATCATCAACCATGCATAAGCTCCACCCTTCCTCATTTTTGCAATTTATGATCTTCCTCGATAGCTGATTCTTTTAGTGCTTCCTCAGATAAACATGATGGGCAGTACGCGGCTGAGCAGTTAGAGCTAAGATATTTGAGCTGAGCCCAGCTGAGACCAGTCAAAAATAGCAGCCTTTAGATATAGATAGTAGCATATGCTAAACCAAGCCTTGGCTGAAGCTGACTCCATCTTACTCATGAAGGTATTCGCCTTGTTACACTTGCTCTAAATAACTATTCTGGATACTCGATAGGACCTCAATACCGGAAAACAAGACATGTTCAACCCAACCAACACGATGGCGTCCGATCTCGTGAAGAGGCGTCTCGTACCTCGCGATTGGAGTTATGTTATCCTACGCCACAAATTGGGCTCGGGAGGAAGAGGTAATCATTCCTGATGTTAATAAATAGGGATGAGTGGCCGGGTCTAAGTTGGAAGATGCTTGGATCAAAGAACTGTACTTTGAAACAGACAACAATCCATATACAACAAACTATCGATAAAAAAAAGATTATAGTTATGATCTCTCATCCTTCAAGGTCTTTTGTACGGCCGATTGTGGCTATTTCCCTGCTTCGGTATGGTGTTGCGGTACCTCTAACAAATGATTCGACTATTTACCGTGATGTTGCCATCATAGGCGGAGGCGCATCAGGCACTCACGCGACCATTGCCTTGAACGATGCCGGTCTCTCCACAATAACTATCGAGGCGTCGTCCGGTTTGGGCGGTCCGACTCAAGTATACACCGACCCGAACACAAACACCACCATCGACTTCGGGTCACAAGCCTTCCAGAACATTCCGGCCACTCAACGATATATGAAGCGGTTGAACCTCAAGACCGATGACAACTTCGTGCCCTGGGGCGCATTCTTCAACCAAAGCAAATACTTCAACTTCAATGAAGGCAAGGAAATAGTGGGCTTTGAACCGTTAGACAACATCTGGACCCAGCAAAACTACAATGACTCGCTTCAGCCGTATCCTGAATTGCAATGGGGTAAGGAGCTGAAGAGTCCCGTGCCGGAAGAGCTGTACCTACCGTTCGGCGAATTTGTCAAGAAGCACGGATTAGAAAATATTATTTTTGGGCTGAATAACGTATATACCGGGGACAATATATTGGAACAGCCCACGCTGAACGTTATTAGCGATTCAGGGCTGGCCGAGATCCGTAACTGGCTGCCGGGTGGTGCCCTTCGCGTGGTCACCGGCAACGGCCAAGTTTACCGCAAGGCGGTCGATGTCATTGGACCTAATAACATCCTCTTCGAGTCCACAGTTACCAAGGCAGTTAGGGGTAACCACGGCGCCTCGCTCTGGGTAAAGACGCCAAAGGGCACCAAGCATATCATTGCCAAACGGCTGCTAGTAACTATTCCGACAATCGCCGAGGATATGGAGCCCTTTGGCATAGACGCGCACGAGCGCAAGATCTTCAGTTCCTTCTCAGCCAAGAGCCTCTGGATTGGTATCTTCCGCATACCCAATCTGCCCGACGCGGTCAGCTATGTGAACGCCGACGCGGGCCGGCCCTATAACCTAACGCCTGTGTATGGGGACTATCGAATCCTGCCCACCGCCATCGACGGCCTGTACACGACTTACTTCAACGGTAACACTACTACCTCGGACGAAGAAGCAATCGCGAGCGCCCTTAACAGCGTATCCTACATGGTCAAGGGGCTGAAGGGTGTTTCTCAGCTTGCCAAGAGCGAGAAACCCGAGGTGGTTATCACTAAGCGCGTCTACCGCTGGACGCCAGGCATGCATGCAGATGCTATCAAGCGCGGAATGTGGGACAAAATGTACGCCCTGCAGGGAACGAAGAGCACGTGGTACACCGGAGCCACGTTCATGCCTGGCTCTCACCAGCTCTGGAACTACACTGATACCGTCCTAGTTCCGGAGATCTTGAGCAGTATTCGAGGTTGAGTCAAGTCGCTGCCTATTACCCTGTGATTTACTGTATTTATTCATTTCTCTTTTTTTGTTGTAACACTATACGGTTGGCAAAGGATGTATAAACATTTAGACGAAGAGGATAGCAAATTGATTTACGCAATGTTTCATGTTTACGAAAGCTATCATTACCTCGAATTTGCCATTTAATTAAAGCGCATTATCTAGTGCTTAAGCTGTTGAAGGCTTAGACAACGATTCAACTGCTAGCAAGTGACAGAGAGCAGCTGAACGTTTGGCAGATATCTAAACGAAACGATACAGGTTAGCCTATGAAACATGCACGGATGAATAGTGTATGTGGAAATTCGTTGAGCTCGAAAAAATCATTTGTTCGTCTCTTTTTCCGAAATAGCTGTAACGATGTCCGAAAATGTCTAGGCTTACTCTTGTTTTCGAAACCGGCCGGAGCAACTCACCGGAGTTACAGGCACGCTCCGAACACCCAATCAACGGCACCTCGGTGCATGGCCTTGCAGACAAGACGCTTTTGCCATCGTCGATTCACGAAAGTCCGTATTCTGAATGCCACCGGCCAGGCTTCTCGTTTTCCGTGGCGGCACGTTCTTTAGTTACGTGGTCTACCTTCGCAGTGACCACAGCATTACCGGTATCTATTGAATGTCTGTTGGACTCTTAGATACGAACGATTGATCACGAAGAATGTGTCACCATTCCTCCTCAACGCCCATAGCTAGTGCGAACACTGGAGGTTTGCCTAACAAAACAGTGGTTCTTGGCTTATGTAATCACCCACCAGACCCTACAGCGCAAAAATGGGCAGAGATCTTCAGGCTCGAGCGCTCTATTCACACGAGTATTATCTTACCCAACGATCCAGCCTACACAGCAGAGACGACTCAAAGGTGGACCACGTGGGAAGCACCATCTTTCATTGCTGCTATCAAGCCGACGTCAGAGGGTGAAATTGCCTCCGTTGTAAGATAACACTTTCGTAGAAATATCATAATAGGATTGGCGACACGGGATCTATTTATTATACGTACGTGCTGAATCGTAATTCAGATTAAGCTCTGCGCGAATCACGATATCCCTTTCTTGGTCACCGGAGGCGGCCATGGTGCAGGAACGGGGTACGGATCAGTCAAACGTGCTTTGAACATCGATCTTGGCAACTTCAGAGATGTTGACTTGAATGCCGGTGAGAATCTGTTGACAGTTGGAGGTGCAACTCAGGCCGGACAGATATACCAGCCTCTGTATCAGGCTGGAAAAGAGCTACGTGCGTCATCCTGATACTCTATTATAAACGGGTGAAATTCGCATACTGACGGATTTGATGTGTATTCTAGCAACCGGTAGATCCCACTGCGTCGGTCTAGTGGGGTTAACGTTAGGTGGCGGCATCGGAACGCTTCAAGGGAAACACGGTCTGGTCATGGATTCCCTGCTCTCTGTGCGTATGGTGACGGCACAGGGCGAGACCGTGACAGTGTCCAAGCAGGATAATCCGGACCTCTTCTGGGCACTTCGAGGAGCAGGTGCTAACTTTGGCATCGTAACATCGGCTTTGTACAAGGTTTACGACGCTGCCAATGGTGGGCAGTTCGTCAATGCTGATTTCGAGTACGACGGTTCCAACACCGTCGAGCTGTGGAGGCTGCTCGAGTCCTTAGACGACGACATGACGTCCGAGCTTTCGATCGTGCTTGGTTGTGGATACAACAGACAGAAAAAGGAGGTCAGTGACAGAATCGTGGAACATTTCCTTCTCTCGCATTTGGACACTCTGTCGAAGATCGCACATAAATTTGCTACGCATCCGATCTGACTATTATTCTTATCCTAGCCCATCCTTATCGCAAATGTCGTGTATAGTGGCACTCTACAGGACGCACTACCTCATCTTGTTGGGTTCGCTGCTTGCAAGCCCACAAGGTCCAGCATTAGCACCGTTCCGTGGCCTGAACTATCATCTGTGGCGCAGTTCGGTTTCGAGTCGATGGCGTGCAACAGGCACCAATTTGTTAGTGTCTACACAATCGGTCTGAATAGCATCAACGTAGACACCCTCGAGACGGTCTTCCGCGAGTATATGGACTTTTATTCAAAAAATCCGGGATTTGAGGGCCGGTTCGGGTTTCAAAAATACAGTAACAAGGTCACCATGGCCGTTGGCGTACCAGGCTCTGGGGATGAATCTGTTTATCCATGGAGAAACATAAAAACACAAGTGTATGTATATTCTCATTCTCCTTTCCCGCACTCTTGTTTCAAGAAAATTGAGATCACACATTAACCTATCGAGCCTTACGGTGGAGTAGGCTATTCAGGAATATGCAGACGGATCGCTCGCTCGACGGCGCAGTCGATGCATTGACCCGATCGCTTCGATCTCGTCTCGAAAGCACGAGTGGGTTTGACAGGTTTCAACCTTACATTAATTACGCCCATGGCGATGAGAGCCCTGAAGATCTGTATGGACCGTCCAACTTACCAAGGTTGGTGGAGTTGAAGAGAAAATGGGATCCACAGAACCTGTTCGGCAAAGGCTTTCCCGTGCCATTAGCTCTCTAGTCATGACAGGTCCATTTTCTTAGTTCTAAAATGCTATAACCTATTAACTAATTAAAAATCCTCTCCATCATCCCTATTCCGAGCCTGTGCATAACCAAATGGATAATCTGTACCGCAAGACTATACTTTCTGTTGAAATGTTGGTGAGTTACTCTACTTGAAATAGAAGCATTTGCATTAAGTGTCACGCAGGGGTTACACGACCTGATCAGCGATAGTGGTATACGGGATGATGCTTCGAGAACTGTGCAAGAATTGGATAAGTTGTAGTGGCGGATCCCGCAAGCCTATCTACATTCATCCTTAGATTATTTCACTAATTATAGCAAACAGAATGTGATTTACAGTAACCCATTTTCCTCTCCTATTTGTTCAACGTGAAGTAATCGTACGTGCACCTTCGTATTCTTTATGGCCCTGTCTTGAATGCCTCATCCATCACTGACATGACCTTTTTAACAGCTGCTCGCTCCATCATTCTATTAACCCACGCCGAGTAGTTGGTATAGACTGAAGTGTCAAAATCAGGTACAATCAAGACGCCCAAAGTCTTGATGTACGGCAGAAACATGAGATCCGCGTAAGTGCACTTGTCTCCCACCAGGTATGGGCTTCCACTCCTACCCAGGTGCGCATCTAGGACGCCGGTGACGCGTTTTATCTCATTGTAGTATCTTTCTATAGCAGATGGGAGTTTTTCCGAATGGTGATAGGAAAACCAGCTCATCTGGCCAAAGTAGGGCCCTTGGCCACTGATTTGAAAGCACGCCCACATGCGCGTTTGGTAGTACTGCTTAAAGTTCTCAGGCTTGGTGTAAGCAAGCGCGGAGTTAATGTCATAATTATCGATCAGATACTCGACAATAGCGCCAGACTGTAGTTAATAGAGTCAATGGAGTGTCTGAGTTGAGAAGTAAATTACTTGAGTATTTACCTCCCACAGAGTTATACCGGTATTAGGATCTTCAATAGTTGGCACCCGACCATTGGGGTTCAATGATGTGTACGGTTCTTTCTTGACGTCTGACAATGCGACTTGCTTGATATCATAGGGAACACCGAGCTCTTCGCATATGATCATGATCTTGAATGGGTTGGGGCTGAATCCAAGACTCCAGATGGCGATGGGCTGCAGAGTAGACTGAGACATGATGATAAAATGGTAGTAACGTACTGCCTCACACTTAGATGTTCGTTCTTAGTAAGCTTGCAGCGAATGATAGTATCGATTATTGATGTACGTATTGCATAAGTCCAATATTTAATTGAGGAAATATAGTTGATATGAAAGGCACCATAGGCTGCCCTGCCAGCACTACGTCCCTCGTCGCCGTAGCAAGAGTATACGGTCGCGTAAACTCCATGTCCGGCTAGCTCTAATATCCGCACCGAGTATTAACCCCGACTCCGGTAGCACAGATCAATGCATTACTGCCAACCAAGACTTATGATCTCTCCATGACAGCATGCAGCACGGAGATGTAGTAGCTCTCGACAACGTTTTCGAAACGCTTTATTCGGGATGTCAGAGGGTTTGGCCACAGAGTGAATCAATGTCCATTAGCGGTTGGGACACTGGTGGGAAGTAGGTGTCATGGGCTCAAAGTCATTGATCCCTAGCCCTATTTTATATCCAAAGACTCGATGTGGCCACCCCAGAGGATATTGGCACAAATACACCCAATAGGGGATATTCCGCCAAACGAATTTCCGATGAAAGACTGACTTGGACATGCGGAAGCGTAGTCAGTATAATGAAATAGAAGAGTATTAAGTTGATCTGATCGAATAACACCGAAAGAAATATGATGGTATCAATTATCCAACTCGCTTTTGTCACTGATCCGAGCCTCTTTGTTGTAAAGGAGGTAGTCTATCATTCGTGACCGCTGAAAATTGTAGCTTGGCCATGTGTGGCAATCGCGACGATCAGTAGATTGCACAGATGACTCGATACTCCAGGGACTTCTTTTAGCACGCGCGCTCCAGTGACTATTTGCTGCAGTGAATCATTGAAATGGGATAGTAGGACTATTGTATTGGTCAAGTAAGTACACAGGTCGGTTATAAAGCCATTACCGTCGCCCATAGCGAAGACTGTGCAAAAACAAGTTTTGCTCCATGTTTTTAGTTTGCACACGGCTGCCACGGCGGTCGTAATTTGTAACGCCAAAAGTAGACCGATGTGACCACAGGGGAGCAGCATGCTTTATGTGTCTAAGAAGGTAATGCTGATTACATTAGCCAATACCACAGCAGCAAGGTCCTGGTTTAATCAAATGGCAAGGTATATTAGATATGATGAGGGTCTTACGGTTCGCTTCATCCAAATAAACCGCTAAACGATAGACGAAATCGTTCCGAGGACCTTTCAAATCACCAATTTGAAAATTAGGCTAAAAAATTCCTTAACGATAAGCGCTCAATAGATTGAGCATTTTAAACCACGGTCAGAATAGCATAAGGTCAATTATGATCCATCATCCAGGCACTATGCAAGGTTAAACCACTGAATATTGATGTTTCGATGTCTCAGCATGTCGGGATCAAGCTTGATAGTCGCTGTAGGATGATGGTGAAGATAATCTTCAGAAACGCTAAGCCCTGGACGTGTAGAGCGGAGTCGCGGATCCATGTAGAAGGTTTGTCCTGATGCACGATTGGTAAACGCTTCGCACCAGGTACTCAAATCCTGCCGGTATCTTCTTACCTGATGATATCGCGGGACTGTGGATGCCTATGGTACAGCCTTGCAGATCAGCCTCGTGATCCTGGACCCCTAAGGGTTCAGCGGATCTGTGAATAGTGTGTCTGGAGATCACAAAGGTATTTAAGGATCTCCGGGAGTACTTTTACATGATCACACTATTTAGAAGATGATCCTAATATATGGCGCTGAGCGCACTGTTGATCAAGGCACCGATGACTACTACACTTTGCTGGTATATCCACAGTATTGCCATAGATGAATATCTTGTAGCAAATGCCCGAGCAAGGCCTCGCCAAATTCGAGACCGAATAACAAACATTCACCGGTAAGTCAGAAACTTCCTTGCTCCGTTGGCCTCAGCAACATGGGAGCATTACTACCAAGTAGAACGCATATCTCGCCGCCAGGCAAGGAGAACGGTGGGACTATCCCAATGTATCCTTCAGTGGATCTGATAAGGCATTTCTTGCTGATATAATGGGCTGAGCAGATCAGGAGTTTGACTCGGTCAGACCCGATAGCGAGCTCATCCTCGAGGATTTTATTATCTGCCATCATCAATTCCACGATACGGCATGCGGTATCTAAATTGGACAGCCTTTCATCGGAGGGGTCATAGCTCTCAGCAAAGGCATTGCAGACGAATATTCTAGCGTAAGCTTCGGCCATGCTCGTGCCAGTAACGTAGAGTCCATCGAACCTGTGGCTTTAGAGCAGTATGCGTAATGGGTCAAACGTTTCCCTATAACCTCTCTTCTCCAGAATATTTGGAATCTCTAGAGAAGTCTTAACTACTGCCATAGAGACACCTTTGATCCCTTAAAATCCCAGCTCCGGGCATCCTGATTAAAGGTGCAAACTGAGCTGAGGCTCGAAGTTGAAGGCTTCGACCAGTCCGAAATCCAACTTGGACCAACAGTGCTTTTCCGGAACTCACAGTTTCGGGGAATGTAGATATTGAGAGATTGGACACAGTACTGCAAAGTGACCGCTTCATATATCTGCATACAGGTCTTGGTATTATCCAGAGAAGGTACAAGTCTCCTATCCTCCTCATTCAGTAAAGCCAAGGTCGCATAGATCCAATCCCGTGCATCGGAATAAGGAGAATTTTGAAAGCCTTGTTGCAAGTCGAGCAAATATATGGGCATTGGTTGGAAGATAAAACCTTGGAGGTATTCTAGTCGTGAGACCAAGTCGCTATCTCCGATAATAGGCATCTTTAGCTTCCAGAAGATACATGCTAATGCATTTCGAAACAGCGGCCAGTTAACTTTCCGAGTACCACACACAACAATTGCTTGTAGCTGGGCTAGATATATCACTTGTCGTATCCACAGTCTATTAAACCACTTTCGACATAACAGGCGATGAATAGAGTGCCAGTCTCTCTCGCTAAGGCGTATAGGGCTGCTCCTATTCCCTAGACTGCGATCCGTACCGTGGTCAGCGGGATTTATGAGACCAGGACCAAAATCTAATTACGACTTCGGAATCCAAGTAGGCAATGAAGCTCATAGCATGGTCACTACCATCCTCCTCGGGTCGCAAATTTGTGGATATCACCCATTCTCACGACCTGTGGGCCCTTTTCAACATTATCTTCTTGGTTGATACAAACTGCATCAATCCACATGACGCGAGGGAAATCTAGACGGCGCAGATATCGAAGCGCAACGGCCAAGTTTCTCGTAATAGATAGAAATCGGCAACCGTTTGTTTGATCCGAGGTTGCATCGGGTTCAACTTGAACCGTCACTTGGCTTGTCTTTAGACCCCATACCTACGAGAGGGCCTAATATTCTGACAGCTCATCCCACCTTAGACGTAAAATGTTCAAATTAATAATCATATCATCTTCAAATCTGCCTTGGTGGATCGTAGCAAGTCGTATATAATCGCTGTCGGGAAGGGATGCATGTTGAGAACGTGCCACGCTCCAGTGTCCAGATTTATCTTACAGCAAAGCACGCAGATAATCAGATTTACAATCTATCTTAATAAGCACGTGTTACAGTACTTAGAGTGTCGCTTGGATTGTGACTCAAAAGAATGCGACAGCACATTGTTAGAATGTGGAAGAATATAGATAATTAGTCTAGATCTATGGGCACATACTTTGGATACCTTTTGTGTCGCTTCACCGTCACAGAAACCGGGCGTAAGCCCCCCGCTGACCTACTGCCCATGATTGGATAGCCTCGCTCTATCGCCACCAAATCTTTGTCACATGCCTAAGCCCCAATATTACCTAAAGCAAGTTATAGGAAAGGCGTATCTAGCATCGACCTGCTAATTATCAAGCCGCACTGGAGCGCTTTTCATGTGAAATGACATGTCATTTTTGTTAGTTACTATTAATAACTGTTGCCGCGGAGGTCACGGCATGGTGTGTATTATGGTATTTACGTGCAAGTGGTAGCAATCTGCCTTGATATAGGCATTTCTATAGACGTCCTGGTTATTGCTACTGTTCACAGGCATCCAATAACGTGCTGTCCGAACAGCCAGCAGTAGCCAGTCGTCGCCAATGATAATGAATTATTACCTACTTTACTAGATCAATATTTACAAGGCGAACAAAGCGCTAGGCAGCTGAGCTCTCTCAATGAAAGTAATTACTCAAAAAGGGCTGGTAATTAACATAGTTATCGCATGCAAATTACCAAAGAGTTAGTGGCAAGAACGATGCGCGATTCGTTAAAGGCGTTCGAATACGCTTATACTCTCTTCAAAAACCATAGACTAGCACAGCGCCTACGATATCTCCGTCGATGAGTTCAAGTCATGTTTGCATCTCTACACTTGGTGCCAACCATTTCCTTTACGGGAAATGCGATGGAATAATTAATTCGTTACTGGCCAAAGTTAGCGCTTAAGTTCCATCTGTGCGCTCAGGACTAACTTGCCGACTCTACACCCCTCCATGGGTTAAAGTAAGGTACCTCAGTAGTCGTAACAATGGGTGAGGCGAACGGAATGGGATGTCGGCTTCATGACTTGCAGTAGCTATATATAGCGAGTCGAACGAAAACTGACTCTGCAACAACTATATATAGGATTCCAACGGACCGAGTTTATCTTTGATTAGAGCTCGCCAATGTATAAAAGTAGGAATGACTTATTGCTCAATTTTCTTTTCTATTTGTGCCAGTTCATGTTTACCTGGGGGCTAGGTATTTATAGAGCTGACGCCCAAAGTACTTTCGGTTCAAGCTCACGCAAGCAACAAGACGTTGGAAATCGCCGATATGTACAGCAACTTCTTCGGTCCAAAGCTGAGAATTAATCCGGCAAACCCTCCCATTGTCGACGAGGAATCAATGCACCTAACGCAAATAGAACCCAACACAACGTGATCGTTGGAGAGTATTGTTCATCTGTACTTTGAATTACTGTACACTATAGGAAATAACCTACTTGATCAATTTCCCAGCCACCTGACAATATCTCGGCGTGCATTATCCGTTTCTGCCCTCGCAGACCCGGCGCGAGCGCAGGCGGCGTTAGACGCCATATACTATTGGTATAGCATTTACTCGAACGCAATCCCTCAGTACGGATTACCGAATTACCGGTACAATGACGATCGTGACGCCGCCGACTTCTGAAGCCTCAGTATTTGACTCCCAAGGGTAGTGTCAATTTTGCCAGGACACAATGTCGGCGCATGCCCAAAGTACTTTCGGTTCAAGCTCACGCAAATGTTCTCGAGGCACTGTCAACTACTACCGCGATATTCTCGGCTCTTGCATGGTTCCTTATGCCGGACACCAAAGTCTTCCCCCTACCCGCAACCAATATAGCCTGTGTGGTGGGTCTTCTAGCGAACGGAAATAAGATGGATTTCCTGATGATCAGATTCAGCGGATGTTCATTGGCTACGGGTTCCGCCGCATCACCATTTATGAGATCTTCCCTCACTCGGCCCTTTCCCCCAAACTAGATAGCTGAACAACCCAAAGCTTACTAATAATAAATAATAAGAAACGCAGGTTGGGTTTGAACGTAGTCCCAGCTGTCTAAAGCAAGCAGTTTGACTAGCCATCCAGGACTAGGCTCGTGTTGGATATTATCACGAAAGGGCACTGAAGATGTGGAGAGCTACATCTGTACAGGGACACCCACATCGAGATCACTTGGTTACCTAAGCAGTGTGGCTAAATATGTGGCTAAATAATCGAGGCTTAGCCTCCCTCTACATGCAGAAACCCGACACCCTGATTAGAAGAACGCAGAGAATTTAGAGATTCAATCCATTGTGACGAGATCGGCACACGCGAAATTTATACAACAGGTCGCGCCTGATGGTTAACGAAACAGACAAGTATATATTTGGTCTAGATGAGCATCGGTCACGCTCTTTGCTTCAATAGTATGGCGAAATCTATTTATAGAAATGATAACCACTAAGTTGCCATGCTTTGCACAACTTCTACCCACCCCTAGGATTGTAAATTTTAGCGCGCGGCGCTAACACCTAGCTCGTGCTTGGTACACGATTATACAATTATACAATTGGTTAGGGAAGTCTCTATAGAAATCTATAGTATCTAGTGTACATGTAAGTCTGATCGACGACATTCGCCCTTGAGCCTCCGGCTGAGAAACCCCTTGCTAGCGCGGCGCAAACATTCACCATCCTGGAGGGTTGTATATTGTCTGACAGATCTGATGTGTTACATTCATGGCGTATCGGAGCCTACCGCTGGGCTAAGCATTTTCTTCCCTGCTGATCCACCTGCTGATCTGCATCGACGATGAAGGGCGTCGACCCGACTATGGCTTAGCGCGTACAGGATTCAAGCCCTGTGACTGAAAAGAGACATACGTGCATAATGGGAATGTATCGAGCTGGAGTATGCATGAAGTACTAGGCTTAGTTAGGCATAGGAAAAGTACTAGACTAGGAACAATGACCCTTAATAATGCAAAGTATAGTATAAAATGATTTTATTTTGTCCACCAGTCTCGCTAGTGATGCATGTGGGTATGGGTCGTATTGATGTTGGTGTACTGAGTAATTCCTGCGTGCATGTGTGGGAACAGGCACTGTGGCTACTGTCACAAGACCCTTATATACTTATACACACTGTCTCTAACGCTTGCCTCACATGAAGCTTGAACTCGGGCATACATGTAAGCTGACATTACATATCATATCATTGGTCAGAGTATCATCCTGCCTTCGATGGTCTCATCTTCCAGATGGTGTGTCTATCCGATAGCCGCTTCACCGCCCATGCGAACCTTGAACAAAACAGGAAGCTCTCGTTACTGCATCTTCTCGTACCCCAGACATAAGCAACAAAGGTGATGCCTTGATGCCACCGCCTTTCCCCCAACCAACGCCATAGGCTGGAAAGTAAAGCATCGTATCACTAATATCGGAACGATAGCGTTACCCGAGGGCTCGCCTCTTATTCGCATGACCCTAAAATGGTAATCCGCGCGAACCGGAGGGGGGGCGGCAGGTTATCTCGGACTCGCTAGGCCTGATATCGCAGCTTTTCGGGGTTCGGTGTTGAGAAATACTAGAACAGCGTCGCCGAGATGGCTCTTGCCCACAGACACTTTTACTAATATCGTCACCCTCATTCGTCAGGGCCACAGCTCTGCAGAAATGCGGAGATTGAATTCCAATTTCAGCTCCCCTTGTCGCTTTTTGTCGTTGCTAATTAGTCAGCCCTAAAGATATCTTAGCTCTTGAGTCTGCAACCCATTCTCACTGACCGGCTGAAAGCCTGCTAGAAACTGGGCTTGAACCGCTGATCTGTTTGGCTGCTTTCCGTCTAAAGCCTCGTAGCCACAACGCTATCTCTAGCTAATGGAGCTTTTCCTCCTCTTGCTAGGTATTGTTTTAGTCCTGGAGGATGAAGGACTCGTTCTTTATACTAGCACATTTCATCCTCACATCCCACACTCTCGCGCATTAGTGCTTCTAACTATAGCTAGGCAACTACCTAATCCTTAGCCGTTTCTTACCCGGTTTCATGGCCACGATCATAGTAGTTGGACTAACATCACGGGTAGCGGCAAGACTTTGAGCACCGTGTAGATTAACCAGTTGTAAGACAATATGGATGAGTCCAACAGTTTCTTCAGGGTATTTAGCGAAGATGTGCTCGGTAAGACAAACGCGAGGAACAGTGCGTATTTGTGGGGTTCTTGACAGTGGCCACATTACCAAGACTTCTATAACATTAACAACATCAATGCTGTACTTTATTCCGTCAACATCATTCTTGGCAGAGCATCTAATAGTGAGTTAAGCTTTAAGAATGGGTAGAGTCTAGGCAATCGCTAAGGTTAAGCCACTAGTAGCTGTAAATACAGTCTTCGTGTGGGTTGAAGACACAGTTGCGGAAGTCTTGGCGTAGACCTCAATTTGGGTCCCAATTACTGTGCAGATCGGAGACTTAGACTACTAATTGAGACATGAGGTAGCTTGACAAATAATGAGGATCGCCCGCTTATGTTGAATGCAGGTACAGCATGCACCCTCATCCGAGCTCTCAATAGTCTGGCGTCGTCAACCAATGACCTTGCGTTTATTACGAAGCGTTCGCTACACACTGTGCTTTGTGGCGTTCAATCTTACACTAGATACATTTGAAAGGATGAGCAGGCTGGCCTGGAGAGTTGAGTCTAGGTAAGAGGAAAGACCTGAGAACATGATGAGGGCTAGAGGGCAAGAGAATGACAGGGCGACAAGGCGAGAGGGCGACAGGGCTAGATGGCGGCGTTGGCCCGGACGAGTCATGGGCGCTGATGATAAAGAGATGGTGATGCCCCTTGAATACACCCTTTCGCTCACCATAACAGGCAGTCATCTCAGTTCTTGACCTTCACTTCCTCTTACCACAGGCAGTCAATATGCGGTCCCTTCTCCCGCTCTTGGCCATCTGCTCCTCTGCTGTCGCTTATACCTGCAGTGGTGTCCCCAAGACAGTGTCACTGCAATGGAGCTTCGGATGGAAATGGATCGCCCCTGACGGTTTTGGACGTCCCGTGGTCGCTGTAAATAATCAGTGGCCGCCGCCGACCATCGATGTGTGCAAGGGAGACCGTCTTGTTTTGCAGGTAACGAACAACCTAGGCAACGAGACGGCCAGTATCCATTTCCACGGCCTCTATCAGAATGGTCAGAATCAAATGGATGGGCCCGCCATGACCACACAATGTCCCATTCCCCCAGGCTCTGTTTTCACATATGACTTCAATGTTAGTTCCCTTATCTTTTTCTCTTTCCAGAATATTTAGCAAGGGCCAAGGATAAGAGATCTGCCGAAGGTTAGGAAGAACCAGAACTAACATTACTCGTAGGTTGGTCAACAAGTTGGGACATACTGGTGGCACAGCCATGTCCATGGCCAGATTGCTGACGGGCTTCGAGGTCCCTTAATCATCCACGACCCCAGCCCTCCCTTCAATGTGACTGGTGGGGAGCTGGTCATAACTGCTGCCGACTGGTACCACACTCAAGCCCCTTTCCTGATCGAGTACTACCAGTCGGCCGATAACGCCGCTGATGGCGGAGCTGAGCCCATCCCGGACACGGGCCTGCTGAACGATGGACAGAACGTCTCAGTGAGCGTTAAGCCCGGGAAGACATATCTGCTGCACGTGATTAACCCTGGAAACTTCGTCGGTACCTATCTCAAGATTGATGGCCACAATTTGACCATTGTCGAGGTCGACGGTGTCTACACTGAGCCTTATACTGTCGATATCCTGTACTTAACTGTTGCTCAGCGGTATGGCGTACTGCTCACGACACATACGTCGAGCAGCGAGAATTTCCTCATTCAAGCTGCTGTTGATATAAGTAAGTTGCTAAGCCTATGCCTACTCCTATAAGAAGCATCCAAGGAGGACAGTCTCTAACAAAACTTTTCTCTCTTCTTCTTTAGATATGTTCGACGAGGTGCCAGACGGTTACAACCCCAACTTCTACGGTTACCTAGTATACGACTCGTCCAAGCCGCTGCCTGCCCATGTTCCTCTGCCTGACAGCCCCGACTATTTAGACGACATTGACCTCGTCACGTCACCAGCTTACACGACGGATCAGGCAGCCGAATATGGACATGTCGATCGACAGATCATCTTGAACTTGAATTTTTCCATCATAGACAACCAGACCCGGTGAGTAACCTGGTTTAATAATTAACTCTTCACAAGGGGCTTCTCTGCTAGATGGCGAGGAATATTTACTGACTGCGAGGTGTTAGGGCCACCCTTAACGATACCACAGGTATTCCTCAGCTTGTAAGCTAGTAGCGACAATCCTTCACTCGGGTAACCCTTGCTTACTATTCTACTAGGTTCCTTCACTATATACAGCGTTGAGCGCTGGTTCTAACGCTTGGAATCCGCTTGTATATGGGGTCAACTCTATTCCATTTGTGATCAAACACAACCAGGTTGTGGAGCTCATTATCAATAACTTTGACGTAAGTACCATAATCGAGCATTATTACTTTTGCCTCAGGCTATGCGAGAACGATGCTAATTTGGACATCTTCCCCACTCTTTAGACCGGTGGTCATCCCTGGCATCTTCACGGTGCCACGTTTCAAGTCATTGCGCGCAACGGTATGGGAGAGGGATATTACCCGGGCGGGCACCTGACGGCGCCGCATCCTAACCCGCTCCGTCGCGATACGGTTATGATCAACGCTGGCGGCTTTGTCGCCTTGCGCTTCAAGGCGGATAACCCCGGTGTGAAGCTCACGCATTGCCATATCGAGTGGCACGTCGAAGCCGGTGAGTCCGCGATTTTTGCATGTATTTCATCAGACAGCAACGGTCTAACTAACATTCTTGCTCTTTACCTAGGTCTTACCGCCACCATCATCGTGGCCCCAGATATCCTTCAACAAACCATTAAAATCCCACAGGACCACCTCGATGCTTGCAAACGCCAAAACATACCAACGAAGGGCAATGCTGCTGGCAACTATCAAAACTTCCTGAACTTGACAGGGGCGCCAACGACACCGGACGATAACCCTATGGGAGCTCTAATCGACTCATCGTCACTGGGCCCGCCATCCAAAAGTAATGAGTGGTGGCCGTCCTATCGCAAGCACTGGGCGCCATGGATGCCCCCGGCGCCTGCGAACTAAGTGAATATTGGGTGTGATTCCCTACGAGAGTCATGGCCTAAAATATCATGATGTTAGTGCATGGTTCTGAGACTTGAGGGCTTTTGTTAAAGCATGCTTCGTATTAGCATGGGTTGAAAGTTGGCGAGGGTTCTATTCTTTGTAATATTTTTGGCTCCGATGTTCTTCTTGGATATACTGCCATACAACGTATTGCGTAATATAGGAACTAATCCTTCAATACATTGACGTTCGAAGCCTCTCAATTGAGAAACCAAAAGTTATTTGTTGTTCAAGCGTTACATTGCATCTCAGATATTGTTGCACCCTTCTCGAGCTTCAGTTCATCAGCGCGCTTATGATACTGTCGAGTGGCCTACTATTTAGTATTCGTTTACAGTAGGTCAATTCTATAGGCTCTGTAAGGGCCTGATATGTACGAAAACCGAAAGGATTACTATCTCTGGAAACCGTCGCATCGGAGCCGAATCGTTGAACCATGATTTTAAAGCCCAATAGACAGACAGCAGACCAAACTGGATTAAAGCGAGCTGATATATTGTGAAATACCTTACCCCATAAATATTAAAGCTCAGTACCGAGTTGTATTTTTCTAGTATATTTTTTGCGTAGAGTTAGTAGTGCGCGAATGAGACCCGCAGGTCCCCAACCATTCATTGTCTGAGGCCCAGATCGCGTAAACGGCGCACAGCTTCAAGAGTTAAATCCCTAGGTCTAAATCAGACATTGTAACGTCTCTATTAAGATTTTTGTTTCTGACCTTTTAGCTCTTTGAGTGTTATTGTGATGATATTCGAGGAGCTCGATAAGTAGCTACAAGGAGCAAATCTCTCTAACCCCTTAGTGCTGGCTCGCGTCCTTACTTAACTAATTCTATGACGACATGATGCACTGTTCGCAAGTGCATTTCAGCAACTACAAAGCGTCGTCTGGTTTTACTCTGCATTGTTTAAGTTAACCTTGTATTATTATTGATACAAAGAGTTCCGACTATTCAAGGAACATTCGAATTGAAGTCTGAAAGGTTCGTGAGCACAATGCCAACAACGAGGCGCTATTAGACTAAGAAACTATCATCTGTATATAGCTTAATACTTCACTTCTAAGTTTCTTCACTCCTCATCTTTCAATATATTCCTTAAGCTTCGTTTCTTGTTCCCTCTTGTTCTACAACTACATCCTCTTTTTCTATTTCGTAACTCCTAGTGTGTTTACAATGGAATCTTTTTCCCACCCACCATCAACCTTTGCCCGAGCAAGTTGGATGTACACAGACCCCTATAGTTATCAATACTCAGATGACAGCTCCACTTGCGGCATTCCCATTGCATACAGTCCTAATATGGTCGCTGCTAGCAGCGATCCTTGCGAGTTAGAAGGATCACTCCCGACGGATACTGTGCGATACGAGCTCGCGGCCAGTCCTCAAATTGAGGCAGCGAATACCATTCAACACACTCCAGACGAGCTCAGCAGTTCTTGTGGGCTTAGCCGCAATGGCCTCTCAAGTGCACGAGCAAGCGTAAAATACCCAAAGCGCCGCGGGCACGCCAGGGATGCATCTGTTCAAATTGCGCCTTGCACCCAAATAACCCGTCCTCCTCAACCCCAAGAGTCCGGCCTCATACCAGTTTCCGAAGGTGTTCCAGCAACGAACCAGCGCAAAGTACGGAATATTGAACCATACCGGTATGGAAAACCGAGCCCGCCTATATACGCTGATGGCTTGATACCTGTGGACGAGAATGCGTCAACGCCTAAAGAGCCGAGCTCCGATTTCGATGCGATCTTGCGGAACATTGGACCAATCTCCAAGAAGGAGAAGGGAAATAAAAGCCGCGAAAGATCAAGTCGTTACTATGATAGATACTCGAGCAATTTTGGTTAGGTTACTGAAGAGAAATCTTTGAAAACATAAAGCGTCAGCCAGCTCTTAATAAAAAGGTAATTATAGACAGATAAAACTTCACGACAAATACATAGATTAGGAAAATGCGGACGATGAAGACCTGGCACACGGTTGGGATATTAAATTTCTACAACACCTTAGTTTGATTTGAACGTACAGGAATAGACAGGTATACTTGGTACTAGCTCTAATTGAAAGTAATCAACCGTTTTTAAACCCTATTATACACCACCCTCCTGTCAGAGGTAAAAGATTAACCATAGTACCCCCATTGGTACTACGCTATATATGTATAGCTTGACACCTCCAGCCCATGCGATCCACTGCCACCAACACTAACAACATTCTACTATAATTTATCGGACTCAATCAATCGCTTATAAAGGGTCAGTTTATTAATAGAACTAGAAAAACATTTTAAAATTAAAAAATAAAATAAATAAATAAATACATTTTTTGTCTCTGGGGAAATCCTAGCTCCAGGGAGAAGTAACCTCTAACTTAGTAACAACCACTTCCCAACTACCGGAGGAAACCCTAGCTCCGGAGATAAGGACCTCTAACCCAAGCAGCCGGCATGGTATTCTAACCCTGACACTCTTGTTTAAAGGTGGTTCCACCCTTTCCCAATTGCGCCATAGGAACTGTTGACAAACCGAGCTGTTATTTGCATACATATGTTCAAGCAAACATGGGTGGGGCACCTACAATACCGCTGGTGCTAACCCATGTACGTAGGTATCCCTTTGCCCCATCGGTTGCTACCTATTGTTCAATAGCACAGGTAATCAGAGGCTTGATTCGGCTAAGGTAGGTGAAATAGTCAAGCCATTGATGTACATTGCCTTCCTTGGTCACTGCATTGTTAGACAATCACCGAGAGCTGTTCATTGGTTTACAAGTTGTATAAAGCTCTTAGTTCATTTTGAAACTATATGAGGTAGAATTGGATTGGGAAATGTTACTAGAAGTTGCAATTATTCTTGTCATTAATCATATGCGTAAAAATTTTGAGCTAACTTGTCCCAGTCCGCTTAAAGTTGTCTCGATGAATGAGCCAGAGTGAAGAATATGATCTCCAGAAGTATTGTGGGCTTCAATTTGTGATTCACGTAGGTCTTATAAAACCATTAACCTTGTATTGCTTTCGAAACTGGGTTTGCAAAATGTATTCGAATTTTGGACCCAGCATACGATATTACCACTCAAGAACGATGCTATCCCACATAAAACCGTGCCATGTAGTGTTTCGCGTGAGCTGAAACATAATCTCATTCGTCCCGTTCTTCAGTATCGTGTGGGCATTAAATCCAAACTCTAAATATCTCCACTCCCCTGCTGTGGTCCCAGAGCGGTATAGGCACGGATCGCTGATCAGCTCAGGAGCTCCACTAATCAGGTTCCCAATTTGTTGCCCATTAGCCCAGATAGTCGAGCTTGCGCCCGATGAGTAACCTGCAAGCGAAACAATGAGGGTCGCATTTCTGGCTACTAAGTGCTGTGAGGCGTTCGGAAGCTCAAAGGAGATCGTCCAGTTGCCAAGATACGTCTGGCCAAAGCACCAATCCGAAGTCTTGGATTTGCCGACTTGATAAACGAGGTTTGCTGGACAATTAGCGACAACCGCGTGCTGGTGCGGCGAACCACCGTAATCGAACCCGTAGCTCGTGCGGTCGAAGTCGCCCACCTGGAAGATCTTAGTCTTCTTTGAAACAGCCCAGTTCAGACGTCCGAGGTCGACTGTACGAGATTTAGTGACAACAATATCGTTGTGTAAAAAGCTGGTCGTGACATCCGCGGTTTTGCTCCCATTGGACCAAGCCTGCAGGCCGTATTGTGCAGCGCGCACATCTGTAAATTCGAAGCGACCATTCGCGTCGGCGTACGAGGTGTAATAGTAGTCGGACCCCATATCCAGCGCTGTCTTATTCGGGTTATTATCACCTAGAAACACTGCAGCATTTACGGCGGGCCGACCGTCTGAGAGGACTAATTGGCCTTTTACCGATCCTCGTGAGTGGTAGGCCTCATCTTTGAACCAAGTGTAGGGCCAGCTGGCAAATTCTGTCTTTGCCCTCTGGGACACGTCTTCCTTCGAGCCGTTGTTTAGATACCAGAGCCATGGACCCCACATCTTGCCATCCGGAAAAACGTCCGAAGAAGATACCATGAAATGAGTGCCGTGGATCATATTAAGCTGGACGGCATCACCCGTAGCGGATTCTCGATGGACCTATAGAATAAATATGGACGTCAGCGCCAAGTTTTACCGTCATGCAGTATTAAGATCGTGCCAAGCTTACCATAAGTTCTTGTTTCAGATGGTTTCCATTATAGTAATCCTTACCCGGGTTAATATACCAACTACCAAAGCTGTCCCCATATACTCCGTAGTACGTTTGCGTTCGGATCCAATCCGTGAAATCGTACTTCGTGATGTACCCCTTTCCATCAGGCCGTAGCCAGGTCTCGTCTTGGACCTTGTTGGCGGCGATGTATTCGCTCAGAGGCGGCAACTCCTCGTCCCGAAGATTTGTCTTACCACGAGGAAACGTCGTATTATCCAGACGCCAGAGCGTGCGGAATTCACCAAGGACGGGAAGGGCATGGTTAACGAAGTACTGATACGCTCCTGCAAGACCCGAGAAAATAACCCAGTGCATGTCGCCTTCATTGGCCGTAAATTTTACGTCGATGAAGTCGGCACCCCGATACGAGCCATTGCTGACAATAGACGCCGACGTCCAGTTCAGGTTGCTCGCTGCGCCGTCTGTTTCGACTCTCAGCTGGTCTTGCTCTGCTCATGAGTAAGTTCGGAATGAGGAAATGAACTTACTGTAGCTCACATAATGGCCCACTGCGTCGCCTACACAATCACGCTCTTGGTAGTACAACTTCACACCAAACTGGGGACCTTGCGTCAAGTTCCAGAGCTCATTACCAATAATCCACGTCTGATTGCCTAACTGGCTGAGGAATGGACCAGTCGCGCTCGGTTCGGTAGGCCGTCCATAGCCTCCGCTGAGCAGCTTTGCCGCAAAGGATAAAGCCACGACCCTCATGCTTGCTTCAATTTTCTGTTCTGCTTTGTCTAGATGTAACACGGTGCGTGACACAGTAGATCGACTCAAACTCGATTTATTAAAATTTGAGAGTAGCCCAACGATACAATTACCCTAGCCCTAAGTGAGAACGTATCTCTATGAGTATTAATTTTGCAGGACTTCTTCCAATACTTTGAATTACTCAGTCAAACGAGATCGCAGTTCCCTGTGACCAAATTCAGCCTAACGACGGTAATATAAGCCTCCCCACCGTCGGTGAATCCCTTCGGACAACAAGATCGCGATCTTTAGGGGTAGAAATAGCCTAGCGGCGGGCATAAAGATAAAAAGCGTCCTCATTGTCGGTCAATTTCTTCCGCAGAGTACTAATAGACTATTGCCTATACTCCAGTGGCGACTTGAAACTAGATTTCAACCTATTGGGGTCTTTGTACCTGGAGACGAAGGAATCCGGTGTTACAGGACCCCGCAGATATTCTCCTGCTGGCGAAACTCGGTATAAAGTAGACCGATCGGCAGGGATTATTAGTATCGTCGGAGATCAATACCTCAGGGTATCGTATAGTCAATATCCTAACACTAATCATCACTGATCTAATACTCTTGTTGGAAATAAGCTGGATAGTGATAATTATTCTCTACGCTCTAGAGCGAGCTTTAGTCAACTTGCCGCAGATCCCTCCACCCAATCGATCCTACAACTTGTTCTTATTTTCACCGTAAACGTGGTATGTCTCTGTGTAGCATAACTGATAACTAACTAAACGGTATTTAGCCTTGTAGTTGTTTCCTGACTAGTGGGCTGTTCTCTTAACAAAGTTATGAGCCACGTAATATTTGTCGGGCACTGGCTAGTATAGTAGTTCTCAAAGTCCTAATCGTAGTAGCTTGAGTCCAAAAGGTCAGTTTTGGAATTACCCAGTCTAAGATACAGTTCACATAGAAAGGTAGTAATTTTGGTATTGTATTCGCGTTGTAATTTCATGAAACTCAAATCCGATTGGAAGGCTCGTTGAGATACCTAAAGCTAATAAAGCCATGTCCTCGATAATAAAAGATAGTGGGATCGTCAAATATTTAATCTATATTATTGATTCACAATTAAGAAAACATCACCAAAAGTCTAGGAGCTTTTGATATTCACGTAGTAATAAACATCAAAGCTACAAATCCATTATACACAGCGACATGCGGCAACAAATATGCCAGACACGGAACATATTAAAACCGAGGAGAATGCCGAAGTAGGGAACGGGAAGCAGCAGCAACAACAACTCCAACAACACTCCAAATCCGGGAGCCGACGTCAAGCGGATCAAGAAATGGCATGCGTACCCGGCCTTGCTCTTGGATGCAGTAGCAGAGACGCGTAAGCCAAGTGTATCGCGGTCTAGTGCAACACCTGTCTTCGTCGCGACGAGATACATGCACAGTCAACGGGCGCATTTCGAAACGTAGGTTCCAGGGATCTACTCCTCGGCATTGGCTGCAAACTAGCACGTTATAGGCTTCGTCCTAAGTCAATTTGGTGATCATCTGGAGGAGGGCCGGATGTCACGCGCCATCGATTGGGCAGCGTATCACAGCTGTTGCGGCGCAGGAGAGATTACCTAGGATATGAACCAATGTGGTGGCTTATGTTTCGACATAAGCAATGGGAAGCATAGCACCACCAGACTGTTCGTGGAGATGAAGACTGTTCAGGATCACGCCCCTCCGCCACCGCCGAGAGGACGCTTGCCTGATGCAGGATTCGAATTGTCATTTCCTAGCTACTAGACTGCAAACGCACGTGGCTTTGAGAGCAAGCTAAGAGTAGCAACCACGTTTACTGAATTTCCGGGATCGAAGCTTTTCATGCTGGCGGTATTATTATTAGTTATGAGTGTCACCATTCAGTAGGTAGCGGCAGCTCCCCCCGGGTAGACGGCAGCCTCATCGCTTTACAACACAATCGAGATTCATATGTCAGAGGCTAAGATGCCCTAGATCTAAGCAGGTCACGCATACGTAATAGTAAGCTTAATTGTAGCAAATGAGGCGAAATTTTGGATCGAGCGGGTCGCCTCGTACAATATTATCACTAAATGCCCATCCCCTCCCAAACATACCACGATAGGAGGTTTAAAGGGTATTAAATTGGAAAACATCGCTCTTCATAGCTTATGATTTTAAATATGGGGAACAAAAACATATATGCATTTACAGTTGGTAGGAGTTGTACTCCGGCAAATTATAAATGAGAGATATAGAGCATAAAACGTTCACAAACGGAAGAGCCGAGTCCCAGCAATGCAGCATCGTCTCAGAATACCTAGTCTTGCAAGTCAGATTCAAAAGTGAACGACAATCCGTTACTAGCCATTTAAGTTGCCATTGGAAGTGTACAGTCGGGTCATGATGAGAAACATTAACAAGTCATTGCATTCGTCTACTACATCTAGTCTCGGACGCTTCGCTACATACCCCATAGCTACATAGCTATTATGAAGAAAGGGAAAACCCAGTACATGTATACATACAAGCAGGCTTTGTTTGCCTGTGCCGATCCTGCGACTTGAATTTACCTGGCTGCCCAGGATGATACACCATATAAAGCTCTAGAACATAAATGCCATGTCCGAAAGGACCATTGGCCCCAAGACTGACTCCAGAAAAGGACGGTTATTAAGGGTATAGAGCGATAGAAAAATATAATGAAGACATTCAATAGTGATCTACCCACTGTGGATCAACCAGGTGTAAGTGACCAAAGACTAAGTCTCTATTGAGGCTCACCGAGAAGCAGATGTTTCGTTGCGCAAAGACACCGGGCCTTGAAATGGTCGTATAGAGTGCAACTCCACATCCTGGTTGTTGTGAGGGATTCTGTTCTCCCGTATATTTCGCCGCTCTCCAAAACGCTGGTCGCCTTCTTCAAAACGATTCTTGAAGCGGTAATACGTGGGCGGCCTTGGGCGGCATAAGACAACGATCCAGTTTTTCCACATGCTTCCATGAGTAAAGGCCCGGTAACGGTCCTTCTTCAGAAATTTGTGCGAGTTCAGAAATTCCCTTGTCGTCTCGCCCCTCGCCATAAGGAATAGATGATACCCAGTCAAAGCAGAGGGATAGAGAAAGCCGAGGATCCCATAAATGACCAAAGCAAAGGGGATTCGGAAATGGTCTACTGCCCGGCCAAATGAGACTTTCTCACGATGTGAGAAAATGATAATTTGGGCAAGCGAGGCGCCAACAAGGTAAAGTGCCAGAAGCGTCACTGAAGTGACAAAAGTGAAGAAATATCGGTAGTTTCGTCGTCCAATACAGTTATTAACCCAGACGCAATGGTGATCCTGAGTTTCGATACAGTTGTCACAAAGACGGCAGTGGTGAGCTCTGGGCGGACGCCATATATTGCAGGTTTTACAGAACTTCGTTGGAACTTCCATAGCGGCTGTACTCGATTCCGCTGATTTGATCAAAGTCCAGTCATTAGTTGGAGGAGCCAAACGCAACGGATCTTCATTCTCATCTGGCGGAGGAAATTGGTGAAGGTTGCGTGGTAAAATCTATGAGCATTTTGTATTAGTTCCTTGATATATTTAGATAAGAGCCACGTATTTAGAAGTTACTTACCCCAGGATCAGAGCCGGACGCACGGAGGAATGAAGACATAGCGATATAGAAGATATAGGCATATATTATCGGGACCGCGGGCGACACGTAGTGCCACAGATAGGGGGCAGACGCTCCGAAGAACAAAGCAGACGGTAGGACCACTAAAAGACCCGTAGCTATATTGATAGGCCGGTGGCGGGTATTTTGGACTCGACCACCCACGCAGAATACAGTATTGCCTTCGAAGTACTCGTAGTTGCGGCCACCTTGGGGAGTGGCCTGTGTTGTCTGAGCATTTGTCTCAGGTGTACGGGGATCCCTAGGGGTGAGCTGAGGAGACGAAGCACCGGAAGACAGTTTTTCAGCACCATGCATATTATGGCTCGGCGGGTTCGCAGCCGAGTCGCTTATGCCAGGCATGAATAAGCTGGACCTGAAAGAGCGTGCTGATTTCATAGGACTTGGGAGATTGCCAGTATTCCGGTAACTACTACTTTTATCGAGATTCAAGGAAAGACCTTTCTCTTCTGCTTGCTTCCGTTGTAATGGACGCACGCTATCGGTAACGCTGGCGTTGGTATAGTGACCACGCGTAGGGCTTGTAGTAGCGGTGATACGGTCATATGGGTCCGTTACTTCTGTGCCCCTGGATGGCGGCGGCTGTATATCACTAGGGTCGCTAGTGGGCCGGGTGTTATGAGCCATAGGCGCTGTAGAGAGTATATGATCTGGCGCGATATGGGATTGGTCATCCTCGTCGGGCAAATAGTCGACACTTAGGCGGTGCTGGCCGATGGATGGGGGCCGCGGTGCTCCTCTTTGCGCCTGGAGCTTTTGGGAGCTCATCGGCCGGAAAAAAGCATGCGAAGCCAAAGGAATATGACTTCTGCTGGCAGAACTTATGGGCCGACCGCTTCCCAGACTGCCACTAATGCTCCCCCTCTGTAGGCCCTTACGAAGCGGTAATGATTGCGACCAAGCACCACCACGAGATGACGACATGCCTGTTTTGGCTGTTCCCGGCCGCGATTCCGTCGCACGGGCACTCTTCTTGGGGCTCGGACCAGCTCGGTTGTCTCCATCACCATCTTGCGACGCAATATCTGTCATGCGAGAGGATATGACGCTGGGAGGCCCCGGCGGGAAATTTGGATTAAGAAAGCTATCATGGCTATGGTCGGGCGAGTTCGGACTCGCAGGCTGGGAGTTGGAAGCCATAACAGTAGGCCCTCGAAGCAAATTCGCGAGGAAACAAGAATGCAAAGAGTCCAATTGCGCCGAAATTCTTAACTCCTACGGCATGCTCTCGGCGATTGGACTTGGGTAGTCTAACAAACGGTGTCTAGGCAAGTGGCGTAGGTCCAATAAAGGGTGGTACGGGTGAATGTAGTCAGTGATTAAGTATCTGTTAAACGGCGAATATTAAAACGAATGGATTTCCGATAGCGTTGTGATATTGCTGGAACATCAGAAGGCCACGCGGCGGCAAGGCTGAGGAATGGGAGAGTGAAGTCGATTCGCCGACGAGCTGTCGATGGTCAAGAAGATTGAAGACAAGGAAATTTTATTCGGTGGGAAGGGAGAGACAGGTCGCGCGTGCGCGATTTCGTGGACTGACGTTTGTCGCGACGTTTGATCGTGACGGGATGTAATTAATTACAAAGTCAGGGGGGCCTCTTTAACTTTCATGCGACGATGCGCAGCGCCAAGACTGCACGTCAAATCCCGAGAGTGCCACCAGCCTCAGCTGCACAGCCACATCATCCATCGTTGCGGTGGCAGCTGTGCAGGCTGCGCTTTGGTTGGTCCCAGCAGCTGCAGCCATACCTGGCAGATTTGATTGGTCAATCAGCTAGACTAGCTGCATCACCATGGCCTGACTTGGACTGACCTGCACAGACAGCTCTTTGAAACTCAAAAACAGCATCAGACTCGACCTCAACCACCAGCTACGCCACCAACATCGCTCAACCAACCGCAGTCATGGCCTCCATCATTGCCCGACGAGCCGCCCTGTCCTCAAGGACCTTCTCTACCACCCCCCGCCGCCTCGTGAAGGCCGACCCAGGCCTGAAGGACGAGACGAAGCGCAACCCCGAGCTGATGGTGCGTCATATCCAATAGTCCAACCGTTTCTCCCTACCTACCGAGTTACAATACTATTCTTCCGCCTTCTTACCGATGGGCAATAAAAGTGACTAATAATCTGTCACACAGATCCTGGGCGGTGTGATGGTTCTCGCTCTGGGTGGTGCTGGTCTCTACTTCGGTACGTCTTGGTCGCACATCCATCAAACCACCTCCATACTGTGTTGCTTCTCCTTACTAACAAACGTCTCTCCCCAGGCCGTTCTCCCACTAGTTCGACATCCGAGTCCTCTGTCGGCATGGCCTCGTCCGGCATGCCCTGGGAAACTGGCGCGACCGAGGGCAAGTACCGATACCACCCCGGTGGTGACCGTTCAGCCGAGCCCAAGGATGCCCCAAGCGCCATCAACGTTGTTGTTATCCCCGACGTTAACCTGCCCAAGGTACGCATGCGCGCTCATTATTCCTTCTTTCCTATGTCGAAGTGTTGAGGATACATCCTCGGGTTCTGATACTATCTGGATCTAACGCTTGTTCTGCTCACAATGACTTTATATATATATATATTTTTTGCTAACCTCAGCGCTCCGTAGCACCTCCACGAGAAGTACAACAAATGGGGCAAGGACGGCTACTAGACGTGTGTATTCGAAGACGACGAGTTTGCTACCGACGTGTTCCGTTTCCTTTGTCCCTAGACAGCTCGGCATTCGCCATACTTGTACATAACTACACGTCTAAATTACAAGCTTTCAGTTATAATCTTGCTGGTGGATCGCTGTTTCTTACAATCCCTTCTTGTTTATATCACGTGCTCGGCTTGCATCAGATGTATCATGCAAGTGGTGTGATAAAGGTTCTGAACGTCAAAGATTGGAAGTCCTTGGTAACATCTTCAAAGCTTCATCTATTCCTTTCAAACGTTGACAGGTCGCTGAAAATCCGTGCCTAAACATGGATGAACACTGGAAATTCTTGGGATTCTTACGGCCAGCCATGTCACAACCGTAGAACTCATTAGGAAAATATTAATGAAACATTTTGGCAAGACTATTACGTTCCTCGCGCCCTGTCAGTTTCTTTGACATTAGTCTTCAGTCACATTTAGATCAAGAGTGTTCATTCCGTCTGCGTAATGCCTCCACATAAATCATCCTATATAAGCGATTAACAGATTCCATGCTTCTAGATCTTTTGGTCTAGTTGGTATCACGATGTACGCCATCACACTCTTTAGTCTTATTTAATTTTTTTTTCTTTTCCTTGCAGCTACGCACTTACCTAGCAGGTTATGTCGTCAACATTTCGACCTCCTCGCGCATGAAACCAAACAAGTAGAGTAGATCAAGCAGCGAGTGGCCGTTGAGTCGCGCGCTGGCTTCCATCTGGACGCGCGGCTTCGCGTTCCATGCCACGCCGAGGCCTGCCGTGCCCAGCATCAGCAGGTCGTTTGCGCCGTCACCTACGGCGACCACCTGTTCTAGGACCACGCCTTCCTTCTTGGCAATCTCTAGGAGCAGCTCCTTCTTGCGATCTTTCCCAACAATCCTCCCCTGGACTTCGCCGGTCAGTCGACCAGCATCATCGACGACCACCTCATTCGCGTACGCGTAGTCAATACCTAGTTGTTGCGCAAGCCAACTGGTAAGAGGTAAGAATCCACCTGATAGCACGGCTGTTTTAATGCCTAGCTTCTTGAAAGCTTTGAGGAGCTGCGGCACGCCGGTAGTTATGTCAAGTACTGGCCGTAGCTGCTCAAAGATGGACGCGGGTAGGCCTTTGAGCAGTGCCACACGTTCCCGAAATGCAGCGTCAAATTCCAGCTCTCCCAGCATGGCACGGTGAGTGATGTTGGCGACCTTGGCGGCAAGATCGGGAGGATCGGTAATGGTGGCAGCGAGTAGATCAATAACCTCTTGGGTAATGAGGGTGCTGTCCATATCAAAAACAACTAACCTCGGGTACCTGCGCCAGAGGGTGTCTTTTTGTAGAGCAATATCGACATTCCATTCCCGCTCGAACCGGTATATCAGCTCGTGCTTGCGAAGGTCATCCAGCGAGAGATAGTCGGAAGACGGAGCTGGGTCAAGAGTCAATTCAACAACCAAGGGGTGTTCAGGGTCATCGAGACAACGGTGGGAGGATGTGGCTTCAGTAGCACCCTGGGGAAGTGGAAAGGTGGACATGAGATGGAGAAAGGAGGTGATGCACATGGGCGATATGTAAGAGCCATAGAGATTGTCAAGCGGCTCGGGCTCGGCAGCGGCGGGTGGCTCGAGAGGAAAGTTCTCGGGGTTGGTGGTTGGAGCGAAGTTGGCGGGGATATCAGAGGTAGAGGACGAAGCAAGGCGCGGAGAAGAGGGTGCATCAGAAGACCGAGAAGGCTTCGTCTTATACATCAGGGTCACAATGATGCGCTTCGATGCGGTCCCCCGAGGGGGGGCACAATTGGGGTGCGAAAAGTCATGACTGAGACCTTCGATAATGCGTGGAGGCGGATCGTCTATCCTCGGGACGCCGTTGAATGGACTGAAGGACTTGGGAGGTGAGATGCGAGCACCCTGTAAATCTTCCACAACGGCGTCAATGCCAAAATGGCTTTCGGGCTGCACCGGGGAGCGATACTGCTGGTGGTCATTGAGAAACGAGCTGCTTCGCATAGAAGACGAGAGTTGAGGTCGGCCTGAACGACCCTGCTTCGAGGGGCTCTCTTTGGTGTCCATACTGACTAAATCGATCTACGGCAATGATACGGTAATGAACAGTAGCGGAATAACACCTCTAGAGGATATGAAGAGTGACCCTATTGTGTACAAGGGCCGAAATAAGATCTCGCAAGCTGACTTCAGCCTTCTCATAGATTATAGGATGGTGATGAAGCGCCGTCGCGGCTGTGGCAGTTACAGAACTCCCCATTGGTGAACCCAAGATGAGTCGTCATGCTAGCTCTTTGCCAAGCCTACCCGCACTGAGTCTAACACGAGGTCGGTAACTAGAAATCCTGCGAGGCTGGAGCGCTCGCATGTGGCTGCTGGGTGGCTTGTGCATTTGTGGAAATGCCAGTACCAGTCATAGTACCCATTCCACTCTCCTCCCCCTCTAAGGTGGTCCATGCATGGTAGCAAAGATGTCGTAGTGAGTGAAAAAGGTTTTCAGTTAAGGCAAGACCATCATTGGTCAAATATTGTCTGCTGCAGCTGCACACTGCAGCTTGAGCTTTGACATGCATGCATAACTCCGGCTCCACTAAGACCTCTATGTATAGTATCTTGTATAGAGACCTGGAGGCGTGCAAGTGTGCCTGGTCGAGCCTTGCCTAGCCTGGATATTTCAACGCCCTAACGTCGGCAATCGGGCGGCTCTGCTGCACGCCATCTTCTCTCAACTTCATACCGACACCCGCCTATTGCGTGCAACTTTGCCTCAACATCACGTCTACTAACGCCATATGCTAACATCGTCCGATAACCGCCTAAGTTTCAGGTTTTTCTTTGGCGCGCCATCAACCACCACGATTGCGACATTTCGGCCGCCCTCCTTACTATTGGATTCCCCATCACGACCGTTGCCCTAGTATGAAGGCCATCACTACGCTTTCCTCCGAGCCGCCTTAACCGGCTCCCGTGCTTGGAAGTCTCTCACGTGCTCCCCTAGCCACAAAAGCGTGCTCATTCAAAACTGATCCCGTCAATGAGAGGCACTTATCTGTGCAGTACATTCGTATGGGTCGCAACTTCTGTCACCGTATCATTGACGGTCAAATGGAGAAGTTGATCCGCTATAGAGCGAGGAATGACCTGCTTGTTGTTTTTTAAGTCATCCTACACCTATCGATCTTATTTTCCAGAAGAGGCGAAGCTGCAACGAGACAGCAACCTCACCAACAGCGCAAAAGTCGAGTCCGAGGACGTGGAGTATTGATCAGGTGCGTGCTCGTCTGATCACGACGTCAGGCGCTCGTAGCGCGAGTATTACAAGGCCCGCCGGTTCAGACCTGCCCGGAACATGCGGTCTCTAGTTTTGGCCAGGTACCCTAGGTCAAGATTGTGTTGGTTTTCATAACCGAGTCAACCTTGCCATATCTCGGGGAGCGCCATTTACCCTGTAAATGTGAGAGAGTGTGTCCGAGAGCGAAGAGCAACAATCTCAACTACTGCCGTTTTGGTCTTGTTGTTTGTGCTTTTGATTTAGTAGAAGGCGCAGTTGCCATAGGATTCACGCTAAATGCACGCGAATGTAGAGTCATATGGACCCATGGTGACGTTTTTCCTCTTTGATGAAGAGTAAGAGGAGATTATTAACTGTACGGAGAAGAACGAAGCAGCTAGTTGATTTAAACAGCTCATATCCGTATATTCGATAAGGTCAACCACAACGAATAGTGTGATAGTACGCAATCGATCTTCGAACTATGAATAGGCTTCCGCAAATGAAAACACAGGAAACCAAACCTAGCAGATTAGAGGTGACGTTCTAAGACTCGCCATTATACAATACAAACCCCGTGTGGCAAACAAAGCCGAGGAAAAGTGGGCTTGCACAGAATATTCCATGACGGTATTTTCATGTCAGAAGGGTATCGGTTGAGCGGGATGCGGCTGAAGAATGTCGCCATTGCCGCCGCATCGACAACAGCACGGCAAAACTGGCGGCAAACTCTCAGTCCAGACTTTCAACACAAAGCCCGTCCATCCAATAAGCAGTCGGGCCTCGCCCGGCTAGCGTAGATGTCGTGATCGTCTTCTAAAATTTCTCGACGTGCTTCCAAGGTTCCAAGCCGATGATACGGGCCTATTCGACAGCGTCACATCGCCAGGCCTGCTATATCATTGGGTTGCTTAGTTCCCCGGTCGTGCTTATTTTTTTTACAGAAGCGGAGCGAATAATGAATTAGATCGGGGGGGAACTGCTATGATGCCTGAGCCCAATTAGTCAGTTGGAGGTTGTTTGAAATACACTTGGTATTACAAACCACGAGTGAAACCAGCCCCAGTCTATCTAGAGGGGAAAGATGTTTAATATAGGTAGCCAGCCGACTGCCTTGACTTCACGTCTCTATACTCGCCTTCCAAATACACTTCCACTTCTAATTAAACCTGAAATACACACATCAAACACTCTAAACTCATCCATATCTCACTACCTCGTAGCTATATGCTCTCGTACTAAACTAAGCCTACTCTATATCCACTTAGATTCACGCCTATAGAGCAGCATACTGTGCCTGTGCCACTAGAACCCATTGACGCAGCCCAACACCTAGGGTAATACCCCTCTTCATTCTCTCTCTAACACACATATTCTTAGCCCAAGGGCGTCACAACACACAGACACACACACACACACACACACAATGGGCTCAAAATCCTCATCGCCTCGTCTAAGCGCCCTGGACACCATGAAGCCCCTCGAGAGCGAGGAGCCCGAGTCCGGCTACGGCTCCGCCACGCCGTCGACGACCTCCTCCACGCCCAGCCTCCCGCAGATCTTCCTCACGAAGCCGCACCTGCGGCACCTGAACGAGCAGATGGAGAAGATGAGCCCGGTGGAGCGCCTGCGGTTCTCGATGCGGCTGTTCCCGAACCTGTACCAGAGCACGGCGTTCGGGCTGACGGGCCTGGTCACCATCGACATGCTCGCCCAGCTCGCGGCCGAGGACCCGTCGCTGCCCGCCGTGGACGCCATCTTTCTGGACACGCTGCACCACTTCCCGGAGACGTACGAGCTCGTGGACCGCGTGCGCGCGCGGTACCCCTCCGTCCGCCTGCACGTGTACCGGCCGGACGGGGCCTCGAGCGCGGCGGAGTTCGCGGAGCGGTACGGGGAGGGCCTGTACGACAGCGCGGCGGAGCTGTACGACTGGGTGGCCAAGGTCGAGCCCCTGCAGCGGGCGTACGCGGAGCTGGGCGTGGCGGCGGTGCTGACGGGGCGGCGGCGGTCGCAGGGCGGGGAGCGCGACCGCATCGGCGTGCTGGAGGTGGACGACGAGCGCGGCGTCGTCAAGATCAACCCGCTGGTCGACTGGTCCTTCGCGCAGGTGCGCGCGTACGTCGACGCCCGCGCCGTGCCGTACAACGCCCTGCTCGACCGCGGCTACAAGTCCGTCGGCGACTGGCACTCCACGTCGCCCGTGGCCGCCGGCGAGGACGAGCGCGCCGGCCGCTGGAAGGGCCAGCAGAAGACCGAGTGCGGCATCCACAACAAGAAGTCCCGCTACGCGCAGTTCCTGATACAACAACAGCAGCAGCAGCTGAAGGAGCAGGGACAGGGGCAAGGGCAGGGGCAGGAGCAAAGAGGGAGCAGCAAGGAGGCTGTTGAGCAGCAGCAGCTTGCTTCGGCGCTGGAGCAGATTGAGAGGGAGCAGAAGGCAGAGGAAATGGAGCGGCAGAATGAGCAACAGCAACGGCTGCAGCAGCGAGAGTTGAGGCAAGACTTTAGCACTGCTCGCTGGGTACCTGTCTTATGATCGGGCCTGCTCTTGCTCCACGCTTCTTCTTTTCTGTCTATCCCCTTTTCCCTCTTGTCCTATTCAGTCCGGCCCACCGGGACTCTCCTTTCATCATGATTTACGATTGCATCTCGGTTTTGCTTTGCTAGCATTTTCGGCGGCGGGGTTAACTAAAAATGGTATGGGAACTTGAATTTGTCGAGTTCCAGAGCTGGGGGAGATGTTACGGCAAGGCGCTTTGGTGTTCATCAAGCATCGTATGGCCGTAGCCTACGATTGTTCAGGTAGTCCTTTGATTTGGGGACTACCTATATTGTCGATAGATAAATATTCTTATTAATATCTAAGAGACGTTAGCACATCACTTGCATTGTCGACACGTGCTGAACTTGTAATACTCTGATAGTGTTGTATATTACAAATTTATCTGTCTCCTTTTTTTGAAAGGGTTCCAGAGCCAGACGTCGCACTCGCCTGGCATGGACGTTTTGGCATTTGTCACTATCAAATAATAAACTCAGAAGTAGGGTATTAATACTCGTAACATGTGAGCTCGGTTGGTATTGAAAGGCGTATTCAACCACCAGGCTGATATGTTGAAAGGTTCGCATATTTTACGACACAAGCAGTGGCAGCAAGTATACAACGCGGGGGGACCCACCCTTGACGATCACTAACCCAGTCACATCTTGACAATTTGTAGATGCGACTTGGAGAACATGCAACATGCGCTATTTACGTCTGGTTTTACGAGCCCAGAAACGCCGCCTACATGCATTACATCCAGAGATATGTAATGCGTTTGTTGGTCTTTGGCCCTCCAGGAAGATCATAATGATTTTTGATTAAAAAAATACCCAAGAACTCCACAACTCATTCTCCCATTCGTGATATCCAACAGGCCACTAATTGATACATCCGTACATCACATAGTACCATTTACAGTGAGTGATTCACCAAGACGCGTTCCGTTCACTTACCACACCCTCAATTATATTCTTAACTGGGCGTTAGAACGAGTCTCGTTCCTTCACTGCTTGATCTCTCTTCTCGTTATTGTAACCTTGTTTCTTCATTCAGACGGGCCCGGAGGAGCATCTGAGTGAGAAGCTGCAGCCTCGAATTCCTGCGGGACAGGTTCATCGCTGCTAGACCCGTGCTGATTCAGCGCAGCCTCTAAACCACTGAATAAATCGGGGCTATTAGCCGCAATTTCCTCTTGCGTCTGTGTTACAGGCTGATCGTCTTGTGAACCAGTCAAATCTGTTACTGAAGTAGGCTGATCAACCGGAGGGAAACTGTCTATAGCTTGAGCAGCTAGAGGTTGCGTAATAGCATCCGTGATATTCATCTGAGCTGTGGGTTCGGTTGGGGGATCTGCTTGTACGGTGGTCTCGGATATATATGAATCTCCGGATAAGGAGGTTATCGGGGCTGAACCTTCGCCTTTGGCATCGGCTTCCTCAACTCCCGCGGTTTCTATCGATGGCTCCAGATTGGTCGCATTGTCTTGAATTTCCCCAACCGCAGGAAGGGAGCCAGTGAGGGGTTGCTCACCAGATTCGATTGGCCGCTCTGCTGGTGAGTGTTGTACATCTGCCATCGCTGCTGAGTTGTCTGTAGTGGTCAAAGGCAAAGTCTCTGCAGAAGCCTCCGTGAATGTGGGGGGATCTGCGTCCGGCATTTCAGCGTCATCATCTGGCTTGCTAATCTCAGTGACCGTCGGTATCATGGTCGGTTCCGATGGCTCTCCCAGTGCACTCCCGCCTAGGGATGGAACATCTCCGGGTGCCGGCTCTGGTGGGTGAAGTGTTGGCCCGGTACTGGACATACTAGGTGAGAGCATAAACTCTTCTCCTTGGGATGGTGAGCCGGGGGTGAGTCCTCTAGGGGACTGTGCAGAAACAACATGCTTGAGGGGACTGCCATCAATATGTGATGCGGGCGGCTGTGGAGCAGAAATATTGGCGGTTACTGAGGGTGGTTGTTCCTGATTTGGTGGCGGATGTGTAGTCCCAGTCACATCCTCATTTCGGTCAAGAGATGGTGTGATATCCATTTGGTCGGACTTGATTTCACTGTCGGCCCGAGACACAGAACCCGTCTCTCCATCAGGACCGTCGCCGTCTTCATCATCATCGTCTCCTTCCTCGCCATCGTCTTCGCCGTCATCGCCTTCGTCACCTTCATCATCATCGGCCATTTCGCTGTCATTATGCTTTGATGCGTCATCGCCTAGTTTTATATCCTGCTGCCCGTTAAAAAGTGATTCAGCGTACGTCGTAAGACTGATACTCACCTCCGCGCCTTCTAGTTTCACACCTTGCATAAGCCCTGTAGCAGTGCCATTGGATGCTTCAGGACGTGCAGCACTGGCCGGTAGAGGTAGCTTCTTTTTCCGGCCCCTACCCGGGCCCTTTGGTTTCCTCTTAGGAGGCGGCGGGCGCCTTCGTACGGGCGTTGCAGATGCTGATACATCACCATGCGTACTTGGGTTGGGCGCCGATACTACCGTGGTCGATATAATTTCTCCATCAACTGGCTGCCCCTCATTAAGAGTTACCTCTTGGGTATACGGGTTTCCGGCGGCATCGATCCGACGAACTGTCGCCTTTGTTATGGTTGGGCCAGGAGCGGCACCAGTAGGTACATCGGACGATAAAGTGACGGTGCCTTTCCTCCTCTTGGCGAGATAAGAAACTGTAGGCCCTTCCGCATTACGGGCGACCTGCTTCCAGATCTTGATTTGAAAGCCCTTGGTGCTAGGATCCTCTTCTTTCTTCTCGGCCTTCTCGGGCACAGCGGGATCGACTTCGGTCTCCTCTTCCTCTACGGGCGCCGGTCGCTTATAGAGTCTACCGGATCGAGCAGCGCGCAGTAGCTCCTGGGTGTGGGTAGGCAATAATTGCGAGTCTTTGGGCATGCCATGGGGAAGTTCGATGGCCCAGATGTCATTCTTGCGAGTGAGGTCAACTGGTGGCGGCGGCGTGATGTTCACCCACTCTTGGCGCCATTGTCGAACGGGCAGGCCTGGTGGTTACAGGAAAGTGATAAGCATTCCGCCTTCTTCTGTCTTTCTAGAAATGATCATAATGTAAACATACCCTCAAAGTCATCGTGTTCGACATACGCACTGCGATTGCCCCGGCGCGTCTGGGTGTTGGGGCGGAACTATGCCACGAAAGGCACTTGTCAGAATGGCAATGACACTGGGTTATCACTGGAGCCTTACATTTGGGGCCATGAGGCCAGTGCGGGTTGGCACAATATCGCCGTATGGAATGCGACGAGAGGTAGGGGGTCGCTGGGCGTAGCTGGCAACCAACAGTCGTGACTGGGTGTCGAGCCGTCCAATTGGGCTTGGTTATTGTGCGACCGCACGTTTTTGGGATGCCTTGCAGAGATAAACAAGGATTTTAGCAAGAACAGGAGCAATCAGATTAGACGTGGTGATGATGACGATGACGCTGTTGTCGCAAATCGGCATGTTCTGGTAAGCTTTTCGCGAGACGCGACGCTTCGGCCCGCATGAAGGAAATACAGTGTGTATGTCGCACATATACAGTACATTTCGCAGCTTATGCTGAGTCCGTGTGAGAATACACACTGTGCACTAGGCTCAGATATCACTTTTACTGTCCGCAGTCACTGTCTGCGACTATAGCTGTCTTTAACCGCCATGATTGTACTCATCAGACATCAGGAGTAATATATCAATCCGTAAGGAGTCGAATCGATCTTCTATACTGCACTGCATCCTTCCTCGATCGTACTATACAGCTCAGGGTCGAGTTCAATGAAGCATTGCCACCCCCTTCCACTCCGGTAGAACGACCTGTGTATTTTGAATTTCCCAGCCATAAGTATGAGCAGTTCCTCGCTCTTCTAAGAGGCCATAGGAATACGCCCACGCTGTCCCGATCTGCCTGGTGTACATTCGTATGTAGTAGTGATAGTATTACAAGGACGGCGGATGAATCTATACCGTCAGTTCCGTCCAGTGGATAGCCTGGCTCAACCTTTCACCGTCACCGTCACCCAACAAGAACTCAGCTTTAGTCCCAGCTGATTTAACGTTAGCAATTGTAATGTATGATAAGAAGAATAACCGCATCCTCACCCCGTGTCCTTTTGCCGCGTAATATCGCCCGATTTCCCGCGCTCTTTGCCCTAGAATTTGCCCATTAGCTTCTCTGCTCTGGGTCCGGTAAAGGTCCAACGCTTACCGACATGCCCCCCTCAACAACGAGCCGGTCGATCTGGTAGAACTGACTGATGACAGTTTGCCGCTGCGAGAGTAATGCCGTTAGCGCAACTGTCCAGCTGCCAACCAACAAAAACCCAATGTTCCTATCCCTGCTCATGGCAACGCACCTTCATAATCTGCAGCTCTTTAAGTCCCTTCTGGATGAGGTCTTGTATTTGCCTCGGGTCCTCCACGTTCATGTTTTCCCGATATGCGTCTTTTGTCCGGCGCTTCGCATACTCGCGGAAGTTGTAGGCTTGGAACTGCTCGCCCTGACGAAGCAGCTGTCGGTACTGGATTGCGCGCAAGGAGTATAGGTCAGCTTTAGACTTCTCCGGAATGAGTATCGCCAGCGTTGATTTGCTGTGGACATGGCGGCTAGGGAGAAGGGGTATGCGCAGCGCGAGAACGACAGATAGGAACAATGTTAACTAACCAGCGACCGGGCCTGCTGCGGCAGGTCGCCCTTGAGGGCGGAGACAATGGACATATCCGATTCTTCCGTCGAGGTCTCTCTGGTAATCAAGTAGACTGAAGAGTGTAGATCGGTTCGAGGGTGAATGGGTATGTCGCACTAGTTTTTTTGGTGGTTTCTTTTCTTTGTTGGCAGCAGTAGAATGAATTATACGGGGATGATGCAACGGATAGCAAAGGTCCGAAGCTCTCTTTTTCTAGAGCTCCCACCAAGCTCGGTCCTAATAGCCACCGGCGCCGAGACCATCGGCCGTGTCGGCGCAACTGCAGGCCAGCGAATCTAGGTAAGTATTGCACTTATAACCCCACTGATAATAATAATGATACCATGCTACTTCTCTTTATATCCCAGTAGACAGTTGTTCAGTTACTGATGAACATTCGGGTTGATCGGACCCTATTCTACATAGACAAAAGGGGAATGCGTGTATAGCAACACCTAATTATACTTTCGCTCAAGCTCTGGGTGCGAGGGTGCTCGGCTGCCAAACTGCCCATAAAATATCTGTTACTTTGAATCGTTAGGTCCCTTAACATACGATGCACGTGTTTCTAAATCAGATGAACCTCTCAGGCTTGATGATGACGACTTCGATAGGCACGCAAGATAGTAACAATCCGTCAACAGTAAATTGTGCCAATCTCACGATATACTCGCTTCCGTCTTCTGCTGCCACTCAACTACGGCGTTATGTAAACTGATGATATGCTCCTCAATCTTCCTAGCCCGATATCTCGTCTCATCCTCGGGGTCAAATTCGAGCTGGTCCTCGTCACTTATCTCATGCCGCGTCCTCTCTCTTTCTTGAAGGTGTACATCGTCCCGATGCCGCTGAAAGTTCGTATCGAAGCAGTGCGAGGTACAGAAAATAGACGCCTGTCCCAAGTCCTCCACGCACTCTCGACAGAACACCGCCGTAGGCTCATCAGTTTCCATTTCCACTCCTAGGTCTAGACTGGTGCACTCCGCGCCCGACGAACACTCGTGTGATGCCTTAGCATGCAAGTCCTAAATAGCATGGGGTCAGGATCTAGCTCCAATTCGAGAGCACAAGAGAACTCACGTAGCCTTCGTCGTGACATATTTCTGAGCAGAACAACGTCGCTTCACGTAGTCCGTTGTACTGTTCAGCCAGTATTTGGCACAGCGGGCATGCCAAAAACTTCTGCGCGTCTACAGCCTTGGTGCACACCGAACATGGCGGCAGGTTATCCTGTGTGTCCGGGGACATGGCAGCTCGGGCCCTCTCTTGCCGCATCTGATCTCTCTTGGCCTTATCGAGCTCGTGAGCCGCCTTGGCTCGCCGGAGCTCTTCAAGTTTCTTCTGTAGCCTTTGTTTCTGATCCAACTCCCCTTTGGCCCATTGGCGGTCGTGGAGCATCGCACTAATCACATCCGCCACCGGCACGCCCTTCTCAATCATATCTATGTATTTCTGCGACCTGGCAGTGCCGGCTGGATCACGCTCGGGCTGGAACAGTGTGTCGATATACGCATGAGCCCGCGCCGCCGGAGACTGGGCGGTCTTAAGTTTCTCGAGGAAGTTGCTGAAATCTTTCTCGTGTAGTTCTACATCCTTGCCCAGGCACTCCCTGATCTCGGAACCCAGTTGGTCAGTAGGAATGGTTCTGTCATTCAACTTTTGTTGTAGTGTTCGTGCTTCTACGGGTGATTTAGTCGCTGAATAAAGGTTAAGATTCCTGACTTTGTCTCGGAACCATTCCTTCTTTTCGTCGATTATGCGCTGCTCAATAGTCTTGAAGTCGACTTCGTGTTGACGGGCCTTGGCGAATAAGGCATCCAGCTCCTGGAGAAATGCCCTTCGCCCTGAGAACCATTCTTTAGTGGCGGAGTTGAGGTACCGATCTCTCATGCGATTAAGGAGGCGCGTCCAACACTCGGGACATTCGGCTGCATGATTTTTGCTGTGTTCTTGAATGCAAGACTCCTTAATAACGTCTAGATCCTGGGCACACAGCAGGCGCTCTTTTTGAAGAGTCAAAAGTTCATCCCAAGGCTCCAACATCTCGGAGGGGCAGACTCGCAATGAGCCAGGCTGGGCCTTGCGATCCTGTGCCACACCCTTCAACACGATCACAAGTTCTCAAACTTTCTAGGGAATTTTGCCGAGAAAAATCGAGTGATTTTAGAAAATACCCTTGGCTGGTAGCGTCTTTGATGAGACTCTTGAGATGAATAAGAGGCTAACTCCTTAGAAATGTAACCTTAGGTGTCTTCAGAACAACAACAGTGTTGAAGACTCTTCAGCCACGAGGTGAAATAACCTTTCGCAGCGTCGTGAATATGAATCAAATGACTGCAAACAACTAGATCGCAATAAATGTTGATGACACTAAAGTGCTTGAAATTTACCAAGGTCAAAGAATGGTATAAATAGTATGAACTTGACTTCGAGGTTCATTGTAGGAGCGCGCAACGCCCCGTACTTTAGGCGGTAAAATGCATTAAACGAGGGGCCCAACCTTTTCCTTTTCCATTGCCATTCTCATTCTCTTTCAACGAGGGAGCATTTAGCTTGTTATCCCCATAATACATTTATTACGGATATCTAGCGCCTTCACCACAACTTCACAGTCCCCATACTACCTTTCGAGTCTCATCATCTAAATATTACATCATGGTAATCCCAAACCCCAAACCCTAAAGCATCTTTCGTATCTCATAAACCCCAGTGCTAACCGGCGTAGGCCGACAAACTCCGCACGCAACAAGAGCTCGAGCGCCTGCAGGCCAAGTACATTGGGACGGGGCATCCGGACACGACGTCGTGGGAGTGGCGGACGAACATCGCGCGGGACACGTACTCGAGCCTCGTCGGGCACCCGCCGCAACTCGCCTACATATCCCTTGCGCAGAACGAGCCCGCCGCCAAGGTCCGCGCCCTCCTCATCCGCAAGATGATCCAGCCGTTTGGTCCGCCGCCTCCGCGGGAGGGGGAGGAGCCTGTGATGCAGAACGGTGGCCGACATGGCGCCTCTTGATTCTCTTTATTCTATGCTCCGTGGATGTAGGCCCATCCTTGGAGACGACGGGACTGAATTACTGGCATAGCACAAAGTGACACGCGGAACTTTTATTCATTCAAGGGGCATTTGACTGAGAGCTACTTGCCGGATTCATTCAGCGTCGCAGCTCATTACGCATATGGTCTCGTCAGCTATATCCCGGTGCTAGGTCAGCAATCGCTCCAGGTACAACACCTAGCTCAAACGCGCAACCACCTCTTCAGCTCTAGCAATAATACACGAAGCACTGCCGGCAATTACAATTTAATCCTCCTCTTCTTCATCCGTTGCGCCATTTGCGGCCCGGGCCCGCGCCGCCCTTCGCACGCCTAGGCTCTTCTCCAGCTTCTTATCGAAGTCATCCGGAGGGTCGCGCCAGACTTCGCTCACAACCTGGGCTATGTTCTCCGGTTTCACCTCGACCTTGCCTCGAGGCCCAACACACCATGTAACCGTATCCTCGTCTCCTTCGACCCTCTCGACCACTTTGTCGAGGTACCCTTGTCGGACGAGCTTCTGCAGGACGTTCTCCGTCTTGTCCATGGGGAGATTTTGGCTCGCGTTCAGACGCGTCAGATAGCGTCTAAGTTTCATGTCGCTCAGCTCGCCGCCGGACAATGTGATGAGCGAGATGATGATCGTGTAGAAGGCAACATATGCGGCTTCTTCAGCGGTACTAGGTATACGCGAGGGGCCGATGAGGGATTGTGTTCTATAGTTCTTGGGCAGGGTGGATACAAGGATATACTGTCGGGACGAGGCTGACGTCTGCGAGACAGCTCTTCTCGCGGCTTCTAGGTGAAGGTTGAAGGCCAGTCAGCATGACAGACAAAATCTAACAGTGCGGATGCTGCAAAACCGTAAACCACGAGTATCGGGCTCGTTCTTACTTTGCTTTTCTTTTAATGTCCGCTTCTCTCTAACGGGCAATTCAGCCATCTCCATGCCAAAGACGCTATGTAGTTGCTCCTGTGCGGCGTCGAACACGCGCCTAAAAGACCTTGCATGGTTCCCCAAGACTATCGTAGCGACATGTGAGCGGAGGAAGAACCCAGAGTTTACAGCTCCTGGAAATAGAGGGCTTTTCGATACCTTTGTCCCGTATGCCATCGCGTTTAATCGGGATTCTAGCGTACTCGCAGGCCAATGCATAGCGAACGAGCTTCTTCACAAGTTGGTCGTCGGAAGTGCTGTCAACACCGGCGGGCCTATCCATATCGACGTCTTGCTCATCGTCGTCTTCAGATGGATCAGAGGCATCATCAGATTCTGGGGCACGCCTGGATTGTCGTCGGCGGGCGTGGTCGTCTTGGTCATGGTTGCTAGTGCGCTTTCGTCTCTGGGTCTGGGGTGCCATGGCACCAACTGAAGGCTTAAGGTGTGCAGGATCGTAAAGTGCTCGCTGCGGGTTGTGTCGGAAGATTTGTAGAGAAAGAACAATTAAAAGAATTTAGCTGCTGCTCGATGTTGAATTACTATTATTACTGCTAAAGACGTCGATCGTCGTATGTTAGTATGCAGCTACTTTTTCGTGGTTCTGTCCAGCCTCGATAATGTTGATGATGAGGGGAGTATAGGTACCTCTTAGATAGGTTTTACCATCCCGAATCGGAATGGGAATTTCGCCTGAGCCATGCCGCTTTTAGCCTGAGTCCAGTCCGGGCAAGACCCGCTTTTATATAAACTAAAGCAAACGAACTTGTATAACTTTCAATACCACGTCCAATTATCGTAAAACGTGTTATAGCCAACTAGATAGGTAGTCTTTACATGCCATACCAGATAAGGCATTCTTACCATGCTAGCAGGATACTTGATCGAGCCATGGAAAAAGAGCAATAATGCCTGAAAACCTGCTGAAGGGAGGGACCATCTCTAATCGCCCCCATCATGTCCTAACACATGCACCATCGCAACCGTGCAGCTAACTGCACCAACAGCTTGTTTCATTCGTCTGGCGCAACGTTCGTCCTGCACTGTCCGTCCTGCACCCTCGCATGCCTAGTTTACGGAGCCGAACCGGTGCAAAAGCGGCGAGGCCGCTAAGCCTAATCTATTGCACTCTTGGCATCTGGTAAAACTCATTCGGGTTAGAATCTAAGAATAAATGTCTCGGTACCTCCATTAAGCAAACGCGTCTTGTGGTCGCGTCCTGTCGGGAAGCTCTAACCCGACATGGGCTAAACTGTCTAACCTTAGATAAGATAACAGAAAATTACAAGCTTCAGTAGTCACTATACGCAGTATCGAATCTCTATTCCTACTTCCACGCCATGCGATAAGATTTATATCGGGGAATGAATAGTTTGCATCAATATAGCGCGAATCCATAGTTTCCTTCATGATCGCGAGAGGCGCACCAGTTGGCGCTGTCTGCCTCAGATGCCGTCTACGACTCCTTCACCAATTGACACCCATCCGATCCGTTACGAGCGACGCCACTGCTACCCATCATGTCCATGACCGAGGCGACGGCGACGGCGATGGTGCTAACCAGGACCGAACGCATAGATCCAAGGGTAAGCTACGAACTAAGCGGCTTGACCTACGTAAAAAGCATTTGTCCGGCAATAGAGTCCTAAACGAAGCCTCTGCAAGTCTGGGCGCCGCCATGCTAGGCAAGCCCGCCTATGCGATTGTCATGAGAGATGGCGGCGTCGTGCAGAGGAATCAAGCCGAGTTGCCATCTGATGCCGGGGAGCATACCTCCCAACATCTGGCCGCTAAAATCGAAGCCCTTATTGAAAGCCAACGCGAACCTTTGACTCTTACGGAAGTGCGATCCAACATTGACGATCTGCGGCCCCAGTTAGAAAGGACATTGTCAGAGAAAGACTTCAGGAGGCTTCAGCACCTGTTAACGGAGGGTTTTCTGAGCAAGCAGTTACAAGACTATATCAATTGGCATAAGGCCAACACCAAGCGCAAGTCCAAGGAGAAGACTGCCGATGAGTCCTCTCATCCTCTGTTTCCTTGGATCCAAGACATGAGCCCCTGGGCACCTTTAGGGACCCAGCCCGGCATCGTCGACAGCGTCGACCCTACCTTGCAAGGCTATTTATCAGATACTGCCCCTGTCAAAGAGAGGCTTGCCGTCCGCCTAATGCGAGAATGTTGGGATTTGTCCATCGTCGAGCTGGCAACCCAACTCGGCGAGACCCATGTCCAACTCCGCGACTTTGAATTTGCCCTGCTAATGCGTAAGTTTTATTATGTTTGGCTCTAAGGGTAGAGTTAGTGGTATGCTAACGAATCAAATTGGTCTGTAGGTGGTACTCAGCGCTTTATGAATACTTTAGGCAAGGGCTGGCTCGAACCTGGTGAGAAGATTGAGGCATTCCGTAATGAAAAGACACTTCGGCTGGTCACCACCAGGCCAAAAGTCGATTCACTTCTCAAGGACCTCAACGAGACTTTAAAATGTGTTACGACAATGACATTCCCCATAAATCTCATTGGCTGGGAAGCGCTTGACGACACTATTTTGGAAGAAGTCGGCCGAATCACCAACACCCACGTCAGAAAAAGTCATACTCTAAGAAGGGTCAGTTGTAGGATTCATTTCATTTCGAGCTTCGATATACTAACTCTGCATTGGAATAGCTACATGTGACCTGGATTGAACTAAAAGCGCGAGCCAATCGTGGGCTCACATTCGTCGAAGACATGAGCCATGTCGTCTTTCGTCTTCTACTTACTGCTTCCGGGTCTCAACAAACCACCACAGCTCTACTTTCGCCCGCATTGACACGAGATTCAGGCGGTCGGCTTATCATAGATGTTACAAGTAAAGAAAAACTTACCTGGAAAGACAGACTGGCACAATGGGCTCGTTATGTGCTTCCACTAACCCCACAAGGAAGCGCCGCCACTGCAGAGCTCCCGATCAAGACACTCGAGCTGCCCTTTGAGCCTTTGGGGCACATTTCAGAAACCAAGTCCCCCTTCCCTCCCGTCAGATGGTCCAAAGTTCCCTGTACTTCCACAATCGCCCATTTTGGCCAAGTGTTGCATCCATATCAGTCGACAAACCCGACGCCACCCCTTTCAGATCTACTGGCGTGCAGCAACAAACACATATTCTCTCCTACAACACCACATCCTCTCCATCTCTCAAACTTCGAGGCGAACAGTTACAATGGCAGTCCCCTGCTCGTCCCTACGAAATCCACGCTCGTCCTACGTTTCTGGCCGTCCCCAAGCTCGAACCCCATATCGACGCCGAGGCCAGGGGGGACAGAGCAGTCCCAAAAGGCATCGAGCCGTGCGGCAGATGCGCCTCAGGCACCCATCCTCGAGTTCCGGCTCGCCACATCCGACCGCGAGGTAGAGGGAATCGAGAGCGTGCGAGCCATCACGCGTACCCACCACACAGACGTGATGCTACCCTCATCACTTGTTGACCTCCGCTTCACACAGACGCAATATGAGACGCTCGAGGCGCACAACCGCGCGGCACTGGCCGCGTGGCAGCCGGCTGCAGACTTCCTCAAGCACGCACGCCTCGATCTCGCGATGGGCAAGCTGGAGATGCCACCTCGCCAGCGGTTTCCGATTCCTCGGCGCTTGGTCAACACTGGCCCCTCTTCCACCGTCTCTTCCTCCGATTCGCCGCCGCCATCGTCGCCCACCTCTCCCGTAAACCCCACCACCACTCAAGACAACGACAATAGCACAGCAAACTACAGCGAACTGCAGGAAACAGTCGAGGAGGACGTCATAAGCGTATCCTACGAATTCGTAGGCCTGGAACTGCACCGCTCCGCCACGCTGCCGTACGAGGGCCACAAGCTAACATACACCTCAATTGAGGCAGGGCAGGGCGGTGGCCGGCGCGCTGAGGTTACTCTCGAACCCGTAAGGCCGGCGGACTCCACGCCGCCGCCGAGCGCATTAGTCACGGATGGGATAGACCAAAATAAGTTGCAAGAAGACTTTTTAGTGTGCTGTTCTCGCTTTGCAGCCAACCGCTCTCTATGGTCTGGTTTTGTTGTGGATAAACACAGGTTCTGAGTCTTGACCTGCATAAAAATAGATAGTAATGCCTAGGTCTGTACAGTAGAATGTATCTCATGCAATATAGCACAATTTGACATATTCTTAGTCGGCCCATAATACCGCATAGCTTTGGGTCATATATATAGATGAGGTACGACAACAAAAAGACATGCAAATTACGTACTTTGAGTCAATAACACAGTAGACAAGCTGGGCTTCCTACCATTTACGTTCTACGTGTGTAAGACGAAACTGTGGGCAATGCATAACCATAACACTGTCAATGAAGGAACTGCCAAAGAAGATAAACCGCAGTCTACAACTCTATTTTGCTAGAAGCACATGGACGAGAGAAGGTATCGATAGTCCCTTATCTCGTCTCCACATTCCAGACCGATATCAACAAATCGTGTCAGTAAGATTTCGTATCAAAACGTCCCGATATCATATCCCATTCATCACGTTTGTGTGTCAACTCCGACCCCCAGTATCGTGGGTAATTTACTTCTTCTTGGCAGCAGACTTGGTCTCCTTACCCTTGGTCTTGGTGTCCTTCTCAACCGACTTGATGACACCGACAGCGACGGTCTGACGCATGTCACGGACGGCGAAACGGCCCAGAGGAGGGTAGTCAGTGAAAGCCTCAACGCACATAGGCTTGGAGGGAACCATCTTGACGATAGCAGCATCACCAGACTTAACAAACTTAGGGCTGGCTTCGACACTCTTACCAGTACGGCGGTCGATCTTCTCGAGCAGCTCAGAGAACTTGCAAGCGATATGGGCGGTGTGGCAGTCAAGGACAGGGGCGTAACCAGCACCAACCTGACCGGGGTGGTTGAGAACGATGACTTGAGCATTGAAAGACTCAGCACCGAAGGGAGGGTCATTCTTGCTGTCACCAGCAACGTTGCCACGACGAATATCCTTGACAGAGACGTTCTTCACGTTGAAACCAACGTTGTCACCAGGCTTGCCCTCAGAAAGCTGCTCGTGGTGCATCTCCACGGACTTGACTTCGGTGGTGACCTGGGCAGGAGCGAAGGTGACGACCATACCGGGCTTGAGGATACCAGTCTCGATACGGCCGACAGGGACCGTTCCGATACCGCCGATCTTGTAGACATCCTGCAGAGGGAGACGCAGGGGCTTGTCGTCAGGTCGCTTGGGCTGCTCAATAGCATCGATGGCATCGAGGAGAGTCTTGCCAGTAACCTTAGCGCCCTTGGGGGTCTCCTTCTCCCAGCCCTTGTACCAGGGAGCGTTCTTGGTGACCTCAAGCATGTTGTCACCGTTGAAACCAGAGATGGGGACGAAGGCGACGTGCTTGGGGTTGAAGCCGACCTTCTTAATGAAGGACGATGTCTCCTTAACAATCTCTTGGTAACGCGCTTCAGACCACTTCGCGGTGTCCATCTTGTTGATGGCGACGATGAGTTGCTTAACACCGAGAGTGAAGGCAAGCAGAGCGTGCTCACGGGTCTGGCCATCCTTGGAGATACCAGCCTCGAACTCACCAGTACCAGCAGCAATGATGAGAATAGCGCAGTCAGCTTGCGAGGTACCAGTAATCATGTTCTTGATGAAGTCACGATGGCCGGGGGCGTCTGTAGCATGTGAGTAAGTATTCGGGCAAAATAACTGCTGTTGACTGCAGGGTATGACATACCGATGACAGTGACATAGTACTTGGGGGTCTCGAACTTCCAAAGAGCAATATCGATGGTGATACCACGCTCACGCTCGGCCTTTAGCTTGTCCAAAACCCAGGCATACTTGAAGGAACCCTTGCCGAGCTCAGCAGCTTCCTATTGGTGGAGGTCAGCGAGTTTGTCTCAGCAGACACGATATGAGGCGCTAGAAGCAAGTGTATAGAAACTTGTTATATGAACCACACATGATGGTTTGTAGCGCGAAACCAGTAATTTGATTGTTGTGTCCACGGACGTGATTGCCAAGTGGTCCATGCAAATGTCCAAAATGCCAGGGCGGGGTAATGAAAATTTGTGCCCCTCGGTGGGGTTCTTCGATATTTGGTAGGACGATTGAGGGGCACGTGTATGTGATGGAAGGGAGAAAGACGAAAATAAAATAAAATAAAAAGGAAAAAACTGAAGACATGAAAATGGATAAATTGGATATATTCAAAGACTGACCTTCTCGAACTTCTCGATGGTTCGCTTGTCAATACCACCGCATTGGTAGATCAGATGACCGGTAGTGGTGGACTTGCCACTGTCGACGTCTACAGTTATGCTATGTCAGAGATGCACGCGCCTGTGAGGTTGCGACGAGAACATGGAATAAAACTTACGGCCGATGACGACGACATTGAGATGAGGCTTCTTGTCAGACATACTGCCGGTTGTATATGGATTCTTTGATGGGTGAGAGGGCGTATAGAGATTGGGGAGTGAGGCTGCGTAGGCAGGTAAAACAACCCCAGTTAGCTTAAGATCTTTTTCTCTGCGGATGGAGAGATGGTGGGATGCGCGCAAGGGAAGATGGAAAGTGATGTTTCTCAGAAGTTGAAGAGATAGTGGTCTTGGGGGTGATGGAAGGGAGGGAGATGGGAAATGCTCACGTTTGCCAGATGTTAATGCTTGATTAACGGTATAGTGACGAGGAATCAAAAGGGAGATCAAGAAGAAGGGCAGCGGATGGGTGGCAGAGGTTTTTATTCTGACGAAAGGTGGCGCGCTCACTCCTGCCTGCTATTGTGTTGCGGGGGCATCTGCCCCTCCAACCCCTCCTTCCATTCTGTCAATGCACAACTTAAAAAATTATTTTTTCGTTTCCACTTCCTGTTCTCCCCACATTCACCGCCTTCTAGATGTGTAAGTAGGCTTGATTTTGCCACTTCGACCAGATCCACTCTAGTTATTAGCCACCTATCGATCGGCACTCTCTAAGGTTAGCCTTTCTATTTTCTGTACAGGTATGAGAACGCCAAGAGCGCTGCTTGCGCACCTTTACTATTGATGGCACCTATTGCACAATGGCTAGCCTGAACATTATTAACTAGTTTTCGGCCTTTGTATGATAATATTGTATAGCTACCAAGGCCCTCAACGTCTATTGACCACATGTTGCTTCACTGAGTTTAGCCAAAATATCCCAATTGATCTCGATTGCGACTGAGGTGGCTGAGCATTGTTCAGTCTATAGTTAGTACCCAAGATATGCCCTTCCTCGGCCGTGTTTCACAATATATGTCGCTCTCGGCCTGACTCACGTCCGTCGCGACACCTTCAGGCCAGCTTCCCCCTTCTCCTCTTGATGCCTAACCCTAACAGTTGTTATCAGCCAAGCGGCGGCTAACAAAAATTGTCACAAAGTTTCTATAATAATGTATGTATGTATGGAATGCAAATATGCTATTGGCCACTGCTTGTCAACCAAGTTCCTACATTCATAGGGTGTCTAACAACCTCTGGCCTCCTCCACAAAGTTTACTGGCGCATCTACACGTCACGCGCCATGCCACTTTGCGAATTGGGCCGGGCACCGGAGAGGTGAGCCATCGGGCAGAGTCAACGACACGCTCCGCTAAAATCTGGGTGCCACTAGGTTCGTTCCTGGCAGGGATCTATATCTCCACTGGGTGTTGTACTGCATAGTAGAAATTGAGCAGCTCTCGTTCGTAGCCGGCCTAGCCTCAGCTAATTACTTTTAGTTGTCTATCTCTTACTTGCCTATAGTACGGTCTGCGCGTCGTATTTATGGTACGGTACTTACTAATACAGGCATGTATACTCTTGCGAGCCGAAGACAGCATATCTAGGCCAAAATAGAAGCCGCCGTCTATCTTCCACCCTTCTTCTATCCACCACTTTTCCTGTTCACATAGTCATGAAGCATATTCACTACTTCTTCCTTCGCACAAATTTGCGCGAAAGACAAAACCGTTCTTGCCTCATCTTTCGCAGTCTCGGATCCGCGCCAGCTTCCTAAAGGGCCTTGACCATTGGCGTGTGAGCTGTGCTCACCAGCGAGGAACAACGGAATTCGTTCACCATGGTCTCGATGCTCAACGTTGACTCGTCCGGTCGCTAGGAGTAGTGGTACAGCCCGGGTGAGGTATTGGAAACTGCCTAGTTCAGAGGGGTCCAGCCGTTGATATCCACATCGTCGACCTAGGCCAACCGTACTCGATCAGCTTCTGAAGAGCGTCTACATGCCCATATTGTTATGCCCAGGATCTCGCATTCTATCTCTGGCGGTCAACACTTGCCTCGTCCACCTTACTGCTTTGAAGAAGGACTATAAGTGCTGCGATCATTCCCTCCTCTACAGCCCGCGAGAGAGAGTTAACTTCCCTGGCTTTCTTTTAACTTAGCATCGATTTCTCTCATCCATAGTAGTTTCTTCACTGGTCTCTCCTCTCGTTTCCAGCGGTCCAGTGCAATGCGGTATTGCCGTTACCGCTACAATGATTGACGCCGACGCCAAATTGCCTTGTCAGCTTTGCCAAAATACGCCTACTACACTGTTGGACAGTTGTTCCCTCAAGGTCTAATTCAGATTAAAATAGACTGCTGGAGCTATGGGGCCAAGATCGGCAATATCCTTCGCTATGGCTGTCTTACTAGAAAAACAGAACCGTAAATAGTTATGGCAGCTTTGAGTACCTTCGTAGAGAAGTGTATTTGTTGTTACTTGGAGCTGTTGTGAGGCCTGAACTTCGTAGTTACGGAAGTGTCGGGTCAAATTTAACGTTGCGTAGCTCAGAGAGATGACGTTCTCATCCCATTCCAAACCCCCAAAAGTATATTTGTGTGACGATGCGATGGACACCAATGCCTCTAAATTGGTGTCACTCTCAACCTCGATCCGGTCGTGTAATTTTTATTTCGACTCTTCTAGTAACACATATTCGATGCAGGCCGTCGCCATCTCAAGAGCGCAGCTCTCTGCTTTAACTTGTGACAGCAGCTAAGATGCATCACATGTCGTGTCGGCGTCTAGGAGAAAGTTTTTGGCTGACCGGTGCACCAGCAGGACCTTCAAATCTGTGATCCTTACAAGTGGCCCGAGCACGCCTTGTAGGGAACTGTCATGTCGCGCTATTTGTCCTCCATGACCGCAGCTGAAGATTGGTGCGATTCTATTGTGAAGACATTGTTCACTCAGTCCAGCAGTAGAGGTCTTGAGCTTTGCTAGTATGGGCTTCATTAGTTGTACGACCGTATACTTGTTAGCAAATGCAATGGTTGATAATAATCGGGAGTGAATTTTCTCGAGGTCTGACGGCGTTTTGTCAACACTCTAGTTAACATCCTTCGTCAATGCGAACAGGCTATCTTTGAAACGATACAAATACCATATGCAACCAAAGGAATGTTCCGTCAGACTTGGAAAACAAGTGTTGCGAGAGAGAATCTTCTTCAACCCCCAATAAGCCATACTTTGGCGAGATCTCCTTGATTCCCTCATCAACGCACTTCCAGAGATCTCGATTGTAACCAGACTGTTGCTCGTGGACACTAGTTGAGATGTCGCAGCTCGTACAACCTACGCACGTGACGTATCATAGAGTCATGATGCTGGAGCAACTGGAAGATAAGACTAGAGAGAATTGATATGGCATCTCTCTGTTTATGAATCTTGTCGTCACAAAAGTAAATGATAACATCCCCAGGTACACTAGCACTTCGCATATTTTGAAAATGCTCGCCATGAGACCAGATAATCATAAATTTGCCGCATCCAGATATTCCTACAAGCTCCCGCTTTGTTAAGCCATAGCTCAAACCGGTGCTCTGCCAAGATCCTGTCACGGAGTTTGATCACAGAATGGATAAATGACCATTAGCCGTTGGGATTTAGGTAGGGAATAGGTGTTCAGGGCTTAGTTCTATTGATTCTTGGCTATCTCTAACTTTCAAAGAGGGCTGCAAGGCCCTATTGTATACATAGAAGGTTCGATATGGCCACCCTAGGGGGTATTGACACAAATACACCTAACAAGCCCATTGGCAAGTGCCTTTCGTTGGCTCGGGCAGTCGGTATTGATAGTCCGCTATGTCGAACTGTCCAAACTGTGTTATGTAAAGCTTGTCTCTATTAGACAACCCTATAGGTACAGCCAGCCCAGATCTCTATCTTCAAGGGCGTGCTTTTATTACATGCTTCAGCCTCTTGAGACCTTTGGTAGGGCTGCTAGTCATTTCATAGAGTAAATGCATCGTCGATCTCTTATTGCTTAGCAAGCAACCCTCTTTGGAGAAGAACTCCAGTGGACTTGGCACGATTAACCTATTGGTCATTTAGAAATAGGTCACGATACCCTGAAAGTATCACCTCTAGAGGAACGAGATAATTAGTGGTAATTATAGGGTGCAATAAGTAATTGGTGGACAACGACTTAGGGGTCATTAGTAAAGGTCAACAAACACTTGCAAAGCCCAGCCTATAAACCGTTTACTCTTCCTAAAGTTTGGTTTACATGGTATTGGGGCTATCATATCTATGTTGGCGTGGCCATCGTAGGAGATGTCAGGAAAGTCTGTGTTAGGTTAGGACATAGCGCTAAACTTCCAAAAAGTGTGTTCAAATCCACGACAGGTGAGAACCCAAGGCAATAGACGAGGGGGTCACAGTTATATACATATTATACTGACTTAGTCTTCGCCGAGGTGGGTTGTTATGATTACCGAAAATCAATAGCCTGCTTCACCACCGAGCCCAAAGGACAAGTTGACTGATCGGGGCGATTGCTCAGTTAAGCATCTTAGATACAGCTAGCTATAACCATTACTAGCCTATTACATTCCTTCATAGTCCTTCTCTCCAACTTCGGAGCCGGTCCTCCCCCGGCTTTCGGCTAGCTTATGAAGGATTATTCACAGGTAGTCTCTCTGACACATAGTAAAGCTGTTGTCACCAAAACTCCTAAAACACGAGTCCAGTACGAACTTGTGACTTCTCACTATGCTAGAGACGGTCGCGATCTTTCAAAACTCCACAGGCTAGCCTGACTTAATCACTTAGCTAATAGAGACAAAATTGACTAATCGAAAACGATCAGTTTATTAAGCAACGCTTATGCAACCAGTTGTATTAACTACCAGCCGGTTATATCGTTGGCTGTCCGTTATCTATTATTCAGCACAAAGCCTAGACTCTTCTGAAATTGCCAGTTTGGTTAAATTCGAGTTGACTTAGATCCACGACTTCGAGGAATGAAAGCCCTCTTTGCGGTTGGCAAACTCAAGTCAGGTGGGTCGCCGGCCGCCGGGTCACGGCGATGGGTCAGGAGTTCTCGGCCGTGGCTTGGCAGGTTCTCAGCACGCCACAAAACGAGACGAACAGGTGGACCCTCGATTTATCTAATACACAAACTCAAGTTACTGTTGACTTGAGATCAATAATAAACAAGCACTACACCTTTTTTTGTCTTCCGCGCTATTCCACCAGGTTTCCCCCCGCACTTTTCCCCTGCCTACATGACCTTGGCCTATTTATAGGTATCTAAGTAAAGGTACTCCGTATAGAATCAACATAATCGAGAAAATAACACCTGAACCTCGGACAAGTGAACACCTGTGTTTCTGTCTACTATCTGAACATCAGTTCCCAATTCCAAGTCCCCAGCACGCATAAATCGCAACCTGTGATATCAATTGGTCTCCACACATAGGGAGTGAGTGGGCAACCGGATATTCGATATAGGAGGTCTAGGGCCGCAACGCCCGCGCGAGACGCCCTCGGCCCGCCGCCCGCTTGATGGCCAAACCACGACCGTTGCCGCCATCGTTAGCGAGGCCAGGCCCCAACAGCACCGCCCACGACTACGACACGACCACCAGCGCTGCGTTCGAGCCCCCCGCCGCCGTCGCCGTCTCCCTTCTCCAGCCGCGGGTGGCCGTCGCCCTCGGCATCCCGACACGCTGGCACCGCACCCTCTCCATATGCCGCCTGTTATCCGTCGTGCCCTGCGCCTGGTGGGGACTACGCCTCGCCCTCCGATTCCTCGTCGCACAGGTGCTGCTGCAACGGTTGAACCGCGATGAGCCGGACGGGGAGGCTTCGCTGGTGGTCACCGAGACTCTGCTCTCGGGACTCTGGGTATGACCTCGGTCTCCTCTCTTCCCTGTTCCTCCTCCGCCTATCTGCCCACGGATAGACAGTCAGACAGACAGACATACATACGTATATACATACATACATACACAAGAATGGCAGAGGCAAACAAACACCGACGGCCGTCAACCACCTAACTAACTCATGTGCGTGCTCGCAGTGCCTCGCGTCCGCCTACCTCGCCTTCTTCTTCACAGACTGTCTGATGTCGCGGTGGCTGATCAACTACACGCCCCAGGCGACGGTGATACGGCTGTTGACCATCAGCTGCGTGTTCGCGTACCTGACGTCGTGGATCGTGTACGTGACCGGCGGGGCGACGGACCCGCGGCTGCTGCTGCCGGCCTGGATCGGCATCGCGACGATCCTGACGACGTGCTACCACTACACGCAGCGCAAGATCCGGATCCGCAAGGAGACCTTTGCTAGCATGAGCGTCTTCTCCATCGCCAGCTTCATCAGCATGATCGCACTGCTGGTACACTCCAACGTCACCGGCGCCTTTCCCCATGAGCACGTGCCCCTTGTTGACATTGCGAGGAAGGCGGGAGAAGTGGCTGGGCGGATTGTCGTCAAGGTGTTGGGTGTCACTAGAGATGGTCCTGAGAGATAAAGGGCCGACAATGGTTATAGCTTGTTTGACTGCATTTATTCGACTAGACTTTGTCTTTGGTGACTAACAGCGAATATCCCTGGGGCGCATATTTGGTTCTACAACTATACATAAGCGATCGGCGTCAGGTTGGTCCGGGGTTTCTAGGTGTCGCGGGGGAGCTCAGTGTCTTTTGGGTTTTACCGTGACGCAACTTCACATGTGTCTCAGGGTCGTTCTATTTAGAGGTCTGCAAATTTGAGCTAGGGCACGATAATGGTCCTTGGTTCCGGTTCTTGGCCGAGGAATTGATATATCATCGCACTCTAAGTGAACCTTAACTATTATGTGTGTATGCGCATGTTCAGGTGCCAACCGCGACAGTCCCAGCGTTGGATTTGTCTGATGATAGGCTCCGAAATGACGAAGTCTTTTAGAAGGATTCTAGATTATCATCTATCCAGCATACCTATATGGGTAATTATAAATTAGGTAGAATTCTATACTAGGCTTCTTGCTTTAACTTGCGAGAGAGTAAGCCTTAAGCACCACGTAGGAACCAGAGGATAGACCGTTCCAATTCGGGAATCTGTCGCTGCCGCATAAGAAACTAGGTCCGTCAGGCCAATGGCTTTCATTGTCAAATCATCTTGGGTTAGACTTACCACTCCTCGACAGTTTCCGTACACGAAGATCCTATTAGTTGGCCTGCCGTATGATGCATACCAGATCACTAGACTAGAAAAGGCCATCTCGTGCCTAGCGCCGTCTTTCGTAATGACGAGAGCGCCATCACCTCCAGCTCCCAAACAACCCGCCCAGAACACCATCGCCTCCACCCCCTCCTCCGCCCCGGCCGCCATGTCTCCTCGCCTCGTTACGAATCCACTCCTCGAGGAACGCGCGGTCGGCCAGCCTGCGGGCATCCGCGACCTTGGTCTGGGTCTGCGGCTCGCCGGCGTCGAAGCTGAGTAGCGTAGGGATGGACGTGATCATGTACGTCATGCCTAGGCCGCCGCCACCACTAGCACCATCCATGCTCGCGCTCATGATATCGGGGGCGTCGTACTCGACGGTGCAGAACGCGACGCCGCCCTCCGCCTCGCCGACGCCGGCCTCGACGACGGACCGCACGAGCGGCGCCACGACGCGGCACGTGCCGCACCACGACGCCGTCCACAGCGTGACGAGTGGCGTGCGCGCCGAGGACGAGAGCAGCTGGTAGGTGTGGAGGTCGTCGGGGCGGCGGACGCTGCAACGTTGGGAAGATGAAATGTTAGCCACTACACACAACCCTTTGCTTCTCTTTCTGTCTCTCTCCGCGCAGGAAAACAGGCTAATTGAAGAGCGCAGTGCGAGGCACAGAAGGGTGGGCGGACGGACGGGCGAGAGATAACTTTTTAAGGAGAAGTGAAATAAAGCAAAACGAGAAAGAAAAAAAGAGAGAAGAAAAGAACTTACGAGGCATAGATCTGGTTGCTTGCGCGCAGCCCTCGGGACGTCGCGAATCCTCGAGCGCGAAGACCTTGAGAGGCCCGGGTCAAGGTCACGCGAGCAATTGGCGACAACATTGTGTTAAGGGATCTAGGCTAACACACATACATTTGATCAGACGATGTTGGGTTCCCTTGTATGAGGTCGAATTGCGAGATACTGCTTTGTCGAGGCGGGTGATGTATTCGGTCTACTTGGCACGTGTGAGTAAATCTGTTGCTCTGCGATGTCGTCATTAGTGAGACGAAAAAGCACAAGCACTCGGAGAATGGCGGATCTAAAGGTCGACAGTTGCATGGGGGACATGTTGATATTACTCCGATATCCCCGAACGTAACATCACCTCATCTGGCGTACAAATCCGCCCACACTCACTGTCCCTTAATGTTCAACACGAGGATTGAGGATCATGGCAAAAATAATTGTGGTATTGTCTATTTAGATATCCCTCAACGCCGTAATCATGAATGCTAAAATTCATACTGTCATAAAATGTTCTCGATGCATAACCAAAACCCGCAATGCAAAGAAGTTATACCTCAACGCCATTCCATCGAGCATACAATACGGGTGAACATTTCCGCACATCACGAAAATGGGACCGTCTGTATGCTCTATTTCCAAGCCCATCCACCACTACCATCATAAAACATACTAAAACTTCTCCATGAAGTTCATCCTGACCGTCCACATGCGCGCTCTCTTGCCGAATATATACATGGGGATCGTAGAGAGCAGAACGATGAGCTGGATGATGCCAATCCAGGTGAAAACGGCCTTGGAGCCGTCGCTTTTGAGCCACCCCGTCACGAAAAGACTGAAGACGAGTCCGTGGAGGATATTCTTGCTGAAATTCAGCGTCACCAACGCTTCTCCGGCGTATTGCCGGTAACTATCCACACAAAAGGTGATGGCCGTCGTAGACCCGAGCGAGCAGCCGAACGATAAGACACCGAAGAAGACGGTCGGCACAATCCACGGATCATCTACGCCGGCGGACCATCCGAATCCAATGAGCCCAATTACGGTGGTGATGGTGATAGGAATGGCCATGACGAGTCGGAACTCGGGCTCGTACAGCCCACCATTACGTCGAGCCATTGCCTTTACTACAACGTCGCTGACTCTTCCTGCCACTGCTGTGCCTAGGACACCGCCGATGAACGGTGAGATGTAGACGAGACCGGTAGACAAAGCGCCGAATTTGTATGCCCCGTCCCGATAGATGATTGCGACAGACTCAGAGATGACGATCAGCCAGCCCACTGAGCAAGCATAGACGGCCGATGACCAAAGGACCGCCGGGTACGAATAGAGAATGAAGGGCCGGATAGCTGCCTTCCACCATTTGTCCTGATTAATTCGGCCGTTGTGTATTTTCAGTTGCTTTCTGAACGACTGGCGCGGTGCCTCACGTAATCTATGCGTGTATACCTGTCCCTTCGTCGCTGCTGCTAGATTCGAGAAAGATATCCTCTCGCTCTCGGTATCAGAGCTCCATGGAGCATGGCCAGGCTGCTGTGCCTCTTGATCTCGGAAGTAGTCGGACGATGAAAGACTTTTGTAATAGGGAGAATTAAAGCCGTGCATATCTGGTGTGGGAGGCGAGCCGCCGCCGGTATTCCCTACCCTCTTTGAGGACAGAGCACTACGGCCCGACCATGACCTCTCATATTGGGGGCGTGACGGAAGGTGCGTTGGAAGGCTCGTTGGAAGGCTTTCAACGGATGTTCGAAGTGAGTCACTCTGGGCACGCTTTGGATCTAAGGCTGGTTGACTCTCAACAGTAGAGGCGAAGCCAACATGGCGCTGTTGCGTGGGCCTTAACAGCTCTTGCTTATGCTCAGTAGGCTTCTCTGCTGTGCTTTCCTCCGTAGGGTGTTCGGTTTGTGGTGCAGACTCTTCAATCGCTCGAGAGGCCCCAGGCACAAAACCCCTAGCTGACGACCTCCGGCTGAAGAAGCTAGGCCGTTTAGATACTCGACGTGATGATTTTGGGATAGGACTCCTATCCCAAAAAGTCTCGGGCACAAAGAAGAACAGAAGGATTCCGCAGAAACCTACTACGATAGCAAGAATCCTAGACGGAATTAGCATGGGTAAAGGAAGCGATGCTGTCATTTTCTAGAACTAAGCATGACTTACCAGAATACCCAACGCCATTCAAGCCTATTGATGATGGCGGCGCTGACAAGAGGTACCAGATTTTTTCCGCCAAGCAACAGCAACGTATAGATGCCAATACGGAAAGCTCGTTCGTGCAAGAAGAAAATTTCGGCAATAGTAGCTGAGGGGAGACATTCCACCGGGCTGACTGCTATCCCCTGAAAGATCCGTGCGAGAATGAGTGAGGTAAAATTGGGTGATAGTGCGCACCATACAGCTGAGACGATGAACAAAATGGAGCTGAAAAGATACACAGGCCGTTTCCCATAAAGGATGGCGGTGGGCGAGAAGATTACAGAACCAAGGCCGAGACCTAACATATACAGGCCCGTCGTCAACGATACTTCAGCAACGTCAATGTGGTAGTCTGGATACTGTGTCAGCCAAAAAAGAGTTGAAAAGGAATTTCCCAACACGGTTCACCCACCCTTGGCAACGTCTGTAAAGCCTGCGGCGATGATGGGAGTAACACCGCCTCCCACCATGCAATACACACCCAGGGAGAGCAAAGCACAGTCACGGCGCCAGGCAGGCCAGTTCAGTGGGTCATTGTGAGAGTCGTCTGGCTGTGGCTCGAGAATAAAATGGCCGTCCTTGGTCTTCTTCTTTTCCAACTCGTCATTGGCTGGGGCCGACACTGGCGGCTCTGGTAACATGCCTGTGGGAAGGGAAGAGTGCGAAGTCCTGGCGGGCGCATTCCTAAGACCAAGGGGCTCGTTCCGCTCCTTTGAGAGCAACAGAACAGAACCTACAACTAGTATCAGCCGATTCAAGTTCTTCTTGGGTTGGCTAATAAGTAGGAGTTACCTGGGACCTCGATGGTCTCCCTATCGTTAAGTATACCCATACTCCATGTTGGCTTCGGCTGCTTTTCGCTATTACCACCTTGATCAATGGTATCGTTACTCTTTTTACTAAAGAGGGCCCGCCATGAGCGTCCAGACCCCGAATTGTTGGGCTCGGCCGCCATGTTCAAATGACTGTACCAAAGTCGTGGGCTCCTTCTTTTTCGTCAAAAGGAGTGCGGTTTCCAATCCCTATAGCTGAGAAGATATATATAGGTATTAAGAAAGCAATAATATATTTGAGTGAAAACTTATAAGTGCAATTAAGAAACGAGGTATTGTAGGGATAAGTCGGGAGTAAGCAGTCTGTTAAACGGTCCAGATAAGGTCGTCGAGTCAACTGCTTTGGAAGTAATCGGGCGTATGCAATACCCTACAAAACACAGAGGGTAGCGACGAGGTCGATCAGATAAGGTTGGTTAGCACGCAAGGTGAGTTTAGCGATATCTAAGCAGGATGGGCTTCATGCAACCGGCTTCTGCTGCCGTTTCCCTCCGCATCAACGCTCCCCAGAGCCCGACCCCATGTATGACTGATAACCGGCAGGGCGGAGAGTAAGGAATAAGTGTGGAGTGAGCCAAGACAGGACCCAAGACAAAGACCAACTACCACTAGCGCACTGGCGAGACGGCCGCAGCGACTGGTCAAGCAGCCGGAGGGAAGGCAGAGCCGTGACGATGAGAAGTCGAGACGTAAATCTAGTCCGGGCCAGTCTCAAGACCTTTTTAGATCCGTCGATATGAAACGGGCCACCAGCTAAATTAGGTAGAAACAGATGGAGTCAAGAAGAGTCGAGGTCGTCGGAGCAGTCGGCGAGAAGAGCTAAGCTTGTGTTTAAGCACTATTCACTTGATACTGACCTAAGCGAGTTAAACGTGGTGAATGTGGCTCGGCGGTCAAGTGATGATAGATATAGGCTGAAGACTCCCAGTAAAATGAGAGAGAGGTAGTCGAAGGAGGGAAGACAAAGGAATGAAACTGTATTTAAAGGGCAGTATGGCCATTGCCAAGCACAGTCATAGTTGGGATGAAAGATACCTATAGATATCGACATCTACATAACATATCCATTACCTTTGTTATACAGTATACCCATATGCAGATGAAACTAGGTAGGTAGGTAGGTGTGAAGAATTGCAGGCTAACACGAGTGGGCGTGGGTAACGTGCTCTCGAGAGAATGGCCTGGAGCCAATCAATAATGGTGGCATAGGCCGGATATGGAGAAGCTGTGAAGGGTGGAGTGACCAGGCGGCAAGGGAGTGTACTTAGATGTACATGCACTGGCTACTTGAGTAGATGAAAGACGGCTTGGGTGTTGGACTTTGACTAACGCAATATGTCGCATTCCACCAGCTGAGCAGTTTGTAAGGTGATGATCATATGCTTCACATACAAATGATTTTCTATGATTTGCATGAGGAAGCCCACGATAAAATAGTAAACATTAAAGCTTACGATACTATTTCTACAGTTAGAAAATGACAGAGTGATTGGTATCCCTCCCCGCCTAAGACCCCTGAGATATTCTCCTATAGCAGCACATCACCATTTCGACTTCATGTATCTAGAGGTACCTTGGGTATACCTGCTGCTGCAAGACACAGAGCTGATGGGTCCACTATGACAGCACCAGACATGGCCCTAAGAAACATTTAGAAATCACATGCACACATCGCAGGACCCCAAACAACCAAGGACCCTGATAACAAAGTCAAATTATTTCACCGTACAGCGTACTCGACATAATTATCCGAATCTAACTGCCACTAGAACCACCCGGCATCTACGTGACATTTGTCGCAGATAGGGTGCATGCAAGCAGTGTCCCACCGGCGGTTATCTCGTCTTTCTACTATTGTTAGTTTCAAGCACACTGTCAGACTGTCACTTGATTATTTTCGCTTGCCCGATCGGACACAGCTACCAGCCAGCCAACCAACCAACCCCCTCCGCCGAGTCAGCTTCCCGGGTTGGCACCAACTCTCTCCGTCCACCAGCCTTCCCTTGCACTTAGACGACTCATGGCCTCAAGAGCGCCGCCCCTACTCGAGCCCTACCTCCGCCTGCCACATGAGACATCACTCATTCTCTTAAGTGGAGTTCTGGGGACAAGTACTAACTGGCTCGTTCACCGCTATCTCTACTCTCTACTCGCCTCATCTTCCTCTCACTCGCTCAGCCGCCAAGATGAGTTGGTTGAGACCACTATAAGTCTGGACACTCACCGCACCAGCGTTGTCCTCGTGAGCTTTCTGCGCGATTATGCTTTCTGGAAGGATGGCTCCAGGCGGCTGGGCCTCGATTTGGATTTGGCTATGAAAAAGGGATCTTTCACTTTTGTTGATGGCCTCACTGGCCTGTTCGCGCCTTCTAAAGACGACGGGCGCAGACAGCATGTTACAGATAATTTAGGGAAGAGAGTGCTTTCGAACCCCACGACAGATCATCTCCGCCGGGCGCTGGAGGACGCTGTAGCACATGTTTCGGGCATAAGTTCAGAGACACAAACTGTCTTGGTGATTGATCAACCAGACTTTTTCTTGGCTGCCGCAGGAGAGGCGGTGTCGAGCCAGAGCCTTAGGAATATCATCCTGAGTCTGCGTGAGGTAAGTGAATCACAGGCGAGTATTTCATTCTATGTGGAGAGGAAAGAGGATATTGATGATAGCATTGCAATAGAAGACACGTTCATGCATCGTCACCGTCTCTGCAGATGAACCCCTAATCTCTGCACAGGACACTGTTCTTGAAAAAGAACACGCATCTTTTACCCTGTCATTGGTCCACGATGCTAGCCTCGTCATGAGCCTGAGAATGCTTGAGACGGGCACGGCCAAAGATGTCAGTGGCGTACTTAGGGTTACCCCTGGGGGAGATGAGGGTACTGCTGGCACCATTGTAGAAGATCGAGAGTTATTGTACTTTATTGGGGGCGATGGTAACGTGCGTGTGTTTGAGCGAGGCCAGTAAAGAATACTGCGTCATAAACCCATCCATTCTGCCACCCAGCTCCACGAATCTACAATCCGCTTCAAAAGCACCAGATGCCCTTGAGGTTGAGGTACTCAATACCCCGGTCCCGTAGTTCCTGCGAAAGCCCTACGTAGGTGGACATACATGATCACCGTAGAAGACCGCCGTTTCTTTGCCAAATCGTGATGCATATTTTTGGAGGGATTTTGCTAGCATAACATTTCCCTCGAACTCAAAGATGCTGAGTCCATGAAGTACCAGTCCGAATGTCAGTAACACCGTTCCATTGCCATGCCCCGCCAAGTTTCGTCTCCATCATCCGTTACACCGAGTTTAAAATAAGCCGCGAGATTCCTTGGGCACACCGGTCTGGAAGCCATTCTTGAAACGGCGGGAGACATCTTTAAGGTACCGCATGCGGCCAGTGCCAACGGTCTTTCTGCGCTTCGCCTTCTCGCTCCAGTTGTCTGTATGTCAAATCAGTCCATGTCCCTAATACCAACAAGCGGATTCAATCGCGGGGTCGGGTGCGTTGCAGTCATTATTCGGTCGAGGGATTGCGGTTGACATACACTTTCGGGTCTTAGCAGAGGGGTATCCGCATGAGGAGCATGTGTGCTTCTGAACGTGAAGAGATCGGCGTCCTGAAGGCAGGTTCGTCAGTTTAGATTCATGGTGCTCGGGACCAGAGAGCGCGGGTCGAAGCTATTTTATCGTGTCTTCTTCCACCACGATCGCCCTTTATTGCCCTGGTCGGATTCGAATGTAACTAACCGCATCGACGGCACAGAACGTGCGTCTTGTTGTGGCGCTTTCCGAAGCTGGAAGTTCCCTTGGCTAATTTCGTAGGTTAGTGATGGAGCGCGGAGTTGATATAAGATTGAGAGGCAACGCACTCATTTTGACGGCAAGACTATGATAAGCGGCGTTCAATTAGTACCAATATCTCGAAACTCGCAAGTTGCCTGGTTCAAAGACTGTTCGTACCTTGAAGGCTGTCTGTCTGACGAAAAGGAATGTCGATATTGCTGGCTTACACCGTGTATGGACGGGAGTGCGTTGAATGGCGTGTGGGTTTTTCTCGCTTGACTTTTTCGTGGGTAGGGCGTAATCCGAAGAGGAGCCGAGGAAAGAGCACTTGAGCGCACCTTAGCCTCAAGGTGGCTTAGCTATTCTGATAGGCAGTTGTCCTAAGATAAGTTGATTCTACTGCTTTGTTGCATCCATAATACAGTAAACAGAAAACTCCACGGCTTGGCATTATGCCCCACATAGAGATTAGATAAGACATTGCGACAGGAGCTTCAGGTGCCCCTCAGCCCTGATCAGTCCCCCCTCTTTGCCCCCCCGCCATATCCGCCAGGGCGCGGTCAGTTGCTGTCATAAGAGCTACAGCTATTCACCCTAGACACTTGCCGTGTCACCTCCAGTGCCTCAGAAACCATGTGACGGCAGCCCAGCCTTGTGCCTGGTCAACGTGAATCGAATTAGCAGCCTATTAGGTAGCGAAGACACATAGGCAGCGATACATATCTCACATATCTCACATCCCGCAGTATATTCTCTGCTCACACACTGCCTACCTGTCGTCATTTCATTAGGTACTCTTAACGTCTGCGCGTATCCTTTGTCTCCCGCATAACCTTACCCAAAACATATGCACGCAGCTTTCCATCCGTAGGGAAAACTAAAGATATACTTGATCTTGCGAGCCTGTCAAACACACTTCAGAAACATAGCATTTCCATCATGAACTACCTCTACTCCACAGTCAATACGTTGCGTGATAAGTATACGCCGGTCAGTCACACCTCAACCTTTCGCAAGACCGGCCAGATCACCCCCGAAGAGTTTCTGGCTGCCGGCGACTATCTCGTCTTCAAGTTTCCTACCTGGTCCTGGGCCGACGCCGACTCCGAGGCGAAGCGTGTAGACTATCTCCCTCCCGGAAAGCAGTTCCTTGTTACGCGCAACGTGCCTTGCAACCGCCGCCTCGACGACGACTTCGCCGGAGACGCTGGTCACGAAGAAGCAGTTGTTGGTGACGGCGATGACTTCAAGTCCAAAGGTCAAACTGACGACGACGATGGGTGGTTGCGCACCGGTGGTCTGAGCAGCTCACAACCTCTCAAGGCAAAAGATGTCCGGACCGTCGATGATGCTGGTAACGTAGGCGACACCTTAGATGATGAGGATGAGATACCGGATATGGAGGATGACGACGACGATGAAGCCATCATTCGAGACACAGATGCCCACAAGAGGATAGGGTCAGTGCATCAAAACCCCACGCAAGCCAACTACTTATAGGTACTAATATTCTATCTTTTATCATAGGGCTCGCCGGACGTATACGCTATACATCATGTACTCACCGTATTACCGAACACCGCGCTTGTATCTATCGGGCTACGCGGAGGGCCAGCCCCTTGCTCCCCACCTCATGATGGACGACATTGTCGGAGACTACAAGGACAAGACGGTGACGTTGGAAGACTTTCCCTTCTTCGCGAACAACGTAAAGATGGCTAGCGTCCATCCCTGCAAACACGCTTCGGTTATGAAGGCGCTACTCGATCGCGCCGATGCCGCCTTGAAGATCAGGCGTGACAAGATGAAATCGGGTAAGAACGTGGGTAGTGATCCTGGCATGGAAGGCTTGGTTGATGAGATCAACAAGCTTGACATCAAAGGTGTCGAGGCCGCCGCCGAGTCAAGTAGCGATGATTGGGAGGAAGTCGAAGCGGAGGAGCACGACGTGGCCATTCGAGTCGACCAATATCTTGTAGTTTTTCTCAAGGTGCGTAACCACTCCCTACTACGCTCTCGCCAATCTTTAGACCTGCAGGATCTATGACTAATTCCCTACAGTTCATGGCCAGTGTAACCCCCGGTATCGAGCACGATTTCACAATGGGTGTGTAGTTGGTGATGATTTCTCATACTTCATCTGAATAATTGAAGACGGTAGATCAGGCATTTCTCACCTGATGCTTGGGGAGCATCATTGGGGCGTTTGAGGCTTTGGATTGTGCAGTACCATATATACAGGACAGGAATGGCTTTGTTTTGCAACAAGGACGCACTCATCTTTTGGTCATCCCTGAAGCGGGAGTGCTAAAGAGGTTGCGAGTAGACTGTGAGCATCAAATTGCAGCCCATTTAGCTTTGTAATCATCCGTATACTGTGATATCCTTCTGGGGTAGCATCTCATGCCAAACTGTCTGCAGGATAGGTAAGGTGTGACAAAGAAGACAGCAAACTGAAACTGTGTAACAAGGAGTAACACATCTGATACCGTCCAGCCAACCCTACGGTTGGAGAGGTAAGTGTGACTTTCACATCATTGAACTGCATACTATTAGTTACTTCTCACCGCACCGAAATTGAGCCAACGACATCATTGAGTAAAATTGATAAATACGCCCTTGAGGGGTCTTCGCTAGCCAACGATTATATACAAAACACATTATCCAAAAGGGTGGTCTAATGCTACACTCATGCTTTTCAATGTTTTTGCCATTATCCGCTCTACGCAAGTTTTTCATCTTGGGCTGTAGTATTATTCATCGGCTGCCCTTTGAGGGAGCCCGACGGGCTGCGCTTCTCGTCTTCTGGAACGACCTCGGACCCTGCGGACTCTGTGACGGGGTAGGGGTCCCTGCGCCAGAAGTCCTTCTTGCCCTTGGCGAGGCGGCCCATCCAGGGGGGCAGGGCGCCGCCGGGGATGCGCCAGGACCAGGGGTCCTTTTCGGCCTTGTTGGGAGGCACGACGCGGCCGCCGGAGGCGCGCTCGACGAGCCAGACGACGGTGTTGAGGAGGATGTAGAGGCTGATGCCGGCGATGAGGCCGTAGGCGATGCTGTAGGTGAAGGGCATGACGACGATGGTGACGAAGGCGGGGATGGCGTCGCCGAGGTAGCGCCAGTTGATGTCGACGGCCGAGGGCATCATCATGGAGCCGACGAGCACCAGCACGCTGCCTGTCGCCCACGGCGGGATCGACGCGAAGATGGGCGCGAAGAACACCGAGATGAAGAAGCACACCCCCGTCGTCATCGCCGTGAGGCCCGTCCGCCCGCCCTCCGAGATGCCCGCGCCCGACTCGATGAACGCCGTCACGGGCGAGCACCCGAGTAGTGAGCCGATGGATATGCTGATCGAGTCCACCATGTACGCGAGCGTGCTGCCCTCAAAGTCTCCGGTTACGGGGTCCACGACGTTGGCAAGACGGGCCATCGAGTACTGCAGCCCCAATGTTAGCACTGGATTGCGCAAATGGTTGAGTCGTTAAAGCGCGGGTAGCTTTTGCGGTTGAAGAAACATGGTGTGAGCTTACCAGCGTGCCTGTGGTGTCGAGGACGTCGACATAGAGGAAGGTGATTAGAGCCAGACCGAACTGTCCTCCATACTGGGAGATATCCCACTGTTGGACAGTAAGAGTCCGAGAGATTTTGTGGAAGTCCACTACCTTCCTAAAGAAATCAAAGGCATCGTTGCCAACATCCGTGTAAGGGAAGTAGGTAACAGCTGTCGTCCGGGGCCACGAGACGATACTGACAAGCGCGATGCCTACGATGATAGCAGCCTTAACGCGATACATCATAAGAATCACAGTCAAAGTGCCGCCGGCAAAAATACCAATCCACATAGCCGGGTTGCGCATCTTTGTAGCTTCGGTACATAATCCATCAGCGCCAAAGCCAGACTCCGGGCAACCCGCAAGGACCAAGGGGGTGGATGTGGCGCCTTGCAGCAGACCGAGGCCTTCACTATACGTGAATCCGATGATGGTCAGGAAGAGGCCGATACCCACGCTCGTGGCGAGTTTGATGGACCGAGGGATGGCACGCGCGAGCCACTGGCGCAGGCCAAAGAAAGCCAGGGCGAAGAAGATGAAGCCCTCGACGAAGATAGCCGTCAAGGCAACGGAGTAGGGCGTATTGCCAGTGCCGTGGTATCCGACAACGTTATAGGAGAAGTACGCGTTTAAACCCATACCGGGGGCTAAAGAGACGGGACTATTCTGTAAATCAGCAGCCCGCCCCTTGATAGGACGCAAGAAGACAAGATGATTTGCCTACAGGTTCGCAAACAGACCCATGCAGAAAGATGAGAGGGCAGAGATAGCGGCGGTAGCCGTAACGAGATCGCGCTTCACCTCGGCTATACATAAGAGGTAGTTGGTATCCATGTCGCAAGTAGGATCATCAGCAGTGCCGTTGCAGACACAGGTTCCTTTTTCCCCAGTTAGCCAACACAGATCTTTAATATCCAATGTTTAGTTTCCTGGCTAGGACGAACCTCCCGAATCGCTCAGAATACTTGCATTCACAGCCAGAATGTAAGCCATGGCAAAGAAAGCCGCTATGCCGGCACGGATCTCTGTGAAAAAATAAGACCCCTTCCGCTCCTTGGGCTGATACATGGGAATTCAAGTCAGTAGTAGCCCATGTCGATGCGCCCAGGGTAACTGACATGACCACAGCCATCGAGCCTGAAGTGCCGTCCAACTGGGCTCTTCGCCACCTTCTCGTTGATAGTATGAACCCAAGTCATAGTGACCTCTGGTCGACGACACGCAGATTTGGAGCTGTCTCGTGAGTTGGCGCTTCGCGGAAGCGAGAACGTTGAAGAAATCACCAGAGGGATTTTGGGGAGAATAAAAAAAATAAACTAAAAAACTCTAAAAAGTCGGGCGGAGGGCTCGGTTGTTACCCAAGAGAAGGACGCACGCTTGTGCGCAGCGATTATATCCAACAAGTTAGCATCCGCCAAAACGAAGTCAAGAGATTCCTAGGTCACGGTGAGACAAGGTAGGCAAAGAGAACATATTTATTCGCGCCCGGGCTGAGTTCCGTTAATATTATCCATCCGAAGAGGGAATGATAGACCTGTCGCCGGAGCCGGGGCACATAAGAGGCACACGCACGCACGCGACTCAATCCGAGACCCTCGTTCTGTCGCCCCATTCAAGTCGGCTAAGAGCTGGGCTGATGAGTAGGGCCATGAAAATGCTGCTGCTGACAGCAAATCAGATGGGATAATAGCGTGCGGGCTCCGCCCTTATCAGTTCGCCCCAAAGACCCATGCGGCTGGATTGCCGTTTTGGGTAGCTCTGGTGTGTCTTCCTAGCCTAGCTTTATCGTCCAGAGCGCAGGGAACAGATGCTGCAGATGCAGAGCTGAAGGGAACAGAGCTGTTTCGTTCCATGGAAGGGGATCTCGAGCCGCGAGGCTTGGCTTCATGATTATCGTCTAGGAGGCTCCCGGCCGCTCTGGATGGTACACCTACCGCCGCTTGGAGATAGGTCACCGCCGAGCTCCACGGCAACCAGCAGCAGTATGGGGAAAGGTGCATCCGTGCCTTGGCGGTCGCATGGCATCTTGTTTTATTCCCAGTTCTCTGGAACACCCACTAGCGCAAGCATAATGTGAATAATTGCAGAGCTGGGTAAAAGATAGAGATGTAGGCGTGGCAGGCAGCGAAAATGTCAGTATCTTTATTCCGTAGGAGGCGTTAATTTGCGGTCCGATTCGATTCGAGATGATGCCGGTCTAAAATCCTGAAGTAGCCTTTTTTTAATCCCTGCCTTGTTATTGGGACACTTCTTACCAACATACTCACGATGGAAGCATGACCAGGGGTATATGTGTATAGTAGGTTCCGTTCATACATAGAGAAAGTAGGTAGGCTTGATGTTGATTTGACTTGATTATGTATTGTGCAATGAAGCAGCCACTCTATAGCTACTCACTTACGCAGTATCGTGCAACAAATCAATTTGCACCTACTGTGTTTGAGAGTGGTACGTGCTCAGTACAAGGTATTACTTGGTATTGCAAAAGCACTTACGCGTAGGATTTAGTGGATATAAACTTCCGAAATCTCTGTGATAAGCTTTTGAAGGCTAGCGCAAAAGAGGTATAATACGCAGTAAATAAAGCCGTACCCGCGCCTGTGAACATGGGTTACATGTGGGAATCCCGGCGGGCCCGGTCTTACTCGAAAAACACAAAGGTAATTATAGGCAACCCAAGTTTCAGTATATAATTCATCATTCAACGCTATAACATATCACCCAACGCAAGATACCTACTTTGCTCAAGAAGACCAGAAAGCACCGTGATAACATCAGCGCTAGCTGCAGCCGTACTAACGAACACCGTAAACATTTTGGTGACTGTAGTGCTGTATGCGCTGCTCTATGACCTCGTCTCCTTTCTAGCTTAGGAATACAGACCGTGGCTGTAATGGTTGGCAAAGTCAGTAGTCTTAGGATGGAATATATAACGAGATTCAATAACCAATCTAGTTCTCTGTCAAGTCCACAAATAATTGCCATCCGGTTCTGTAACTACATACTCGTCGTCTTATTCGACCATAGGGACACTTCGTATCGGCAACATCGTTAAACTATATCTACTATAATACAATATTTCATATGAATTAGAGAGGCATAAACCTATCTGTCTAATAGGAAGAGCTAGCACAAGACAACTCTACCTAATTCGCAATACTCAGTTCGGCTTCATTGGTATGTATTAAATTCATCTTCCGCCTGTAGCCGCTATTATTAAAAAGAGCAAGTCTTGGTTTCAATATTATCCAATCGCCATGACTGGCCGGAGTTTGCAGAACATGAGAAGCTGTAGAAGTCAGTCTCACCCGAGATCCAAATTGGATGCGTCGATGACGCCAGCCACGACACTGTCTCCGTCCATCTTTCCCCGGATACACCCAGGGTTTGTGGAAAAGTCATATCCCCTCCATCCCGGCTTTCGTCTAAGTTCAATGCGTTTCCGAGGTCACTGAGGGGAATATCACATAAGCCGGTAGAATGGCTGAGCTTGTAGCATATACGTCCAGCGTATAGTATAGGTGGGCGTGATATCACAAATTCATAACAGTTATGAGGAATTGGGTTCTCTAGCAATTGCCTCATTATTAGTTACGAGCCGGAAGGACATCCAGAATTGAGATGCAACCTGTGTGACATTGTGGCCATAGGAATAAGGTGTTCCTTAAGGAGGGGAATTATCTTGCTTGTACTTTAAGCCCATAGCCGAAAATACAGTAATAGGCCGATACAGGCAACAAGCCGCTTTACGATTACGAGGGAGAATTGCCTACGTTCTAGTGTGCTGAGAATGAAAACAGAATCATTGCCTTCAACGTACGACGATCATAGTCTGCATCTTGAAACAATGAAGGATTATTGTAGTTGAACTTTGACAAGAAGGCGTTCGTACTTTTAGAGTACGATGACATTGAATGTCATCTTCGGTTTTCTAGGGCGCAATGTATCCAGTCTAGGCCAATATCTCAGGAAAAACATACTACCGCTACCACTAATCAAAGAAAACTCCCGAGTTCACTTTGCCATGTAAGCACATCTAGTTCGACGTATTAAGCCAGCACGAAACGCAACCGATAAGCTAGGCAGAACACCCCCCCAAGGCCAGAAAAAAGTCCGACTCATCAGTGAAGTCCTCCCCTAGCATCACGTATTAGGCCGATTAGCAACCCTATCGTTTGAAATCCCCCTGAAAGGGGTTTCTAGTGAATTAACCGTGACCTATCCGCCTACGCGAATATTGTTCCTTGAAGTATCGCAGACTCATGATGACCGGGATCCTCAGTAAGGGGGCCAGCATCATGGTGTATAGAACACTTCTTCGACTTCTTTCCACCAGGCTGGGTCACCAGACTCGCTGCTTGTCGCACCGGGGACCATACTCTGTGTTGAGGAGAATATGTCAGTAAAGGCAATTGCGCCGTCAACCCCGACCATACTACTCCATGACCATACCAGACCAAACCAAGTATGTAAGCATGACGAGAGGGGCATAGAGAAAAAGAGAGCGAGAAGAAATAACTCACCTCCTGAAACCCGTCCGTCATGGCCCACCACTGACGGACCTTGGGGTTCTCACGCATGCGTTCCATGTCGCCCGCATAATCGTACCCAACATATTTGAACGAGGCGAACAGGATGCCCGTTCCTGGGTCGTGGAAGATGCTGTCTGTTTTCTCTGGCATTAGCACACTGGCCCATGTACGCATCGACACCAACATAAATATCAACACAGACATAGACATAGACAAACGCCGTAGGCGTGCGGGCCTCTCTCAACAACAGGGCGATTTATGCGGCCACCCAACGAGCTAGTCAAGCAAACAAGATCGACTGCCAGCAGCAGCACGGGTAGAACATTTACCACAACCTTTCCGGCCTAGCCGACCGCACGGAACAAATACATGTATGAACACTGACTGACGGACCGCAATGAGTGCAATCCTTTCTTCGAAACAACTCCCCTCTACACAAAAATTAAATGCAGCAACAGACGGAATTAAAAGCAACAAAACAAAACAAGACAAAACAACGAAAAAACAACTTACAGTCCCGAATGTTGCACACCTTGATCTGCTGCAACACCTCAGGCCACACGGCGGCGTGGACCTCCTTGTACTTGGCGACGCACTCGGGCTTGAGCTTCACGATCTGCGCGACGCGGCGGCCCGCGAACGGCTGCCGTATCGACTCGTGCCTCGGCCGTCCCGGCGCCGGCGGCTCCGGCTGGGACTGCCCGGGCGGGCTGCTCGTTGGCGGCTGCTGCGGTGGGGGGGATGTTGCTGGCTTCCACATCCTTCGTTTTTTTTCTTTTGGCTTTCCTCGTCTGAGGGGAGGGGGGTTGCTTGGCTTAGTTTTAAAGCCTGAGTTTAGGTAGTTGCAATTACGAATGTAGATGGCCCCTTCAAAGTCGCGGGCTTCCCGTGGTAATTTACCTCGCACAAAAAAGTAGGTACGGGTAAAGCTCGTGTGTGCTGCCTTTTCGCTCGGGAGTGCAGGGAGGTAGGTAGTTCTTAATAAGCTGTGCCAAATGATATATAACCAGCCGATCTTCTCTCTTCTAGCTAGCGGACCAGATAACAGAAAGTTGAGGAAGGAGAATAAACACAAAGAATCAATCAATCCAGCAGGTTTGGTACGAACGAAAGGAGATACCTAGGATAATAACCTAGAGTTTCCCCAACCACCCTTAATCTGACCTGGGCCGTCCGGGTTATGGTAATCCTATTATATATATATATTTATCGTCGTACTTGTGATGCGGGGTTATTGCATGCAGCTCAGCTTCTCCGTCGGTGAGAAATACCGAGCGGTTGGTGAGTAAGCACCTGCCTGCATCTTTACTTGCCTAAGCTAGGAGACTTAAGCTGCAGCTTTATAGCCAAGGTGTTACGGGAGGTATGTTGGTCTTATTAAGAAACAATCAGAATGGGCCATGTTTGATATAGGAAGGCCAATATGCGGGGTCTAGCTCCTGTCTTTGGAGGTAACAGAAGAATTATGCTGCTCAAATATCTTATTTTGCGTATACACGCTTCCTGGTGCGACATGGAAGTGCAAGGACAAGACATGACGAAGAAACATTCAACGGCTTTAGCCGGAACGAATTATTGCAATCCTTTTCGACACGTTGGCCGCTTTATGATCTTCAAGCGGGGACGACTATATCGAGCTTCTTTTGTGAAATCTTGCGATTTGCGGACTACTTTGTTTTATACACGCGGCATAAGCGCCGCAGAAACCGACTGCAATAACTGACACACTTCGTATCCCTTATAGCAGTATTCATATCCACCACACTTGAAAATGACAGAGGGCTTCAGAGGCTCAGGATCCCCATTCTTATCTACATACGTATGATATGTATACCTATAAGCTTCGAGGTGAGCTACACACGGTCAAGTACAGACAGCAACCATGAACAGCTGTTCATTGCCTTTAGAACCGGTAGAGATGTGTCAACGAGAGGATCTGACCCTCGAGAACACCTATATGACATAGAAGATTCTCATCACTGTTCTGATGCCCTAAGTGATTGCTTTTTTGCTTTGCGTATTTTTTACAAGAGCAAAACAGGCGCCTAGTGATCCATCCCTCCCTCCCTGGCTCTTCCCAAAGAAAATAAGAATGACACAGCGCACACTCTACCGAATGCACATAACGACTGTGTTTGCCCAAACTCCACCGATCGTGCATTGAAGGACCCAATCCAGCGCATCTTGCCAACCATTGCCACTATATATGTATGTTGTACAGAAGCCATTTGCAGGTAGCGAAGAGCGACGGGTGCATGCCGTCTGCTACCCACCTATGCCGATACTAACGCCCGCTGTAATTTTGTTGCAGTTGATTCTACGCACATTAAATTGTAAATTAGTACAACGCCGGCCAATCCGCGCAAACATGAGAAGTATCAGCCGCTGGTCTTTCAAGCATAAAGCGCTTCGACTAGATAGATGAACCCGAAAACGAGGAAAGCTATTGCGCCACCCATAGTAACTGGTCGAACAGTTAGCAAGTTGTCACTGAAAAGAAGCCATTTGACTCAGCATGACTCACCAACTTTGAGGCTGACTTTGCCAGCGATAGCCCTGCCACCGATCACTGCCACGCCTGTGCAGCATGCATGGCCGAGCACAGCACCCAAGGTCACCCACCAGTAATCTTGGCCAGCGGCCATGGCTATTGTGGCAATCTGACTCCGATCTCCCCATTCACCCAAGAAAGTCATAACGAAAGTCTGCACCCATGCCGGGCTCAACAGTAGCGAAAAGAGGTTGGACAGGCCCATAGTCACGTCGGCTACAACCCCTCTCCGAGGTGAAGGGCTCCGGCCTGGAGACGTTGATGGGCTGCGAGGCGGTGTTGGGAATCGAGATTGGGATCGCGGCTTACGATCGCGAGCGAGACCCATCTCCAGAGCGTATGGAGATGCTGAGGGCCGTCTGCTCTGCTTTGAAGCCCGGTGTTCTTTTTCTTGCAACTCCATCTCAACCTCTTGCATTTCCGCCGATACACCCTCATTAGGGTCCATGGCCATGCCCTCACGAAGCAACTTGGCGCCAAAGACGAAGAACAAGCCGGCAGCAAGGAAAGACGTTAGCCGCTTGGGTATCAAGGCTGGAAGAGTATGCCCTAGAACGGCCGACAAAACTGTCATAACCAATAGAGCACCGAACGCTGCCGTGAAAACTACCATGCGGTCGTGTTTCATAGCCATAAGAGCTGCAACCAAGAAGGTCTTATCTCCAACCTCAGAGAACAAGATCATAGTGAGTGAGAGGATGAAGGAGTGGAATGGTTGAATAATGCCTTCGCTACCCTCGCTATCGGAGACTGGAAGTTTGGTAGCTGATTTAGATGGCTTATTCACGTCTAGATGGTCTTTGTTGGCCGAGTCGGGCAGTGGGTTCGGATGATCGTATACCTTGCCGGGGAGGTCGGAAGGTTTCTGCAAAGATAATTAGCCTGCTGGAATCCAAGCAACAATTCCCGAGGAACGACGAACCTCAAGTCCAGCAATATCGTCATTGTTCTTGTAGCTGTCAGATTTGCTCTTGTCTTTCTCTTTCTTAGTTTCCTTGTCACCCAGCATCTTCTCTTGCTCACTATGAGGCAACGGAGGTTTCTCCTTGGGTGTCTCAGGAACATTCTCAACCTTCTCGCCGGTCTTTCCTTCTTTGGCCTTTCTTGCCTTATCCTTTTCGCTCACGCCACCTTCGGTGCCGGTGGTCCCTTGCTTGGGAGGCTTCCGATGCGGATCATCCATAACGCCATCATTTGATTCTGGTATCTTCTTCCCATCGACGATCGTGGGATCGACCGGCCGATTTTTAAGAGGCGGTTTGTAGTCGGAGGCGAGGTCTTCATCGGCACTGACGTCGTTTGCCTTTTTGTGCCCCTTGTCTGAGAGAGTGACGAACGGGCCCTCATGGGGCATCCCATCGATGCCATCTACTGGGGCGACCTTGGTACCAACATCAGCTCTGGCTTTTGAACTACTAGTTGTGATGGTCGAATCTAGCGGTAGAGAATCGGTGCGCCCCGAATCGGCACTGGTACCTCGAACATCCTTGGTGAGCTTAGTTTCGAGGGTGGGAGAGGTGGCAGTCAGAGACGGCAAGAGAAGTAGCCAAGGTGTGTGTCGTCGACGGAATTTCATGGTGGATGAGAGGACGGGCAGAGTGATGTAGTCGCGTCGCGCTTGCGGTTGTAGACGAGCAAGGGGCTATGCGTCGGCTAAAATGGCATAGGTAGTATCGCGGAGTCAAGATAGAATATACTGAAGTTGGATGAAGTATGGATGAAATAGAGACGTAATGAATGTGATCAAAAGTGAAGACACGGAGAGCCTGAGAGGTGAACGCCAATGGATATGGCTTAGACGATTAAAAAAAAGTAGCCAAGTTTGGTTGGACGTACATTTCAGGGGAAAACGTGCATTAGCTGAACCAGATACCAAGTACAGCCGCCTGACGTTCCAAGGTGTTATACACGTACAGTACAAATTATTTCAACCCCCCATGCCTGGTGCCCAGAGGTCGGGACCTGAGGCCTGGCCACATTGATGCATACTATATACACAAAGTTTATAGCTGGCCTTCGTTTGATGAATAATTGAGCTATTATAGTTTGACTGAGCTCATTTCTCCGGATACATGTCGCATCCTCCTCATGTACCTTCCACTGGAATGTAATGGCTTGGAAATGATAACCACGCAACTTCTGCTAAGTTGTGACAGACTTTGTGGTCGATGTCATGTGCTCTTTCCGATAGGGAAATCCAGGTTTCTATGAGAATTTTTGAGAAAGTGCTTAATTGCAAATAGACTAAAGCCCCATCCATGTATCCGATCCAGAAATATATAGGGAGTGACACTAGTCTGTAATTAGTTAGGTTGTCCAGGGTTGTGCTTGCATTGACAAGCCACCTCCACAAATGGACAAGTCCCAAACTTATCGCATTTGTTTACATGGTACGTACTAGGTAGTATTCATAAGTATAACACCAACCTACACCTAAGAGCTCCAGTCTGACCGTCAGTGCTTCGTTTAGAAACTTCCACTTACGTGAGCGTAGTGCTTGCCATATCAGTCGCGTGTGTTCTATCTCATTCGCATGGTGTTCAGGATATGAAGCAATGACTGTTCGGCGCCGCGCATCCTCTCTGCGCGCAGAGTCCGCCGAGCCTTCAGATGGTCTTATTCCCAGGCAGACCAGGAGCAGCGCCAGACGGACTGAGGCATTGGAGACATCACCCAACTCAAAGTCAAAAAGTCAGCCTGAGATCCCTCAACGAGGAACTCGTCGACGCCGCCGGAGGAGTATTGAGAGTGTTGCTACGAATGACTTCCCCAAGAGTTCGGCCGACTACCCAAGTCCAAAGCATTGTATGTTTGAACATTTTATTCTCATGGATCGCAAACTCATAAACTCATCTTTTACCCAGCTCTAGCCCTAGTTACCGAGTCTGGAGACACTGGGGAAGTGGCTCCCACTGACACGGAGCAGTTGGATGATTCGTATGAAGACGGCGCTACTAGGTTACAGGATATGCTCGACTTTGACATACCCAAACTTGCTCGTTGGTGTGATAAGGCGCGTGCCGCTGTGGCTTCTTTGACGCATCCCAAGCCTACCGCAGAGGAGCGTAAGAATTTCAACACGGCTAGGAGATCATTCAATGCGGCGCGTCATTCATTTGCCAAGTATGATGCGGCTTACATTGATTGTTCGTCATTTAACCTGCCTTATCATGACCCGGACGCTCAAGCTACAGTCCAAAACGCAACGTGCTCGGCTAACCTAGTCTCAATACTGTTTTCGGTTGTCAATCTGCAGTATTCTAATGAGGGCATCTTGCCTTTTCTACAAGAACTGGATAATGCCTTTCCTGTCTTTTTTGATCCCGAGTTCCTAGCACATTCTGGCGGCAGCGACTTGCCCTTTCGGGTCCGGTGCCGTTGCCTGGTCGAGCAGCTTAGTTCAGAACCGAATTCCGAGCCACTTATTCTAGCCGCTGAGCTTTTTTGTAAAGCCTCTCCTAGCAAACCGTTTCCTAGCACGTTGGAAGAGGCTCGTCAACGATTACGTGAGGGACCATATAGAAAGCTTGGCGGCATTGATATTGATTCGGACAAACGCAAAACTCCGTTTAAAGTATTCAAAACACAGATGAATGAACTTATCACCACGCTTTCCCTACCTGAGAGAACCGAGATAGAAGAATCTTTGAACACGGCATATCCGAAACGCGAGCTCCTTCAAGACTTGCGATCGTGGTCCCAGGGCGTGTATGTTCATCCGAACGAGGCAGCGGATGGGAATAGTGACCCGTCAGCACAGCCAAGCAAGAGAAAACCTAGCGACAGTACGAGGTTAGAGGAATCCGAGTCCTTGTCTGTAGCCGAGGACGACGAGGCAGAGCACGGTTCGGATTCTGGGTCGGACAGCGACTCTGGAGAGTACGATCAGCTCCCCACTCTCGCCAAAGAGTAAGTATTGGTTCAACGTACTATGCTCATTTCAAAGGGCTCAGTACTGACTTTCCTATAGTCCAAGTTTCATCCGAGACCTAAACACTTTAGCAGCTGTAAGGCAGAGCGAAAAGGCTGCCTCAAAGCGCCCTACAAAAGCACCGCTTTCTAGCCAGCGGGCCGCGAAGGGGAAACAGACGGCCTCACAAACCAGAGATGCCATTCGTCGTCTTGATCCAACCCAAATCTTAGAGCCTCATAGTCCAGACCAGTCCGAAACCAGTGGCACAGTATCTGGCGGCACCCCAGGCTCATCTCCTCAAGCTCGAAAGCGTTTGCGATCTCCGGAAGATGGTGATTCTGTAGACGACGATTTTGAGGTCAACGAGCAGTTGATAGATGAAACCAGGCGGATTCGGTACGAGGACTCCGGTGTCTTTAGGCCGGCCGCTAAGCGTGCTCGATTCCCAAGCAATCCCGAGGCCCTCTCTTCACCTAGGGTGCGTGGCGCCAGTAAGACTGTCGACAGACCATCCTCGCGTGAAGACACGCCTGCGGATGCCAACCTACAAGAGAGAGACATTTTCATGCTAAGCCAGGCGGCGCGCGCCAACAGACTAGCGAACAAGGAAAAGCGTCCTCAAATCCGTAAAGAGTGGACTGCCTTTGATACAAATCATCTAGTGGACCTGATTGCTGACCCGAGTCTTAACTGTTCCTGGTCCGCGATGGAGAAGAGAGGGGGCTTCCAAACGTATAGAAGCCAACAATCTATCCGTGACAAGGCCCGCCTCATGAAGAGAGATATTTTGCAGAGCGACGCAGTCCTGCCGCCTGGGTTTGACTATGTATATCTGGGCAGGAAAGAACGGGACCAGGTCATCGAAGCAAGACGTAACCCTGACAGGACAGAAGATGATATCGACGAGGATGGGCGTGTGACAAACTACATGTGGACCGGAAGATAAGATTGCGATACAAAAGTCCCAGATGCACAAAGTTTTGGTGAATGGAACGAAGCGTACTTCCCATTGGCGTTTCCTGTATATAGCTTGGGTGGCAATGGTTCGCCATGAAAAGGCGTTGGGGCAATTTGACAGCTGAGGAGTTGTAACAGGGAGACTATTGTTTTTTTGGTTTGCAATGAGTATACCCCGAAGAATGATTATAAGCAGCCAGCAATCGGTGCTGTGTATTTATTTGCCTTCCACTCCTCACTGAAGAGTGACCGCAGCTGAGAACTCTCAAAATTCAAACCAGACTAGACTATACTTGGCCTTGTGATAGCCATCAGTTCACTGTAGCTTTTAGCACGCGAGACTTCCTCAATCGTCTACAATAGGAGTATAGGTCGATACGGGTATTAGTGTAGGATAACTGCTGAGCAAGGGATACCATAGCTCTCTTGGCCCCGGGGGTTCGGAGCTTGGGGGAGGTCCCTTGACTCGCCCCACTTAAATTTTTCCAATTGATCGGATCGTATTCGGGGCCTCATCTAATCAACTCACCTCATTTCTATACTACACGGCGAATACTGCACCGTTCAGGCACATACCAACGAGATAATTGAAAAGGCATACAGTACCCAAGTAATCCGAGTCCTGCGTCACGCGTATACTAGCTATTGATTGCACGAATCGGGCGTGGAGGGAGGCATGAGCCTCCATTAAACACGAAACCACATCTTCCCGACCAGTATCACCTCTCCGATCATGGCCGACCTCGCGCGCATAGCACGACCATGGCTGTTCTCACTGAGACAGCCCATACGGACTCCCACAGCTTCTCTTGGCTTCAGCCACAGAATCAGCACCACAGCTTGCCGCCCGAACACGAAACGAGCCAGGGCCGTGAAGGCCTCGCAAAATGCCAGGCGTGCGCAAAAGGACAAGGCCATGCAGGTTGAAGCCATGTCCTCATTCCTGCTCCCGCGTGAGTTCTCGCCGTTGCTGAAAACCCAGTTTATCTTTCGGATCTATTAGCTGACCTTTTGCCATCTTTTCCGCGTCGCTAGTCACCATCGTCCCCCCGCCCATCTGGCGGTATCCGCGCTCGCCCGCCAAGTTCGCCCACATGCTCTGGCTGCTGGGCAAGAACCGCCTGCAGACGTGGGGCTCGCTGGCGGGCATATACTTCATGTCGGCGCGGACGAAGGGGCTGATCGGGTGGCCCCTGTTCCGGGCGCGGCGGGCGGCCTGCATCCCGGCGGCCAAGGCGCTGCACCAGCAGATGTCGGAGGCGGCGGCGGCGGGCGACAAGGACACGCTGCGCCGCGTGTGCACGTCGGAGTGGTTCCAGACGCTCGCGGGCGCCATCGACGCGCGCCCGCCGGGCCAGCGCGCCGAGTGGGAGCTCGTGCGCTACGACCACAGGCTGCGCTACCCGCGCCTCGCCGACTTCCGCGTCACCTACCAGCCCGCCGCCTCCTCCTCCTCCGCGGGCGGCATGAAGCTCGTCAAGCAGGCCGTCGTCAGCATCTCCAGCGTCCAGCGCCTCGCGCGCTTCGACGACCGCAACGGCGGCGCCGTGGTCCCCGGCTCCCGGCGCGAGCGCCCCATGCTCGAGCACGTCGTCCTCCAGGCCGAGATCAACCCGTCCACCTTCCAGGCCGAGCCCTGGAAGATCTGGGGGAACCTGCCCGAGATGCCGTACGAGACGATACGCGATGACGCCATCATATTTCAGGAGGCCATGGCCAACCCGCGAAGAAGCTAAGGGCCCGGAAAAGGCTGTTTTTGTTGACTAGGGAATGTTTTGCCCAATCTAGCTGAGTGTAGGGCCGTGTAAGGCTGGCTGTAGTGTGTGTGTGGTGTACATTGAATCATCGCCTAGATCATACATTTAAAGTGTATATAACTGTACTTTACCTCTAAGAATCAAATAATCGTTTGCATAGCCTCCCCTTCTCCTCGGTGCGATAGTAATATGGCCAAATCCTGTATCACTCGTAAGCATTGATACGACCGCCGAGAACTACGAAACCTAAAAAAAAAGCTCCCAAAAATTAGCCAAGTCTAAAAGAAGCAAGTTCATTTTCCAAGATCTGTCATTTCTTGATCATGTCATGAAACAGTCTGCCCCGAGTCTGTGCGAAAGGCTGAAGCCCTAGAACAAAGGAACCAACAACAGTGGTGATAGGTAAAGATGTATTCCACGGTTAAGATGCCGCCTTATTCCTGCGTCGCTAGGTGTATCGTGAAGTCGTGGTATAGGACACTGTAAGGTGATTAGACACATCTATATCTTGGGGACACTTCTAAACTTTCTAAAAGTGACGTATCAGATCTCACGAGTAAATATTGCTGCAGCTCGTGCGAGTACTTAAGATTTGACACAGGACAATTTCTATATCTAGGTCTTGCTCAAAGCGCATGATATCATCAATGAGTATCAAGTTATTTTTCACTATCTGGGATTATTGAGCTTTTGCTTAAGCTAACAGGAGCTTGAGCCAACCCTTACCTTTAGCCAACATATCATAATCTTGATGTACGGCTGACTAAGGTTGAGTAAGCACGAAATAACCTTAGATATGACGAATTAGGTAGACAAATCTTTATTGATTTTTAAATGTAGTGATCTATCAAATATGCTCGAGACATCAATCGTCAATCTCATTGCTCCCTATGAACCCGCCATATACTCTTCCACTATTGTGTTTATGTACTCTTGCTCCTATCATCGCAGCAACGGCCTTCTAGCCGTAGTTCTTATGTCCATCCGTCATTCCAAGAAGTATAGCGGTTGATGTATACTGACCTCTATAAAACCGCTCAACACCTTAGTATGATGGAATCACTGGTGACCATAAAAGGTAACCTAGCGATAGCGCTACCAAGTGTCTTTAAAAGAACTTGCCCGTAGACTTGGCAGATGCGACTTCGTCCTGTGTCTCGACCAGGTTGAAGTCATCATGTTCCTCTGACACAACTCTAGCGGGGACGGGACGGTCCAGAGCATCAAACCGAGTTCCTCGGATCTTAGACTGCGCGAACTGGAAGGCCAGTCGGCTCCCGAGGGCGAGAAAACCCCAGATCACGCCACCAACGGGCGCCGCAACGAAGGCGCCAAACGCGCCCCAGTCACCCGTGTACAAGCCCTGCTCTAGGAGAATCAACTCGCCCCCCTGCTGGGCGCTGTCGTAGTAGATAGCGCCAAATATGAAGACGGTTAGGATACCGCCGAGCCCGCCCACGAGAACCTCGAAGCCACGCCACCAGTAGAAGCGGTCGGTAAGGCCGACCATGAGGACGGGGATCGTAGCGGCCGACAGCAGGTCCGAGATCAGATAGACCTGCAGGATACTCGGGGTCTTGAGGGCGAGTACGGCGACAGGGATAATGACGAGGACGACGGCGCCGCGTATCCACCAGATATTGAGGCGGTTGCGGAATAGGTCATTGGACGCTGTCGTTACCATGGCCGACTGTAGGCTGTCGAAGGACGCCGTGCTAAGGGCCAGGGACATGACGAGGACGATGCCCACAACCCAGTTTGGCAGCTGCTCGAGGAGCAGGAAGAACGCGACAGAGCCATCTTCCTCCGGCGGGTCGCCAGGCCATGCACCGGACCACGCGGCGATCAGCCCTGTGAAGCCAACAAGGGTTAGGATGACTACGATAGCGACTGCGGCGACCGAGATGCCTATCAATAGGTCCTTGTCTGTCCTGGAGGCGAAAGCACGCATCCAGAAATTGGCTAAGAAGAAATCGTTGGTGAGGATGGCTATGGGAAGGATATAGATGAGCTGCCACCCAACCAGGCTCGCATTGAGCAGCCCGGAGCTCTCAATGAGTTCTGGCTTGATTTCTGTTTTGACACCGACGGTGATGGTGGCAATGATAATCAGACCAATAATCATAGCTCCTTGAATATTGTCGGTAATGAAGGAGATTTTAAAGCCTCCGAGCGCTATGAGATGTGTATTAGGCGTGAGTCAGCCAAACGAGAGGCTAGCAAAGCTCTCATGCTAAGGGAGCTTACAGGTATAAACGGTGGTGACTACAGCTTCGACAATTACAGCTGGTAGGCCGTCCAGCCCGGTCAAGGCTGTTACTACCTGGCCAATGGCGGACAATTCTGCAACCATATACAAGAAAAGAGTAAGGAGTGTCAAGGCGCTCAAGTACAGAGCAGTGACAAGGCCGTACCGCTGACGTGTCCACTCGGTGAGAATGAACCCTTCAGGGCACTTCCGCCGGATGATGGGGGTCACAGCAGCAAAAATGAGAATCGGAGCAGCCGAGGCGATGGCGTATACAATAACGCCTTGAAGACCGGCAAGAGTAGCTAGTTGGGGATACGAGAACAGAATGCCAGATCCCAAGGCTGAACCGTTCAGGAATTACAGTTAGTAAACAAGCACTTTTCAAGGGGGTGAAGGGGGAGATCGAAGCGGCAGCACTTTTCCCACGCAAGCATTAACTTGATCGAGTAATTACGGTACAATCTCAGCTTCATATCCACAGAGTCTTCGTGGATCTCCTCCCAAGCTCCTGAAGAACGAGAGGGAAAGGGTGGATCCGAACGAGACTGCTTCAATTCAGCGCCCGTAGTGAGCCGCGGTCGACCTGTCCCCAAAGCAGCAGCAACGGCTCCAAAGCACCAAGACTGCTTGCTTCGGGGCCAGATGACCTGTTGATCTTAAGCATGAACCTACAGTTTCGCGTGTGCAACTCATTACTCTGATCTCATACCGCTGTGGCCGGGCTAATTGGCCGACTCACCGGCACCGTACCGGTTCGTGCTGTCTATCGTGGCCCCGGCTAGTTTCGAGGGTGCTACCGCTCTTGATTGACCCCGTGGAAGACGAACAAAGACGCATATGCGTAAGCAGCACAATGGTCCTTTACTCACCAGCGGCGATAAAATTGAGCGCTAGAGGGAATGCTGTGCCGTCAGTTAGCATGAGTCCTCATGGCTAGGAAAGTGAAGTTGAGAGAGGCCAGAGGTGCTAGGCATTGAGCACTGGGCGCTCCTGAAGTAGACTCTGACCCTTTTGCGTTCTATTTCCAGCGAGGAAGTCAGCCTTGGACTGCTTCCTCATTCTCCAGGCTAGGCCTGTCCCCAGGAGCCTGTTGAGAGTTTGACGAGGTTAGCTTATCCTAGTAGAAAGGAGCTGCGAAGGCGGGTCCAGCAACAGCACCCGGCGACTCCGTCGATCAACTGCTGTTCTTTCTGATGCTTATACGAACGTACAGGAAGGCGCCATAGGTCACGTATATTATGGCATTGGAAGCTGCAAAAGATGGCTGGCCCATGATGATCGGATAGCTTCGAGCCGTACGATTTCGTGTAGACCCGTGGGCGTAGATGAGGATATTTCGATAGCCACTAGTCTTATGCCTCTCTTACGATACTGGGTTCGATGATCGTAGTTTAAAGAGAAAGCAATGCAAAAATTCTTCACCCAAAGACCAATGGCTCATGAGGCACTTATTGTTAGTAGGTACGATGGCGAGATAAGTCTAGTTTCCGAACTAGACACCCGCTAGACTACATCTAGCCAGCCCCTCCTATGGATCTTCTGTGCACAACAGGAACACAGGTCGCCTTTCTCAAGGTGGGGAAGATACTGTAATTGGAGTCAATGATTGGGATGGCAACACCACGATTACTGGCGCTGATAGTCTTGTTTTAGCGCACGAACCACATGCATACTGTATTACCCCGCATAAGTAGATAATTTGTTCAGCCTCAGTGAGTTAGTTAACCGTAACTGTTAATTTCCATACAGAACAAAGAGGTATGCACGTGCAAATCCATAAATGAGTGGCGTACCGCGACTGAGGTTAGGTATTTCCGTACCGCGACTTACTCGATCTCAAAGAAACACTGGAAGCCTGACGCCGTTCTTTTCTCTTCCATCTTCACTTCTTGCTTCTGTAACTCAACTGCCCACACGCTTGAACCCTCGAGCCTCGTCTCCAGCCTCTAATACCGTATCTCCTTGAATATGCTTCTCGCTCTTTTCTAGAAGTTGTCAGCTTACACACTTCCCTCACTTCAATATACTTCTGCTTCCTGCTGCTTCCTTTTGCTTTTTCCTTCTTTTGCTCCAACCGCTAGCTGGCGAAAATCAAAAACGCTAGGGCAATCAACTAATGGCATGTCACAGAACACACAATGCAAAAATCAGAGGTAAGACAGCAACCTTGGGCTTACGCAATAAGCTTTTATTCCGGATTCCTGGATGACGGATTCCTTGATGACCTGCAAAGTTATTGACTGAAGTCTCGATCTAGGTGCAAACGGCGAAGGAGTATGGCTACCCAGCAATCAAGCTAGAACCGCAACTATCCTATGCGTTTGCCCTCTGACCGTCCAAAGACTCAGACCTGGTATCAACCATGATGAATAACCTCAAAGACTCAGACCTGATATCAACCATGATGAACAACCTCAAAGACTCAGACTCGATATCAACCATGATGGACAACATCAAAGACACGACTGGGCTGTCTGCTCAATACGCATACACGATCTGACCGTCTCAACAAATTTCCGAACAACCACCAGTTTTGGGTAAGAAAATACTCTGCCATGATGTACGAGCAGGGGGATGGAAAGCAAAAGTTGCAAAAGTTACGCCAAACGACGCACGTCATGTTCCGAAGCTATTGGAAGTCCAATAGCTACTTCTTCTCCTCATCGGTCTTCTCTTCGTTAGTCTTCTCACCAGCTTCCTCACTGCCAGTGGCATGTTCCTGCTGTGCGGTCTGATCGGCAGTGTGAGTATGAGTCTTGGCGGTGTCGACTACGCTGCTAGTATGAGATACAGATGCCATGGACGCCACAGAAGCCACAGACTGTCCGTATCCTGCATAGTAACGGTATCCGTCATTTGCATCCTGAAGAAACGGAGTGGGCCAGTAGGGATGAGGGGGTGGATGGGTGGGAAAATAACCACCGCTGCCTCCGTCGTACAGCGCATGCATGGCCGGATTGATCTGAGGGGTAGCCGGATGGTAGCCCTGTCCAAACTGCGCGCGCGCGTCATAACTAGCCGAAAGTGCATAGTTGGGGCTGATGAATTGGCCCTGCTGGAAACCCTGATTGGGACTGATATACTGAGCTTGTTGGTATGCTTGAGCACCAACAAAAGGGCCTGGCTGGAAACCCTGATTGGGGCCGATAAATGTCGGGCGCTGCTGGTATACTTCATGAGGGGTCACAAACGTGCGACGCTGTGTGAAACCAAGGTGACGATAATCAGGGTTGGGCGACATAGATCTGGGTGCTACCTGATTGACAACGCTACCACTGCCTGAAGCAACAGCAGCTCTTACAGAAACTGCGGTTGGGCGAGCCGGCGTAGCCGGAACTTTATCAAGGTCGTCCGTCTTGTTGACAGGTGTAATGATACCGGTCTCACGTACAACTTGGCTGTGTACGACTTCATCACGTAGGGTTTCGGCACATACAGCCTCATCACGTACAGCTTCATCACGCTTGTTTCCGGGGGAAGGCTGAACGTTGGTGTTGCGAAGCGGAGCAACTCCATCTCGAGACTTCTTTCGCTCTACGCGAATACGGCTACCAGCCAGAATAGTTCCTCGCTAAAAAGAAACGTCAAAACCTTTGTTTCAAATGAAAACTTATGGGCAGACATACCAAGCAGTCAACAGCGTGAATTGCCTCATCGGGGCGTTCGTACTCGACAAATGCGAAGATCGTTGGGCGACCACCTTCTAACGACGAATTGGGTTAGCCTTTGGCATCAAAGAGGAGGAAAGGTCGTTAATGATTTACCATTACGAGCCGGCTTTTCCACCATCTGAATGTTGTCAACTGTTCCAGCTGCAGAAGCAGCGACTCGAAGGATTTCCTCAATGTTGTCGACGCCGTTGGGAAGGTTTCCTACATAAATAGAACGGCGATCGACCTCGTAACGTTGAAGATAATTGTCCTTGCGGACGGTACGAGGCTGGGTTGTCTTCTTGAGATCGTAAGCAATGATGCGGTACTGCTCATGGTGGCGGTAGGCCTATGCTGCATTAGTATTGGGTTAAGAAGCACTTAGGGTTGATGACCTACTGCAATGATGTCTCTTCCAGGGTCAAACTGCTCAAACTCGATGAAAACTGCACCCGAAACCTCCATGATTCGGGCAGCGTGTTCTTGAAGAGGTTCAATTTTCTCAATAGGGCCATACTGCCAAACATGTTTGCGAGCCTCCGCAACGTCGACCTGGTGGCCTTCAATGCTGTACATCACGAAGCTACCTGGAATAAAGTAAGCAAGGGAAGCCAGGGGCGCTTGTATTTGCAAGGACTTACGGTTCGCTCTCACCATCTCAGTTCTGCAAGATCGGCCTTCAATGAGCATGCCTTTGCCGTCTCTCTGAGCTCGCTCGGCAAATCTAGGATCCTAGCCCACAGTCAGTCGAAATCGAAATTACGTACAACGCCACTCACCGTGTATTGACAGAATGCGAAGGGCATGTTCTTTGGATCACGGCGAATCTTCACGAAGACTGGGCCAAAAGCGGCGAACACCTTGGTGACAGCAGTCTCCAAATCAACATCGGTTTTGTGCTCAGGGAGGCTATTGGTGAAGGTCAGTGATATACTATCGTTGTAGCTTACTATGCGGAAGACTCACTTGGCCACAAAGACGCAAGCCTCCGGCGGATAGTAAGTCTGAGCATCGACACCTGAAACTAAGTGGCGTCGCTCAGCAGACGAGACCTGAGTGCGGATCGGGACAATAGCCTGAGACGATGGAGTGACCGATTTATTCACAATTGCGGTGGAGCTGACGATAGCGCCACGAGCATCAGAGGGCTTGGAGTCAAATACCTCCTCGTCATCACGGGGTGGACCCCCAATCTGGAATTTATTGTGGGTGCTTCTGACCAAATCCTGAGAGGTAGTAGTCGTATTAGTCGGCTCAGCATGCGAGTCCGTTTCACTATTGCTCTCAAGTTAGTCGCGCGGAATATCAATATAACTGATGTATATCAAGAACATACATTGAACGCTGAGGGGCAGCGTCCTTGATAGACATGTTCTTGATACGAGGCTGAAGTAGGACACCTCCTTAACATTCACAAGTTAGCAGACTTAAGAGTCAAGGGTCTTGAACACTTACCACCCTCAGAGTCGGAAGAGACGGAAGAAAGGGAAGCGGAGCTAGTGCTACGACCCAAATTCTCGGCAAGGGCTTTGCCGTCTTTAGGACCGAGGCTTGCCATTATAATGACTGGGTTCTAAGAACTAAAAAGAAAAAAGTCGTCAACATGATGGAAGAGAGGCATTGAAGCTTAATTCGACAAGGATAACGCAGGTAGTCAACAAAAGTACTTGGCAGCAAACGAAGCAAGATTTGCTAGGCTGAGTCTACCGGGAAGATGTGCTGGTTGAAGACCCCCAACGTGGTATGGTGTCAAGCTATGCCAAATTCCACGCTGAACTAATCACAAGATGCTCGAGGCAAATACAGTGACGACGCGGATGAAAAGATGTATGAGTGCGAGAATAAAACGAAGCAAGTAGAGGGGAGGCCACTACCTCAAGGGTCGGCGGTGATAGTGATCAGCGCAGAATGAAGAAGAAAAAAACTTACCTTGTTTGGTTGTGGTTTGCGCAAGGCGTAGATCTGATCAAAATGGTCAACTTCAAGCAACGAGGAATGAGATGCGGATCAAGATAGACGCAGATCAAAACACAACGAGAAAAAAAAAAAAAAAAAAAAGAAAAAAGGAGGGAGGCGGAACAAGAAGAGGTGACGTGAGAAACAGAATGAGGTTACCGGCAGGGAAGGTAATCAGCGACGACAGGAGACCGCCGAAGAAGACGTGTGAAGGCGTGGAATAGTACCGATTGACAAAAAAGGGAAGGGAAATAAGATGATGCTTTTGGTAAGAGAGAGAACTTACTGTGAGGATGTTAAGGGTTGCCAACTTTGTTGACGGCTTTTACGAAGTGGTTAGGGATCCTGGCAGTCACAAGTTACTATGCCATACGACGACTGATTGTTGTTGCGAGGGATGGATGATGACTGAGTCAGAAGAGTGCGGCAGTGGTGATGGTGAGGAATGGTACGGGCACGGCTAAGAGCGGGCGATGAGGGGCCGAGTTCTATACCGGTAACAAGTGTGGTTTCAAACCCGGCCGAAGACTCTGAACGGCACCGAAACGCGACGGACGGACTTGGACTTGGACTTTGATGCAAAAGGCAAAAGGAAGAAGAAAGGACGACGTACCAGGAGTTGCGATGCAGTGCTTGAATGCAGTGCAAGTGCAGAACGTGGCTTGTTCTTGATGGACCAACACGTTAGTGGAGGAAAAGAAAGTTGAGAGAGAGGGCAGTGCAGGTGTTGACGAGGTTGCACAGGGGGCAGGCAGATATATGGACACGGGTGATTGGGTTTATGGGTGGGTGTGGGGGACACAGAGCGCGGTACGTATCGAAGATGGATATGTAATGCCCGCTCTAGCCTGTCTGTGGGCGAAAAAGGGGTAGGTGCAAGCGTACATGCAACCTCTTCGTGCCTTCTCCTTCTCCTTCATTCTCGGGTTACACGCGAGCTATTGGGGCAGAGACAGTGCAAGATGATAGAGGAGCACTTACTCAGAGTTATCAGCGGCCAGACGTTGATGTGTTGAGTTGGTCAAGCAGCTTGACGAAGATGCTGGAAGGAGGGCGGGAGGGAAGAGTGAATAAGTAGTTGAGGGTTTTGTTTGTGCAGAAACGGTGACAGAGATGAATCTACATAGCAGCGAGATTTACATCTATGTTGCTATGCTGGGAAGAGACAAAAAAGGACAGGGGAAGAGAGAAGAGTGTGTAGTTGTGTTGAGAGGGCTGATTTCGATTTAATGTCAGTGGGTGGCGGATGAAGTACTTGGTTTTAATCATGCATTATCACCTGTCATAGCAGCCCAACCAAGCAACTACTTGAAAGGAGAAATATTATGGTGTTGGCGTATTATCCTATATAGGACTGCAAAGTAGTACCTAGCAAGTTGTTTGCTTGTAATTGGTTGTATGTCTATTTACGCTCTCCTGATGTATCTGGGGCCCTATATGGGAGCTGGAGTTACCCGGCGGTCCCGGGCGAAGATCCGTCGGCGGCTAATTCATGAGATTCCAGCTCTAAATCGGTTTTGTCTCTGAAATGCCAACAGTCAGAGGATAAGAAGGAGTACTTAGTCTATGGTACACTCACGCTAACTTAGCCTTAGCGTATAATATGTATTTATAAAAGTATTGCTAAGCCGGTGCAGTCTACGTGGGTAACACTGGACACCTGGATGCTGTATAGGAGAGGCAAACTAAAGCACAACCCAACAATTACCTGGTACTATTAACCATTCGGTCAACTGGAGATTGAAAAATAGCTGCTTATGCTGTAGTGTATGCTCTACGGCGGGATCGCTGGATATCTCTTTGTTTGAAGGCATGTTACTTAGGCTATGGACTGTTAACAGCTCCTCTGCATTGATGATTGGACATTTTGTTAATGACAAAGCTGGCTTGCTGCCCCTGGACTATTGACCTAGTTAGTACTTGAAGTGGTTTAGGAAATACATCACTTGCCAAGCTAAAATACCGGAGCAGTTGGGTAAACTGTATCCGGACTCCAAGGAGAGCCTTGGCAACCCATGTAATGACATAAGGCCGGATTATTTATTGATATAGTTGGCTGCGCCATGATTCTCCACTTGGGCAAAGGTATTAGAATAAGTACCTAATTACCTGGAATATCCTCGCAACATACACATTCAAGGATACAATGAAACCAGGCCACCGAGACTCTAGGCAGCGATGTATCCCATGTGAAGGCTGCGTCGTGTGATAGATATACATATTGACCGGGGTACGAGGGTTAGTGTTTCCATGATGGCACGTAGATCAGCTGAAATGAACCTTCTCGAGTTTTGCGCCCCGCCAACCACGAAATTCACGCTCTTGGGAAAGTACCAAGTACGCATCAGTAAAAAGCGGAGAATCCGATAATAGAGTCTTTGAGTTGCGAGGATCATGCTCGAGGATCATGCTCGAGGATCATGCTTGAGGATCATGAGAGGGCAATGGCAGGTATGATTCGCAACTGCGGACTTGGCCAAAAGGGTGCACATCCTAAATGCCGGCCGGACAAGGGACTTTGTTACCAGACTAGCCAGTATGCAGAAATCACTTTCAGGTTATTAATTGACTGGTGATTTGTGATGATTTACTTCATAATAAACGAAAAGCCGGACAGGTCTCGGGTATCATACATAGGCAAGAAACCCAGCATGGTCACACTTGAACTTGTCGAATCATATCAACCTCTGTATCTTCACAAGTATGATTAATAGTTCACTACAAAAGAGATTTCTATCCAAAAGTGCTCTATATTGATGATTCTGCGAATAAAGGACAGGCTTGTGTCACTGTTGGAACTGCGTTAGGCTGCTCATTATGGTGCAGCCGTGCAGCCAAGTACCCGTTTCACGCAAACTGTGAGCATCGAGTGCAATAAATACATAAAGAAACAAAAAATTTCGAGGGGTTGGTCCAAGGGATGTAGCTCAACCATAGGAGACTTCACATTTATGGTTTCGCCGAAGAATTAAGACTACCGAGTGGTGGCAATAAAAGATGCTTGTATAAGGGACGAGAGATGAGGTTGCGTAAGTCACGTGCGATTCGAACTGTAGTACTTCTGTCAAATATTATGTACCACTGCGCTAAATAAGTATTGCATATAGAGAAATATCATTAGTTGTTACATAATATCCTCTTGACTGAAAACTCTGCCCTCTGAATCATTCGATATGCGAAATATGGAGATAAACCCGACTTAGATAGAGGTGCCAAGGGTGATGGAAAGAATGAATTATAGTATCACAGCGTTAGATAGTAGTAGTTCCCGTCAGTGGGCAAAGTCGCTCCCATAGTGGTCTTGCCAATAACTCACTTTATTTATGCTATGGTCAATGGTTGACGTCCAGTATGTGCCTAATCAGCCATAGTAGTACTGTAGGCGCCACATATCTAGCAAGAAATATCACGGTATCACCTCTGAAGAGTTTGCACATCATAGTTATCTTAATGATTTACGGGTTGCCGAGAGAGAATGCCGAAAGATTCTTGCGGCACGCATGAATAAAGTTAATAGAGCCCGCTGATTTTAATGCGAAGAAAGCAGCCAAACTACATATATCATTATGTACTCAAAAGGCAGCGATTAGTAATTTCCTTGCAACGAGCATTCTGTATGTACTCACACCTAAGAAAGACATGTTCTAACAAAAACTAGCAAGTCTAGCGCTGGGCAAGGACTGCTTAGGTGACTTCTTTTTTTTTCTGGCCCCCTCCGGGGAGAGAGGGGAGGTGCTGTAATTTTCCATGGTCTTTCCCTGGTGTTGTCCCATGTAGCATTTAAAATTGGGATTTTTTTGTCAACTTGGTTCGGCAAGGTATTGGGAGATTCAAGTATCACCGTCAATTTTCTTACAGCACCGCTTAATTACTATCAATACCCAATCTCGGCCTACTATATCCCGTACGACTCCCGAATCTTGATTTCTTTAGGCAGGGAAACGGCAATCAGAACATACCAAGCACTGTTAGACGTAGGAGCACGTCCCGAATGGGAGAATGACATCGGAAAGTAAGGACACACACTACTTGAGGAACACTCAACAACATAATTACTAACTTGGAGCAGCACAACCATAGAGAACCTAATCGATGACACGACGATCTACTTGGCAGTTGACAGTCAAAATACTTACCAACCCACGCTGAGTGATTTCCGTCACATCTATATTCTGTTCGATATCCAGCAAAGGCTCTCTCTAATAACCTCATCGAGGATCGCGGTCTCACAATAGTACACCAAATTTTGCTGGGATTTAGGAAAACTTGACCAGTACTTATCAAACCGGCGTCAACGGGGAGCAACAATAGATGAAATCGATGAGCCTGATTCGCGCAGTAGGTCTCTCCTCGCTTGAGCAGTTGAATGCCGATGGCTAGACGCAGTAGAAACCCTCCTGCGATCCGGCGCGAGTCCTTCCAAGTCGAGATCGTCAGCCCATGGAAGCTCACTCTTTTTTCACCTTGCAGATGCTGGTACACGAGCTGGAAAGTCGAAAAATGATCTTATTTACGTTGATAAATCACTATTGCATGCAGGAGTCGATAGTTATGCCACTGATCACGAAGGGTGGACTCCTTTTCATATTGCTGCTTCATGGGATGAGTACTAAATCATTAAGGAGCTTGCTATACATGGATATGCTGACATATACTGTGATGAAGTAGCGGACGACGATCAATCTGCCATTTACCTTACACTCGGTGGCCGGTTTGACACTGAAGCCCAGAAGATCATTCAAAACCACAAGCCAAGCCACAGGATTACAGAAGAAGAGAAATCTCAGAGCGAATCCGACCTAGACGAATTTATAGACTACATAGGCGACTTTACAGAGAGTCCGAGCCTCAACTAAATCATATATTATTGAATGTAAGACAAAACACGCGAATGTTTCAGGATACTTGGGAGCTTGTGTCGCTAGATCTGAGCTTGAAGCAAGCGCCAATAGCCTAATATTTCCCCAATTATCATAGTGGCTAATGAGTTCTCTAACAGCCTCAATTCTATACTTAGAGAGGAGGTCGTCTCCGATCAGGAAGCCTTTGTCTACAGGGCCATGTCGATCTTTATCTGAGATGAAGAGGTTGCCTCTATGATGCGACTTCACGAAGCAAACATGATGGAAATCTACACCATCTTTAGAATTTTCAGGCGCTTCTATATCCCGAGTCCTGCCACCGAAGTATATTTTGAAACTCGCTTCGCGTTATCTTCAAGCACGGCAGCACAACCAGCGGGATCGAGAGAAGCACACTTCTCGAGGAGATAAAATAAATGGAACCCTGGTACTGCAGTTGAGACGGTAATGTAGGTCAGCTCTGACCGATTAAGTTAAAGTCGGAAAACATTTCTATTATATCTCTCGCACGTCCGTTAACAATTGCATCAAGAATGCCTAGAGCCCGCAGGTATTATTAATTGCCTGATTTATACCAAATGACATCTTTATTTTCTTTGTGTAGTGCATCAATTACTTCCAGATCAGTCTCTTTGGCTAGGCGATCTTCGTAATAACTAGGTGTATGAAAAACAATGATGAATGCAAGGACTGGCCGTGGCACAAGCGAGAGTAATTCGGGGTCATCTAGAGATCAAATATTATGGAAGCTCAGCGCAGTTGAGACCCCTAACAAGTGGATAAGCTGAGTAAGGAGACCGGGGTTTGATTCAAGTGGGATGAAGTGCTTCTTGTAAGTCATAACGAACGGCAGTCGCCGAAAGGATAGAGATTCCAGTGTATGATGCCGCCAGGTGGATGTAGGTAGGTACCTGAGTGGGTTACAGCCTACATCTTCGAGCTCATATCCGACGGCGACCTGGGATGATAGACAAGCCACATATATCACGTAAAGGATTTTAATGGGGGATCAATTAGGAGGGACCATTATCTAGGAGCAACGCCGGCTGGGTGCATTGAGCCGGCTACAGTTAACAGCAAACGGGCGGAGGAAGTATGTAATTATTATATAGTCTAAGGATGATTCCTTTGCGTATCTAACTCTCCTCAATCCAATATTAGAATAATAAACCGGCCATAATGTCTATTGGGGTAATCAAGTCAGCTAGTGAGACCGGGGAAGAAACATAGCTAAGTTCTGGAGCGTGCTGTATTTCAAAACTGTTAGGTATATTTGTGCCAAGACCCTATAGGTGGCCCTATCGAGTCTTTGAATATATATGAAGGCCTTCAGGCCCTCGTTTGGGGGTTAGGAAGGCCAGGAATAAATGGATCACTTTGAGCCCTAACCACCTACATCCCAATAGCGAATAGGCTTCTATTCACTCTATGACCAACCCCCGTGACAAAAACTGTATCAGATAGGCCTGAGTCCAAGATATCTTGAAGCTGTCCGAATAAGTAAAGTGCTCTTCATTGCCTATATAGAATCTGATTTAGCACCTCGGCACTTTAGTGGAGAATCTTACAGCATTTTTTAGTCGAGCAAAAACATCTAAGTCGTACCAACAGACAGTTGCCCCGCCCATGTCAGATGTGTTACACCGCGGTGCCGTCTACAACCAGTTGCAATAAATCTGAAGGCACAAATACAGTTTTATCGTAATTCTACTACTTATAGGCATAAGTAAATACACTAGACCATTTTCTTCCCGCGTGCGATGAAAGGGTGGCACACAATCTCGGTCTGTGACATCGCTGCAATGTGGCGACGGGGCTGGCATCGATTGCTATTATAGTATCTCGGATAACAACACTTTAACGAATCCAGATTAGTAAAAGCGATCTAAAGAAACAGGTAAAGCGATCCAAGAATCGTCGCGCTTTTTTCTGTCAGATCTAAGATCCCCAATAAAATGTCTTGGGGCATTCTACGCCTTTCAGAAATACCGACTGTCTCGCTACATCTTCATGATATTCACTGGCTACTTGATTCCACAAACAATAGAGCTCTGAGCTTTTAGTAGCTGGGAGTGTATCGACCAAAAATCGGCCACCTCATTTGAAAGGGCAAGGAGCTAGTTTGGAGTATCCTCCAAGGTATCGATCATGGTGCAGAGACTATTTCCCACCATGGCACCAAAGGCTACGAGGCCAGTAATTACACTCACAACCTCGGCTATGGTATCGTGAGATCTGGAGAATGATATAGAAGACCAGCCAAGCTCCAGTCGATCAAGGTTAACTTCTATTAGGATACGTCACTACTCAAGACACACCTCCAGTGACGATAATCTTCTAGTCACCGCTTCCTGCCAAGGTCAAAACTCACATTCTCCCTATTTGTACTGCCAAGATTATCTAACAGTAGCAGATGTTTATAGAACCACACCCCCAAAAGTCGCTACTCGATTATTTAACGAAATTGCTTGCAGATTATGTCAATGATGAAGACAGACGATCACGCTATCGAATCGGTCGCCCAGACTTCATTTGCGCAATGCCTCAAAGACCACCCGAACAATCGCGACATATCAAATTCAGAAGAAGAGAACACACTTAGCTGGCTTGTGAATTCCTCAAGACATCTGTCTTCCCAAAAAGAATTCAATCGCCGAAACTACGTGCAGAAGACCTTCTTATGGAATGAAAGCACTCAAAGTCTTGCCGCGCGCTAGGTCTAACTAAGAGAAGGATCGGGTTGTTGTTACGGAAGCTACTATCCTCCAAACCGTTGAGCTAGCGCATATGAAGAGCCATCGCGCTGACTGGGATGTGACTTGGAAATTTCTCAGCACTATATACTGTGGGATACTGGGGACGGGCATGACATGTATCCTTAAGAGATGCGCTTACAGCCCCAATAGACGACCCAAACGTATGAAAGCTCGTGTTGCCCAGTCCACTCAAGCATCTGAATCCGAGGGAGCAGAAATATGGAGTCTAAGACTTGACTCCGAGGAAGCGGAGATTTTTAGTACTAGCCAGTTCCTCGATCCCGTTGCAGGATTGTGTCAATGGGTAGGACCTGTCGGCTACAATTTATGACAAGGAACGAGGTGCCTTTGGAGACAAGATCGTAGAGATTGGCAACTGAACTTCCATTATGCTGGGTTATTCTAAATATATTTCTACCAGCTTAATACGAGTAGGAGTTGCAAGAGCTATTTAAATCAATAATTTCCTCCGAACTGCGTGAGTCAACGTTCAAGCTAAGCACCCCATCCGTAGGTCGCAGGTAGAATGGGAGACTCTCTTTCCGGAACTTGAAGCCTCTAGTCTTGGAGGCTTTCATACCAACTCTTCATCATTTGTGGGCAACATATGATTCAACATATCTTCAAACGAGCTTTCAAGGGGCTGTGTCACTTGAGGCGCAATACACCTTTCTCGATTGGTCGTTAGATCCCAGTCTGTTAACTTGGTCTCAAATTGGTCTAGACAGAGCCCAACGACATTTCGTATCAAAGCAAAGTCGACGCATTCCGGGCCCGGTTCGCCAAGGGATCTCGCAATGATTTCACCAGCATTGCCATCCCAATAACTCCGCAAACTGCACAGCAGCTCTGCCTGGCCATTATCAACGTAAGACGACCGTGGGCGGTTCATATTTGGGAATATCACATCCCATACTTCCATCCACTGTTGCTCTTTGCTCGTCCCACGGCTTCCGCAGTCCTTTAGTTCTTTCTTCTGATGCTCTGAGATGATACCATCATGATTCGGCGCTTCCTTTAGAGTGCATCCTCCGTCTCGAATATGCAGATCTCGTTCACTGGAGCTCTTAAAGTTCTGATAGCAACGAGAACAGTATAGTTCCGGTTTGCAGTGTAGTCTATAAATGTGTTGCTTCACGTCCTTGATACGGCGTAGTGTGTACCTGCCACACTCGTTATATCGATGGGGATCCATCTTGTGGAATGGACATGCGAGTGACTTTCCTCCGTTGTCTCGAGACGGCCGCCTTGAATTTGTGAATTGACAGTTTTTGTCTCTGTCATCCTTATCCTCCTCCAAGAACGGTCTTTTTCGACTGCTCTTTCCAAATGATGCCACAGGTGCGTGAGGCGAGAATACGAAATCATTTGTACTATAATCCAGAATATCCGGAGAGCTGTCAATCAGAGAGTTTGCTACATCCTTTTTGTTAAGAGAATCTTGGTCTTGAAATTGGTCGTAGAAGGATGAGCCAGGATATATACCGATCCCATTGCTAGTGTTTCCGTTGGAACCAGACATAGCGTTCTGTCCCAAATCCGTACAGAACCCTGTTTGTTGTAGCTGTGGAGAGTATGTATAAAACTGTTCTGGGGAAACTGGGTCTGTAAATACGGATGGAGAGTTTGGGGCTTGCCAATTGCTGACGGGAAATCTTGTAACTGTCAGGGCAGAATCAATGTCTACATCCGGATTGAAATCAAAAGCTGAATCTGGGCTCGATGCTACTGGGGATTGACTAAACCCAAAATCCACAAATGGAAAGGGAGCCGCCCGGGAATCGCTCGGATTAAAATTCGTTGCTGTTATGGTTCCCATTGCCTCCTCTTCTAGTTTTGGTATCTCCTGTCTTTCGTAGTGGAACGGAAGACATATCGTACCGGGGTTAATATCGGTCTGTAGTACTGTGATCTGAGTGAGTGGATGTACTAGAGAGGCACAAAGTGTATCACGTACCTGAAGCTATCTGTGACTGCACCATACATCCCGGTGTGTCTGGAGTGAAGCTATCATCCCATATTTCAACAAAGGGTGAACTGCGACCATCCAACGATAAGCAATCTTCCGGTATGCTTGCCACTCCATCATTAGAACTCAGTTGACATGTAGTCTCGTTGGTGGAAGCTGCAGATCTGATGGGCATGGGTATAAGTGTTGTCATGAGTTCGCCATCCAGCTGACCTGCGCTCCTGTATGCCATTTGACTGCTTGAATTCTCACTGCAAGTCTTCTCTGCGAGTGCAGACACTTCTTCCGCTGAGCCATTCTTGGTGCGACTGCTTGCTCGAGGTCGCCGTGTTTTGCTCTGATTTTTCTTCCTCCTCTTCGGCGGAGCAGGTGAGCTGATTGGTATCTTCGACATTGCCGCCAGGCCATAGAGCTGCCAGAATTTCACGATGTATAGTGAAAATATTACTAGAAGTTGAAGCAGTACCGAATGTTTCTTTCAAACTGCGGCATGGTGATTACCATCATGCCGACACTAAGAATAGTATCCCAATTGCCATCGTGTAGTCTGCCCGATTGCGTGTCATTCCTGCACAACATGCAGCCGGCTGGGCTTAGTCACTCATTCCTGATTGGCCAGTGTTCTACGCAAGTGCGTACACTTTTCAAGCACTAGCAGTTTCCGCTAGATGTCAGATGATCACAGCGGTCACAGCCCTATAGCTAATAAATACACAAATTGATATCTTACTTTAGTTGGGCGGTATATCTGACCACATATGCGCCACGAGTTTGGTCCATTTTAGGCATCTAAGGACTGCGAATGGGAGGCTTGTATAGTGTGACTCCTAGGATGCTCTGTTGATTGTTCGCTAGAACTCTACGTGTGGTGCATTTCTACAGCAGACTGAGGCTCACAGAACGCAAAGGTACCCCAGATGCTTGATCACGATATGCTTAGAATCGAGCTAGGGTTAAGCGCTTTAATTGAGTTCATGCAAGTCTATCGGAAACTCGTCCTGTACTCGGTGTTGTGGATAGTGCCTAGCTGAACTCGGCTATGTCAATGTTTAGCCGCAGTACTGATTACCTTCTGCTCTAGTATACAGATAATAATGATGTAATTAAGCCATTGTAATTATGCAGTTCCACCCTTTCCCATTTATCAGTCTAACGTTGGCACCGCTAACTGCCTGATGAACCGAAAGCCCAGTCATAGGAAGCGATCGTCTTTGCAATCTCAGATCTTCTACCGTAGAGCGTGCTCGCATCTGGATTTCGCTCAGTGGGTTTCGTACGGACGAACTGGTTAATGAATGGCTGAGAGGGGTCTCGTCGCCACGCATCTAGGCGTTTGTTCTGTGATGATTGTGCGCGAGCGATTTCACTGTAAAGCAATATTAACGAGACTGTGCCACTTCAATCGTGAACCACAAGCTCCGCTTACCAGGCATTGCTAATATGTTGCTGCGCGCGACGCGACTCGTCTTGAGTGGGTTTGGCCATTACTACCACAATGAATGCGATATTAGACATGCGAAAGAGCGATCATGGCCATAAGCAACAACTTATATAATCGCTTCTCATTTCTATCGCCCGTCTTATGGATATTTTGGCTACGGAATTGCGCACACGAGCATACACATCTGCGCAGGTCTCCATGAAAACTCGATTCTTTTCAGGATCAAAATGTGTGCGGCTTTAGTACGTAGTTGTGTAGCTGTGTATGCGAGCGACGCACTTAGGGCATCGCGATGCTCCTTGTTCTTACTCTACAAAGCAACATGTATCAGTGCCTTTGGATCGGTAAACTTAGCCCGTCTATATCAACTAAATTCTCCCTTGTTAGAGAATTCAATTGTCAATTCTACGATGAAGTTCGTATCATTTACAGCAATGGTGAGTCGAACTCGTTGGAAGCTCAACCATTTGCTAATGTCAAAACCCCAATATGTGCCATACGACTCCGCTACTTGTTGGCATCGGTTAATGCGAAACCCAGCGCACGCGAAGACGTAAAAATTGGATGCTCATGCTAACCCAAGAAAGCCATATAGACTAAATAAAGCATAGCGAATTTGATCGCCGATAGACTACTCGTCTCCATTATTACTTCGACAAAGTTATTCATTCTACGCAATTGTGTAGAGAACCCCATATCAGCCAAGATTTGTAACCAATGATGATGACCTTAGGAATCTTTTGCCCACAGACGTATGCGCCGCAACGCCGCACTTGGGGAATCTTGAACGCATAGCAGGGCGAAGCTACCTCTGAAGAACATGTGTGTATTTAAAAGGTGATAATATTGGCTCAGTGAGGCTGCCCGCTCATCTAAGGCGAACCACGCTATGTCGGACGCAACTGTGTACGAATGGAGTTGGGTGTTTCAGGACGCCTGAATACGCCTTGCGGGCTCTTTGCGGTTGTAGGCAATCTTTGGTATCCTTTACTTTAGATAGCAGTGGTTAGAGAGACTACCAACTATCTCATCTATCTTTAGTCCTTCAGATCACTCAAAGCCTTACTTCTTAACCGTTTCGACTGCGAATGCCAACTGAATAATCGTTGGTGATCGCAGAAGATTGTGCATCACGAGCCTAACAACTGTTCCTCGCCTGAGACTTCTGGATGTTTCTCGCTTAAGATGCATGAAACGAGCAAATCCCCCGGCAAGGTTCCGAATCAGTATCAGGAATTACCGATGGAAGAAACCAAGCAAAGACAGCAGGCCCAAGAGTGCATTGCTCGCCCCGAGGTATGACACTGGCATCATTGCTCTTCCTTGTTGATGTTTGTTATGGTTTCGGACGAGTTAGATTAACTTCTATAGGATAATATCGGCATCATGGAAGAGTTGGGGCCACTGGTTCGACCCGCAGGTCCGCAGCGGTCGTCTTCGCGGGTCCCTGTTGCAGAGCTGAATGTTGGAGGCCATTACGCCCCCAGAATACTACAGGCTGAGGACTTGTTTAAGGACCCGGTTAAGGGCCTGATTAAGGACCGGTTTCAGGACATGCAAAAACTTGAGATTAGGTCCATCGACAATACTTGCCATGCTCCAAAAACGACGAATTTAAATTATCGCAGAAAGTGTCTACAGCCAGGATACATAGCCGCCGCCGCCTTTACGCATGACTCCACCACATCTGAGATTAGGTGTAGATATTTTGTTGCAAGACTTGACCCGGTAGTTGGTCATGAAATCTTCATTGGGTACCATACCGTCGGTGCTGGGTACGACGAGACCCACGGGACTGGGAGCGGCGAAGCGAGCGCTAATCCTAGTTGTTCCCCTCAAAAGGAGCCTCTCACGTCCAGCTCTCACGCTTTGAGGCGTTCGAAAAACAGGGAGAAACTTCGCCGACAACGAGGTAGTCGAGATGGCGACGATCGACCATTTCAGCGGCGAACCAAGTCGCAATCAGGCCCGTCGAATGCTAGTTTGCTATTCGCCTGTCCATTTTACCTTCACAACAAGGAAGAGCACCAAAACTGCCTGAACTACGAGCTCAAGCGCATCGTTGACGTTCGCCTACACATCTACAGGTTTCATGTACAGCCAAGCTACTGTCCTTGGTGCAGGACCGTGTTCCAGGACGATCCCACCTATGCCCAACGGGATGCGCACGTGAATCAGCGGGTTTGTGGGCTCACGGGTGATGTCTTTCGACACCCGGGAGCCACATCCGATCAATTGGGAAGCATGACTTACGCTGGAGCGCATGGACGTGGCTCCAACGATGTAGAGCGATGGTATACCATTTGGGATATTATGTTTCCCAGTGCTGCACGTCCACCGTCGCCCTATATCGATGTCGCCCGTGAATGGACTCGAATAGAAGTTAACGCTGCTGTTGATCACTATCAGTTAAATGGTGGTGTACAAGACTTTATGGGCATATGGGGCGGAGACGATCTGTCGCTATTTCTCAATCTCTTTCTCGCCCACTTTCGCGATTTTTCTGCTGCCCCTGGGGATTCTTTGCGTCGCGATTCTCATGATACCCCCGGCGATCCAACGACCGAAGCACAAGGCATCATTTCTCTTTCATCACTGTCACCATCGGCAACACTATCAACCCAAAGCCACAGTCTCTCAGTCCCTCAGCCGACCGTATCGCCGGTAACCGATCTGCCCATTTTGCTGCCTCGACCGACACACCCTGACTCGGCCTCGCTCACGACTAGGGACCAGGATCACGGTTCAGCCCTACCAACCCATGATCCCAACCTTGATGCTAGTGATGAGAACCCATATTTCCTCCCGGAAGAGACCCTCTGATCAACCGAGGTTGGTCTCAAAGGCCGATTCCAGCCTATCAGTTTGCTCATCTATAGTTTTCTTTGAATCTCAACTTTATTTACCCCTCGTTCATAGGAAAAACGTAGGATTTCCATTGTACAAACCCCAGGGTGGTAAATATTAGTGCAGCGCTAGCACCTAGCCCGTGCTTAACACTGCAATTGTACATACAGTTGATTGGGGAAGCGTTCGTATAGTTGATTAAGGAAACGCTTATCCAGTTGATTATAAAGTGGAAAGTTTCTATTAAAAAAACCCTTCAAGGTACAAGTTGCTAGCCCCGCGCTAACATTTACCATCCCGGGGAGGGTTGTATAAATGATCAATGGGCAAGATCTGGGGATTTGCATACGGTATATTTTGATACCTACTGTTTGACAAGGAGCCCAGACTCCTTAGGCGCACGAATGTCGTAGCCCGCATTTGAGTACGTAGCAACTGACGTATTACATGACCGCCGGATTAATACGTGTGACATCAGGAGAATCCAGTGTATTAGTGGTTCGATCTCAATATGACGTGGAAGATTGCCTGATCTTCTGAAACCCCAGTTAGATATCGGGTTGGCGTTTCAAGTCGTGTTCGAATGCATGCATTGTTAACTCACTGCTGGGAAGCAGTATACAGCCAATTCTGTATTATAATGTTTCGTAAAATAAAATAAATGATGGAACTGCCGGGGAAATCGGACTCCTGTTTTCCCATGGGGTGCCAGTCGAGGCACCAACCTACCTTCTGTAATTAGTGATTTTAAATGACAGTTTTAGGGGATACAGACCGAATCAATTTTTTAGTGCACATTGCCCTCTATAAAAAAGCACCAAAGGTCGCTTATACGCCAGGCTAGGAACTTGGGCAAATTACCAGGCATGATGGTGGTATTCGGGAGCCGCCGCAGCTACAGAGGATCCGCCCTAGATATGTGGTCAGTCAGCCTTTAATAGAATCATAAGATCATCCACCAGAACTATGTCCACCGTATACCCAGCGCTACAGGCATGAGTACAGCGATACGCAAGCCCGGCGTATCTAGAAATAGGCCTTAAAAGCCACTGGCTCGTCTATAAAATTGCAGGTACCATTCGGTACTCGAAGAACTGACGTATCAATCAGCTCAAACAAGCACTGGCACAGATCTGAGTCCAGCACAGTTGCGCCGATGTAATCAGGCGCCGATTCACCGACTTCCGAGGTGCCCACCTTGAATGCGCGCCCATTCCCGATCCTTCTGCCTTGTTTATACCTGTTAGAATTCCAAGTTTGACGAACAAATATAAAACACGATTGACTTTGATGACGGAAGAGCCCTTGAGTGCTCGGGGGCTAGACATCACTGTGTACAATGATAACGCCTCACAGTGCCAACTTCAACACACACGGCCTTACGGTGTCAACTTCAATACACGTGATTCGTTAACGTGATTCGTTGACGTGATTACGAAATGCAAAATGCGGAGGAGAGTTCACTCTATCAGCCTGTATCTCGGCCGGAATATGCTAGTGACGGAAAGGAGGATGATGTGTACCTGTTTGATGTTCCCTCGGCACAACTACCCGACGCGAACATTACTGAAGATCTCGCAGATGAGGCGGAGGAGCTGGCTGGAATTGCGGTAGAGAAATTCCTCTTCACCATCTCACCTCCTGGCAGCAGCACCAAGAGAGGTAAGGATGGGCATCTACCGGAGAGAGCCAGGAAGCGGCTCAGGACTTCCTGCTTCGAGAAACACATAAAAATCCAGCAGAAATTGGATACCGATGACGAAGACACCGTCGTGGTTGGCCCACCAGCGCTTACGACGCAGCATCTGGCATGCCCGTTCTATGTTCGCTACAAGGAGAGATACCTCAGCTGCTTGACGCGGGCTGATATCCGAGAGATCAAGGATCTCAAGCAACACCTCTGGAGTGCTCATCGCCAACCTTCATACTGTCCTGTTTGCTACGATACATTCATCTCAGCTGACGACTGTGACAAACACATTCGGCTCAAGCCTTGTACGTCTCCGCGTAAGACACGTCCCGAAGGCATTACGGCCATACAGATGCAGCGGCTCGCTCGACGGGCGGACCCGTGGATTTCGCGGGAGGTCCAGTGGCTATCAATCTGGGAGATCGTCTTCCCTGGTCTCAAGCTGCCATCGCTGGCGTCTCTATCCAATGAGGTCGAGGCCGTAGTCTGCGTGCTGCGGGACTTCTGGTCGAGCGAAGGGAGCCGGATCGTGTCCGACTTCCTACACGAGCGGCAGCAACAGAGTCCACGGCTGCAGGGCAACGAAGCAAATGCGACGACACTGGACTCACTAGTTCTAAACCGCGTGATAGATCAGTTGGTTGCAAGCTGTAGGCAGGATGAGAGCGATGAATGGCGAAAGTAAGGGAATAGTGGAAATTATTAGATCCTGTCATTTTGGCGTTTATTTTGGCATCGTTAGTAAGCTCAAATTGTTTTTCGTTGAACTGGATAACATAGGTTTGTATTCTTCGCAGAACGAGTGCTATTTTCCTCGTTTTCTACAATCCTTAATTAATACTTCTCTCCTTGAGCGTCACCGGGATACTGGGCAGCCCAATGACTGCGATGTATGGGATCCTTGATGAACGAAATGTGATCCAATCAAACCAACGGGTTAACATCCTTGTCAACTGACGGCTGGACTCCCGGCTTGAGGATCTTCCGACAGAGGAAGATGTCTCAGAAGGAATGGTATAGACAAGAATATATGAGCTTAAAATTCATCTGGGACTGTCAATGCTACTTGCCGTTTTATGATTTTCGAAAATTCAGCAATACCCTTGTCGAGCAGTTTAGCGATACGAGGAAGAGCGGAGAAGTTGACTCAGCATGCGAGGAAGTTGGTGGTAAGATATCTTAGGGCTATAGTTTGTGATTAAAATATGAACATCTCTTCCCGAAATTGGTTAAGTGTTTTTCATCTTTCTCTTCGGCTAAGGAAGCGTTTAAGCTTGGAATATACTTAGCAGTAATTGTTTTGTCATAATTAGGGTTTGGCCTCAGAGTGATAGATAAGTCGCAAGGAGATCGCAATACGGTCTTAGTATGCGGTTGGGGCTCAGAATCCTTGGTTTCTATCCTTCCTAAATCTTGATGGGAGGATTCCGAGCCGTATCTATTCCTGATTAACCGATAGTTATACGCCAAAGCGACCCGGCAATTATACCTCCAGTAACTAAAGCGCATGATATATGCCTCGACAGTAGCTTTTAAAATTTCTTGTCTTTATTCTCTGGCCATAATTATATTCTGATACGACGCAGTAAAACAAAGATAGCGGGCTCCGCGAAGCACCTGAAAGCGGAATTTTGATTTCGTCGTGTATGAGTTTTGCTTGTGATTCTTTTTGGCATCTCACTCCGTCGTCTCCTTCTGAGACGAAGTCTATTCTCTTTGGTGCAAAAGCTTATACATAGATATGACAGCCTCGGTCTGATAGAGCTAATCTGATAAGTTTGGAAGCTCAGACCTGCAAGTAGAAATAGATTATAGCGTTAATAGACTATTTGAAGTACAAGATAATAAAAATGAAAAGGTAGCACTATTTTACCACCTCTTCTTTTACATAGAGTGCGGGGAATATAGAGAAATTTGTATGAATTAGCTGTTTTTTTTTTTTTTTTTTTTTTTGGCTCTGACGCTGTCCTTTTTGGACTATTAGAATACAACGCGTAAGCTGAGCTGACCATATTTTCAGTTCTGATTGGAACCGACTTCAAACCAACAAAGCTCTACTTTACGGTTTTCTAGACATTGTAAGAGACACTTTGTGTTTACAATTGCTAAAGATCTTAGAAGCAAACATGCTTAGCATCGACACAGCTTCACTATTTATATTCTCAGTTAGATCAGTGAATCAGCGAAAATGACCTTGCTAAATTTTTTTTCTTTTAGCAATCTGACTTTTCCCTTGCGTAGTATTCACGGACGAGGCAGATTCACTCTCTAACTGCTGACGGTTGGGCAAGAAGAGTCGGAAGAGATGTATGCCCGCCTAAATACCCTAAGAAATCTAGGGATCTGTAAGCTCATAACGTCATACCCCGCGTTCTCGAAGCTCCCTTTCCCTATAACAATGCACATTGTTCCCAAGCCTTCCGGCCCTCTCTATTTGAGAAGATGCGTTAAGAAAAGAGAAAGGCTACGCTCATATGGGTCACACATACACACACACACACACATATACATATATATATATATATATATAGGATTTCAAGTCAGTTTCTGTAAAGAAGTCTGTTGCCCGGGCTTGCTCGAATAGTAATAATTATCTGTGTCCAAGTTTCACTCTGTTACGAACCAACAAGTGGATCAGGATTGGGCCCTGGGATGAACCCAAGGAATTGGAGGAGACGCCCGGACCAGCCACGGGTTACGTGATGGATCACTGGATTACGGTGGTGATCTAAGTGAGTCGGATCACTGGATCACAGTGGTGATCTAAGTGAGTCGGATTATTGGATTATGGTGGTGATCTAAATGAGCCGGAGCGACGGGATTACGGTGTTAATCTAAATAAGCCAGCGTAACGGCAGAAAAAATATAAGGATAAAGGAATAGTATATAAAAAAAAGGGTTTTTTATATAGTTAGTTATTTACTTATTACTATTTAACTTATATTTATAGCTACTTTTTAAAAATAGCTATAAAAAATCATTTTTTACAAAGCAATTAAGTTTATACTACTATTTTATTACTTATAATATTATACTTAACGTATATTTTAAATATAAACATAAAAGTATTTTTAGTTATATTTTAAATATTTATAACCCCGATATTACGAAAGTATATATAATGTTAAACATTAATATACGCTTTATAATATTTTAAATAGTTTTATTTTACGTTAAGCGGTTAATTAAAGCAATATTTAAACTATAACGCTAACTATTTTATTTAATTTATAAAATATTATCGCTGCACTTTAAGCAAAAATTACAGTAATATATAACTAAATGCAAGAATTAAAACAAAAATCGGATAAATAAGCCGGCATTTTTAATAATACCGTAAACTAAACCGATAAGCTCGAAAAAAAAAGCCGATAAACTTAAAACTTAAAATTAAAATTTAAAAAACAATATTTAAAGCTTAAAAAAACAAAATCAGCTTTTTAAAAAAAAAGTTAACAAAATAAACACTTGATCAAAAAATGCTTAAATAAATATAAAAATAAAGAAAAAATTTGTAAAAAACTTAAAACTTTTAAGCTTAGCAAAATTCGACGGCACGCTAAAAAAGTTAAAAAGATTTTTAACTTAAGCTTAAGCATATTTACACTTTTACGAAAACTTTTTTTTAAAAAAAAATAAATTCGGAAAAATTTATACAACGGTAAAATTGTTCGAAAAACGAACATTATTATAGTTTAAACCGCATTTGTTTAAAACAACGACGTTATTTTTAAATAAAGGTTTAAAAAATACGCAAAAGATTTTTTAAAGTTATAAATCGTTTAAAAACGAGCTTAAACATTTATTTATTAGTTTAAAAAAAAAAAACGTTAAGTTTATAATAATTTACGAAAAATAAAACAAATAAAATCGGCATTTATATACGCTACAAAATTCTAAAAAATTACGGCTATTTTTAATTTAAATAATTAAGCAAAAATAATAATATTTTATAAAAAATTAAAAAACGCGGTTTAAAATAAAATCGCAAAATTATTTTAACTAAACGATTTTAATAAATATATTAATAACGTAATAAAAATTAATACTAAACTATATAAAAAACGACGAAAAACTTTTAACAAAAAAACTAATAATAATAACAAGTTTAATTAAAAAAAAAAAAAACGCTAACAGTTTACGGCGCATAATATATATACAAAACTTATAAAATTTAATATAATGCAGCAAAGTAAAAAAAAATAAGAAAAGTCGAAAAAAACTGTTAAATACTGTAACTATAACAAGTTTAGACATTACGCTAAAAATTGCGATAAAAGACTACGTAAAAACCCGTAAATACCCGAAGCTAAAATATTTAAAGCTAAAAAAAAAAGCTAATAAATTAATATAATAAAAGCTTATTATAACGATAAAAACTCTGACGTTAAATAAAATAATAAAGCATTTATAAAAAACTAAACAGTTTAAAAAAAAATACATAAAATAGTAAATTAACTATTAATATAATTATATTTAAACTAAATAGTAAAAAAGATTTACGATTAAACTGTTTACGATAAAAACTAGTTTACTAAAAGCTTAAAAAAAATATAACTTCGAAATACGGCACGTTTAAAACGCGGCTTAGCAAAAATAATATAAACTTTAAAGCAAAAACCTAAAACTATAAAAATAATTATAAAGCAAATTTACCAAAAGTTATAATATAAAATAATTATTGCATTAAACGAATAAAAAAATGCGCAAACTTAAAATAAATAGCTAAAATTAAACCAAAAAAATTTTTTTTTTTTTAACCTAAACGAAAAAAAGTTAGCTAAAAAATTCTTTAACTTAAAAAACGATAAAAAATATTTTAAAAATTATATTTACTTTTTAATCGACAAAACATTATTAAATATAAAAACACGATAAACTAAAGCAAACCGATATAAATACCGAAATATTAAAAATAAAATAATATTTAAACGTAATTAGCTAAAAAGTAAAAAATGTTTAGATAAAAACTTAAAATGTTTTTATAATATATATAATTGCTAAATAAAAAACGAATAGCTAAATTAAATAATATATATAATAATAGTTCGAAAAAAAGTTATGTTATATATTTAAAAAAACGAATTTTGCTTAAAGCAAAAAACAATAATTTTAACTAAAGCAAAAATACAAAAAAAACTTAATATAATATTAAAGCAATAGTTTTTACGATATGAAAAAAAAAATAAATATTTTAAAAATAAAAAAATTCGACATTTTTATTTTAATTAGTCGTTTATATAATAAAACTATATTTAAAAATAATAATAAATAATTATATTTACGTTATAAAAAATATTAAAAAATATTATAAGCAAATTATATAATATATAAATGTAAAAAATATATAATAAAAAAAATTAAAAATCCGATATTTTTATAAAAAAGCTAAAATTAAAAAATTAGTAATAATATATTAAATAGTTTATAAATATGCTATATTTAAACAAAATTTATAATATTTCGAAAATTGCAAAAATAAATATACGATTTAAAAACGATGTTAATATAATTAATATATAGTTTATATATTTTATAAAATTTTTTAATATAAAAATATAAAAAAAAAGATTAAAAAAAAAATTCGACGACGATTAACTTTTATTCGCGATCGTCGAAACAGTAATAACTCGGTAAAATTTACGAAAAAATAAAACCAACAACAAGTTTATTAATAAACAAAAAACGAGGAAAAATAGCTATAAAACAAAACTAACAGCTAGTTTATTAAGTTTTTCGGTTTTTATATAAAATAAAAATATAGCTTAAAAAAAAGCAATTAATAGTAAATATAATTTATAAAAAAAAAAAAACTAGCGGTTTTATTTAATATAAACGTATATAAAAGTTTTATTTTTTTAAATTTAATTAACGAATTACACTTTACATAAATTAAAAAAAAAACCTTATATATTTACGACTTTTAATAAAAAAACTATAAATTATAATAACGGAAAAATTATACGAAAAACTGTAAAACTTTTAATAATTATTTAAAATTACTTAAAACGCTTTAAGTTTAATATTGCAAAAATATTATACAATATAATATTAAAATTAGCTTAATTATAAAAAAGCAATTTTAAAATATATTAAAAAACTAGCCGTTTTTAGTAAAATTTGTTTGGTATAATTAAATAAAAAAAAAACTTAGCTTTTACAAAACTTTAAATATAAATTATATATGACGGCTGGTGTCCTATTTGCAGCTGTCAAACAGATTGGCCAGTCGTCAGGCTATTGTTCATTGTCCTGGTGAATAGTGGGACAATTACCTGGTGAATGGAATACCTAAGGTATCTAGGTACCCTACTAATCCCTACCTATATATTTCTGTACTGTAGCTGTTAGATAAATACTTTCCTTTTTTCCTCATTTTAGTTATTTCGTAAGGAATATACAGTAAATTTGGTCTGAGAACCAACTGCTGACTTCCGGGCCGTGACATTATATATAAATTTAAATAGCTAAATAAAATATAAAACGAAATATTATAATAAGTTAATAAAAAATTTACGATTAAAATATTAAAAAAATACGCTAAATTTAAAAGCTTGTTTATAAAAAAACATAACAAAAAAATAAAGCTATTAAAATATAATAAATACGATTACGCGATTAATTTGAAAAAAAAAAAACGCACCTTAAAGTTTTTAAATTATATAAGTTAAACAAAAAACAATTTAAAAAACTATGAAAATATTTCGATAAAAATTTAAAAAAAAAGTTTATATAACATTTTAAGTTATCGGCAATAATACCGATACTATAAGTATTAAAAAAACTAAAAATAAAAAAATAAAAAACGAAAGTAAAAAAACTGCAAAAATTAGCGACATTTAAATTTTATTATTATTAAAAATAAAAAACTTATATTACGTATAAACGATATAAAAAATCGTTTAACAAAAATAAAATAAATAACGACACTCGATGTTTTAAAAGCTTATTATTATATTAAAATTAAAAAAAGCGACGAATAAAAAACAGCATTTATTATTAAATATAAATTATATAAGTTTTTAATAATAAATTTTAGCTTTATTAATATATTAGCGATATTTTAATTAATAATTATAAATATATTACGAAAATTTATCGACAAATTTATAATTATATATTTTAATAATATTTTAATTTATTTAAAAACATTTAAAAAATATAAAAATATATTTAAAAAAAAAGTAAATTTTATAAATAATAAATAAATTTTTTAAAATATATAATTTTTTTTTAAAAAAGTATAAATTTAACAGTTTAAATTAAAAATAGTAAAAAACTAACTTATACTAAAAAATATTAATAATATACGGTTATTTATAAAATTTACAAATTTTATACGTGCATTTATTAAAAATTTTAAAAAAATCGCAGCGTTTTTTATAAACTTAACTAAAAAAAATAAGCTTTTTTAATAAATAAAAAAAAAAACAAAAACCGTTCGATACATTTAAAAATGCAATTTTAAACGATTTAATATTTAAATTATTTAATTTAAAAAAAAATACAAAATAAAAATTAACGCTAATAATTACGCTATAAAAAAAATAGTTAATTTAATAAAACGAAAACAGCAAATTATATCTAATAGCATTTTTTTTAAAAAAAAGGTTTTAAAACTTAAACTAAATTATTAAATTTATAATAAAAAATTTATAGCAATAATCAAAGTATTTAATTAATTAAAATATTAATTAAATAATATTATAACATTAGTAAAAATTTATTTAAACTATAAAAACTTTACGACGTTTATAATTATAAAAATATTAAATAAACGATAAATATAATAAGCAAAGTTTTTATTATAGTTTAATTTTAAAATTATTTACGTTAAAAGCTAAAAAAAACGACAAAGCCGACATTTTTAGCCGAAAAAGTAATTATAAACAAAAAATATTACTAAAAAATTAAATATTATTATATAAAAATTTAAATAAAAGCTTATTTACAAATCTTATGCAAATAAACTACGAAAGATAAAATAAAAAAAATTTAAAAAACATTATAAAAATTAAACAAACTAATTAATATATAATATAACAATAAACTATACGTATTTAAAATATATTAATATAAATTAGTTAAAAAATATACGAATATTTATTTTTAAAATACTAAAAAGTATTTAAAACGTTTAATAAATTACGAAAAAACTACGATTTTTTAAAAGCGTTAAAAATAGTAAAAAATATTATAGCAAAATACGATTTATGCAAAAAATCTAAAGCTATAAAACATAAATTATATAAAAATTTAATATTAACATTAATATTAGACTAAGCTTAAAAAATAATAGCTTTTAATTATATAGTTAACCCATTTCTTACTTGGATAAGACATTTAATTGAATGGGCCATTTTCTAAACTTTCGTACGTACATTCGTAAATAATCTAACAACAATATATCCGATTAATTTAAACTAGTTAAATTTTTATTTGCTAGACTTGTTTATATTGTTCCGATAAGTTTGCGTATTATAGTTACGTTTGCTATAAGTTTTATAGTACTCGACGCGAGTTTTTTTTTTTTTTCGTACGATAAACGAACCGATAAATAACCCGACGAACGAGCCGACGAACGAACCGATAATAAAATAAACGCAATTATAAGACGAATAATTGTTTATTATATAAAAAGCAAAAGATTTACGGGCTTCGAAAGACGTGGTTATGTAGGTTTATCGGCTCGTTTGTCGGTTTGTTTATTGTACGAAAGGGAAAAATTTGCGTCGGGATTTGCGTTAAGACTTGCGTCGAAACTTGCGTCAAAACTTGCGTTAAGTATTATAAAACTTACAGTAAACGTAGCTATAATGCGCAAATTTGTTAAAATAGTATAAACAAGTTTAGCGAATAAGAATTTAATAAATTCGAATTAATTGTTTATATTTTCGGTTCGTTCGTCGGTTCGTTCGTCGTACGAGAAGAAAAAGGACTTGCGTCGGGTGCTATAAAACTTACAGCAAACGTAGCTATAATGCGCAAATTTGTCGGAATAGTATAAACAGGTCTAGCGAACAAGAATTTAACTAGTTTAAATTGATCGGATATGTTGTTGTTAAATTATTTGCGAATGTACATACGAAGGTTTGGAAAGTGGCCTATTTGTTGCGAAGCGTACCTTAGCGTCCAACGCTATGTATGCTCTCGTGGTATCGTGGTTATAAATGCTTGAAGTATAACTAAGGATACTCTTATGTTTATATTTAAAGTATATATTAAAAGATAGTATTGCGGGCAATAAGAATAATAATATCTTAAATTAACTGTTTCGTAAAGAATGCTCTTTTATAGTTTTTTTTAAAAACTAACTATAGATATAAGTTAAATAATAATAAATAAACGACTATTTATATAAAAAAACCTTCCTTTTTTATATTATTCCCTTATCCTTACGTCTTTTTATAGTCCTATTTATATTTTCTAATAAAATACCTTTAACTATATATTTTTAGATCTTTATAATTTAAATAATTTATAGATTATTTAAATTGTCTAAATTATTTACAGTTATATAACTACGTGCTGCTATGTTTTTGCTTCGCTAAAAGTTTTTCTTTTTATAGTTTTTTTTTTAAATTATAGCCTTACTATTAGTTCGTAATATTATTCCCTTTTTTTTAGCTTTATTGTTTTAATAAAAATTAATTAGCTCTTTGTTAAGTTTTTAATATTATTTTAATAAGTTTTTTTTTTATTTTTTATTATAACAGGTTGTATTTAAAAAAAAAGTAGTCGTTTTCGCTTTTGCTAACGCAAAAGTCGCAAAATTCGTTTTAAATATATTTATTAAAATAATATAAAAGTTCTTGCTTATTTTCGTTATTTATTTAATAATATTATTTATTTTTATATTAATTATATTTTTAATTATTATAACTATATTCGTTTTTAATATATTTACGACGCGTTTTTTTTTCTAATATTTAGTTTTTAAAATATTATAAATAAATGCGCTTATTTAACCGCTCGTTATAAAGTTAAAAAAAAAAAACTACTAAAAGCTTAAAAAAACTAAAAAAACGTGTTAAAAAAAAACAAAAACGTTAACGAAATAACCTTTAAAAATTGTTAAATCGTTTAAATATAATTCGTTGTTTATAATAATAAAAAAAATTTTTTTGTAAACGCAGGTTTAAAATCTTTTTAAAAAAAAAGCGTTTAAACGAAAAAAAGCAGGCGAACGGTTTTTTTTTTTTTAACTAAGACAAGTTTAATTTTTTTGTAGTTAACCCCGTCTTTTTAATTTTAGTCGATTAAAATATTGTCGGTAAAAATTTTTAACAAAGTTTTTTACGTTTATAAAAAGTTTTTTTAATTTTTACGTAGTTTTTATATACGTATAGCTTTCCTATTTAATAAAATATTTAAATTTTTTTTTACTTTATTGTAAATTTAAGATTTTTTTTATTTCGTAAATATTTTTATTTTTATTTGCTTTTAACTAGGTTTCGAACGCGACGTTTAAATACGTTTTAGTTAATAATAATATATAAAAAATTAATTAAATAACTATAATGTTTAATAGTTTTAATTTATATATTATTAATAATATTACTTTTTTAATTTTAAAAAGTTTAATATTTTTAAAATTAAGTTTTTCGTTATTTCGTTTTGTTTAAATATTGCGTTTTAAAAAATAAACTTTATTCTTTTTTTTTAAAATTAGCTTTAATAATCTGCTTTTGTTATAATATTTTTTTATTTTTTATTAAATAAATGTTAATTTTTTTTATAATTATTTCTATAGTTCTAGCAATTTTTTTACTTAAATTTTTGCTATTAATACAATAATATTATTAATATAATATCGTTATATATTTATATCGTATTTATAGTTTATTTTAAATAGTAATATTTTTATTATTTTATTTATCGAACTATTATATACTAATTTTACATTTAATAATAACTTTACCTAATTGTTCTAATTTTAATTAATATAATAATATAAATATTATTTTAATGTTTAATTTAATTTTTTTATTTAACCGTTTATTTATAAATAATATATTATAAATATTTTATGCTTAATTTTTAAAGTTTTAGTAAATAATTACTAAAATTTAAATACTATTATTTTGCTTTTATCGATAATAATTATTTTTAAATAGCTATATTTATTAAAAATATATTTTATTATTATATAAACTAAATCTTCTGCTAAGCTTACTTTTTTATATAATATAAAATAAACGTATTTTATAAATTTATCTACTATAACTATAATAAAGTTAAATTTTATTTTTATTATAGGTTTTTTTAATTTTAATAACTTAACTATATAATTAAATATTATTATTTTTTATGCTCGGTTTAAAATTAATATTAATACTAAGTTTTTATATAGTTTATATTTTGCTGTTTTAAACTTTTAGCACAAGTTATATTTTACGATAACTTTTTTAACTATTATTAATGCTTTTAAAAAGTCGTAATTTTTTTATAATTTATTAAACGTTTTAAACACTTTTTAATATTCCGAAAATAAATGTTTATATATTTTTTTAACTAATTTATATTAGCATATTTTTAATACGTATAATTTATCGTTATAATATTAATTAATTAGTTTGTTTAATTTTCGTAGTGCTTTTTAAATTTTTTAGTTTTATTTTTTATAATTTATTTATATAAAATTTATAAATAGGCTTTTATTTATATTTTTATATAGTAATACCTGACTTTTAAATAGTATTTTTTATTTATAATCGCTTTTGCAGCTAAAAATATTTATTTTATCGTTTTTTTTGCCTTTAACATAAATAATTTAGAAATTAAACTATAATAAAAATTCTGCTTATTATATTTATCGTTTATTTAATATTTTAATAGTTATAAACGTCGTAAAGTTTTTATAATTTAAATAAACTTTTATTAGTATTATAATGCTATTTAAATAATATTTTTATTGTTTAAATATTTCGATTATTACTATAAGTTTTTTATTATAGATTTAATAGTTTAATTTAGGTTTTAAAAACTTTTTCGAAAAAAATACTACCGGGTATAGTTTGCCGTTTTTGTTTTGCTAAATTAATTATCTTTTTATAGCGTAATTATTTACGTTAACTTTTATTTTGTATTTTTTATTTAAATTAAGTAATTTAAATATTAAATCGTTTAAAATTGTATTTTTAAATGCGTTAAACGCTTTTTGCTTTTTTTTTGTTTACTAAAAAAGTTTGTTTTTTTTAGTAAAATCTGTAAAAAGCGCCGCGATTTTTTTAAAATTTTTAATAAATATACGTACGTAGTTCGCGAATTTTACGAACGATTATATATTTTTAATATTTTTTAATACGGGCTAATTTTTTACTATTTTTAATTTAAACTATTAAATTCGTACCTTTTTTAAAAATATTATATATTTTAAAAAATCTATTTGCTATTTATAAAACTTATTTTTTTTTGGATATATTTTTAACTTTGCTTTTTATAACGCTTAAAATATTTATTATATATATTTTTTATATTTTTCGAATATTTTTAAATAAATTAGGATATTATTTAAATATACTATTATAAATTTATCGATAAATTTGCGTAATATATTTATAATTATTAACTAAAATATTGTTAATATATTAATAAAATTAAAGTTTATTACTAAAAATTTATATAGTTTATATTTTATAATAAACGCTATTTTTTATTCGTCGCTTTTTTTAATTTTAATATAGTAATAGGTTTTTAAAATATCGAACGTTATAAACCGTTATATTTTTACTAAACGGTTTTTTAAATCGTTTATTTATAGTATAAGTTTGCTATTTTTAATAGTAATAAAGTTAAAATATCGCTAATCTTTGCAATTTTTTTATTTTCGTTTGCTATTTTTTTTTAGCTTTTTTAGTATTTATAATATTAATACTATTGCCGATAATTTAAAATATCGTATAAACTTTTTTATTAAATTTTTATTAAAATACTTTCGTAATTTTTTAAATTGTTTTTTATTCGATTTATATAATTTAAAAGCTTTAAAATACGTTTTTTTTTTTAAATTAATTGCGTAATTATATTTACTATATTTTAATAGTTTTATTTTTTTGCTATATTTTTTTATAAATAAGCTTTTAAATTTAGCGTATTTTTTTAATACTTTAATCGTAAATTTTTTAACTTATTATTATATTTTATTTCGTATTTTGTTTAGCTATTTAAATTTATATATAGTTTATATTTAAAGTTTTATAAAAGTTAAATTTTTTTTTAGTTTAATTATTTTAGGCGTATTTTATTAAAAACGGCTAGTTTTTTAGTTTATTTTAAAATTATTTTTTTATAACTAAGTTAACTTTAATATTATATCGTATAATATTTTTATAATATCGAGCTTAAAGTTTTTTAAATAATTTTAAATAATTACGAAAAATTTTACAATTTTTCGTATAACTTTTTCGTTATTATAATTTATAATTTTTTTATTAAAAATCGTAAATATATAAAGTCTTTTTTTTTTAATCTATGCTATATTTAATTTATTAATTAAATTTAAAAAAATAAAACTTTTATAAACGTTTATATTAAATAAAATTTTTAGTTTTTTTTTATTATAAATTATATTTATTAATATTTATATTTTTTTAAGTTATGTTTTTATTTTATATAAAAACTTGAAAATTTCGTAAACTAGCTATTAATTTTGTTTTATAACTGCTTTTCGTCGTTTTTTGTTTATTAATAAATTTATTGTCGGTTTTGTTTTTTTGTAAATTCCGCTGTTTTATTATTTTTTCGACGATTTTAAATAAAAGTCAATTTTTGTCGATTTTTTTTTTAATCTTTTTTTTTATATTTTTATATTAAAAAACTTTATAAAATATATAAATTTTATATTATATATATTAACATCGTTTTTAAATTATAAACTTTTTTTTGCAATTTTTAAAATATTATAAATTTTATTTAAATATAATATATTTATAAACTATTTAATATATTATTATTAGTTTTTTAATTTTACTTTTTTTATAAAAATATTTAATTTTTATTTTAGCTATTCGAGCTAAAAACTAAAGATTTTTAATTTTTTTTATTATATATTTTTCGTATTTATATATTATATAGTTTGTTTATAATATTTTGTAATATTTTTTATAACGTAATCGTAACTGTTTATTGTCGTTTTTAAATATAATATTATTATATAAACGATTAATTAAAATAAAAATATTAAACTTTTTCGTTTTTAAAACATTTATGCTTATTTTAATTATTACGTTTTTATAATTTTTATAATATCGTAAAAACTATTGTTTTAATTTAATATTAAGTTTTTATTTTATTTTTTTTTTAATTAAAATCGTTATTTTTTATTTTAAGCGAAGTTTATTTTTTTACGTATATAGTACAATTTTTTTTTAAACTATCGCTGTATATATTGTTTAATTTAGCTATTTATTTTTTATTTAATAATTATAAGTTTTATAATAATATTTTAGGTTATCGTTTAAATATTTTTTTTTTTAAATTAATTTTTTTTATATATTATTTTATTTTTAATATTTTAATATATATATTAGTTTGCTTTTATTTATTATATATTAAATATTAATATCGTTTTATTAATTAAAAAATAAACATAATTTTAAAAATATTTTTTATCGTTTTTTAATTTATAAAATTCGTTACTTTAATTTTTTTCGGTTAAATTAAAGTTTTTTTGTTTTTCGTTTTTTTAATTAAATTTTAGCTATTTATTTCGGGTTTAAGCGTTTTTTTATTTATTTAGCGCAATAATTATTTAATATTATAATTTTTATTAAATTTATTCTATAATTATTTTTATAGCTTTAAGTTTTTATTTTAAAATTTGCACAATTTTTGCTAAATTTTATTTTAAACGTACCGCTTCGTTAAATCGTACTTTTTTTTTTAAACTATTAATAAACTATTTTTTATTATAAATAACTTATTTATAAATTTTTTTTACTATTTGTTTTAAATATAGTCGCGTTATTAATTAGTCCGTTATTATATATATTTTTCCTTATACTATTAAATTTCCGGTTAATATTTTATTATTTTGCTCTACGTTTAAAACTTTATTATTATAATAAGTTTATATTATATTAATTTATTAATTATTTTTTTTAGCTTTAAATACTTTAGTTTTTAATATTTGTAAATTTTTGCGTAGTTTTTTATTATAATTTTTAGCGTAATATTTTAGTTTGTTATAATTATAATATTTAACAGTTTTTTTTATTTTTTATTATCTTTTTTTATTTTATTACATTTTATTAAATTTTATTAATTTTATATATATACTATATGCCGTAAAATATTATTACTTTTTAAAATCGTTAGCTTTGTTTTAACTTTTTTTTTAATATTTATTTTTAGAAAAGTTTTATCTTTTTTTTTAATATCGTTTAAATAATTAAATATTAATCTAAATAGCCGCTAAAATATATTTTACAAACTTATTAAGTTATAATAGTTTAATAATCTTATTTTTAACTTTATTTTTTAGTTTACTATAAAATATTATAATCTTAGCTTAGTCGTTAATATTAAATATAGCGGAAATTTTTTAAAATTTAGTTATATATATTAATATAAATTTAGTTTATCGTAACTTTTATAATTTATTTTAGGCTTATTGTTTTTTTTTAAAGTTAAAAAATAAACTTTTAAATTTAGTTTCGAAAAAATTTCGATTTAAAAAAATTTTTCGCGTATTTTTAAACTAACTATTTTTAAATTTATTCGTTACTTTAAACAAATACAGTTTAAACTAAGTTAAAGCTTTTTTTTTTAATAATAAAGCCGTATAAAAAATTCGTTTTTTATTATTTTTAAAAACGTCGTTATAATAATATTAATATATTTTAACTTAAGCTAAAAATTTTTTAAACTTATTAAAAATTTCGTCGAACTTAAATAGTTTAGCGATTTTTAAGTTTTTTTTTAATATTTATCGTTTATTATTTTTAGCGTTTAGCTTTTTTCGAAAATTTTTAACTAAATTTACTAAATAATTATACTATTTTTCGGTAACTTTAAACTTATCGTCTTTTTTTTCGGTTTTTATAAAATAGTTAAAGCTTATTAATAATTTTAAAAATAATACTACGATTTATAATAGTCCCGTATACTTTTAAATTACTAATACCGATATAGTTTAAATATTGCTTTAATTAACCGCTTAACGTAAAACAAAACTATTTAAAATATTACAAAACGTACTTTAACGTTTAACGCTATATATACTTTCGTAATATCGTAATTATAAATGCTTAAAATATAACCAAAAATATTTTTATATTTATATTTAAAATATACGTTAAAAAATAATATTACGAGCAATAAAAATAATAATATTTTAAATTAACTACTTTGTAAAAAATGCTCTTTTATAGTTTTTTTTAAAAACTAATTATAAATATAAATTAAATAATAATAAATAAACGACTATTTATATAAAAAAACCTTCCCTTTTTATATTATTCTCTTATCTTTACGTCCTTTTATAGTCCTACCTATATTTTCCAATAGAATACCCTTAATCATGTATTCTTAGATCTTCATAATCTAAATGATTTATAGATTACCCAGATCGTCTAGATCACTTGCAGTCACGTAACTGCGTGCTGCCACGTTTCTGCCCCGCTAGGGGTTCTTCCCCTCATGGTCCTTCTCTTAGGTCATGGCCCCACTGTTGGTTCGTAACACTATTCAATGGGGTGGCCTATTTAAGTGGGAGATGCGTTAAGCTATTATAATTAAAATAAAATTTAACTTTATTATAGTTATAATAAATAAACTTACGAAATATGCTTATTTTATTTTATATAAAAAAGCAAGTTTAGCAAAAAAATTAATATACGTAATAATAAAATATATTTTAAATAAATATAAATATTTAAAAACAATTATTATAAATAAAAACAAAACAATAGCATTTAAATTTTAACAATTATTTATTAAAACTTTAAAAATTAAGCATAAAATGTTTATAATAAATAATTTATAAATAAATAGTTAAGTAAAAAAATTAAACTAAATATTAAAATAATTAAGTAAAATTGTTATTAAACGCAAAACTAGTTTATAATAGTTTAATAAATAAAATAATAAAAATATTACTATTTAAAACAAATTATAAATATAATATAAATATTTAACAAAACTATATTAACGGCATTACCGCATTAATAGCAAAAATTTAAGTAAAAAAATTGCTAAAACTATAAAAATAGTTATAAAAAAATATTATAATAAAAACAGATTATTAAAGCTAATTTTTTTAAAAAAAAAATAAAGTTTATTTTTTAAAACGTAATATTTAAATAAAACGAAATAACGAAAAACTCGATTTTAAAAATATTAAACTTTTTAAAATTAAAAAAATATTTTTACTAATAATATATAAATTAAAGTTATTAAATATTATAGTTATTTAACTAATATTTTATGTATTTTTATTAATTAAAACGCATTTAAATATTGCGTTTAAAATTTAACAAATAAAAATAAAAACATTTATAAAATAGAAAAAATCTTAATTTTACGATAAAGTAAAAAAAAGTTCGAATATTTTATTAAATAAAACGGCTATACATACGCTAAAACTATATAAAAATTAAAAAAACACTTTACGAACGTAAAGAATTTTGTTAAAAAATTTTACCGATAATATTTTAACTAACCGAAACTAAAAAAACAAAGTCGATTACGAAAGTATTAAAAAAACTTTAATTAAATTTAAAACTAAAAAAAAAGCAAACTGATTTTTTTCGTTTTTTTTTTTAAAAAAGCTATTTAGCTTAATTAAACTTTTAGTTATTAAATTAGCAACACGCTTTTTATAAAATTTTTATTATTAACGGATATAATATAAACGTATAAAGGCTTCGAAAAGTGTTTTTTTAACGTGTTTTTTTTTTAAGCCGAAAAAACTTTTTTAACGCTTTATAAAGTTTAAACAAAAGCACTTTAATATAATCGCAAGAACGATTAGCTCGTACGTAGTTACTATAACGAAATATGCCCGCTATAACGGTATAAATAAATTTCCGAAAAAAGCAGCGAAAACAAAAAACGGCTTCGAAGCTTTCGAAGTCGATTAAACAAGCGAAAGCGTAACGTTGCTCCTTTTTTTTCGAAAAAAGACGTTTCGTTATTTTGTTAAACATAATGTTAAAATAAACATTTAAAAAAAAGATTAAAAAAAAAAATTTACTTAGGAAAATTATTAAAAATAATAGCAGTAGAAAAAAAAAAGATAATATTACTGTTACGAACCAACAAGAACGAGGGCTGGGCCGCCCGAGACGCAGATAAAGAGGGGCAGGTCAAGTCACGTGATGTGGATCTAAGGGATCTAAGATCTAACAGATCCAGTGTAATAGATCTAGGGGATCTAAGATTTAACAGATTTAGTTAATAGATTTAAGGGATCTAAAATCCAGCAGATCTAAAAAAACATAGGGATAAAAGAACAATATAAAAAGGAAGGATTTTCCTATATAGCTAGTCGTTTATTTATTATTATTTAACTTATGTTTATAGTTATTTTTTGGAAATAATTATAAGAAAACATTCTTTACGAAATAGTTAATTTAAAATATTATTATTTTTATTGCCCGTAATACTATTTTTTAACGTATATTTTAAATATAAACATAAAAGTATTTTTAGTTATATTTTAAACATTTATAACCCCGATATTACAAAAATATATATAATATTAGACATTAGTGTACGTTTTGTAATATTTTAAATAGTTTTGTTTTACGTTAAGCGGTTAATTAAAGCAATATTTAAACTATATCGGCACTAATATTTTAAAAATATACAGAACTATTACAGGTCGTAATATTATTTTTAAAACTATTAACGAGCCCCGATTATTTTATAAAAACCGAAAAAAAAAACGATAAATTTAAAATTACCGAAAAATAGTATAATTATTTAGTAGACGTAGTTAAAAACTTTCGAAAAAAGCTAAACGCTAAAAATAATAAATAACAAATATTAAAAAAAACCTAAAAATTACTAAACTATTTAAGTTTAACAGAACTTTTAATAAACTTAAAAAATTTTTAGCTTAAGTTCGAGTATATTAATATTATTATAATAATATTTTTAAAAACGATAAAAAACGAATTTTTTATGCAGCGTTATTGCTAAAAAAAAAAGCTTTAACCTAGTTTAAACCGCATTTATTTAAAGCGATAAATAAATTTAAAAATAGTTAGCCCGAAAATACGCAGAAAATTTTTCTAAATCGAAATTTTTTCAAAACCGAGCTTAAAAATCTATTTTTTAACTTTAAAAAAAAATAATAAGCCTAAAATAAATTATAAAAGCTATAATAAATTAAATTAGCATTAACTTATATAACTAAATTTTAAAAAATTTCCGCTATATTTAATATTAATAACTAAGCTAAAATTATAATATTTTATAGTAAATTAAAAAATAAAATTAAAAATAAAATTATTAAACTATTATAATTTAATAAATTTGTAAAATATATTTTAATAATTATTTAAATTAATACTTGACTATTTAAATAATATTAAAAAAAAAAATAGAACTTTTTTAAAAATAAGCATTAAAAAAAAAGTTAGAACAAAGCTAACAATTTTAAAAAGCGATAATATTTTATAATATATAGTATATATATAAAACTAATAAAACTCGATAAAATACGACAAAGCAGAAAAAGATAATAAAAAATAAAAAAAACTGTTAAATATTATAATTGCGATAAACTAGGACATTGCGCTAAAAATTATAATAAAAAGCTACGCAAAAATTTACAAATACTAAAAGCTAAAATATTTAAAGCTAAAAAAAGCAGTTAATAAATTAATATAATATAAACTTATTATAATAATAAAGTTTTAAACATAAAGCAAAATAATAAAATATTAACCGGAGATTTAATAATATAGAAAGAAATATATATATTAATAAACTAATTAATAACGTAACTATATTTAAAATAAATAATAAAAAAAATTTATAAATAAATTGTTTATAATAAAAAATAATCTACCGACAGTTTAAAAAAAAAAGTACGATTTAATAGAATAGTACGTTTAGAATAAAGTTTAGTAAAAGTTATATAAACTTTAAAATAAAAACCTAAAACTATAAAAGTAATTATAAAATAAATTTAACAAAAATTATAATATTAAATAACTATTACGCTAAACGAATAAAAAAACGCATAAATTTAAAACGAATAGCTAAAATTTAATTAAAAAAACGAAAAATAAAAAAGTTTTAACCCGGCCGAAAAAAATTAAAATAACGAATTTTACGAATTAAAAAATAATAAAAAGTATTTTTAAAATTACGTATATTTTTTAATCGATAAAACAGTATTAATATTAAATATATAATAAACGAAAGCAAATTAATATATATACCGAAATATTAAAAATAAAATAATATATAAAAAAAATTAGCTTAAAAAAAAAAAATGTCTAAACGATAATTTAAAATATTATTATAAAACTTATAATTATTAAACAAAAAATAAATAGCTAAATTAAATAGTATATATAGCAATAGCTCGAAAAAACGTTATATTATATACGTAAAAAAACGAATTTCGCTTAAAATAAAAAATAACGACTTTAACTAAAAAAAAAATAAAATAAAAACTCGACATTAAGTTAAAATAATAGTTTTTATAATATTATAAAAAATACCGAAATATAACGATTAAAATAAATATAAATGTTTTAAAAACAAAAAAGTTTAATATTTTTATTTTAATTAATCGTTTATATAACGGTATTATATTTAAAAACGACGATAAACGATTATAATTACGCTATAAAAAATATTACGAAATATTATAAATAAGCTATATAATATATAAATATAAAAAATATATAGCAAAAAAAATTAAAAATTTTTAGTTTTTAGCTTATATAGCTAAAATAAAAATATAATATTTTTATAAAAAAAATAAAATTAAAAAACTAGTAATAATATATCGAGCAGTTTATAAATATGTTATATTTAAATAAGATCTATAATATTTTAAAAATTGTAAAAAAAGGTTTACGATTTAAAAATAATGCTAATATATTTAATACAAAATTTATATATTTTATAAGGTTTTTTAATATAAAAACATAAAAAAAAAGATTAAAAAAAAAATTAACAAAAATTAACTTTTATTTAAGATCGTTAAAAAAATAATAAAGCGGCAAAATTTACGAAAAAATAAGACCGACAATAAATATATTAGTAAATAAAAAACGACGAAAAGCAGTTATAAAACAAAATTAATAGTTAGTTTACGAAATTTTTAGGTTTTTGTATAAAATAAAAATATAATTTAAAAAAATATAGATATTAATAAATATAATTTATAATAAAAAAAAATTAAAAGCTTTATTTGATATAAACGTTTATAAAAGTTTTATTTTCTCGAATTTAGTTAACGAATTAAATATAGCATAGATTAAAAAGAAAAGATTTTATATATTTATAACTTTCGATAAAAGGATTATAAATTATAATAATAAAAAAGTTATATAAAAAATTATAAAACTTTTCGTAATTATTTAAAGTCGTTTAGAAAACTTTAAGCTTAATATTGCAAAAATATTATACGATATAATATTAAAATTAACTTAATTGCAGGAAAGCAATTTTAAAATGAACTGGAAAACTGGCCGTTTTTAATAAAATCTGCCCGAAATAATTAAACTAAAAAAAAATTTAATTTTTGCAAAATTTTAAATATAAATTATACGTAAATTTAAATAGTTAAATAAAGTATAAAATAAAATATAACAGTAAATTAAAAAATTTACGATTAAAATATTAAAAAAATATATTAAATTTAAAAGCCTGTTTATAAAAGAATATAGTAAAAAAATAAAGCTATTAAAATATAATAAATATAATTACGCAATTAATTTAAAAAAAAAAACGTATTTTAAAACTTTTAAACTATATAGGTTAAATAAAAAATAACTTAAAAAATTATAAAAATATTTTAACAAAAACTTAAAAAAAAAGTTTATATAACATTTTAAATTATTAATAATAGCACCGATATTATAAATATTAAAAAAGCTAAGAAAAAATGGCAAAAAAAAATAGAAAAATTGCAAAAATTAGCGATATTTTAACTTTATTATTGTTAAAAACAGCGGATTTATACTAAAAATAAATAATTTAAAAAATCGTTTAAAAAAAGCACGATATTTTATAACATTTAATATTTTAAAAGCTTATTACTATATTAAAATTAAAAAAAGCAACGAATAAAAAACAACGTTTATTATAAAATATAAACTATATAAATTTTTAATAATAAACTTTAATTTTATTAACGCATTAGCAATATTTTAGTTAATAATTACGAATATGCTATACAAATTTGTCGATAAATTTATAATAGTATATTTAAACAATATTTTAATTTACTTAAAAATATTCGAAAAATATAAAAAACATATACGATAAATGCTTTAAACGTTATAAAAAGCAAAGTTAAAAGTATATTTAAAAAAAAGTAAGTTTTATAAATAATAAATAAATTTTTTAAAATATATAATATTTTTAAAAAAAATATAAATTTAATAATTTAAATTAAAAGCAGTAAAAAATTAGCTCGTATTAAAAAATGTTAAAAATATACGATCGTTTATAAAATTTACGAATTACGTATATATATTTATTAAAAATTTTAAAAAAATCGCGGCATTTTTTACAAATTTTATTAAAAAAAACAAACTTTTTTAATAAACGAAAAAAAAGTAAAAAACGTTTAATATATTTAAAAATATAATTTTAAGCGACTTAATATTTAAATTACTCGATTTAAAAAAAAAATATAAAATAAAAGTTAACGTAAATAATTACGCTATAAAAAAACAATTAATTTAGCGAAATAAAAACGGCAAACTATATTTAATAGCATTTTTTTCGAAAAAGTTTTTAAAACTTAAACTAAACTATTAAATTTACAATAAAAAATTTATAACAATAATCGAAGCATTTAAATAATAAAAATATTATTTAAATAATATTACAGCATTAATAAAAATTTATTTAAACTATAAAAACTTTATAACGTTTATAATAATTAAAATATTAAATAAGCGATAAATATAATAAACAGAGTTTTTATTACAATTTAATTTTAAAATTATTTATATTAAAAGCAAAAAAAATAATAAAACAAATATTTTTAGCCGAAAAAATAATTATAAATAAAAAATACTACTAAAAAATTAAATATTATTATATAAAAATATAAATAAAAGCTTATTTATAAATTTTATATAAATAAAATATAAAAAATAAGATAAAAAAATTTAAAAAATACTACGAAAATCGAATAAACTAATTAATTAATATTATAATAATAAACTATACATATTAAAAGTATATTAATACGGATTAATTAAAAAAATATATAAATATTTATTTTTAAAACATTAAAAAATGTTTAAAACGCTTAACAAATTATAAAAAAATTACGATTTTTTAAAAGCATTAATAATAATTAAAAAAGTTATCGTAAAATATAATTTATATAAAAAATCTAAAATAATAAAATATAAACTATATAAAAATTTAGTACTAATATTAATTTTAAACCGAGCATAAAAAATAATAGTATTTAATTATATAATTAAGTTATTAAAATTTAAAAAATTTATAATAAAAATAAAATTTAACTTTATTATAGTTATAGCTAATAAGTTTATAAAATACGTTTATTTTATATTATATAAAAAAATAAGCTTAGCAAAAAACTTAACTTATGCAATAATAAAATATATTTTTAATAAATATAGTTATTTAAAAATAATTATTACCGATAAAAGCAAAATAATAGTATTTAAATTTTAGCAATTATTTATTAAAACTTTAAAAATTAAGCATAAAATGTTTATAATATATTATTTATAAATAAATAAATAAATAAAAAAACTAAATTAAACATTAAAATAATATTTATATTATTATATTAATTAAAATTAAAACAATTAAATAAAATTATTATTAAACGTAAAACTAGTATATAATAGTTTAACAAATAAAATAATAAAAATATTACTATTTAAAATAAACTATAAATATAATATAAATATATAATAATATTATATTAATAATATTATTATATTAATAGCCGAAATTTAAATAAAAAAATTGCTAGGGCTATAAAAATAGCTATAAAAAAAATTTATATTTGTTTAACAAAAAATAAAAAAATACTATAATAAAAATAGATTATCGGAGCTAATTTTAAAAAAAAGGGATAAAATTTATTTTTTAAAACGCAATATTTAAACAAAACGCAATAACGAAAAACTCGATTTTAAAAATATTAGACTTTTTAAAATTAAAAAAGTTATATTATTAATAATATATAAACTAAAATTATTAAATATTATAGTTATCTGACTAATTTTTTATATATTATTATTAACTAAAACGCATTTAAACGCTACGTTTAAAACTTAGTTAAAAGCAAATAAAAATAAAAACATTTACAAAATAAAAAAAATCTTAAATTTACGACAAGGTGAAAAAGAATTTAAATATTTTATTAAATAAAAAAAATATACGTACGCTAAAACTACGTAAAAACTAAAAAAACATTTTATAAATATAAAGAATTTTATTAAAGATTTTTATTAATAATATTTTAACCGACCGAAACTAAAAAAGCGAGATTGATCGTAAAAGCATTAAAACTGTTTTAATTAAAAGAAAAAAAAGCTTTAGCGTTAACTTTTTTTTTTTTCCGCTTTTCGACGTTTAACTGTTTTTTTTTTACTAAAATTATAATTTTACGCTTTTTTAAAAACTTTTTTTGCTAATAAAAACGAAAAACGGTATATAATTTGTTAAACATTTTTTTTTACTTAGCCGCAAGTTTTTTTTAACGCTTTAAAAAACTGTTTTTTAACGCGCAACGACGTTTAAAAAAACGTTTATATTTATTTATAATAGCTTTAAAAAAAAATATCGGGATTTTAATAACGTTATAATTACGTTAATATTAAATATAAAAATAGCAGCTAGAAATTTCGTTAATTCGAAAATAAAAAACCTTAATAGTTAAACAATAAATATAAAAAAAAACTTCGAAACCGTTTTAAAAAATAAACTTAGTATAAAGCTTATAATTAACGCGCTAATTAAGCTAATAACAAAAACTAAAAGTTTTACGTATACAATTAAATATAATAAAGTAAAAAAAAAGAAGAAACATACTTACTTAAAAGAAAAAAGTATTAAAATTATAAATATGTTTGTTAGGACAACAAACTTGGAAAGAAGGGAATAATGTTACGAACTAATAAAAACAAGGGCTGGGCCGCCCGAGACGCAGATAAAAAGGGGCAGGTTAAGTTACATGATGTGGATTTAAGGGATTTAAGATTTAACAGATCTAATGTAATAGATCTAAAGGATTTAAGATCTAATAGATCTAGTTAATGGATCTAAAGGATTTAAAATCTAGTAGATTTAAAAAAATATAGGGATAAAAGAACAATATAAAAAGGAAGGATTTTCTTATATAGCTAGTCGTTTACTTATTACTATTTAATTTATGTTTATAGTTATTTTTTGGAAATAACTATAAGAGAACATTTTTTACGAAGTAGTCAATCTAAGATACTATTATTTTTATTGCCCGTAATATTATCCTTTGATGTATACTCTAAACATAAACATAAGAGTATCCTTGGTTATACTTTAAGCATTTATAACCCCGATACCACAAGAACATACATAGTGTTGGACACTAGTGTACGCTTCGTAACAATTACGAACTAATAAATAGATTAAAATTAGGCCTTAAGATAAACTTAAAAAATTGGAAAAAACGCCCGAACTAGCTATAAGTTACGTAATAAATTACTAAATTACAGTAGTAATTTAAGTAAATCGGATTATTAAATTATAATAATAATTTAAGTAAATTAAATTATTAAATTACGGTAATAATTTAAATAAGCCGGAGCGACAAGATTATAATAATGATTTAAATAAGCTAGCGTAACGGCAAAAAAGATATAAAAATAAAAAATGGTATATAAGGAAAGGGTTTTTTTATGTAGTTAGTTATTTACTTATTATTATTTAACTTATGTTTATAGCCATTTTTTGGAAATAGCTATAAGAGATTATTTTTTACGAAGCAACCAAGTTTATACTACTGTCTTATTGCCCGCAGTACTATACTTGACGTATACTCTAAACATAAACATAAGAGTATCCTCGGTTATACTTCAAGTATCTATAACCCCGATACCACAAGAGCATACATAGTGTTGGACACTAGTGTACGCTTCGTAACACACTCTCTCTACTGGGCCTCTAGTAGTTTTCCACCGACATCATTTCGACGCGTTGGAAACTGTAGCGAGATGCAGAAGTCCGCTCAAGTAATTAACACGTGGCTAGGGGGTATTTATTATGAGTGAGACTCTACCAAGTCGTGGATTGGCGACGACGACTCGATATGACCCTATCTTCTCGCCTTCTCATATTTCCTTCGAGATCGTCTTGTGGAGCTTTCTGTCGTGGATACGCCGTTAGTATATAGAAACAGTCGAGTAAAACTACTCGAAACTGGTGACCATCTCTTCTAATTACACTTGGACTCACCTGAGCTCGGCGGCGAAGAACTACTAGCAAGTGGAAGATGGCGGGTGGGAGGGCCAGGACCAGTCCCACGATTCCCACAATAGCGGCTGCCGGAAGATCCATATGTTCTTTTCGTTGTAAGACACGCAAGACTCTAAAAAATTAGGGCCTGGAGATACAGCGGGAGCCAGAAGCTGAGTCAACACTGTCAAATCTTGCGGGAGCTTTGAGTAAAGAAGCACGATCTTTTTATACATTTATCTACTTACTCAACAGTGTCTACATCGTTGCATACATTTCTCAATTCACACCTCTGCTCTAACCTAATTACTCGTTGCCCGATCAGGCATGGCTATTGCCCACTTCTTTTGTATTGACCAATGGTGATTCTTCGTTAACAGCTTTCGCATCTCGAAGGAGAGGTTTAAGGTCCCCTGGCTGACTCCTCGTGACAATGAATTTATCTACTCAGCCTCCTATGTGTAGTTTGACGATACCATGGCTACCTTCAGACAACAGAAACGGACCCACTTCTTTTTAAATCGCCCAATGATAACTCCAACTTCATAGCCTCGTAGACCTACATTCGATGATGCAGCTGCAGGGTTTAGCATGCAAGGCATGCTCTGAGAAAGATGCCGCTACACTCGATGCTCCACTTCTTTGGTATAGAGCTTATCAGAGCCAAGTAATCGACCATGCTAAGATGCATAAAATATGCTAGGCTTCACGCCCTACTTATCTACTGTAATTACATGGACGCAATTTTGTGCTGCATCCGACGCGTTCGCGATAGCACGTCTACCACGCTTTGTACAGCTCTACACCTCTCAAAGCGGGTCTGTTGCTAATATTGTGGTAAATCGGTTTGATATAGAAAAGGGCTAGAAGATTTGCTAATAAGGCTGTCGTAGGTTGTTTAATCAATAGGCTTGATAAGCCCTTCCAATAATGAATGCTATGGATTGGATGCATCAAGTACATCTAAACTATCTGACTCTCTTCACATCGTTCGTACAGACTTTGTTTCCTAAAAGGGGCTGCCAATCAAGGCCCTCACGGTTGATCCACTTCTTTTGTAAAAGGCCAATCACCACTTGTCGTTCCGACACTCAGTCGTAACGCCCGCGTCGCCTCGAGACCACTACGGCTTCAGGGGCTGGTTCGTCGGCTTATTGGAGCCATTCACAGAGCACGGTGGCAGCATAGGACTACTTACTTTAGTACATACTATTCGCTACCCCACTGCCACATTGCAGCATTCCCGGCTGCGCCCTGCAGAATGCCGACATATTGGTGTGGAAGTCTAAGCCAAATGCTATGGGCTCTGAACATGAGCCTCGTCCACCTCTTCGTGTATATATTCCAGTCATCCCACACCTTGCCTTACGGATTCCAATGCTGATGGTGTATAGCCTCGTACCTTTCTCTACTCGCTCTTCTGCTCTTCTCTGGCAGGTGGTTTCTAAAGTTAAATGCAACACAGCTATCCTTTTCTCGTTTCCAACATGTCAGACTCATTAACGACAGCGGCTCCGAGGAGAATGAAGCGTTCTGACTGGGACAACTACAAAGATCTGATCCGTCGTTGGTACATCGGCGATAGAATGACGGCAAAGAAGATCATTGAGGAATTGAAGGAATCATACAACTTCGTCGTAGCGTAAGTCTGATTTTAACTTATATTTATCAGCACTAATATACTATCTAGTCCATACGAACTAAAAGAGCGGCTGGCAGCCTGGAACCTGCGGAAGAATCTCGCACCCGCCGAGCAAGCTTTCGTTACCCATCAAGGAAGGCAAGCGAAGGCGGTCAATGGCCAGCTTGAATACAAGATCGCAGGACAGTCTATATCAAGAGGAAGGATCCAACGATTATGTGATCGGAGGCGAGAGCCTATCACACTGAAGGCTAGACAGAATATCAGTGAGCGTTGACCGTCAAAGAACGTACATTGAATGGCCCCTGAACCTCGTATATCTAGGTAGTAATAACTCAGGGCCATACACAGCCGGCTCTATTCATAGCTTTCCCTTTGTCGTCACAGACCACGATTCTCCACTTCCATCTACAGCTCTCGCCCTCTCTAGGCCGGTTTCTTGTGAGCGCGGCGAGCTCTACAAGTGGGAGCCTTGGCCAAGTGAGCCTTACGAGCTCCCATGGATCCGATTCAATCGAAATGTTCAGCTCCTCGACAGCATCCATGCCTTTTTGTTCGCAGACAGCTCCGGTAGGCGGCTTGCGTTTGGCTGTAACTTCCCACAACAGTTCAGCCACGGACCATTAGACTTCGCTCACTCGAACGTTCAAAGACTCGCCGTTATGTTCAGTGACTTTATGCCGGAATCAAGGGAAAAAGAGAATGCGGCAAGGGCAAAATCACTGACTAAAACCTGGCCTGAATTGGATATGGAGATGCTGAAGTTGGTTATATTCCAGCTTAGTAATAACTTCATTGAATTCGATGATTACCAAGACATCATTCGCTTAGTCGAGCTATTGGGCTTTGGTACTTGTAAGGTCATCGAAGCCCTATTCCGTGTGGCTTCCGAGGACCTCACTGTTGCAGCTGTTCTCGATAAACTTTTCATCGCAGCGTGTAAAACTCTGTCGGCAGATTTGGTATCGATCTTGATTGAAAAGAATGAGCTTACCCAGTGTGGTTCATTGGCGGATGTTCTTAATCTGCCCTTGACAGCAGCATTGGATAAATCATTACAATATCATGATTCAAAACTAGCGAGCGCCGTCCTTACATCAAGGACAGTATCGGTCGCCCAATTTATATCTTCAAACGGCCAGTATTATCTATCCAGTTGTGCAGCCCACAGGGACCACTATTTTGCAAATTACATGGCATCATTACTCATATCGAAAGGGGTCGACCCCGGGAAAAGAAATCAATCTGGGTTCCCACCATTATTGGGAGCACTACACGCTGGAAACATTTCACTCGTCCTACGCCTTATCAAGTCCGGCGTAGATATATGGGCAAATAATATAGCCTTTTCTTATCTTATATTCAATAATCCCTCCGAGTCCGAACGGCGCATTCGGCTGTTTGATTTCATGACTATTTACACAGCTGCAGTAGTTCCTTGCTGTCGATTTTTAATGAACACTTACGAGCTGGATCGCGACAAGGAATACTGGGATGGTAGAAGGCTCCATACAAGCCGAGACGGCGCACCCCAAGCTCATGAATTGAAGCAGCATCGCCAGCGAGGCGAGGATCTTGCATTACAAACGTATGCATTCCTAGAAAAGAAGCTTCTTGTCGAATTTCCTCGACCGTCAATGACAGCCGAATTGAAAGTGCAAAGCCTCGATCCCATCGATACACTGATCTCCGCAGCGTTTTTTGGATATCCAAATTTCATCGAAACGGTTACGAAAGAGCCCCGTGACTTGAACCGAACCAATTGTCGGGGAATGTGGCCTTTGCTCGCTGCGGTATTGGGAGGGGACACGAGCACATGTAATCGTCTACTCAAGCTTGGAGCCAATCCAAACTTCGTTCCACCGTGTCCTGTTCCATCTCATCCACACGATACCGCAGGTGAGGCCAGCCACGTTCCAAGCGTACTTCACCAAGCAGCTTTTTTCAACTTATCCCCGATCGTTGCACTACTTATTAATTTCGGTGCCAATGCCAAACAAACATGCGACGCCACTGTTATGAACGAATTTCATTGGAATTATTCATACAGAGGTCGCTCTTGTTGGTGGTGTAACGCGATTAGTGCAAGTGGAGAAGTAATAACTAACCACCGCCGACAGTGCATCACTTTAATCGACGTTGGTCCCTTAACTCCACTTGCCATAGCCCTATGGATGCAAAATTTGGAGGTCGCGAAACTCTTGTTAAAGAGCGCTGCTCAAGTTGGATCAACAGAGTTGTACCTTGCAGTTCAATACGGTGATCATGGCTTCGTGGAGGCAGTGCTTCCCAAATTGCAAGATAGCAAATTACTCAATTGCCCATTCAATGGTCAATTGCCGCTACAACTCGCTTTACGTGCCGGGAGCGGACCGACTTGCGATTTGTTCCTTTTTGCGGGCGCCCGTCTTCATCTGAAAGTCGAAGATTTACCCCTAGCAGCCAAGATTGGGAGCACACAGATAGTGCTTGGGTTATTACAGACACTGGATACCCAAACGGATCAGCATTACCTTTCAGAAGCACTTCATAACGCACTGCTAGGCGGATTTCCAGATCTTGTCAACGCACTTGTCCATCGAGGTGCCCAGCTCCCGCGAGGATGGCTCTCTGATGCTTTTCGTACTTATGCGGAGGATGACCTTCTCGCCATTCTAGCAGGTACACGAAATTTGGAAGAACTGGCGCAAGAACGGTCATTTGAAGGCAGGACCTTACTCGAAGAGGCCGTGTTAAATCGCAATCCAGGTATCGCAAAAATTGCGTTCGATATTTTACCTGAGAGCTACGACTCGGGTGCATTGCTTGCGAGCGTATGCAGAACTTTGGATACAGACGAAATCGAACGACATGGTTCCCTTTGCGAGCTTCTCCAGAGGCGCAGAAGGGCATACGAACAGCAACTAGACCCAGTCCTAGAGAATGGTGCTATTGCATTGGCGGCATACTTTGACAAGACTGATCTGATGGAGATCCTTCTCGAAAGGCCCCAACCGGAGGAGCTAGCTGTCATCCCAGGCGAGCAGTTTTGGATGGGGAATAGCAAAGATGTCTTGGGCTGGGAGTACCTTCCTGAAGAATTGCCATTTGTGATTACTGCTCCGGGTTACTGGCTGTCAAAAGACCTGCGGAAAGCATGGAGCGCATGGCACGACGCAGGTCGAAGGATTGTCTCACCCATCCTTATGGCTGTCAAGGCAGAGAGTCAGGATAGCATCCAGAAGCTAATACGCAGAGGGTACCAACCGGATAGTCCTACAATTACAGCCGCGGTAATGCGTGAGCTCCCCCTTTCAGTTGTACGTCAGCTCGTGTCAATCCGCAGCAAATACCACCTCAAGTCTGAAATTGACACGGATTTTCAGACGCCTATATATGCCGCTGTCATTGTCAAAAGCCTTGAAATCGCTCAACTGCTCACTGAGCATGACACTGTAGGCAACGGCTACTTCATATATGATCCTGACGATTTCAACATCGCTAGAAGAGGCAGATACACTGGTTTACAGTTCGCTATACTGAACGGATGCTCTGATGACATGGTATATCACCTTATTCGTAGCGGTGCGGATGTAAATGCACCAGCTCGTCACCACGAGGGATTGACTGCGCTTCAGGCTGCTGCTGCTCAAGGAAAGATTACTCTCGCTCGATACCTTCTAGAGCGCGGGGCCAATCTAAACGCCCCACGAGCGCTCTACGGCGGCAGGACGTGTCTTGAGGCAGCAGCAGAAAATGGAAGACTGGATATGATCCAGTTCTTGCTCAACAAAGGTGTACAAACCGTTGGAAGGGGTAGAGTGCAATATCTGCATGCATTCCTTCTTGCCACGAGGCGTGGCCATGTAGCTGTGGCGAAGCTACTTCGCAGACATCGACCGTTCGATATTCAGGACCAAATGTTGCTTCTAGGTCCACACACTTATGATTCTTATTACCGCAGCCCGAAGAACCTTGATGCAGCTTTATCTGATTCGCGCTTTTTGTGTCAAGATAATGGTTGTCGATATGACGATTTTCAAGGACAGCTCCCGGATAACTCCTTTCTTCACCCAGATGAAGCCTCCTTGAAAGAAAGACAAGTTGCCCGGCAGTGGTGCCTTGAGAATTCTGTGAATCCACTTCTCGATGCCGAACTGGATCTCCTCTCCAACGAGGAATTAGAACTGCCTTCATCTGAGAGGGAGTTGCTGCTAGCTACTATCTTGGATAGGCCAGAGGAAATAGAGAGGAGATTCAACCTAGCATCTTGGCTCCCGGATTCATATCATCGTTTCATTCGTCGAGACGAATTTATCGGTGAAGCTTTTATGGTTGCTGCTTCAGTACTACTACTACTACAAAACTCGTCGTGGCAAACCCCTAACATTCGGGTGATTAGCTCGAGTCAGGACGACGATTCTGAAGACTGTTATGATCTAGATTCGGACTCTGATGCTTCACCAGCGGAAGAAATATACGCGCTAGCCAACGACCCAGAAGAACTAGTGGCAGTAGAAGAGAGCTATATCAACGTTGGAAACGGTCCTACGCTACGCCTCCACCCCCTATTCAACGAGCAGCGAGATATAGTGGACTTTCACGAGCAAATGCACGAGGATACTTGGGTCTAAAGGGAATTGCTATAACGGCAGCATCGCGCTACCGGCTTGCATAAGGACTGCAGGCTCACATTTTGCGTCTAAGTTGTCTAACGCGACTGTATGGGTTACTCGTCGGGAATACGCCACAAGACCTTGTCTTCTGACGACAGCGCGAGCTGCTGCGACACTACCGCACCTTCTACTTCCCACACAATTTCTGCTGTCCAACTTGTCTTCGTACCTAGTGACGGAGTCCTATTCTGAATTACGTTGTAAGTTTAGTATGCGGCTGAGTTAGTATAGGTCAGTATTAGGATCGAAGGCTTGAAGGGTAGGTATATTTGAAGTTTGTGAAAAGGGCACGTGCCATCTGTAGTGAAGTTGGTAAAGATGGGGGTGCCACAGTACAGATTCTTTTTTGGGCACTCAGCACTGTAGAGATTTTCGGAGCAGACCTCGGAAATATTTACCTCGAAGTGGTCGGTCGTCTCGACGTCGCAACAGCTGCTGCAAGCTACCCGAGAGTTCAATCAGCAATTGAAGTCAACACAATGGGCTCGAGCTCGTCTAAGCCTGCCGTAGACTCACATGTGTGGAAGGCGTAAGTATTGTTACCGCAGTCTTGGCAGTTCTCACCACATAAAGACCACAGGTTCGCTAACACGCAATCATTTGCTACAGGTCCTCGCCCGTAGGCGTCTCGCAAGATGTCATCGACTCTCTGCAATCTAGCAGCGAGGTAAGCTCCTATCCACCCATTATGCTCGCAATCAACTTGTTCGGCACCGCTTCTCGCTGCCCAAGCTACCTACGATCTGCGTATTACCAGCTCTAACACATCACCCCGTCTACCACAGTCCGACACCTCCCGCGCGCAAAACCTCGAGCTAGCAATCCAAGCCCGCGTGTCCGAGGAGCTGAAGAAGCTGTCGGCGCAAGAGAGCGCAGCGCTCAAGGCGGCCCGCGAAAAGGCCTCCGAGGCGACCGACACGGACGCGGCGGCAGCCCAACCGCCCCAGGGCAGCAGACAGACGGTGTCGGCCGAGGTGGAGGCGCTGCGCGCGCGCCTCGACAAGAGGAAGCAGCTGCGGCCGCTGCCCGAGAGCGTCGAGAGGGCCCGCGGCGACGTCGTGCGCTGCCTGCTCGAGAACGACCGCCGGCCGCTGGACTGCTGGCAGGAGGTCGAGGCCTTCAAGGAGGAGGTGCGCAGGCTGGAGAGGAGCTGGGTGGACAAGGTTGTGCGATGAGTCTGACGGGAACGCCTGGGAGAATGCATATCGGCCGCGTCACTATCAATAATCATGGGTCGTTAGTTTAAGTGAGCGCGTTCGTTCGTTCGTTCGAGGGAGTTGGAAGCTCAGATGCCCCGGCTTTGCGAATGAGCGGGAGATCCGCGGCGATGGATCGCTGAATCTTTCGAGTGGAAGGACGGCCGATGTCCTCTTACTGTAATATTATGGCATAGAGCGCTTAGGGAAAAAGGCAAGCTGTATAGACGTCACATTGTTACGTGTGCTTTGCATTCTATTTCACGGTTCTTTCTTATGCGCTTTCATTGAGTGTGTAGTAACTATTATGTGAGGTCGTCGTCCATACTTAAACCTAAATCTACAACTCCATCCTCTGCCTTGTCAATTTCCCCTCCTTTCTGATTTTGACCTTGAAGCTCTGCCTTTCGCCGTAGTCCCTCAGCCCTTTTCCTCTCACGCCTTGCTTCTGCGTCTTCCCACTCGCTGCCATCTTTTTTCTTCGGCGGGTGGTCGGCGTCTAAGACCGCGTCCCGGAATCTCTGTATTCTCTTCCGGTTCTCCTTGAACCTGTCGTTGGCTATGCGTAGCAGACTGTGCAGGTACTCTTCTGAAACGGTGCTCTTGGCGATGCCATCCGTTTGGACGCCAATCAGTGACTCAAATGCAAGCCCCATTGACCGGATCGCCACGATGGGTGTCACGGGCTCGCTCAAGGTGGCCGTGAGATTGATGGCGCCGCTTTCGCGGAATCCGGCTTGTAGGCCGCAGCGTAGGAGGAGTTGGGCATGTTCCAAGGAGGCTGTGAGGACGTGAAGGATCTGTGAGGCGCTTAGTAACTTCGTCATATCGTGATACTCCCGCGTGCTCACAGTGAGAAATAGCTGAGGTGATTAGGGGCAACGTACCATGGGCTCAAACTTGAAGTGAATCAGCCGCATATCTTTTGACATCATTTCCATAGTTTCCTGGGATTGTCCCGAGTCCTGGGAGCTCTCCATTCCAAGGAGACCCTTCACGCCGGCGTCCTGCAGGCCTTCGTCCAGCTGCACCGGATCGTGAGAGACAAACAGCCAGGTGCCACCACCTCCCTTCCCACCGACAGTCGCGAGCGTAGCCGGCCTGGAAGCATCTCCCACAGCGGGCTCACCATACCGCCCGGGTCCTTCTTCGTCCTCATTACTCCCGGCTTTCCTCCCCTCGACAAAAACGCTCACGCGACCCGCGCAGCTACTGGTCGTGACAAAGCCATCCAGCACGTTAATCTCATCGATGAGCTCGCGGATCCCCGCGTCAACGGAGCCCTTGGGCGACGCATCGCTGTACTCCGCGTCTGGGACGGCAAGCTGCGCGAGGATTCGTCCCTTCTTCCGAGAGAAATTGGGCGGAGGGGGTGGTAGCTCTGACTCTCCTTTCATACTTCTAACTCGTCTTGCTCGTCCTGCTGTGGTACGTTCTGTGTTAAGTATTGGGTTAGAATGGAATTGGCGGTATGTAGACTTGTGCCACTGGAGAAACGCCCGCAATGACTAAAAATTCAGCAAGTATGATTTGCTTCGTTTGCTCTTTAGGGATTGCGCCAGGTCTGATCGAAGCAAGGGAATATGTAGGAAAGAGTCGCGAGTTGTGATCTCCACATCGAATAGGATATGACAAAACTAATACCTAGCGCAACAACAAAACTCCCAGCTTTCTTGGTGAAGTATTGCGTAAATTACAACATAAGTCGGAGCTTGAAAACTCATAGATACGAGTCTCGACAGGCTCTATATGGATTATGGGAAGGCATATCGGTGGTCTAGTGGTAGGACATAGAGGCAAACCCGACTTTTCAAGGTAATCAATAATAGCAGAAATTACGTAGTCGTGATCACAAGGCTAAACGCATGTTCTTGTTAATATTTCCGATTATCTGATCAGGAGTCATAATTGCAAACTCGGCAATGAATGACTTGCTAACAGGCCGACCATGAGTCTTGTTCTACCGTACCAAGCCAGCTGCACAGCACAAATAATTCTTCTCCGACGTCATTTGTCCCGTTCACTGTAAAATAAAATCCTCTAGCAGCTCGAGAAAGGGTATCATTCCGGACCATTCCGTATAACGCCTCGACCAAGGGAAGCCTGTCCACTGGAAAGATGGACAGCTTGCGGTACTGTCTTGCCACGTTTGTCACATTAGACACCGCAATTGGTGGGCCAGTCCATTCTGTGACACAGTCCGTATATGATCGGAGAGACCGGTATAACGGAAGCCGCTAGGACAGGCCTGCTTAGAAACCATGGACCTTAATGGTCTTTGGATCAAGCTCTAGACCCTCTACCTTATCGACGAGGAACTGCTGCACATCATTGCGTTGATCACCCTGTAGCTGGATCACCTCGCCCATCTCAGAGTCGACCACAATAGTGCCATTGCAGGCTGTAAAAAAAGAAGGTCAGTGAGTTGTGTTGAGCGCCGACTGTAAGAGTAAACAAGGGAAACCTACCGAACTTCTTCTTGATGACCTTAAGAATCTTCTTGGAGTCGAATTTCTTAGGCAAACCCTGAACGGTGGTTAGGGTTTTACGTCCATTTCGCTCTGTAAAAAGGAATGGGTTAGCATCACATCAACAGCACGCGAAGTATGTCGCGGAACGGTGGGGAGGGGGAATGGGATGGCCTCCGGTATTTTGACGAACACCTGACGTGTATTGAGCGATTTCAATAATAGGTGGGAAACGGTAAGTATACGTACGTTGGATGCGAATATGGATGTAGTTCTGTGTCTGCTTGGATTCACCAGGCGTTTCGTCGGCTTCGGCGAAGGGGTCTGCAGACGTGCGTGTCAGTAAATCTTAGTAACAGTGAATAGAGGGGTAACATGGGCGACGAGAGAGGTTGCAAGGCACAGAGACTCGCCAAATAGAAATGCGATCTGTGCTTCGCAACGCGGGAAAGACGACAACGATAGTGATGGGGAAGCGTACCGTAGGTCTTGAGATTTTCGATGGACATAAACTCGAGTTTACCTGGGTGACCTGGGGGAAAAGGGTTTCTAGTTGAGAAGTTGAAGGGGAGCGACCGACGGCTGTCTCGCTAAACTACTGGTAAGGTTGATAGATGGTTGCGCGGTGGTACAAAAGTCCTGGGGTTGATTGTTTTTATGCAGAAACTGATGTGAAGACGTAGAGTGTTTTGGTGGTATTTTTGTTGGATGGAGGTAGAGTTGAGTTGGTCGGCAACGGCTTTTGTAGAAAGTTCTAACGAGGGCAACGGGAGGGAGGAAGGCCGCAATGGGTAAGTGGGTGTGTAAGGTGTGGCGCTTGGTAGAGGCATTAACGGGGCCCGCTGGGTGGGAGGTGAGGGGCAAGAACGTACAGTAAATATACAGTATCAATTACTGTATTATTCAACCTCCGTATTACGAAATAAGGCTGTGGCGACCAAGTGCCATGAATGTGGATATCTGGCTGTTCCCTATACTGAATAGTGCAATTGCAGACCTATCGATCAACCGTAGAATTGATAGGTAGCCCTAAATCTTGCCTCTTTCTATAAAGCATACCAAACAGTCCTCCCTCCAGAGCAGGACACGACACGCAAAGCACACTTTGATACCTATCGTGGATGTGTTACACCTTGCATTGTCTGGTCGGATAGAGCTCTCTGAACAGTTTACACATCTGATATTGATCTGAACTGTCGGCTACTTGGGATACGTAACCTGCGCATCTCGAGCTACCAAACAAGACATTGTTGAATTTGATGACGAATACTTACTAGCGTCTGCCTAATGGAACCGACCCTTGTTTTGAAAATTTATGAGGGTTGTGAATATACCTACCATTCCGGAAAGTACAGCAAAGCGAACCACTTCCCGAAGCATGAGTTCTGAACCAGAGCCCTTTGCAGACGGCTCTCCGGGTTTGATTCAAGATGCATCAGGTGCTTCATGGACGCCACTTTTTCGAAAACGTTGTACATTCGGGAGAGAAATCTTCTTGAAGGTTATGAACAATCTTATTCGTAACCCAAATATCAACTCTTCGTGGCTTTTCCGGGCAGATATCCTAGTCGAGCAAGGTCCTGTACAGGGTTTTGCACAACACGTCGAATCCGACACGTCAAGCCCAATACCGATTATTATTCAGTTCTCAGGTTTCCATTTAGACAATGTACTAGTTCGGAAGTTGATTCCAAGGAACCCTCAGAGAGATCTGCCATTGGACCAAACGTGCTTAACTTACCATGGCTGTGGAATAGGTGATGCAAAGGATCCTCGCTCAATGATCGTCTATAAGCCTCACGTATCTTCCCACTCCGAGGTGCCATTCTACCATCCCGCAGTACAGGGGCTGGCATTCCTCCACGAGTGGGACACAAAGAATAGCGAAGGCAGCGTATCCATTCACTATCACTTTTTTGATACCTATGGTTCTTCTGAAAAGCTGGCGAGAACTAGTCTTCATCTGTTGTCGACATTGCATAAACATGGCGAAGGGGCTAAAGCAGGATATATAAAGCGAGTTCAGCATGATACAATCATCCCTCAAGCTACTGTACAGTCAACCTATACAAGGCTTAAGGAGAAGTACGCACGAAAATTTATCGAAGAGTGGGTTGAGGTTACAGATCCTACAAAGCACTGTTTTGAAGATTTGGGGATCGCCGCGTTTCTCATTGAACTATGGGCACAGATGTACCAAGACTCACCATTCCCTGGCTTTGTTGATATCGGATGTGGCAATGGTCTTCTGGTACACATCCTGCGTCTTGAGGGCTATTCTGGGTGGGGTTTCGATGCCCGCAGGCGCAAGTCCTGGGATAAGTACGCAGACAGGATTGACTCAGTCTGTGGAAATGAGACAGGCCTCAGCCTTCGTCAACTAGTTCTTTTGCCTTCAGTTTTGCAATATAATCAACAGCAAGCTTTATATGGCACTGAACTTGCTGGTAGGGTTCATGACGGCCTTTTCTCAAAAGGAACCTTTATCATCTCAAACCATGCTGATGAGCTGACACCGTGGACACCGATCCTTGCTGCTCTATCAGATTGTCCGTTTATAATGATACCATGCTGCAGCCATGACTTATCGGGAGCGAGGTTTAGAGCAGCTGCACCGAAAGATAAGGGCAAGTCTGCGTCTGCATACTCGTCGCTTGTAGAATGGGTGAAACAGATCGCCTATGACTGTAATTGGGATGTCGAGACAGAGATGCTAAGGATACCAAGTACACGGAACACAGGAATTATAGGCAGGCATCGTGCGAAGACGACATTAAGTGTTGATATTGAGAGCATCTTAACCAAATACGGTGGGACCGGGGCTTATATTGATAACGCTGTCAAGCTTATGAAGGCGGCTCCAAGAGGCCACTAGTAGAACAGGAAAAAATATAATAAAAAAATCAACCAAACAATTGAGAAGAAGGAAAAAACTAAGAGGTCATCTCGATGCGTGAGAATCAGTAGACACGATGTATGTAAGTTTACTTGTAGTACGAACAGTTGAACGAGAAGTGGATAGCGATTTCAGTATTCACAGGTTCGATGCTAGAGCGGACGGATAGTTGCATATCCAAATAGCTGTAACTAAGCAGTATTCGCACGTGACATGACCCACCATTCACTTGCAACGTCGCTCCTTTTAGAGCCCGCTAATAAGCATAAGGGAATGTGTATAGCCGTGCTGTCCTGACCCTCCAAATTATGTAAAGAACACCAACCAGAGACGCACGACATCTTCAACTTTCTCGGGCCCTAGGAGAGCCGTCTCGCTGCCACCATGAGCTACGGCAAGAAAGACGAAGATGCCGACCTCGGCCTAGTCAAAGTCGATCGCACCCAGGTCTTTCAAGAAGGTGTGCACTTCCAATTCCTCGACGAAGACCCCTAAGCTTCCCCCACTACGACAACAACTAACTATGGTCACTAGCCCGATTATTCAACAGCTCACCGATTCAGCCGCGACGATGCCGTATTCTCCTTACCAAGATTGCTCTCCTCCTTTACACGGGGGAGAAGTTTCCCACCAACGAAGCTACGACCCTGTTCTTCGGTATCTCCAAGCTATTCCAGAACAAAGATGCCAGCTTGCGTCAGATGGTTCACTTGGTTATCAAGGAGCTTGCCAATTCGGCCGAGGACATCATTATGGTTACAAGCACCATTATGAAAGACACTGGAGGTAGTACAGACGCTATATATCGACCCAATGCTATACGGGCTCTGTGCCGCATTATCGATGTTTGTCTACGTACATACCAGAGCGTCGCTCATTCTTGTGGCTGACATATTTTAGGCGACTACCGTCCAATCCATTGAACGAGTTATGAAAACGGCCATTGTCGACAAGAACCCTTCGGTCTCTTCGGCCGCCCTCGTTTCCTCCTACCATCTCCTTCCGATTGCCAAAGATGTTGTTCGAAGGTGGCAGTCTGAGACTCAAGAGGCTGCTGCTTCGACTAAGTCCTCCGGGGGTTTCTCTCTTGGGTTCTCCTCTTCCTCCGGGGCTCTTCCTGTGAATAACTCTACTATGACACAATACCATGCTATTGGCCTACTATACCAGATGCGATCACACGATAGGATGGCTTTGGTTAAGATGGTTCAGCAGTTTGGTGCTGCTGGGGCGGTTAAAAGCCCGGCGGCGATCGTGATGCTAGTGAGGCTGGCTGCCCAGCTGGCTGAAGAGGACCAATCACTCAGAAAACCCATGATGCAGCTCCTCGACGGATGGTTGAGACACAAGAGCGAAATGGTTAACTTCGAAGCTGCAAAGGCAATCTGCGATATGAGGGATGTGACAGATGCTGAGGTGACCCAAGCCGTCCATGTCCTACAGCTGTTCCTGTCATCGCCAAGAGCTGTAACTAAGTTTGCCGCTCTGCGGATCCTACACAACTTTGCCTCTTTCAAACCTCAGGCGGTAAATGTCTGTAATCCAGATATCGAGGCGCTCATTTCCAACAGCAACCGGTCAATTGCCACATTCGCCATTACTACCCTGCTCAAGACGGGTAATGAAGCTAGCGTTGACAGGCTTATGAAGCAAATATCGAGCTTTATGTCGGAAATTACGGACGAATTTAAGATTACTATTGTTGAGGCTATCCGCACACTATGTCTTAAATTTCCTAGCAAGCAGGCCGGTATGCTGGCCTTCCTTAGTGGGATCCTTCGCGATGAGGGTGGCTACGAATTCAAGAGAGCGGTTGTCGAGAGCATGTTTGACCTCATCAAATTTGTTCCCGACTCCAAAGAAGAAGCCCTTGCTCATCTGTGTGAGTTTATCGAGGACTGCGAATTTACCAAGTTAGCTGTTCGCATTCTGCATCTGCTCGGTCTCGAAGGCCCTAAAACATCTCAGCCAACCAAATACATCCGCTATATTTACAACAGAGTGGTCCTTGAAAACGCCATTGTTCGGGCTGCTGCTGTCACTGCCTTAGCCAAATTCGGTGTAGGGCAAAAAGATCCCGAGGTGAAGCGGAGTGTTGATGTTCTCCTGACAAGGTGTCTGGATGATGTCGATGACGAAGTTCGTGATCGTGCGGCACTCAATCTCAGGTTAATGCATGAAGAAGACGATCTGGGCGAGCGTTTCATCAAGAATGGTATGTTTACAAAACCCGGAACTACAACTCACTCGATATACTGACATTGAATCTAGACAATATGTTTTCTCTACCTTATTTCGAGCACCAACTTGTCATGTATGTGACCTCAGATGACAAGTCGGCGTTTGACACTCCGTTCGACATTAGTAAAATCCCGGTTGTTACAAGGGAACAAGCAGATGCCGAAGACCGAACGAAAAAACTTACTGCTACAACGCCATCGCTCAAGCCATCCAAGACCGGCCCATCCAAAGCAGCGCCAACGGGGGCTGAGGCGCAAGCTTCGGCAGCAGCAGCAGCTCAAAAGTACGCCCAAGAGCTCATGTCAATACCATACATGAAAGAATTCGGCGGTCTCCTTAAATCATCACCTGTCGTTGAGCTCACTGAAGCCGAAACAGAGTATGTAGTGACTGTTGTCAAGCATATTTTCAAGGAACATATCGTGTTTCAGTATGAGGTTAAAAACACACTTCCTGCGACCGTTTTGGAAAATGTGTCAATAGTCGCTACGCCATCAGATGAGGAGGAACTCGAGGAAGTTTTCATTATTCCGGCGGAAAAGCTCGAGACGGATGAGCCCGGAAAGATCTATGTGGCATTTAAAAAGACTGGTGGTGATGGGTCTATAGCCACTAGCTCTTTCACCAATGTGCTCAAGTTCACGAGCAAAGAGATTGACCCGACAACGAACGAACCTGAAGAGACTGGCTATGATGACGAGTACGAAGTGGGAGACTTCGAGCTGGCTGGCAGTGATTATGTGATACCTACTTTTGCAGGCAACTTTAATCACATATGGGAGCAAGTCGGCGCCGCGGGAGAGGAGGCCGAGGAGACATTACAACTGTCTGGCATGAAGAGCATTGCAGGTACGTTTTCCCTCTGTCTGTTGAGCTTTCACATCAAGCTAGCTGACCAATACCCCCGAATAGATGCCACGGAACAGCTCACTAAGGCGCTATCATTACAACCGCTCGAAGGCACAGACGTGCCAGTCAACCAAACAACACACCAGCTCAAGCTATTGGGCAAGACGGTTAATGGTGGTAGAGTTGTGGCGAACATTAGGATGGCATACTCGTCGAAGTCAGGGGTGACTACCAAGATCACTGTGCGCAGCGAGGAAGAGAACGTTGCAGCTATGATAGTGGCATCGGTTGCGTAATGATGATGGTTCTGAATGGGAGGCGTTATCGTACTGCAAAATCTGGCTAGCGAGAAAGTCGTTTCGATTTCGAGGATATGCATATTAGAAACATCGGTATGGAATAGCCTTGCTGGGCCCTGCACTCAATTCATGGAAGTAACCTCAAGTTGCGGAATAGGAGCCCCAGAAGGGGCATCATACTAAAGCCGCCGTAGAGGTAGAGACACTCGAGAAACTGCATTTCAAAAGATTGTGCACATGATACCTGTATTGAAACACTCGCACAACCAACGCTGGTCTGGCTTGTGTTCTAATTTCAATGACAACTGGTAGGGTTTTACCCATTCTGCTACTCATCCATTGGTGACAGCAAGCACGGATAATGCATGTACGCACCTTGAAAGTTGTGAGCTTGCAGGTGGGGCATTGATGATAATCAAAGTCAGCCATCACTAAATAGCTAGGGTAGTATAATGGGAGTATACTGATCTCATACGGCACAGATGGTGCAGAACAGCAAGATACAATAATTTAGTTCAGTTTCCTGCATTTATAATCGCTTTGCTCTCTGTATCAGTGATTTATTTCCCGTCTTGTTTACTTAATTGCCTTACTTAGCACTTTATCTGGTACATTTCACGTACCTGTTACATCCGGCTGCATACATATTGGTGAGTTGCACATTGTGTGGTTTGGTAGGCGAGGTTCAATGTTCCTAGGTACCCAGGTACCCCTAGAATTTAAGTACCTTGTGCGCAACACGCGATTCGACGCGCTTTAATCCACTTTAATGACGTTGCATTCAATTTTGCATGACGACTCGGTAGAAACCCTGATGGGCCAAGGCCTTAGTTAGAAAAGCCAATTAATCTGGTCTGCTGGTCTAGTCTAGTTGTCGTGAAACGATCATGCGTAAATTCAATTCGACGTAACGGGCATCCACCACCCGACTACCCTACCGAGTATTTAGTTCCTCGCGTCTTTGAACCCGATGAAGAGGCTTTCTTTATGCTAACACTGCGACAAGTCAGCACAAAGCATCCACCATCTACCATCGAGACACCACCACAAACTACAACTCTTCACCAAACCTACGAACCGTACCTCCTAGTGCGCTAAAACTTCACGACAGCGCTATTCAAGATGGTATATGTACGGCAGGAATTTCTGCCGAACCTCAAGCAGTACAAGTACTCGGCCGTCGACCACTCCCTGACGTCTAAATACATCCTCAAACCCTTCTACACCAATGTCGTCATTAAGTGCTTTCCCATGTGGATGGCACCGAACTTGATCACATTGTCCGGGTTCATGTTCGTCGTCGCAAACTTCATCACTTTGCTTTGGTACAATCCCACGCTGGACCAAAACTGCCCGCCATGGGTCTATTATTCCTGGGCTGCTGGCCTGTTCCTGTACCAGACATTTGATGCCGTCGATGGCTCGCAAGCGTACGTTCGTCCGATGAACTGCCCTCTATCACTTGGGCCACTATCACGTTCAGCAACTGACTCTAGTTCTACGGCAGGAGACGAACCCGACAGAGCGGGCCCCTGGGTGAGCTGTTCGATCACGGTGTCGACGCACTCAATACCTCCCTTGAAGTCCTCATCTTTGCCGCTTCGCAGAATATGGGTCACAGCTGGTACACAGTCGCGACCTTGTTTGCCTGTATGTTTTCCCGTCTCGTTAGCTCTGCGTTTGTAATGCCGTTGCTAATGTATCTATAGCATTGTGCACCTTCTATGTTCAGACCTGGGAAGAATATCACACGAAGACCCTGACTCTCGGTATCGTGAACGGCCCAGTCGAAGGTGTCTTGATCCTAGTCTTTGTGTACGCTTTGACCGGATACATGGGCGGCGCCTCGTTCTGGCAGCAATCCATGTTGGGCACATTTGGCGTGTCCAAGAACCTCGGCATTCCCGACTTTATCTACGAACTGACATTCACCCAGTGGTACATGGTGCAGGGAATCGTCATGCTAGTCCTCAACACGGTTGAGAGCGCTCGCAATGTTATCAAGGCTCGACGCGCCCGTGGCGATCGCAGTCGCGGCGCTCTACTGGGCCTGGTCCCGTTCTTCGGCACCTGGATCCTAGTGGTCGCGTACCTATACCTACAACCGCTAATCCGCACGCAGCACCTCGTGCCTTTCGTCATGTTTGCGGGTATTGTGAACGCGTACAGCGTAGGGCAAATGATTACGGCGCATCTTGTTAAGCTCGATTTCCCATATTGGAATGTCTTGGTACTGCCGCTGGCCTGGGGCGTCATCGATTCACTCGGACCTATCCTAAAGGAGCACGTGGGCTGGGCTTCGGGCTGGCCCAGTGCCCTCGGTGACGACGTCTACCAGGTTGCTTTCATGTTCTGTATGCTGGGCATGGCGATCGGTATCTATGGTTCGTTCGTCGTGGATGTCATTGTTACGATTTGCGATTTCCTCGATATCTGGTGCCTCACCATTAAACATCCGTATGTCGATGTTAAGGAGCATGCCAACGGAACAAACGGCAAGAAGACAAACTAATTATAGGAGGGCCGAAAATAATTGACATCACGTCTTGACTAGAGGGCCTTGGTCTTTTAGAGCCATACCTGGTGGTTGGTTGGCAGGTATAGTGTGGTATAATAAATATGCAAGATAGGGAGGGTTTTGCCCCCCCAGACCCGAGTTTACAGAGAGGCGGTGGCTCATGCCGGAATAAGGGCATGAATCTACTGCGCGCGAGGAATACAACAAAAGCTATGAGGCGATGAGATTTTAGGGAAACACTTTAACAGGAAGTATACGGCTTAGACGTTGGGACAACCATGGGAGAGGCATCATGCTGGGTATGCCATGGCAAGCAGAGACGTAGACGCTGCTTTCCACCTACGAGATAATGTTGGGAGATACCATTATAATTAGCACTTCTAATGAAACTTATGAGCCTTATGATATAGCTCGGGATGTTGAGTATGGATATGTAGCATTCATGAATCTTGATATGATGATGTCGGACTTTGGCTTCAACTATTATGGATACCTCGTCTCTGGCGTGAAAGGAGTTCCTCCAGGTAAGAAACGAGTTTCTAACCTAAGAGCTAGTTTACGATTACTAACACCTCTTCCGTGCACGAATTTAGTTGTGAGAGCAAATCTCATCCATACCTAGTAGCAATTCCAGTCGGCGTGGGAGATTTGATAACACCTTACCCGAAATTTCCCTACATAGTACCTCGTTGAATGTCTCATGTGAAATCAAGAAGGCAATTCTGCTGTTTTCAACATTTCTAGGCTATTGTTCAATTGAACCAACTGCCTGGCTATCCAGGATAGGAGCAATGTGCCAACTTATACAGTGAACCCCCATATCCGTGTCCATTGCTAAGGTCGTAGCCATTTATGATTCAGCATCCCGGTTCGGAGCCATCCGTGTTTATACTGAACCCCCAACATCCAGAAGTACATCCAGACCAACAAGACTATACTCACAACCTTGGAAGTCAGTGGTACAAGCCAAATTTCAAACCGCACCCCCAAAGCACGAACACCAAACCCAACCAGAGTCGCAAACCGGCCAGAAGAGAATAAGCCTATAGATTTCTGTGACACCCAGAGGAGGGCCCGATATTCTGTATTGGAAATCGTCAATACCGCCTCAGATGAATAAAGGAATAAATAAGGAATCAAGCCCAAATAGGTAGATAGCATTGATACAAGCAGGTGAAAGTATTTTTAGTGACTATAAACACAGCTGTGTTTGTTGGTATGTTTGTGTCTGGATATTGGGTCCTCTTGCGCCCTGATGGACCCCTTCTGCCTTGACTGGACCCTAGCTCGTACGGTGGTTTTTTTTCTCGATCCGCAGTCGTTATCCTCAGTCTGTAGAACTTCGTGGCGGCGTATATTGTATTGACAAGGTGGAGTCTCTTTTCGTGTTTCAAGTGGTTTAGACTTTCGGAAACAATGAGTAACTATTTCTCATTTCGATATCAACTTCATCCATGTTCTCTCTTCAGTCAGTGAACATAGTCTCAAAAGCCATATTTCATTTAACAACAGCGTAGCTCCTGCATCCTCTCCGTAAACTGTCAACGCCAGTCCAAGTAACCTGAGCCAAGAGGACCAAAGCACTTGCTCGGGCTCTCAATTCTCGATCACCTTCAGCTCCAGGCCTGCCATTTTAACTTGATTATTTAGCTATGCAAGAGCTGCTTCTCTACCTCGCAGGGCCAAGGCTAGAGTAGAGAGACGTTCGGCGTGCGTCTTTTTTTTTTTTTTTTTTTTTCCTGCGTCAACACGGCTCGTAAGTCATTACTGAACATTCCAGGAGAAACTGGTGTGTCCTCGTAGCCGCTCATAAAAGCTCATCGCTACCGCTCGCGACACTATCCACAATGGCCTTCAATACGGCGCGCTCTTCGAATACGGGCCCTTGTCCGTCGCACTTGGCCTGGCACTTGAGACGCTCGCTCACATCAGCAACATCAACTAGACCTTTCTTGAATAATTCGTGACTGATAATATAGTCCCATGTGGCGCCAGCGGCTAGAAGACGCTCTCCACCGGACTCGACGATGCGATGGCTAGGAGTTTTGTTGGCGTGATTTTGTAGTAGATCAGAGTAGAAGTCGGTCGGATTGTATTGCATGGGACCTGTCATGGTGATACCTGTGACCGGCGACATAGAGCCATTCTGCTGTGCCTGGACACTGGAAGTAGCGCGCAGAATCTCATTCTCCGTGCTTATCTTCTGCATTTCGCGCTTCAGTTTCTCATTCTCCGTCGCAGTCTGAGACTGAGCAGCTTCAAGGCTTGCAAGTTTCGCCTCAAGGTCCTTAACGTGTCGTTCTTTGCGTTCACGGAACGCACGTTGACTAGAGGAATCCTTTGTCAGCACCAGGTCAAGGATACCCATGTGTAATGATCCAGCTTTAATGTCTCCCTTTATACGAGACTTGGCAAGTAAGAGGACCATAAAACCTACGCAGCTCGGTTCTGTGCTTTACGGCGCGATTGAGCAGGTGTCAAATCATCTTCATCAGAATTGGAGCCTGTAAGCCGGCTCGTATCCGGATCTGGTTTGGTCAGGGGTAGTATGTCGGTCTGGGAATTCTTCGCCTGCGGTGTACTACTCATTGAAGACTGATTTTGTCCGTGTAGCGGAAGGGTGGGTGGTGTCGGCGGCCCTGGCGGCCCTGACGGTCCAGGGAAAGTCTGATTTTGGTGGTTGAACTGAGCATACTGGTCGAAGTTCTGTTGGAATTGGTCATGATTCTGGAAGGGCTCGTAAATCTCCTGCGCGGCAAGAGGACAAAGGTTAGCGCTCGGTTTCCAGACCGACATAACACATCAGCTCTACTGACATGCAATAGAACGGAGAGGCAGGGAGGGGTAGGCAACGAACATGTGGAGATTGGTTGTGGTTATTGTGACCGAACTCGTCAGAGGTGGTCGAATTGGTATGAGACGGTGTCAGCGGAGGGATGCCAATGAACTGGTAAGGCTGAGATGCACTGAAATAGGTATGAGAGAAGTCCATCGTGTAAGCCGGTCTCGTCGATAAGTCTTCTTACGGGCGGTTAAGGATATATACGAGTGAACTATAGAGAGAGGGGTAGACCGAGGCTCTAGAGAAGGCTATATGGATAAGTACCGGTGAACGAATGGTTGTGATTTCCAGCAGCAGCTCTTTTGGGGAAGAGAAGACAGGGAGAAGGACTCGGGCGGTAAGAGGGAAGTCTGAAGTTGGCTCTGGGTGTGGCCTCTCTCCTCTAGCCTATCAGTCTGTGTCTGTGTCTATGGCTGTCCCTCGCAGTGCGACCTGGGGCAACTCGTAGCGACCTGTCTGAGTATGTCTCGAGAAGCGGCGAAGAACTAAGCAACACAGCAGGTGGAATACTTGTACTTAAGCCTAGCAATATTCCGATTAGATCATACAGTCGTGGCCTCGTGGAGATATGGGCATAGGTAAAAAAGAGATGGGGGTGTGGACTTGGATTCGGATTTGGGGTTCGGGTTCCTGTCAATGGCCATTAACCCACTGATCATTCACTGATCTGCTCTGGGCTAGGGAAGAGACCCCTGTTGTATGTAGGTAGTGTCAAGGCAAGGTGCACTGTCTCACTGTCTCGCTGACCCGAATAGGACAAGAGGGCAAAACTACCCACCCACCAATCATTCGTGTTGCCGACAGTAGAGTTTTACTACCTATGTATGGTTAGTTCAACAGGTGCCGTCCCGAAGCTACAGTATGTAGGTCGGCAATAGCCGCTAATACAGTGCTATAGCCTACGTACTCACTTTTACTGTACCCACTGCGATCCTACGAAACTTAGGTAGTTATATGTGAAGCAAGGAGATGCTTTCCCTTGGACAAACGCTTGACTTAACCTGTACAGGTCCCATACTTCACACGAGAATCGTCCCATGTATATGCCTTCACATGTAGCTCGTATCAATAGGGCACTCATAACCACGTGAACTTTAGAGTGTTATGCGGTTTCTATACAGGCTTGCAAGATAGCCTATCTAGTTAATACCGAATACCATATTAGATATCCTTCATCGCATAACGAATACTAGATATTCATTAAATAGGCACCACGAAGGTTGACATTAATGCTGGTACATGTATTTTTGAAGAATCAGGAGATACTTTAGTACACCATAATATGATATCCAGTCATCTAGCTAGAATGTGCGCTTGACCTGATATCTATCTGGGTCATCAAAGCCTTATGGCAAATCTCATCTCGGGCGTGTTCATCCTCCGCTTCCTGCGCAGACTATTATTCCCATTATCCATCTCTATTAAACACTAACCTAGAGGCAAGGACGTGATGCAAACTCTTGGATGAAGTCTTAAATCCAAGGTCACAATGCCTCGAGGTCGGTGCGTTATAGAGGCTGCCGGTTTCGGGAACTGCTTCCACACTGTTCTTGTTGGTATTGTTTCTAGAAGAAAAGATCGAGCGATCTGCACATCCTGTTTCTTACCTTGCGGCTTCTCTGTCGGCCCTTAAGCATAACCCATGCCTACTCCAAGAAAATCTCAAGGGTCCTTGCTTACCTTGCGTGCCTTCGTCCATTCAGACCAGACTAGACCTGCACCCGTACATCGGTATAAGCACGCGGTTACTGTAGGTTCCGGTCAGGCTTATCGAAGTTGGACCATTCTTGTTCAACGGTAACATAAAAGGGGATATTGTTGGCTGCGCCATGTCAGCCATTCCAACACCCAAAGAGACTCTCGCCACCGTCTGCAGCACACCAAAGTTTGTTGTCTACGGACCAATCTCACTCGATGTTTGTCAAGCTCGACTACAACCTCTAAATCGTTTCATGTCTTCGCTAGAGTAGTCAGTGTGACGGTACTCAAAACTGAGGTAGGACGGAAATAGTATATTTGCACACGTCAGATACCTAGACATAACAGCTGTCTTGAAATAGACGGCCTTGTCTTCGAAGCAGATGTACCCGATAAGTGCCTCTTAGGAACGCGCAACCCCAGCAGCATAACGAACACAGCTTCTGTTACAGTGGCTTGCCCCCGTGGGATTGCGCTTCATGGTGCCACACAGATGAGGCGGGGTTGTTAAACCCGGCCGAAAGACGCTGATGTTACCTACACCACCCGTGCATAATTGGTCTTGGCTGCGCCTGGAGAGAGAAAGAGATGCCGAAGGCCGGCTCCCGATAAGCAGCCTCGAACTAGGTCTCCATGCAACACCTCGTCTGAAATTGGCAGGCAGGTTCTTTTCTGCACCTGGCACCCTCGTCTCTGTGTTCGCGATAGGGCAGCGCGTGAGTGCCATGCCGCTGCAACAATGTGGTGGTCACTAATCGCCAGTGCCGACTACAGAGTTAGGGAGCTCGCCTACATAGGCCTTGCAGCTTTTCCTGCGTGTCGGGACCAGACACCTTACCAGAACGAACCAATACTTCTGTGAGAATCCGCTACATTGCACCCCTAGATTCCTGATACAAGATGCGCTCCTCAGGCACCAACTTTCAGAGTCAACGCAGGCTGTAGTTGCTATGACAATTCTAGGGTGCCGACTCCAACAAATCACGCACGCAATACCTTCTTTTGTGCGGTAAGGTCCCACTATGATCGAGAGCCAATCCACAACGTGTGGTTCGGCTTGGTGAGGTCGGAACCTTCACGTGGCCCTGTCACCGCAACGTGGAGGGCATGTCTACTTCCTTCTCCTCTTTTTCCATCACACCAGTTCCACCACAATGCTTGGGCGGGAAGTCTTGGATATGCAGCAAGCGTCTTGCAAGCTATCCAATGGCCTGCACCTAACGAATGCATGTAGACAGGTGCGGTAAGGCGGAAAAGCAAGCCGTAGATCCATTGGTGATCTAGGCTCAAGCCGATCCCAATTCCAATTCACTGGAGATCCTCGCAACGCCTCGAAGCTCCCATGAGCTTATCCTCTGAAGCCTTAAGGTACGGGTCGTCCCTGTTTTAGTCTCTACTAGGCGATTGATATGAGCATGGATTGAGACATTCAACAACGAGAAGCTGTTCCTACAGGGCTGCTTATTACAAGCCTCCTGAAGCCACTGAAGCTTGGGTTATGTTACACAAAGCAGGTCGCGACAATCGTCCGCGGGCTACTCGCTAGGTTTCGTTGACGATGTATTCTATGTTAAATGCTAGTTTCCAACTATATCTCATTTTGCTAGGCATAACCGGCATGGCTCTTATTATTAGCTGTTCTCGCACTTAAGCTTTCTGTGAACGAACTCTAAAGCGGCATGGAGTTAATTGCCGGATGGCAATGGTATTTCCGCCAGAGTAGAGGCCAAGAGAATGCTGGTGCACCTAGACTAGGTAGTCACATGCACATCAGCCAGACTACTTCACATTTTGACATTGTGTGGCTGACGGCGGGCTTCCTTACAACTACGATGGCTTTATCTGACACTTGAGCCAGCCCAGACCACGCGTCCTATTGATAGTGTATTCCTTTTGAATAAGGTCTTTCTATTCTCTATTGTGGCTAGTCCTCGCTGCCACTGTGATCTTTAGGATTACTCGTAATAGGTAATAATTATGTGCTTAGGCTGATTATGATCTCGATAGGCAAACTTTTCTACGAGGGAAGGGTTATGGCTGCTGAGTGACTGCGAAGACGATGAGTCCCAGGGCTCTCCGGAGTCTGCATAATAGCCCCATTGAGAGGGCAACAGTAGAGCCTTAATAATACTTTTCAGCAACTGAAAGGCACCTTACACGTATGAGTCTTTATTTGGTCTTCATTGGGACTAGTGTTCCAAAGAAATTTTCTTATAGGCCTCAAAATCCTCGAGAGAAGTATTGTGCGAAAAGTTCCATGAGAAATACAGCCTTCCCTTCTCTTTCTTGTCGCGGCCAAGAGGTCAAAGACCCATCAGAAGCGGAATTGACCGGTGGCCACACCCCGATTGTTCTAATTGGTCGATCAAGTATAGCCTTGGGTGCTGAATCTAACATCGCGACCTAAGCAAGATTTCGATGGACCACAGTTTCCAAAGCCCGTAAACAAATAACAAAGGTTACTTAAAACCTTAATTGTATCATTCATTAATAGCACTTGCGTGACTTAGTTTTAAATAAAAAGTGGGCCATTTACAATCTCTTCATTCGTGCAGGTCCGTCAGTATCCTGCAAGACCTAGTATATGAACCAAATTGCACACTTGCATTCCTCCATTAGGCTTGCAGGTAATGGTATGACGAAGAACATCACAGAATCTAGTCGATGCTTAATCATAACGAGCTTACTATTATATCCAACTATGCGATAATTATAGTAATTGACAATGCCAGTAGCACAATCCCTATGTAGCGCCCGGGATAGACTCGAAAACGGTGATAAATTCAGCTGGGAAATGATGCAGGAAATGTATACATCTCAGCATCTAATTAGCGGCTATAAGGAGTTCTAGCACCATTCGACAAGGAAAAATTGAGGAGCCTCATTGTGCTGATATTATTTCGTACGAATACTATGCTGTGTTTTCTGCTATTCTAACTATGAGACGAGTAGATAGCGAAGCATGATTAGGTACGGCGTGATTAGTATCTCAACTTATCTCGCTCTCACTCATGGAATCCCATTACTTGTGCTTAAAAGTAGCTTCAGGTCCTTGAGCTAGATGTTCGGTTGCCATTCACATATGTCCCCATAGGGGCTTTCCTGGAGTAGTGCATTCGTATCTTTCTGTATTGATGGCAGTGCTTTCATGTTTATAATTTGAACTTGCAAATAGATCTAGAGGGCGCGACTGAAGTTAACTAGAATCAATATGAGTATACAGAACGATGTTTATATGTCTTCGTCGTGAAGATGCCATGCAACGTTTCGAACTACAAAACCACTTCGCGTACAAAGTCGGTCTTGGATGAATTATGCTATCACTCCACCATAGAATGACTTGGATCCGACAAAGAAGGCTCAACACATCACTTAGGTTCACTTTGGCTAATGTGAAACTCTGGTACGAGGCTATAAGGCTGAAGATGGAATCTTGTACACTGATTGGCCTTTGTTAGGGAGACACAGGTGGGCAGTGAAACAATTCAAAACTCAAATTCATCCCAGACTGCGGTGAAGCGAGCAACACGACGACAGGAAAACCATGTATTATATTGATTTAGTCTCTTCATTCACGCCATTTCATCTAATCTTCAGTTAATGTCGCCCGCCCGACATTCAGCCGCTGACGAGTAATTGGTGGATACTAGGGTTTCTGTGAGGTGTCGACAGCATCACGGGGCCTATGTTTTAAACGTACCCGTTTGGTTCTATTTAGAAGTCGCAAAGCAACCCGCCACCCAAAACTTTGAGAGCGCAATTTCCTGCTCAAGGTTTAAATCTCGTTATCTGGGGTGATAGGTAGGCGTGGGCAGGGCAAACCTGACCTACTATGCACACCTTCCACAGCATCGAAGAGTTCGTGGGAGAAGGGTCGTGCCTCCTATTACCGGTTGACTCTAACTCGCCCTCCTTTTCCACTCCCCTCTTGTCCAAGTCCAAGTCGAGCTCTCCGTCACCACCATCGTCACAATCAATACATACCACGACTCACACCCACTATCACTACCTGCTGTCACCGGTCATTGATTAGGAGTGCATCGCCCCTCGTTTCCACATTCCCTATTTATCAAACCATTTAGCCAGTCGCTCTCTCAGTGTTAGGCCGCGACATTCTTTTTTCTTTATTTACACTCGAAGTCCCGCCTTACGGTACTGCTGAGCTAAGGCTATCCGTTCAACAGGACACACCAGGCACAATGGAGACCAATGATGAGAGCCGCTTGACGGCATCGACTTCCCATCAGTCACTGCAGCAACAACAGCAGCTATCGGTAACCCAGCATGCCGCACCACGTCGCCAGTTCACTACTGTAGGCTCGATTTACAACCCACAGCCGCAGCCTCTCCAACCCCCGGTACGCCGTGGTCGCACTGCTAAGTCCCTCTTTCCTCACAAGAACGAATCACCTACTGGGCCAACCCAATTGAAATACACTCCTTTGCAACAGAATGCCGACCGTGCTGTCAGCCCGGTCCGCTTGAATGTCTACTCCATGCCTTCCACTCTCACTATCACCAACCGAGAAAGACAGGTCTTACAAAAGTTTGGAGTAGCAGTCCCAAACATCACACACACTACAAACATGTTGACTTCTCGACAATCACCAAGCCCGACAAGTGTCATGACAGCACAGGGCAATCTTCACGAGGCAAGCACTAATACTGCCGCCGTGGCCGACACCGATTCCGACGATGATAGTATTGAAGAGGACGACATCAAGCAAATCCTTAATATGAACATCAAGAGCCTAACTAACCTGGCCTCGTATCCTAATCTAATGCAGCGCGCTGCGCAGAAGGTTCTTTCAGCACATCGTCCGCAGCCCACCTCAGCCGACGACTTGAATTTGCCGACACTGCACGCTAACTTGAGAAACACACGTTCCGATCCCGTTACCATGGCTCGTCTGCTCCACTCTGATAGTATCAATGAGAACCATAGTGTTGCCCGCTTATCTATGCTTCATCCTGAAGCAGCTACCTGGACTCAGTCCCCAATGACTCCTACTTATATGCCCGCCCTACCAAGGATATCAGGTGCACCTGCGCCCTTGACTGCTGGGCCGCCCGGCATGCGGCAATTCAAGTCCATAAATCTGGACTCAAACTCTGGCACATCACAGAACACTCTCCAAAGATCCCGGGAATTTGATGACGATAACCCGGTGATGAACCCTTATAGTGTGCGACCACAGGTTCGTCGACCATCCAGCACCTCTTTCAAGAGCGATAGTAGTTCTTCTGCATGTGTAATCTTGAGCACGAACAATGTCAACACTCGGGTCGTCGACACCCTTCCGGACGAAGAAGCAATCACCTTTTATCCACGAGGTTTACCTTCAAATTTCAATCACCGAACGCAGTCGGTTTCTCTAGGCCGGGAACTCGAATATTCGAATGGCACATTTTTAGTTCAAGCCCAGGAGCAATTTTGGGCTGCTCGTCGGCTTAAAATCGACAACGACTTTTACAGTGGCAATGACATGATTAACAAGACATTCGCCTTAGCTGTCTCAGAAAAGAACCGCCGCAACGTAGCTCGTGCCATTGGCGGAATTTGCATGGAGCCGGCAAATAAACATAGTAGAATCACAAATCGTCGAATTTCTATCGCAGAAGCGTCACAGATACCGGCTTCGGAGCACGCCGCCCCATTACTGTGTATGGCATTTCAGGCTATGGCTAGCCGTCCGGAGATGTCCCCATACACAAAGCTTCCAAAATTCGAGCACAGTCTTTTCCCGGCCTACTTGAAGAAGTAATGTCTAGAATGTAGCATTAGGAGTATTATAAGTGACGTTTGGTTAGAAAAGATGATATGAGCTGCCTCAGGTTCTCGTTGGGGTGCAGTCTAGGAGAAAAACGCAGAGCGAGCTGGTTGAAAATTCTCTCATCGCATCTCTACATTGGTTTGCCATTCGACAGAGGAATGTGGTACATACCTAATCACGTTGGTTGTTACTTGTGCATTAGAGAAAGGAATAAAGTGTAATATTTGCCTTATGGCTTATACCTGAAGGACACTTTAGGTCTTCGGCTTAATTAACTCTTTTGTGGGGTTTACCAGACTTTCCATACGAAACGATCATTATGACTAACTCTGTATTATGGCCTCTCACTAGGTAATCTTGACCAACAATGAACACACGTCAATATTTCGGCAAACTTTGAGCGTCTGCGAGAGAAGCTGTCATCTTGCCTATTGAACAGAGGGTAAATTTGGGTGGATTAGGTAGTTGCTCAGACTACTCAGCCAACAGATAACATCATACCCCAGAAAAGGGTTCGACGATTGTTTGAACAAATTACTAATTGCCAGCCCTTCTTGCCAAGATATCTTCGAAAGATGCAAGGACGAGCCGTACCGCATCATCATTTACAAATGACATTCCTCAAGACGGGGTTTCTAAATCTAGGCTTCGAGGCTGATTTATACTGCAACCCTAATCGTTATTTCTTCCTAATCTCAATTTCAAATAGACATGGCTGTATGTTACGGTATCCATAAGGCAAGAAGCCTAAACTGTTGTTTTAATCTGTCACTTCGACTCACAACTGTGCGCAGACGTTACGGGAGGAGTAGCTAGACATGTTTACCAAAGTGTAATTAACCACTCAGCAAGTCTCTTCCCCTTCTTACAGTACTAAGGTGTAGAATTGCAGATATGAAGGTGGAAAAATTATGCTGTAGAGGATGATAATTGCTACAGCATTGGGAGCCACCAGTGATGGCACCGAGGGTTGGTATAGTGAGGCATCGGCACTGTTAATGGACATTCTGGGAAAGTCCGGTTGCATATTCATTCTAGTCCTTGTTTAAGCATGGCACAATACTATAAGGCATTATTTCTTGCATAATCAATAGTTTTTATGAAAACATCTATTATGACTAAAACGAATTAAGCACCAGGAAAGGCGAGAATTATCAGCTACCTCATTGCTTATCATCCTCACACTGAAACACTGGGAGGGCATCATTTCTAAGCACGTCGTCCAACACTTCAGAAGGCTGGCCACGATCCTATCCGATCAAGCACAAAAACCAGTACCAAACCTTATGCTGTTCGTTGCCAGACCGCTTTATCCGATAGCCGGTAGAAAAGGAGAGAGCACAATGACTGAAGCCAAATGGCCCAATGTCCACCGACTAACTATTCGTCCGACCCAAACCACACAAGAAAGCTGGACAACAATGTGTCCTGGGGTTAGCAGCCATACCACTCAAGGCTTCAGGATCCGCATGAGACCCCTATCCAGCTATTTAGCCGCCATTCGGTGGCCGGCATCATTCAGGTGTGCCTCGGACTGCTAGTCCCCATCCTGGTAGGGGGCAGCCTGGCCAACGCCATCATGAATGCTTCCAATCTGGCCGAAGTTACCCTGGGAGATGTCGTTCTGGTACGTACCGTTTTGCGGGACATAATGCTGATAGACAGAAATGGGACCGATAGCATGCTGGCTAGTGCCGTTCGGGATAGGGTCTCTCTGATACATGCCATTGTGGTTTGCATTGTCTACCAGGCCAGTATGATTGGCATTTTGGTAACTTCCTAAGCCCGCTGGTGCTTGATCGTTATGGGCTGGCTGGACCGTCGGCTTCCTCGGTTGTCTCTGCCTCTTCGCCGGTCCGCGCTTTGCCTTTGGTGTCGAGGGCTGGTACTTGTACTCAGGATGCTTCAGCTTGTGCTCATAAGCCTCGCGGGCCGCCCGGTCGATCCACGGCTGCTTCTCCTCTTTCGACATTGCTCGCCACTCTTTGCCAAGGATCTTGGCTAGACGCGCACAAAAGTCAGCACTACGAAAGCGGTGAAAGAAGAAGAATAAAAAGGAATGTGACGGTGATCTGTTAGTTAGTACTTACAGACAACCGAGTTGTGGATGCCTGGGTGTTGCGCCATTACCTCGTGTTGATGGGCCTTGCGGAAGAGGATCCAGGCATTTTGTGGTCGCCCGACCTTTTCCTTCTGTTTCTCACGCACCGGCGCCTTGCTGCCGCCGTCCCGTGTGCTCGTTTGCTTCACTGAATGGATGCCCGAGGGGTTCTACCCCAGATCGGGCTGTCCTTGCAGCTTGCTTCCACCGCGGGCTTTTCTCTTCTGGGCTGACGAACGGCCGGATCTCATCGAGCCTGCAGTAGACTGGACAGCTGTATTGGATGGATAGGACGGTGCCCGAATGGGCGGCTGAACCTTGAAATCAGGGTGCTGTGTTGGTGGCATATTCTGGCTGTATAAGGAGTTGGCAGGGCCTTGCACATACGACTGCCCGATGCTCGCTGAGGTACTTGGGAGCGCCGGCATGATGTGTTGTCGGACATTCATGTTCTGGTTAGCGTTGGGCATGCCATTGTACGGATAAGCCTGAGTATTCATGTTATAAGTCATGAGCTCCTGTTGCACAGGCATATTCTGCAATTGATCATAGCCTACCCAAGCCTCAGTATTCTGCTGAGTAGTATTGGGACCGCTGTCGAAGTCCAGCTGAGCACTATCAGCAGGATCGAGGGCGGCCAGGAGACGGCCCGGATCGTGTTCAACTGGAAAGTAATTCCGCAAGTCTTCAAGATTGGCGAGATAGACACGATTGTTGCTAGTAGTATCGAAGTAGAAGCCTGTGACTTTTCCAACAATCAAGCTTTATATTTTAGAGTTAGTAGAGTTTTAGTCGGGCGTGACGGTGGTGTGAAATCACATAAATAAAATAGTTAGATGACTAACGGACAAGGTGAATAGCATAGCCTTGGTGATGAGACAATGGGTGGTGAAGATCGTGGGGAAATGAACGTGGACTAGATGTTAAGGGAGAGGCTATAGTGACTTGAAGATATTAACCATGGAGATGAAAAAGATAAAAAATGTGACTATGAAGTAATAGTGTTGGTGGCTGAAAAGAAAATCAATTAGAGTTACCTTGACTGTTGTTTGAAATACTTCTGTCCATCCTCATCGAGTTGGCTGTATGTGGCCACACTGATCTTGATAATGCAAGTGTAGCCATCAAGCTGCACAACAATATCATCCCAGAGCTTGCTGGCATTATTGTCGACGGGGCTAGACATATTGTTCTTATGTGAACAGTGCTTCGGAAAAACAATGAGATTGACCAGGGTAAAGTAGTCGATGAGGGGACAGGAGGTGTATATAGGTTGCAGAGTTGTTTGAGTTGCACTCTTGAACGGAGAAGGTTGATATCAGAGAAAATTATAATGCAGAGAACGACAAAACCAATTTGTGGGAGAGATGAAGGAAAATCAGCCGAGGAAAATGGGAGGTCTCTAATTATAAGGTAGGGTGGGCCCTATTCTACACAGCGGCGAGGAGGTTGGCAATAGGGCATAGCTTTGAGGTCCTGTCCACCAATAAGGTCACTGGGTATAACTAACTCCGATAGCTCTGTGTTTTGTAGATATTCAAATAGGACTTCTTCGACGTACTCGACATTTGTAAGTTAAACATACTTCAGTCTCGAATCATTAAGTAGAAGATCACTAGAGATGATGAATACTTATAGGAGCCTGAAACCCTTTTCGTAACATATGCAAAGGTTTCTATATGCATCTATGAGATATGCTAGCTGTCTGCGAGAAGAGTTCAAAATAGCAGTAATTCACATAGACTTCCTACTCTAAGAGCCAAGATATTATATCCCGCTTTCCCTTGAAAAGAAAGCATAGTAAAAGAGAGATAGTTAAAGAATCAAATCAAAGATTTTATGAAATAATAGTCGTTCGTTTTTGTTTCAGGTTCGTGATGCTGGCGTTATAGGTGTAGCCCGAATTAGTTCCTCATGGCTGGGCTGTGGCCTTAAACGTTCCACCACACGTGTTGCTTCCCAGTGCACCGTTCCGTATCTGTACATTTCGCCAAATGTGCCGGGCCTGTGATCCGCGTCCCGAAAGCCTTCCTTCTTGACGAGATCTCCAAGCGCCGGCAGTCCGCCTGCCGAGTTGTGGTACACCTTGTACATGTGGCTCTGCTCTAGCATCTCTATCACGAAAGCCTCTGCCGCCTGCCTCTTTTTCGTATCCGGATCATCGAGCCGCGTGGTAAGAAGTTCGACTTGCTTATAGCCGTCGAAATTTGTCCTGATCGCTCCCAGCACACCATTCAGAATCCCCTCCACCATGAACACATTGTTCTGGAAGAACTCGCGCCCGTTCCACCCCGTGCTCTCGTCGAGGAGATTTCTCGTGCGGTCACCTATGAGCATGTGTGCCACATAATCACTCATCTCGCGAACCTTCTCCTCAAAGTTCCAGTCGGCCAGACCTTCGGCCAGTCCAATATCCTTAAGCAGTGGTAGTTCATGGAAGCCTGTTGCGTTGGTGCGGCCCCTCCACAGCTCTTTGTAACAATCGTGCCAGTTCTTGATAAACATACAACCTTTTCTCGCGGCTAGCATGTAGTTGCCGAAACTACCCCACTGCTTTCGGATCTGGCCATTGATGATCCAAGCAGCCATCTCATAAGGCGAATCTGGAGCCGTAAGAGCGTCCCAAAACAAGCGATCGAGGTGGGTGTGCAGCATGTTTCCGACGTCCATCCAGACACCCCCGTACTCGAACAGCAGCGGTAGCCGTACGAGGTCTGCAGAGTGCTGCGCTGCATGTTGCCCGTCCATCGTTCTATTTATAAAACAGACCGGAAACCAGTCCTTGTCGACAAAATTGTAGATATTGTTAGGCGAACCCTCGCTGAGGTCTACAATGCGAACAGTCCAGGAGCTGCCAAGCTTCCGCACCCAGTTCACCACGGTGCACCTGTAGCTCGGGTACATAGCGTCGAGACCCTTGTCCCAGAAAGCCCATACGTTCTTCTCCGAGGCGATGGGACGGAAACTGCGTAGTTCTTCCACGATTTGCGCTTCGGGCCGCAGGTCTAGGAGTGACTCGGGCACTACGCGCAAGCCGGTTGCCGATGGCGGGAGTGCAAAGTTAAGCTTGGCCATCGTCGTCAAAGAGATTGCTGCAATGCTTCGTGAACTTTCACACTTTGCACTCACATTTTGGATACCTGTAGAATATTTATATAATTACTAATTACTTACGCTAACGCCGACTTGTGATAATTCAGATGATTCATAACGATAGCATAATGAGAACAAGCATCCCAGTCCCTATCCGGCATGTCGGACCCATAACAACGGGCTGTGCGTAGTGATAGACCTAGTAATTCTGAACTCAATGCACAAATTGAGCGCCCTCCCCGGCATAGCATTTTACATTCAAGAGATCATGGTCAATTAGCAGCAGTGACTCATGTCGGCATAAGTATGCGCTGGATGTTAGCAAAATGTTTTTTTATTGAAAGCGAAAGTTGGTTTGAGCGTTATGGAACCCTTGTGTTTCCATGTTGAACTAGACGCGAATTGGACACCGCATTCGCTGACGATGGCATCGCCGAGAAATATTTCATTCTCGCCTTGGGGACACCACTACAAACACCAACCATCAGAGTAAGCCTAATTTGTAGGAAGCTCTGTCGACAAGCTTAGGCTGCGATAGCACTGTTTCTGGTCACCTGCAGCTCGCAGCTTAGATACTTGGAGTGGGAATAAGCCGTACTAGAGCCAGGGACTGCCGGATCCTGAAAAATTAAAATAGAGTTATTGTACGTTCGCGGACAATCTGCTGACAAGAGGCACATTTTTTGACCGATATTTACGGTCCACCGCCTTTTCCGACTTGAGCCTGCTGGACGCAGCTATGATTCATAGTGACGGGACTTGAGATCATTTCAAGCCCACTGGGGCTGAGCCACGCTCACTAAAGCTCGGGCCGGCTGAGCACTCATTCAGCCGCCAGCTACTCTTAGCTTGGTGCCTCAGGTGACAGGAGGTGGGGTCTCCGGAGCTGCCCGGGGTAATTAGTCCCATCAATCTCCACCCAAGAAAGACAACATCAAAATTGTATTGCAGAGAAGAACCTATTGTTCAGGCTGACTGCGTCATATATGGTGATTTTAGGCGTTGCTTGGGCTAACTATTTCTCAATGTAATCAGTATTGTAGTACCATTAGGTCGGTGAGCAGAGTAACATTGCGTCGAGATGCTACACCGGCATTTGCCTCCGTCAAGAAACACAAAGGCCTGACTGCAATAGTACTGGACTAGAACCTTAAGCGAGCGCAAGGCAACGCAAGTTATTTGGAGCAAGACTCTCGTCACTAATGTCCGGACTCTTTGATGGAGCGCAATAAATATAAGAGGCTGCATTCGGTCTAACCGGAGTTCACACTTACTACTACTAATATTCACACCGTCTTAGACCAAGCATCACCAACCCAGTGACTATGGTTCATCTCAAAGACAAGCCCGAGTACGTCGACATCGACGCCGACTTCAAGCCGCTACCCAAGTACGGCTATCTGTCCGAGAAAACGCCGGAGTTCGCAGCAGTTGAGCCCGCCATCCGTGCTGCCTACGATCAGCTCTGGACGTGTCCGGACTGGCCGGCCGTTCGCCAGCTTGCGGGTGACGCCGATGCCCCTATGCCTCCCGGGGGACCCGATCGATACCGCGAAGTGACCACTGAACTACTGCAGTTCCCTGCACGCGATGGCGAAATGATCGAGCTGAAGATCTATAAGTCTCCGGATGTTGTGCAAGATGCCACACTGGTGTACCGCATGCACGGCGGCGGTACGAGACTTCGCACATGACTCGTATTATCCTGATAGTAATCTATAATTTGCTGACGCGTTGTTTCTTCTTTCTAGGCTGGGTGGTTGGACGACACGAGGTAGACGGCGCTGAGAACGTTTATGCTGCTGTCAATCCCAACATCGTCGTTGCTAGCATAGATTACCGAAAGTACATGTTCTGCACAGAGCGGATATTCCTGTGCAGCCAAACTGACATTGGATAGAGCGCCCGAACATCAATTTCCAGGCCCACACGAGGATACCTATGATGGTTTGTTATGGGTACGTGCTTACCAATCCAGCCGGCCTCGGATCGAGCAATATCTACTAACTCTGGACTTCAGTGTAAGAAGAACGCGGGGCTGCTTGGAATCAACCCGGAGAGGATCATTCTTGCAGGGAGCAGCGCAGGAGCTAATCTTGTATGTTTATACATTTACGTCCTACAACGTTACTTGAAACGTCAGCCTTCTAATATTATTACTAGGCTGCAAGTCTGGCGCTCGTGGCGAGGGATGATGGCATCAGCGGAATCGTCGCCCAAGTCCTTCATTTCCCGTCAGTCTGCCATTCGAAATTCTTCCCCAAGGACAGGTACGAGTTTGGCAGTTTCATCCAGAATGCAGACAATTGCGTTCTCAGCACCTTGAAGTATGAGGCTTTGGTCGACGCACACAATCCCAATTCGCAGCCTGACCCTAGACATTCGCCCCTACTTGCTGCGTCTCTCACGGGCCTTCCGCCAACTCGTAAGCAACTTTTTCGGCTACTTTTATCCCTTTCGCTGTTGCTTCAAAGTACTCCCTTTCTCAATTAGCGCTTTGACTAACTAGTGGCCCTACGCGTTGTAATCTTTAGTTATACAATGCGCAGGCGTTGATGTGTTTCGCGACGACGCTTTCGCTTACGCAGAAGCTCTTGATGCTGCAGGTGTTGACGTCGAGATATATAGTTATCAAGGTGTACCGCATTGTTTCCCGGCCGTTATCACAACCCATCCCAGAACAGCAGAGTTTTATGACAAGTATAATGGATTCTTGAAAAAACATGCGATTAGTTCTGACGGGGAGAGATAAAGCATTATTATATATGTAACTAAGGCGAAGAGTAACTATTTGAAGCTAGAATGGAAGAACTAGAAGTCGCTTAGAGTCTACTTGCAGTATTTAACTTATAAATTTTGCCCAATCTTGTATCAAATTCATTTTACAACCCAGTATATCCCGTTCCCTTTCGATAACTAGCCTGAGTTCGAAGATGGACAATCCATAGCCAGGAGGGGCACGGCAAAATTAGCTCAATAAATAACTAAATACGTAAGTGACCCTTTTGTTACACTTCCACGTAGCTATGATTTAATTTACCCTTTCATCTACCCTTTGATAAATCGTTTTCACGTGCCTATTTTAAAGGCTATTAAGAAAACCTCGTCAATGAATTGCTATTGCGATACAGCTATAGGCGGAACTTTGCTTAAAGACAACGTTATATATGTTTTCTAAGCGTTTAAAGTCATGGCTGTCTGGCTATTGAATAGACGATACGTCGAGAGAACAGATTATAACAATAGCTAGATAAATGGTAGATAACGGCTAAATGATCAAGCCTTTGGCTCTGACAGTTGACCGTTTTTCACATTGATACATATGTGTTCTTGCAGAAATAGCACCTCGGTAATGCGAAGCATTCTTGATAACACCAGCTCTTCAGCTATCCCACTAGCCAACTATCCACCTGGCCAGCTATTCAGCTCTGTATCCAGCCTCGCCCATGCGACAGGCGACTCGCCATCTACGGCGGTGTATAGCTTTGCCAGGTTGAAAATCGGGTCATAGTTGGCTAGGTATGGCCCGCTGGATAGGTATAACCAAGTGACTAGGTATTAAAATCTCACTCTTTTTCTTCTTTTCTTTTGACCCGCTGCAGCCCCTGAATCGCACGAGACCAGGCCGCCACAAACACGAGCCCTCTTCTCCGCGGCGGTTTGACTCAGATGCCGATACCGACGAGGCAGATTACATTCTCGTCCTCCAAAGCCCAAGGAACCGTTGATCTCACGCATGTGCTAGAGTGGCGGTGCCCCTGGTCTTGCAGTCGGCGTTTTCATCGCGGCCAGTCTGTTTATTGTTATCATTTCGGACATCGTGATATTTCAGCTGGCCACTTGCAAGTCGTAATGAAGGTTGATATCCAGACCTAAACATGCAGTCAAAGAGGGAACTGGGTTCATCTTGGTGACCCAGCGCCGAGCAAACACCGCTGGTCGAGAAAGCGTCTTGACTGAAGAGCAGAGGATTTACCATAGGAGTAAAGACTTTCGCTAATATGATAGAGATTAGGTGTACCAGCCACCTCTTCCATCTACTTCTTTGTTTCTTTCGTTTTTACATACTCTGGTATTGTTCTATACGAATAAGCGATTCGACTCAGTGACTGTGGCGGTAATTGATTGAGAAAGGTATGCTTATCTAAAAGAAGTCGGACCAAAGGGCTGTGTTGATTGATGAGATACAGGTTTGTTTTGCTATAACTGTGTCCATCACAGACTAGGGTGATAATCATACTTCATTTCCCGCGAATCTCATGATTCCAAGATTGATCTATTGTTAGTGAGTGTGTAAGCTAGACACCTAGTCCCCACACCCGAACAATTGTCATTAGGACAGGGGCAGATAGGATACGGAATAGCGCACTGATCTTATTCAGTACCCACGATCCCGTCCTCCGAGCCACCGACACCGTGCCGTTGGTGATTGTGCTAAATGAAAATAGTCGGTTGTTGGCTCGCATTACTTTGTCTCGTAGAGGCCAATAAGACGAACAGAATCTACTACTGAATGATTGTATAATTATTTCGGATGCAAGAGTGGACGTTTCTCAATAAGCCATCAAATATATTATTAACAAATTTCTTGGCGCTATTTCACCTGTTGCGGGGAAGACGTCCTATACCGGAGAAGACGGCAGACAGTTCTTTATAGAAACAAGCCTCATCACTTAACGACGAGTTCGACTCTACAGCTTAACCAAAGCATACCAGGAAGGCTAACTACGGAAATCCCCAAACCACCTGACCAGGCCTTATAAATTATGTCAATTGAGCTGCAACGTACGACGGCGCCGCCGGCATTGCAGGAAAGCCGTGAGGAAAATGAAGACGAGACGCAGCATCTGTCACCCGCAGATACTAGTCCGAGGGCTTGGAAATTTCTATTCGGAAGTTTTATCATCGAAGGCATACTATGGGGTGAGTTGACCCACATTATGACTTTCGTCTTAGCAACGCTGACTTGAGCATTAGGCTTTCTCTTGGCCTTTGGTGTCTTTCAAGATTACTACTTGAAGCAACCTGAGTTCAAAGACAGTACAGATATCCCGCTAATTGGCGCTGTGGCTACGAGTATTATCTTTTTAAGCGCACCGATAGTGACCCCCCTGGCCCGAAAGTTCCAACGGTGGCAGAGATACCTCATCTTTATTGGGTCTGCTATTTGTCCACTGTCGTTACTGGGTGCTTCTTTTGCCAGCTCCGTCCCTGCACTCATTGCTACGCAGGGAGTTATGTATGGTCTCGGCTTCACGATTTTGTATTACCCCGTGCTACGCATGTTAGACGAGTGGTTCCTAAGACGTCGCGGGCTTGCATATGGCTTGTTGTATGCTGGTGGTGGCCTCGTCGGCGCAAGTCTCCCTTTTCTCCTCGAGATCCTGCTAGCTGAGTATGGTTACCGCACCACCCTAAGGGCTGTAGCCGTGATACAGGTCATCTTGGTCGCCCCTATCTTGCCTCTTATCAAAGGTCGCCTTCCGACATCTGGTACCAGCGCTCTTCGTGCCGTTGATTGGAGCTTCCTGAGACAGCCCCTGTTCTGGTGTTTTGCCTTGTCAAATCTGTCCCAGGGTCTGGGGTATTACATCCCATCTCTGTTCCTACCTACTTTCGCTTCCGATTTGGGACTCAGCGGAATAATCGGTGCGTTAATTCTTGCTACCAATAATTTGGCTTCTGTTCTGGGCCAAGTCAGTTTTGGATATCTCTGTGATCGGGTCAACAATGTGCTCCTCCTTGTCTTCCTATCCTCTTCTATATCCTCGATTGCTGCTTTCACTATTTGGGGCCTTGCTCGATCTTTGGGCCCTCTACTTGCGTTCGCCTTGATTTACGGCTGGTGCGCTGGGGCGTTTCCCGTCTTCTGGCAAAAGTTTGGCTCAACTTTGTCTCATGATCCCCAGCCCATATTAAGCCTCATGTCTTTCGGTAAAGGGGTTGGTAACATTGTCGCCCCCCCAATCGCTGCAAGACTGACGACGGAACCGATTGGGTTAGGATATGGCTTGGGAAAGTTTCAAGCCATAATATTATTCGTGGGAGTTTCCATGTTTAGCTCCTCGCTCGGTATCTTTGGTTGGTTCTTGAAACAACGTTGAGGGAACGGGCGCTCGTATTGTCAGCCGACCTACAAAAACTAGTTATTTAATTTAGAATGTATGACATATTGGCCGCAGGGGAACAATTGTATCGATTTGCGTTTTATCTCTAAGGTCTAGCGTAGACACAACGCGTGAGACTTGAGTGTGCATACAGTCGTGCGTCTCCGTCTTTACTAGATTTATGCATATGCGAGCTAGCACTCATTTGATCGCACTAAGTCTATACTATGAGAATGCACATTATATTTCTAGCTTTTGGCCACCCTCTGTCCGGTATACTGCATAAATGGTGTAAGTCCAGAGGTAGTTTCTTAAGTCTGCAAAGTTGATTTTATGTAGAGCAAGAGCTACCAACACTATGGCTGGCCGGCCGTCTTACAGTAAACGAAGGCTTTACCAGATCAAAGCTAGAGTAAAATAAAAGACGGCTATGGGATGAGTGATTAATCGTCGCTAATATTATTATCCACCCAATATAGTGTGAGAGGTTCCGAATTCATATCTCGAGTCCTCATATCCCGAGTCCCCGCTGCGAATAGTGCCACCAATGCCACTGCTACAAAAGCAAGAATGCCAACCCCGACGTTTCCGGCTCTCCCTTTGAGGTATGCATGTACTGGCCATGCTTGGATCGGTTGTGCTGGGCCGTCTTCTAGTGCAGCGCATGGCCACGTTTCGAGGCCAAAGTCCACAGATTCCTGAAGCTCATTCTTGCACCACTTTTCGATCCTATTGAGTCGGGTCAGTCCCTGATATCCCCCATTACTACTAAGTTCGAGTTACAACATACGGTTCATATAATCTAACGATATATTCTAGCAAGTACCCGGCTTCAAACACTGGTGTCCGCGCGTTACTTTCATCCAGACAGTACTTAATAACATCGCGCATGTCTCTCGAGGAGTTTGATTTCTCGTGGACCAGACTGATTATTTCCCTTTGAGAAATTGGCACCCAATCGTCTTGGGCTCGGGACCATTTCTGATAACGAATGGGTATGGTGTTAAGGGGCTGTACGACTCGCCGAATATTAGTAGCAGTGATTAATTCAGCCATAAGAATACCGAAATTGCGCAGCTTATCTTCGTGATGGTTGCAATCGCCTCGGTGAGACCCGTCAGCGCTGAGGGTACTCAGGCCAACTTTTAAGTGACCAGCTTAAGCTTGATTGGCTGTTGTACATATAGAACGTAGACCGAACGAGCAAAGGTTAGAAGTCCAGTCTGTACCCCACAATAACAGCACCCAGTTTACCAAACTGAGTATTAGCTCCGCGCGATGGGGTTCCCACGACTTGAGCGCCTCGTCGTCTTCGAAAAAGCCATCACGGAAAAGGCGCCCGAATGGACGGCACTGCCGTACCGCAGACCATTCCTCTCTACGGACATCCGCACGGGGTACACCGTTACCACAAACTACTTGCTGCCAATTGAAATTAATGGGAATGGCCTCCCTACCAGGGTTGTCATTCACGTCTCGCTGATGACTGACGCATAGGGACATCCTAGTTCCGTTCGGATGAGGAGGATACCTATGAAAGGCGAAGCGAACCTCTACGGGATCCCATTGATCCCATTCTTTAATGTTGGTTACCTTGCCGAGATTCCCCAGCTCTAGCGCCCATGCATTAGTCTCTTCAGCTATCTGCCCAGTTAATCGTTCCCTATAGATAGCTTCGGCGCGGTTGGTGAAGGAGGTGAAGAAGGAGATTAAGCGCACGAGCTCTTCTGTTTCTGGGGCGGTGACAGTAGTTGGCTTAGTACTTCCGACACTTCTGGCAAATTCGTCTTGACAGAGACTCGTGAGATTCTCGACCGCCGTTCTTAACCTCATAATAGTTTCGCTGAGCCTAGTGTCGGTAGATAGCGCGAATGCCACCCGCTTCAATAATTTCAGTTCCTTCTTCGTAAGCTGGCTGAGAGATATATCGTTGTTCTGCCTAGGGTTAGGCGCCCCATTATTCGCATAGATTTGAGCAACCGTTTGCTTAATTTCCAGTGTCAGATCGTATATCCGCTGCTTGGCAAGCTGGATGTTTTCGTACTGGTCAGACCAGATTGCTCGGTAATGGGATATATCTGGCCGGCGCCATACAGCCTGCCATATGCGATATTGTGATACCAGTTTCGTAACAGTTAAACCATATTCATCGAGACGATTCTTACAGTCCATATACTTCTGCCGCCTCTTGTTTAATTCTGCGAGGTTCAAGACGACGAAAGAAAGTTGTGCTAGGGCGAAACCAATGGCACCTAAAATTGCAGTAGGTTCCATCGAGTAACAGGAGAGAAGCTGGCAACAATAGAATGGTCGATGAGTAGGGCAAATGAAATGGTCAGAGAATGTTGCAGTGGGGTGCTAACTAATTCCCATTCGATCACCACGAACTCAGACAATAAGTAGGGGCTAGCTTTCTTCACCATTGGTTTGCCTACGAGGGGTCTGTACAGTTACCACCTCGCTGCCGGGATATTTTTTTATCTCTCAATTTGGGGGCTGAGGATCACTTCTGTTTCAGACGCATGGAGTGGCGGCTACCAAAGTACAGCCCCCAAGGATGGTAAATGTTAGTGCCGAGTTAATACCTGGCCCGTGCTTAGTACTACAATTATACAGTTCATGAAAAAAAAAGTTATTTAGTTTATTAGTAGAAGTGTTTATAGAAATATATATCATAACTTGATAGTGGATCGGTCTATCGACGAGATCTGTCCTTGATAACCCTCTCAATGTAATTACATGTTGCTCGCGCCGCGCTAACATTTATCATCTTAGATAGTTATACCAGACTAATAGCCCTACAAATCCGCATATTGGAGTGAGAGCGGCGTTCCAACATCGCCACACTCGCTTATACTACACTCGTGATTGGATCACGAAAGTGAGGCGTACGTCACATCCATTGGATGGACGCAAGGGTACATGTGCACTCTGTAAGGCCATAAGCCCTCTTGACTTCCAAACTTCGCAGACTTTTATCAAGTGGGCAAAGACAGCAGCTTAATCGAAGCCCTCATAATTTAGAATATTCTATCTAGGTATATGACGCTTTCTCAGCGGCCTGTATCGTCGTACTTTTCTAATTATTGAAGCCAACATGTCATCAGACGAAGAGTCCGACGATGACGTTCAGCCCATCGACGACCTGCCGAAGGACGCATTGGACCGTCGACTATGTGAGCTCTATACAGATCTCAAGGAGTTTATTCAAGATTCTGTCAGCAACATTGGCAGCGGATGGGCTCGAAAGCGACGCGAAACTGCTTTTCAATTGCACGATATCCTATTGCAAAACGAAATCATGCATGGACCCCGGCATATCGAGCACCAGAGTGTGACATCGAGAATGCGCCAGTGATGAGGTCTTCCGATATTTGGTCATTAGGCTGTGTATTTTCAGAAATGATTTGTTGGATTCTGGGAGGCCACGAGCTGAAAGAACAATTTGAAGAGCGGCGGATCGCAAACGACCTCAATGGACTGTTATCTCTCACTTCCTTCGAAATTGTACCACAAGGTGATTACCACGTGGCACGGATCAAACCAGCAGTTACACAGGTATGTAAAGACAAGGATGCATTTAGCTGTATTGAATTAACTTGGTTCTGGAAGTTCTTCGATGATCTACGTACACTTCCTCATGGTACTGAATACATATGGGACCTCCTTGATATCGTGCAGCATCATATGCTCGTGATTAACTCTGAAGACGAGAAAAGAATCTCATCGAAAGAGCTAGTTCACAGACTCGAGAAGATGGACAAATGGGTTTATGATGACATGTCATATGCAATAGAACCTGTTCCCCCCTCCCCTATCACCTCCCCGATTTCTCTCATCTTCCGTTAGAGTTGTACCAAGCGAACTAGCTGGAGCACTTGAGAAGAAGATAGCTGCAAAATTGACAAGGCGTAGTCTGGCAGCTGAGAGTGTTAGCGATACAGCATCGGCGATTAGTAGTAAAACGAGCGGGCAGGTGTCTGGTGCCGTGCGGCGAATGTCCAGGGTGACCGCTACTATAATTAAGTGACTGGTACGACACGGGGTAATTACCTAGTGGAAGTGAAAGAGTTTATCATTTCTTGAAATACAACTCAAGACTTGATCTAGTATGATGTTGCAGGTGGCCCTTGCCTTTGGCCAAGGGCTTCGCCTGGCAAGGTTGACCCACCTGGGTCTATATAGCCCACCTTCAGTGCCCGCACTTGTTGCTCTTCATCTTCTTCCACAATACATCACTTTTCTGTTCGTATTTGCGTTTTCCCTTGCATCATATGATTTCTTCTTATACACCCATGTCACTAAGGCTTATCTTTAGTTTGGTTGCGTGGTTATAGGCTGGCTTGTCAAATTAATAGACAATGCATTTTATGCTGATAACTAGATTAATTTGTGGCATTCTAAGAACATTGACCCGGATAAAGTGTTTCGCAGTGATGGCCAGGTTAACTAGCTACAGCATAATTACTGCTGTTGACTTTTTGATGGACACATAGGGACCCGTCCGACCGCATCAGCGACTTTTGAAGCGCACCCTAGCTTGGTCATTGGGAACCAATTGCGCCTCAATCGCGATACCCGGCGGCCGAGCACTAACATCGCCTTCCCAATTGAATTCATACCGGGTAAGTAGCATCCCTAGCACGATCTTCGCCTTCCGTACAGCGTAGAATCTGCCCGGACACGCGTGAGGACCATAGCCAAATCTGTGTTTCGCGGGGACTGGTGTTTAGTAGGTCTTTAAACGTACTCTAGGTTGATTTGATGCTTTGGTAACTTACTGCAAGAATTTGTTGTTGACGGTCGCCGCGCCAACTGGCTTCTGCCCATATTTTTCGCTATGCGAGGGCGCGAAACGGAATCCATCGAACGTCTCAGGGTTTACATAGTTCGCCGGGTCCATCTGGATTGCGAGAGCTGGGAATATTACACGGCTGCCCTTGGCAAGCTCAAACCCGTCGTGTAGCTTGAATGATTTATCCATGACTGTGCGTGCAACGGTCACTAAGAAAAGCAAGTGCAAGCGTTTGTTAGCTTTTTACGATGACCACTCCGATACTTTAAGACACGTACGGGAACCAGCCGGGTACATTCGCATCGTTTCCCTAAGGAAGCTATCCAGTAGAGGCATAGAAGACAGTGCCTTTTCGGTCCAACCCTGCTGCTCTTGGACCGCACGCTCGACCTCCTCCCTGAGCGGTAGAACGTATTTCGGGAACATCAAAAGCTGGAAAAGCCCATGTGTGACCAGAACTCCAGAGGCGCTGCTAGCCGCAAATGTGAGATGCATCAAATGATGAGCCTGATGCAACGGGTCGTTGTCCTCCGGGATGGACGCGGGCGTGTCTATGATCCATTGCAGCATATCCGTGTATTTATTCGAGATATCAACTCCATTCGACCTCTCGGCGAGCCGCTCGTGTATGACAGGCAACAGCATTCGCGTGGCGTGGTTCAAGTCGCGCGTATGGCCACCGATAGTAAGTCGAGCAAATAGCTTACGCAAGGGGCCTAGTGCCATGAAGTTCCATAGTGTTCCGAAGATGAAGAGACTCTTGGAGAAACGACCGCTCACTTCGAGGTATTCCTCGTTCCGGCAGAGGTTTTGACCCACAAGAATACGACTCGTTGTGCGGTGCAGCAACTTTGCGCAGAGGGTTGATGCGTTGAATGATTTCCAATCTGAAAAGGGTATAAGTATCTGCGCTACGCTCTCGCCCACCTGCTGGACTTGATAGATTTCAATAGATACATACCTGACAGACCACCCAGTTCTTTCTCTATTGCGAACATCGCTTCATCGGCAAGAAGTGGGACTACCTTTGCTATGGAAGTAAAGGTCAGGACGTGAGATGCAAACCGAGGTTTAAGCAAGAAAGCAATGGATAGCCTTGAGCCCTTTTAATTATTCTCTCGTCTTACCAAACTGTGAATTTAGATGCTTCGCCACAACCGTGATCTCAAGGGTACTGTGATACAGATTCCCAACTGAAGCTTGCATATTAAAGGCCTAAATGTCTCCATATTAATCACAACGAAAGACACAAAGTTCGGAGTTCTCATTTCCTGGGGTGTCCTCACATCACTCAGGGCCTGGAAGAAACTCAAGCTGTCGGCGAGGGCCGACTTGATGTCTTGGAGATGCTTCGGAGGCAATACCCAGTAATCCTGTCCGAAGACTTTCAGAACGAAAGGTTGTCCCTTTTTGTGATACTGTGTTGATTTTGTTATTGAATATATAATAGCGTCGTAGGTTTCGCTTTGGCCGTTTACTTCAATCCTACAATGCGAATCTGGTGTAACGAACCTTTTCGTAACCCTCCTGCCCATATTTGTCGAGCGCCCATCTCGTGGGAAGCTCACGCGTGAACAGCGTCCTGAGACGAGACTTTCCTAATCTTCTGTATTGGGACACTTGACTGTAGATCCACCTAATAGAAGATAATAATGCAATGACCGCGAGCCAAAGCTCAAGGCGCACAGATAGTCCAATAGCCATTGCTTTCGAAAGCTACAAATGTCTGCCTACCGACCGCAAAACTACCTGTTACCAGCGACCTTAGGGGTTTCCTTTCTATATCCCGTCTCATTTGCTTTGTAAGTACGGTGGCGCATTCGCCTCTGCGGTGACCGCAGTTACAGGGATGGCCTATAACAAGGCGTTCTGTTACGTGACTATTGGGAGCTCCAGCGACGCGCTCGGGCCGCAAAGCTTACTCTTTATTAGAGGCCGAAAACGCCGGTCATCCTTCGGCCACTTTACAAATGACGATAACAGTTCGAAAGAGCAAAATACACATCGTCAAATACGACGACTATTAAAGCATGAATTAAACCTCACATGAGAGAAATAAATTGATGAATAAAGATCTTGCCTGTTTGGATACGGAATTTTTGTTCAAACAGATACTTACATAAACCGAGCTCTGTTGAACAGATGGATAGGGCAATGAAGTACGTTCGAATATGCTGCGCTGGTACCAATATTTGTGCGGTCTGTACTTATGCATCGCTACCCATGTATACATTCATTGGCGATAATTGATCATCTATTCGCTGGGCCCTTTAGAGAAATCTCAAGTCATTCACGGACTGGCATGCCCAAACCCCAAGAATTAGCCATTGAACAAAAGATTGGACGGCTAGCTGGGTCATTAGATCGTAAGATCATTTCCTATTTCTAACACCTATATCTGTAGGGAAGCCGGCGGAGCTTAAGCGGCAATAATTACCACTCAGTCTCCTATGCTAGTCTACCTCCATCTGCAACTGTGCTGCCAGCCCCGCACACGCGAAAGATCCCATGTTAAGCGCGTTGAGAAACACTTTCTGGGGCGAGGCGCAGTCTCCAATAGCGAAGCAACCCTTCAAGCTGGTCTCATGAAAAGGGGCAGCTACCTTGATTATCTCGTGCCCGAACGTGAACATCTCAAGCCCTAGCTGCTCGGCAAATCCGCCATTGACCTGCATTCTCGGCTTGTGCACCAAGAATCTCTCTGTAATAGCTGTGCCGTCTTCTAGGAACACCGTAACGGATGTGTCACTTGGATTGTGGGACAGACGGGCAATCTTGCGATCCTCAATCACGATGTTGTCCCTGGCCGTGTCGATGGAATCAGTGAGCTGCGAGGTTAGTTCCCGGTTTCCGTCGGTGTAGATGCGGACCTGGCGCGCAAGCTGCCGTGCTTGTCGGGATAGACGATTGCAAGCGAAGACCGTCGCACAGTCGCCAATTCCAAGGACACCAGCGGTATCCGTGTCTCGTTCCTCAAAACCTTGACTCGTCAAGCAATGGTAACTTCACGCAAGGGGAAACGTGTCAGTACATGCGATTATATACCAACATGACCATTGATGTTGAACTCACATTCCCTTCACCCAGCTTTCCTTGTAGCCAGGAATATCTGGCAAAATATCCGAGACCCCAGTCGCGAGTATGAGCTTCTTCCCAAACCACTCGCGGCCTTCGCTGTCCACTACGGAGAAGCGTGACCGTGCATCCGATAAATGATTCACACGAGTGACAGTCGTTTGGACGATAGACACCGTATTGTACCGTGCCAGCAAATCTTTGTGCATTCGTGTGCGGATAGTGGCAGGATCTTCGTGGTCCCATCCCGGTACACCATGCAGATGCGGCAGCAGAGCGTTACGATACTGCCCAGAATCGAAAATAATGACTGTATGCAGACTCCGGGCGAGGTTGACTGCTGCAGACAGCCCGGCCGGGCCACCACCCACGATAAGAATATCAGTTTCTGTCATGGTGTGACGTTGATGGATTGAATTTCGCTACGCTCTAAGACATCAGAGTAATGAGTTGTTATCTGTCTTTGTTGTTCATAGTTTATGGTAGCCCCATGTCGTTGTGCCCCGTCAGTATGCTTGCAATCATGAAAGTGCAGAGTTCCGAACGGAGTCCGCTTCGGCCCCTATTACCGGCCCTATTGTCGGTAAGAGACACAGTACCTATCTGGCCGAGAAATCACAGATTATCAGTGCTTGACACTAGATTAAAGCTTCTTCGAGAGCTATGTAGATATTAAGTGAACGTAGGATTTGACACGATGTGTCGGTAAATCAGGCGCAAATCACTTTCGACCCTACTGTTCTCTAGCATACCTTTCTCGTAATGTCGGCACCTGTATTGATGGGCCAATTGCTCGAAAAATTATTATCAAGGCCGAGTGGTGTTATACTTGCTATTCTCACCATTCTGATTGGAGCTCATCAGATTCGATCATGGCTCTTTGCGTTGATAGACACGTCCCTTTCGTCGGAAGCGGTGTTACCGACGATGCCGAAGCCAGCCGGCCATGATTACAGAGAGACAATGCGGCAGGGAATTTTGAAGGTTTGAAGCATTCTAAGTCTATCGTGGACTGAATACTGACCATTTTTGCCTCCATAGTACCCCGACCAGGCATGGGTGATCCCGTTTGAAGACCCGACTGTGATCTTACCTCACTCATCCCTCAAGGATCATGTCAAGCACATCCCGGAACCAGACCTCACACTGAATGGCAATATGTACAAGCGATTCTTTGGGAGATATACACAAGTCGGAACAGACGACGCGGAACTAGTCAGCGCGCTGAAATATGATCTGACGCAAAACGTCCACGACCTTCTAGGTGCAATGACAGAAGAAGTAAAGTTCTCTTTTGACAAGGTTATTGGGCCAATAAAGACGTGGCAGTCGGTTTCTACCTACCCGACGCTACTGCAAATTGTTGCGCACACAAGCGGCCGCATCTTCATCGGTCTACCCTTAAGCCGAGACGAGTCTTGGATCCAGGCCTCGATCCAGCACACAATCGGTTCTGTCCAGTTTTCCGACAAGCTGCGCGAGTACCGAAGCTGGCTTCGACCCCTTGTGGCTCCCTTTCTCAAGGAGCGCCGTGATATGTTGGAAATACAGGATCGCGTGAGCGCTCACTTGGACCCCATCATAACCAGCCGCCTGGCTTTGCATGCACAATCCAAGGGAAAAACATCGTCAAAACAGAGCGACTCTCATGTCGGGCGTATGACAGGATGGCTGCTGCGTCACTACGATGACAGCTCTGCAAAGCCTGAGCGAAACCGTCTCGTACGAGATCACCTAACGCTATCTTTTGCCGCAATCCACGTCGCAAGCATGGCTTTATCGCACGTTACACATGAGCTGGCGGCAAGACCCGAGTATATGAGTATACTGCGGGAAGAGCTCGAGACGGAGTTGGCGAATTGTCATGGAAGTACGTTGAACAGCAAGTCGCTGGCGAACTTAGTGAAGATGGACAGCTTTATCAAGGAAGCTATGCGAATGAACCCTTCTGGTATAGGTACGGTTCCCAAAATTCTATATCTCAAAGAGTATGTTTAGAAGGCTCACTAATCTCATATTGTAGTGGCGTGGACTCGTCTCGCTACGAAACCCATCACTCTTCCATCGAATGAGGTCATCCCTAAGGGCACGATGATAGCATATTGTAACCCTCGCTTCAATCCAACTCTTGAACCTTGGATCAACTCGGACGAGTTCGACGGCCTCAGATTCGCCAAGCTCATAGAGCGAGATGGATCCCAGTCGCGGTACAAGGCCGACAGTCTCTCTCCAGATAGTCTCAATTTTGGGTATGGCCTGCACGCATGCCCTGGTCGTGCCTTTGCCCTGGCTGAATTGAAACTCATTGTCGCACACATCATCACAAATTATGATGTTCGGTTGCCAATGGGCCAAAAGAAAGTCGAGAACGTATACTGGGATTTCCAGATCATGCCCGATCCTAATGCCAAGGTTGAGTTCAGGCCGAGGAAGATGGTATAGCGTCCGAGTATCTTAGTTTAGACACAATCGAATATAATCGTTTGTAATGAGACAATGAAAATGGTTTCAAAAGTTATTGAGACTATCCCAGGTGACAGAGTAGCTTTTGTTAAATTAAGGCAAACATTTTTTGTTGCTGTCTCGCGATGAAAAATTTGGAAGACAACTGTGGGAACTAGCCCTTTTTTTGGTCTTTCTCTCAGCAATTGTTAATTTCATATCTCGAGGTGAAGAAACCATCTTCTCGCTTGTGCTTTTTCTGCTGCGTCGTAATTCTAAAGCCTGGACTCGCTTTGAGCTAGTGTCACAGCACTTTTTCAAATATTCAATTTACATGGCGGCTACAAAAACATGGCCAACATGACCACGCTCTCCGAAGGCGTGGTTCTCGAGTCATTTTGTATTATTAAGAAAAAAGAAAAAAAAAAGACAATAATACATTCCTTGAGAATCTATCTCTATTGCCCCCCCTTTTTGTCACCATTCGGCGGAGCGCTGCGATATCGAACAGTGTCAAGAGAATGAACCAATCGTATATCAGAGATGGTGTTCTGCTTCAGTCGGTATTTTCTTGATCATCTTGCAGCTGAAAGAGCAACTACGAGAGCTATAAAATGCAAGAAACTCTTTCATGAGAAGATGGGAAATGCGATATCCCAACCAATACTAAGCGAATATCTCCCTCTTTGTTACCTATACATAGATAACCTGCGGCGTTGCAACAGTTAATTGACATGAATTGCCCGCCACTCCTCATATTTGGTATAATACCATTAGCGCACGCTCAAACTTCACACCCGCTTCTTAAACAGAATCGGTGCCTGCATGTCGGGCAAGCACACTGTACCAGTGTAAACGTTCTGCGGTCGCTGGGAACCCTCAGCCAGCTTCACATCAAAGTGCGATAAAAGGTAGACGAGCATAATCTTGATCTCAGTGCTGGCGAAGAAGCGACCGGGGCAGGCCCCAATACCATGGCCGAAGTTGATAGATTCGGTGCTGGTCGAGATGAACTGGTGCTTGGTTTCGTTACCCGGGATCTCCCTAAGTTTCGAGTATCGGAATCCGTCGAACTCAGCAGGGTTAGAGTAGATAGTTGACGAGAAGTTAACAGCATGGTTGGGTCCAGCTACTGTCTCGCCGAAGGGTATCACGTCGCCTGAGGACAACTTCAGGCCCTTAGGATCCATGACGACCCGCATCATCGTCGCTATCAAAGTGCCCGTTAGAATGAGTTTGACGGAAATGGTAGGCGTACATGTTGACGGAAACAATAATGGGAATACTCACTGAGGCCAAGGGGGTTCATTCTCTGTGACTCCTTAATGAAACTATCCATTTTTTTGAGCTTGAGTAAGCTGGTCTTTTGGGTAAGATCAGGATCATCTACTAGCACCATATCAATCTCATCTCTTAAAGGCTGTAGGTATTCGGGTCGGGCGGCAAGATCAAAGAGCGCCTGGGTAAATGTTGCGGTAACAGTATACAGAGACGAGAAAGTTGCCATTAGCTCGTCGCGCGCAATTCTCTCTGCCGATACATTGCCTTTGTACCGCTGGAAGATCCAAGTAAAGAGCTCGCCACCAGCGGGCAGGTCGTGTTTCTCGGCGTCTCTTTGGCGAAATTGGTCCTGGATCAAGGGCTTGATCATCCTGATGACGTCGCCGCGGTTGCTCTTCAGCGACATGACATCCTTGAGTAAGGGTGCGATAAACGTACGGACGGCATTGGGCCATGCTTTTATGGCAGCGGCGGCTTTGGCCACATCGGTCATATAGCTGGTGGTCGCCTTTATCCAGTTGTCTTGTCTTGACAGCGGGAGGCCAACCCATGTCCGCTCGATAAGAAGAGCGGAGATGTGAAGCAAGGCTGGGAAAACAGGCACCGAGGTCCAATCGTCGCATGGAGGGATGTTCTGATTGAATGCGTAATCCACCTCGCCTCGGGCAGCTTCCATTACCTTTTGCACATTGCGTTGGAGATCAATTGTGAGTGCCGAGTGTAGTTCGGGCGCGGGTGTACCCATAGAGGTCCATCGACCAAGGAAGTGCCTATAGTGATGCTCTCTGTTCAACACGAATAATATGATCAGTGCTGCATCATTTTGTATGAAAAGCGGAGCTTTAAACGAAGATCTCTGAGTGATACTCACTTGCTGGAGAGAGTAGACTCTGGTAGGAGGCGCAACTCATCGATGAGAGTCGGTGGTAGAATCACTAGTCGTCCAGTTGATGCCGGTAATACGTATGGAGAATTGGGGTACTATTTGACAGGCTTATTAGCATGGAAATATTGAAGATATGGAAAATTTCTAGTGTACGTACCTTTCGTGCCCCTTCCTCCATGGCCTCGCGAAAATCTGACGCGTTTGCATCGCCAACGACAGGCAGGTCCAAGTCCACTGTGCGCTGCAACCTTTTCCATAATGTAATACACAGAATAGCGATTACATGTAACCCGATGAATAAGAGAGCTTTAGCACCGAAGGTTAGCTCGGAAATAGCTTCGAATACGCTTGAAAATGCCATCTTGAGAGTTCGTTGAGAGCTTCGTCACTCTATGCCCATAAGTTCGATTGAAATGAGAGGGCTTCAACACATAACATAAATGACTTTTCTACGATTCATGGAGTTCCAAGGAATCCAACCTGCCACCCGATATCTACGCCACACATTAAAAGAAAAATCCTACCCGATGCCCCAGACACATGGCTTCACTCATTATTGCGGATACCGGCGGCGACCGAATTCTGCGGAGCATAATGAGACATTCAACTGGGGATTAAAGCATGATATTTTCGGTAACATGTCATAATATAAATCACTCTCTAAATGGGATCAATCATTGGCCATCGGCACTATAATATTAACACTTTGATTCATTTATATTTTCTGGACTACGTGAGAATCTTAAGCAGTAAACATCTGAATTTTATTTTGATATGGCCTTAGGTTCCGCACCATGATTAAGATATAAAATTCACCGCAGAAGTCATCAAATAACGTAGCCGCGTCGTGAGTTTCTCGCTGTCTTAGATCTCAAGCCGCCTGTTTTTTGGCCTTTAGGTTCCGGAAGGACTGGAGATTTGAGCGAATGTTACTCCGCGCGACATTGACAAAGTGTTTGTTCATTTCCAGCGCCTTTTCGCTATCCGGCTCAACACCCGGGGGATAAGGGATCTCAAAAGCTTGAGTAAGGTAGACTTGCAACTCATGACCGTCCTCGCTGTCTACATCTTTGGATACACTCATGACAGATTTACCCGTAGCAGCGGCAACGAACTCGACCTGATGGAATTAGTATTGTGAATTAGCATCTCCATAACTCCGAGAAGACATGTGAACGTATCTACCTTGTAGTTGGGCACAAATGTGACGTTCTGATCCAATTTACCTCCCGGCGCGCTGTGTGACGCTGCAGGGACAAAGTGAAGAACTCGTCGCATATGTAAGCCCGTGTCCTCCAAGATATCGACCTTAGAGATGTAGTCAACGAAGTCTTGGGGCTGTCGCACTGTCATGACAATGCCTTCCCAGACGTCGTCCGCAGTAAGAACAACCTCCTCGCCTGGTTTGTTTACCGCGGAAGTAAAGGCGATGTTGACAGCCATGGTGGTTTTGAATAGGGTTGCCAGATGAATGTGAGTAGTAGAAGAGTGTATAAAGTTATTAGAGGTGCCGAAAACTTATTTAGGCCAAAGTTTGCTAAATATAACTCAATGTCGATTAAGTTAAGACAGCCCTTGACATTCGAAAATGTACGTCGGTACATTAGAATATTAGAACGGAGTCTTGAACATTATATGATCTTTGTAGCATCTCTCTTCCATCTACCAATAGTATGAGATCATCGGTACCACACTAGCTTCAAGTTGCATCTCTAGAACACTTAACAATACTATAACTTCGGGGTTATGCGAATCGTACAAATGATAATGATACTACTTGAAAAAATCCTTCACATCATCCTCTAAGGGATTGTCTTCGAGGCTTAGCTTCGTCGCTATGCGTTCTACTTCACCTAGCACTCGCAACACATTGGCTCCGATAACCCCTTCCAAGTCCGTTGTACCAACTCCTCGCCTAACCAGCTCGGCGATTAGGTCCGGGTACCTACTCACATCCTCCAGACCAGCCGGACCGGCAGACATGCCGTCGAAGTCGCTACCAATGCCAACGTGACGGTAGCCGATGAGATTACCGACATATTGGATGTGGTCAGCGACGTGGCCCAGCGAAGCCGCGGCGGGGTCCTCGCAGTGCGTGTGCTCGCGGTAGAACGAGATCATGATGATACCGTCATTATCAGCCAGAAGGCGCAGCACGTCGTCGGGGACGTTACGTGGATGTCCACAGACCGCAAAGGCCGACGAGTGCGAGAACATGACTGGGGCCAGAGTGACATTGAGAGCGTCGCGCTGCGTATCCATGCTCGTATGCGACAAGTCCACGATGAGGCCCGCGCGGTTCATCTCTCGCACCATGCGAACACCGGCCGCAGACAGGCCGCCGTGCAGCGGACCGCTTACGGCCTCCGAGCTGTCGGCGTACTGGTTGTTGCAGGTATGCGTCAGAGAGATGTAGCGCACGCCAAGACGATGGTACATGCGCAGGATGCTAGCGCTATTGCCAATCTGATGCAAACCCTCGATCCCAAGTACACTGGCAATGCGCCGTGGTTTAAGCGTATTCTGGTAGTCGGCAATATTGTTACGATGGTTTTCCCAAATATCCGCCGCATTTGAGGCCAGGACTAGGTCCTGTGGGAATCGCTGTATTAGTCGATGCACGAGGTCGATCTGCTGCAATGTATCATGAATATTCTCGTAGTAAGCTTCGTCTTCAAAGGTTGGTTGATCCATATCCGAGTTACTAGGGCTATTTTTCTCTCAGTGTCATCGTCAGTCTTAGTTTGCTCAAGATAGACGATGTATCATCCTCTTGCTCTTTGGCTCAGCTAAAAGGTTCTGCTCACGCACCATTCAACATAGACGCTCCAGAACTGGGCACCTACACGCCCTTGTCTGAGCCGTGGGAAATCTACTTGCCCGTACAGCTCTTCTGTCCGCGTAAAGTTTTTGGCATATATGTGATTGTGGTAGAATGCACGGATCCATATGGCGAAGTCATCATGGCCATCTACAATCGAGTAAGCGAAATTGTAAAGGGGCAAAGGCTAAGCGTCGCCGTAAGCCGCTGTTATTTTTCTTTTTTATTCTTACCTATCAAAGGAGCTGCTCGTAGGATAGCTTCGACGACCGGAGTTTCCGCTGCCGATGCGGACAACACGTGTTGCTTCGAAATAGAGGGTGTAGCATGCGACATAACACACAGAAGCGACAGGACGAAGAAACAGCAGCATTGGAACGGCCGGTAAGACAAATCTTGCCGAGTCCTCCCAGAAGAACTGCGCAACGTGGATTGGTTCTGTCTCATGACTTGATCCATTATCGCCTGGTGAGAAGCCTATTTGCGAAGTGAAAGGCACACATTGAGCAGTGGAGAGTACAAAGGCTCGAGAAAGAATAATAAGGAACTTTAAGACTTCAATTTGAAGAAATAGTAGCACTGCAGCCGGCTGCAACATTCCATTTTGTTGAGTATTGGCCCCTTGACTGTGTCGGCCACCGGAGACCCCTGGACTTGCATATGATGGTGTGTGTGTGAAAATTGATTAGTTCGTAGGCAACAGATGCACATATGATTTCAATTCCACACCTAGATAATCCAATGCATCATTTGCTGCCAATTAGATACAGTCTATGTATAGATAATCATACAGGAGAGGTTGTGTCTAGCCACCAATTTTCTTCGTGCATCGAATGATTAGTCGTATTGAGCACAATTCCCCTGACTCCCTATCAACAGTGAAGGAAATAAATAAAAACAAAACAAAATGAAAAATGAACCCAGAGCCCGTTTCCAATCGTAATCGTAATCGTAATCGATCTAAACTACCTCATCACCTTTCTCACGTTGTCCTTCCGTTTTCGCTTTCTTCTTTTTGTCTTCGAGACCGTATTCCGTGTCCAGGGTCGTACGGAGGGTGATTTGCTTCTCGCCGAAGCAGAGGATCAAGCCTAACAGGGAAAAGGCTAGGGCTGCGTACCATGATATGCTTATCGCGTCCGAGAAAACCCCCACTACCTGATCGCGAGTCTCTTGCGGTAGGGTAATCAAGAACTTTCTAGTCGTAAAACCTAGGGCGGCGCCGCCGTCAAGCATTGACTGAAGATCAACGTCGGACGTGATTCGGCCAACGTGCTTGTCAACCTCAGAGTTGATAATGATGGCCGGGATGGTGATTCCCCATACAAATGCGAAGCTTCGGAGAAACGCGTACGTTGCCGTGGCGCTGGCTGAGTACGAATCCGGCAGAGAGGCTTGGATTGCCGTCAGGGGGCTATTCAAAGTGAGGGCCAAACCAGAAGCCACGACAATCTCAAGGAATACCCATTCTACCGTCTGTGTGCCTGGGCGCATTCGCACGAAGAGTCCCACCCCGAGTGAGATGAGGACAAAGCTGGCAATATGTACTGGAAGGTATTTTCCGGTCTTCGTAATAATTCCACCAGCGACGATCGCAACGACAATGAGAAATATATTGAGTGGAAGCAGTTCTACTCCGGCTCTCACAGGTGTTGACAATTGGACGGCCTGGAAAAAAATTGGAAGATAATAGGAAACCCATTGCAACAGCATGGCTGTAAGGAAGGTAAGTACGTATGCGATAGCGGATGTTCGATTTCCAAACAATTCCAGGGGTATAGTTGGGGATTTGCAGTAGCTCGTGCTCTCGTAGAAGATGAAAGCCCCAATACCTACGGCTCCGAGGACGATGGGTAGGATTACACGGAATGATGACCAAGGGAACACTTGGCCGCCCGTGATCAAGCCCAACAGCAGCGAGATAACAGCGGCGACGAATAGCGTGTTGCCGAAATAATCGATGCGTCCAAGGGCGTGTTGCCACGTTGGAGATCGCTTATGTTGCGTGTGGAGGAAGAAGAGACACATAACAAAGACCAGGCCGGCGATTGGTAAATTAATGTAGAAGACCCAGCGCCATGAGATGGTGGAAACGATGGCACCGCCGATGAGAGGACCTAAGGCGGCGGAGACGCCACTAGAGGCAAATACAATGCCGAGATATTTAGGCCGCTCGCGTAAGGGGACGAGATCGCAGATGATCAAGTCGAGTAACATCATGATGGCTCCCGAGCCGATTCCCTGGATGCTACGTCCCGATATGAGCATGGCCACATTGATAGCGCCTCCAGAGAGACCGCTTCCGATCAGGAAAAAGGCAACGGCGATGAGGGTGACATATCGTCGACCAAATATATCGGAGAGCTGACCGAAGAGTGGCTGAATAGCCGTTGAAGTAATGACATAAGCGTTGGCAATCCAAACGTATTTGTCTTCGCCGCCGATTTCTTTTGTAACAGTAGGGAGAGCCGTAGTCAGGACAGTAACGTCCAGCGCGGCGAGAAAAGACGCCAGGCAGAGAGAGACGAAGACAAGCCAGAAGGCCAGGGTATGCTGGGCACCAGTGTCGCCATCATCCGAAGATTCGCCCTGGCTTTTCTCCCGTGTGGGCGACGCGTTGTTGTTGTTGAGAGGGTCTTGCATATTTGAGTCATCCATTGTGAGGGTAGATGGCTGATGCTGTCGAAAGTGTTCGTTGTTGATATCAATGGGGACGATATTCAAAGTGCTGTTAACATTGACAAGTATAGCCCTTGATGTGATCAGGTTTCTTGTGGTATAAGTGAAGATTTAGAAATGCAGACGCCCACGTCGCATATAGTGTTTCTCAGTCGACATCTGCATTCCACATGAACTTGGAAGTCTGCTTATCAATCGCCGGAGACATTCCACAGCTTAATGTCGAATGAGGCCTCGGTTGCATTTGTCAAAGTAACTCAATAAGAGGAAAGGGATGCGTCGATCTTGTTTACAAGAAAGAGTCTGTTAATATTGGTGACATTGGGCGAAGAGCTCATCGATTTGATTATAGACCCTTGCAAAAAGCCAGCCACTTTGATCACCACACCAGACCCCCAGAGATGTGGAAATTTACAGGTACACGTCGCATAGAGGGTACTATTGAATCTTGTAGACACAGTCACAGCTGCATGTGATCTTTTAGGTAGTTTTGATAGGAACTCACGAGACGGACGCCGAAGTATACGCCGCTACCTTACATTACTTAGATTGCAAACTCCATTGTGTTGAGAAAATAAGTTTCCGGAAAGTTTCCGGAAAGTATACGCAAAGTTTCCGGGTGCCGTTACTAGTTAGCCGCATGCAGCCACATGCAAGGTAATTCGAATTGTCTCTTACGCGAAACTTAGCGGCTGCTTCAAGCTTGATACATGGAGCCTTTTCTACCAATTGGATACTTGTTCATAGATCTACGTAGATCTCAAATCCATGCCACATACATCGGTAGACTAGGATTAGATAGGGAGAAGTGACTACCGGGAAATGTACATGTCTACGGACATGGAAATGACAAAGAGGCAACAAAGAGACGGATAGCGGTGCGCAATGATTATATCAACAGTCATTGATTTACCGTATAATAGATTACCTAAAAAAACAACTTCTACATACAAATTTACCTTAAGCAACCGTATCATATCGCTGCATCCCCAACCGACATCGAGTCTGTGAGTCCTTGTATAATACAGTGCGTGCACGTCACTACTATAATCCAGACCCAACTACAGGCATTTGTATAACCGAAGCCCCTCGACATGCCATCTGCTGCGCTCTACGACGCTCTGGTGGTCGGCGCTGGTCCCGCCGGCCTGAGCGCCGCGCTCACGTTGTCCCGCGCCCTGCAGACAGCCGTTGTGTTCGACTCAGGCGTCTTCCGCAACCAGCGAGCTACCCATATGCATACCTTGCCCACCTGGGATCACCACAACCCCTCCGAGTTCCGCGCCGCGGCTCGCACCGAACTATCAACGCGCTACAATACTGTCCGATTCCACGACTCAGCGCTGCAGAACATCACCAAGGTCGAGGGCGGTGGATTCGAGGCGACGAGCGCGGACGGCTTGCGGTGGCGCGGACGGAGTGTCGTGCTGGCCACGGGAGTGAGAGATGTCCTGCCGGACATAAAAGGCTACGACAGCTGCTGGGTCCATGGAATGTAAGCGACTCCCCCCTTCGGCGTCGGTAACATCTCAACTGACACGTAACGCGCACAGCTTCCACTGTCTCTTCTGCCACGGATACGAGGAGCGCGGTGCTTCATCGGCCGGCGTGCTCGCCATTGGCGACATAGCCGACATTCCACCTGCGCTGCACCTCGCCCGCGCGGCAAAGCAGCTGGCAGACAAAGTGACCATCTACACGGGTGGCGCCAGCGACCTGGCCGAGGCGCTCAACGGCGCGTTGAAAGAGAATGAAAAGTCGAGCATCGTGACGGATACACGAACTATCGCGGAGCTCGAAAAGGCCAGCTCGGGCACCGACGTGACAATTCACTTCAGTGATGGGTCCAGCGCGAGAGAGGTGTTTCTAGTGCACCGGCCGAAGACAGAGCTCAACGGGCCTTTTGCGCAGCAACTGGCACTGGAACTCACGCCGCAGGGCGATATCCAGACGACGCCGCCGTTTGGCGAGACGAGCGTGCCAGGCGTGTTTGCTGCGGGCGACTGTGCGTCGATGGGCAAGATTGTTGCGAATGCCATCTCGACGGGTGCTTTCGCGGGGGCGGGCGCGACAGCCAAGCTGCAAGCTTCTGTACTCTAGTGTGGTACAGTACCATTAGTGTGGATTTTCTGGTACAGTGGGGGGAGGGGGGTGGTTGGACGGGACGGCACGAGATGCTGGGATACATACATTAGCGTAAGATTAAGTTAACATGCTGTTGGCCAATTATATCTCTCCGTACGTTCGTTATGCTACATTTGCGGTTAGCTTCGATTGCCCCTCACTGTAGTAAGGATATAAAATTCTTAGCTTAACTCCCGCCCTAGTGTATTTTGGACCTCTCTGAAGACTCGTAGGCTCGGAGACATTTCTTAGGTAGACCTCACGGCTAAGGCACTATGGCCGGGCGTAGAGGTCGCGTTCATGTCTTTCAACCTTGAATAGCTGTATCATGTTAGACCTAGACTATGACAAACTATGACAAGGGGCTGCATACCGATAGGCTTGGCTAATGCACCGCGATATGTCGCCGATTTGTGGTCATAATCTATAAAAATCCCCTCGCTACAGTACGTAAGGACAATCACCATCATTACTAGACACTCGACAACTTCTCATCACGGCTGAGTCGATTACTAATGACCTGACGCCACATCGAGCCTACTTGTGCAACAACTAGCATTACTCATCGCCCTTGACCCATGTCCCTTGCCTTTCTCAACGCAGTGGAGACTTGTCCAGTGACCCCAATCATGGCTGCAGCAGATCCCATGGGACGTACAAACCAAGAGTTCTGGAAGTAAGTCACTTGCTCAGCATACGTCGCCGCATCTTCCGTCATTGCAATAGTATAAAAGACCTTGCTGACTAGTGATACTTTGGTGGCGCAGTGAATATGCCGGAACAATCTACACCGAGCCGTGGGTACAGAAAATATCCGCCCAGGTAGCCGATTGTCTATCGTCTAACGTGCAGTGGATCGGATTCCCCCCATTGCCAGATGGGCATGATCAGCACGAACCGCCAGAGGCCAAGTTACTTGATTATGCGTGCGGCTTCGGCGTAGTCTCTACGACGCTATTCAATTACGCAAACGTGATCCGCGGCATCGACGTGTCCGAGTTCATGGTGACAGGGTACAACCGGCGGGCGACGGTGCAGCTGGGCGTCACGCCCGAACGCATGTCCGCTGTTCAGGGAAATGTGCTGCACGGCGATGACGATGATGGCGCAAATCCTGCCATCGACGGCCCCGACTTCTGGGACGTAGATGCCGTCGTCATGACCATGGCACTGCACCATATACAGGACCCCGTTGCGCTACTGACCAAGTTGGTCCAGCGACTGAAGCCGGGTGGCGTCTTGGTTGTCGTCGATTGGCTTGCTGGCCAATCTTCAACGCCGCTATCTAAGGATGTTCCTCGCGGTCATGGTGATGGTCCGGGTCATTCAAACGGCCATGCCCATGATCACGGCCATGCCCACGACCACAGCCACACGCATCGGCACGCACATGCGCAGGCCGGTCACACAATCGCACGCGGAGCCTACTATGAGGAGGAATTGCTCGATATGTTTCGAGCGGCCGGCTGTGAACAGAATTCGTTTGCACTCCGTTCGTACAAGGAGTCCAGTATAGTCCCCGAGCATAGCTCCGGAGTCAAAGGTGGTCTGCAGACACAGCTGTTCATTGCAAAAGCCCGAAAGGCGGGCGATGCTGCGTTTCGAGGATAATTAAAAATGGTGTATTGGTACCTCGCACAATACGATTGTGGGCCAAGCGCGGGAAAGGTTACAGTCTCTTTGTATGCAACGCCACGGCGGAACGGTGTGTTAATGAAAGTGGTGTAAGATAAACTACCTCTAGATATTTTATATTGACTGCCACTAAAGCTCGTTGAGAAACCCATCCTGAGCTACCGACAGTCTTACGTACATGGTCAGCGTTCCACCTGTCAATTTTACCCTGTCCACGGGAAGTTGGTATCTTCATGGTATTCTATACCTGTTGAGGCTATCTGGCAAATAGTTATTACATCTTTCCGACCTTATTTCCCACTAAAGTAGCTATACGTTGCCATTACAATTACTATATACAATTAATTGTGAAGATCACTGTTTTACGTATTTCCCACTATAATTATATATCAATTAATACAATGCCTTGCTGATGTAATGTTGAAATTGCTAGGCATATGAACATAAATTGCTCTGAGTACAGCTTCGGAGGTGGTTGGTAGTGATGGTGAGGGTTGATGTAACAACTATTTGCCAGATAGCCGAGCCTATAAGAAAAGCTTCAATCCAACGGTGCACGTACATGGTTGATCAACCAACCAAATGCGCTAACGGGGAGAGGTGTATCCTGACCCATTCTTAACTTCAGCATAACGCCGCCAGCCATGGGCAGCGAGAACCAAAATGAGGCGACAACCCACACATACCCGAGAACGGTCACCCACAACGGCGGCGATGATGATGCGACAGGCTGCCCGCCCACGCGATCACGGGAGAGTTTCCACACCCACTGCATAAGATCCTCGAGGGTGATGGCCACTGCCTGCCATACGAAGAAGCAGAATATCCCGACCGTGCGGTCAGCCAGGGTCAGGTTGGCGGGGGACGGCAGAATCACCATAGACCCTGCATGCATGATGCCGGAAATAGCAAACGCGATCCACAAGCGGAGATAAGTGCTGGTGGTGGATCCCTTTTCTATATTCATATGGCTAACAGCAGCTTCGGAGAGCGCCGTGAGCGGCTTTGCGAATTGTTATCTCGTTAACTTCCATTATCTTGATAAGGAGCATATGGTAGAGAGAGAGAGAAGCGGAGAGAAACGTACGCGACGAATCATCTGGTGCCAGAAGCGATTCCAAAACCGCCTGACCGTCCATGCCTCTGACAACTTTCCAAAGAGCGGTGGCCAGTCCTATACCAACAGCGTGACAGGTTAGCGAGTGAGCGGCAGCAGGAATAGGCAGTCAGAATGACCAACTTTAGGCGCCCCTAGCCCCAGGGCAACTGCCAAGACCGAGCACGCCACGTACTGCGCGTTGATGAAGAAGTAAGGACCGGCGCCGAAGATGAATGCTTTGGCGATGGACCAGAGAGGATTCGAGCTCCGCAACGTCAAGAATCTGGAGTTTAGGTGGATCGAGCCAGTGGCGGGATCAGTGAAGAACAACTTGAGCCCGAGTCTCGAGATCATATCAGACATCAGGAGCATCCACCCAAGGTCGACGAGCTGCAGCAGCAGGAATTTAGCCCTGGGCTCACGCACCCCTTCACTGACTCGTCTAGGGAGATGGGGCACTTCGTAGCTCCATTGAACTCCCCTGAGGTTGATCATGGTGCTGAGCGCCCACGACACCTTACGCCCTGAGAAGGCGGCCCACGTCGTCGCAACCCGCGGCGCATCGTCAACAGGCCAGAGATCAGCTTCGGGCCCGTCATAAGAGGCAAAGGCGAAATTGATAAACGTAGTCAAATAGTGAGGCCAGGCAAGAGAGAAAAGGTTCGCTAACGCTAGGTTCTGGGTGAACTGGTTCATGTGGCAGGCAACAGCAAGGCCAACCACGAGTCCGCAGGCCAAATGGCGACGGCCGCGGAAGCGCGGCCCAGCGAGCAAGGCTACCTGGCACGCCAGGAGGAACAGATGAGGTGTGATGCTTCCCTTTGGTTCTCTCAGGCCAACCTCGTGCTCCTGCTCGCGGATCGGAGCCTGCATAGTGAACTTCTGGTATAGCGTGAGTGGGCAGTTCGAACAGGCGGCTAAAGGGATATCTTGATCACCACCGCCATCGATGTTGGACAACTCGAGATTCTATCACTTGACGTTCATTATTTTGCAAATATTATCACTCTACCTGAAGTGGCACGGTCCGAGCGGTCCGTAACTACGGCGGCCGGCTGAGACAAAAGCGGCAAAATGAAAGTTAGCGAGTAGCGGTAGGCTGGTGCTAGCACTACTAACAGCTTTATCGTGTAATTTTTTATTTACCGTTAGCCGTTGACTTTTATTTTTATTTTTATTTTTATTTTTATTTTTATTTTTATTTTTATTTTTATTTTTATTTTTATTTTTATTTTTATTTTTATTTTTATTTTTATTTTTAT